>HG991994.1:21250000-22500000 GCA_905220435.1 Amphipyra tragopoginis
CCTTGGACCTAGAAAGCTAAAATTTTAATGTAGACAAGGAATAAGGAAGGATTTTTCGAAATTCAACCCCTATAGGAGTTAAATAGGGGACGAAAGTTTGTATGGAAAATCGTCACTTTTTAACGGGTTCAAAATTTCACGCAAGCGAAGCTGCGGGCAAAAGCTAATTATTCAAATAAATACCAAACATTTTCGATACTTGATATTTTATAGTCGATATTTCGATGTATCGAAATAATAGATATCGAACAAAAAAATATCAATACATCGAACAAAAAATATCGATGTATCGATAGATCGATATTTTTTCTACAAGCCTAGTCGCAGCCGCCGCCGGTTATGTTACCATTGTAACAGTCTTTTTTTACCAAATTGGTCTCTTGCTTCTTTTACCGAATTTCGGTTTCGCTTTCACTAGAATGTGTATTACTGTTCATTGTATTGATTAAACAAATTGCAATTTGATTTGCGGTTGCGGTGATACGAATTAATGTATATCTTAAGATCTTTTTGACTTTTTGTATGAAAGCTAGCTCTAGTTTCGTTGAATACGTTTCTTAGGTAAGTAGGTAATCTTTTTTAAAGTAGCTCTACAGACTGCTTTATTGGTTTCTTTTACCTCTCTTAATTTTCGCTCTGCCTAGCTTTTACCCGACTATGTTGGGGTCAAATTAGAGTTTAACCAGATGTCGCTAAATATCAGTATTTTACACGGAACGACTGCTATCAGACCTCCGCAACCCAGTTACTGGGCAATGCCGATATTCTAAGGTCAAACCGGTTGTCAGGCTCTGATTACCCTACGATTGTCATAGGTATTTGTATGACACCAGAAACCGTCTGTTTAACACATTCGAGTCCACCACACTTTTCATAGAGCTCATATTCATCTCGCCATACATATTGCGGACTTTGTAGGAGGGTCCTCGACATTACGTTTGCGCTAAGAGTGAACCCTCGAGGAGGGTTCCTGGCATTAGGTTAAAAACCTTGAAAAATACGCTACTACGTCGTAAAGTAGTTGCTTGCTTGTTTCATGACGGTGAATTCTCTAATAAAAATCTGCTTTTAAAATGAGCCCTCCACGAGGGCACCCGGCATGGCGAATGCGACTACAGGGCACCCGGCACTGAACGTGTTAACGTGCTGTCCGAAGCACGGAGGTATCTCCACGTGTAGCAAACGGTTACCCATCTACAAACTGACCGTGGCAAGCGCAGCTTAACCTCTCAAATCGTAAAACCTGCGTGATTGATCACAAGCCCCTCTTTTTACCTCTCCTACGAGGGATTTACACGGGTCGATTTTAGCCGTGCGGCAAGTCGCCAGTCGCATCGCTTGTAAAAATCGAAACGCCACCCCATTTACACCGGTCGACAAAAATCGGTAAACGACTTGTTCATTTCTAGCGGAACAACACAGCGCAAAACACACCTCATGCGGCGGGTGATCGCCTGGAACTGACTATTTACACGGTCGATTTTAGTCACCCGCCGCATGCGGCTTGTCACCGCTTGGCAAAAGTCGGATGGCACCCAACTTTGGGGCTTGCGATTTTAGTCACTTGCGGCCTAGTCGAATTGTCATTTAGACGGTCGATTTTCACCGTGTGGCCTAGCCGTGTAAATCCCCTATTAATAAGATTAATTAACCGCTAATATCTTAACGCCAACGATCAGCGGCGGCATCTATTGTTTATCTATTGTGCCTCTAAAACTGGTTTTCAATGAGTTAATTAATACTTTATGAATCTATTAGATAACATTCTTCATTCCATTCTTTTCTCCCATGATCTATTTCGATCATTGAATTTGTTACGTAACCATCAATCTCTGGTGAGCTCTAAGTGGGTTATTATAGATTGGTTTAGCTGACTCATCCCTGTCATTGCGATCACGAGGTCCAGAAGCCTTGGCTGTATTGTGCAATCTTGCACTTGCATTGGCTGTCTACGAAACTGAAGGGTTAACGACCTTTCCATTAAATGATAATTATTATGATGGTTAATGATAGGTTGACAACAACGCATTATTACTTACTAAAACAGAAAGTTACGTAATTATTTTTTATAGTGGGAATTCGCCTGGCATGTTGTAGGAGATTACTGTACCCCAAGTGTGAGTTTTTTACGTTACTACTGTAGATGCGTCACCCCAAAAATGTATGAAAATTTAGGCAGAGCATCTAGCGGTGAATAGCGTGATTAAAATGTTGTTTGACACTTATTTATTTATTTATACTTCTATGCACTATGGTGGTACATAAGGCGGACTTAATGCCATAAGACATTCTCTACCAGTCAACCTTTGGGTTAAAAAGAAAAGCATCGAAATAGGTACAGCAAAAAAATAAATAAAAAGGAGTTGAAAATTTTGAACTGAATACTTATAATACGAAGGGATACATCTATAGGTGATAGATGTATCCCTTAAAATATTTCGTGTATGAATAGATAGACCTTATATTGGGGTCTTGGGGTCAGTTTCCAGTCTAACCAGATTTTATTTTATATATTTATTATAGTTAATTAAAACGGTATAACACCAATTACAATAATTAACATGGAAACAGAAAACAAAACATAAAAGTAAAACACCCAGTAGACAACAATTAATGGTTTAAATTAAAACTAACATGGAACAGTGGACACTCTTGCATACTTCCTCTCACAAAACGCCAGACTTAAACGCATTAATTTATTTCATTCATCCGCAAACACATCATATTCAGGGTTGGCAGACAAAAGGGCGTTGAGCGTCATAAGAGTACGACACACAGGAGATTCAGCTCTGGCGACAGTTTTAGATGACGGTAGGGCAAACAGATTGCGCCGGCGGCTCTGACGGTGTCCAAGGTAGTTGTCGGGCACAAACAGTCGGCATAAAAGGCTGTGGAGTTCAGGACAGTCGATTAGTCCCCGTAGGACTTTACAGGCTACCGTGAGCTGATCAGAGCTTCTTCTCACCTCGAAAGAGTTAAAATCATTCGCGGACCATATTTTGGCTTCTGCGGACCACTGGTGGTCTACGGACTACGGTTGGGAACCGTTGACTCTAGCGAATCCATAGTCGCCTTTTACGACACCCATGGGAAGAGATGGGGTAGTGCTATTCTTTACGTTCGACACCACACGGCACGGAGAGGTCTTGACTTGTAACAAACGGTCACCGATCAACAGACTGACCGCGGCAAGCACAGCAAGATAAGAATAATTTAATTATTCATGTGTAATTAATTTATTCTTATCAAGCTTATTTGCCTGTAAAATTAGGTAAATATAGAAGCAGGAAGACATGATTATTTACATTTACTAAAGATTATTATCTTAAATTATAGCAAACTATGGTCATTATAATAGATTAATAGATTTCTATCTTTCCTAGACTTGGTGTCATTTATTATGTAAATATGGCAGATATGATTTTATGTCCTTGCTAGAGATATGTTACAAAACAGATTAATCAGTCGACTGTATCTAAACTATCAGAAGAAATAGAGACAAAGAAGGAAGATTTTTGTCTAATATTTCCTTATCTTTAAAGTAGTTCTCGATCCACCATACGAGTTTCAAGATTCATGCGGAGCAAAAGTAATACAGCTCTTGAAAGTCTAGAAACTATATTACATAACAAGTACAAAATTAACAAAATTTTCGAAAGAAAATCAGACAGATTATCAATTATTTTCTTATGGACTTTTATGGATATTTCAAACAGGGGCTCGTGGCTATGGATGGGTCCATTACACATCGAGACCCCTCCGTGGCTCATAGAGCCCGTCAACCGTCGGTCTCAGGTGTCCATACGAAGACAGTCGTTGCGGCTAGACAGAAGCCCGAAAGTCTAACAACCGGTCTAACCTCAGGATATCGGTACTGCCCAGTAACTGAGTTACGGTGGTCTAATCACAGTCGCTCCGTGTTAAATACTGGTATTCAACCGCATCTGGTTGGTGGCAAGCCAACCCCAACATAGTTGGGCAAAGGCTAGGCAGAATGGCAAAACAATCGAACTTTAGTTTATTAATTATACAAAGGCAAATATCCTAAAGTGTTTCTTATACAAAGTGGCGATGACGATACAACATTAAATGATACCATGTATTCTATGACGGGTTTTATGACCGAACACAATCAATCATGTCCATTCAATAGTTTAGTCACAGGAATTTTCGTACGATTTAATAATTTTACGATTATCAAGATCTCTACGCGAAGTTAAGTATGTAAATCCACAGTCTACCTATATCTTACTCCTTACAGTCGGTCAACGTAGAACATTGTCGCAGAGAAATCGGGCGGGAGGTTGCGGGGTGAAGGAGCGGAAGTTATGTCCCGAGTAGCCATACTGCATACTTGGGACATAACCTCCGCCCCTACATAATTTTGACATTTCATAGGACCTGTCAAATGTATGGGCGTTGACCCACTGTATGTAGTAAGTAGGTACACTGTGGTAAATCTCTGACCCGTTTAAACCAAAATTATCTTAATTTACACGTGTAGAACAGATAGTTAGGTAACATAAGTTTCCACTTCAACATCCCTTCATCTACATGAATGAGGGAAATTGAAAAATCATGCGACAAAAAATGTGGTTGGAAGTAACAGATATTTTGCGTACGGTACTAGAACACATCATAAAACGCGTGGTTTAATATATTGTTATATCGTAATCGCCACCCCGACTTTGTAGCCATTACAAGTTTCTAGCGCTCAATAGTAGACACTTTCCACTATTAGATCATCTAATTGTTCTGCAATATATTGTAACACGAATATGGACTGTTAAATATTACGATTCAATCGATTCAATGATTCAATTATTATTTATGATGAGAATACAAAAAGCGGATGATACGGCATTTAGGTTATAATAATGTTGTATAAAGCCCAATAAAAAGTATGTATAACGCATGTTTACGCTACGTAATTTTAATGGATAGGCAGAAAAGTAACTGTCACTGCCAAGTTAAAGTAACTTTCAAATTATTGTTCAAACAAGTTAGCTAATTTACGTCAAGCTAACTTGCGAATTAAATTTTAGTGAAAACTTTCATTTTTAAACAAAAATATCTTCCTAATTAGTTTTTACGAGCGTATCTATCTATTAGTGCAAAAATAAAACTTAATTAGCGTGTCTTTAATAAATTATAATGCTCAACAGTGTAAATTATTTAACGAAAAACCTGTTTCATGATTTATGTATGATTCGTGCCAAAGTATTATCATCTGCCTATTATTATTTTTGAATAATCTGTATTTGTTTTTATTATAAATGTGATCCTTACGTTATTGCAACGTAAATTGATGACCTTGTTTTAATAGAAAAATAATTTAAATATTTTATTTATTTATACTTTTGCACAAAATTATACAGAGGCGGGATTAGGCATTTTCAAACACTCGATAAAACATGATAGATGCACTTAAAATAATTATGTGATGTGATCCGTTATTAAAAATAAACACAAAGGTAACTGAAAAACATGTTTGACAAAACATTTATCAAATTACGGAGCCCCGTCGCAATTAGAAATAAAATCTAGGAGGGTAAAATTACATAGCAGTTTTCATACGTAAAATAGTATTTTTACAAGCTAAACATAATACTGGCCTAGGGCTGTCACTGTGTCTAAATAATAAAAATACCACACATATTCAACAGGCTCAAAATTCAAACAGAGAAAATAGCCCGTGGTAAGGTTATCCCAAGGATTCTCGCTGAGCGATTAAAATAATCTGCGGTTGCGTCGACGGCGATTTGCTTCACAGCAATCACGGCCAGCTTCCAATACTCTCTACAGAGATATTCTCCCATTCTTTCAACCATTTTCTAGTATTCCATCTGTAATTTCAAGCAGGGGAATGGTTACACGATTTTTATTTGTAAAGTGATAGTGCTTGTAATGAAAGAAATTGACTAGTCATAGATATTGAGTTGGTATTCATAGGCAAGTAATCATCATAAAAAGTTCATGCAAACCGAATAAGTATCGAGATATGTTATATTGCTATTATTGGTTTTGTGTATTCCTTTTTGTTTATTATTTTATCTGTATGCACAGTGAAGGTGAGCCATTTTCTAGTAATCGTATGAGCATTAACACTATTATGATTGCATTTCGCGCAGTTATCTTTTCCAGAAACTATCAGGGTTCCGGAAAAGTAATCGGCGGTATTGATCATGATATCGAGCTAGTATTGCCATTCTTGATTTTGCGTATCCTTATTCTTTATTATTTTAGTATCTGTAGATGTACAGTGAAAGTGAGCCATTATGTATAATGCTCGCATGAGCATGAACACTATAATGACCGCATTTCGCACCCTGGATATCTTTTCCGGAACCCTGATAGGTTCCGGAAAAGATATCAGCGCGAAACGCGCGAATGTATCCGAGAGCGCGGAGCAAAATTGACACTACACTTCAAATTGACACTTACTGAAGATAAAATAGGCATTATCGGGTTCCTTCCCTCACATAACCATTGTTGGAATCACTTTCAAAGGAACAGGAGAAATGCATTCATATTTCTATAAATATGTTCCTTTTAGATGTTTCACTTCTATTCATGAACGGATCTGAAAGTGAAGCTTGAAAGAAATACAGCATCAATGGAAAGAAAGAAAATCGATTTATTCAGCATCGAATACACTACAAATCATAATATCAAAAGGTGTAACAGCTACCTAGATAAAAATAATTAACAAGCACAGTGTATAAGTAAGTACACCTTAGAAGTATAAATGCGTCGCATTCGCAAGTGAATGGATCAATAGATAAAAGACTCATGGACTTTTAAAGGGCTAGATGTACGCAAAATGAGATGGAAAATTAATAAATCATTTAGTTAAGTTGATGGATGTCTGCGTGCCCCGAGGTACATGACAGCCGCTTCCAACTGACGCGCGTCATTCATGGTGTTGCAATAAATCAACCGGTTAATTTGATCTCCACCGATTCCATGTTATACGGCATGTTTAGTAGAAGCACCGACGCATTTTTTGTGGCGTTGTACATTGTTTAGAAGCTGAATTAAAAATTGTTTATAATGAATTTTAATTTAATTTGTTTCGTACTTTTACACATTTGGTTGACTTTGGAAGCGCACTTGTAATTTTCTTGAAACCAATTGTATCAAATAATGATGTATCTATCTATATAAATAAAAAGAAAAGTCCTGACTGACTGACTGACTCATCAACGCCCAGCCCAAACCCTTGGACCTAGAAAGCTGAGGTTATGCACAGAGGTTCCCTTTATAATGTAGACAAGGAATGAGGAAGGATTTTTCGAAATTCAACCCCTACGGGAGTTAAATAGGGGATGAAAGTTTGTATGGAAAATTGTCACTTAACGGGTTCAAAATTTCAAGCAAGCGAAGCTGCGGGCAAAAGCTAGTTTACAATAAAAATACGTTGCAGAATACAAAAAAGTTATTACGTTACGTAAAAGCGAGATTTTTTGGTAATTAAAAATAAACGTATGTCCATTACCGTGGCATTTGGGACGTGGGGTCTCTGGGTAATAACCAATGAGGAGGTCTCCTCACTGTCACTGTCTCAAGTGTGCGAACAGCCTTTATATAAACAGGTTATGATGCAATTTTTATATATAGATAAATCTCTGTATTTCTGAGTTAACGAGTTTTCTTGTAAAGGAAGCACTTATCACACGCCTAACGAGGGATATCGGATAAGTGCTCTTGAAAGTTTACTGCTGACATAAAAGTTGTGTTTTCTTCGGTTCAGAAAAATTATGTTTATTATGATTGAATATAAGCACCTTTGGGATTAATTAAACGAAAATTAAACATGGAACATTTCGTAGAACAAAATACTTTTATCTCATAGCTGAGAATATCCTTGTTATTTGATTGAAATAATCGCTCTTGCGCATTTTACGTTCATCTCCCGTTTTCCTTATAGTTTATTTAAATGGTATTTTATTATTGGATAAATGGATAGTTAGGTGTATTGCAGGAGCTTTTCTGAGAAGTTTATTAAACGCAGGTGTTGACTACATGTTTTCTTAATATTACTACAGTGGTCTACAACACGCAATCATTGTTCCCTATAACCCCTTTTCGCGAGAAATAAGTTGCATGTCATTTTAAACTCACTCGTCACGGACCAATGAAACCTTTTGGCATAATTTTTCCAGTAACGTTACTTTGGTCATAATTAGAGAACTATCTAAGAAGTCCATAGAAGAAAAAATTAAGTCTCTAAACTGTAACCTACCAGAGATATGTCAGTTTCTTTTTTGTTCCTGTCAGGCGGTTTTCGAACGCATTCATGCGATTCAAATAAGGATGCGAATGATCTTTCGCCTTTCGCCAGTAACGATACTAAGGTCATAATTAGAAAACTATCTACAAGGTGCATCATAAATAACGCACAACCTCTTAAGAGCGTGTACGCCGTACGGCATTTCATACAAATTTTCAAGTCTTTGTTTTTCGTAATGACTGAACCGATTTTGATGAAACTTCACACACAGAAGCAAGATACTTAGTTCTAAAAAGTTAGTAGAAAACATTTTCGAAATGTCTCACTTAAAAAAAGATAATTGGAAATTTCTGTTTGTATGGAAAATTTTAAATCGGTCTAATTTAACTGTAACACTATTTTTCGAAAATGTTTTCTGCTAACTTTTTAGTCCTATGTATGCTGCTGATGGCTACGAAGTTTCATTAAAATCGGTTCAGTCATATCGAAAAATAAGGACTTGAAAATTTGTATGAAATGCCGAACGGCGTACACGCTCTTAAGGGGTCATCGTACTCATCATCATGAACAACTTTTATTAAGGGACCAAAACTGAAATCGCGAAAAAAAGATCAGCTGTTCCCTACATTTATGTTCACATAACTCGTCAAAATGTAGGGAAGAGCAGATTTTTTTTTCGCGATTTCTGATTTGGTCCCATAGTAAAAGTTGTTCATAATGATGAGTACGGTGATCCGTTAAGAGGTTGTGCGTTATTTATGTTACACCTTGTGTGTGCCAGTATACTTTGGTCATAATTAAAGACTAAGAAGTCCATAGAAGAAAAAATTAGTCTCTAAGCTGTAACATACTCACAACACCAACAGTTGTATATCTGACTGAGTAGACCCGTCGTTGTCAGATTTTCGGGCTTTTGACGACTTTTGTCAGTCACAACTTTATTTATTTAAAATGTTTGCCAACGTTGACACGTTGCCCGAAAATCTGACAACGACGGGTCTTCTCAGTATGATGTACTCACATCAAAAAAAGTTTGCGATCCCTAGCATAAGCTGATATAATTTTTTAAATTGAACTTTATCAAGAAAAATTCTTTGTTGTGTGTTTTCTTGATAAAGAAAACTCGTGTCTAAAGAATCTAAAAAGAAGAATAAACCATAATATAATCTACCGTAACAAAAAAGATTTCGATTTTTCAAAGTGATCGCAAACTTTTTTTGATGTGTGCTGTAGGTAGGTAATAGCTTGAGAGATTTTTTTTTTATTCTGGTGGATATGCCTTCACATAACAAACCATGTGTACACGTCGATACGTTTATACTTATCTATGAATTTTTCATATCGCATCAACCGACAAACTACGTACTTTCATCTTCTGAGCCGTGGTGTATCATTAAAATTGGTACCACTATTGCATGTCATTGTTAATTAGTCGGTGCAAGTACTATTACGTCAGAGCCAACTTGAAGTATGGCAGCCATAAATCGTATTTATACAATTACAGAGGGCCGGAGGGAAATAGAATGATACTCGGAACTCGGGTTACACCATGTAATGAACGTGAGATTAGATGTAATAATAAAGTGACCGGCCTATTGTTAAAACTGATTTAATTTATTACCTCTCTGAGAAGATTATGAGCTTTGAAGGCGGTGCGTTTGTTGTAGCGTCGCCGTAGCAGCGGCGTAGCAGTTGGAAATTTCGGAGTTCGACACTTAATATTAAAATTCACTTCATGTAACAAAAATTCGTGTTCATATTGAAGGAGTTTATTTGGACTTTTATTCAGAGCAACATGTACAGGTCAAATAAAAAAATCGGCCAATTTTTTTCGTCTCCATACAAAAATAGAGAGTCAAAAAAAATGTTTTTGTTTAACCTATCAAATGTTGCTCTGAATATAGGTCCAAACATCCCCCATAAATATGACCACGCATTTCTGATGCACGCTGTATATATTGTGTATTTATTAATGAAAGTATTATTTAAACTAATAAGTGTGTAGTAGATAATCATCGTAATAGAGAATAGTATTTATTTGACTTTCCCTTGACTACGAACTCGTGTCGTACTTCGTAGCCTATCTACTGCCGTGATTATGATACCAAAGATATTTAAGTTTTGTGGTCTAGAAAACAAATTAACGGAATGGTTATTGCCTATAATAAAATTGCGTAGTATTGTTTGTTTTTCTTTTCAAAAAAACGTTGTCCAACCTTTATTCTGTATTGTAGGTGAGTTTATAGACACAAATCTTCACATGCACAAACACCCAGACACGGAACAACTATATGTGGGCCATAAAAATATTTGTTCCGTGTGGGAATCGAAACCGCGATCCGTAGAGCAGAAATCCATTGGCTAAGTCACTGAACAAAACATTTCGCCATCTCTTATAGTTAACATTTTATTAGCTCGCTCGTAAAATCCTCTTTTATTTGTTTACTAAACCTGCTAGTTAATGTTCAGTACATAAACTTTAAAGCCCCACTCTACAGTTCCCACAGAACTCGACACCAAATGCTAGAAATATAAATAGCTCCACAGACTAATACTCGCGTAAATAATCAACTAACATTACTTACCCTTCACGAGAAGTGCGAAAACACATGAGATCTTATCTCACGACATCCAAATTGGGAAGTGTGTTAAGTAAACTTGCATTTTTATCTACGCAGGGCTATTTTTCATTGGTATAATGATAAATTATCGTTGGAAACTAAGTGAGAAAGGATTAGGGTAACGGAGCTAAGTTAGCGTGTAAGAGTTTATCTCCACCGTAAGCTGGTGTTTACTAACATAAATTATTTAGCAAAACAACCGTTTACTCGAATAACGTACTAGAATTTTAAGTTAACAGTTGTTTGGCCAGAGAATTAATTCTGGTGAACACCAGCTTAAGTGCTAATGGAGTAAGGTGCTGTGTAGGGATGTACAACTGACAATTAATTGATACGAAGGTGAATAAGGTTTTGATAGTTTTAGCTCGCAATGAGATTTATTTTTTTATTTTTATTTATTTATTTGGATCTCCAACAGAGGCTACACAATTACATACAAAATAGCAATTACAGGACAATGACGAGTGTGCTCCTCCAATTACAGGAGACCACATCATTCACTTATAGTCTAGGTACAATAAAGTTTGACAAGGAATATTAAATTTGAAAAAAATATTAAAATTAACAAAAACACTCTCAACAAAAATCTTCCCAAGCAAAACAGAAGATACAATTAATAATAAAAAACACGGATAAAATAAAAATTAATAATGATTATAAAATATTGACTAAGAGACCGAATTAACAAAGTATGTTGGCAACATGAGTTTTAGGTCTTTTTTATATTTGGATATTTTGCAAGTAATATCCAAATTATTGCGTTTAGATAGTTCGTTGTAGTGCCTACAGAGCCTTGGCAGAACGGCGAAGTGTCTGATCACATCTTTATCCGGTGTACTGATACCCTGAACGTCGAATGTAAAGCAGAGATCCTTTCAAATATTCCTTGATTGACACTTTTCCAATGTTACTTGATTGAATAAGTTGTTCATAAATATTTGAAACACTTTTCTAATGTTCTTTGATTGAAGAAACTGTTCCAAATTACAAGGAAACACTTTTCTAATGTTCTTTGATTGAAGAAACTATCCAAAATTATCAGAAACACTTTTCCAATGTTATTTGATTGAATAAGTTGTTCCAAATTATAAAGAAATTACTTTTCTTATGTTCATTGATTGAAACAACTGTCCAAAATTATAAGAAACTTCTTGCTAAAGTTCTTTTGATTGAAGAAACTGTTCCAAATTATAAGAAAACACTTTTCTAATACTTATTCATTGATTGAAGAAACTATCCAGAATTATCAGAAACACTTTTCCAATGTTATTTGATTGAATGAATTGTTCTAAATTATAAAGAAATTACTTTCTTAAGTTCATTGATTGAAAAAACGGCTTAAATTATTATTATAAGAAACACTTTTCCAATTGTTCTGTGATTGAAGAAACGGCCTTAAATTATAAGAAATACTTTTGTAGTTCTTTGATTGAAGAAAGTGTTCGAATTTAAAATCTACCCCAAACGGTCCTCTGTTCATTGGCGGTCTTATGCGACAAAATAATATTTAAAAAAGTGGTTCACTTTTGCATAAAGCATTACTGAGTTATTAGATAGAGGATTTAACATGTCCTACAATTCTACCAAGAGATCGTGACCAATAGCCAGTAACACTACGTAAAAGTGCAACTTTCGATCAGTCTCGTTAATATTTTTCTGTCATTTGTCAGTTACGACATCCAGAATATACAATGCACTTGCAACTAAAGTGTTGAAAGTATTATTCATCTTTACAGCTTCACTAAAACAGGTCGTATATAAACGATGAGCAGATTTACGATGTCAGTTTTTAATATCCACTCTGTTTACATGCAGTTGCGATTCAATTAGCATATAAACGGTTTGTGAAAATAAGAGTGAAGTAAGCGCATGCGCCCTCAGGCTTATCCCAGCCCTTCTCGGTATCAATACAATTATTCAAGTGCAAGTTAACGATGTAAAGCACTAGAGATTAAATTAGATTACAACTATTTACAATGTTGCTAGTGTTGCCAGCAGGGACGATAGATCACGAGTTTGCTTTTTTTATCTGTATCCGTTGATCTGGAAAGTTTTCTTAAGAAAACTGGAGCGCGGTTTAGGATTTTTTAGAATGGAAATCTTATTCTATATTCGAGTGTTGAGTTTTAGTACTCAGATAGGATACAATAGGGTACCGTCCGCGAGGCCTAAGCTGAACATTGCATTTGTGTGAGAATGAATGTAGACGCGTCCTTTGCTTGGTTTAAACCGGTTTATACTGCTTTTTGGCAATCGATTCTATGTGCACTCACACAAATGCAAAGCTCAGCTTACGCCTCGCCAGTTGTATTTGACTATTATTTTTATTAGAAACTAGCTGTACCCGCATGCGTTGCAATGCACTTTTTCCTACTTACTACCTACCTACTACCTACCTACTACCTACCTACTACCTACCTACTACCTACCTACTACCTACCTACTACCTACCTACTACCTACCTACTACCTACCTACTACCTACCTACTACCTACCTACTACCTACCTACTACCTACCTACTACCTACCTACTACCTACCTACTACCTACCTACTACCTACCTACTACCTACCTACTACCTACCTACTACCTACCTACTACCTACCTACTACCTACCTACTACCTACCTACTACCTACCTACTACCTACCTACTACCTACCTACTACCTACCTACTACCTACCTACTACCTACCTACTACCTACCTACTACCTACCTACTACCTACCTACTACCTACCTACTACCTACCTACTACCTACCTACTACCTACCTACTACCTACCTACTACCTACCTACTACCTACCTACTACCTACCTACTACCTACCTACTACCTACCTACTACCTACCTACTACCTACCTACTACCTACCTACTACCTACCTACTACCTACCTACTACCTACCTACTACCTACCTACTACCTACCTACTACCTACCTACTACCTACCTACTACCTACCTACTACCTACCTACTACCTACCTACTACCTACCTACTACCTACCTACTACCTACCTACTACCTACCTACTACCTACCTACTACCTACCTACTACCTACCTACTACCTACCTACTACCTACCTACTACCTACCTACTACCTACCTACTACCTACCTACTACCTACCTACTACCTACCTACTACCTACCTACTACCTACCTACTACCTACCTACTACCTACCTACTACCTACCTACTACCTACCTACTACCTACCTACTACCTACCTACTACCTACCTACTACCTACCTACTACCTACCTACTACCTACCTACTACCTACCTACATGATGTCGAACGGGATAAAAAGTATCCTATGTCCTTCTCCTGGCTCTAAACTACCTCCCTGCCAATTTTCAGCTAAATCGGTTCAGCCGTTCTTGAGTTATAAGTGAAGTAACTAACACGACTTTCTTTTATATATATAGATTTCGATACTATTACAGCAACAGAAAAAAAAGCAATGAAATATTTAATAAACGATTTAAAATTGTTCTCAAGACAAAGACAACACTACTAAAATATGACGTCATAGTTTAAAATCTTCTTAATGACATAACGTTACTCTGTACAATATCTGTTTCGCGTGACAAGGACAAAAAAATCCTCCTCACCAACCTTCAAAAGCGTGTATCTCCTTTATCGATTTTACATATTTTTTCATAAACCCTGCTCTTTCTAAACTTTATACTTATACGGTGTTAAAAAATCAACTCTAAGAATTTTGTGGGGTTACTCGGTATCGAAAATTGATCAACTTTCATTCTACAACTTTTCGAAATTCGCCAATTTTTTTTATGCCTTTCCATACTAATCAACTAATTTTTTTTTTTGATTTGTAGGTGTTGACCTTAATAAAAAAAAAATGCGAAATTCGAAAAGTTGTACAACAAAAGTTGTTCAGTTTCCGATACTGAAACTAAACCGATAAAATAACACAAAATTGTTGTACAAGTTTAATAGTAGTCAGTACCCTATTGTTTTACCAGCTAATGGCCTAGGGCCAAAAACTAATCATTGTGCTTACCATATTGGTAGCATTTTTTATTTATAGACTGGGCATATAAAAAGACTCCTGAGCTAATTTTACCTGTAAGAGCTCACTAACATCTGGAAGGGTGCATTATCCTACCAGATGTTAGTATCTATTACAGGTAAAATTAGCTCAGGCTATGGGCTGGCTATAGGTTCTTTATTATTATTGGTAAAGATACAAGAGTCTTAATTTTTACTAATTAAGCTCGGTAAGTCATAGGAATCCGTCATAGAGTAAAATTTCGATTATTATTACGGAAAAAGACAGTTGTTTTTTTCTATATATCAATCTCAAAACTACAGTTGTTCTTAGAAGACGAATGAACTTAAATGACACCGACACTGTCTGGTCTATTTTGAAAAAGGAGGGTTTTGAGAAGACACAAATTGAAGAGATTGCTTACTCGCTTATTGTACATGCTTGCATTGTCTTCGGTAACAGCAGGAAGGCTGATATTGTAGAGAAAAATAAGCACAATCATAAAAAGGATACCAAAAGTAAGATGTCAATACAAAGTAATATATTACTTACAATCTGAAAGCTATCCGCTACAAATAAAATACTTAAATATTATATTTCAGTAGAATTCTACTTGAAACATTTTAAAGAAATATGCGCCGATTTATTCAACCGCCGTAATGCTGTTTACAAATTGCATTTTTTCTACGAACCGAAAAGAGATGCACCTATCTCTTTTTAGCATAGGTCAAAACAATAGCTGTGGCGCCAGGATATTTCAGGGCTGACAACCTCTCCACATCTTTATTTATTTGGGATCTCCAACAAAGGATATACTTATACAATATAAATCACAATAATAAATAGGTTCTTTTACGTGTGCTCCTTCAATTACAGGAGACCACAGCATGCACATATAACTAGGTGTAAATAGGATAATAATAAAAATAGAGAAATTAAAACATGAAATTTGAAAAAATAAAATAAAATAAAACTTTACAAAGATTGAGCATTCATAGTAAAATAGTTTGGTATAAGTAATAATAGTTATTATTTCACATGAATTTTGATTATTGTAGGGAGGAAACATAGTTACATACATAGGGTTAAATTAGTTTTTGTATTTTGAAATGGGGAGGGTCTCGGATCTTGATTTTTAATTCATAAAAAAGTCTGTGTAGTTTAACGTAGGTTACTTATGATTGTTTACAGTTTACTCACGTGCATTTTTTCAGGATTGCCTGACTAGTTTTCATTATTAAGGGCTACGATTGGGTTCGAAACTAGTCGGGCAATCCCGAAAAAATACACATGAGTAAACCGTAAACAATGCATCATATTATAAATCTCTCCAAACGCTTATTTTAACGCCCAAGACAGCGGCTGTACGATTGCACTTTGAACAATTTAAAAAGAAGATTAACATTAAACCAATAATCTGTGTAAATACAAAAACCAAAAAAAGACTGACACCATAAAAATATGAGTGATATGCAGAAAATTAGCAACCCTAGCTAAGGACCTCTGTCTCGCGGCGCGGGCGCTGATGGCTGGCGTGCGAGCGTGCGGTAAAGTGAAGGCCGCGCGGAGGCCGGTCGTCGACCGCGCTATTTATACGTCCATACCAACTGTGGTCCGCGTACCGGCTGCTCGTCCGATTCTGGACAGATCGCCGATCCCAGCCTGCCTCGGAGGCGTGGCCATACTAAAACCATATTTGAAACTGTCACACTCTTTTTTATTTAACGATGCTTAGAGTTAGGGGTGTGTCGATCCATGCTGCCTTTTTAGGAAGGTACAAATTAGTTTTTTATCATATGTAAATGTTATGCATAATTATGTTTCTGGTCTTTCAAGTACATAAAAGCGAGTCCATTGAAAGTAAATAATAGACATTTAATATAATTTAAATACAAATTGTAGAGTTGAGATCTATTCTATAGAATTTTATTAACTTATAAAAGTGCTGATTGAAAAACTGATTACGCGAAATTAGTTCGCAATGTACATTCTTTATTCATAGTACGATCTAAATTGAATCTTGTGTAGTTTGAATGGCTTCTTACAACCTCCACTTTTAACTTTTTTATTTTTACTTTTTTATTTGCCTGAATGAGGCACAGGTGTGCTGATATGACATTGATAGGTATCTCGGTTGGCGCCTACCATTGCTGATACTTCGCAGGCGATTGCCGATCATTACTCATCGCTCATTAAATTGAATTTACACGCTGTATTTTTTACCCTTAAAAGATATTTATAAGTTCATAAGCGATACGATCAATTCGATCTGTCCTCAATGAATTACGCTGATGGAATTTACTATGAGAATGGTTAATTAATTGTGTTTTTTAAACAGAGTAAATTATATGTGGCTGATGATCCTAGCTATTAAACTATAATGATGAACTATGGTGAACTTCATTATCCGTGTCCTTTAAGCCTAGGCGCACACTACGCGACACGAGACAACGACAGCTCGGCGACTAGAAGCGACGACAGGCTGCGGCCGACAATTTTCATATATTTTGTTTAAAGCATCGCACACTTGGCGTCAGAGTCGCGGAGTCGCGACGACAAGCTAGGGGAGTCGCGCGCGCTCACTACTTGTCGCCGCGTCTAGTCGCGCTGTGCACGCGCACACACGACGATAGTCTCGCGACAGCGCAGCGTCAGTCTCGCTGTGAAACAACACGGCCGTCTTTCTTGAATACTCTACTACTAATGATCGCTTCCTGCACGACGTCTGTCGTAACGACTAGTCGCCGATGCAAGCGACAGCTCCGCGTCTAGTCGCGGCGACAAGACGCCAGATGCAAATGACAACGCCGCGTCTTGTCACCGCGCCTAGACGCGGCGACAAGTCGCCCAGTTTGCGATGTCCCTAAAGGTACACAGGCATAGAACGTTCTGCCAAAATACCTGCCCAAACTTTATGGGATTGTTCAGAATAATGTCACCTACCACAGCCAGCTGTAGTATAGTAAGTAACACAGTATAGTAATCCTTTTCCGTTTTTCGCGATGCGTCAGTTTATGAAGTGTTTTAACAGTCATCATTATTTAGGTACACATTCTGAACAAACCTTTAAAGTTTGTGAGTAGGTATTCTGGCAGGATTTTTTCTAAAGAAAGTGACCCACACATTCCTAATACTTCAAAATATTGATTAATTAGTAGGAATAATAAAGCAGCGGGACAAAAAAACTTCAAGAGCTTTTAATAATTAAACTCTATTATAAGAAGCTCCGATCTTGATGTTCTTATCCGATTATCTCGGACAATTTATCGTAATTTAATTAGTTGTGCAACTGACATTTACGTTATCAAAGTACAGTCCGTGAGTAAATATGTGTAAGAAAACACGAAGCGAAATTGTAAAGTGAATCTTAAAAGAATTTGTGTTGGAAATGTTTAAATATTGTATACCTACACACTATCTGCGAACGCGTACGAATACTTCATATATAAAACAGTACTATTCGGTAATTAGAAAAACCATCACTTCAATTTCGCTACTTGTTTACATACTTTTACTCATGATTGTACAGACGCCAGCTGCTGCAGGTCAAGATACCCGAAACTGTCAAATTTTCCCAATCAACCTTAAACCTAATGCTTTCGCGATAAAGATGAAAATCTGCTAAAGAAATTTGACAGATTGTAGTAGCTTGATGTGCTGACGTCTGTACTTACAACCTACAACAGCTTGGAGAAAAAGAGAACTTTTTTATAATTAACTCGTTCCGAACCTTATCTGTTACCTCGATATGCAATTACCTTTTTATTTAGGGCGTGCCGCAAGTAAACCACTCGAATGGTAATTACAATCTTACAATTTAATAATCGTGTGTCTTGTGCTAACTAGCGCGCGAAATGCCCTGTCAAACCGTAATTGTTGTTGATCAATATTAAGATAAACTACAATACGTTATTATGTTATAAAGCTGTCCTGTTTGCTTGTTCACCTTCATTGAAACTTCAAATGTACTGCAGACGGTAATAATGGATAATAAAGACGTTTAATTGGTACCTATCTATGATGGGAATTTAAAAGGTCTAAAAAAAAAGATAAAGTATTTCAGTGCACATTCATTGTTACCAAGTCTTCAAGATTTAACTCAAACCACATTGAATTGTTGTCTGGCGGTTTTTAACTGATGCAATTAAGCCGTCATTGTAATACAATAACAATTTCCCATGATAATTGTTGTAATTTATGAATCTTATCGTATTACAAATGAATTGAATTTAAACAAAACATTGGGAAAAGTATGACCCCACAATACAAATTAAAATAAAAGGGCTTGTTATAAATACAAATTTAAAAAGACAATAGAATTTACACCGTAATTTCACACTCATTTTCTTAAAAAAATAATTACACACTTTAAAATTGTCTGTGGTGAAAATATGATTTTCTTTGTGGGTGAAATTAGAACGGCACTAGACGGCACCATCGCGTCGGTAAGTGCTGTTATCGATGCTTTAGAATCACTCGATTCATTGTAATAGCTCAGAAAATGATCCGATTGTAGTACAATAATAATATTATGGCGCGCAATGAATAACAATTGTGCACCACCGAGTCTATTTCGAAATCGTATCGCTGTTGCACAACTCTAATGATAGCAACAGTAAATAATAACACAGATTTGTGCATAATAACGCGTTTATAACTATATTTTTGTTAAATTTATTACTGAAGGGTGGCATTATTGATTTGGGATCTGGCAAGGGCCTTAGTAATTGTAGAGATTTAGATTATCTGGTAGATTGTCTGTGTGGCATGCAACCTTAGGTTTGTAACTGTATTTTTGTTGGGGATACAGGGAAGCTTACAAATCAAAATTATCGCGACGTAACGTATCTCGGGGACAACGTTTTCATAATGTATTATGTGAGTCTCAGCTGTACACAAGATAAGTGCTAAGTCGAGATATAGCCGGAAGGGTCTTGTAAAAAAATCGCAATCTATCTATAAAGATTTAAATAATCAGATTTTAAAAAAAAAACACGTTTGTATGGTTTTTTATTTATATGCCATAGCTACTCCGTTTTTTTTTAAGTTTTGATTATCCTATGTTAACCGAAGTAATGTAAGGATTCTAAACGCTACCACATACATCTAAATCGGTTCAGGCGTTTCGAAATTATGGTGGAATAAAGAAACTCACACACATACAAACATACATTAACTCTAAAAACATAACACTCCTTTCTTTGGGCAGTTGTGTAAAAATGCAAAATACAAATGTGTAAATATACACCTTTGCCATTAAGGCGTGACCCCTTAATTATGTTAATGATGTCTTAATTCTATTAATGATTATACTTGCGATCTTTCTCCTTTAAACGCAATAAAAGATTAAACAAATGCACTCAATTTCTCACTTCAACCACCCACATCGCTCCCCGAGGCTACAGCAATCCGCGCCTAAAGCAATAAACGATCGATTTAGATAATTGACCGAACGTTTATTAAGTTTAAAAAGTAAAAAGGAAACCCTTGATCGTCCGGTCACGTGCTTTGCGGTCATTACAATTTGATTCAATTCTTTAACGTAAATGACTCTCACTCTCACTTATACACGTACGACAATGAACGGCGAAATTTAATATGTCTGTTGTAATACGAGCAAAAAATGGCAATTCATTTCACATTAGTTAGAAATTAGATGTGTTTAGGCTCTCGTGTGAGGCTTTGGTGTCTAATGAGACTATGAATTGCTTTAAAGCGTTTTATAATTGTGGCTTTATAGACAAACAATACTTAGTTACTTTTTTCATGTGATGCTCACGTCATAATTGGTTTTGTTAATAAGTATAAGTACGTGTTCCGATTTTTTTTTTCTGTCGTGATTAACTTTATTTACGGCTTACTCACGTTTTTGCAATTCCGAAAAAATGCACGTGAGTAATGCGTAAACAATCATAAATATTCCGATCATACATTGTTTTTATTTCAATATATTTATACCACCTTTATTAATTGGTGGAATACAATTTCAATTAATGAAAATAGCACCAATTAATTAGCGTTTAAATCCAATTAATTTAATCAATACATATAATTGTAACCACAATTTTCACACGTAAGAACAACAGAGTATCGATCGAACGCATAATTTTATCGACACAACATTCAAGAAATGGGAGCGTGGGCAAGTTTTTGTCCCCTCACTATTAATTCTTATTCCCTACACTAGCTAATATGGCCGCTAATTACCTAGTGACAAACCGACGGATGTAAACATCGTGATCAAAGTATTGATGCTATTTTTACAAAACCTATATAAGGAACCTTAAGGGCTGACACTAGAATTTAAAATAGGAAAAGAAGGTAAAAGAAAAGCGATAAATCGAAGCTTTCTTTTTGCCCATTTATAAGTTTTATCTATTTCGCGGCGGTGCATCCTTTACATTCGTACACGCTACGTTTTTAGTAGCTATTCAAACACCTCGCGACTTCCAGGCCCCTTTTGCTTTTATTTTATTACCATTCCTTCCAATATAAGGCAATGGAACCTTTGCAACTTAGTTTAGATATAATTTAATATCACGAGACGGTTAATTGTGTAGTCATTTGTTTGTATTCCAACCACTGTAATACTAACAAGGCGAAACAATATATCTGCGGTCTGCTATCAGACTTGCAATTTCGATAACAACGTTGTGGTTTTTGAAACGTATTTCCAATGATCTTTGTGACCTTTACAAATTATATGACGATCAATTTTCTAAAATTGATTGCAATTTCGGTGGCGCACTTATATGCTTAGCCGACTGTACATCACGACCAAAATTCAATAAATATTTTGTAATCACCTGTCCGCGCAGGTTCGTAAATATTGCTTTCTTTTCAGACTTCGAAATTCCGATGAATAATTCAATTTACTTTTTCGATAAATATAAATGATAATGTTTGGGTGATAGTATTTTGGACTCTACTCCATTGAAGTGGAGCCTAAAATATTTTTTTCTTAAAAGTGAAGGCCTTTAGGGGTTCGGAAAATAATCCAATAAGTTTATTTATAAATCGCGGTAGGTGTGCTAAGAGATGACTGCGTGCCATTATCAGTAAAGCATTGTGGCACCTATTTATTTTAAGTACTGTAAATTATTGCTTCGAAATGGCTATATCGAAACAAATATAAAGATTTAACAAGAAATATCGTAATAAAGAATTTTTGAATTTTCAAGAGTGAAATACTATTGAATTTTCATCTTCTATCAATACATAAAATATAATAAAATCGTAACGAAGCAAAAATAGAAAAGAGAATAGTTTGAAAAAAAAATGCTTCTTGTATTAGGAACAAGTTTTTAGAATTTCTGTCTGTTTGCATTTTTGAGCTTCACGCCAATACTACCAAACAGATCTAGTTGAAATTTGGCAAAAATGTCCGTTAAAGAGCGGGTGAGGTTATAGAGTACAAATTATCACGCTATTGAGTGTGGATGATGAGCAGTAACCTTATTTTTCCGTAGGCAAAGCCGGGGTACAGCTAGTTATTAATACTTTTATGCACTTTCTTCTGACCACCGTTCAAAAGTTGACAAGCGGTCAAAGAAGACAAGGCTTATCTAGAATAACATCCTTCATCTAAAGAAACTCGAGTTATAACGACAGCTTGAAATTGCCTTCAATGCGACCATTACCTTATCTATCAAACATTAGCGGAGCTTTCGACTGCAAAATTAATTAGAAAACAACATATCTAGGTATAATAACACTTAGTTACGTTTCTTATACTTAAGTAAATAAGTCTTGTGCTTTGGTTTTGCAGTGTAAACCCATTAGTGCATACCTACTCCATTAGAAACGATTTACATTAGAAATTGTGTGGGTTTCACCTGGCGACCCGAGGATTGAAACTATTAATTGAATGAGGCACTTGATACTATGTTAAGGTGGATTTCACACTACCACGCGCCTCGCTCGCACGTTTTTTAACGTTGACCGTAAGTACTTCAGTTTGTTTATAAAATACGCATAGTACAACATACTGACAACGCAACGACGCGCGTGGTTGCATTGCATACCGCGCGCAGATCAGGCGACGATGCGCGAGGGCGCGTGGCGTAACGCAATTTATGGCACACTGGGATCTGCAATAAAGTGCAGATATTTCTCCAATAATGGACGTGTCCACGATGGAACTCGATGTCGATAGGTTCATCTGCGGCCCCGCACGGAGACGCAGTCTATAAAACCGCATGATGGTGCAGATCTGCGCTCCGGTCACGATCCACCGAGCTCTCCCGTCGTAGAGCCGGTCGTCTCTTTAGACTCCGCAGTCACACCGATAATTCAGCCCTCATCAAGCTGTCTCCCCCTCCTAAGCCAGCAACGCCCTAAGCTGAAGTACGAGTTCCACTAGGGGTCGCCCTTAGTGCTGTTGTTGCAGGTAGTCATGATGTTAGTGTAGTACAAGTAGTTAGCTTTGGTTAAGTATTTTACTTCTCCCCCCATTGGCTGGAGACCCTTCAGGTCTCGCCAATAACTGCCCGGTTACGTAGAAGGGGTCCCCAAGGACCATCTAAAGAAGATCATCAGAAAAAAAAATACTGCGCCACTGACGCTGCGCGCGTTCATGCGTCGCATCGCCCCGCGCACCGGAGCGTGGCGCGCGATAGTGTGAAACCCTCCTAACTGGTTGATTAGCAGGGCCGCTGATTGCTTCGTGCTACAACACGATTGATAGCCGCCGAAATTGTAATTGATATTACATTACATCATGGAGAAAGGTTTATGGTTTTTTTCTGATTTCCGTGATGACATGGGAATTAAATGTTTAACGATGTGCTGTTTGTCATCCCTCGAATGTTTTTCATAATTAAGTATGTGAATATTGTCGGCCACCAGTGAAAACCTCGGATTGCCAAAAGCAAAATTTTATAGGAAACGGAAAAAACAGTTTCCTGTAAAATGTTGTAGGTAAATAACTCCACTGATTTTTTTTTGTTTTTTATAAATTAGTACCTACTAAATCACGTAATTAATATTTGAACATAAATTCACGAAAGATGTCAAATGCGAATTACAAGGTTTTCTTGGAAAAAAATAGGATTTTAGTGGTTAAGTACGGAGTTATCAGCAGCTAAAGAGGTTCATTATTCATAATCAATTTCTTTATTTGTGTACAAATTGAATTTGGGCCAGTCTAAAATATCGGTTGCGAAGTTTTCTTGCTAAATATGACAATATGCTTTACCAAAATTTCAATTTACGAGGTTTTCACTGGTCCGACGAACGCGAACGTCGAAAAATAAAAATCGTCGAAAAATTGTTTGGCAAACTAATTCGCAGTCACATTATTTTTGTTTGTAACTGTACCTACATAATTATAATGCGAGAAAAGTTGTCTTTGCTTAACGAGGACAATTTATAAATTCAATACTTTGCTGCAGCTGTAGGTACAGTCAGCAACAGAAGTCGTTGAACATAATTTATTTCCAATATTTTGTAATCATTATTATTTAGCATAAGTTACTGACTAAAGTAAATTACAAAACAACTTGTCATAATTGAATCACAAAAGTCGCTGAACTCTGTTAAACCATTAATTGCTGTACATTACTACCGACAAAATTGTATGATCTGTAATAAATACAAAAGTCGCTGAGCATAGCTAATTTCCTATATTTCCTGTTCGTTAAACCCGTTTGCTCCAAGCCACTATCTGGCGAAGCGCAGCGCACCGTATTTTTATAATCAAAACATTGCCGAAAAACACAGCTACTAGTTCAGAATATAAATTAAGTATAATTTAAATACTATTAATAGGCAGCTGAATCAAGGGTTTGATTCAGAAAGCGGTACTTCTGGACACGGCGCATTTTGTTAGGAAGTTCCTCTCTCTGGAGCCCCGCCGGTAGCTTGGACCCTATTTCCGATGCCGCGTGCCGATGGGCTACTATTTTTTTATATTTTTAAATGTGGATTGTTTTTATTTTTTATAACGTATGTATTTAAAAATATAATTTAATATGTATTTACAATGAATAAACGAATATTAATATATTTATTTATTTAATATAATTAAACACATTCAAGTTAACAAAAACATCTATGCAACAAAACTGTTCAAATTGTTTTGAGCATCATAATCTCCAAATATATCTGAGCAGTCACAATGTCAAATATTTATTTACAAACTAAAGGTCTATGGTAAGTAAACAAGCTAAACATTCAAAGGTAACTAAGCAACACGTTATTCAGAAAGTCAGGATGGCAACGTAAAATGAATTGTAAGTAGATGAGTCATAATTTAAAAGTTCAAAAATAGATACAATGTGTACTATTGTGTCAATACAGCATTTTTTCTTTTTCTTCATATAGCTATATCCCTTTCATTTCGTGCGTGACGTCATTGACGTGTCTTTTGTTTATAATATAATCTGATAGTCAAGTTATAGGAAAACATCGTAAGGAAATTGAAACGAGTATTTATTCCACGCGAAAGCCATTAAATTCGAAACAATCAGTTTGAATGAAACTGACATTTTAATTTGCTACATTTTCTAGTATATCTTCAGGAATTGAATTCGTAATAAATGCCTACAAAATATCTCGGTTCATTTTAACCATGTTTCGGATTGATAACCGTGCTCAAAAAAGTACAAAATCTGTTAAACGTCAATTTAATTACTCGGTTAAAAGATATCTGACGATGTCAAATCAGCCCGACTAAGCACGCACTGAGTTGCTATATGATTTTACGCAAGCGGTTTTCAAATGCTTCTTTTTCTATCGTGTCGGCACGAGCTATACAAGAATAGCTCATGCCATGGTGAAAAGATTAGCCAGTCAGCAAGGATGGTAACGAGGCTGACTGCCCAAAGTGCGCCGGACGTACCGAAGTATCGTCACTCGTGGAGGCTCTTTTCATGCACCCCTTTTTTTTCAAATGCGCCATACAGCTTATCTATGAACATGCACTGTAGCCTGATTTTAGTAGCCAGTTATCATCGAATCGCATCGAATATACAAGTCTTTAGCCAAAATCTAGCACGATACGTTTTAAAAGTCATTTTAAAAAGAACCGCTAGTGCGTGCGCTGGTATAGAAAGCCATACGCGTTACATTTTTTAGTAGCTCACCGCCTGCCTTTAATTGCAATGCCTGCATTTTAATCTTAATAATGTCACAGGACACTGTACACCTTACAGCGATAACACACTGGTAAAAGGTCGAATCCATATTGCTGCAGAGACCCACTGGCAGTACGAACAGTAGCATATTATACGTGCGTTCGGTTTTGCCATGATGCATATCTTGTAAAATTTCACAGCCGCCATCTTGGATTTTGACGTTGACCTCATTTTCGTCATCAGCACCCCCCCAAAAACCACGGAAACGACACCAATGATGCTTATCTTGTAAAATTTCACAGCCGCCATCTTGGATTTTGACGTTGACGTCATTTACATTTGTATTTTACTGAATCCTGTGGTTTAGATTCGATCACTTAGCCATAGGTACAGCATGAAAAAAAAAGGTTTTTTTTAAATCTGCCTTATTTCCATGCCGGGAAAATCTTACACCAGTAGCAGATCATATGGTTTTAAGGAATTACACGAATTCGTTAACATCCTGTATATTTTAAAACAACTAAAATACATACGTTAAACTAATTTACCGGTTTACCAGAAGAAGTTAAAACTTTAAAATGGTCGCCCTGAAAAATTGCAATTTTAGACATGTCACATTTACGCCAGCCACGGAACTAACGTGCGGTGCACCGTACACGGCGTCGTGTCGCCGCGCACGGCGCCGTACGCGGCGCCGTATACGACGCCGTACACGGCACCGTGCGCGGCGCCGCGCCGTATCACGGCGGACGGCGCCGCACCGTGGACATGGGGCCACGGCCTAACATCACTAATTTGTAGGCTTTACTATAAAATAACAGCATATATCTTAAAAACCACATGATCACAACTGTTTAATTGTGAAATAAATCAGAACGATGTTAGGTCAACCAATCACATTCGTTGACATAAGATTTGACAGCAAATTAAATTGATCAGCTCCGTAATTGCGCAAAAAAGGTAATTCTGTAGTACCTATCTTGTATTCAATTATGAGATTCAACAACTCATGCATTATCAAGTTAAAAAACTCGCGCATAACATGTTTAGCGACTTACGGTAAAATGATAGTAACCAACTTACGCTGTAATGATGTTTAGCGACTTACGGTAAAATGATAATAATCGACTTATGCTGTAATGATGTTTAGCGACTTATAACATATTAATGCTTAGCGTTTTTGAAACATTGAAATGATAACCTTATTCTGTACTCTATTCTGGTAAGTGATTTATGGTGCGTTTTAGTGTTTAGGTGTTGAGTAAATTAGTATCTGTTCATGGACTTTCGTTGCTGACTGTACGTGTTAACAGTCTTGTTGACAGTAATTACTTCTTAAGGCGGATGCTTGAGTTAGTGAGATTGACAGATTGACATGCAGGACAACACGGTTCCGGGGGGCAAAGAATAGATAAGAGGGGGGGGGGGGAGGGAAGCGTAAATTGTACGGTTTGTTAAGTAATTTTAGATTCGACATAAAGTTATGACTCTCACTTTGTATTCTGTGTATTGGTGCTCAGTTTCCAACCATATTAATTGTTAAAAATTATGAAGTTACATTGATGCCTAAAAGCCAAAAAAGGATATGCGCTATTTTTTGCAAAATGGACTTATACAAGGTTAGTCAGAAAGGGGGTACTAATCCAAAAGGGTGTTAAAGTACCCATAATAACGAGTAACTTTTGTTCTACCACTTTCGAAAAAAGTCAATATTTTAAGAGAAATAGCTGTTCAAAAATTACTTAAAAAACATGCTAAAATCTATCTATCCTCGGCTATGGTCAGCTGTGTTTACATTTTAGGTAATATTTGGGGTCATGAATAGAACCTTCATTTTTTGAATTCATAACTAAAGACGGGACGAAGAATTTTTGAAACAACCAAAATAAAAAATATTTTTTATGGAAATAAAAATTATCGAATTTTAACCCTTTCCCAGTCCCATGAACCACATATGAACAAGTACATTGTTTAACTATTGTGTCTGCTGTCTGGACAGTGAACGTGTATACTTGCTTTAAAACCGTCATCAGTGATACTTTAAGTGGTCTGCGGATTAGTACCCCCTTTCCGACTAACCTTGTATAAATATCGTTGGAATCGTCTTTTTTTTCTGCGTCGATTGTTGTCTCATGACTCTACGACAATCTTTTTGACTCAGTATGTAAATTAAGTTCCTTAACCTAATTTATTCGTCATAAACGAAGTTTACACCATTCTCTTGTAATGTTTGTAAATTGGCGGTTATCCCTTTTTGACTGCTAGGCATCGACAACGAACTTAAACATAACTTTTTTTTTGTGGTTGTGAATTCATCAAATGACTTCTTCCACTCTAGGCGGAGCGGAAGAGATTGTTAGACTCTTACTGACTAAAACCCATCCGTGTTCCTCCTAGTGCCCTTTGCGTTCCAGGACCGCGGTAACTCTTTCAAACAAATTCCGCAACCCTGGCAGGCACTGGCAACTTAAGCCTACCTACTGACTGATTAACTACTTGAATTTTTATGGGCTAATTGGTATAAACATGGCATTTGAGATTTTTCGATATACCAATTATACTATCTACGATTTCAAATAAAGAAATATACAATAACAGTGAAATTATAAATACTTACCCCCTGTTTAAAAAGCACGTTTTTTAATTGAATTTTAGTTATTCCCGTGGTTTTAAAACAAGCCCCATTTTACCGGTACTAAAAGATAACTACTTTGCACCTCTGTGAGTACGAAGATTATGGCTATAAGAAAACTGCGTAGGTAATTCTATCAATAATTGTGATCATATACAAAGATAGCTCTTTTATGACAAGATAAACACGTGTTTTTAATACTTCCTCTATAATAATAGAAGCTTAATTAAATGTCGTAAAATATTAATTGGCAGCAGCAGATAATAAATTATTCATCGTATTATTTTATGATGAGCTTAATAAAGTTGATTGATATTGTAATTATTAACCATCCAACTATATATAAAGGCTTATTTTATTAGTCGATAACTCAGTCGATACCTCGATAGACAGCTCAAGGGGTAACAATAATAAAATCGATCGATTAAAACGATACTCCCGCATCGATAATCCCCGCATGTGAGCTCTATCGACCAATTAAACGTCCAAATGACAAACATGCGACGCGGACTACAACTCTTTAAGCATTGCCAAATGACTACCATTTCGTTTTACCAATGCAGGCGATTCCTGCATGCGGAGCTCATCGCATGCATTACAGGAATCTCCCGTATTCCACAGTAGTGTCATATCGACTAATTAATTAAAACGTCGAGAGTTGAGCCTTTAATTGTAAGTTATTTGATGCTATTAAGTGAGTGTCCAGTTAGCACTGGCCCTGTCACAGAGTATCAAAGATAGATCGCAACGGAATGTGGACGCATTACGTCCAAGAAGCGTCCAAGTGTAACATAGATAATAAATCTTATCCTATAACTACGTCCGTGTTCCGTTTGCAAAGCGTGAGGTCTCGAGTCCGATCTTGAGATGAAGTAGCGTTATTAGATTTTTAAATATTTATATAACGAGGGTAGT
Organism: Amphipyra tragopoginis; assembly: GCA_905220435.1. Lineage (NCBI taxonomy): Eukaryota > Metazoa > Arthropoda > Insecta > Lepidoptera > Noctuidae > Amphipyra > Amphipyra tragopoginis. The sequence goes on from HG991994.1 coordinate 21,279,485, forward strand.
TCACTCATTGGGGGTACCTCGTTATCAGAGTCCAAGCTCGACTAGGTATAGGCAGGAAATAATAGTCACAACACTGATTATAGTCCTCTATTTATTCACTCTCGATAACAAAATAATAAAATCTCAAATGATCAAACCGATGGAAACTGATTAAAGTACGGAAACGCGGTAAGTTCGGTGCAGGCTGGCAAAACGACCTCTCGCCCTCGTGTCTCACTCCAAAGTGACTTCACTCAAATCAAATGCATCCAATGTCAAAAAGTATGACAGCTGACAGCCGACAGCTGACAGCTTGCTGACAACCGTCAAACAAGACATGCCACGCCCCGCACCGACCTCACCCAAGCACACTGCTTGACGTTTCCGACAAACGATAATAGATGGCGTCCTACTACACTAACAATAATCAATAGTCATTCTAATAGTTGTGCTTCTGTGTTGATTCTGCGACATATATTTTCTAAAGATTCTGTCGTTGGCAGTTGGCACACTGTAGGTCGAGAACTTTGGGGAACACCAACGTGTCGGTCTTTTTCTTAATGAACGACTCTTATTTGAGAGCTTCCCTTAAATGTCGTTTCGATATGAATGGAGAGGCAAATAAAAAAAATAAAGTTGACAAATGTATGAAATTCTACGGCAGCGGCTTTTGGAAGCCAGGTCCAATATTGAGAATTGTTTATAACAATAAAGAATATTGCAAGTTGCAATGACCGCTGTTCTGAACTATAACATAATAATTTCATACTATTATAGTACCTATACCGTTTCACGTACGATGTGTTCTAAGATTTTTATAGAACACTAGCCTGGCGTCGCTCGGCTTCGTTTTATAACTTAAAATCTTCCGGAAGAAATAACCTAAATGAAGATGAAAACCGCATCAAAATCCGTTGAGTAGTTTAATAGTAGTAGCGGACAAACAGACACGCGAAAAGCGACTTCAATCACTACATAGTACAAAGTCGCTTCTTGCTGTCTGTCTGTCTGTCCCTATGTATGCGTAAGCGGGCTACTCACACACCTGCCGCAGGGCCAATCTAGGGCGCACGGCAATATCGGAATTGTCTCTACACTCATTGAAATTGCCCCTGCTTGCCTTTACACATCACAATTAAGGTGGCAATTAAGAGCGTGTACGCCGTTCGGCATTTCATACAAATTTTCAAGTCCTTATTTTTCGATATGACTGAACCGATTTTAATGAAACTTCATACCCATCAGCAGGATACATAGGACTAAAAAGTTAGCAGAAAACATTTTCGAAAAATAGTGTTACAATAAAATTAGACCGATTTTAAATTTTCCATACTAACAGAAATTTCCAATTATCTTTTTTTAAGTAAGACATTTCGAAAATGTTTTCTACTAACTTTTTAGATCTAATTATCTTCCTTATGTGTGTGAAGTTTCATCAAAATCGGTTTAGTCATAACGAAAAACAAAGACTTGAAAATTTGTATGAAATGCCGTACGGCGTACACGCTCTTAAGGGTCATCCCCACTTTTACACCCTAGATTGCCCCTGCGGCAGGTGTGTGAGTAGCCCGCTTTAGATCTTTAAAACTACGCAACGGATTTTGATGCGGTTTTTTTTAATAGATAGAATGATTCAAGAGGAAGGTTTTAAGCTATAAAACGTGTATGTGCGAAGCCGGGGCGGGTTGCTACTTTATACTTTTCAGAGATACGATGAATCCAAATATTGTTAAAAGACCAACGCAGAAAAGCTAGTTTCACGTTTATCGATAACTTCGTTTAAGTTGTTTCGATAAGCAGTCCCGGGACTCAGTCTACATCTCGTTTCCACCGGTAGGCCGTCTGACAGAGTATCAGCGATAGATTGGCGGTGGAATGCCGACGTATTACGTCCAAGTGTAACTCAGATAAATCTAGAGTACCCATGACAAGCTTGAGATTGATCATGTAGTTGATGAAAAGGACGTACTTACAAACAACTCATTAAAAGTTCACTTGAATTGCCAACATCCAGAAGAGCGTGCTTCGATTTTAAAGTGTGAAGATACAAGAAGCCTTTTCTTTTAAAACTTAGATTCGGTTGAACTTTATTCTTTATTCATCTGATTCTCATTTCATCTTTCGCTAAAACACAGAGTAACAGCCCGTGCAACAGTTTATATCTACTTGTGTTTAAAGTTCATAATCTATGCGCTCTGTACTTCGTCAATCATTTGTTAACGTACACGAAGTAGTAAATGGAGTGCTCAATGAACGCAACAACATACTTTGTGCAGTGCGTATTGCATTTGGTATTCCACACAGTGAAAGAAAGGCCTTCATGAATCAAATAACAAATGTCTTTTTTTTTTCTTTTTTCCGTTGTTTTGCTTGTAGATAGTACTTGCGGACCGTTTCTACGTAACCGGGCAGTTATAGGCAAGACCTCAAAGTTCTCCAGCAAAATGTAGGTAAATTGCGTATCGCTTTCAGTGTTCTCCACAGGCAAAGGAATATCTGTCACTGAACGCCGGTGTCTGTCGCGTCATTAAGAATGTCTCGTTGCACTGTGTTCGTGCGGACGTCGTTGGCCGAAACTTTATCACTCCATTTGCCTCCTACTCTGTGGTTGTCTCAGAACATAGATATTAATCTTATCCGTAGCTCCCGTTGGAGCTCTACGGGGGGCGCACGATATTCAGCGGTCGGGCAATCTATTACATACTGCTGCTACTGTGCTAAATCGCAATTATATCTGGAACTGCAAAAACTAGAGGACACTTTTCAGGTAAATTTGATAACTGCAGGTTTTTTTTTGAGGAAAAAATATCGTAAAATTCGGTTTTTTTTAAATGCAGTTATTGTCATAGTAACGGTTGTTTTTTTGTTATCAATAGCCGATTGCAATTCATTGCAGGTTAATATGGTATCTACACCCGTGCGTTTTCATGTTCATCTTGCGCTTTCAATTTTCGATTCCTCTTGCGTCTAGCGCATGCAATATTGATTGCCATAAGACTCGAACTAGTATTAAGGCATGCGCTATCGCATGCGCTATGGCGCTTCAATCATGCGTCAGACGAAAGCGCAAGATGAACATGAAAGTGTTCTGGTATAGACATACCATTAGGGTCATCCCAAAGGGGGGAAAAAGCGAGTTGCAAGGCACTGATACTGTTTTCATAATGTACATATTATAACTAGATGGCGTTGTAGCCATTTTTGAATCGCGATATGGTTTCGTTAAGTAGGTACATGTACATTGTTTGGTCATTGCAAATGCGACGCAATATTATTTTCAGACTTTTAACGTGGACGGAGTCGCTGGCACAGCTAGTGATAAATAATTGTGACATAAATATTAATGCGACAAGCATTTTATGTCGAAATTGTATTCATTTCTCATTTTAACAAAGAAATCGAGCCATTTTTTAAATGCCCTTTCATGTAGCATATTAATTTATGGCACTGCGATTGAGCGATAGCGTCAGCGAAGCGATTTGTCGACATGTCGCATTACAAGCAACGATTTGTCGCCGAGGCGTTCATAGTGTGTAAATGTCATTGAGTCTGGCGATGGAACGATGAAAAATTGAACAGTTGAAGTAACTACATTTAGTATATTGTGAGCTGGGATCGCAGATGTTAACTTAAACCAGTATTCTGAGATCGTATAGAAAGGTTTTCTAGCTGATACAAAAGATAAGGATAAGGTTTTTCATACACTTTAATTTATTAACAATTAATTGATTATGCACTACGGCGGTACATAAGGCATTATCTACCAGTCAACCTTGCGGTTAAAAAGAAAAGCAGTGAACAGGGTACAAAAAAAGATAGTTTGGCAAATTTTCTCTCAATAGACTGTAAATTCACAAGATAAATGTAAACTATAATAAAATCCATACATAAAATAATCATCATCTGCCTAGCCTTTTCCCAACTATGTTGGGGTCGGCTTCCAGTCGAACCGGATGCAGCTGAATATCAGTATTTTACATGGAGCGACTGCCTATCAGACCTCCACAACCCAGTAACTGGGTAATACGATACTCTTGGTAAGACTGGTTGTCAGACTTTATGGCTTCTGACCAACAGTAACGACTGTCAAAGATCTACAAATGACAGCCGGGACCAACGGCTTTACGTGCTTTCCGAGGCACGGAGGAAACTCGCTATGGTAAATGGTCACCCATCCACAGACCAACCTCGGCAAGCGTGGCTTAACCCGGAAGATCGGTCTATGCGGCTGTAATTATTTAGCCACGAGCTTCTCCTACGACTTTTACTTTACGACTATAATAAAATACATATACAAAATAATACAATAATGAAATCTAAAGATTAATTTAATGGATTATTATAGTCATTTTTTTACTTGGTTTTGGTAAAATTCGCGATTTTCGACCTTTGAAAACAATACATATTTGCGTAGCACGTATTTCGAACCTTTGCGCTTACGCTGTTCATTTGAAACAAAGATATGATACTCAAGACCATGGTGACTTTAAAGTCATAAAGTTGACTTAATTGTTTGACCGGGAGCATGCTACAACAGACTTAAATCTAAACAAACCTTAATCTTGACACTAAAGCTTGCAGTAGGTGACACATTATAATCTCAGTTATAATGTTGTCTACGTCAGATTTATCATGACATTTTCTACAGAAACCGCTTTCAAACAAAAAGGCCGTATAAAATATATAGATATATAGATTATAATGTATAGTAGGTATATAAAGGGTGTCCCGAAACTCAGCATCAACTCGGGAACTAATGATAGCAGTTTATGACTATTCAGAAAAATTATAAAAAAATAAAAGTTTTTATTTTCATGTTTAAAAGTTACCATAAGTAAATTATGATCACAAAAATTTAACTAAAAAATGTAAAGAATAGAATTATAAAAATACTGACACGGGTCTAACAGCGTAGAATGCCTTTTTAAAATATTCTACGCGATTAGACCCGAGTCAGTATTTTTATAATAATCTGCTCAAATGGCGATAGTTAAAAACATTTTTTTTATTCAGCGACAATAAACAACTACAATATGTGTTAGAACAGAGAAAAGATAATACAAAATATAAACAATATCGCAGCCCACTACATTATCCGCATATTATTTTTATGCGGATAGTGTAGTGGGCATATTTTTTTTTTTTTTTTAAGAAACGTTGCCCCACACTAAGATTTCTCTTGTATCGTGGGTGCGTTTACAGACACAAATCTCACAAACAAACGCCCAGACCCGAAACAACCATCTGTAGGCCATACAAATTTTTGTTCCGTGTGGGAATCGAACCCACGACCCGTGGCGCAGAAGCCAGTCGCTTAGCCACTGCACCAAACGTGTCGTCAATTTAATGTATTTAAAAGAATACAACTTAAAAAAAACTGACCAGTCAAAAACTGCCCTATCATTTGTTCCTGGATTGACGTTGAGTTTCGGGACATCCTATATACATTATAGTGGGTCAGGCCACTCGTCGAGTGCGCCGATAAATCTTGCTTAGAACCTTCGCGTGCACTGGCCATGTTAACATCGGTTTGTGACCAACAACTGAACAACGAAGGTACTCGATTTAAATGTAAATATTGCAATTAGAGGCTCCTTACACGCCTGCCCACCTCGCGATTCAGGGGGACCGTTAAGTGCGAGATCGCGTTGATCTCGACTATACCTATTTAGTGTTGACTTAGTGGTGGAAGGTTTCATTTAAGCCAGGGCTAAGCTTATAGCCGGTACACTCACTTTCGTATAAAACAGTTTCAACGCAACATTACATGAACTATTTTTAGGGTTCCGTAGCCAAAGCGTAAAACGGGACCCTATTACTAAGACTCAGCTGTCCGTCCGTCTGTCCGTCTGTCACCAGGCTGTATCTCATGAACCGTGATAGATAGACATTTGAAATTTTCACAGATGATGTATTTCTGTTGACGCTATAACAACAAATACTAAAGAACAGAATAAAATAAATATTTAAGGGGGCTCCCATACAACAAACGCATTTTTTTTTGCCTTTTTTATAGATAATGGTACGGAACCCTTCGTGCGCGAGTCCGACTCGCACTTGGCCGGTTTTTATATTTGTCTTTCTTGCTGTAAGGTCACATAGAACGGGTGAAAATTTAATAGTAGGTCATAGTGTAGTGTAGATAAAGTACAAAATGTTATTGTTGCGTATGCATTCTGTCCTCTCTCTATCTTCTATTAAATGCTGTTCGTTGGTAAACGCATCACTTGAGTATGGCTGGACCGAATAGGCTAATATTTTTTTTCAAATGTTCGTAATTCCGCATTAGGTTTTTATGGAAAAAAATTGGAAAGGTTGCCCGGAAAATTTACAAATTCGGAAAAATCTAAACGTTATTTTTTCTATAGGATTTTTATTGAATTTTGGACAGGAAAAGTCTCGTGTAGTCCCGAACTTAAAGAATAGCACTACCCCATCTCTTCCCGTGGGTGTCGTCAAGGCGATTAAGGGATTCTCCAGAGGATGGGCAGCAGCGTTCTCTGAGTACTTTAACAACCATACTGCGATCGCCAACCCGCCTGCCAAGCGTGGCGATTACAGCAAACCCCCCCTTTTGGAGGAGGCTTATGTCCAGCAGTGGACGTCTTTCGACTGAGGGATAGACAGAAAAACGTCTATCGGATCAGCTTGTTAGGGTTCCGTACCCAAAGGGTAAAACGGGACCCTATTACTAAGACTCCGCTGTCCATCCGTCTGTCACCAGCCCGTATTTCATGAACCATGATAGTTAGACAGTTGAAATTTTCACAGATGATGTATTTCTGTTGACGCTATAACAACAAATACTAAAGAACAGAATAAAATAAATATTTAAGGGGGCTCCCATACAACAAACATGTTTTTTTTGCCGTTTTTATAGATAATGGTACGGAACCCTTCGTGCGCGAGTTCGACTCGCACTTGGCCGGTTTTTTTTTAATAAATAAGGCCCGATTTTTCAATCGTCAAATAGCTTTTATTTGAGGAATTAGTTTGACGTTTTGATAACTTTTGTGTGGACAATATGTTGAAAAATCTGCCCTAAAAGTATTGTTTCTCAAATTGTTAAAAATCTGTTAAATAATCTTCGCTCAAACTACCTACTTCACATTTATTGTGTAACAGATAAACAAGCTCAAAAAACGAGCATGACAACATAACATTCATAGATTTTTATACTGCCATAATATTGCTAGACATCGAAAAGGTACGTACACACATCAAAAAAAGTTTGCGATCACTAGCATAATTATGTATGTGAAGATTCCGAATTCAAAGTCCAACTGAAATCTGATTTATATTTATCTAGATAACTATCAATCTATATTTATCATGATAATTATCGCTTTGAATCCCGATTAGAAAATTCGGCTTCAAAAAGGCTACATAATTTTTCAAAGCGATCGCAAACTTTTTTTGATGTGTACATAAAATTATTAACATTAAAATATAATAAAATTAAATACCTAAGTACTTTTATTTAAGTTTTGTATTCATCTGTTAATTTTTACTTGTAACAGGAAATGAGTTTATATAAAATAAAGCTCTAACTGTACAGTCAGCATCAAATATCGGAACGAACAAATGATCAAATCAAAATGATCTGAACAAATAAGAAAATTAAACTATATCTCAATGACACAAGGTGTGTTTCAAAATGAACACAGTGCACAACAACTTTTATTCTGACAAGAATTTTATCCCATTGAGATAAAGTTTAATTTCTTTAGTTGTTTTGGTAATTATGAACAGTCTGTTCGTCCCGATATATTTGATGCTGACTGTACAAGCGAGAAATTCCATTTCAAGCACAATTTTACTATAATTCAAGCAAAATGTTCACTGAGTTTTATAGCGTGATTATTATCGCAAGATAATTATTTTTAACAATTAAAATCTTAGGCCACGCTACTGTCAATTTTCTCACATAAAACACGAAAGCAATGTACAGAGTAATGAATAAAAACGTGTACATGGAAATTGCAAATTAGATTTTACTGTCAAGGTGTCTTCGTAGAAGCAATTATTATAACTAAAAATCGTTAAGTTTTTGTTAGCATCTGCTGCTCGATGTTAGACTGTAGAAAATATGGCGTCTTTTATTTAATTTAATATGCATGTTTTTTAAAGAAAGTTTACACTAAAGCAGGACCCAATAACACAATAATATTTTTATGTTATAACTTTCCTGGGACTCATTTATATTAACCCCGGTTACGTAGAAAAGATTCGCAAGGACAAGAAGTCCATGAGAAAAAAAAGGAAAAAAAGAAAAAAAAATGTTAAAGTTCAACTCAGGACCTTGCCGTGTGTTCAACTCATGAATCTCATGATTATGGGCTCCGTTTGAGTCTGAAACTAGTCGGCAATCCCAAAAAATGCTCGTGAGTAAACCGTAAACAATAAAATAATATTTTGTGTAGCTTTTACTACGGAAGAAGCCTACGCGAACTTCTGCAGGTACCTACTCGTACAGTTTTTGTTTCATCTTGGCCAAATGGGTCGATATTTCGATTAAAAGGAGAAAGTGATTTTTACACTATCGATCTCAACAGATAGGTAGGTTTGTAGGTAAACGAACAAGAGGAAAGGAAAGAAAATATATACTTATGCACTCATTTTGCCAAATACTCAAACGCTACTCAATTATAAGTTGCAGTTAATTTCGTACTGTTACTGTCACTTCGCCTTAGAGCCTTATCACAGTAGCGATTTGCGAGCGAGTTCAAAACGAAGCGAGAGCGCAGCGGGCTCGCCGCGAGTTTGCAGCGAGTGCGCTGCGAACTCAAAGTGAGCAAAATGTGCTCTCGTTGCGAACTCGCGGCGAGCCCGATGCATTTTCGCCTCGCTTTGGGGCCGTCTCCATGAACGAGAGAATCGCGGCGATATTATCGCCGTGCCACGTATTTCTATACACTCTCTTGGAACGTGTCTCCACATGGCGATGTTATCGCGGCGATAGTTAGTATTGCGAGAATCGCGGCGAGAATATCGCCGCGATTCACTCGCTCGTGGAGATGGCGCCTTTGAATTCACTTGCAAATCGCCACTGCGATAAGGACCAGTGACAGTAAGAGCACGAGGTTTAACGGCAATTTAGTACTCTGTTCACCCGAAGATGAGTCCTGACAGCTCAGTCATACGTAAACGACATCATCAAATACCGTAAAATAGCTGTATTATCCATTTTTGTTTTTTTTTTAATATTTGGTATTCTTTGTACGGTATCGTTTTGTAGTGAAACGTCAGGAATCAAGTTACGGTGAAAAGGGTATGGCGTTTGAGTATTTGGCCATCACAGTAGCAATTTTTCGCTACATGTCCGCAAGATAATCTCCAAATTGAAAATTCCAGCGCAGTTGAGCTATATGTATACTTGGTGGACGTACCGTTGGGCTGCCAATACCAATTCCCTTCGATGCCCATTGTACCCATACCGGTAACCACTAATGGGTACCGGGTACTCGTATAAGATTTATTCCTATCTTATCGAAATAGATTGCCTTCAGTTATAGATTAGTCCTAGGATATCTGGCGCGTTTGATTTGCTTGTACCACCATACATTGTTAAGCGCTATTTCCTATTTGGTTCGAATTCCGGTTCAACTGATTGAATATTTAAACTTACATGATAGCAAATTGAGTTTAACTGGTATCGGTAAAGGTTAATTTTACAGTTACAGGGAGGAATGTATTGTTTTAATATCTGATGGTTCGCGAATGTTCCTATTTGCAGTAAGTCAATTAAATGGGAAGTGAATTTCAGTTAATAATCGCAAATCTGTTTTACTTTGCTAAGACGCGATAAGCATAAATTATAAACTCTTAGATACTGATGCCCTAATAGATTTACTGAATCCGCTAGTCTTATTATATACATTGAATTGAAAGCTTAACAACGTAAAAACATCCCATTACAAAAAAACGTCTTAGAAAAAAAGCCCGGTGTTAAAATCCCAGGACTTAGCTCGTTATACGCCGTCATCAATAAAAATAAATTCCGGCTACAGTAACCTACATTTATGACTAGCTATCGTAAATTCGTAAGTTTTATTAAATCTGCGTAAACTTAACTTCTTTCATAGAAATAATGCTATTAAATTCACTTGCTTCAATGTAGCACTATCTTAGATCAAAAAATAATAACATAACCAACTATAAACATGATTGTTATTAGTTATTAGATGAGAGTACGAAATTCGCCGCTTCCTCACCCTAACGAGCACCAAACGGAAGCCGGGCATAAAGAGCAATTACAAGACCATACACGATGCAAATTAACCATAATTATATGTATGCACACTATTATAGCTTGTATAACATGAGAAAACGCCATCGTCATGTCATCGTTATGCAATAATTATAAAGTTGATTAGACCATGTGTAAATATTCTATTAAGAGAAAAAAGAAAGGCGGTGTAATAAGAGCTTTCTGTCATGGTTATTTTTGTACTGTGTTATGTTAGCCGTTTTCTCATGGGTATTATAGAGTAATTAAAATGAATGGACCTCAGCATCTACCGGTGATCTGATATGTTATAGTAAATACGGAAACCTCAAAAAGTACAATCGATTGGATAATAACGTGCGTGCTAGCATTTTTTTCTTTGACGGGACCAAAATGGTTTTCTGCCAGTTTTTTTATGCCAGCTTGGTCATCATTATATATGAATAATGAGCCTTATGGCTGGGCACATTATCATCATACCAACCGGAAATTATTCACGTCAACTGCTGGACATTGTAGGATCACACCTTTTTCATCATCATTCACTTCACACATTTCACCTCCTTTTTACTTTTTATAATGTACTATAAACCTCTTTCTCTATCACAGGCACACCCTTTCGTCGTTCCTTTTCGAATCCCCGCAAAAACACCTTGCATTTTACTTTTCGAATTTTTAAATTTGAGTATCGAGTGTGTTCCAATTATGTGGCCTGTGATAGATAAAGAGGTTTATAGTACATTATAAAAAGTAAAAAGGAGGTGAAATGATGTGTGAAGTGAATGATGATGAAAAAGGTGTGATCCTACAACATACGCCTCGCTCATTGATTTCCATACAGAACGGTTCTATTCCACATCATTATACCATAATATAATTAAACCTGAACTAGTTATAGAAATGCCTAGCTTCAACTAAAAGAAACCAAGAGTTATGAATAAAAATATTATTCTACAACAGATTGACAAGTCCGACGAATAACCGGATAACTGTCTCTTTTTTGGTACAGGATGAGCACTTTGTCTTTTGCAAACAAATGTTGGTTTATAATCATATTATATCTTATGTCTATTAACCAATAACAACTATTGTTCCAATATGTCAAACGCCTCGTATGTTGACCCGTGACGCGAATATTAATAGGCACGGATCTAGGTTTACATATTCACATATTTCAGCGTAAAATTACTATACCACGGTAATATGTGACATACTCGTAAAATGTACCAAAGAGCAGCGCGAGGCGCAGCGGCGGGATGTCTTTTCTATGGTGTGACTGTGTAAGACGTAAGTTTGATTTCCGCGTCAGGACAATGTTCGTGGCTTACAAGTTTATGTTAAATGCCATTCTAGAGGTGTTCCCTTAGAAATATCTATAGATTTTCATTCTCTAGGAATACCTATTGAATTCTGTGGGGCTGTGAGCGTAAAACCTTATCGTGATATTTTAAGTCTACACCTACGTATATTCATGACTTTTATTACATTACCTGTATATTTTATTCGGCTAATCAAAATATACATATTTTATATACCCTCCAATGTTACTAATTTGGTTTATCTATAATTATTTAATTATCTCTTATTCTGTTTTACATTAAAATTCTATAATTTTAACTTTAAATGATGATTTATTTAATTAAACTACCTCAATTAGACTTTCTCGTTGGTTTAGCGGTTGCAAGCGCAACTGCTGAGCGTGAGGTCCTGGGTTCGATCCCCAGGTCGGGCAAAGTGTTATTTTGTTTTTCCATTTGAAATTTCTCAGTAGCAGCCTGGAGTCTAGTTTTGTGCCCGGCTCAAACCCCTCTATTACATGGAACGTAAATATAACGGCGATATGTTGGTGTACCACCTCTGCCAACCCGTCGAGGAATACAGGCGTGAGTTTACACATTATATAATTAGAAAATGTATTTCTTTTCAGGTGTAAGGAAGATAACGGCCAGTACTGAACAACACAGCCACAAATTAAAATAAATAAGGTGAGTTTAAAAACATTTTAAAAAACAAGACTCTTTGCGCAGAGTTCACGTTCAGAATTATTACTACCGATTACATATATTTATATATCTACAATAGACGAATTAATATCTTCACGCACTAGCGTAATTCAAGAAGCGAAAGTGATAGATATATAACTTAATTTATCTGATACGAAAGTGATTAGTACTCGTAATTATGCCAAGTAGTGTGCATATGCACACTCACACACAAATTTTATTTCATTTACTTTGCCAAAGAAGCCAGTTTTTTTTTATTAGATTTAAAAATTATATGTACCTCCTTCGCTACTGCTAAATATAAACCCCGAGTCACAAAGCTACATTATTAAAATATTCTCTGTAAACTCAGTACAAATTATAAGAAACAATACCCGACAGAAGAGATCAGCCTGACATGATAATAGTGGTGAGACATGATTCTGAATTAAAAACATCAGCATCGTGGGGGTATTTATGTAAAAATGCAAAATATTTCTACTAAAAGACTGATACGACTTAAAATTGCAATAATTAATTTATACTTCAAGATATCTAGGTATGGGAAATAGTTTGCAGGATAAGAACATTTTCTATCAAATATTATTTATTTGAATTTTCGTTGTATTTTAAGTATTTGACTCTGAACATTTTTTTATGTAGGTACTTTTGTCTGACAGTTTGATTCACATTGTGAAAATGGTCAGTTCGTTATATCCAAGCGTAACATAAATCTCGCCCAATGGTCTTTAGTACAAGGCAAAAAAAAACATCTCAAACTTAACATTACCAAGACAATTTTAACTGAATCAGAATTTAAATTATAATTTTGTGTAGTTTTTTTTACTCATTATAAAAAAAACTATAGCAACAGAATATTTTACCATATTATTATTATATTGATCACATCATATTTTTGCATGATTATAAACTGAAAAACCATAGATGGACTCTACTAATCACTGCAACACATTTACGACCACAACCTGCGTGCAAGATACATTGTTTTACGTCGTTCCCACAACATCATTGTAATTAATAATAGTATATTTTGAGATAAATAACATCATCGTAAAATATGATATCTGCGGTTCATCTGGCGCCATTTATTACGACCTCGTTTAGCCAGTTACCGCATTATACTAGGTACACTTACTACGTAGCTATAAGAAAATGTCATATAAGTAACATTAACGGCTCGTAAATAGAGAACATTTATTCTGGTATACAAATGATAAAATAACTTCGAGGCGAATCTAGAAATAATGTTTGTAATAATAATGTGCGAAATGGCCTGTGAAAACATTGTGATGTTCTGGAGTTTATAACAAAATAAATTTCATGACTGTGTTGTAGCAGAGTAAACTTGTTTACGTGGGAAATAAGTTATTTCTGTTTAGTATATTGTATATGATTATCTTTTGTTATGAACTTGTGATTCGTCATTATACGATGACTTCAATTGAGTGATTGTCGCCCAAAAATTGTTGTTTGTGCATTGTTGTTGTACTTCTCGTTTTCTGTGTGGGATCGGGCTAAATTATAAAACTTTATCACCTCACGCTGGAAATACGCGTGTTATAAGATTCAACAAAACTAAGTACCCTTGGTAGGATCTCGCATTAAAGTCTAGGCTAAGCAATTTACTGTCTTCCGTCGTGTGTATGTGAGAACCAGAGGGGTATAGTGGAATCCCTTTATATCTTTATTACTTTGATTCGTGTACTCCATCTTCGACCCTGTCTGCGTTAACTATCAGGTATGGGTCAAATGCGACCAAGACAAAGAATATTTAACACGTAAACTGCCATGCAATAGACACAATAGAAAATCTTTTGTTTTTGGTCACGGGCGACCGCGGTGGTAGTAAAACTGTTAAAAAAAACTTGATGTCGATACTACTGTCCTATTTAATACGTAACAAAAGAACGTGATAAATACCTATAACACTATAGTAACTGAACCAGTAACGCGCTCAAGATTACATCTAAGCGCATTTTAAACGCTTTCCTCTTCATCTGCGTAACATCGTCATGGAAAAATACACTTTTTATGCTTCTGAAATGTACCCGAGATTTCCTTTAATTTTTTTTGTAGGTTCAGTCAAGAGCAAGAATGATCTAACTACACATGTCAGAATCTACATTGGTACCTACATGTTTTTGCTGATAACTGTACCTCCCTAGAGTACCTAATTTTATGTTTTAGTATTATTTTTTTCATGTTACGGTTTTGGTCTAAAAAAGCTTCAGCAAAACGTCTTTACTGTTAAATCTTTTGTTTAAAACGCGATTAGTACGTGCATAATTAATTAATTATTAAGAGAATGTGGAGTCGTGTAAAATTACTCCAGGTCACGTCAAGTTTCTCATATTAATAGTCTTTACTACCTTATTGATTGATAATTACACTTAGCCTTCATTATTTATTCACACGGTCTTTGGTATAATTAATTCAATATAAATTATTATTGTATTAACACGGTTATTAATTTCAGATATTAATAAGTAACATAGTCTAGTAATTAGTTAAGGTTTAATCTGTTTAGTAAGGTTCCGTTTATAGCAGCGATATTTTATACCTACTAAATTTATTATTTACAGCAATAAACGTACTTAAGATCAAACGTTTTCTCGGCGCCACCGCCCATGAATGTGCTAGGTCAATAAAGGATTATGTTTGAAAATGTACTAACAAGAAACTTAATAGGCATTTAATATTCAAGTAGTTACTAGGATGCGTAGCACTTATTTTTTTCCAAAAATATTTAATGTACAGTTTTGGCATCGTTGTGATTTTATTATAAGTGTAAATTGCATGTATAGATAAGATAATTTTCATGCATCTTTTGTTTGGCAGTTTTTCGACTCACTTATGATCGTAATCCTTCATGATGTTAACAATATAAAAGCCACTTAGCCAAAGTACAATACCGTCATGATTTATCATTATTCCGTAATTTTATTATATGTATAATAAAATTACTTTGATTCGTAATAGATAAATACGTGACAGATATAGATAAGATAATTTTCATGCATCTTTTGTTTAGCAGTTCTTCAACTCACACATAAAAGCCACTTAGACAGAGTACAAAACAGCCACAATTTGGCATTATGCCATCATTTTATTGAATGTATAATAGATAGATAAGATAATTTTCATGCATCTTTTGTTTAGCAGTTCTTCAACTCACTTATGATCTTAATGCCTCATGATGTTAACAATATAAAAGCCAATTAGACAGAGTACAAAACAGTCACAATTTGTCATTATGCCATCATTTTATTGTATGTTTATTAGATAGATAAGATAATTTTCATGCATCTTTTGTTAAGCATTTCTTCAACCCACTTAAGATCTTAATCCCTCATGATATTGCTGACAATATAAAGGCCACTTAGCCAAAGTACAAAACAGTCACAATCTGTAATTATTCCATCATTTCATTGTACGTATGACATAAAAATAGATAAGAAAATTTTCGTGCATCTTTTGTTTGGCAGTTCTTCCACCTACTTAAGATCTTAATCCCTTACGATATTGTTGACAATATAAAAGCCACTTAGCCAGAGTACAAAATACACATAATGTGTCATTATTCCATCATTACTACACCAGCTAAGAGCAAGCCAAGATAATTCGTCAGCGGTTTTGATGTAGATAGTCACAGACTTACAGAGCACGTAACAAAACTAAAATCAGATATCACTATGTCATGTACAATAACATGTCGAATTAATTGTTTGCGACACGCTTTCTAGTTTCGTATGCTGTGCATGTGGTCCGCCGCCATCTTGTTTGTTCTAATAAGCGGAAATTTTAAATTAAGTCAAATTGGAAAACAAAGAAAGCGTGGATTGATTAATTGTTTGTTTAATTTTGGGGCCCTTTGTAGTCATTATGTGTGTTTAAGTATTATTATCTAATCTATTTTTGTACTTTATGTATATCAAGATACTTATCTGAGTATAATTATACGGGAATTAAACTGATGTAGTTAATCTGAATTACTTTCAAGTTAAACGTTATAATTATCAATATTACCGTGTATGTCCATATGATAACGATAATACTAAAGTGTAGGTTCTAATTAAAAGATAGATACACATCCTTTAAGAGCTCTGTCAAGGATATCATCAATCTGTTTATGATTTGATTTTATCAACTAAGGCGATCTAATTTTAGCGCGGACTGCAGTATCAGATATAAAAATTATTGTTAATCTTGGTTTATCAGCGTGTTAAACGCTCGTTTCGCCATCTCCGTGCAACGATCTCAGAGATAAAACTTAAAATAGGCATAATCGTTATTCTTATGTAACTTTATTCCTTTCATAACTAAATTTTATTTTCATGCTGACTTGGGAACGGCTGAAGAACTAGTTAAACTAAGTTTAAGAGGCTCGTTAATCAGTCTGCGGGAGTTATTAGAGTTAACTGAGGTTAATCGGCTACTATCGTGATTGCGAGCGATGGGTTAGCCGATCATTACTTATGCACATGCGATCTTGAAATGTAACACGTTATAGCCGTTGATTCGATGGATGATTTGTTCTTTTCGTGACAAAATAATAAGGGCTTGACACTTCATCATCACAGCGTTTTCTCATCTTATGAGGTTCCTCTTTGTGCAAGTGAACTAATCGGCTTTCCCATTTCAAAGCCTAGTAAGGGCTTAAAACGAAATTTTACAAGAGAGCGCATAAACGTTAAATCGGTCAGGCTTTGAAAAGTATTTATGTTAGGTAAAACCATGTGGTTAAAGTGACTTACTAGGTTTTAAAATGATCAGAGGCAGTGAATGGCACTTACTAGGTATCGATGCTTAAATATATCTGCTTATTATGTGAGTTTTCAACGCTGGTGTTTTTGTATTTGGTAGAGACTTTCTAGGTTAGCAAGATTATGCATTAAAACGATTTTTGTAAAAAGTGTTCCTTATTTGGTTTTGAAATGGGACAGCCGTAATCTTGCTTTCATTAGCGATTAAAGTTCCTTGGTAATAGCATAATCAGCCCGTCTCTGCCGTACTGCTGGGCACTGGACTCTTCTTACAATGAGAAGGGGCGGTTTAATCTGGCGTTTAACGGGCTAGAATATAAAACTTCCTCACCGCACGCTGGGAATAGACACGTGTTATAAGATTCAACAAAACCCAGCACACTTGGTGGTAGGGTAGGATCCATACGGTCCGCTTGGCTAGTTAGCTACTACCCTCACATTAAAGCGCCAAGCAGTTCACTGTATTCCGCCGTGTATACGTGAGAGGCAGAGTAGGGGAATTCGTCTTTTTCTATGTTACTTGGGTTAGTGTGCTCCATCTTAGACCCTGTCTGCGGTTACCATCAGGTGCGACTAGTATGAAACGCGACAAAATATAATAATTTAAAAAAACGGTTTTAGCCAAAGTCCACCACGTTAGCCTGACGCGGGCTAGTGAGATACACACACCATCGAGAACTTTTTGAAGCCCGTATGCAGGTTTCCTCACGATGTTGTCCTTCACCTTTAACGCCGGTGATAATCCAATTATCCGCACATGAACTCGAAAAGTGAGTGGTGTGGGCTGGGATAGAACTATGACCGTCCTGTGTCATGAACATGACCAATTAGATATTATGCGGCGTGATTGTTCGTAGTGGTGCTGTCTTACATCCATAGCATGTGTTTGCAGATTTGTGTTAGGATATGACTGCTCGGGAACCCGAAAGTAACTCTTAAATAAACAGCTCTCATATTGAGAGATCCCTTTTATGTCTGCTGTTGACATGACTAAAGATGAATTTTAAAAAAAGTTTATGATTAACTAAGTACTAACTAAACTAACTAGCTTTTGAACTAGCTTTTGCCCGCAGCTTTGCTTGCGTGAAATTTTGAACCCATTAAGTGACGATTTTCTATACAAATTTTTATCCCCTATTTTGCCCTCAGGGGTTGAATTTCAAAAAATCCTTCCTTATTCTTTGTCTACATTATAAAGGGAAACCTTTGTGCAAAATTTCAGCTTTCTAGGTTCAAGGGTTTGGGCTAAGCGTTGATGAGTAAGTCAATCAGTCAGTCAGGACTTTTCTTTTAATTTATATATAGATTACGGTTTACTTACGTAAATTTTTCGGGATTGCCCGACTAGTTTCGGACCCAAATGGAGCCCTTAATCATGAGCTGAATAAGCCGAGAGGTCGCGAGTCGAACTGTCTGAACTAGTCGGACAATCCCCAAAAATGCACGTGAATAAACCGTAACTAATCATAAATATGAATGTGTCGCAAGAAAGATGCAATACAAAAAAAATTGCCAAAACTTCATGGTAGCTCTTCTTGGGAGATTTCTAAAATGAGAGCTGTACCCCAAGCGCCTAGAGGCGCAGCCTAAATTTTCATATATTTTTGGCGTGACGCAACTACAGTGGTTAACGAAAAAAACTCACACTTGGGGTACCTACTGTTTATTATTACGGACCTTAGTCACCTCTTCTCACGACTAATAGATTTAAAAGCTAAGACCTACTTAAACCTTATTAAAAATTTCTAGTCGCTGCCGCCATATTAGCCGTAATTTTGTTTAGAAATTTACGCACAGCTATTACTGTTGCCATTTTTTTACCAACTATTACACTTTTTGCTTAACAATCTACTTGAATATACTCTCGCCCGTTACCCTTTTAAGATAGGCAGTGAACATTTTTTATTTAATACATAATTCAGATCATTATCCCATTAAAGTAAATTTTGTTAGATTGCTAGTAATTTACAAAATTTCCTACCATATATTTTGCGGTGAGTTATTGAATAAAATAACATGTAATGGTAGCGTTTACATGTGTAAAAGCAACATTTAATTCAGTCGTTGATTGATTGCTGGGAGTGAAGTTATCTGAGGGCTAAAGGCAGTCAAGTGCAGTCAATAATTATGCACCTTTCAGTTGTCATGATGTGTTGATAGATCTGGTTCTTAGGAGATTATAGTGAGTAGACGAGCTGTAATATATATACATTCAATTAGTTAGCCTGAATATAGAGTTTTTAATCAACGTATGACGTCGATAACTACAAATCTATCACTCCAAATTTTAGACTCTTTGGCATTAGATGTGACGGTATAAATAATAGTGTATTCATGAATTTTAGTATCATCGCTATAACGAGAGAAATTATTATTATTTTCATTTATTCATTTAATTTACATTTTTTTTGTATTTCTTTAAAAATAACAAAAATATAAAAAAGTAGCCTAACGGCATCGGGAACAGAGTCCAGGCTGTCAGCAGTCAGGGCTTCAGAGAAAGATCTCCTCACTATGCGTGCCGTGTCAAGAAGTACTGCTTATGATTATTTACGGTTTACTCGCGTGCATTTTTCGGGATTGCCCGACTAGTTTCGGACCCAAACGGAGCCCTTAATCATGAGCTGAACACGCGGCGAGGTCGCGAGACGAACTCTTCAACGAACGAACGAACGAGTTCGTCTCGCGACCTCGCCGCGTGTTCAGCTCATGATTAAGGGCTCCGTTTGGGTCCGAAACTAGTCGGGCAATCCCGAAAAATGCACGTGAGTAAACCGTAAATAATCATAAATATGAATGTGTCTCACGAAAGTTATAATACAAAAAAGAAGTACTGCTTTTTGAATCAAGCCCTTGATTCAGCCGCCCAATGAGAGCCTCATGAGGTGTTGATTCATCTCATCGCTATATCGAGAGAAGTTATTATTATTTATTATCAGCCTATGCTGTCCATCTCCTGGGTAAAGGCCTCCCTCCATTTTCTCCAGTTTTCCAGAGAGAAATATACTTATATTATTATTAAGAGGAGCTCGTGGCTAAATAATTACAGCCGCATAGACCGATCTTCCGGGTTAAGCCACGCTTGCCGAGGTTGGTCTGTGGATGGGTGACCATTTACCATAGCGAGTTTCCTCCGTGCCTCGGAAAGCACGTTAAGCCGTTGGTCCCGGCTGTCATTTGTAGATCTTTGACAGTCGTTACTGTTGGTCAGAAGCCAGAAAGTCTGACAACCAGTCTTACCAAGAGTATCGTATTACCCAGTTACTGGGTTGTGGAGGTCTGATAGGCGGTCGCTCCATGTAAAATACTGATATTCAGCTGCATCCGGTTCGACTGGAAGCTGACCCCAACATGGTTGGGAAAAGGCTAGGCATATGATGATTCCAGAGAAAAATATTTATAAAAAGTTTTTATTTCACGTCTTGTTTTTTTCCACAATGTTGGTGATTATCAATTATTTTTGAGAGACATTATGACGTACAATAACTATGTTTTTTCGGCTTCGTCTATTTATTATAATCGTTATTGCAAAAGAAACTCTATCTTTTCTTTAATACGCCTTTAAAACAATCCGAAACATCTTAAGCCCTGATTTAATTTTAATTACGCGCATGCTTTAGCTGAGATCAGATCACAAAGTATGAGCAAAGTCTTTGATCGTAGCGAAATTTCAAATGTTTGGTCATTAAGCTGTTATTTATTATGCGTTAGTGAGTTTTATGGCAGCAATAAAACCCTGGCATTCTTAGACGCCAGGGTGGTATACTGTCACTGCTTAGCATAATAATTGTTGTGATCTTTAACCTACCATTTACTGCTAAACGCCGCTTTGATCCGTGCCGACGCCGTTAATTTTGGTACCGCTAGGAATCCCCGTATTCTAAAACTGGTAATTAACGCGAAATCGTTAAAACAATGAATACTTAAGCTCATCCAATGACAACTCTTTTTAGGGTTCCGTACCCAAGGGGCCGTACAAGTATTACGTAAGCACTATGGGGGGGTGGGGGGGTCTTTGTTTTGCTTATTTTGGATGACATGGGGGGTAGGGGAGTCTAGATGATGATTACGTCATCGGTAGTTATTTACTTTTTTACAAGAATGGCAACCCTCACATTGTCTATGCTTGAAAAGTTTGTTATGTTCGTAAGATTATAATATTTTTGTCCCTTACTCTATGTTGAATACTGTATCAGTAAAATCTAATCTCTATCCTAAATCTATTTTCTTATTTTTAAAATTATAATTATAACGTTTTAATTGTAATATAAAAAAAAAATACATTTATAATTGAAAAATGTTAACGTAAGCATGGGGGAGGGGGTAAGAGCTTTGCTTACTTTTGCTGACAAGGGGGACGGGGGGGTAAATAATTGTAATAAATCTGCTTACGTAATATTTGAACGGCCCCCAAAGGGTAAAACAGAACCCTATTACTAAGACTCCGCTACCCGTCTGTCGGCTGTATCTCATGAACCGTGACAGTTAGACAGTTGAAATTTTCACAGATGATGTATTTCTGTTGCCGCTATAACAACAAATACTAAAAAACAGAATAGATAATGGTACGGAACCCTTGGTGCGCGAGTCCGACTCGCACTTTGTCGGTTTTTATTATTTGACTTGATCGCGCTTGACCCTAGTCTCGCACCTGACGGTAAGCGCAGACAGGGTCTAAGATGGAGCACACGAATCCAAGTAATAGATATAGAGAGATTCCCCTATACCCCTCTGGCTCTCACATACACACGACGGAACACAGTAAACTGCTTGGCGCCGGACTTTAGTGTGAGGGTGGTAGCTAGCCAGGCGGACCGTATAGATCCTACTAGAGATGGGTAGCTATTATAATAACTAGCCAAATAGCGGCTATTCAAAAATAGCCGCGGCCATGATATACGTTTACTAGCTATTGGCTACTGGCGAGCTAGAGTAGCTAGAATATCCGACAAGTTTACGTCACAGCTGGTAACCACCACAGAGTATAATACAACTACGTTTTAGGCTTCTTAATTCGTACCCATCGATAGTTATAGAATTAGAGATGGCGCTGTATACATATAGATTTTCAACATTTTTTTATTAATAATCATACTGGAGGGAAAGTAACCAATTACATGAAAAAAGTGTAAAAAAACTAAATCATAACAAACTTATTATTATCATCTAAACTTATTGCCGCGGTGAGAATCGAACTCGAACGCCTAGCTAGTTTAGCTACGCCGCCGCTAGCGCTAGTCGGTTAGTGAGCCATTTATTCAATAGGCAAATAGCTGGCTACCTAGCTGGTTATTTCAACACCGGCTAGCTAAGTTATTGAAATTTCGGCTAGTTACCCATCTCTAGATCCTACCACCAAGCGCGCTGGATTTTGTAGGATCATACAACACGCGTCTATTCCCAGCGTGCAGTGAGGAAGTTTTATATTCTAGCCCGTCCTCACACGGGATAATAAGCTCTTTCAACGACAACACTAATATTGTAATTACTCTTACTGTAATTTGTTAACATAATTACAAAAGTTAACCCGAAGGTACAAGATCGCATTCCCATCGTAATGTGTTAGCAACAAGCAACAAGATTGAAATGAAACAGATTAACCAAGTTAACTAGTTATTATCTTTAACTATTCGTCATTATTAATCTCTGCGCCCGCGCATCGGAACGATCATGTGCAGTTGCGTATACCCGCAACCTTTTAGGGCTGCCCCCTTACCATGAGAAAACTAAAAAATAGAAAAATTAATTACCGTTTTTATCTTTTTTTTTTATTGCTTTTTGAATAAACACGAATAAAACTTTTAAATAGGAAAAAGAAAACGCTTCGTGACTACAATAAATGCATTTCTTTATAAAGAACAATGAACGAAAATTTCACTTATTTACAAGGCCGATTTTTCAATCATCAGATATTTTTTATCGAAAGATGGTTTGACATATTTTCTATACAAAAGCTGTCAAAACGTCAAACTTAATCCTTAGATAAAAGTTATCTGACTATTGAAAAATCGGCCCTAAAAGGAAACATATACGTTAGTAAATTAAACGCTGTGATTGCTAAACGAATTTCTAAGGAAAGTAAAGAAGAAATGCTACAAATCTTGAAGTCCAGCTTACAAAAATCAAGAAAATCCAGTTCCCACAACTTCGTTGCCGTGATTGAAAATCGTTCAAAAAGAAGGCGATAACCCTACAGCGGTGGGCGCAGCAGTTAATCAGCGCTAATGTGCATACCGGGCCATTAGCGGGCGCCAGATTGCGCCTCTGTCTTACAATGCGACGGCGATAGGCTTCGCTTAGCGCAACACTCGTGGGACGCAAGGAAATCTATCAGGTTGCTGCGTTAATTTGCAACTTCAGCGTTAGAATTGCAGATTTTAAGAGTTGTATATAGAGCTACTTGTCAAAGAGTTCGTCCAGGGAAGTGCTATATAATATAAAGGATGTGTCGTAAATAGTGGTCCAACGTTAAGGGGTCGACACATGTATTCAGCTATCACATACCACAATTCGAACCATTTTTTACCATAGGTCTCAGAATTTTTTAATTTTATTAAAATTAACTTTTTGTTTTACTAATTTAGCTGTAATTTCAACCCAATACATCATTTTCCTATTTTGTTTTGTGTTTATAACTGCTGAATACATGTGCTATCATATGCAAGTATTTTTTAGTTTTCAGTAAATTTTTTCGAAAAAAAATCTAATTCTAACAAAAAAATCTAATTGTGGTAGGTATGTGATAGCTGAATGTATCGCGTATCGACCCCTTAACGTTGGACCACTATTTACGACACTCCTGTATCACTTTACACCCGACCTGAAAGGAGAGTGAGTTTCACTTTTAAAAAAATCGGGCTCCAAACTGTTTATTTTCTGCAATGCAATCGGCATGGATCAATCGTGAGGCTGGCAAGACATCCTCACTATCAATCGATGCCGGTTGCGTTCGCAGAAAGTAAACGGTTTGGCGCCAGATTTTTTTTAAAGTGAAACTCACTCTTTTTAGTTCGGGTATAAAGGGGTATAGGATAGTATTCCACACCTATTTCTGCCGCTAGCAGCATTGGTGTGACCCGGTTTGAAGGGAATGGGTGAAATTAAAATCACCAGAGTCTTTCAGACGTTGTCTTTAAGGTTGATAACGCATCAGCAATCCTCTTGTTGTGTGTGGGTGTTGTTGGTGTATATGGGCGGGGGTAACCACTTACCATCATGTGGGTCGTCGTCTGGTTTGCCAAAACTAGACATTAAAAATAAAAAAATAAAATTGCGTAAAAGAGCCTGATGTCAAAAATTCAAATGAATTGGTTTTAAAGTCGGACTTTGATAAGAGGTATCCCCCTTACTTCAAAATAGGTCACCTCACTTCGTATAAGAATTAAGCAAATTAAAAAAAAAACTTTAACAGTGCAGATCACTGCACTGTTAATGTTATTTTTTAAGACATCAGTCTTACTTGGTTTTTTCATAATGTAAACTCGTTTTTCACTCTTCTTATGAAAGAATCTTTACATTACATAAAGACATTCATTTAATTTTAACACATAATCTACACAATGCATATTCATTAAAAGCGTTTGCGCATAAAAGCTTAATAAATTAACTATAACGACGACAAAAATAAATTAACAATTTATATTAAAACAAGATGAAACCAGCTCCTGCATACGCTGCAAATATTTGCTATTTTTAGTAATTCCTATAAACAAATTGCAAATTAAACACTTCTTGAGTGTAATTTTATAGATAACATCTGAACATCGATTTTATTATACGCGCAGTAAAACAAAATTATGTCTGTATCGAATAGCACGATACATTGCTTTTACACTGATCAAAACAGTTTTACACAACGAATAAATAACACAGTAGGTATCTATTTAGGTATTATATCGACGGCAGCAAAGAACAAAAAGACAACTGCAATTTTGCGAAATTCACTTTTTTACATAATTGAATTCAGAATTCTTTATTTTATCTAGTGATATTTTTTTTTCATACAAAATCTCATTTTTTCTTCGTGTTTTGTCGCGTATATAAAGACAACTACACCTTTTTTTACAAAGCAACGAAGTACACACGGACATCTACAATTGTCCGTGTGTACGTCGTACGATTCGGCGCGTCACATGCCATAAACAAAGATATCAGTTACATGACCGTTTTATCATTGTCGGCGGGGCAGTTGACTTTTTTAAACTTACATATTTAATTATTTCTACAACCTCAATTTTGTTAATTTACATTTCGTAATACACACATCAAAAGTATCTAGGGATAAAGCACATTTTAGCGAATTACTGCAAGTTCTTAAATTGATTTTTTTGAATTCCTCATAGTTTCTTAGCTAGGTACCTCTTCTTAATATAAAAAAATAAAAGTTATTGAATTTCGATTAAAACTTGAAAATATTCTTTCAAGTCGTTTTCCTATAAAATCCTGCAGTGGTTTCGAGACAAAATCGGTACCATTTCTACCACACTTCTGAGTCAGATCAATATACATGAACGCTATTATGGATAGAAGACGTCACTTGAGTTGAGAAAAAACGATCAGAGCCGTAGGAATGTTGGAAGCTGGCTTTCGGTAACGTACTGTGGCCATCGCTCTGGGCACTACGCAGAGTATAATAAGTCACTTCTGGACACACTACCGTATCACTGGCAGCGTAGCTGAGCGCCATGGAGGACAAACTCGCATTACCACAGGCAGACAAGATCTTTACATACAAATCACTGGTCGATAGAATCCTAAAATTAGTGCGATGATGTTAATTCCGAGGCTTCATCGCTCTTCGTTCCGCCTAGCCTTTTCCCAACTATGTTGGGGTCAGCTTTTAGTCTAACCAGTGCGGCTGAATACCAGTATTTTACACCGAGCGACTGTCATCAGACCTCCGTAACCCAGTTGCTGGGCAATGCTGATATCCTAAGGTTAGACCGGTTGTCAGAATTTCGGACTTCTGACTACCCGTAACGACTATCAAAGGTATTCGTATGACACCCGGGACCGACGGCTTAACGTGCTCTCTGGGGCACGTAAAGTAAAATAAGATAATAATAAGAAATGTATGCTTAAGCATCATGCGGCTACCAAAAACAAAAAGGAGTGGGGCGCGTCTTTGTGGACTGAACGCACAGTACAATAAAAAATAAAGACATGTAAATACATTATTCAATTAAATATTATTTTATTTTTCTCATGCTGTGCAAGATGAGTATTCAAAGGCTTCATCACTCTTCAGGGTTGTTAATAAGCGATCAAACTATTAGAAATCGTTTGCACGAAGTAATTCTCCGTTTCCAAAGGCCGCTACGAGTGCCACCAATTGAGCCCTGCAATCGTAGGGCCCATGCACAAAGGGCTCGTGAACACAGAAATTGGGCAGAAGAAGAGTGGCGTTATGTGTGCTTTTCTGATGAATTTCGCTTCTACATGAGACCAGATACTAGATGTAAGTATGCGGTATACGGTATTGGTGGACCTCAGGATGCTAAAAACGTGGAACAATAATGATATGGCCGAGTATTTGAATCGGTGGAAGAACCGAACTTGATTTAAATCAGAGACAACCTCAATGCACAGATTTACGCTGAAATGATTGTTTCGGATGCTGTCATTTCTTTGCGGACCCAGTTGGATGCTTTATTTTAACTTATGCGTGATAAAGCAAATCCAAATACCGCCAGAATCGTTAAATAACACTTGCCGAAGCTATCATCAACGTCCTACGGTAGAAAAACAGACTGCCAATTGTTCATTTAATACAATAAAATCTTCAATAACTTTGTTCGGAATTTTATTATTTCTTGAAGAAAAGATTACGAAGAAATTATTTTTTGTTTAGTTAGTAAATTTGATTATTGTGATAAAATAAGCTTTACTTACGTGTGTTATTAACACGGGTTCAATTCCTCTGATCCGTTGCTTTGCTTTTGTGTGAATACAACTTATATAAGACTTGATTATTTAATTGTTTTTGAATATAGTAACTCCTTAGAAATGTTATTTTATGTGCAAATATTGCATTTTTGGTACTTTTTAATATGATTACGATGATTAAAAAAGAATCACGTACTAAAAATAACTTAATTATTTTCTTGAACTCTAAAAGCTCATCATATTAAAAGTAAATTATCTGCAATATCAATATCTGAACCTTGAGAATTACAAAGTAATTTGAGACAACTACAATATTTTGGTGTCAATCATAGTTACCCTTTATTTATTGTCGTAGTTAGATATATATTATAAAATAGAATACCAATATCTCCTTATATAAGTAAAATTATTCGGGAATCAGGAATTACAAAGTCCTACGTAGAAGCGAACATGTGGCAGTTGACTCAGTTAGTTATTTATTTTGTGCAAAGTAGAAAAAGATATATGCCGTATTTCGAAAAAGAAAAGAAAAACAGTTTACTGACCTTCATTATTTTGTTCGAAATGCCGAATTAATTAACTATTGCAAATTTGAAGAAGCTAGCTTTGTTCTTGTAGAAGTTATTACATTTTCGCGTTAAAAACGCTCTCCTGAAAACTAGTGATTTTGTAGATAGCCGTTTGTTCTTTGCTGCCGTCGATATTTTAGTGCAATTTAATAAAAACCGACCAAGTGCGTGTCGGGCCACGCGCAGCGATAGGGTTTCGTAGTTGCACAATAATGCAGACTAAGAAGAGGGCTAAGTAATTTTTCAATGGAATAATAATTCCTTAAACCGCGTGATCAACTGGTGACGCTAATTGACCCTGCATAGGTTTTATTCAGAATCAACAAAAAAGGTTTTCATAAAACGAAACATGGTATTCTGTACTAGAGTAATTTTAGCGTTCCGAGTCAACTGCGTGGAGCGATATCGCGCTAGTTGTACCGGTCAGCTGTGTCACCGTGCTTTCATTAATTTGTGCAGGGCATTGAAATTTAAAATAACATTAAAAAAAAACAGGATTTTTTTTTATTTTTATTTTGAATCAATCTAAATGCCGTGCGGGGTTAATCTATACCATTAATAGATCATGTAGTTTGAAGGAATTACACGAATTCGTTTACAGCCTGTATACATTGATGCTAATCTTTTTTGATGAGACATTTCGTCACAGATTTTAATTTATTCTAATAATAAAGATCAGAAAGCTATAACGTATTGCATAAGTTTAATAATACATGTGGAAACAGGTTTCTCAGAGCGATGCACATAAATGATTAGTTTTTCTATCACTACTGTTTAGTAACAGTAGTGATAGTCCTGGTAGCAGTAGCATCACCAGGTAGTCCTGGTGATGCTACTGGAGATCCATTAAGTATATAATACACAGAAGTCAAAAGATACAAAGATAAGTCAGATAAGATCTTTTGCAAAATGCTGATTACAAAAGATCTTTATCTGACCAGTTAATAATAACAAGGCAGCTAATTTATTTCGACTTTCCCTTAAATCTGTCGTACAGAATCATTTCTACTTTCGTAAACTAAACTTTTACATTTTTTTGATTAAATACTTCAAATTCTGTTACGATTTGTGATGCCCTATCAATATGGTAACGGTTATCTAATTTATTGTTTTCTAAGATTGAAATTTTACACTTCTTTAATTTGATATCGATGAATTTTAATGGATTCACTCAAAGAATAATTTCAATATTATAATTTGGTGATTCACCACGATATTTAGTAAATTGGAATTCGTTCGAAAGCCAGACACAAAGTTTATAAATATGTATTTATAAAAATCTTAAAAATGATCGATTGTCTCAGGGGGCTATTACACTATCAAATATATTGGATCATATATAGGATCACATGTCTTATTTGACCTCTAGAGTCATATCTTTGTATGGGGATTTTTTTTTGGTTGGTTTTCGAAAATTCCCATTTAGGATTAATCTGTGTCACCAGTAGATTACGTGGTTTTAAGGAATTACACGAATTCGTTAACACCCTGTATACTACATTATCATATATCTATGACTCAAAGATCTATGATCATATTATACATATATATGATAGTGTAATAGCCCCCTTAGTCCCTGGTGTCATACGAATATGGTGTTGTGATTCCTGACCCGACCACCACATGGAACGGAGATTTTACTATGGCACAAAATGGTTATTTTAATTGTGTTTTATTGTGCCACTTATCCCAGGAATTTGTGCCTAGTACTTTTCGAGTAATAAGAGTACGATTGTGGTCGGGCTGGGGATCACGGTTCCTGACCCGACCACAACCAGATCTAATAAAATATCAATAGTGGGAAGTTACTGATTATGCCAAAAATATGTGTCAAATTGTGCCTATGGCACACACAACGCATTAAGTCAAGTAGTCACACTCTATGTATAATTTAGTCTGCAATTAAACATTTGAATTCTGTTAGTTAAAATTTAACTGAACTGTTGTCGTAACAAAACTGGTCATTTGTTACGACGTAAGAAATAAAAATGGAGTTTATTTCGTCAGCTTCCTTATTATTATATTTATGAAATTTTTACATAAAACAAAATAAAAAAAAATGTATGGAAATCGCTCGGGAATCAAAACCAGGGTGCTTCCCGTTGATCTAGAATCATGAAATTTGGCAAGATGCAAGATCTTACATCACAAGTAAAGGAAATAGTCTGAAAACTATGTTTTTATATTTTAAAAGGTTAATTCTTAACTATTAACTTCTTGACCCCTGTATTAATAGTAAAAGTATGCAGCAAGGGATCAGCTTGTACTGGTACTGTTTAAACGAGATAACTAATGTTTAAATTTCAACTTATCGTCATAATTTGGGTTACAGAACCCTCAGGATACGAACCCGACTCGCATTTGACCGGTTTTTATACAAGCACACTAATATAATGCTACAAAACATCGTGGTTGTATTTTTTTTTATAAATACATATATACGCGTACGAAGTCGTGGACAAATCCAGTAAAATAAAATAATAAAGTCCTTTATATGTAGCATAATTTCACAAAATAAAACTGCTTGCAAAGTCGTAGTAAAATTGCATAGCGTGTAATTGACATACTTTATTTCTTGATTATTCAATTTTATCCGAATTAAGATATATTCTGTGATATGAATAGTAAAAGAATTTCGTGTGCCATAGGCACAATTTGACACATATTTTTGGCATAATCAGTAACTTCCCACTATTGATATTTTATTACATCTGGTTGTGGTCGGGTCAGGAACCGTGATCCCCAGCCCGACCACAATCGTACTCTTATTACTCGAAAAGTACTAGGCACAAATTCCTGGGATAAGTGGCACAATAAAACACAATTAAAATAACCATTTTGTGCCGTAGTAAAATCTCCGTTCCATGTCGTGGTCGGGTCAGGAATCACAACACCGAATATGACAGTCGCTACGGGTTGTCAGAAGCCCGCAAGTCGGACAATCTATTAACCTTAGGATATCGGCATTGCCTAGTAACTGGGTTGCGGAGGTCTGATGGTACTCGCTCCATGTAAAATACTGATATTCAGCGGAATTAATTCGACTGGAAGCTGACTCAGTAAGCACGAAGTCCGTGGTTTCGGCCTTAGTTACGAGCGTTTCCTACTCCCTATCACCTACGGACATACAATTATTTCGGGGCCTGAACTAAGAATGAATGACAACACGATTTGATAGTTGTCCCTACTACCGATGTGTTTTTGCCCGTTCGAAAAGTTGAACTCGAGACTTGTTTTGTTCACTCCTACGTTTCGGGCTACTTTCTAACTTCGTTGACGGACTTAGGGAGTAGACGCCCTGATGCGGTCGACTACCAGTATTTCACACGGAGCGACTGCCATCAGACCTTCGCAACCCTAGCAAACCTGCCCGCAACTGGGCAATGCTGATATCCTAAGATTAGGCCGGTTGTCAGACTTTCGGGCTTCTGACTTACTGCCCGTAACGACTATCATAGGTATTCGAATGACACCCGGGGCAAATGGTTAAATATGCTCTTCGAAGCACGACTTCGTTGACGCACGTAGGCCCCCTGACCATAGTTGGGAAAAGGCTAGGCAGATCACATAATAATATCTTAAAAACCTCATAAACACCACACTTTACACCCCTAATAATAAAAGCAGAGTTGCAAGGCTCAAATCGACTTTTGCTTTTAACCTAACATTATTTATTTTATGCCCAGTGCGATAACTAGACATAAAATATGTTAGGTTTAAAGTTAATGAAATTGCGGCATGTTAACTATGTCGTAATAACCAGTCTATCGCATGTCTACCATTATGAGAGTAGTTCTTTCCGTCAGTTGCCTTTTATGACTAAAGGAGTCTACACACCAAAGCCGCCGACCCGCCGACACAGCTCGGCGGCTTGATGTCGACGGCTTTATTCCAAAAGAATCATGTCGGCGACTTGTACCCGCCCGTGTCGCCTGACGACTTGTGGCAACATGTCGGCGGCATGTCTGCGACTTGCGTACGTGCTAGCGATGGGTCGTTGAAGGTTTTTCCGTCAACGAAACGTTAACGTTGAATTGCGTTTGTCAACTAGTTGATCAACTAGTTAATTTCGTCAACGAGTTAACGTGTTACGAACGTCAACTTGCATGAACGATAAACGCCTAAACGCTTTTATTAACGTATGCTGTTGTAATGTTAATCTACGAACAATTTGATGCAGTTTACCTAATGAAATTGGATAACATTTTATGATGAATCATTTTAAGAATTAATAATATGACATTATTAATTCTTACTTTACGTTTACTTTCTTTAAAAAATAATGACATTGATCAAATTACTAAATAAATATAAAATCTTGTATTCGTTATTTAGAGTTCAAATTCTTGTCATGAATATGTATCTATCTATAATGGGAGTTTTATTCCTAAAGAAATACAATTTACGTACGTTGAAAATAACAAAACGTTGACCGTGTACAAATCAACTCGTTGAATTCGTCAAACGATGAAACGAGTTGAATTCATAAACGTCGTTGTCTCGTAACTCGTTGACGAATTCAACGAGTTGATTTGTACACGGTCAACGTTAATTCCGTTGAAGAGACATCAACGTTGATTCAACTAGTTCGTTGATTCAACGCCCATCGCTAGTACGTGCTCATTTTCCCGCCGACACTCGAGCTATAGTGACGTTAGTGTTTTTTTTTTGCAATTTTGTGCCGCTTTTATTAGATCAGTATCACTACTCATCTTTAGGTAAATGTAGGCTGAATAATTCGAGAAACACAACACACGTTACTTTCCTACACGCGGCAGTCGCTAACTACCAAAAAACTTACTGGTTTCGTGCCGCCGACAAAATTTTACTACTTGATCGAGATGTGAAGTCGCCGACTAACCCGCCGACAAAAAAGCCGACGACTCATGTCGGCGGGTCGGCGGGTTTGGTGTGTAGACTGCTTAAGGCTTTCATCCGAGGACGAGCTAGAACATAAAACTTCCTCGCCGCATGCTGGGAATAGACGCGTGTTGTAAGTTCAACAAAATCCAGCACGCTTGGTGGTAGTCTTTAAAGTTTACTGTGTTCCGTCGTGTGTATGTGAGAGCCAGAGGGGTATAAAAGAGTCCCTCTATCTTGCTACTTGGGTTCGTGTGCTCCATCTTAGACCATGTTTTCGTTTACAATTAGGTACGACTAGAGTCAAAGGGGAAAAAGTAAAAAAAAAAAATTGTGGGTTTTACCAACATTAATTCCCTGAATAAAAAGTCGTCTACCGAAAATTCTAAAGTATACACGGTTAGTCGGAAAGGGGGTACTAATCCGCAAGTCACTTAAAGTATCACTGATGACGGTTTTAAAGCAAGTGCTTTACGATATTTTTTATTTCCGTATAAAAACATTTTTATTTGAGTTTTTTTCAAAAACTCTTCATTCTTACTTTAGTTACGAATTCAGAAAATGGAGCTTTGAATTCGTGACCCCAAATATGACCTAAAATGTGAACACAGCTGATCATAGCTGAGGATAAATAGATTTTAGCATATTTTTATGTAATTTTTGAACAGCTATTTCTCTTAAACTATTGAGTTTTGGGGAAAGTGGTAGAACAAAAGTTACTCATTATTATAACACTCTTTCGGATTAATACCCCCTTTCTGACTAACCTTGTATATTTCTTGTATATTTCGAGTAAACGGTTGTTTAACCAGAGAATTAATGTTTGTGAACTTAGAGTGATGAGCGGTGGTTACTTATTTTCTTCTTCTTCTTCTGGTGCCTCTCAAATTACTGAATGTTGGCCATCAACTTCGAATATTTCTCCTTATATCAGAACAGCTCAGCAGCACTCGTGACTCCGGTCCACTCGCGAATATTCCTCAAGCAAGAACAGTCATACCTCTCGTACCGAAAAACGTGTCCAAGGTAGGCAAGTTTTCTTTGTTTGACAGTCTGCATTGCATGAGGTTGCAATCCTGACCAATTCGCCTTAAGATTTTGACATTAATGATTTCCTATTTTTCTTTTACTGTAAAATCATCATTATCCGTTCAACATTCTGCATTATAAATGATTCTATTTTATAAAGTCAACTGCTCCTTGATCTCTGTTCTTTAACTAAATCAAACGTGCAATTAAATACACAGAACAATTTATACCCGTCCGGAAATACCACTACCACATCTGACAAACCTCATTCCTAGCGAAGGGCCTTGACCCTCGTTTCCTTGACCACAGTCAGGTGAAAACCGTTCATTCCTAAAATAGCGTGCATGTGGAGAGAACATGACAAACTAACTAAAGTACCGTAGTAACGAGACTCATCAGCTACCGGCGGTTACTAAACTTGGTTGATTTACCTGCGCCGGTGCGCCCGCGCCGCGCGGGCATCGGATTTATTCACCTGATATTATTCTACAACGGTCAGCCTGCCGCGATATTGTGGTTGTTCAGGTGTTGACTTAGTGGGGAGCGGAGCGGGGATATAATATTGACTGTTTTTTTGATATTTTGGGATTGTAATGGTAAAATTAATCTAAGACTTCAAACTTGAATAAGAATGTTTTTTCGTATAATTCGTTTTACAACATTATTGCAGTGAAGTGATCATTCCCTGACACTTGTATAAATATTTAGTACAAGGCTATTTTTAGAACACTTGCAAATCTGTAATTGTAGTTTGTTCAGAATCACCAGGAAAACGATTGGTATGGTTTTGATAATGTTATATTGTTTTCCAAAAATAAATTCATAGTTTAACTAGGAGTCAATAGGTTTCTACGTATGTCAGTGGATCGCACATGCCTACGTAGATACCTCGAGGCTTGAGACGGTCGATAAGTTTCTGTGTATCTATTAGACAACCCCTGCAAGGCAAATCTCACGCATTTTGTACTCTACTAGGGATCTTAACGCAACATAAACTAACATGTGTAACATGGAGATTTATTAAAAAAAAAAAACAATATAATCATCATAATTCAGTTCTGATGAGTCTGTTTTTTGGTTTTTGTCTATACCAAAAATAAGTATGGTAATTTGCACTATAAGTGATACTTAAATACCTACGACAATCGTATCGTGTAGTCAGACGCCCAAAAGTCTCCACCGGTCTAACCTTAGGATATCGATATTACCCAGGAACTGGGTTATGAAGGTCTGATGACAAACGCTCCATGTTACTGGTATTCAGCTGCATCTGGTTAGACTGGAAGCTGATCCCAACTATGGGAAACGGCTAAAAGGCACTATAAGTGATAATTTATATAGATAAAATTAGAAAGGAAAGTTTAAATGGTTACTTACCATAATAGGAAACTGAATTTTATGAGCATCATTTTATTAACTCAAACTAATTGTGAAAATTAAACTAAGTAAGTAAGTTAATTAATTACAAATGGACATAGTATAAACTTTATTAGTGAGAAAGCAATGTATATTAATAAGGTTTCACATTTATTGCAACTGCAGTACTTATGACATCATGTCCAACACTTTCTCTTCAATAATTTTAAGAAAAACCCTAATTTACGTGTAGTATTTTAAATTATTTTTGGACTCGCCTTTAATGTCTGTCTCTGTTTAAGGCGTACTTTTTTATTTTACACCTGCAGCCTGTGGGTCCGCTATACGCAGAAGGCTTTCAATGTCCTGCGGATCCTCTATAATAATGAGTTTAGGATGCTGATGGGGTTGCCGCGATTATGTAGTGCGTCAGGGATATTTGCGGAAGTCAACACCGACTGCTTTAGAGCAATAGTGCGCAAGAGAGTGGCCTCCCTGATGCGTCGTGTACGCGGCAGCACCAACGGCCTTCTAAACACCATAATAGAAAGGGTTGAGTGTCCTATTGTGGGGTACTGGAATAAGGTACACAGTTCTAGTGGTGTCCTTATAACTAACATAGTTTTAAGCTTTACTAACAATTTTGTATGGAATAATGTTCTGAAATAAATTATAAATAAAAAAAAAGGTCAACTCATGATGTTTCCCTAGCCTTTTCCCAACTATGTTGGGATCAGCTTTAAATCTAACCAGATGCGGCTGAATACTAGTCTTCTACACGAAGTGACTGCCATCAGACCTTCGCAACTCATTTACTGGGCAATGTCGATATCCTAAATGAGATTGGATTGCAGACTTTCGGTCTTCTGACTACTTGTAACGACTGTCACAGGTCTTAAGACACCTTTTTTATCGTGGGAAAATCCTCATGGATACCCTTCGCCTGGGGAAGGAGAAGGGTTATGCCGGACTCTTACCGGCTAAAAACCCACGGTGTTCCTTCCCCTAACCCTTAGCCGGGGTCGCGGGATTCGCAGCTGCATGCACCGCAACCCCGGCAGGCCTCGGTCCGCCAGTCCCTGGTGGACCTTTCCTTCTGTGGGGCCTTGCCCCACGTCCTCCTAAGAGGCGCGGACGGAACACATGCGCGCCGCCTTCTCGGGTCTGTTACTGGTCGAGCGACGGGTCCCCTAACCCGTCGCCCACAGGCCACAGGTCGTATGACACCTGGGACCGACGCTTTAACTTGCTCTCTCAGGCACGGAGGGGTCTCAATGTGTATCGAATGGTCACCCATCCACGGACTGACTAAGGCAAACGCAGCTTAACCTTGCGAATCATGTGATCCGCGCGGTAGTTAAACACACACATTAAAGTCGTCATGAAGATCACGCGATATACAAAATTCGCTCCGCTTATGTTCACTCGCTACCTAACCTCAAGGTTATCGTAGTGTGCTAGTGGCTGCATTCCTCCTAAACCACTTCATACCGGCACCTTCCCAACTGTTTCTGAAGTCTGAACTGTGAGTAAAAGCCCCTACCACACGTTGCAGTTAGGCTTGCAATCATTGAATCTTATGTCAATTTATGATGCTGGCTTCATTGCGTCCATATCGAATTATACCTATAATAATAACTGTCCACATTGTATTATTATTTATATTTCTGTGTAAGTCTGTATGTTTTTAACTGAACTGAATGTAGTTACGAGTTTACGAGGTAGATTTTGAGTAATATTTCAGAAAGGTTTTAAAGGTAATTTTATCTTGATTACACCATTAATTTTGGTAATAACGCAATATTAGACTTTAGGAACTAGTTTCGTCTTGTCCGTCTGTCCGTCCGTCTGCATCTCACAGCTGTTTCATTTGGAGACTATTTTGATTCGGAATTAGGTACATGGTTGAAATATGGCAGGAAGGTGTCATCTTTAAAAATAAAATTAGGGGTGGTGGCACTCCGCACGTGAAAAAGAGGAACTACAGGGAGGTGCATTTCGTACTAAGCGCTTCCCCTCATCCTGCCTTCCTTATGACAGTGAATAGGCATCTTCTGGGTGCGCTCGTTCCATCGTAGACTTCATCGATCGCTTTTAACCAGGCGACATCGAGGACAAGAGCGGGTGCATTCAGAAAAAAAAAGAACGAAAAAAAAATTTGTTTCCCTCGTTGTGTGGAGAGCAGACTCTCAAGCACAGCCCTATTCCAAACGGGGAAGAGATCCGCAGTCTCACTTCTCAATGAGGTAGACGACCTCATGATAGTTTGAAATTTGATGTCCACCGAAGACTCTTCAGTAAGCTTTCTTCTAATGTTTACATAAAATTCCTTTAAGACATAACTGTACAACTTGCTACTTTTATTGTAGTTTGTGATTACCTCAGAAGAGATACCCGATACAGTGATACTGTCACAGGGCATTCACACTAAAGCGCGGTTTATTTTGTGTTCCTATATTTATGTTTAAAACCTAATAAAATAAATTCAAATCTATCTGCTATAGGTGTGGTGAATTTTAATTGCGATATTTAAATAATTCTCATAGGATGATGTAATGAAATTGCGGTTATGTTTGGAACATCTGCGGTAGACAAATTTTTATGAACTGTAACTAATGTCATTGTACTTTATAATCGAAAAATGTACCTATTACGTGTTATTATAGAAATACACAACGATTCAATAAAAGACTCCCGTTTTGCAGGCCATTTTTTTTTGTTACTCGTATTTCGAATATAGGTAATTCTCATAATATTCCGCAAATCACAAGAATTTGCGATGCGGTCATCCAACACAGGATCCTGACCGTAGAAGGCGGACATTGCGTCATTCGGGTTATCGAGAAAGTATTTACTTAGTTTCGTATCAAAATGCGTTCCTAAAGAAATAAGAATTGTTAACTAAAAAAAGTGTCTCTGAAATACGCTTTGAGCGTTCTGTTCCTCACTACAGAGAGGCAAAGTTATTTAGTACTCGTAAATTAGCTGTACCGCTTTGAAACACGCTTTGAGCGTTCTGTTTCACACTTCAGAGACGCAAAGTTATTTAGTACTCGTAAATTAACCTTACCGCTTTGAAATACGCTTTGAGCGTTCTGTTCCTCACTACAGAGAGGCAAAGTTATTTAGTACCCGTTAAATAACTTTGCCGCTCTGAAACACGCTTTGAGCGTTCTGTTTCTCACTTCAGAGAGGCAAAGTTATTTAGTACTCATAAATTAACTTTACCGTTTTGAAACACGGTTTGAGCGTTCTGTTTCAAACTTCAGAGAGGCAAAGTTATTTAGTACTCGTAAATTGACCTTACCGCTTTGAAACACGGTTTGAGCGTTCTGTTCCTCACTTCAGAGAGGCAAAGTTATTTAGTACTCGTAAATTAACTTCACCGCTTTTAAACACGCTTTGAGCGTTCTGTTTCAAACTTCAGAGAGGCAAAGTTATTTAGTACTCGTAAATTAACTTCACCGCTTTTAAACACGCTTTGAGCGTTCTGTTTCAAACTTCAGAGAGGCAAAGTTATTTAGTATTCGTAAAATAAATTTACCGCTCTGAAAACGGGCTTTGAGCGTTTTGTTCCTCACTTTAGAGAGGCAAAGTTATTTAGTACTCGTAAATTAACTTTACCGCTCTGAAACACACTTAAAGCGTTCTGTTCCTCGCTTCAGAGAGGCAAAGTTATTTAGTACTTACTTTGCTGCTCAGAAACACGCTTTGAGAGTTCTGTTCCTCACTTTAAAGGGGCAAAGTTGTTTTACGCGTACTGTACTTCGTTTCTTAGAAAATAGTACACAAAACGTGTAGTAGGGGGTCCAGTTTGCTGTACAGAGGCGAGATGATTATTTCCTTCGGCGCTGTCAGCGCAACTTCATGTAGCTGTAGAGATGTGCTCCGATCGCATGACCGGGAGCTGTTATTATTGCGCCACGTCTGATAATATTAACGTAAGCATTACTTGTATATTTAAGCGTTTTCGAATTAGATAGCTAGGAAATCGTCGTGCTTGTCTACTTTTATCGATTGCTTTCAAGAGATAACTGTAAAGTTAATACTTGGATGTTTTTTGATGTAATTATTTGGTTTAGTGTGGAACATTTGCTGAAAATAAATACCAATTGCAATTTTTTTTTCATTTTGAATAACGTTTAATAATTATGTTCGTTTAAATTGAATTTTAACTTCTTTTGACATATAAATAATCTATTGTTATATTTTGCATGCCTATATTACTGGTGAAATATGACTTGGTCTAACAACTTGTGTAATTTTAAGCAAAATTTATAAATAAATAAAAATCAAATATTGCTAAAAATATGGTTTGATTTATATTTATGACTAGCTTCTGCCCGCGACTTCGTACGCGGATCCTGTTGCTTATGCCAGCGACAACGGGGTCGTCAAAATCGAAGATCTGAAACGTCTGATGTCGAATTCTAAGAGCCCGGGGACGGGTAAACAACGGGATGCGCGAGACGATTCGAGACGTTCCAGATCTTTCATTTTTGTAAGTCAACAGGAAATACCCATCAGACTAAACAACTTTTGCTAAGACGTCATTCCTATACATGTTATAGTGTCGATGGGCTTTGGAGTTCCACAACAGGTGTTCCAGATCTTCAAATTTATTCTCACAGCAGAAAATGCTCTTCACGTGGAATAATTTTTGCTATGGCACCATTTTTATATCTCTTATACTTTAGCTGGACTGTTGCGGTTCTGCATCAGGTGTTTCATTTTCCAAAATAAATTATAGCCTATATGTTGCACAAACTTAATACCTATACCTACAACAAAAAAAACTTTTCTTCCCGTAATTCCGCAGCGGATCCCAAGGGTACACTGAATTAACAATAAGTAATATATAACTTTAAAAAAAAAACTTTATAAACTATATTTGGGGTTTTTCCTTCAGGAGCTAATATATAAAGACCGGAAGCGTTGCTGACCCTTGAAAAAGCAACATAAAGTTGGCCATGAGAAAAACAGCTGGTTGTCAGGTCAACACCAGCGGCTTTAAGCGTCTGCCCTTCTGACTTGGTTATTGTCATGGCAAAGCATGTAGTCAAAGGGAACTGTGTGCGCTTAAATTGAAAGGGGAAATTGTTGGGGATGAGTGATATGCGCGGTATGAACACAGCCTCACCGGCACCACACCCAGTGAGGATTGTAGCAACAATTATATTACGTTGTAAAGCGTTGACAATAAGACGGGTTCCGTTGCACAGTTTTGGCGGAGTTAAATTTCACATCAGCATTATGGGAACACCGACTTTAAGTCTTAATTTATGAGCAGGGAAACCACTCGCTGTAAGTGAATTGAGAAACTAAACTGGGTAATTAGTGGCGTCGTCCTGATCGACAACACTGTCGAAAGAAGTGTAAACCACTTCATCCCCTACAATATCCGCCAAATTTTTTTGATTAATTTTTGCAGCTTGATCATTTTTTGGGGTCAATATGGCGCGTTCGCATAACCATGCATTTTCTAATAATCTAAGTGACTGCTCCCCTGCGTTACCGGGTAGGCTACCGTGTCACGAAGATAAATGGAAAAGGAAATTAAACACTCAAATAACATAAGCTCAAAGGCATATTTATTCGATAAAAAAAAATGGGAGTTTTGGCCAGTAGAGTCAAATTTTCAATGTTATACCATATCGTCATCAAAAATCAGTCCTAAACTGTTACCGCCTTCACCGCGTGGAGGTACTCCAAGCTTATGTTATTTTATAATTATACAGTGAAATTAGTGATAACTTTGATTTCCACATCAGATGTTTCTGATCTTCGATTTTTATAAGTCAACAGGAAATGCCCATCAGACCGAACAACTTTTGCTAAGACGTCATTCCTATATGTGTTATAGTGTAGCTGGGCGCTTGGAATTCCACAACAGTACCCCAAGTGTGAGTTATTTTCGTTAACTATTGTAGTTGCGTCACGCCAAAAATGTATGAAAATTTAGGCTGCGTCTCTAGGCGCACCGATCAATTAACGCGCGAATTAAAGTTAGTGAACGGTGCGCCTAGAGACGCAGCCTAAATTTTCATACATTTTTGGCGTGACGCAACTACAGTAGTTAACGAAAAAACTCACACTTGGGGTACTGGTGTTCCAGATCTTCAATTTTTGTACGTCAACAGAGAGTGCTCATCAGGCTGAACAACTCTTGCTAAGACGTCATTCCGATATAAGTTATAGTGTAGCTGGGCTCTTGGGGTTTCACATCAGGTGTTCCAGATCTTCAAATTTATTCTCTCATCAGAAAATGCTCATCACGTGAAATAATTTTTGCTATGGTACTATTTTTGTATCTCTTATAGTTCAGCTGGTCTGTTGCGGTTCTGCATCAGGTGTTCAAGTTTTCAAAATAAATTATAGCCTATATGTTGCCCAGACTTAATACCTATACAACAAAATAAAAATCATTCAAATCCGTCTAGTAGTTCCGAAGATTAGCGTGTACAAACAAACAGACAAACAGACACACAGACAAACAGACAAACAGACAAACAGACAGACTTTTTTTTTTGGATTCGTGCTCTATTACTGTTTCTAAACCCCCCTCAACTATTGTTTTTTTAATATGTTCAATGTACAGACACAGTTTTTTTACTGTTTTATTATATGTATAGATTAATTACGGTTTACTCACGTGCATTTTTCGGGATTGCCCGACTAGTTTCGGACCCAAACGGAGCCCTTAATCATGAGCTGATCACGCGGCGAGGTCGCGAGTCGAACTCTCTCGTTTGGGTCCGAAACTAGTCAGGTAATCCCGAAAAATGCACGTGAGTAACCCGTAATTAATCATAAAATTAAATATGAATGTGTCTCACGAAAGTTATAATACAAAAATGGTTGGATTTGTTTATATTTTTGTTTCCAAATAACAGTTTATTTCGTTGAAACTTGCAGTATATTCTATACATTAGCAGCGGTTATTTACTATACATATATTGACTGAATATTGCACTATGTGATAAGTATAAAATAATTTGTTTAATTAGTTTATTTACACTTATTGCCGAAATACCCTTGCCTCGTTGGTCTAGTGGTCGCAAGCGCATCTGCTGAGCGTGAGGTCCTGGGTTCGATCCTCAGGTAGAGCAAAGTGTTATTGGGTTTTTCCGTGTGGAATATCTCAGTAATAACCTGGAGTCTGGATTTGTGCCTGGTTGATGGCACTAGGCTGGCCCTAGGAGTTAAACATAACGGCGAAATGAGGGTGTTCTATACACATCTGCCGAACCCTTCGGGGAATATAGGCGTTATGTTATGTTTATTTAGTCCAAGATCTTCCGGTGTATTCTATCCATAGTGGTTATTTATATTGACTGAATGCACTATGCGATATAAAATATGTTTTATTTAACCTTTGGTAAGGATACACGGTGA
This sequence comes from Amphipyra tragopoginis, assembly GCA_905220435.1. NCBI lineage: Eukaryota > Metazoa > Arthropoda > Insecta > Lepidoptera > Noctuidae > Amphipyra > Amphipyra tragopoginis. The sequence goes on from HG991994.1 coordinate 21,321,552, forward strand.
CACATTACACTCGACACTCAGTGTCGACACCGAGTGTCGTAGTGTGTACATCGCCGTTACACTGAGTTGCGCATTAGCTCTGGTTTAATTTCAGTTTCGCAATTGCATTGTGTTGAATGTCAGTGTCACCGTGTATACGTAACCTTAGTTTATTTATACTTATTGCCGAAATAAAACGGTTTACTAACCTCACCAACTGCTACATTAAATGATAGATAATCCTCTAAGGACACTTAATAAGCAAGTATTCGAATAAAACTCATATAATTAACACGTAATACTTAGTTGTTACAATGAATGGGGTATGTTGCTTCACGTCCAATAGAATGTGTTTTGCAGTGCATCCCGGCACCTGTTGTTGGGAATGCATTTCCTCTGTAAAACTGACCTCTCATTCTACGGAAAGCCTATACAATGCGAGTTCAGCTCATACTGGATTATTAGGTTGACATGTAATCGTGTATACCGTATTTATACCTAGTATAATCTATACGTTATTTAAATCACATTTAACTATGAAGATAACATTATTTATTAATAAATTAATTTATACTTTTTTTTTTTTTAAACGTTTCCCCGCTCTATGATTTCTTCTGTATCGTGGGTGCGTTTACAGACACAAATCTCACATACACAAACGCCCAGACCCAAAACAACCATCTGTAGGCCATACAAATTTTTGTTCCGTTAGGGAATCGAACCCAAGACCCGTAGCGCAGAAGCCAATCGCTTAGTCACTGCACCAAACGTGTCATCAACTAAGAAACTAAAGTAAAAAAAATGTCGATCACTAAACTTCTCCTATCGTAGTTTAATTTTGAAAAAAAGAGTTTCTCCTATGGAGAGAACCTACCGAGATGTTACCTAATGAGAAATAGCGATAAGATAATTAATTGGATCTATCTGGAATAGTTTGCCAAAGAAGACTAAAAACCGGCCAAGGGTTCCCTCGCGCACGAAGGGTCCCGTACCATAATCTATTCTGTTTTTTAGTATTTGTTGTTATAGCGGCAACAGAAATACATCATCTGTGAAAATTTCAACTGTCTAACTATCACAGTTCATGAGATACAGCTTGGTACAGACGGACAGCGGAGTCTTAGTAATAGGGTCCCGTTTTACCCTTTGGGTACGAAACCCTAGAAACTAGGTGGTTCATTGTTTTTCTCTATTCCCAGATATAATTAGATTAGTTTATGGAATATACACTCGGGGGCAATGAATCCGGGTCACCAACATAAACCTTAATATCTCGGAAACTAAGAACGCTATCTCATCCAAATAAACAGCTGTTAAGACATTTTATAAATTTTATTTGAATAGTATTAAATAGTATCTAAAATACTTTTTATTTGAATAAGCTATCCTTCTTAGTTTTCGAGATATTGTTGATCCGATTCATTGCTCTCGAGTGTACCTAGGTAGTAGGTATTCTTGATTTAATAATACACATGCAGGTCTGTGAAGATGTAGGTATTTATCATACTTTAATAATTATGACATGAAAATTGAGATGGAGTGCTCAATTTGCTCGGCAGTCCTTGTAAACACAGTGTTCAGGCGTAATAAACCATAACACAACAAGAAAACGTATTTTATAGCAGTTCTATAATTCAGGTTTTCCCGCATTTGTAACTGCAACTGCAAGAATAAATCAAGTGCATTGAACACGTAGACAAACACGGAATACCTATAAAGTTTAATGAGTTTCTAATTACCATAATTAAAACACGGAATAAACTTCTCACATAATATAAGGATAGATTAGTGACGTATTAATTTATGAGTAATTAAAAGCGAATGTAAATATATCATTCTGTTCTCTTATAAAATAGAAAATCAATTACAAAATTATCTTGAGTAACTAGGTGTGCGCGCTTGCAGCGAGGCGATAGGCGTCGCGCTACCGGCGCTCGCGCATTTAATCGCTGTTAACACGGAGTGGTTAGCAAATGGAGAGATTATCTGCTGTTGAACGGCGGTAAAGTTTCTGTATCGCCGCGATGCAAGTGATGTTTTCATTACCTTTTTTTCCACCTCACAAATTAATCGATGATGATATGCGAGCACTCTGTCGATCAATTACCTACTCTGTGGACGCTAGACTCAATGAATATCTTATTTAAATAATACCAGCTTCAATGTACGGACGGGTCAGCCGCTGTTTCCATGCAGCTTGTAAAGTTTATTATAATATTTAGCTTATATTTATGCAAGCTCGCCGCGCTCGCCCTCTATGGGGCTTAATAACATTTATCAATATCCAATAAACAGTTCTATTTGCGATCTTGCATTCATAATATTGATAAACGAGGTATGAAACTCGAGCGGTTTCTAATGTAGAATAGTTTCTCTTTTAGGCTCTTTGATGATAACAAGTCGTGTTTGTAACTGGCTTCATGTTATGGGTTGATAATGAATATCTTACTAGGAAAGGACATGGTTATCATATTGTATTACTAATACAGAAATACAGAAGAAAACGTATCCTTCTGGATTGCAATGTAATAGGATAAGGGTGCTTTTCCACCAGAGATGTGCTATGCAACGTTGCTATGGATGCGTTTGATATCCACCAATCATATTCATTGGTCCACATAGCATAGCACTGGTTCAAACTGATTCAATAAAGCTACGTTGTTTACATGGAAGGATGTGTGATGTGGATGCGTGCTATGGATGCGAGCTGTGGATGCGTGCTATGGATGGTCGCGAGTGGTGTAGCTATGCCCGCCGCTCCCCGTGCCTTCCCATATATACCTATATGTATATGTGCCTTTTGTTGATACGTCGCATAGCTCGAGATGCGCATCTTTCTCGCACAGCTGCATAGCTTAGCATCAGTGGAAACGGTCACATAGTTTCGTAGTATAGCTTTTACATTCTCGCAGCATAGCTGCATAGAACATCTCTGGTGGAAAGGCACTCTAAGACAGGTCTAAGCCAGAGATCAACTAGGTAATCAATTTGTATAAATTCATCAATAGCGCAAAAATGAAGTCTCTATAAGGTTCTGTACCAAAATAGTAAAAAAGGAAATCTTATGGAGCAACTTCGTCCGTTCGTCCGTCCATCAGTCTGTCACAGCTGCTTTTTTTAAAAACTACTAATGCCATCGACTTGTTTGGAAGAGTTTTGAACAACTTAATACTTCCGAAGTTTGCAAACCGAAAAATCTGGAATCGAAACGATCGGAAACGATACAGGATGTAACTAGCACAGGTTTTTTTAGAAATCAGCAATATCCTTTAAAAAAAAACTTAAATGTCCTAGGTTTTACTGTTTTTGAGGCGGTCAAGGAATTTATCTAAATATTTTTTTAAACGTTTCTTTCCAAAGTCTTTATGGAATCCTCGGTGCGCGAGTCCGACTCGCACTTTGCCGGTTTTTTCATTCGTGTAAATGAAACGAAAATATTTCGTTTCAATCGTGTCCACAGAATTTCAAAATATTACATTACAATTGTGTGCGCAGAATATCTATTTATTTATTTATTCACACATTAACTAATGGAGGCAAAAATACAAAAAAAAACTTGGTCTCCATGAGCCTGAAATTTGGATGTCAGCATAAATTGATCGACTATCGACTCAACATGTTCGATTATCGGCCAAACGTGTTCGATTATCGACCATGCTTATTCGACTAAGAATTATTGAAGTGCTGTTGAAGTAATAGGAATTGATGAATTATTGGGATGAAACGAATACTTAGTTTTGCATAAACATTCATCAAATACTCTAATAAGAAGGCAATGTGAAACTTCTTAATTGTTACTTGACGTTTATAATTGCACGAATGTATCCTACTCAGATACGCGCACGCGACTGTGCTATGTTACAAAATAACATCTAAATTACCACCATTCCATTGTTTGATTATATTGGCTAATATAACCGTATAGGAAGAGGTGGTAACGGATCGAAGCAATAATAAGCTAAAGCAGTACTTCAACTACCTATAATCGTCCAAATTAATACACTCACACAAACACACACTGCAACAAGACCTTTAAGGTATCATCGGAATACAGTCCCATACAAAGAGTGCATTATACTCAGTAGTGTCTGTGTGAGTGTGTCAATTCAGGCGATTATAGTAAGTTGAGGTACATACTGCTTTAGCTTGTATATCTACTGTGACTGAAGTATTCATCCATCAAGTGCCACATTTGCCTACAAGTTTCTTTTTTTGTCATAATGGATTAGTCCAGGTTAGTATTGCGTGCTAATTATTCGTCGATAAAAAGTGTCTGTTTAGGTTTTTCCAATTTATGCATCATCATACCTCATCCATTCAACATCCTAGATTGTATATCATGATGTGGTCTATTGCTACTATTGTCAGGGTTTGCGGTCATGGCTTTGGTAGTTTGTTAGAATTCCTTAGGCTACTACTGTTCCAACTATAATAAAATTATTGTTCGTTAAATTTTATAATTCATTTGATCAAACTTTAGATAATGACTGTTCGAACAAATTGGTATTTGATCAATAATTAATTCGACCATACTTTAATCGAACATGTCTTTCGAAATAAAGTTTCGGACCTTATTACAGTTACTTAATAATATAAATCCACTTCTTGAGCACTCAATAGAAATCGCACGACCATTTGTAATCCAAGGTTTTGCATGAAGCTACTGAATTACTTTCACAGCCTTAAGGGTAACTAGATTTTCGCATTATGATACTGTCAGTGTAAGTTCTACCTTGAGGTGTATTGTGTTTAATATAATGAATTATATCCATCTGATACTTTCACTACCATTTTGAATATTACAGCAATCGGCTGCATATAAATTCTAATTTATAATTTAGCTACTGGAATCTCTTTGTGTTAGAACTATTTTATTCTGAAAGTAGCGCCGGTGACTGAGAAATTGTGTGGATACCGGTTGTCATGGTATGGGCATGTGATGCGCAGGAATGAGGAACATGTCGTAAGGAAAGTTTTGAGCATGAATGTGGATGGTAATAAGAGTAGAGGAAGACCAAAGAACGATGGATGGATAGTGTGAAAGATGATATAGCTAGAAAGGATGTGACTACTGAGAAGAAAAAGACATATTGCATCGACGACAAATAAGTTGGGATAAGGGGCAGAAGGATGATGATGGTGTTGTATTAGAAGGGAAAGGCTTCTAAGTATCTGATATTGCTGCTTGAGTAGCTTATTTTTTAATGATGGTATATTGGTGGATAGTGGACATTTTGCAAAGACATTTTAATTAAAATAATTTTCCGTTTTTTTTTTGTATGCTCTTTCATATACAAGGTTAGTCAGAAAGGGGGTACTAATCCGAAAGGGTGTTAAAGTACCCACAATAATGGACAACTTTTGTTCTACAACTTTCCCCAAAAATCAATTAATTTAAAGAAATAGCTGTTCAAAGATTTCACTAAAAATACGCTACAACAACCCTATCATCAGCTGTGTTTACATCTTAGGTCATATTTCGGGTCACGAAACAGTATAGGTACAAATAAAAATGGCCGACTTTTCCCCTCGCAATTGCAACTTTGTAAGATTACCTTACAAAGTTGCAATTTAAACGAACAAAAAAATTGCGCAGACACGACAGTTCGCAATAGTATTGTACCTAATAATGCTCTGCATCTCAGAGTGTTTTGTGTTAGCGCTGTTAGACTAATATTTTATCGGCTTATTATTATTAACAACTGACTAACCTGAAATTAAGGTTCCCTGTACCTACTTACTTAGAATATCTGTAATAACAGATGAAGAACCGTCAACTTGTCTATCAAAGGCTTGGATCACAAAAGCACGTAATTATTATTATGCTCTATTCTACATTAACAACTATTCCGATGCATCAGCAGCCAGTACAATAAGTAAGTTAATATCACAAACAATCCGAACAAAACAAACCTTCAAAATTGACCAATAATCTTACCGCACGATGTCGCTTCTGCAATACGTGGTCTGTAACGCCGACAAAGAGACGCCGCGGCGCCAGCGGCAAATTCAACTAGACTCTTTGTTCCGGCCGCTTGCCGCTTTAGTGTTGTGCAAAACTCAATTTTATAATTTTTTTTGGGAATGCGTACATGTTACGTACGTAGACCTGTCTGTCAGTCATTTAGTAAGACTAACAAATTAATGATTATTATCGTACGTAATAAACGTGTGTGTAGGTACTAAGAAATGTACCTATGCACTATCTTTTGAAAGCGCATGAACTCGACGAGATAGATTTATCGATTTCCGTAATTGATCGTATTTCATAAGTTATTTTCCTTTTTGATAAAAACTTTGCGAGCATTTAAAGTTCCATCCTCTTAAACTTAAAATAAATCAGTTTTTTCAGCATGCTATTGCTAACCTAAGATCTTAGGCTTTAAATGTGTGTTCGAATCCCATATTATTATGATGTAGTGATAGATCCCCGTGACAGAAAGACACAAAATTTAAGGAATTTAAAAAAAGTTGTTGAATTTGAATCCATTGTCAAATTCTCCGGAATATCGCGGGATTAAGTTTTTGGGATAACGTTGCACATCTCTAAAAGTGTTATAGCCTAAACATTTTATCCGATATTACTCGTATTATTGTAGGTAAGATTTCTTAGTCGCTTGCAACACTTCCCGGAATACAGTCGATAATTTTGATTGTTTACGCGAGTCGTGTTTTAATTTTTGTTGTTTTTACACGGAGGTTGACGGAGTACCAAATGAGGAGTGTTATAACATGGTGATGTGTAACGATAGTTGTGATGCCGTGCTCTCAACAGGCCATGAATTGTCCGGCAAAGGTTTTCGGTCTAGTATTCGAGGATTGTGTTGTGATCCAGCTAGTACAGCGGCGCGGCGCCGGCGCTTCGCTTCTTTTCGCTCGCAGCCCTAGAGCGTACTGGGATCAGCAGTTCCCCATGTAGATCGGACGTGGCGTTCCTGTAGCCTGGCCTCCTCGCTCACCAGACCTGATTCCGCTGGACTTATTGTGGGGTCACGTGAAGTGTATGGGTTACGCTGCGGACTACAGCAATGAAAACAAGATGGGGTAAAGAGTAACATCTGCGTTTGAGAGCATGAAAGACAATCCGCAGATAGATGTTACGTAATGCGATCGCATCCGTCCGTAGGTACCTACATCGCCACGCGTCTTTGTGCATCACGCGATAAGGGCGGCAGATTGATCTTATTTTGTTTGTGATAACCAATAGTGCTTCTTGTGTTCCAATTGGAAATGAACCCTTTTCGTAGTGTCCGTGGTGATAGATTCATTTGTAGGTAACGTAAGTTCATAAAACTAACAACCGAAAGTGCTTGTTCCATTCGGAATTGAACCCTTCTTGTAGTGTCCATGGTGATACGGGGGATACATCCATGCGTAGGTAGGTTAGGTACCTACGTACTTACATGAAACATTAATGACCAAAAGTGTTTCTTGTGTTTCAATTTAAAATTAAGACGACACGTGTGTGACATTCTCGTTGGCAGAGAAAGCGTCGACATCAGAAATGGTAAGTTTCTAGGTAATAATCATAATTATGTTCAAAAACTTCCGCTACACGCACACATACACAGTATCATAGTAACCTACGATTTCGGCGGCAGTCGGAGGTACGTAGGTACAGCTGGCGCTTTGTATTTTACCGCCCGCGCCGCACCGAACCGATAGGCTTATAACAAAATTAGGGTTGCGGAGTTTTTGAAATAAATAATATTTATTTACTTTTGTATGGAAATAAAAACATACGAATTTAATTTTTTTAACACATGCTATAAAACAGTCTTCAGTGATACTATAAGTGGCTTTCGGATTAGTACCCCCTTTCTGACTAACCTTGTATTAGCTAATCTAATAGACAGATGTGTTGCTGGGGAGTTTGTTGCACCGCTTCTTCCCCGTATAAACAGTACGAAGAGGTAAAGGGTGGGCTGGGGGCTGTCTATAGTAATTTTAATGTCAGATAGCTTTTATCTGAGGGATAAATATCACAATATAAATATCATAGATTTTGGACAGATAACCTGTCAAAAGTTCAAAATTATTCCTCAGACTAGCGACCCGCCCCGGCTTCGCACGTGTACTTTTTATAGCTTAAAACCTTCCTCTTGAATCACTCTATCTATTAAAAAAACGTATCTAAATCGGTTGCGTAGTTTTAAAGATCTAAGCATACATAGAGACAGACTTCGGGAAGCGACTTTGTTTTATACTATTATGTATGTAGTGATGACTTATCTGACGAATACACAACACTTAATATACAACACTGGATTGAAAAATCAAAAACGTTTGATTTTTAATCAACAACAACTGTTTGAAAAATTAGCTCTAAACGGTACAGACTTCCAGTCCAGTTAAAATAAATAATTTTTGTTTGTTTTTTATAACACACTCTAGTTCAACTGCACCCTAACGGTGAACAGAAAAACTTTCTGTCAAACGCAAAACAAATGCCACTCACGTAATTATTTAAGACTATTACGCAAACATGCATGTTAATTGCACCATTTGCATGTTATTAGTGTTAGTAGCAGGAACAGCTACATTATTTATAATGACCAGTAATGCGTTTCAATTAGATTAACGATAGTTGTTGTACCCAACATTGTTTGAGAAAAATAATTTCTGAACTGACTTGACTGCTTCGTTAGTGTAGTGGTCGCAAGCGCGACGGCTGAGCGTGAGGTCCTGGGTTCGATCACAAGTTCGGTCAAAGTGTTATTAGATTTTTCCGTGGGAAATTTCTCAATAGCAGCCCGGATTCTCGAATTATGCCAGGTCGATGGCAATAGGCGTGCTCCCTATAACATTGGACTTAAACATAACGGCGATGGGAAGGTGTACTGTTATGTACACCTCTGCCCAACCCTTCAGGGAGTACAGGCGTGATGTTATGTTGTGTTTAATTTCTGAACTTCAGTTACGTTGTTACGTGTTAGTGTTACTTCGCACTCCAGACAATATCGCTCCGATTTCGATACTATTTACCAATGAAATCGATAACGGAGCCGTGTCAATGGATTCATCATTAATGTTGTATTGTTTATTTCCTTTTATCGGAAAATGGACGTATCGATATCTGAGCATTAATGACACTATTGAAAACAGCAGCTTTATCGACGCTTGTAACCTCGTATCGATTAAAGAATCGTGTAGCGATACATTCATGTTTTATCGATTCTTTCTACTCGCTCTATCGCTTCCCATTGTTGGATTCAATACTTCCTTACTAAGGGGATTCCATAAAGACTGAAATGCATATAACTGTGTTTAGGTAATAAATGAAACATTGCAAAAAAAACATACTCATACTTACGCCTTTAATCCCCTAAGGGGTGAGCAAAGGTATTCTCCTATTCCAGGAATCTGTACACTTACGTTTCGCCTCTTGAACGAAATCCCATGTAAATAGGTGGCGAGCCTAATGCCATTTTTCGGACAAGATTATGTAAAAAAATGAAAAAGATTTTAAAATTTCAATTGATTGATAAACAAACTGTGAGAGATCACTTCATAAAATTCTATCATACAATTTGCATAAATCCCTTAACATTTTATCGAAGTAGCTAACCAATTTGAATAACACCTAAAAAATGTGCAGTCGTAAATCACGGTAACCTGCTCGTTATTGCATTTTGTTCTGTTAAGATTGCAATAGAAACGCAAATGGCCTGTCCTACTTGACAAAGCTCTGCATCGTTAGGCCAGAACGGTCGGAGTTAGCCTCTGATTCATACAATATGATCCCATCTATCCAGGCAACGCCGCAGCATCACTATTATCTCATTTTACGACGTCATATGTTCCAATTCACTGCTTCGCTGGTTTCCTTAGAAAGATTGATTCTTTTATGGTGTTGGATTGTTTACTGCGTATAAAAGATTGAAAGATCGATTTTATCTTTTGCGGAGAAGAGTAGCGTGTTTTCGTTATTGCGGTAACTTAAATTCAGTTTTATAACTTCACCTTGAGGATCTTCGAATGATTTAATTTCGATAACACGGTGCGCGCAGTTGCTTACTACTTGGTCGAATGGTTTAATTTCGAAAACATAATTGGCACAATGGCTGAGTGCTTGGTTTCTGCGTCGCGAGTCGTGGGTTCGATTTCCGTACGGTAATTGTTCTGGGTCTGCATGTTTGAGCATGTGAGATTTATGTCTATTACCCACAATACAAGAGAAAATCAAATGAAGGGTAAAGATTAAAAAAATTAGTATACAAGGTGTAACACAAATAACGCACATCCTCTTAAGGGATCACTGTACTCACCATTATGAACAACTTTTACTATGGGACCAAATCAGAAATCGCAAAAAAAATATTAGCTGTTCCCTACATTTTAACGAGTTATGCGAACATAAATGTAGGGAACAGCTGTTTTTTTTTCGCGGTTTAAATTTTTGTCCCATAGTAAAAGTTGTTCATAAAGATGAGTACAGTGACCCCTTAAGAGGTTGTGCGTTACTTATGTTACACCTTGTATATGTCGTGATGTCGTGGTGGCCCGGAGTTTACAGACCCGCTTGTTAAGCACCGGGTTGCAGGTTCAAACCCAGGCATGTAGGTACTTCGACTTTTTCAATGTCTAGGTACTTTTTTAGGGTTCCGTACCCAATGGTGCCTTCACCGTCAGAGGCGTCTTAGATTAACTAATAAAAACCGGGCAAGTGCGAGTCGGACAGGCGCACAATGGGTTCCGTACCATTACCTATAAAAACGGCAAAAAAAGCATGTATGTTGTATGGGAGCCCCGCTTAAATATTTGTTTTATTTTAATTTAATTATTTATTTTTAAAGTGAATATCTAACTAAATATTCTGAAATATTCTGTGAATATTTCAAAAAATTATCGTGAGGAACCCTGGACTTAATGGTCTGCAATCACCAATCCGCAGTGATCAATGCTCATTCCTTTTCTATATAAGAAGAGGCCTTAGCCTTGCAGTGGGACAATTACAGCCTGATTTATTATTTATAAGTTAACGTCAAAAAACAGGGTTTCTTAATCAAAAAATCTTTCTTAATCTTTATTTTTGGTTCGACTGCTGTAGTATGGCCGAATGTTTTTAAATTGAGACATTTCAATAAACTCTTCTGAGAAAACCATCTCAAGTTTTCATTAGCCTGTAATTTTAAATGCTCTCGACGCTTACCTGCAAAGAAATAACGGGGGTAACGATATCGTCACCCACTTATTTTCGAACACCTCTCCACAATTTACCGAAAAAATCGGAAAGCAAACCAAGCACCTCTTATTACACATGTAAATAACTGAATTTATCGTGAATTCCTCATAATTTAAGTACATACGTAGAACCTACATTGATTTCCTTAATTTGCGGTCAACAACAACATTACTGCTATAATTACTTCCACTGTACCAAAAAATAAGCACGAAACAGTACTATATTTAATTTAATATAATGTGCTGGCACTTTTTGTGTTATTTTCGGTACAGCATTAAGCTATATACTGCTAATGAGCCCCAAAACAGTGGGCGTGAGTGGTCCAACAAGTTTTTGTCAACGATCTTCGCAAATCCGTTACGATTACATGTTTAGTTCATTAAATGATGACTAACCATTACTTATTATCTTCTAGAACTGCCAATCATGAGTCAGTGATCTCTCGTTACTGTAGTTATTAAATGCTCTGTGCGAATAACTTGTCATATGTCAAATTAGGCAAGAGATAAGGCGCCGACAAAAAGCGTGTGACAAAAACAATACAACTCTATTTGGTCACAGTTATGTTTGGTCACATGTGTTGTGCCGCGTCACTGTTCTGAATTTGATAGCAAATTTCAAAAAAAGATTCTTGTAGGTACTTAACTATGACCTTTCTAGAACTATAATTGATATACTCTGTTCAACTAAAGTCCTGACATAGCGGTCATTTTGTAAATTGAAGCCTGCTATCACATCTCATATCATATATATCATATGCTATAATTATAAGGAGACTGCTATCGAAAAAACGTAAACGAGATCAAGAAAAACATATTTTGTTTTTTAAAAATATTTGATATACTTTATATGGTAAGGTTTTGTAGAAAAACCCCAGGACTCACCAGACGTTCTTCTTCTTCTATCATGTCAGCACGAGCTATACAAGAATAGCTCATCATGGTGATGATGGGGGTGCATGAAAACAGCCTCCACGAGTGACGATACTTCAGTACGTCCGGTGCACCCTGGGCAGTCAGCCTCGCTACCATTCTTGCTGACTGGCTAGTCTTTTCACCACAGCATGAGCTATTCTTGTACCAGACGTTGAAAAGGATATCTTGGAGTGGGGCAAAAACAATGCAACTATTTGGTCACAGTTAAGTTTGGTCACATGTTGTGTTGTGCTGCGTCATCACATCTGAAACTGACATAACTTTATTTCTGTTTACTTACGACAGTTTTCCACGTAACACTAAATTTTGCGCGACAATTCCCACGTGAGTAACATCTATTTTAGAATTTCTGTTTAACAGTTTGTGACACATCAATATTTGCACTTTTGAACAGCTAGGTACATTGAAGAGTGAGCATTCTAAGAAAAATGTACTCAAGAACTGTAAACCAAGTAATATGGAACTAAAATGAAATGTTGTCAGTTTATATTTGCAAAGATTCCTCGAAGAATTATGATAGGATAACGATGTAAAATCCTCAGTTTATTACCTTTTCTGCCTCACCTTTTCCTGAATATATCGGGGTCAACTTCCGCAGTATAACTAAATGCGGCTGAATACCAATATTTTACACGGAGCGACTGCCATCAGATATCCATAACCCAGTTACTGGACAATGCCGATATCGTAAAGTTGTCAGACTTTCGGGCTTCTGACTGCCCGTAACGACTGGCATAGGTATTCCTCTGACATCCGGGATCGACGATTTAATGTGCTCATCGAAGCATGAAGGGGTCTCAATGTGTAAGGAACGGTCTCCCATCCGTGGACTGACCGCAGCAAGTGCCGCTTAACACATAAGAATAAACTCACGCCTGTATTCCCCGAAGGGTTGGCAGAGGTGTATAGTACACCCACATTTTGCCGTTTATGTTTACGTCCCATGTAATAGGGGGCGAGCCTATTGACATCGACCGGGCACAAATCCAGACTCTGGGCTGCTACTCAGAAATTCCACACGGAAATACCCAGTGACACTTTGCTCGACCTGGGAATCGAACTCAGGACTTCACGCTCAGACCAACGAGGCAGTCACCGCTTTCCTCGTAAGTTTTATGATCTGTGCGATTGTTAATTCGCCGCAAGCCCCTCCCTTAGTTTATTACCTATTATAAACGTTAAAAGACAACATCTAAATATTTAATTGGAGAGAGTATATCTAAGTAGACGCTTGCTCACTTTGATCGTTTATGCTTATCTCATAATTGCGATTTCATCGACACTATATAAATATGCAGGGCTACCGAGAACGCTATTTGAAGAATTTACTGGTACCAGGAATACAGGGCTATCTGAACGATGGTGGGTAGTTTGAGATATGGAGTTTATCGATTATAATTGAAAATAATAAAGGAATAATCTTCTATTTATATGTATAAATTAAAATTAAAAGCTAAAACAAAGTAAGCATGCGCTTGAGAAACTTTGAAGATCGACTTGAGAACGGCTGGGCCGATTTAGAAATAATTTTTTTTAGGTTTTTGTCAATAGATAAATTAGAAAATTGCACAAATTCGGGAAAAACTGACGTCTTGTGTTTATGGCATTTTTGTATGAACTAACAGCAGTTGCGACACAATGTTGCTATTCGACTTTAACGCGGACGGAGTCGCGAGCACAACTAGTGTAAATCACTACATAGTATAAAACAAAGTCGCTTCCCGCTGTCTGTCCCTACGTATGCTTAGATCTTCAAAACTACGCATCGGATTTCGATGCGGTTTTTTTTAATAGATAGACTGATTCAAGAGGAAGGTTTATATGCATATTATAGTACAGAAAAACACAGAATACGCGATAAACAACATTCACGCGGGCAAAGCCGCTGGCGACCTCTAGTTTAGGATAAAACAAGACTTCAGAGTCCACTAATATTATCCTTGGGCTTTGGTTGAATATTCAAAACTAACGCATAGTTCTATTAGTGTAAACAAGCTACCACCCTCAAATCCTTTGTTTTCTGCTAATGTGTTTAATTTTGATGTCCAAAGAAAGTGAGTACTTCACTTGTGGGTAGTTGTTTACATTTACTTAGTTAAAACACTAAAATAAATAGGCTATAATGGCATGCAATTATGAACAAACGAGGAAGCTGCTTTTAATGAGGATAACTTGCAAACATCAGATTGCCAGATAAGAAAAAATGGTTATTGATGATATTATCTCATCATAACTTTGTCCGTTACATCGTGTTCGCAAAATCTGCAAAACAAATTATCTTGATTAACCGGTCAATTTACATACGCGGCTTTTTCTCTTTGTAGTGATGGTCCTATACAACCTTCGCCGGGACCGGGGAAGTTGAAAATTGCCCACATTACAGGGTAATGCGACGTCAGCTGACAACATCTGACGAGACCACCGCGAGATAAATCTGTAAGATTTATGAGATGTAGTGAAATCTGAAGCTGTTGATATAAATAATATTATTGACAGAGCTGGTTTTGCACGTGTATTTTCAAACAGTCGTGAAGATACAACCTTTTCGCGGCGGTGACAATTTTTAGCAGTGTTATAAAAAAAGCATAAAAAATGTATCAGCTTGTGATTAATTACATAGCGTAAAGTTTTTTCTACTAACGAACTAGAAAAACTGCCCAGTAGTTTTTATTCGTGTTTCATAGGAGATTAACATATCATACAACTTCATACAAGTAATTGATGAAATTGATTACAACATTGACATCCGCACATCGATCTTTAGAAACCTGCATACTGGTGACAAAAAACATGCATCTCCGATGTTATTGTCCTTTACTCATCTAAAAATATCCTTATAATGGCTGTAGCAACAAACGATTTAATTAGCATTAGTCTGATTAAATAAAATACCATATTAATGCTTTTAATTATGTGCAACAGCTATTTATTATGCTAATTTATTGCTTTTATGCTAATTAAATTAAATACTTAATGAAAAAGCGGCAAAATAAAATAGTTGATAAATTAACGTTTAACAGGTTCATTGTCCAGACAGCAGACACAATAGTTAAACAATGCTGCGAGTCACATGTCGTTTACACGACAGCAAAAGGGTTAAATTCATTTTGATTAACAGCCACCTATTCTTACTGTCCAATTTCTGTAAATCATCCAATCTCAGCTCAAAGAGAAGAATGATCATATGGTCATAGATCATCTTTTAAAAGCCGAGTTTATTATTCAGTTTATCTGCATAATACCGAATTCATATCTACCTACCTACACATTGCGAAAACTAATCTTTTTACTTTTAAAGAAAAATATGTACACAAACATTCCAAATTTCAAATTTCGGTTTTCCCGAACGCCTTCATAAATAGGTATCAGTGGCGAAGGCTCCATACAACTCGATTCCTATCGGCTTCCCTGTCGAAACGAGTAGTTACCGGAATTCACGCATCACACTTGAGCAAGGTAAGCATTTTTTGGTCCGGCTTCCCTTTAAAGAAAATTCACCCTTCGCCACTGATAGGTATCTCTAGGCAGTGAAGAACTGCTTTCTTGGTAAAAGCGCTTATTACACTTGGCTGAATTTAGTCGTCTTAATTCAGTCGATACTGTATTTAGTCAAGTTTAATCGCGATTGGCAAGCTAATTTTGTTTCTGAATTTAGGATGCTAGCTTGCTAATTGCGATTATACTTGACTAAATTCAGTATCGACTGAATTAAGACGACTAAATTCAGCCAAGTGTAATAAGCGCGTTAGAAAAATATTCAAGCAAAAGTTAAATCGATCAAGGAGGGATTATCACAATCAATAAAAAATAACAGTTCAGCAATTGATCATAACAGCAACAAAAACTTAACTCGTTAATGTTATATTGGAATTTAACGACACCTAATAAAATGGTATGCGAACACAGAGTGGTCATTATTTTTTGCACGACATACTATTTTAATTTAATATCATCTCCTTTACTGACTCGATAAGTGGTCACTTTATAAACGTAAACTGTCGATGCGAAATATAAAGCACCTAGTCCACTGAGATATTCGTTTCAATATTTATGTGTTGACTTCGAACGATAGAGGTAAAATCCTTTTGTGGTAAAGGTCTTCTAGTACTGATTGTTTTTAGAAACACAGAAGTCTGTCCACATGCGGAAGTGTTGGTGGCATTTGAAAAGAAACGACATACTCGTATAATAAATCTATCAACAGCATCTCACTGTTTTTTCATGGCCTATTGATAGTACCGTTTTGCTTAAATCTAGCAGCATCCTTTTCCTAACTGTGGATACATTTTGCTGCAGACTTTTTCTAGAATCTTGGAACAATGCTTTGACATAAAAAAAAATTGTACATTTTAGGTATCATGTTTAGATCAAAGTTTATAAGAGTTAGATTTATACAGCATGACTGGTTAATCACTTGACATCCGAAAACTAAAAACTCTGTTCATCATTCTGTATAACTTTTACTATGGAACAAACAATGAAATGGTGGAAAAAATATCAGTTGCTCTATACAAAATAATCAATATTGCTTAACAAAATGTATGGAACAGCAGATTTATTTTTACGAATTCAGAGTTTGTCCCACTGTAAACGTTGTACAATACGGCCGACGCCGACGTATCTTGGCGAGTCTGGGGGCCGACTCCCTAAGTCCGTCAACGAAGTAAGTCGCCCGTCCGAAAGCAGCCCGAAACGTAGGAGTGAACAAAACAAGTGTTAACTTCAATTTTTTGGACGGGCAAAAACACATCGGTAGTAGGGACAACTTTTTTTTTTTTTTTTTTTATCGTGGGAAAATCCTCATGGATACCCATCGCCTGGGGAAGGCGAAGGGTTATGCCGGACTCTTACCGGCTAAAAACCCACGGTGTTCCTTCTCCTGACCCTTGGCCGGGGTCACGGGATTCGCAGCTGCATGCACCGCAACCCCGACAGGCCTCGGTCCACCAGCCCCTTGCGGACCTCTCCTTCTGTGGGGCCTTGCCCCACGTCCTCCTGAGAGGCGCGCACGGAACACATGCGCGCCGCCTTCTCGGGCCTGTTACTGGTCGGGCGACAGGTCCCCTAACCCGTCGCCCGCAGGCCACACACTAGGGTGGCCGGAGATCGTCGCGCGCCCTCCGGCGGCGCCCGGTGCGTCTGGCGCGGGAAGGGAGAATGGCCGTCGCCTCTCTCTCCCTCTCCGCTCCCTCCTTGGTCGCCATCACCACCTCGCAAAAGGAGGTGACGGCTTCCCACGCACTCTCGCTCCTTGTCATTCATTCTTAGTTCGGGCCCCGAAATAATCGTATGTCCGTAGGTGATAGGGAGTAGGAAACGCTCGTAACTAAGTCCGAAACCACGGATTTTGTGCTTAGGGAGTAGACCCCCTGAAGTTAGTTGTTTGGCTGCGCGATGAATCTTTTAGAAATGAAATTGTCTACTGCGCAGCTACTCAGCTAACTTCAGACTCGCCAAGATACGTCGGCCGTATTGTTCAGAATGATTAGCAGAGTTCGTGGTTTTCGGATTTAAAGTGACTAACCGGTCATGCTGTATAAATACATCATCATCTGCCTAGCCTTTTCCCAACTATGTTGGGGTCGGCTTCCAGTCGAACCGGATTCAGCTGAATATCAGTATTTTACATGGAGCGACTGCCTATCAGACCTCCACAACCCAGTAACTGGGTAATACGATACTCTTGGTAAGACTGGTTGTCAGACTTTCTGGCTTCTGACCAACAGTAACGACTGTCAAAGATCTACAAATGACAGCCGGGACCAACGGCTTTACGTGCTTTCCGAGGCACGGAGGAAACTCGCTATGGTAAATGGTCACCCATCCACAGACCAACCTCGGCAAGCGTGGCTTAACCCGGAAGATCGGTCTATGCGGCTGTAATTATTTAGCCACGAGCTCCTCTGCTGCTGTATGAATACATATTTTGTACATACTCACGCCGTAATCCCCGAAAAGTAAACAGAGGTGTTTTCCTATTGTAGGAGTCAATACACCCACGTTTTGCATCTTGTATTAAGTCCCATAAGTGGCGAGCTTATGCCATTATTCGGGCACAATTATGTTGCCCGATAAGATTTAGCTTTATGTTAATCATACCGTAAAGATATTGGGCAGTGTGCAACAACCGTAAAGCTAATGCTCTAATGATTCTGACATAACGTTACTTAATTTAACAAGAATAACAGTGTATTATAATTTTATTGCCGGTTAAAACATGTTGGACAAATTGGTGTAACTACGTCCTCAAGTGTTAGAAACAACCTTAATGATAATACGATCGTATAAGAACCACAGTTTTATATTAAAATAAAATAAGCTTCAAATGGTAGCTAATTATGGTCCCGGGTGTAATTTTCATCAGAACGAACATGGTTGATGAAAACGAAAGCACTTGATAGTGTTGGGAAATCAACAAGTCGATGTAAAAAAGTTCTTGTCGGCTGGTGTTGATTAGAATTTGATGCTTCGCTCTACAAAATGCCAGTACGTTAACCTCCTGTGACACCTAATCACGTGACCCAGTCGTCAAAGTTTCCATATAACACAAAATAAAGTAACTCTCAAATTAAACATCAAGACTTGGCACATGAGGTTGTCGCCATGTGGGATGTTGATTCAGCAGTCATTGTGCCGATAGTCGCTACGGCCAATGGTTTAATAGCCAAGAGCCTCGACCAACATCTAACGAGGCTCTTGGTGGGCGGCTGGATCAAGGGCTTGATAAAAAAGTGGTAATTCTCGACACGGCGCGTATTTTTAGTAAGTTTATCTTTCTGAGACATTGACCACTGGTAGCTTGGACTCTGTTCCCGATGTAGGTGGGGCTACTATAATTCTATATTTTAAAATGTTTTTTTTTTCTGTAGAAATATTTAATAATGAAATTTTATAATGTATTTTAAATGAATGAACGAAAAAAGTAACTTAGTAAAGAGCTGACTATAGGTACCTACAATAGCGTAGAAACATATTCGTAGAAACATATTAGTAGAAAATAGCGCTTTCATTTCTGACATTGTTAACGCAGATTACCTAAATTGTATTTTAATGTTCCCACTTTCGTTTTACGTGGCAAAAACATGTGATTGTGTAGTTATTTTTGTTTTTTCACATCTGTATACAGTTTAGGCAACTAACATGCAATAATGTGAGACTTGAGACATAATAGGCCCCGCCAACTAACTTAGGCAATGTTGAAATGTTTTATCATCTTTTCTTCTCCTTGTTTTTCATTAAGTGACGATCTAATGTCAATTTCATTAACACTACCATAATTTCTTCCAAATAGAGCACCTTTTTCGTCGTTGGCAACGCCTGCCCACGGTTCTTTATTTATGAATGTCTACGGTTTACTCACTCACATTTTTCGGGATTGTCGGACATAGTTTTAGAGTCAAACGGAGCCCTTAATCATGAGCTGAAAATTCCACTGTCGCGACTCGAACAGGTGAGTAAACCGTAACTTATCATAAATATCCCTCACAAAAGTTATAACACAAAAAAGTTCTTTATTTTCCCAATCCAAAAGGTACAGACACCAGCAGGTTAAACTAGCCGAAACTGTCAAATTTTCCAAATCAACCTTGAACCTAATGCTTTCGCGATAAAGATGAAAATCTATTAAAGAAATTTGACAGATTGTAATAGGTTGATGTGCTAGCGTCTGTACATAACATCACGCCTTGTATTCCCCGAAGGGTTGAGCAGAGGTGTATAGTACACCCACATTTCGCCGTTATGTTTAAGTCCCTTGTAATAGGGGGCGAGCCTATTGCCATTTCCAAAAGATATTTCCGTATATTTCCGGTCCTCGTTTCATTTAACCGGGATCTATTAAAAGGATGTTAAAATAAAACTACGTACTTGAAGTTTTATTGAGCTATAAAGATTCTAACAATACAGTTATCACTGTTATTTTTTAGCAAAAAAAAGTAGCAGTTATTGGAGAAAAACTACATCTTTGTATGTAAGCAGTCACTGAATGCCCAACGGATAAAAGTAACTGAGTGTATCCGTTAAGCGACACAAGAAACATACAACATTGTTTCAAAACCAGACCTACATGTATTATTAATATATTTATATCTGTTGACACTTGTGGTTGACAGATGAACAGTAGCAGTTATCTTAGCACATTACAGTCATGCAACACTCATCGAATGCACATTGGTATTAAAATAACTTGCCGTAGGGACATAAGAAAAGTACAACATTGTAACTAAACCTGACACAATTTATTTAGGTACAGGGTATTAGGGGGAGGGGAACCTGTGAAAACCTGTCTAAAGTGTGAATTACATAGAAACGGCATAAGGCGCAGGCCCGTCGCTTTCATACATTTTGTACGAAAAAAAATGAAGCGGCTCGAAAAATTTATGAAAATGACGCGCTTGCGCCGTGCCTGCGCTTTATGCCATTTCTATGTAATAGGCATGTTGACAGCATCAATAAATTGCAAATCTAATTAGTCCGACAGTTAGAGTTTTGAAAAATAATGGACACGTATTTTTTCTTTTGTTAAATCTATGAATATTTGGAAAGATAAAACGCTTCAAAACTCGAGAGTGGGGCTTGTGACGTCACAAGCAAGTTAAAATTGTACTTGCTTGTGACGTTTTGCCGATTTTAAAAGTATCGTATCTTCGTCAATTCTGGTTTACGTAACAAAAGAAAAAATACGTGTCAAATATTTTTTGATAGTCTAACTGACGGACTGATTAGATTTTTTCAGTCAAATGCCCTATTCAGTCCTAAGACAGTGTTGGTCATTCTTAATATTTTTTCTATGGACACCATAGTACGAAGTCGTGCTTCGGAGACCACACGTATCCATTGGTCCCGGGTTTCATTCGAATACTTAAGATAGTCGTTACGGGCAGTAAGTCAAAAGCCCGAAAGTCTGACAAACGGCCTAATCTTAGGATATCAGCATTGCTCAGTTGCGGGCAGGTTTGCCAGGGTTTCGGAGGTCTGATGGCAGTCGCTCCGTGTGAAATACTGGTAGTCGGCCGCATCTGGTTAGACTGGAATCCGACCACAGCATAGTTGGGAAAAGGCTAGGCAAAATACACTCCATAGTCCGAAACATTTTGTTTTATCTAATAGCAAATTGATAGACGTAACATGTTTCATAAAAATCTATGTATTTAAAAATGAATCCCTGTTTCCCTTGGTCACGGCATCACACGTGAGCGGCCGGACCGATTTCGCTATTTTTTTCTTGTTGTGTTCGTAATTGTCAGGAGAAGATTCTTATGAAAGAAAATTTTGATATTTAAAAAAAAAACTAAATTATCTCAATAAGTCCATATTCTTCATTTGTTTACCGCATGGTAGGTATATGCAGGTAAATGGTTTTAGCTTTTTGTTACTATTTTGATTTTGTTTCTAAAGGTAGGTAAGTAGTAAGTTGGAAAAAGTGCATTGTAACTAGGGTTACCATCCGTCCGGATTTCTCCGGACATGTCCGGACTTCTAGACTTTTGTCCGGATTTTGTCCGGCTCTTTTATTTGTCCGGATTTTTTGGCTTAGATGGAATACGAGTAGGTAATGAAACTTACTTATGTAATATCAAATAACTTTTTAATCTTTATTAACTTCTCATTCATCTAAAAACAAAATATAAATCTTTAACAATCAACTTAACGAGATCAAACAATAAATCTTCGCATGTTTGCATTTTGTGACTAAAATGTCCGGACTTTTATTGAAATATCAGGCTTTTTGTCAGGACTTTTCAAATTTATAAATGGTAACCCTAATTGCAACGCATGCCACAGCTAGTAAACAATAAAACCGGACGTGTAAACGGACAGAATAACTAATAAACTAACAATACTAATTAACGACGACTCGGACGAAGACAATATTTATTAGTACACTAGCAAATAACAATACCGATAATTTATGTATGTGTATCCGGTCAACACATAAAATAGGGCAACTTTACGTCATTTATCGTTTATTACGAACTTACACTTCCGAACAAAATGGCGTGATGCGTACGCGCAGTTGCAATAAACTTTCTATTGCTTGTTATCGATCAACCGTCCGCACATCCGTGCTGTAAATATCTGGATAATAAATGTCTTTCTGTTCAAATGTGATTTATTTATCCGGATACTTATCATAACGAACTTATGTATTTTTGTCGTTCCTACTTCAACTTCAAAACTCACATACCTACTACAATTACCTACTTAGTTCTTTTTGAACGCCAATTTTACAAAAAGGCAGCCCCCAAAAACACCCGCCTTTCACCGCTTCCTAGTGTTTATGCTGTGAAGAAGAAACGGCGCACAAAAACTCCCCAGCAACAGTCATGTCTGTCAGGTGAATAAATTATGCACTGCATCCGATCCGCATTTCATAGATTTTTAGCAGAGTTACCTCGGATGGTGTTTCGCCGGATTCGGAGCAGTGCACAACCGTTCGTAAGGTGTTCCGAGGGTTGCATTAAAGCAGGAGATGCTCTGGGCACACTAGGCAGTGCACATGGAGAGGCATTTATTCAGACACTTGAAACTCCATTAAAAGCTCCATAAAAATCTTATCTGGCACTCCTACTTCGTCGCTATAGCTTTTTTGTTCAGATGTTACTCAGGCCCACTTGCTTGAATTCTTTGGCTTGGCCCTTTAGATAAGGTTATTGGATGTGCAGAATTGTTAAAATGCCTACTACTTAGACTGAATTCCTAAACACTGATTTGCAGTGATTACTTTCGATTGAGACCTTCATGCCATAATAATTCATATTATATAAGTTTGCACTTTGAAAGTTTTGTAGCAATCGTAATATTTCCAGGCGTTTCGTTACCTTTACTACCATGTTACCTAGAACATAAATACTGACTAAAAGAAATACACCAAAGTATTTTACACTAAGTATTCATTATAATCATAATCAGCCATTAGTGTCCCACTGCTGGGCACGAACATCTTTTCAGAATGAGAATAGGTTTAGGCCTTAGTCCAACACGCCTTAATCTAGTGCGGATTGACAGACTACACACAACATCGAAAACTTTTTGGAGCCCCCTCAGGGACCCAATTCTCCTAAAATAAATTGTTGCCAAACGCAATCGAACCACAACCGTCAGTCAGTTTTTGTTTTCGAAAACTTTCAAAATGATTGATTTTGTTTTTTGTGTCAAACAATTTGATAGCTTTTGAAATTGAGAACTGTCTGAATGAACGGTTCGGCCTTGGTTCGGTTGTGATTTATCAAGATTTATTTTAGGAGAATTGGGCCCCAGGTGTGCAGATGTTCTCGCAATGTTTGCCTTCACCAATAACACAAGTACTTACCTACTTTAACCTTAATAGCCCAGATTTTACGTCAAGGCACATTATGAAACCACAATTACTTGCCGTCACTGGCTAAATCATGTTGGATAAATTCGTGTTGGTGGTCGCGTTTGTGCGCTGTGCCCGTATAAGGTCGATGCGTTTTTAGCATGAAGGTGATCATTCTTACAACAGCGGTGCGAGCACGGATCTTTTGTCGAGTCGATTCAAGAAATTTATCTATTCTAAACGTCAAATTTGACATAAGATAGGTATAGATAAAACGACAGTGCGAGCACGGATCTTTGTCGTTTTATCTATATCTTATGTCAAATTTGACGTTTAGAATAGATACATTTCTCGACTCGATGAAAAGATCCGTGCTCGCACGGCAGTTTCGATAAAATCGACATTAAAGTCAGGCTAGGGTTATATCAAATTCTGAGGGATTTCAAAAACTCAGAAGTTCGAACTCAAACATTCCTACATGGAAAGTAAGCGCTAACCGAGGCTTTCACTGCTTTTTTTCAAGTATTACATTAGGTATTTTATTTACCAGTTCCTATCTCACATCAGTAAACTCTCAAGATCATAAATTGTCTGTGTTGCTCGCAGTCGATGTGTTCACCGTCCAGTTCTTATTTCATCCAAAAAGCGGTCAGTTAATTTACGCCTGTCTTAAGTAAACGCTAAGAATGAATAGATTACTGGATATAAGTGGTGTGGGGTAATAACCGGCCTTGAAAAACTGCCCGAGCTACCAGTAACATGAGTGTTGCATGAGTTTTGCATTTTTTTTTACACACATATCCTGTTCGCTAGAACTAGTGATGGACATATGACTAGGCTCGTCAGAAAAAATGAATCTAAGAAAGTGTCTGCAGGCTATGACTATTAAATTTTATTCTATACATTTTGTATGATTTACGGCTTGGAAATTGATATTTCTTTTCAATTCAGAATGCAGTTTGTTAGACGCAAATACTAGGAGTATTTCGTGTTTATACGTCATTTTGCCGCGCTTCTTGTTTTAGGCGACTGCGCGTCCGCAGCATTTACTTTAAATGAGTTGATGACATGGGTACCTAATTAACGATTAAAGGTTATAAAGCGTCAAATCCATTTAGCAAGTTTTGTTGTGCAAGTTGTCTTGCAAGTTTTAAGCTGTGGACACATACGCAGCTAGTCGGCTGCTGCAAGTTTTACTAACTAAGCGAGCAATAGAGTGCAATCACTTGCGCCAAAAAACTTGTAGCGGATCTAACACTTATCGTTGTCCTTAATGTCCAATTTGTTTTATTAGATATCTACTCTTCTGTACCCTGTAACTCTTGCTCTCATGACAAACTAAACTAAAATTAGAGAATTGCTATATTTTACTAACAGACAGCGCGAGAAAAGGACGGTGATATAAGAACTAAGTTGGAGATGTCAAACTAGTTTACGTTTTGAACTTCAACGTGTTTTAGCCGACACGTTCTGACGTGTCTTCTAAATTTGAATGAAAATTTTAGTTCAACTAAATTTGACAGCTCTTATTTACGTCCGTCTTTTTCTTATTCGATGAGAGTGAATAAGATGGCAATAGCCTAAATTAAGTTTAGTTTGTGTTCAGAATCGGCGTTAGTGTCTTCTGTTTTTGTCCTTCTCGATAATTTTCAATTAGATTGTCAAATGACACACAAAGATATTTGGCTCAATCTCCAAAATAAAGAAATTATATACAAACCTAAATATTTCTGGCTGGTTAAAATCGAGGCCAATATAAAATAGGCTTATTTAGACACTTCTTTTCGAAATAAAAATACGGAACACAAATAATATCAATTTAAAAAGCACCGGAGAGATCAACCAAACACTTTGATTTTGGAGATCATCCCATTTATTGAAAATAGATTTCTTTTTTCACATAAAATGATTTACAAGCACGCGACATGTCCCTATTAATGATGCAGTTGTAATACACACATCAAAAGTGTCTAGGGATCAACATATATTTTTGCAATAACTTTTCTCCTGATTGATATTAATTAAAATTTTCTTTAAGGATTCATCAAATAAAGTGTTTTCGTTTGTCACAGTAACGATAAACCAAGTCACCTTTGCATTAATAAAGAAATTTGCCATTTTCCTAATAAAGGGATTTTTGACATTTGAACCACTAACACAAAAGTTCGAAAAAAAGACTGAAATAACAGTTTTCTTTAAAATTTTATTGGGTAACTTAAACAATTAATAATCCGTGTTTCTACCGCGAACACTAACAACACAAGAACATCGGTTTGGCATACTCAAAATGAGTTCATCCAAATCACGCTGTGGAATGGCCGCCCATGTTCGTTGCAACAACAAAAAAAGGTCTTCTTGCGACTGGATACCCTCCATATTCGGCAGAGCTCTTCTCTGTAGCATATCCCATGCATGCTCAATCGGGTTCAAGTCTGGCGACTGAGCAGGCCAGGGCAGGACATTGATGTTAGCTGCGGCGAGAGTCTGTCTTACAACTCTTGCGGTGTGCGGTCGTGCATTATCATGCATTAACTGAAATAAGGGACCGATTTGCGCTTGTAGAGGAACGATGACGTCTGATACAATCGTCTCAGCATAAATTTGAGCGTTGAGGTTGCCTCTGATCCAAATCAACTCAGTTCTTCCGCCGATCCAAATACCCGCCCATACCATGATGGTTCCACCACTATAAGGATGGACTTCCTGGCAGGATTTTAATCGCTGTTGGCGTCCAGGGGTTCTCCAGTGTCGTATACGTCTTGTATCCGGTCTCATACCAAAACGAGACTCATCAGAAAAGCACACGAAACGCCATTGTT
The DNA here is from genome assembly GCA_905220435.1 of Amphipyra tragopoginis. NCBI lineage: Eukaryota > Metazoa > Arthropoda > Insecta > Lepidoptera > Noctuidae > Amphipyra > Amphipyra tragopoginis. Next base: position 21,347,769 of record HG991994.1, read on the forward strand.
CTTCTGCCCAATTTCTGTGTCCAAGAGCCCATTGATATCGAATCCTACGATTGTGCATTGCTATAGGTGGTACCCGTAGCGGTCTTCGGGAATGAAGGTTCACTTCATGCAAGCGGTTTCTGACTGTTTGGTCGCTAATTAAGTTCCCTGAAGAGTGATGAAGCCTCACGGCTAACATCATGGCGGTTATTGTTGGAGCTCTTCGAGTTAAGATTTGAATGTATCGGTCTTGTCTCCGTGTGGTGCAGCGATACCGTCCTCCATGGCGCTCAGCCACGGTACCAGTGCTTCGGTAACGTGTCCAAAGTCGACTGATAACACTCTGACTTGTATTCAGAGCTAAAGCCACAGTACGTTGCCGGGAACCAGCTTCTATCATTCCCACGGCTCTGAGCATTTCTTCCCTGCTTAAATGACGTCGCCGCTCCATAATAACGTTGGTTTTAATCAGTAGTAGGGAAACAGTAGCACTAATAATGTCTTCAATGCGTTGTATGTTTTTATAGGGAAAATATTGACAGCTGATTTTCATCTTTTACTCGAATTTGATTCACAGTTCCTGATTCAAATGATGAAATGCACCAAAAAGGATCCATATAAATTTATAAAATCATAAATTTATTACAAAGCCACATCTCAATCTCAAGAAATCCGCATAAAAATGCTTGATCCCTAGACACTTTTGATGTGTGTAATAACTACATACGATACCGGTTATATTATCCATCTTAGCATATTGATACTTATTGCTTGTATATTGTTTTTTAATGAGTGCCCTGCAAACTTGATTGATGTAAAATACACAGTCGTAATGTGTGAATGTGTTATTCGTTCGAACCTGAGGCTCATTTAAAAATGTAAATAATTACCTTTGCCTCGTTTTTTTTTCACAGTGCACGAAAGTAAACTACGCAGAGATTTATAACTTGTCCCGCCTCTTGCACTTTATCATTTGAATAAAGAGATACATTAATAATGTTTGTAGATTTTTTTATGACAGAGCTATTTTGTTAACATCTCGCGTTTTTATTTATTCTTCTTCTCTTGAAAATAACTCACGCTGTGGTGAAAAGGTTAGCCAATCAGCAAAGTTGGTCGGGGGGCTGACTGCCCAGGGTGTGTAGGACGTACCTACTTCAGTATAGACTCGTGAAGGCTCCCCTTTCTTGCACCCCAAAGGCGTTTTTTTATTTACCTGTTGTTTATCCCACTGCTGAGCAAAGGCCTCCCCTTTTGCCTTCCAAAAAGTTCTCTATTTTGTGCCGTTTCTGATCATACCAGCGTATTAATTTGCTTTATTAATTCTCTTCTCAAAATGTCAAGTTTTTTCAAATACCTAGGCATCTTACGGTTTACGGTGTCCAAGAATGTTTAAAGTTACCAGTCTTCTTTTTGATTAAACAAGGACTTCTTTTGTTTTCAGACTGACAACAATGGAATACTCAAGGAACATGCTGTTAGCCGTGGTGCTGATGGCGCTGGTCAGCCACAGTTACGGCGCGCCGGCCAGAAGATCACGAGCCGCCGCCCTGCAGACCGAGGAACCCACCACGGTCCGCGAGAACAAACTACAGGACGAGTTCAAGGAGACAACCACTACAACTGAAGCACCAATAACCAGCAGAAGGAACAAAGCTCTTAACCTGTTCGGTTTCTATCCCTCCTTCCTATCGTCCGGCATAGACTACTCCGAAGACGATGACGACATCAACTTCACAGTCAACGACGAAAACTTTGAAGACGAAGAGCTCTCACGAACCATTCCCACGAGACGCCGACAGCAGAACAAGAAGAAAAACGGCAACGGAGATTACCAAAATGATAACATCAATTCTCTTCAGTACGAAAACTCTCCCATCTTCTACATCAGGTTGCCCCCTACTCCGTATATGTTTGTACCAGGTTTAGGTTACGTGTCTCAGCCTCCAAGCCTAGGTCCCCCAATGGCCCCAATGATGCCTCAAGTACCTCCGCAAGTAGCCGATCCTTTCATCAATCTTCCAATCGACTTTGTCTCGAATGGAAAACCTACTGGAGTTTATCAGTGGAGCGGTGCTCCCGCGTACCCTCAAATGCCCCAAGTTGACCCATTCGGTTATGGAGGTCAACCCATGATGCCTTCAAGGCCGAGTTACAACGTACCCTCATACTCTCCGCCCAAACCCAAGCCGGCTCCATCCAACTCTAAGATAACAAATCTTAAAGGCCAGTATGTCTTTAACGGGAAGCCAGGAGACAACGTGTTCGTTCTAAGAGACACATACAACTCCATATACTCGGACGCCCTCCAAAACTTCTACCCTTAAAGGCTGAGATATGTAGTATAGGATTGTGTCTGGCTCGTATCGAGCTACTGTAATTAACGAATTTCGAGGGACCAACGTGCGGAAAAAATAAGCGAAAGGAAAGTTAACAACAAAGTCAATGATCAATAATTATGTGAAGGAAAGTTAATTATGCCCCACACGAAACTTAACGATGTTAAATGAAATCTTAAAAACAATTAGGTATATGCTTAAGAAACGTGAGGGAACAATAACTATAACTGTCAATTATTGCAATTAAGTACTTGCCAAGTAAAAAAGTCGAGTGGAGGCTCGAATAAAATGAGTGAGATCTGCTACTTAAGGACTTAAAAAATCTGATACTTATTTGTGTATATTTATTGTAACGAGTACTTATTTAGTACTTTTTTAATTACTGCACTCTTCATTTTGGATACCCATGTAGGTATTCCACATTTTGCCAGATTCAGACTTCCAATTTTTTTGATATTATAATTTAGTTAATCAAATGCAAGGAAGTTTTTTAATATGTTAAGAAAATCCTTCCTTGTTTTAATGATGTAGCTAGGTATAAGAAATAATCAAATATAAAACTAAAACTGTTTTAAATATTTATTTTAATGTAACTTGTGATGTCTATCATAGTAATATTTAAATAAGTATTTATGTAAGTTAATCGAAATGGAGGATTTAATTGTCTACTTATTTGCTTTCTATGCTATAAATTATGAACTTATTTTAAGAAAACTAGTGTCCTAGGGCTTAGGCAAACGATCGAGTCCCAATTAAAGAACTGATGTAAATGTAATAGAATCATTATTGTAGTTTCTTCTTCGCTTACAGTAAGCGTTAAATAAGTTTGCTTCTCTGAAACCAGGCTTTGAGCGTTCTGTTCCTCACTTCAGAGAGGCATATTTATTTTATGCGTACTGTAACACAATCTAAAATCAGTTTTTCGATCGTCTGTTCGAGCCCTTATCAAACTTGAGTGATTATTTTGAGCAATATCTAACATTTTTTTGAGTCAGCGCTAGATTTAAATTAAATATTCATTAATGTTAAATAATTTATTGTGCTTGTATTTATTCTTTAAATTATTTACTTTAGTTCTAAGATTCTCATTAGGTACAAATAATTAAAAAAATATGCCGTCCATGAAAAAAAACGTAATAAATAAATAATTTAAACTAACTTCGTAAACGCACTCTTGGCGCGTTTTTATATTGCAACAGCAGATATAAGTTTGACATTTTTTTTATTAAATTCAATTTGATTATTGTAACAATCTTCGATTATATTTTATTATTTATCGAGGATGGTAGATAATAATCACCATGTAATTGTATATTTTATTGTTATTAGTGTTGTATTTAATCTGTATTATCTGCAAAGGTAATCTTGAAATACAAAGACTAGTAAACAATAATAAAATTATCTTTTTAATGTGTACTTAGTCGATGCCTGTAGTATTTATTTTAAATTGTAAATAGGCATGTTATATGTAGGTAGGTATCTAGTTAAGTACCCACTTAGTTATAACATTTAACTTAACATACTTTTCATTTAAATAATGCCCACAATCTAAGTTTAATTATTAAAAGATTAATTTACTTTTCTTACAAAATGTCACAATGAAGTGTAAGCTAGATAAGAACGCATCGACTGTTCCGTCCATTTGTGTTGGATTATGGGATATCCCACATAGTACCTATAAGTGTAGGTACCTACTACTCATTAGTTGATGTAGATTTATACAAATCATTAATTTGCAATATAGAATTACGAAATTTAAGATAATAAAAAAATTATTTTATAATATTCCTGAGTTTTTTTCTACCTTGTCCTAATATACCAATGCAGGGTGGACACGTTAAGTGTCAACAGGCATTTATTGCCTCGAAATAACAGGTATTGAACAATGTTTAGCTATCTAATATCAAAACTAGGTTTCCGGAGGAACAAAATAACACTAAACAGACATTAATTGCTTTATGTCAAAAAATAATTTTACTACTTCCACACATTGTGTGAAAAATACGGTTTTCATGGGATTATTCTGTAAATATACATGCTATTTAAAATAAAAAAAACTGGCATTTAAACTTACCTAGTCCTATTCTGCATAAAGTGTCATTTTTATTTTTTTAATAAAAAAATTCGTACTCCCATAATTATTTTGGGCGTGATTTTTTATTAATTTTTACTTGAAAAAAAAAACATTGATGGCGTTCTATTCATTCGGTTGCTAAGTTCCAATAACAGTTTAAAGTTTTATGATGTTACAAACAATTATGGAATAATCGTCCAAACAGATTACTTTTCATACCTAATGAATGGGCGCAGTGTAATTTCGGACAATAAGCCGATTAATTTCGTTAAGATATTTATGTCATTTTATTCCGTAGGCGAGCTAGCTTTGATATTAGCTAATAGTTTTTCAATGCCTGTAAAAATAACAAAGCAATCGCCTGTTGACACCATAACGTTTCCACCCTGCGTTTAAAAAAATTAAAAGCTACAAAACCAACATTCTGAAATAGGAAGTTAGAGAAACAGCACGTATCAGCTGTTTTCATCCCATTACAAGCTGTATTAAAGTTAAGCTATAAAAAGCTAGTGAAGAAACGGGTAAAAAGCATAATAATGTTTCCTCTGAAAAAAAAAACGAACGAGAAATTACCATAACAAACAGATTATTAACCGCAGTAGGTATTATTGTTATTAGCGCAAATGAGGATTTTCTCCTGCCATAATTCTGTGATAATTCTGTACTCACCTAAGTAGGTATTACGTCAACGGCGCGCGGGAAAGAAGTCCTAAGCCAGTGTGGAAATTATGAGAGGCATAATGTCCAGCAGTGCAGTATTGTGATTTGCGCTGAACGATTGAGGAATGGACAGATGACAGGGCGGGGGGATGTGCAAATTACAATTAAGAAACGAAATAAATAGATACCTAATTTAAAAAATGAGACATTATTAGCCTCCCCCCTGTACAGGGAGATATTTAGATGGCAGTTGTTCGGCAAGCAAAGCGAATCCTGCTGAACGAATAGCCAAGATTTTTTAGAAAGAAGAGGGGTGGGGAACTTACCTATAACAGTACTTTTGCTGCTGAACCCGCTGAGAAAAGTTAAATGTAATACGTACCTAAGTATCTTGGAGGTGTAGCATGTAAGCGTACCTACCCAAAGAATTTTAGTACCACATGCCTATAAAAGAGCTGCACTCGCCAATACATAGTCTTAGTTGCAATGCTTGGTTATCAATTCATGGACTGGTCTCGTGACTATTATTGTTCCTATGCGAAATAACCAGTGTGTTGCCGCCAAGCCGTATGTCTGCGGTTAATAGGTACCTATACCGACACAACTGCATTTTTCGTATCGTTCTCTACAAAGAAAAGGCGAGCCCTTGCATATCAGTCAATGTCGCAAAAGGCAATCAAGGGATTACTCAAAGAGGAAGGGCAGCAGCGTCTCCTTTTGTGCTAAAAATAACAAACTGCGATCAGCAGTCCCTATAATTATCTAGCGTGGTGAAGATGGTAATTTGACCGTTTAATGTGGTGATCAGTGGCCCATGTTCAACACTGGACGTTTACGTGCTGATATAATGACCCGGGCATACTTTGGGTTACACTGTTAAGTGACTGCTTCCCGTTGTCATGCAAATATCTATGAAATTCTACTACTACTACCTACTAAACTAAGGCAAAATCCTTAGGCTATCGGATTATAATTATGCAGATCGGAAAATAGATATAGTGTGCCCAGAATATCTTTACACGTGGCAAAATTAGGAACTAAATTATAGATTGTTGAACTATTGTTGGCATTCGCCTTTAAAAGTAGCGTAAACTTCCGAAATAAATATGGGGAACTATGTAGGAAGAAGCAACCTATCCGTGTCTCGTAACACCAGGTATATATTAAAATATTAATGAGATCATGGATTGACTCTAAGCTCTAAGACTGAAAGCCACAGCCACCCCCACGCTCCCACGTTCGTAAAGATTAAAAAATTGCTTGCGGTCTATAAGTAGAATTAAAAAAGAAGACCACGCGTTTTAACTACATACTAGTAAAGCATTTATTACAGTGCTCTGTAGTTGTTGAGCTCAGGTGGCTAGGTCAAAATTTAATATTGAAAATAGGTACGAACAAAACTGATTAAATGAAATTATAACTATCTTTGTAAATACTTTTTGCGTTAAGATATAACCATAGAAGTAAATTTACTACATTCAATTTAGAGTCCTTAGCTGTAACATATAAAGTAAATTCAAATTTTCTTTTATAAAATAATGGATGTGACGATGTTTACGGTTCACGCACAGTTTTTATTTTTCGACAAATTAAATTAGAATTACAAGTTTTAAATCATTCATCAATGAATTGACTAGGGTATAACTAAACGAAAACACAGCTGTCATTTCAGAACAATCAGAAAACTGTCAAAATTACGTTGGTCAAGTAAATTAATACGAGTAATAAATTACAAAAATAATACAATTTGCTAATGTATCGCACATAATCCAACAAAAAACAACCTGAACTCTGAAGTAAACGGGTTAAAATAATGACGTAGTGAAGTGATAACCGAGTTAAAACATAATAAAAAAAGAGAACATGGTACTAATGGTTTAGAGTGACGACGTGCCTCAATGAACCAAAAAAAATATGAAAAAGTGTGTTGTGTTCATTGATCAAGTGTAGAGGATACTAGTGCCGTCATGTTTCGTAGCAGGAGTTGGTTTGGTGCCTCATGGGGGCGCCCAAAAAACCCTCATTCCTTAGAAAGATTGAAATATTTACATAATATTTTGTGTAAAAACACAACAGTGTCGGAGAATAATCGGGGTACTTTGGTGGAGTCTCTCAGGTGTATAGCAGAGATATTGATATGGGGTGACCAAAATGACAGTTCCGTTTTTGAGTAAGTTTGTGATCACTATTTGATTATTTGTAAACAATGTTTCCCTAATTAGTGATATTTGGTTAGAAACAGTTAATTGTATTCATGTGGATATTATACTGAGACCTTGTAAGTATTCATAATAATTTGATTACAAACTTGGTAACTATAAGTTTAAAACTTAATTATCTGATGTCTGACTAATAACTGCTGAGTCATTAAAGTTAGTAGAATAAATAATAAGCATAAGCACTAATCTTTATATATTCTTTGGGTCGATAACATCACATAAGGCATGTGCCTGCTGCATACCATAAGGCCCTGCGCAGACGACAGACTATCCGTGACGCACTTTTTAGTCTGTGAAAATAGAACCTATGCAATTATATGCAGTAACGCACACGACGCGCAAAAAGTCCGGCGCACAAAAAATCCGTGTAATTCGGGCAGACCGCACCGCGCCGCGGCGCGCCGCTCCGCACAAAAAGTGTGTGAAAAAAATTGAACGATTGCTTCAACGCGCGCTAACGCAGACGGCGCACACTTTAGTCGGCAATCTGCATTTGCTAGGGGTGGACGTAACGCACGCGATCTATTATCATGGCGCCAGAGGTCGATGTAACTATGTTAATTCAAGAAATACAATGCAATGCAATACAATCTTCTGGACCAATGCACCTCCTCATTTTTGTTTCTGAATGAGTCAAAGCAGGTCTCAAAATAAATAGCAACTCATCAAATGTAGTAACAGACATTTTATAAAATTTGAAAAAAATTGCCGGATGTTGTTTCAGAATTGAAAGTAATCTTTCCGAAAGTATAGGATGTACCCAAAATTCTCTATTTCTTCTTCTTTTTCTGTACTTCATGTACAAAATAATACTTCGCGATCTCTGCACGATTTCCATAGCGTCTACATCCCTACAGCTCTGCCGACAAAATGATCGAAGATGTGCGTCGTGTGCGTTGAGTCTGTGAAAAATCCGCGACCGACTTTTTGCGCGCCATGCAGACTTTTTGTGCGCCGCAGACTCTATCGCACAAAAAGTGTGCCGTCTGCGCAGGGCCTAATAAAACTTTCTAAAAGAGCACTATTGACATAAATATGAAGTTTTTAAGAAGGTGCCTATTTGTTTTTAGTCTTGTTAAAACATATAATTGGTACTAGTTCCTCCTATTAGTTTTATTTTTTTCTTAGTACTTTGTTGGCCGGCCTAGTGGGTTGTTAAATACGGCTATATTTCTGAAACAATAATCAGTCATGAATCTTGATTTAAAATCAGCACTTTACCAGCTCACTTGGTGGTAGGATCTATATGGTCCGCCTGGCTAGGTACCACCCACCCATTAAAGTCTGACACCAAACTGCATTCTGTAATGTGTATGTGAGAGCCAGAGGGATATAGAATTGTTACTTGAATTTGTGTGCTCCATCTTAGACCTGTCTGCACTTCTCATTGACTAGGGTCAAATGCAGCAAAGTCAAATAATAAAAAATAAATAACTTTAAGTAAATAAAGATTTAAGTAAGTAGAGACTTGGTTCTAATCTCTTATTAGAATATGGGCCAGTCTTTTTATTTCTGCTGTCCTATGTCTAAAAGACCATTAAGTGACTAAGTAAACCAAATTTTGAGTTATGAGCAAAAACATTGAAAGTGTTGTCCCTAGAAATTCCGAAGACATACAGATGTTTTTGATTATACCAAATTATTGGGCTAATTTAAACTCATTGTATAACTTTTAATGAGTTACAGGGCTAATACAGTTTTTAAATTTAAAGTTTTTGTTTTTATGTCATGCTTTTTTTGTACCTACTGAAATTTGACCATCTGCAATGGTAAGATATGGTATCATACGGTATTAATGTCTCAGTAAAAGTCTCTGGATCTCGTAATTGATACAAAAATACAGACTAGACTGGTCGATAGAGAAAATGTTGCACTTTTATGTATTTTAGAAAACTCAAACTTGACAAAATGTCACTTTACAGTCTTTTAGACATAGGACGGCAGATTTCCCATTCTACCAAAGGAATTAGCAGGACTGGTTCTCTGGCTCTCGTGTTGTAGGTATTTTATCTGGTGAATTATTGCAATTTTAACCTTGTATCAAAGACATAAAAGTCTTAACACCCTCCTTCATGAGATAAAAAGATAACATGATATTAAAACACTTGTATTATTTCAGCTTCTTCTTGGAGAAGAATATGCTGTCATACTTCCTGAAGATCATGAGACAGAAGTGTGGAGGCTCCTCATATGTATGTGTGCAGCTGTTGCAAACGCTGAACATACTGTTTGAGAATATTAGAAATGAAACATCACTATGTAAGTTCATTTAGAAACTATCTCAGATGCAGGATTTATGTATTTGACATATCGTCAGTGAAGTTCTAACAGTGCGTAAGTCATTTTGTGACAAAAACAGACAACGCTGCAAAAGTCACAATCACAATATTGCTTGAAATGAAAAAGATTATTAGGATTTTCAAAGGTTTAAGTCATGAAAGAGTTAATGTGTACTGATATAATTAAAAACAATATTGCATTCAGAGTAGGTTACGCTCGTTATAAAAAGTTTTTTCACTCTCTTGTAAAGTAGCTATTTTTGACTTCCGCACTGTTAGAACTTCACTGACGATATGTACTTTGAAAAATGAAGAAATCAAATTCAACTCTGGTTGCCAGAACCTGATTACTGATTTGTATGTATTCTAAAATGTTGTGATGGCCCGGAGCCAGCCGGAGCCCACACAGACCTGCTTGTTAAGCACCGGGTTGCGGGTTCAAACCCAGGCATGTATCAATGTGATTTTTTCAATCACTATAAGGTGTTCGCCGAACACACTGTTAAGTAGTGGTACGCACGTGCAAACAATGTCTTCGATATTCGTGTTTGCGATGTTCGTGTTCGCTCGTGCGTACACAGCTTAAGATGCCACTGATATAATTATGGTGAAGGAAAACAATTGTGAGGAAACCTGGAACTAATAATAATGGTCTCAAATCATGGTGATCAAGCATTGATTGCTTGTTCATCATACAGAGACTGTATGGGAAGATGCCTTTGCCCTGCAGTGGGACAGTTACAGGCTAATATTTATATTTATTTATTTTTATGTGTCATAAGTGCACATGTTCATTGATACTCCTCCCCCATCTCGTTTATACCTATATGTATTAGAAGTTTTCCTGTTAAATTGTCTTCTCTGATTACATTATGAAAACAATAGAATTATTTTGTTTTTTTTTGTCATCAATTCATAAACATGGAAGCGGATTTAAAAAAAAGTTTTCATAAGAAATACGCTAAAATCTGTTTAGCTATGATCAGCTGTGTTTATATTTTAGGTCATATTAGGGTATTTGACTGAAAAAATCTAATTAGTCCGTCAGTTAGATTATAAAAAAATGTTTGACCTGTATTTTTTCTTTTGTTACGTAAATCAAAATTGACGAAGATACAACACTTTTAAAATTGGCAAAACGTCACAAGCCAGTACAATTTTCACTTGCTTCTGACGTCACAAGCCCCCACTCGAGTTTTGATGCGTTTTATCTTTCTAAATATTCATAGATTTAACAAAAAAAAAAAATACGTGTCCATTATTTTTCAAAACTTTTTGATTTGCAAGTTATTGATGCTGTCAACACGCCTTTTTGGGTCAAGGATTAGAAGCTCCTTTTTCGGAATTCGTAACTAAAACAGGAATGAAGATTTTTTTAATAAACAATACTTTCTGTAAAACAGTGATACTTTAACCCTTTCCGCCTAACCTTGTATAAAATATACTTGTTACAGATTATTTGCTGAGCAATAACCATGTGAATTCAATAATAGTGCACAAGTTTGACTTCTCTGATGAGGAGGTAATGGCGTATTACATATCTTTCCTCAAAACGCTCAGCCTGAAACTCAACAATCACACCATACATTTCTTCTACAATGAGGTAAGATTTATTAAATTTGTTTGTAATTACTTAAAATTAAAGACTAAAAAGGAGAGTGGGAAACAGATGTATGGGGTCTGGGCCCACCCTTCAATAGTAACATTTGATATACCGTTGGATAGGGCTTTTTAAGCGGAACATTAGTTACTAACAAAATTAGGGTCAAATGTTAGTACTTTCCGAGATACGACGTCTTAAAGTCGTCTCAGTGTAACATATTCTTTATGGATATTTATAAGGTAGAATAGTAATCTACCTATACCTACATATAAAAGGAGAAGCTGACTGACTGACTGACTGACTGATCTATCAACGCACGGCCTAAACCACTGGGGTTAGAAACTTGAAATTTTGACAGTAGGATCCTCTTGTAACGTAGGCATCCACTAAGAAGGGATTTTTCGAAATTCAACCCCTAAGGGAGTTAAATAGGGGATGAAAGTTTGTATGGAAAATCGTCACTTAACGGGTTCAAATTTTCACGCAAGCGAAGCTGCGGGCGAAAGCTAGTAGTACATGTATTTCACTTTAAAACAAAAAAGATTTCATATTCGTCCTGGACATCAATTACATCATTTAAAAAACCCATTCACCCATAGCATAAAAATACCTATTCATTCATAAGTATCTTATTCCTATTGAGAGGTGGGCCCACCATTACTAATTGTCCTTTAAATTTAAAGGCTGAGTTGCACCAACTAACCATACCAATACACATTTTTATAATAAGAACCTCTAATAACTTTTAACTTGATATAAGTTCAATAATATTGAAATAGACTGCTTCGTTGGTCTAGTGGTCGAAAGCGCGACTGCTGAGCGTGAGGTCTTGGGTTCGATCCCCAGGTCGGGCAAAGTGTTGTTTGGTTTTTCCATGTGGAATTTCTCAGTAGCAGCCCGAAGTCTGGATTTGTGCTCGGTTGATGGCAGTAGGCTCGCCCCCTATTACATGGGACTTAAACATAACGGCGAAATGCGTGGACTATACACCTCTGTCCAACCCTTCGGGGAATAAAAGGCATGATATTATGTTAATATTGAAATAGGAAAATGAAATGAAAAGAAATGAGTAATCTATATTATGACCTGTTATAATAAATAAACAGATAATCTTTATCATACATGATGTGTGTGAACATAAACAAAAACTCACAATAAAAAAACTCGTACTACCTACATTTCTCTTACTATCAGCTGTGTTTATTCAAAGATATTTTTTTATTCAGGTCACATAGTATCTATTAAGTAATCTGTAGTTCAAGTCTTGGGTATTTCCTGCTGGGGACACAGAATAATTAATAGTATTTCATTCAGAGACCTCACTCCTGAACGAATGCTTCAAATACCGGGAAAAATGTGCACTGGTCATGCAAAATTGAGCTTTAGTGTAGAGCGCCGAGCGGTCCTATTCCACTGTGCGTTTGCGCTTCTTTTACATTTTGGGACAGTCAGTCATGAACGTTCGATTCGGTTTTCTTTTGTCATTCACTCCGAGTCGAAGCGGCGCGGCGTGACTAAAGGTACAATTCCGTGCATCGCGGCCGATCGCGCCCGCGCGCGAACCATCGCGTGTGGCAGACGCGCGCGGCTGATGCGTGAATAGTCAGTATGAAAATGTATGGCACCGCTTCCGAAGTCTGCGACAGACGCGTGCGGCTAACGACAGATTAGCCAGTGTATAATAGACACGACTTTTGACGCAATAGCCGCGCGCGTCAGCCGCACGCGATCGATCGCGCGCGGCTGCGATCGGCCGCGATGCACGGAATTGTACCTTTAGGGCGAGATTCACGGATCGCACTTAGACTACTTTGCTAAGTAAGGGTTTGATAAAAATATGAACCTTATTCTTATAACGATAATATTCATATTCCTATAAGCAAATGTGAATAAGCATTTCATACGAATATGAACATTAATTGCATACGAATAATGTTCATATTCGTATGAAACGCTCACTTAGCAAAGTCTGTGCATCGGTCTGTGAATCTAACCTATAGAGCTGCTGGGAGTGCAAGTATTATGTACGATTTCCACCAACTGGGCCACGCAGGAGCGCCGCTCAGCGCGTCGCAGTGGATGCTCGAGCACGCGCCCGTAGCCGACCGCGTCCGCCCGACGGCTACAATCTGCTGGAACCCGGGCGCATGCGCGCGCGTGCTCGTGTATCCGCTATCGCAGTCAGTTTCTACCTGCGGTGTGGCCGAGTGGAGCCGACCGGACGCGACGACAGCCGAGCGCCGCCGTCCACGTACTCGAGCAGCCGACCGGCTGCCGCGGTATACGCGCGGATCTAACCGAGTTCCAAGCAGTGTAATTTCCATGCAAACACGAAACTTAACTATTGTATAGAAGCCTGAATTTCCTTTAGCACAGTGTGAAATGCGCTCCGGCGCGGCCCGTTTGGTTGAAATCGTACATTATACCACTTTTGAGTGTTAAACTCTGTGACAGATACTGTTTAGTTTGTACGAACTCAATACTTCACATTTCGGCCGGTTTGGGATTGCTTATGCATAGGAATGCTCTTACGATCTACAGATCATTAAGAGAAAGGAATTTATCGATAACTAAATAGGTCTTGTTCAATAATATGTAACAATTTCCCTTATTATAGTAATTATGTTACTATGATAAATTAGTATTTGCATAAATTGTAGTTTGTACTCTTGATTGTATGGCGAATGCGGATATGAAAATGATTTATGTAGCGTTGGGCCTATTAGTCATATAATTAAAACGAAAAGGGATGAACAGCACTCAAGGTCGTATTAACACGTGGTGTCGATTGAAGTCACGCACCTTAGCATGTCTAATTTTCGTTGTCACATTACCATGGTTCAACCAGCGACATATAAGCTGGTATACAAGTAGATAGTAAAAAAATATGTCAGCTAAATGAATATTCCAAAAAAGTATAGTTTACTTTAAAATTGTTAAAGACTGTAGATATGACTCTAACAACGGTTGCGCACTGCATCCGATCCAAATCCGTGAAAATACGTTCCGAAGTAGCCATAGAACTATTTGTGTGGTAGTTTACGCACTACATCCGGCATCCGTCATCCGATTTCTATCCGTCATCCATGAGTCTCCAATTCGGAAGAAATATTGACGGACCGAAGTAGCCGTAGTAATGTTTGTATGAACGCTTTCGCCCTAACTCGGATTCAAATCGGACGCCAAATGGATATGCCAAAGATGGCCCCTGAATTGTTTGAATTTGGTTCAGAGATCGGAATAGTGCGTAAGCAACATCCGAATTCGGTCCGAGATTCAAATCAAATCATTTATTTGCTTACTAAGTGTACAAATACAGGTCTTATTACTTATTAGTGGTGCTTAAAACTTAGCGGCCTTTTACAGGCGTTGCAAATTTGAGGTATATTAATCTATAATAAACATCTATTTTTTAATTAATAATATAATAATAGAAAATCAAATAATAATAAAAAAGATGTCAATTTAAATATCTATGGGATCGCCGTATTAATTTATAATTATTTTTAGATAGTTTTTGTATTTTATTTATTTAATTTATTTTTATATTTAAGTATTCTTCAACGGAATAGTAACATTTTTTAATAAGAAAACTTTTTAATTTACTATTGAATATATTAATTTTGGTTTCTCGTTTAATTTCTTGTGGTAATTTGTTGTATATCCTATTTTTTTTTTACTCTAGATCGGTATTTTCACGGATTCGGATCGGATGCTGTGCGTAAAGCAATATCCGAATTCAGTCCGAGTTTTTATATCCGTATTTTCACGGATTCGGATCAGATGCAGTGCGTAATCGCTCTTAGGGGGTATTTCACGAACATGTCAATAATGTAGTCCGTAACTGTTCACCAGATAAACTAAATGTGACCTAAAAATAAAAAAATAAATGTGTTATATAATCTTGTCATGTCTCGTGTAGTGCCGGACTTAAAGAATAGCACTACCCCATCTCTTCCCGTGGGTGTCGTAAAAGGGGACTAAGGGATTCTCTAGAGGATGGGCAGCAGCGTTCTCTGAGTACTATAACAACCATACTGCGATCACCAAACCGTCTGCCAAGCGTGGCGATTACGGCAACCCCCCCTTTTGGGGGAGGCCTCTGTCCAGCAATGGACGTATTTCGGCTGAATGATGATGATGATGAATCTTGTCATTATCACTATATGTGGTGAAATTCAAATGTTAGCTATTAAAGAGATCGAAATAGCTTAATGAACAGTTAATGACAGGTTGGTGAAACACCCGCTAAGTATTTTTTAATTTTTTCATTAATTACTTTTACAATTAATGCTAAGTTTAAAAACTCAAATGTTCACCTACTTTTGTCGTTGACTGGACATACCTCAGCTCAGGTTTAAAACGACTGTTTCACCAAAGACATAATACATTGAAAGTGACGTAGGAACAATGTTGGCAGCACACGAAGGACTTCCCGCTGTACACGGAAGCGATCAAGTTCTTCAACCATTCGGAGTCTATGGTCCGGATTGCGGTGCGCACTCTTACCCTGAACGTGTACCGAGTGCAGGATGCCAGCATGCTCAGGTTCATTAGAGATAGGTAAGGAATGATGACCGATAAACTAGCCCCTTGGCAAAGTCACTGCATATAAAAGTGAATGAAACATAGACACCTATAGACCAGCGGGCGTCAAACTGCGGCCCGTCGCTGGTATTTGTATAACCCGCGACATATTAGCAAATTGCTTTCAAATCATTTAATAGTTGGTTAATTGAGTTGGCAAATAACTGACTTCACAGGTTGCTATTGCCATACAAAATTAAAGGGGTTCTCGTTTTGACAACATATAAAAATATGTCAATTGATTGGCGGTATTAACTATCCAATCCATAAATGTACGGCCCGCAGTGATACCTCACATTGTCCTATGTCTGTCTTGACCAGAAGTGTGACGACCACTGCTATAGACAAATTAATAGATTCCATCGCAGTCACACAATAAAAAAGAACAACTTACGCTTATGTCTTGTAAACAAACGAGACATAACGATATGTTTTTCTGTTTCGTGTCGCGTGCCGGTTTTTTCATGGTCAGCACATTTAATGAGCTAAACAAAGTCATTGTTTTGTATGCCTTGTGCGAATAAAATCCTTTAAAAATATATTGTGAGCACGGAATTAGACGCGGATTTAGATGTAAATTCTGAATAACGAATTTATTTCAAAGAATTTCCTCGATATAATGGTTTTATATGACATTGTCTATCTCATGTGGTGACGCCAATTCGGGATCTGTGGTATTCTCTGTCTACGGAATGTAACTGACGGCATTGACGTCCGTCAGCTATCGAGATATGACGTCATTCCCGATTGTAGGAAGTGACTTTGTCAAGGGGGAGTGTACGTACAATAAAAAGTATTTTTATTTTGATCCATACTATCTACGAATATGCGTGACTCTACCCTATTGACATTGAATTCAATTTTATAGCTTACAATTTGCGTCTAGGTCTAAGTCTAGAAATAGATTTCGCAAGAACATAATGCGTTCGCAGTATTTACGTGACTTAGCGATGAAACAAGTCCTACCTCAAATGGTATAATGTGTTATACCGCGGCCACACATTGGCCGTATTTGCACCAATGTAATGTTTTGGAGCCAATACACCAATGTGTGGATGGGTCTCCAACGACACTTGTGAGTGATGTGAACAGTTGGATTTAAAATTTCCCAATTAATCTTGGAGCCAAGCTTGGTTTCGAAGTTGAGTGCAATGTGTGGCCGCGATATAAAACAACGCACGTCAGTCTTGCAGAAATTATGTTGAAAGATTATAGGAAATATGAGATATGGACGACAAAATATTGCAGTCTATTGTTTTGTACGTCTTTATTAGTTACTTGTGAATAATAGTATGAGCTTGTTAATTGAATAAACGTCTGCACTTCCATTACTTCCGTGCTGTGAATAAAATGAGATATAAAAAAAAAAACCTTTTCTGGTTTCTATGCATAGAGATATTTAATTATGTATCCCACTCCTTTTATTAGTGATCTCAATGTATGCTAACCTAATTTGCTATCCCGCAGGACGGCGGCACCGTACTTCAGTAATCTAGTTTGGTTTATCGGCAAACACATTCTAGAACTCGACGCGTGTGTCAGAACCGACGCTGAGTAAGTCAGGCTGTTTCATTACTTATCTGATTTTGTTTTGGTCTGTTTTGTTATGTTCGGTTTTCATTTGCAATTCTTTTTTTGATTCTAGGTTAACTAAATTGATAATTTTGGTGACTTTAAGTTATGGTTTTTTATTTTTTGGTTTATTACATACGTCTTTAACCGGTTACATACCTAAATGTACCAAATTCAAAATCGTGCTTCCGTAGCATTAACATTCAGAAAATATCTATAACTCAAAATGCAGAAATTCTTTTTCCAGCCATCAATCACAACAAAAACTAGATGACTTAGTCGCTGAACACCTAGACCATCTTCATTATATCAATGACATATTATGCCTAAACATTCCTGATCTGAACGATGTTCTGACGGAGCATCTCTTGCACAAACTGCTAGTGCCTCTATACATTTACTCACTCACGCCCGAAAGTGTAAGACGACTGCAGACATCCTCACCATACAACCGAGACCACATACAAAGCATAGAAGCTATTACACGGAACTTAGAAGCTATACTAAAAGGAAAGAATGCAGAATCACCGTCAAGAATGTCATTTCCTAGGCAAAGATTGGACTCAGAAGACGACCCGAAGCCATCCGTGTCGTGTGTTGTGTCCCTATTTCTGTTATCGCAAGTTTTCCTTATTATAACGCACGGTCCAATTGTCCACGCGCTGGCCTGGATCATATTACAATCAGACTTATCAGTTTTCGAGGACGGCGCAACCAAGATACTAGAAATGTATATTAGCAATGCAAAGTCCAATGTCAAACTAGAGTTCTCTAAACCGCAACTAAGCCTAGAGAAGGCCTTAGAAAATACGTCAAGTGAGAGGGACTACACTACCCCAGAATACGGTGGTCCTAAAACTTTCGGATATGATACCGATCAATCGAGTTGCGATCTCGATCCCGAATTAGTTTCGAATTCTCTTCCGTCCACATCACATATAAGCGAGTCGTCGAGCATCGATCACGACTCCACAGAGGACTTAGTTACTCAAATGCATTCGGTAAAATCGATTAGCGCGGGAACTCTCAAAGAGAATATGCCAGACTCGCCTTTGCCTGATTCAGGTATCGAATCGAGTTCGTCAAAAACGAACGAATACAATAATATTACTGATGAAGAGAAACAGAAGTTGCTTGGTGTTATACCGAGTACGTCTGCTGAAAGGACAGTGACATTAGACAGTATAATAGAACGAGAAAGTAAGGAGATTGAGAAAAGGCCGTTTTTAAAGACTATATTGGATTCCTTGGACTGTAGTGAAAATGATTATAAAGCGTTGTTCGCTCTATGTTTGCTGTTCGCATTGATAAACAATAAAGGTGAGTGAACAAAACATGTGGTGGAATGGTAGATAAAATCGTCACATGGTCCGATCTTTATTGTGCCATTCACCTTACATTAGATTTGAAATTTTGTTTTTCTTTTGTTTGAATAAGGTCATGTCATAATTAGAGATCGGATATTCGGATGCATATTCACCTAAACTTGAGATGTTGGCTAATATGGAACGCGCTTTTGTATCGAAAAATCCGTCGGTTCCGGGACAATTATTTTAATTTATGTTTTCTTTTGGCTTGTCTTACACACACCATTCATTTTACATTCATTCATTTCACACACTTCTTCTTCTTACACTCTACATACACACATATTTGCATCGGTGGTTAAACATTAATTTTAAATAATTATGCAATCCAAGAATCCCAGAGTTTTTTTAAAATAAATCATTTTAAGATGTCGCTTCCATATTATATACCCGACTAGTTATGCATTCCGGGTGTTCCTGGCATCCTGGGTTTTTTCTTACAAAAAATATAGTTTTTAAAAAGCCGCTTCCATACTTTCGTATCTAAAAATTAACTTTAGGTAAATATGCATTCGAATATCCAATCATGAGTCTTATTACAACATATTTCTGAATGCTTAAGATACCTTTTTATATTCAGCATATCAAAATTTATAATTACCTAATAACAGCCAAGCAACGTGTAAGTATATAATATTTGAACATTTTGAACCTTGCCATAGCGCAACTTCCGAAAAAGCTTAACCTTCATTCGTAACTAACATGACGCCCCTCGACCAAGGTTCTTGCAGTGCAATGCTCGATTAAAACATTACTTTTATTATTTTGGGTTCAGAGTTAGATATCATGTGGCTCGAACAACATTTTGTTTATTCATAATAACTTTAATTGCTTGTTTTTGTACTAATTTTATCCATTCTCTGTCTTTTGCTTCCTTTGGATATTAGTGGGTAAGTTAGTTTCACTCATCTATTTATTTTCAATCTCAAATGATTTCTCACATTATCTGCGAAATATAAGTAATGTAAAATTCTTTAGTGTGGCTAAACACGCCATTCTAAAGGCCAATAACTATGACACAATCTATTGACTGATATATATCTCCATTGCCACACTGGATCCACACTCGTGAGGCTTTGACGAATATTCATAATATGTCGCGATAGCCTGATTAGTTCAACAAAGTGTTATTGGGTTTTTCCGTGTGGATTTTCTCAGTAGCCCGGACAATGCCGGCCCGAGGCAAGTTTTAGGATGGAGCGGGATCCAATTATGGCGCCCCCCTTGCTTGCCCCTAACATATACCAGTTGGCTGAGGCGCCTCCTGGGACTTGGCACCTGGAGCATCCGCTCCGTTCGCCCTGTGGTAGGGCCGGCCTTGAGCCCGGAATCCGGAACTGTGTCCTGTTGATGGCAATAGGCTCGCCTCCTATTACATGGGAATTAAATATAACGGCGAAATGAGGGTATAGGTACTATTCAAGTCTGCCTACCCTTCGGGGAATACAGGCATGATGTTATGTAATGTTACAGCCTGACTACGAGAAATAAATGTGGTTTTTGACGAACAGTAAGAATATTCGAATCTCGAAAATCCTCTGTGGATCAAAGCATTTTGCGCCAAAATGTGCTAGACTTTGCTTCAAAATGCTCCGACAGAAATTGTAGTTTTTTTTTCGTATTTTCTTTTCGTACACAGATTACAGGTAATAATTTTCTATTTTAGGAGTGAACACAGAACTACTGGACACTTTGCTATGTCCTGAGGAAGAAATAACGTCAAGTTCACACGGCGACGGCGCGGTTGCATCGTGTGCAGCGCCCTCTGGCGACTCACAGATGTCATCTCCGACACCTAAACACCCGCTGCAGAGTTTCAACGCACTGCTCATATCCAAGCTGATGGCTATTGCCAACTTGAGTTGTAAACCAGGTTAGTATTACCTTGAAAAGGGAACTCTTCCAATGTTTCTACAATGCGTAATAGAAATAACCGAAAAATTCAGACACTTAATTAGAATATTAAGATCAAACTTTCATTTATTTTGCCATATTTTTGAGAAGTTAATAGTATTGCTTCACGCATAGCTGACTGCATTTGAAATTCAGTCGTAATTACCTTACATACGTCTTTATTTTCTATCTCGATTAACTGACTTTTTTATTATAATTATCGTAATCAATTAGGATTTCGATCGATCGATTTAGAAATGGCGGGTTGAATTTGATAGTCTTCTTTAAAATTTTACGCATATAGGTTGTACACGCAGTATATCCAACATTGTGTATTGACAAAATGCGGTCAAATATCAGTATTTTAGAACGACACCATTTGGATAGAGTAATACGCCAACTAACGGAGATCTATTCTATACTGAGAGCCTTCCTTGAAATGTCAGTATAGTATCGTTTTGCTTGTTTTACATACAGATTCGGCACTGGGAACCTACCAAGTGCCTGCATTTCATTATTTACTTAATGCTTACTGTAATGGAAAAGTTTTCGTTACCCATATCGCACCGACAAATGAGTAACAGTCTTCATTTCTAAACTATTCTATTGTCAATTTGTATTTCGCAGCGTCAAAGGTCCGACTAGTAACATTGGAGCTAAGTGTAACACTGATGCGCGTGGCAATGTGCGGTGCGGGGGGCGGGGCCAGCGCTCGCCACGCCCCCGCCGCCGATGCGTTGCGTGCGCGCTCTGCTGCTCTCGCGCGCAACTTCTACAAGTGTGACGACATATTCCTGGATATGTTTGAAGACGAGTAAGTGAAATATTTTAAGAATTTGATTATCACTTGCGTTTCGATGGTGTGTGAAGTACGCCAACCCGCCCCAGGCCACAGTGGTGGTTTAAGGCCTTTGCCCTTCTAATCTTGAGAAGAAACCCGTCCCTATCAGTGGTACAGAAATGGACTGATTATGTTAGAGAATAAAATACATTTCGAAGCAATCACACAGTAAAGATGATAAGAAATTCTGTCAATGTTTTTTGTATAAAAAACAAAAAAACCTTGTGGTTGCGCTGATTCGATAATATTTAGTTTGTTGGTAGACATGATTTAGTTTATTTGGGTTTGCACTTCCCGTATTCCCATTCCTCTCCCGCACATTACCTCTCGTACGCGTGCAAGCGAGAACGCTACACGCAGTGGCGCCACTCCGCGTATTATCGACGCAACGAATTCAAAAATCATAATGGCCGAACTACCGCGCTCGTGACAAGTGCCGCTCCGCGCAAATTCTCCGGAAGAAATGTGAAACTCGATCGAATCTCTGTTATGTCGTCCCCGCAAGCCTCCCCATGGATAAATAACGTATTGTGCACCCTCATTTTCCACAGACTGCTTCTTTTTCACACTTTTTTCCTTGCAGTTTGTTTCGTCGTCGTCCATATTGCAAACCCAAACTTTTGTTTCGCAAATTTAACTCTCGCGCATCCACCTTGTATAATTAATGAACGTCGTTTGACCAAATAGCAAGTACTACTTACATAAAACTTAAACCGACACTAAAATTAAACCAGGAATAGAAAGCGTTTCAGGTGGTAGTTTTTAAAGAGGGTTCCCCTGATTAGTTCCAGATTACCTTGACCTTTTTAAAGGTAAAACATTGTGTGACATGCCTGTCACACAATGTACTACATAAATTGTACATTATCAATAATTGTGCTCGCATGTCATATTAGCAGATTACACGCTTTATCGTACATACGACAGATATCCATCGATGAATCAATAATGGTCATAAAAATTGTAATTGGTAAATGTTATCATATCACCTTGTATATCTTGTTTGTCTATTATCCGAAATTCGACGATTTAACTCGCGTAGTGGTGGAGTAGTCCACTTTCTGTGCAAAAGCTTCCAGCTGTAATTTCCGTATGCATAGAAACCAACATTTTTAAGTCCACATTTTTTTTGTTCTTTCTCTGTTTGTGAAATATTTGGTTGTATAGTTCAGCAATTTAAATAATGTATAAAGCTAGACACACCTTTGATAATATGTTGCTGTCGTTTTCATAAGTGACTGAGGTCCAGAGCTCTTTCATTGGAGCTTCTTTAAGAATCCATGAAACGTACACGTTATTAGAAAACTCACACTCACACACATACACGAAACTCACAAACAAGTTTTAAGGTTTTCTAAGGTTTGTTGGATTGGCAAAGAAAATTAAACTGGCTTGTTTACCTTTTATACAAAATTTTAATAGCTGGTCTATAGACACACCCACGAAGTTTTTAGGACTTCTTTACTTTTTAAAACTAGATTTTTTAGGATTCCGTGCCTTAATAAGAGAAACGAAACCATTATAAGATTACTTTTGTCCGTCCGTCTGTCACAGAGGTTTTTCTCAGAATCTATGCAACGTAGGAATTTGAAATTTGGCATAATGTTAGGTTTTGCGGAGGCGCACATAGACCGAAAGTAAGCGATTAGAAAAAAAGCCGAATACCTAATATAGAATGCAACATGAACCATTTCTTATTTCACTTACAGGTACTGCGAAACGAGCAAACGACCGCTAAATGTTGAGTGGCTTTGCATGGACGCGGCGATATTACTGCCACCCACAAGAACGCCTATGTCAGGCATCGCTTTTGCCAAAAGGCTGCCTAGTGGAGAGGTAAATCATGTATGCTATACACATACATTATTTTTTGAATAAAGTAGTATAGTATACTGATATTGGAGCCGATTCTGTTGTTCAAGAACTAAACTTAATTTAGGCTATTGCGATCTTTATCATTCTGATAAAATAAGAAAGAGACGGACGTAAATAAGAGCTGTCAAATACATATATGTAGTTGAACTAAAATTTCCATACAAAAGACGACACGTCAGAACGTGTGACTGTGGACTAAAAACATGGTGAAGTTCAAGGCGTAAATTACAGGTCTAGCGCATAACTGAGTCAGTGCCTGAGGTATGGGAGCGGCACGGGAGGGGAGACATATGACGACGTGTCCGAACTATCTCGCTATACACGTGATAAATACAATGAAGATATGTCTTACGTGTGACATCTCTAACTTAGTTTTTATCTGTCGCCGTCCTTTTCTCGCGTTGTCTGTTAGTAAAAGATAGCAATTCTCTCATTTTAGTTCAGTTGGCGAATAAGAAAATCGGCACCGTTATCTATAATTAATATTCATCCTATAATAAGCCTGTACATGTCTACTTCATTGAATGGATGGTTTGCTCATGCCATTAGACACACCCAGGAAGAAAGAAATCTCCTCTGGTTTGCCCGTGCCTGTTTGGCAAACAGGTTTACTCAAACAGTACAATTCTAACAGTATTTTTACATTACATTTTCTTTCAATATTTACTCTAGTACTCGCAATATCTTTGAGGCGATCACAGTGTTGCACTTTTGATTCCACATATTACGTTAATTTATAATAATAACACATACTACTGAAATTATTTAAATTGTATCTCCCTTATTTGCAAACAAAAACAAGTCTACATCTAAAAATTGTCTACTATTTTTCTGTGAAAATGTAAACGGAATGAATGAGACTAGACTCCACAATACAGGGAATCCTAGTGTAGGACCTAGGGCTTCACTCCATGTCTGTGACTTGTTAAGACAATAAAATGTTAAATAATCTATCCGTTGTAATAATAGTGATATGTCAAACAGATGGAAAGAGCGCGGCGGGCAATACGCACTTTTTTTCTCATCCGAGACTTGTACTTGAAGCTGACCG
Organism: Amphipyra tragopoginis; assembly: GCA_905220435.1. Lineage (NCBI taxonomy): Eukaryota > Metazoa > Arthropoda > Insecta > Lepidoptera > Noctuidae > Amphipyra > Amphipyra tragopoginis. The sequence goes on from HG991994.1 coordinate 21,372,108, forward strand.
GGAAACCTGAAACACAGTTGCCTCTGACTAATCCTGCGCCGTTCGTCCAAGTTGGAGACGTTTTGGACCTAAGTAAGTTTATCACATTTTTGTTTTTCATAGATCGAAAAAAAAACGTACTTACTTTGTTTTAATACGTCAAACCTTTCAATCTCAATTATTCGCGTAAATAAACGTTAGTTTAACTTGTGTGGGAACCAATCACATTAGTTTGTGATGTTTAGTTCACAAAACATAATAATTATTGTCAAAAATAAGACAATAAAGAAAGAAAACAAGGCGTCCTCAGAGTTAAAAAAAAGGAATTGGTGCAGTAAAGTACTATTTAGTATAAAACTACTCCTTACATATTGGCTATCAAATCTATTGTACTGATGACTTTACTGCTGGATTATGCTGGATAGCACCAGTCAAAATATTTTCATGACAAGCTACCCTTTAAATTTTGTAAATAACCTCTTTTGCAAAAAAAGTATACTGAATTTCACAGCGTGTGTTCGATATTATAAAATAATTATGTAAGTGTTTGGCGGGATTTCAGTCTCTAATTTAATTATTATTCATTTTTTTCCTGTTGCAGATGATTCTGATCTCATATCTTGTGATATTATACAAAAAGATGGCACATGGCAACATAGGTTTCTCGCAGTAGACAATATACAAATAATTTTAGTTGAGCCTGATAAACAGAGGCTCGGTTGGGGCGTCGCCAAACTCGTTGGAAGTCTGCAAGACTTAGAAGTAAGTCCCTATTCTGTTATACATTATTTTCTTTTAAAATTATTACGTATGTATACATGGGAGCAAATAAATCGAGCCACTTCTATTTTTCACGTAGCTATAATTGTTATTATTTTTGATAATATGGAACAGATCAATTCTAAACATACATCGCCTAAAAGGTTATTTGATAACCTTTACAATGAGGGTAGTTTTTTGTATTTTGAATTATATAATTCATGAAACTAAAACTAATAACCAGGACACGTGAAAAAAGGAGTGGCTCGATTTCTTTGCTCCCAAGTGTATTTTGTTTGGATTTGAGAAAATAATTGTCTTCATTGTGTTTTTTTTGCGTTCTAGATAAATCAGGTACCTAATCAATGTTATTTTAGTTATTTTTAGAGAATGAAAATTTTATTAAAAAGTACGCTTTTTTCTTTTCAAAACTTGCACCTACGTATTCGTAATACATTAAGTATACCTACATATATTTTTTTTTTCGTCTTACAGTATTTTATTTTCTGCTTATCTGAAAGCTAAAACACTGCTTAAAGCTGAAGCTTCTATTTTCTCTTCTAAAATATTAATGTTGAATTCACATATGCTTTAATAGTGCCACAAAATTATTGTACATAATTATCTAAAATACTCTTGTATCCTTCATCAGATACAAGGCGACAAAGAGGATCCTCGTTGTCTTCACCTGACTATCCACAAACCACGTGTAGGTGCAAGTGGAGCACTCCCGCGCACCGTGTTATTGCGAGCCAAGTTTAAGTTTGACGACCACATCCGCAGCATGGCTGCAAAGCAGAGACTGACTAAGGTACAAACGAAACAGGCTACATGTTTTTATAGCCACAAGGCCGAGATTTACAGACCACGCTTAGATTTTACTTTGCTAAGTAATCGTTTCATATGAATATGAACCTTGTTGTTATACTAATGATGTTCATATTCGTATAACTGAATATGACTGAGCGTTTTATACGAAAATGAACATTAACTTTATACGAATAATGTTCATATTAGTATGAAACGCTTACTTTACAGCAAAGTAAAGCCTAAGTGCGCTCTGTGAATCTCGCCCTTAAGATAAAATGTTTATAACGCTTCATGACTGACGATTTTAAAAGGCTCTGACAGAACGTAATGTCTGTTCCTCAAAGTTGCGTCTTTCGATGACCTATTAAACATTAAAATATAATTCGTGCAATGTATGTCAAGAGAACGGGCCGAAGCAATATCCTTTATGCTAATAACAACTTCCTGCGATCAACGTTCTAATCTTAGTTATGATGAAACCGTACAATATAGGGTAACTTCAAATGAATTGGTGGAACTACGCATGATTGCTAGGTATGGATAACAGATCCCGATTATTTGAATAATTGATTTAAAAATATATTTTATTTTTGCACGCACGGCTTTTCCGACTAACCTTGTATATCAAGCCATACAGTTCCAGTATGAGCTGATCTCGCATTGTATAGGCTTTCCGTACAGTGAGAGGTCAGCTTACACTGGAAATTTTAGCTTGATATGTAGCCGTGTGAATTACTGACAATACTACCTGGTCCGGTGGTACTGGTACGCTTCTATGTAGCGATACTAACGCCTAGTATAAATATTTATTTTTATTCGTTATGTGTTCGTTTCTCGTTCTCTTGACGATACCAAGAAGACGACAAGAAGAAGAGATGTTTCGCCGGTTGATTTGAAGTAAGATAGATATTTATCTGAAGAAGGCATGTGAATTATTGCAATTTGAACCTGATATCAACGACATTAAACTCACAACACTTGGTGAGATAAAAATACTATATTATAAGCTTATACAAACATTTTCCTTTACCAGGGTCGCACGAAGTCCCGTCAGAAGAAGATGCAGCAAATCGGGCGACTACTAGAAGTCTCGGGCATGTGTGCGCCGTCAATGGCTCCGCGACACCGACCACTGTTCGCTAGACCGGCACTCGCCACTGTGCGACGATCTACAGGTATTGATCGATGCGTTTTGTAACCGATATCATATTTGAGAGGTTCGGTGTGTTCCGTGTATTGTTTATGTGTAATATGTCGCGATTTTGATCGTGACTTTCACCAAAACCACTGCACTGATTTTGGTGATTCTTTCTTTCTTAAGCTCCGGTTACACGCTCCGTCTTGCTTGCGCAGTTAAAACCACGCAGTCCAATCTTTAGCAAGTCAACGATTGTACAAGTCGCGCTTTTAGGCTTGTGTGAGCTATTGTCTTTCCGTCTACACGCACGCATTTACTTGCGCAAACTAGTTTGTACAGGTATGAACGCAGGCAAGACAGAGCGTGTAATCGTAACTTTATAGCTGCAATATATATAATTGTTAGGGGTTAAATATATTAAATATTGGAAACTTGTTTGATTTTTAGAAGGTTATATTTAAAATCATATTTGTTTGCAATACTGGATGCTCAGAATACATGCTAATAAAGATATGGTTGATGGAGAGCTCATAACTTTTCTTCATGCTTTTTCAACATTCAATGACTCGAATACCGTAATTCCTAATATTTGTATACGTTATAAATATCGGTTATAAGTCTAGTTCGGGTGGGTATATGACATGTATTTGTATTTACCTAAAAACGGAACCCACTTTGCGAGTACAGCGACCGCATGAAACCAAATAAATGCCAATGTATTCAACCGTTGAAATGAATCTATGTCATACTCTATATAGTTGTCTCGGTAGGTGGTGATGACGACACAGAGCGACGGCTTCGAAGGCCCAGCGGGCACATGTTAAAAGATGGAATTGTCGTCTATCGAGAACGAACTACTAGCAGAGAAAGGTAAGCACCTTAAGATTTTATTGATCAGTGCGTTCAATCCACGAAGCCGTGCCCCTCTCCTTTTTGTGATCGGTAGCCGCGCAGTGCATTTGCACAGATATCTTATTATTATCATATATAATATACGGATGCACACATCTAACTATTGTGTGCCGATAGAATGATAGAACTAACACAATAGCAATTTATAATGCACACTTTTGCCCTGCAGCGATTTAGAGAAAGAGTGGACGCCTCTTCGTGGATCGAACTATCTGCAGTATATTTAAAGCGTCGCTCGTGTGGTTTACAGCAAGAAATAGGCCATAGGAACTTAGAAGCCACACACACCAAATGTGGTGCGGTGCGGTAAGGTGCCGTTAGCAGAAGCCGCTTTTAAAGTATAGATCCACATTCGCTGCACTGCACCACGTTCGGTGTGATTGTCTCATACACATATCAAAAAAAGTTTGCGATCACTAGCATAATCATGTATGTGAAGATTCCGAATTCAAAGTCCAACTGAAATCTGATTTATATGTATCTAGATAACTATCAATCTATATTTATCATGATAATTATCGCTTTGAATCCCGATTAGAAAATTCGGCTTCAAAAAGGCTACATAATTTTTCAAAGTGATCGCAAACTTTTTTCGATGTGTGTATAAATGCATACATAATGCGACCACGGCTGCCCGCATCTGTTGTGTAGAGCTGCTTAGGCATTATTTGGGATGTACAGCAGCATCCCCTTGAGTTCTCATAACACGCTGCAATCATTAATCTATTTGCTTAATAATTATGGCAACCATAAATTGGTATCTAGAACAGTATTTCCCAAGAGATGCGCCTAAGGTGATGCCTAAGGTGTTTACCGGTGACTAACCTATCCTATTAAAAATAATACATTTTAAAGAGTGTGAGTCAATGACTGTGCCCTGGCTGGACGAGGGCCTCTTCTCAGAATGAGAACGCTCTAGACCATGCTGGCCTGGTGCGGGTAGGTAGACTACACACACCATCGAGAACTTTATGGAGCCCTCTCAAGTGAGCAGGTTTCTTCACCTTAGGCCGCCTCATGTCTACGGTGCGGCGCCGGCCGCCGTGAGACGGCGCGGCGCCGCGCACGGTGCCGTGTACGGCGACACGGCGCCGCGTACGGTGCCGCGTACGGCGCCGTGTAAGTTGCACCGTATGTCCGTGGCTGGCGTGAATATGACATGTCTAAAATTGCAATATTTCAGGGCGGCCATTTTAAAGCTTTGACCTCTTCTGGTAAATCGGCAAATTGTATATGTTTTAGTTGTTTTAAAATATACAGGATGTTAACGAATTCGTGTAATTCCTTAAAACCATATGATCTGCTACTGGTGTAGATTGTCCCGGCATGGAAATTTAGCAGATCTAAAAAAAAACTTTTTTTTTCATGCAGTACCTACCTATGGCTAAGTGATCGAATCTAAACCACAGGATTCAGTAAAATACAAATGTAAATGACGCGACGTCAACGTCAAAATCATAGACATGGGGCCACGGCCTTAACGTGCTAATCAAATTTTGATCCGCACATGGGTTCGAAAAGTAAGAGATTCGTGCCCGGCTCGAAATCAAACCTTCCTGCACGGATTGCGACTATACTAAAATAAAAATAAAAAATCCTAACCATCCGACATTTTATCGTATTTTAGTAGTGTATCACGCAGCAGTAGCGCCCATGGATCGCGGGAAGGTTCACCGCGGTCGCGCTCCGAAGAAATACCGATGGAAGATATCAAAAGGAACGCTGTAGTTTCCAGTTTAGCAGCTGCACCTGTTGTTCCGCAGGTATGTACCTTATATTATATCATATCCATCAATCAATCTATCATCTCAGTCTATCGTAGTCCACGGCTGGACATGCTATTATTCCGGTACCCTTTAAAATATTTTCAAGTTGTTTGCTTTTCAAATATTACAACTTTAGAGCGGTTACGAACTGCATCCGATCCGAATCCGTGAAAATACGTTCCGAAGTAGTCATATAACTATTTGTATGATAGTTTACGCACTAGATTCGACTTCCGTCATCCGATTTCTCTCCGTCATCCGTGAATATACAATTCGGAAGAAATATTGACGGACCGAAGTAGCCGTAGTACTGTTTGTATGAACGCTTTCGCAGTAACTCGGATTCAAATCGGACATATGCCAAAGATGGCCCCTGGATCGCTTGGATTTGGATCAGAGATCGGATTAGTGCGTAAGCAATATCCGAATTCGGTCCGAAATTTTTAGACTCTTGGTCCGTATTTTCACGAATTCGGATCGAATGCAGTGCGGAAAGCAATATCAGAATTCGGTCCGAGTTTTTTAATATTCTTATTTTCACGGATCCTGATCGGATGCAGTGCGTAACCGCGGGTAAAAAGTTTGAGGCTTATTTTAATTAGTCAATTTGCTTGTGGGGACTTCTTGAAAGCGAGTTCTTCTCGCATGCGAGATCTTCCCGCATGCGGGGTAGCGACTGGTTGAATCAAATTCTTTAGCCTGGGGATATGCAAGATGCATAGAACTCAGCGTTAGAAACCACCTGTCTGACATTATTGCAGTTTTTTTTTTTTACTTTTTGCCTCACTGATCTTGCTCCTATCTAGTAGGTGCGTTTACAGACACAAATCTCACATACAAACGCACAGACCCGAATTAACTATCTGTAGGCCATACAAATTTATGTTCCGTGCGGAAATCGAACCCACAACCCGTAGCGCAGAAGCCAATCGCTCAGCCACTCAGACAGCAAACTTTAAAAAAAAGAAAAATATATAACATTCGAATCAGTGGACCGCACCGCATTCTTCATATATCTCCCATCATCATCATATAATTCCCCCATCTTCCGCATTGTATAGTCGTTTCATAACAAAAATAGTCTGTAGTACTTATGTTTAGCTGTGGACTTTACGTCTATTATGATAATGACCTTTTAATCACACTAATAAGGCAATATCGCTACGCTCTCAAAATGTTCTGGCACTGATTATATATTTTTTTAATTCCGAAATGACCTCATCGAACCAAGAACTTATCAAACGATGCAGGCGAGCGGATGAATTTAAACCAAAAGTTGACCATCTATGTACATCAAGATCTGTTTAATCTATAATGTACGTATGAATATTGATCATTGTTTTGCGCATATAAGCACATGGGCGTAGCCAGTTTTCATTTAAGAAAGGGGCCGTCCATTAATCACGTGATGTTTTTTTAGTTTTTTACCCCCCCCCCCCTTCCCCCTTGGTGATACGTGGTGAGGTTTAAGACTACCCCCCCTCCCCCACCCAAAATCACGTGTATATTTAGTACCTACAAAGAATCTTAAAATTTTTAGAATATTATCTTTAAATACAGGCATAAAGTATAATCTAATTTTATTCTGGAATTAATGACCATGATAAAAATGTCTAGACAGAAAGGTTGCAGGTTGTTTTTGACTAGAATAAAAAAAATCGGTTTAGAAATCGCGCGTTTGACGAAGAAATAAATACACGTGATATCTTACTACACCCCCCTCCCCCCTTGTGATATTTCGTGATTTTTCCCAAACCCCCTCCCCCCCCCTTTCGAGCCTCACGTGATTAATGGACGGCCCCAAAGCAAGGATTTATAGATCTCAAAGGAGTTCTCTTCTGAAAGCCCCACTAAGATTTTGCTATATCGTGAGCTACAGAACACATATCTCGCATGCAAAAAGACCCAAACGCGGACCAAAAATCTGCAAGATATATGCAAGGTCAGTCGGAAAGGTGGTACTAATCCGAAAGGGTGTTAAAATACACATACTATTGAATAAATTTTGTTCTACAACTTTCTTCAAAAATCTATAGTTTGAGAGAAATAGCTGTTCAAAAATTACTTAAAAAATACGCTAAAATCTATCTATTCTCAGCTAGCTGTGTTTATATTTTAGGTCATATTGGGTGTCACGAATTAGAAGCTCCATTTTCTGAATTCGTAACTACAGAAGGGATGAATAGTTTTGAAAAAACGAAAATTACAAAAATTCTTTTATATGGAAATAAAAATTACCTTAAAAATTATAATTTTAACACTTGCTTTAAAACCGCCATCATTGATACTTTCAATGGCTTGCGGATTAGTACCCCTTTTCCGACTAACCTTGTATATCGTCGTGTCATTCTGAGATTGCCTCCAACCCATAGCGCAGAACGCTAATAATCGCTTGAACTCACCAATCAGGTTATCACAATAGGGTTTGTTCCTGTAACCTGGCTACGCTCATGTCTAAGCATACACCACTGCAAATCTATCCAATTTCCTTCACAGTGTCAACCAAGCACTTCGTCCACACTCCTGAAGGCTTCTGAAGAAACTTCGTTCATATCGAGCGAGCCTTCACGACCTAAACGCAAAGGAATCGTAGAGACCATATGATATTAACTGGCAAACTCGACCTTTGGGAGATTACCAAGGTAACTGCACTTAGATTATCTTTGTCAGGTACAAATGCAAACTATGAACGAACTATATAGAATTAACACCTCAAGAGTAGTGCTGTACCTAAATTGTCTATGAAAAGTCACTCGATAGCTATGTGTGAAGTCACGAAAAATGTGATAAATAAATCGTGTCATGTTCTGAATTATGACGCCATGACAGACCTTTAAAACCTTTTTTGTATTAAGAATTATATTGTGGAAAGTGTAGTGAGATGTTGAAAGGGGAAGTGGGATGTAATAGTGACTCAAGGCGGATATTTTAGTACTACAAAATTTAATTCTGGGTCAAGGATCTCGTCGGTCCCTCTCCCTAGGTTTAACGGTATGACAGTAAATGTTGATGTCAATGCTTATTTACCATTTCAACAGTGATGTGATGTGAGATTTAATTTTATTTATTTACATTTTGACTGTTATTTTTTTGTTTATACTTTGACAAATCTGTTACGGTTTGAATGGAAGGGTATACAATTTTAATATAGATGTTTTTTGTTTTAATATTACAATTGACAATCCTGTGGAGTATTGTATGAATAGATGTAAATTAATGACGTTTCATGAACATGTTCTAGTTCGCGACAATAACTCCGATATGTTAGTGTAAGGATTGTCTAGTGATACTTGCGTACGTACCGTGCGTGACAACATATTAAATGTACGCTTCTAACCAGAGATATATAAAGGTACACACGGCTACACATCAAGCTATACGAATCCAGTTTACACTGACCTCTCATTGTAAGGAAATCCTATACAATGCGAGATCAGCTTATACTGGAAATGTATAGCTTGATCTGTAGCCATGTGTACAAGTCCGAGACGGGCTGCAGACCGCAAACTGCAAAAGTAGTATCGCTTGCGGTGCGATCTGCGGCTGCGGTCTGCGGTTGCAGTTTTGCAGTCGCTGTCGGAATAGCACCTTTAAAGTGCACACCTAAAAGGCGCTATTCCAATGGCGACTTGCGTGCAGTTTGCAGCCCGTCTCGGATTTGTACTTTTACTATTTCATCTTGCAAACATTCTCTGTGAGTCCAAAAGTAAATGATTTTCAAACACTATGCCTATTTTTGGATAACCGCGCGAGTGGCTCAATGCGCACAGCTTAATCATTTGAACGTTACTTGTTTGAATATAAATACGCGCGGAGAGCGATTAGCACAATGCCGTGCGAAAATCATAACTTCATCATATCATATTTCAGGAAAATCAAAGATTTTCAAAACTTCATAGAAGTTTTAAACGTCGCTTGTATTTTTAAGTACTTACGTATCACATGAGCAGCAGATGTTTTGTTTTCCTGCCTATAACACACATATAAGTATTATGTCAGTTACCAACTAAAAACAATAATTTATTTATTAGATTCCTCTGTTTGGATTGTTTCAATACTGTTTTAAAAAGGTAAGGTATGTTAGCATTATTGTCTTAGGATAGTCTTTGTATCGGTACTTCCAATTCTGTGTTTAAATACTGCCAAAGCTGGGTGACTATGAAGTTTAAAAAAAAACTAATCAATTTGTAGAAACAAAAATATATTTATATGGAATCGTAACTTGAAAGATAGCACAGCTATTGGACAGTATATAAACGCCTAGCATTTAACTAAATTAGATAATAAAAAAAAATTACACAAAAAGATAAATTATAGGAGATTTTCATAGGTGTTATTTTTCTAAAACTTAACGGAATGGATCTCTTGTTACGTCCATGTAGTGGTTAAAGATGGAAAGAAAGAAGAAGAAAGATGGTTTTACACTATTAGTACCAACAAATTATATTGCTATGTGTGTGAAACTGTCTTTAACGGAGTTTGCGTTGATTTAAAGTATTGTAAGCCTTAACCAGAATAGGATAAAGCTATTTAAAATTAAAATACTTCTACAACAAGTCCAAATATATCTACTAACAGTAAAACGTTTGATACAGTATTGATACAGAATTTTAATTATAATCCTTGACGTTAATTAGTTTAATATTATTAATTTAATTAACAACGCAAACTAACGTTAGATAGAAAGAAAATATAATGTATTATTGAATATTTATGTATTGTATTTTGTATTCGTGTCAGTATAAAAATATATTATCTAAAGTATATATTTTTAATTCGACGTCACAGTGTCCATTGGCTCGTCAGAAACGATTCGACGGTTGTAATTGTACGTAAAATTAGTAATTGAAGCTTGCTTTTTTGTATTACTTATTTCATGTACATCCGTAACAATGTTCTCATCAAGTTTATAGTGATTCACTTTTATATCTTCGTGACTAATAGGGTGATCTTAAAGATAAAATCTTTCATGAAGTTTTATTTCGCTACATTAAAATGATGTATACTAATAATCTGTCAATAATTTTGCAATAAAATCATTCCTTACATGTGTTGGTAAATAACAAGATATTTTTAAAAATAACAATAAGTATGACTTTATTTAACAGATCTAACTAGAATATTCTATTGATAAAGGTTTAAGAAATTTTATGTTGTGATTTTTTTTTTATTTTAAGTGTTGCAATAATAATTGATGTAAATAAATGTATTTTTATGTTCTTAAATGAAAATATTGTAGTGTTGAAATGAAATATATCACATGTTACATTTAAATGTGTTTTGCAATCGAAAACCTTTCCTCTGGTAAGTTTTATTAGGTAAGCGTAGGGTAAAATTAAAAATGAAACATCATCGTCAACTATATTTTTGTTCTAATTTATTTGATTAATCATCTGTTCTATACACATGATATGCACCAATGTCTATAAATAATATAAACGATGATGAACAATACCGGTTATGACATAAAATATTTACATCAACGTAACAAAACAATATTATATACCATTGCTCTTTATCATTATAAAACTCTATAATAAAAATTCACTTTTAGGTAACCCTTGAGCTATGTCATTAATTTTATTTCAATATCCTCTGGAACTAAACATTAACATTCATCTTTGCCCAACACGTCTTTACATCCCCTTTTAACAATAACATTTAAATCACAGTTCTTCCATAATGTTTTGCACCGCAATTACATTCCTATAATATAGGAAGGTGTAGAATCCGCACACAGATGTAGAAATTGAAAACTCCCGAAGTCAGAAAATAGTCTCGTCAAGTTCTTATTTTGAGTTAGTTTAGAGAAGGTACAACTTTACTGTCAGCATTCCAAGTTTTGAAGCGTATCTGTCACAAAAGAGTTTAGTCTAGCTTTAAAATTACATTTTTATCATAAAGTATTTCTGGTTTCATATTTTTCAAAGAAAGAGCAGAAAACAGAAATACATTTGAAACAAAACTTATGCTACGCATAAAATTTAAAATGATATACTTCGAACAATACAAATAGATGAAGGAACATTTTATTACAGTAAAAAATATTAGTAAACTTTAATAACACAGCGTATAACTTAAATTACGTTTTGGTCGTCGCAACATAATCAAAATGTAGCAATTTATAAGCGAGAGCAAATAACGCATAACAGACTAAAATAATAATTTACACAGCAGATTAATATTTACGTTGTAATTAAATATTTCTACTTAATAGTAAAGATTTAGTCACATTATTGGTTCACATAATAATGGCAGGGATATTTCTCGCTAATATTACAACATCGTCCAAGTAAACGACTAACATGAGATGAGACGCAATCTAACTAAAAATGTTAAAGCAAAGACATCTATGTTTTACTGAACATAAGATATTTTAATGAGCTTGTGTTCAGTAAAAGAATAATATACAGAAGACAGTCGATTTCTTATTCCTTAGTCAAAAGTATCTTGTATACAGATTTGGTAAAAACCTGGGGATAAATCGAAATAAATACAGCAGTTAGATAAGGGCGCTCACTCATAAATTACTCTTCATGTTTGCCTATGTCGTTCATAAAGCAGGTACACAGTATATTTACAAAAATCTAACTACGAAACAACATGGAGATTCCGTAATCTGCGTTTTGATCACATTCTACATGTGATGCGAGGAATATCATATACGTGAAAGTAAATGTGTGGTAGTCATGCTTATACTATATTAAAATTTGAACACAGCGTTTAATTACAATAAATGAAAAAATAGATTGCCATCAAAACGCAGTTGCTATTAGGCCCTGGAACATAAATTGCTTAGCTCATTAAATAAATCTAGGTTCAACGCTATGTAGTTGCACTTATTAGGAAACACGAAAAAAAGCATCTTCAATGCAAGCTTTGGAAGCACGTATATACTAAAGTATTAAAATATATTAACCATGTGAAACACTAGCTCTTCCTAACCTGGATATTCAATGCTAATTTCTTAGTTTTTTAGTTATTTCACAAAGTTAACTAGAAATGTCAAGCACAGCAATTGGCGCAAAATATTACTTTTTTAGTTAAATCTAAAGGAACAAAATTTCTATCGGTGTATAGCATCACGCTTACAATAACGTAAACACACTAAGATTCGACCATTTCATTGCTTATTTACACATTTTTTATTAGAAATTAAAAATTAATTCCTTAATTTTAAACATTGGTGTTTTCAGTACGAACTGTGAAGTGAAAATTTTATATGTCAATATTACAGTTTTTCTATAAAACGATCTATATAATTTTATATACGTAAATAAGCAGACGAATTTCCCTTCGTAAAATAGAAGTGATGTAATTTCTAACAAGTAAATGAAAACTCGTCTGCTGGTAGACAAAAATAAATGAACCCTGTCACCAGTTTTATGTGCGCTTAGATCGTATTAATAAAAGTGAAGCGAAAATAATGTTATATATCAGGTGATGTTCAAAGTAAAAGTTACACACGACGAAACCTAATTTACTACTAGTAAGTATGAAGAGATGCAAGGAGTGACAATGTTCATAATGGATATCTATTTCGTTAATGTACACAACACTTTGTTACACAAGCCAGTTAGTCTAAACGAAGCTCATATTTTTCTTAACATCTATTTATGTACGTCTATTATGTTATTCTGATGTTTCAAAATATTTTTTATAGGATTTAGTTCAGCCAACGTGATTTTATTAGTTATTTCGTTATGGCGTTCTAAATTTGTGATCGCCTAGCCGCCTGTCGCAGTTTCGAATGTGTGTAGTTTTTGAATATTCACTAAGAAATGACGACAAGAAAATGTAATAATTTGATACCAAATAAATTTATCTAATGCATTGACTTGTATTGAAGATCTGAAATTTAGCATTTGAGACAGCAAATCAATGGTTACGATGATTGTACAATTAAATAGAGTATTCTAAGCGTTAGTAGTACATGTAGTGTTCGATACACATACAGCAAGTAAAACAAAGCAAATCTTATCTCGAAAATAATCAGTAAGTAATTGACCCTCCTTAGATTTAAACAATTCAAAGTAACTACACTTTAATTTGATTACAAAGATATAATTGACAAAAACTAATCAAAAACTTTTACAATAATTTTCTGTTTCGTCTACAGAAACATAATTTTCAAAATACGTTTTTTATGACACTTCATTCAGTGTATTCCACAATATTCTAGCTAAAATCTGCAGATATACATTTTAATATTTCACTACTAAAGGTGCAAATATTTCTAAAATATATTATATATTTATAAACAGTATTTACTATATTGTGCCATATACAATGCACGCGTAACACACATGTATGTATTGTTAAATTTACCGTAGTTACTTACACATAAAAACATTACTGTTAGACAGTATCACTTGCTATACACCAACCTTTATGTAATTAGCTAACTATTATATTATATCCTTTGGTGTCTTTACGTAGTTCACACGCCAAGTTTGTTAATTATATAAAATTAAACGCTTAATTAAGCCGCAAAGTAACGTACCTTACTTCGTATGTACCATTGTTGTCATCTGTTGTCAACAAAGAAGCCGTGTCGTCAACAACGCGTTTCTCATTGTCGGTACTCGGCGCTTGAACTACTCACGATTTGTTGGACATAATCAAAATAAAATCAACGCACATATACGCCATAACATTTTATACATCAGTTAACAATCATTATTGTCAGTTATAAATCTATTTTTATGAATTTTATATTTAAGTATAAATTCGCGTCTAGTAGTATAGGCAGTTTTAAAACAATTATGTTTATAATTATATTCACTATTTATTTCCCGACTGCTACGAGGTGTGGTCTTGTATGAGTACTAATAAATTATTCTACGGTCTACCATGAATATCTTATATAGCTTTGGATGGACTGTGACGTATTGTTCTCATTCCTCAATGGACACTCAGCCAAAATTCATCAGCTTTAACTAACTCACTCATCAGTGCTGGAACGTTCGAACATTCTAGGAACATACTTAGAAATACAAATGCTTCTAATGTTTCAAAAATGTTATTTAAAAAATATGTTTTAATATACATAGATTTAAAATTCAAATAACATAGAAATCTGACGGTGAAATAATGATAAAAGATTTTAAATGTTTTATAAAAAAGGAAGATTGATCTCGATGATATAACTCTAAAATGGCTATAATTTAAATACCTATTAGATCGTTACAATTAATTATAAAAGTTTGGTCGTCAACACCACACCTCGTTGTGCAGCGTGGCATCTACCGTCTGAGATGGATGGATCTAGCACATTCAGTAATTTGCTACAGAGTTAGAATTAACGCTTACACTTACATGATACGAGTACTACGGTAAAAATAGTGAAGGAACTGCCAGACGTGGTCGACTGGTGCGTCTTGTGGTATAACCACGGTAGGTAGGTACCTACGTTTATTCTGGCAGACCCTTATTCACTCGTTGCTCAATGAACATGCAGTCGAAGCATTCTGCCACAGAAAATGAACTTAGAGACACGACGTGTAACAAAATAGAGTCAACCGCCTCTGCAGAACTTAATGTGCAGTCGTGAAGCTCTGTTATTCTTTATAAAATATACTTTTATCAGTATCCCGGAATCTGGATACTACCATATCATATTTGTGTTAACATCAGTTTAGTATCATTTATTCTTAAAAATGTCGTCTTCCGTAAATTTTCCTGAAAGCAAAATGAGTCTCCGACCATAGAACTATTATTTTGTTACACGTTACATACATAAATGTAAGCATTCCCAAAACAGTCAAGTTAGTACTAGCAAATTATACTTAAAATTAGTCACGAATATCGATAGGAGTTTGCGAGAATATATCCAAACGTGCAAATAAATCAACGACCTCGTAGCTTATCGAATAGAAAATTCACTTAAAAACTTTAAAACTGTCAGGAGTCTCACGCTATCACATAACCGGTATCTGTAGCGGTTCGCATCGATATAGTCACATCGTCCGGAGAGTACATTAGTAAAAAAGAGAGTATTGCGAAAACCTTTATTGCTTGTGGGTTAGGAGCGCAGCTGTGCGGGGCTAAGCACGAGTTCGCCATCGGGTCCGCCGGCGAAGGAAACGTTGCGCGGGGGAGGTCGCCGCGCCGCCGCAGCGGACATAGCGCTCGGCAGCGGCACGCCCGCCGCCGGCCCCGGCGGTGTCGTCGGCAGGGACTGCGCTGGCGGCACGCCCAGCCCCGGCGGCGCCGTCTGTGCCGGGCCCGCCACCGGGCTGTGCTGGGATCCGTTCCCCTGCAGGGCGCTTTGAGGGGACCCGCTCTGCTGCAACCCGCCTGGTGGGCTTGCGCCCTGATGTGCCGTGACCTGTATGCCACGATTAAACATTTTATCATTTGGATCCAGTACAAATAGATCACACCCTATTACTTCATGCCAACGAATCATATTTCATGTGACGTAAGAAAGACTGTACTATGTATGACAAACCAGTAACCGAAAATGTTCAAGGCTGAGCAAAGATAAAAATATTTATTAGGGTAGTTTATCGAAACTGAGAAGGACAATTAATTCTGTATGATTGTGAAGCATTTATTTGGGCCATAAACACATGACCCATGACATATCAATGTATCAGTCGGGTCATCATCATTACCTGGTGTAGTGGAGGGGGGTGCAGCGAGGCGGTGCGGTACCGGCGCAGGCGCTCGTCCTCTTCGCCGCTGGATAGCGAGGACACGTCGCACGACGAGGTGTCGAGGCGGCGCGCGGGCGAGCATTGCGCGGGTCCGGCACGTGGGCCGCCGGACCCGCCGCCGCCGGCGACGCCTCCCATACTCCCCGCCAGCGGCATCTCCTCGCCTTCCCCGCCACCGGACAGTCTGATAACAACATCGTAGTCTGAGAGGACTTCGAAAATGAATTCTAATAATAAAAGCACAGCGAACATTTTGCATCAAGATCCAGGTCCTCCCGCCCGGGAACCTCAACCAACGAAGGAGAACATGTAACTTGCCAATCCAAATTCTTTTGGCCGGTATCACTGGTGAAGTGAGCAGGCTTCACGGTAACCTTGCTTCAGCATTCTTTTTGGATATGTTAGGATAATGGGTTCAGCTTCTAGTCACACCACATGCAGCTCAATATGAGTAACTAAAACGAAGCCACTGCCGTGACTTCCGTTACCCAAAACATCCTAAGGGTACAAGTTAAGGTCTGAACTGCGTTACCTTCTGTTCTCCTTGTAGTTGGTTCGCCGTCGACAGCAAGGCTTCGCAAATATGCAGAAGAGAATACGCAGCAGACAGCAGGCGAGGCCAGTGACGATGAGCGACGGACCCACCAGCCGCAGAGCCGGAGTTTTGAAACCCTGGAAACATTAACACTTACTATCATATTAGCGCTACATTTCACTAATGTCAAATGAATGTTTGTTGAAAGAATAGATTAAACTAAAGCAGTCGTTAATAGAACTCAGGGGAAGCCTGACGACTGGTCTAGCCTATGTTAGGGTCCCAGAGTGATTAGGTTCCGGAGATCAGATGGCAGTGAATCCGTGTACGGATTCCGCCTTATCTGCGTTCGACTCAAATTCGATTCCGACATAACTAAGTACCTCAGTCTCGCCATTTCCCAAATGCGAAAGGGAAGAAATAAAGCTGATGACAATGTATCTTTCATGACTAAATGCTGTTGTAACAAAGTTTTTGTCTGCGTCATAAATACGAGACTTCTTGCGACGTGTACCGTAAAAGGACATAAAAAAGACGAATCTGCGAGTAAACCTGTCTACGTCTCACCATTGTTACTCGCAACACAATAGACAACTTGCGCTCTTTTTGAAACTTTTGTGCACCCTCTTGCTGCAATGGCAAAGGTTTACGATGATAAATATTTTGTGTAACGTAATTTCAACTTTAAGGAAATTTGGATACGAATCGTTTTAAGTTACCGAGAAATAGAATTATTAATAACATAACGTCACGCTTGTATTACCCGACGGGTTGGGCATTGGTGTATAGTACTACCTCATTTCGCTGTTATGTTTAAGTCCCATCTAATAGGGGGGCTCCTATTGCTATCAACTGGGCTCAAAACCAGACAATGGGCTGCTACTGAGAAGTTTTTCCACACGGAAAAACCCGATAACACTGCTGACCAGGAGATCGAACCCAAGACCTCACGCTCAGCAGTCTCCGCTTGTGACCACTAGGCCAACGAGGCAGTCGAATAATAGCTTTTCTGCTATTCTATTAACGTTCATCTTTATCATCTTGGCTTATCTAACAGGACATAGACTTCTCCTAAGTTAATACCCTTTTAAACTAAGAAGGGTTAAAACAGTGCAAAGGAAATTGTCACCAGAGCGGTGCCAAGTGCTTTAGTAGGCTATCAGTGAGCGTCCAGTCTCGTATAATAACTGCGCTACGCCCACATAACAGTGGAAGAGAATTCAATTAGGGATGATAAAAATAACACATAATTTATAAGTACCTTGTCGTGAGCAGCCGCAAATATTATCAGCTGGAGCGTCATCCAGTTTTGACGAGAATGTCTCAAAATGAAGACCAAATAAGCCCGATAGCACATTATCAGAAATTTCTGAAGGGCACGCGAAGACCCTCTGCATACATTTTGCTCTAGAGCCAACAAGCTGCAGGATCTGGCGAATTCAGAGTGTGCGAGGTGTAGTACGAAATGTAAGATCAGAGTCGCGCGTTAGACATTTTCTGACAGAAATTTCTGATTATGTACGGCCGAACTAAACGTCAAATAAAGTACCTTGTCGCTGGTGCCGCAACCTGGTGTAGGTAGAGCAGTCGCGCGATGCCACATACGCCAGCAGAGCCATCAAGTTCTACTTCTACGTTACTAATAAAATATAAAACGCCACATACACGCACCTTGTCGCCGGTGCCGACAAAGTATACGACGAGGCCGAGGGCGAGCACGCCGAGCCCGGCGTAGAGCAGCCGCGCGACGCCCCACGTGTCGCCGGCGACGCCATCGGCCTCCCCGTCCGACTCCGACGACGAGCCGTACGAAGCGTCTCGCACCTGGAAACAAGGTTGAAAATGGTCTATAAAATAAATTCTACTAGCTAGGAAGGTACTGTATCTACATGTTGTGATTCATGATCGATTGGTAGGACCTATCTACAAGGTTAGTCGGAAAGGGGGTACTAATCCGCAGACCACTTAAAGTATCACTGATGACGGTTTTAAAGCAATTGTTAAAATTTCAAAATTAGATAATTTTTATTTCCGTGTAAAATAATTATTATTTCAGCTTTTTCATAAATTCTTCGTTCCTACTTTAGTTACGAATTCAGAAAATGGAGCTTCTAATTCGTGACCCCAAAAATGACCTAAAATTTAAACAGCTGATCACAGCTGAGGATAGATAGATTTTAGCATATTTATTTAGTAACTTTTGAACAGCTATTTCTCTTAAAATATTGAGTTTTGGGGACAGTGGTAGAACAAAAGCTACTCATTATTATGGGTACTTTAACACCCTTTCGGATTAGTTAGTACCCCCTTTCTGACTAACCTTGTATATTTTTCTTCAATATTGTTTGAAAAATTTATAGACTAAAACGTCTGAATTGTAGGGAGAGGTCTCTGTCCTTTTTCTCGAAGGAAAAATATCGGTAATAGGCTCTTTAGCAAGTTCATTAATCCACATACAAACATATTGTTTTGTATTAGGTTGGAGAACGAGCTTACGGCCCACTTGATAGTAAGTGGTTACAACCGCCTATATGCCTACACCTACTACACCAAGAGGATTGCTGATGCGTTGCCAACCTTAAAGAAAAAGTTGGAAAGTCTCATGTGCCTGTAATCTGTAATTTCACCGGCACCCATACCGGAACACAGCAATGCTGCTTAGCGGCAGAAATGAGGTATGGAGGTAGTATTTCCCCGGACACGAACGCTTTCACAAGAAGCTCTTAAAATATAATAATACTCTTACATTTCATATACAGGTTGAAATTGTAAACACTCTACAAACCAAAATGGGAGATTGCACTCATCACTATGAACAACTTTTACTATGGGGCCAAACCGGAAATCGCGAAAAAAAAACAGATGTTCCCTACATTTATGTTCGCATAACTTGATAAAATGTAGTAAATGATGAGTACAATTTCCCATTTCGGTTTGTCGAGTGTTTACAATTTCACCCTATGTATTTGGAACAAACTTAAAATGCTTGTGTGATAATTATTTAAAGATACAGGCTTAGCTTTCTAGCGTCTATACCTACTATAAAATATCACCAAGCATAGAGCAGGAAATCGGCGTTGTCACATCTCTCACTAACGAACTAAAATCATTTCATCGAGCAAGTTGAAGATAAAACATACCCTGTTGTCCTCGACAGTCATCGCGGTGTAAAACAGTAGTCGTTTAGACAGATTTATCGTGTGCGTTCGCGCAGCGGAATGTTGTTGAATTTAAAGATTTTAATTATGCAGATATTTAGTGTATGACGTCGTATAATTGTGTATGGTAAAAAAAAATTTGTGCACGCAGCCATTGTGGAGAAATTCACCAAAAACTGATTCCGCTGGGCGAACGTTGTCCTGGCGGAACTTTTTTTAATCCATAGACTTTAGAAGAAAGGAGATGTGTCCAAAAATTAGTGTGTATTTGTGTGTAATTGTGTATGTATGAATAAAATTAGTGCATGCATAAACTTCGGAGAAATTCAAGTTTCCGCTACGCGAACGTTTGGCCATTAGCTAGTTTTCATATAAAGCGCTTACATAGAGAGCTGTAGATTTTTACATACGTTGTTTTGAATTTGTTTATATTTGTTTAAAAAACAGATTTAGAAACAATCGTAGGGCTTAAAAGATAAAAATATAAACGTAAAATACGCTTATTAGGTCTTAGTTCTTAAAGTATGCACTTTAGGGTCTAGATTTTCACGTTTATACAAACCTTGTAAGTGTCTGCAACATGTTGCCAAGTATCAATGATGTTCCGTTAGTAATTAAAGAGTTATAGGACAATTTACCATGAAAGGATCACAGTTTACAAAGCAGTCAAATATCACGACGTTCTAAAGGAATTGCATGGATGGCATGTATACCAATAATTAGTGTATTCATTCAACTATTCACCTGCAAAATTTCATGTCATTAAATTCAGTAATTAAAGAAAAACAATTATAATACTGACGAAGCATCGAAAACCTACATAACCCGACCAAGTTCGGATAGCTACAAAAAAGCGGCCGTGCCATATATCTAAGAAACGTTCTTAACCTTCCAATATAGTATTTATTAATATGGTACAGTTGCGTACACAAGCGTTAGGAAAAAATAAAACAATTGGCCACGGTAACGGTGCGGTGGGGGGTGCTAAGAATCCCCGGGCGACGGCAGGGTACCAACACCATAACCTTCACCTGGCGACGTTTAATGGACGCTCTCTGCGACTGAACGAGCACCTCGCTGAATTGGAGGTAGAGTTAAGTCGTATCAAGTGGCACATTGTGGGACTGTCGGAGATCCGAAGACAGGGGGAGGACTCGATAACCCTCGACAGTGGCCACTTACTCTACTTCCGAGAAGGGCACCAACCATCCCAAGGTGGCGTCGGGTTTATGGTCCACAAGTCACTCAAGGGCAACATTGTAGAATTAGGCAGTGTGTCGGCAAGGGTGGCATACCTTGTACTTAAGATTACAGAAAGGTATGCCTTGAAAATTATACAAGTGTATGCCCCAACGTCCGCACACCCTGACGACGAAGTCGAGGCCATGTACGAGGACATAGTGAAAGCCATGACTCGTACCAAAACATTCTACACTGTTGTCATGGGTGACTTCAACGCTAAAGTGGGAGTACAAGAGAGTGGCGAGTCAAGGGTAGGTCCATTCGGCTATGGGCGCAGAAATCACAGGGGAAAAATGCTGGTAAACTTTCTCGAGGCTCAGGGGCTTTTTCTGATGAACTCGTTTTTCCAGAAGAAGCCTCAAAGAAAGTGGACCTGGCAAAGCCCCGATTACGTGACAAAAAACGAGATCGACTTCGTTATGTCTAGCAAGCGACAGATATTCAGAGATGTCTCTGTGATCAACAGGGTCAATACCGGAAGTGATCACCGACTAGTAAGAGGCACTCTGAATATAAATGTCAAAATTGAACGAGCGCGCTTAACGAGGTCGACTCTTACACCAACGCTGCCCCAGGTCGAAGCTGGTTGCGAAAACTTCCAGTTGGAACTTCAGAACCGATTCGCCTTGTTGGAAACTACAGAGGACATAAACGACGTCACCGATTGCCTGGAACGTATCATCCGCGAGGTGGGCTATAAACACTTTCGACCAGTGAGAAATGGACGTAAGTCGATACTCACCAGCGAGACTCTGGAATTGATGAGGAAACGACGAGAACTAACGCATGCCACACCGTCTGAGCATCAGGTACTGAACAGGGAGGTCAAGAAGCTGATCAGACGCGACAATCGGCGCGCGAACACCCGAGCCATCGAGCAAGCCATAGCCCGGAACAAAGGCTCAAAGGTGTTCGCTAAGCCTGAAGCCTCCAGTTGTCACCTGATGAAACTCAAAACGTCACAGAGCACCACCGTCACCTCGAAGCCAGAGATACTCGCTGAAGTCGAAAAGTTCTACGGGGACTTATACTCCCAGAAAACATGCCCGCCTCAGGCCCACGGCGCGGATGATTCACGAGCCAGACTCACACGCCACCTTACAGACGAGCTTCCCGACATTGACTTGGGCGAGATTAGAATAGCTCTCGGACAGCTTCATAACTACAAAGCTCCGGGGGATGACGGGATAACCACAGAGCTGCTCAAAGCAGGAGGAACGCCTGTTTTGACTGAACTTGTAAAGGTATTCAATTCCGTCATCCACACAGGCATTACACCGGAGGCATGGAGCAGGAGCGTGGTGGTATTATTCTTCAAAAAAGGTGATAATACGCTCCTTAAAAACTACCGCCCCATTTCACTCCTGAGCCATGTTTATAAGCTGTTTTCGAGGGTTATCTCGAATCGTCTCGCACAAAAGTTTGATGACTTCCAGCCACCGGAGCAGGCCGGGTTTCGGAAAGGCTACAGCACCGTGGACCACATACACACCCTCAGGCAAATTATCCAAAAGACCGAGGAATACAATCAGCCTCTGTGCCTTGCGTATGTGGATTACGAGAAAGCCTTCGACACCGTCGAGACCTGGGCTGTGCTGGACTCCATGCAGAGATGCCTCGTTGACTGCCGATACGTCGAGGTGCTGAGGTGTCTGTATAAGGCCGCAACAATGACCGTCCAAGTACAAGAAAGGAGCACAAAACCAATCCAACTGCGCCGAGGAGTAAGACAGGGAGACGTTATCTCTCCGAAACTGTTTACAAGCGCGTTGGAGGACATTTTCAAGACGCTCAACTGGAAAGGACGGGGTATAAACATCAACGGTCAGTACATCTCGCACCTACGATTTGCAGATGACATTGTCATCATGGCAGAGTCTCTGCAGGATCTGGAGGTGATGCTAAACGGCCTAGGCGATTCTTCAAGACAGGTGGGCCTCGGGATGAACATGGATAAGACCAAAGTCATGTACAATGGTCATGTCTTCCCGAGACCCGTAGTCGTAAATGGCGCTATTCTCGAGGTTGTGCAAGAGTACATATACCTTGGCCAAACTATACAACTGGGGCGGCACAACTTCGAGAAAGAGGCGAGCAGAAGAATACGCTTGGGCTGGGCGGCATTCGGGAAGCTACGTAATATCTTTAAATCGTCGATCCCACAATCCCTTAAGACCAGGGTCTTTAACCAGTGCGTCCTACCTGTAATGACTTACGGAGCCGAAACGTGGACACTCACCGTGGGCCTGGTCCACAAATTTAAGGTTGCTCAGCGTGCTATGGAGAGAGCGATGCTCGGGGTTTCTCTGGTGGATAGAATTCGCAATGAAGTCATTCGCCAGAGAACTAAAGTCACCGACATTGCGCGTAGAATTAGCACGCTGAAGTGGAAGTGGGCCGGCCATGTCTGCAGACGAACAGATGGTAGATGGAGCAGACACGTGTTAGAGTGGAGACCGCGTTTGGGCAAACGTAGTGTGGGACGCCCTGCGGCACGATGGACCGACGATTTGAAAAAGGTGGCTGGCAGCGGATGGATGCGGGCTGCCCAAGACCGGGATGGTTGGCGATCTTTGGGGGAGGCCTACGTTCAGCAGTGGACGGCAATAGGCTGATATGATGATATGATGACTAATTATTGGTATACATGCCATCCATGCAATTCCTTTAGAACGTCGTGATATTTGACTGCTTTGTAAACTGTGATCCTTTCATGGTAAATTGTCCTATAACTCTTTAATTACTTACGGAACATCATTGATACTTGGCAACATGTTGCAGACACTTACAAGGTTTGTATAAACGTGAAAATCTAGACCCTAAAGTGCATACTTTAAGAACTAAGACCTAATAAGCGTATTTTACGTTTATATTTTTATCTTTTAAGCCCTACGATTGTTTCTAAATCTGTTTTTTAAACAAATATAAACAAATTCAAAACAACGTATGTAAAAATCTACAGCTCTCTATGTAAGCGCTTTATATGAAAACTAGCTAATGGCCAAACGTTCGCTTAGCGGAAACTTGAATTTCTCCGAAGTTTATGCATGCACTAATTTTATTCATTCATACACAATTACACACAAATACACACTAATTTTTGGACACATCTCCTTTCTTCTAAAGTCTATGGATTAAAAAAAGTTCCGCCAGGACAACGTTCGCCCAGCGGAATCAGTTTTTGGTGAATTTCTCCACAATGGCTGCGTGCACAAATTTTTTTTTACCATACACAATTATACGACGTCATACACTAAATATCTGCATACTTAAAATCTTTAAATTCAACAACATTCCGCTGCGCGAACGCACACAGATTTATCCCGCAATGTAAGCGCAGACAATTACTGTCTTCAATGGAAGTTAGTAGGTACACTGTGCCCCACCGCGGCCATACGGTCGTTGAGCTCGGAGCTCAACACGTAGAAGGATGTTTATGCGATCTTAATAAAACCCTAAACTTGTCTTGGTGATTTATAAGACGCAGGGAGTGCTGACTTCAAAATACGGTCACCACCAAGCTCTCCCGTCGTAAAGCCGGTCGTCTCTCCAAACTCCGCAGTCACACCAATGCACAATTCAGCCCTCATCAAGCTGTCACTATCCTGGGAGATTGGGCCAGCAACGCCCTAAGCCAGAGTCCGAGTCCCACTAGGGGTCGCCCTTAGTGCTGTTGTTGCTAGTAGTCATGATGTTAGTGTAGTAGTAAGCTTAGGTCAAGTATTTTACTTCCTCCCCATTGGCTGGAAACTCTTCAGGGCTCGCCAGTAACCTGTCCGGCTACGTAAAAACGGTCCGCAAGGAACATCTATAGAAAACCAAAGAAAAAAAACTTCGGAATACCTACTCAGGCTCAGGGCTTTCACTTCTGAAAATCAAGTTATGAAAGTGCATTCAAGTCAGTAAAGCTATTATACCCGGTTGTTCCTGTGCCATTTGCCGGTCTGGCCCTTGCTGCGAGCGCCGGGGTGGTCGCCGAGCACAGAGCAGCGCCGCGCCGCGCCGCCCGCGCCCGCGCACCCTCCGCCGACCGAGAGCGCCGCCGCCTCCGCCCACGCCGCGCGCCCAGCCGCGCACTGCACAATACAACACAATTTATTATTAAATAAGTATGTCGATGCACTAGTGATGTGGATGAATAAGTCATTTGGTAGGAATCGATTTCCCCGTAATTCTGTTTTGCATACAAGCGTCAATGCGATCGAGGGATTTGTAATTCTAGTTCGACTATCCCATACCGCAACTTCCGGTGTAAAAGATTCATGAAATTGATTTCGATTTTGGGCGTAGTTGATACTACACCCAAAATCGAAATAAACATGAATCTTTAATATTTTTGCCGCTAATATTTTTGAACCATTTCTTCAAGTAGAGTTTCAGCTCATCTTGGTTGACCGTTAAGGTTTATAAAATCATAATAGAGGGAACGTAAGCAAATTGGGAATAGTATACTTAATATGGAATAACAATGAATTTTATTTGTTATTTCATATTAGATAAACTATTGCATATTTGCTGACTTTCCTGTACTTTGTTGATTCCCTGCTGAAAGCAAACACATTTCTTATTTCTATACATATCCTTGTTAAAATTAATCTTATTTGTCTAACGATGAATAAAATAGAGTGAAACCAATGAAAGATTTCAACAATGCAACAATGAAAGATTTAAATGCACGGCAATTTCCTCCGTCCAGAACTCTCTGCGTCAAGTGCAGCTCGCCGAATGGTTTAATTGAGCATTAATTTCGTTCTGCAGCCGCGGGCAAGATACCCGTTGATACCTATTTGCATTTCTCCCATTGAGCGCTACATAACCGCAGCTAAAAACAATGGGGCTCACAATAAAATATATATTTCTGATAGTCATGTTCAATATTCATATACCGGATGATTTTTTAGTCTGGAAAAAAAAATTGATATAATAAGTGAACGGAGTAGAACCCTAAGACATACCTAGGTTTTTTTAAATTGCCTGTATTTAAATTTATCTATCAATAAATATCTACTACTAATTTGAAGTAAAATTTCATACTAAATCAATAGAAACTGAAAATTTGAAGTAAATAAATCGATTAAATAATATCTAAATTTAAATCACACACACTTGCGTATGATTGAGTTTATATAGTAGGTATCTATAGATATATTAATTTCATAATAAGATAAAGAAAAAATAAATAAAAAGAAACTATACGAAAGCCTTCTACTCCGTTCACCTATTATAGGTACCTACCCATTTTTTTTTCTAGACGGTAAAAAAGTCATCCAATATATCCGCAGCTAAAAATAACGGGACTCTAATAAAAGATATCGTTCTGATAATCATGTTCAATATTTATATGACACTGAAATTCTCGTGTAAACAACTAAATAATATAGGTATCTTACATGTTTACCAACCCTTTTGTTTTCTTTGAAGTTTCATATCCAAACAACATAATAAATAAGCTGAGGGTTACATATTGTCTTGTAAACGAAAACATAATTACATTGCATCCGATAGTAAAACCAATAAATACATTAGAAGTCAACCTTCCTCGGTATAAAATTGTTGATACAAGTCACGATTTCGATAAACAGAAAATGAGGACATATAGGCAATAGCCAGTGGATTTGAGAGCATATTACACGGGGTATTGGGCCGCCGGCGATATTTCATGTCGTGCACACGAGGAAACACTGAGTGCAATAAAAATCCTCTAAAACTGGCCATAAACAAGTCTTACAAAAGCGAAAGAAAACAGCGGATACTATCGATATATCAAACGAGTTATTCCGATGTCCCTCGCGTCGTATTGTTCGCGGGTTTCTGATTTACGGAAGTGGATTAGTTATTGACCTTAATGGTTATTTTACTCTTATTTTATAAGGCTAAACCGCGTTTGTAAGGGTACATCGTAACTATGCAAATCGTTCGTTTCTGGGTCAATAGAGGACGTAAATACTGAAATGATTGCGTCTAATAGTCTCCTTTACTGAACCTACTAAAATATACCGCGCGGTTGGGCGATGCTTGCATGAGCCATAACTTTTGAAACACGGCAATGGTTTCTATACGGAAACAAATAGTAGTAACCTACTGCCTCGTTGGTTTAGTGGTCGCAAGCGTGAGGTCCTTCTTAGTTAACTCATGCACTATCTTAGAAAAAGCCTATGTCCTATGTTCATAAGCCGAGTTAATAAAGATGAAAGTTAAAGAATACAAGCAAAATGAATAATTCGTTGCAAGCGCGACTGCTGAGTGTGTGAGGTCCTGGGTTCACTCTTCAGGAGTACCCCGGAGTCTGGATTTGTGCCCAGTTGCAATAGGCTCGCCCCCTATTACATCTTCTTCTATCGTGTCGGCACAAGCTATACGAGAATACCGTGCATGACCTATTCTCCAACGCTTCGGGGAATTCAGGCGTGATCTTATGTTATCTATCCCATTGCAAGTATCTATTATTTTTAAAAGGTAAGGTCGGTTAATATGTAACAGAAGACGCAATTAAACTTTGGAACTATAGAACCCATTAGGATCGAAACACCTCAGCAGAATTTAGCGGTTCAGTCTCGCCTACTTTATATCTGCAGATAATTCAACTCTCATGGGTTGGTTGACGCGCCTTACTTCTTTATGTGAGGGGTAGCCGCTGGGTGCGTACACACATCTCTTATTATCGTCTTATATAACACATCTCTAACTAGTGTGAGGCGATAGAACGAAGTCTAGCAATTTATGATGCACACCTGCTCTTTAGCAATTTAGACAGAGAGTGGGGCGCGTCTTCGTGGATTGAACTATTTTACTTTAATGATACTCAATACTTTATTGCATTCCATAGTGTAATTTTAACAGGTGGTAGGCTTAAGACTATAGAATCAATTTAAACCCTGTTGGGCACAGCATGTTTTGGTAGGAGAGAGAAAGAGATTGAAAGAAAGAAAATTAATTTCATTCAGCTAAGGACACAATGATAGCAGAAACAATAAAAACACTAAATATCGAGCATGCCCATGCCGAAAGGGTCACCAACTCAGCATATGCTGGGCGTCAAACACGCAGCGCTGATTTTCAGTTGGTATTGGTACCCTTGCAGTGACACGGGCGGAGGTAATTTTAAATAGGTATTCATATTTGGTTATTAATGTGGATTACAGTGTTTTATATAAGTAATGTGTCAATAAAATAATAGTGCATATATTATTGAGATAAACTACAAAAGTATAATAAAAAAATAGAAGATAAAAACTACTTTTAATTTATGACAGTTTGAGAGTGCTTACATTTTTGCTTAATTGCAATTCAATTTATAATTAATAAAATATTGATAGATATTTTATTATTAGTAATTGTAATTTTAATGTTATAAATTGTCTTCGTAGTAATTATAATTTATGAACTTCTAGTGAGTACTAAGAATACTCCTCATTTCTTTAAATTCTAAAATTCTCAAGAAAAACTAAATATAAATACGATAATTGACTCGTGTTCCCAGCAACATCGAAGCCCACATTATGTTAATTTGAAGTTCTTTGTGCAAATTATTACAACTTGATTTATGTGGACAAAAATGTTATTACACGGTGGGCGCGGCACACGCCACCTCGTCATGCGAATGTGGCTTAAATGTTTTAAAATTATACTCTGTTTCATATTATACGGTGGTTGACGACAAGAACTGGGGTGCTTATTATCTTTTAGGACACATTCCATTTATATATAATTATTTTTTCGTCATACTGTCAGAGTTATTGCAGAAGAATTTTACGACACAGTTATGTACCTATTTGTAAACAATTAGCTACAATCATGAATTTGTCGTATCTAAGGGATAAGCGTTGGTTTTCCATTTTTTTTTTTCATTCATTTGTTTTTGTTCCTTCCTACGTTCTTAATGACCGTACTTTATTTATTTATTTTATTTAGTATAGATTTACTCACATCTTGTGTATACAGATAAATACACGTCTAATTTTTTTCTAACGTTATTCCTGCCTCTTTACTATACATAATGTTTATATGCATGTGTTTAAGCATCCATCTTACCTATTATCTCTTAACTACCTATAATTATTTAGTAACACTTTAAAACAAGAACGAAAATTGATGGAGAGATTTATTTCTATCCGGGTATCACTTCATAAAATGACACAAAAGTCTTTTAAAACATCAAAAACTCATAAACAAAAGAATGTTAATCTCCTCATAACTACAAGCTCTATCACATTCTTGCTAAAACGCGAATTTTTCAAAAGCAATTAAGAAGGGAAATGTTTAATATACGCAGGTATTTGGGTCACCGAGGTTTCGCTACTCTATACTTTGCGGGTTAACGTGTGAGTTTAATTGTGTAAAATAACCCTTATTTTAGCCTATTTGTAATATCCATTTAAGACACGTGGGCGTTATGGCCTACGTGGCGACGTGCACTGAAACTTCCATTAATATATTTTATCAAAGGAGTTTAAATTACGTTTTAAAGCTATTCTGAGTTGATTTAGCTTTAATAAATCTTATGCCTATAATTTATATTGTAGTTTGCATTTTATACAAGGTTAGTTAGAAAAGGGGTACTAATCTGTAGTCCACTTATAGTATCACTGATGACTGTTTTAAAGCAAGTGTGATCACTACATAGTATAAAACAAAGTCGCTTCTCGCTGTTTGTCCCTATGAATGCTTAGATCTTTAAAACTACGCAACGGATTTTGATGCGGTTTTTTTTAATAGATAGAGTAATTCAAGGGGAAGGTTTATACGTATAATATATGCATAATATGGTAGAGAAAAATGCGGAATACGCGATAAACGACATCCACGCGGGCGAAGCCGCTGGCGACTTCTTGTATCAATAATTTTCGAAATTTTGTTTTTTCTAAAATTCTTCATCCCTGCTTTAGTTACGAATTTAGAAAATGGAGCTTCTAATCCGTGACCCGAAATATGACCTAAAATGTAAACAGCTGATCATAGCTGAGGATAGATAGATTTTAGCGTACTTTATAAGAAATCTTTAAAAATCAATTTCTCTTAAACCTTTGGGAAAAGTGTTAGAACTGTAAAAAACACAACAACATAATCGTTCAGGGGTGATTCTATCACTACAGTTATAGCTAATATCAGTATGTCAGGATTGCGAGCAAGGTAAATTTAGTAAATAAAACCAACATAGACTCTCCACCATTGAGAGTGGTGGTATTTGGGTTAGTATTAGTAACATGAACTAGATCACAATATAATACTTTACACAATTATTACAATATCATAAAATAAGGACAAGCTAGTCATATATAGAAGGTCAGACTTCTTCAGCTGTTCAGCACCGAATGCTCCCGCTTCGTCGAATGACCACTGCCTTTACAAAATCGGGTGCGTTGATCCATATCGACGACTACCTTCCTTTGTTAACATTGCCCAGTACTACCCGCTATCGTTAACAGAACAAAAGTTATTATTGTGGGTACTTTAGCACCTCTTCGTATTAGTACCTCCTTTCCGACTAACTTTGTATACACTTGCGAGACCCAACATTATCAATAGCCAGTAGGTAGGTATATCGATTATAGAACATTGACCCCTAGTAAACGTGGGGGCAACTAATAGGTCAGCGGCTATGATATAATTATCGTATCGTATTTTAATGTTATTTGTTATGCGACAATAGCTACTTATTCTTTTGATATGTTTCAGAGGTCTCAGGTCTCCTTTGATGAATATTAGGGCCTGTTTCACAATCGTCGGAAAACTCTTACCCAGGAGATAAAGAAGGTAGTTTGACCGAAAAACTGTCAAACCGCCATATTTATCTCTCGGTTAAGAGATAAACAAAGGTTGTGAAATTGACCC
Source organism: Amphipyra tragopoginis (assembly GCA_905220435.1). NCBI lineage: Eukaryota > Metazoa > Arthropoda > Insecta > Lepidoptera > Noctuidae > Amphipyra > Amphipyra tragopoginis. The sequence continues at coordinate 21,402,899 of HG991994.1, forward strand.
TATATGAACTTTTTTGTAGTTAAAGCAATAATGGTCAAAAGTATCTTGCTATGGTTCGATTTTACGATCGTCAGATAACTTCACCGATTAAATTCGACATCTTGACAGATTTCCTACACAAAAACTGTCAAAATGTTTCATTTTTTCGTCGTATAAAGTTAAGTGACGTTAGTAAAATCGACCCTACGGTCCAAAACACACTTAGCGTGTCTTGCGCAGTTATGCGAGCGCAAGAAACTTCTAAGCCATATTACGCTCGGCGTAACGATGTAAAATACGCGTGGTGAGGCCGCGCAGGAGAATTTACATATAGCGCGATGCATACGCCTAACGCGACGAAATATGTGCCGCGCAAGATACACTCAATGTGTCTGCAGTCTAAAGGAAAATACAGTTTCGTTTTTGTTTAAATTCATGCACAGGGGCTTATAATTCTCCTAAAATAAATTGTTGCCAAACGCAATCGCAAACGCAAACGCAAAAAGTTGTTGTTGCTGAAAATCAGCGCTGTTGGCATTAGGCTTCTAAAGTCACAGCATAAAGCTGAGCAACGACCTAAATTCTTATGTGCCATGCGACGCGCAAATTCAAGTATTCTTATTTTGATTTTTGATGTATGTATTTTTATTATGTTATTATGATGTCTAATGTCTAGGTAACCACAGACTAAATATGTAAACGTGATTTGCATAGATTACAAATTAAGTCATAGTTATTATTTTTATTGTTTTGTGTTTGGGTTTCCAGGCAATTATATGTTTAAATTAAGGAATTGTTAATTATAACTGTAATTATGTTATTAATTTTAAGTATGCTTGTGCGTCTTAGAGCATATACCTGTGCGTCTGTTTGGACGTAGGAATAAATACTTTTTCTTTCTTTCTTTTTCTTTCAATCGAACCACAACCGTCAGTCAGTTTTTGTTTTCGAAAACTTTCAAAATGATTGATTTTGTTTTTTGTGTCAAACAATTTGATAGCTTTTGAAATTGAGAACTGTCTGAATGAACGGTTCGGCCTTGGTTCGGTTGTGATTTATCAAGATTTATTTTATGAGAATTAGGCCCCAGGTTCATTTTATGATTTCACTTTTTATTTGAGTATTCCATATCAAATATTGGTAATTGAAGTAACTTGGTAGCAGCAATACTGACTGGTAAACAATTTCGACATGATTGTTGTTCTGTAAAAACTCGGCTGCGTGTACAATACATGTTGTTTGGTTATTTTGCAACTTGTTTTGCGATTGTTATATGTTTGCTCGCTTTCAGTTACGTTGGTTTTGAAGACGTATACATGACATTGTTTTACTTGTTAAAGGTGAATGCACACTTATCCGAGCCGAACGCATCGAACGAAACGAATTTTAGAATTCTCTGTATGAAATCTTATGGAACCTCGCACACTTGCCCGCGTCGAATCGTCCGAATCTGGAAGAACCCCAGAAATCCTAGACGAATTCGGATGACGTCATCAGATTCGGCGCAGCTTATGCGGTCGATTCGATCGATGCGCTCGCTCATTCATCTTCCATTAATATAGCACTGACAATAGAGTAATAACAGTGCAACAGGCGTAAAGGAAATAGAAACGATTTCTTTGGCGCGGTCGATTCTTTCGGTGCAGAAATGTGTGCAAGGCCTTCTTGACTTCGATTCGTTCGACGCTTTCGGCTCGTATAAGTGTGCGTTCACCTTAAAGGAGCAGATTTTTTAGCGGTAATAATTTGTATTTTTAATGCGCTAGGTATAACTAAATCGTCACGATTTTAGCGAATAATCACGCAGGAAATATGCAAAAAAAAGAAAATATTTACTTTACACTGTAAGTAGTAATCTTTGAACATTAGCCAGTATTATCTAGGCAGATGAAATTTTTCATTAATAAGTGTGTATTATCGGTAGAATTGTTTATACAGTCACGTGTAATAATATGTATAGTAGGTACACAGTGAACTTAAAAAGCGAATTTCTTTTAAAGATTTTTTTGTAATTAATAAATATTCGAAATCATAATTCGTTTAAATTTTTAGAAACTTTAAGTGTAATATTTGTTAATTCTAATAGACATTTTAGAAGGAAATTGCTTTTGAATTTAGCTATTTCAATTTTTCATTTTTTTTTTAATTGGGTGCGTTTACAGGCATAAATCTCACGTACACAAACGCCCAGACCCAAAACAACCATCTGTAGGCCATACAAATTTTTGTTCCGTGTGGGAATCGAACCCACGACCCGTAGCGCAGAAGCCAATCGCTTAGCCGCTGCACCAAACGTGTCGTCGCTATGTGTATACATATTAATACACGTGGCGGTACGGTTTCTTCTTCACAGCAAAAAAACTAGGAAGCGGTGAAGGGAGGGCTTTTTTGTGGGATGTATAATATTGTAAAGCTGACGTTCAAAAAGAACTAAGTAATTCTAGTCTATTTTGAATAAATGAGTTTTGAGTTTGAGTAAATTGTACCTACATTGCAAAAATAATAATTATCATGTCAATAACCTGGGCTAGCAACCTGCCACAACCCAGACGATTTCATCTACAAGTACCTAATAAATTAATTTCCCTCCGTCGACGCTTGCAACCTAAACGCTGAAATATTCTGTTTTTCTTTCATTCCGTCGCGTGCACGGCACAAGATTTCCATATTTAAAATATGTTTAGCAATGTTTTAATATCGGGTTAGCAAAAAAACTGCTCGTTTGTAAATCAAGTCACTTGCATTTTTCGTTCTAAAAGAAGTAATAAAATCATAATAATAAAAAGGTTTATATTTCTGTCTGAATTCATTCAGACTCGACAATACGGACCGATATCATAAATTCAACGTTTTGACGTTTAGGAGTTGCAATAAAAATTCTTGTTTTTTACCTAAACAATTTTATCCTTGCAGAAATATTTTTGTATAAGTTTTTACCTCTTGAAATCATACTGAAATAGCGTCAAGTATTCACAACAAAATAGAAAAGTTTTGTTTTGTTTTTACACAAAAAAGGCTTGAGTTATTTATGCAAAAACTTCACAGTTAAACATTTATAATATACTAGAAATCCGCCCGCCTATATACGGGTACCATTAACTTACTTGATTGAGGTGTTTGTCATCAGGTTTCATGAAACATTTGATTATTTTCCACTTCCTTGACAAAAATCGTAATAGCTCAGCTAATATAAACAACACGTTTATACTTTACACACTTAAACCTTCCCCGAGAATCAATCTTTACTATCGATTTATCTACGTCCCGTATTATTAAACAGGGGCCTAATTCTCCTAAAATAAATCTTGATAAATCACAACCGAACCAAGGCCGAACCGTTCATTCAGACAGTTCTCAATTTCAAAAGCTATCAAATTGTTTGACACAAAAAACAAAATCAATCATTTTGTAAGTTTTCGAAAACATAAACTGACTGACGGTTGTGATTCGATTGCGTTTGGCAACAATTTATTTTAGGAGAATTGGGCCCCAGCTCTCATTTGACAGATCTATCTTAAGACGTAATAAAAAAAGTAAGTTGTCAAATGTATGGAATTCTACTCTATGGTAGCTACTGTTTGCAGATATCTCAATTAAACTGTCTATTAATTGATACGGGACTAAGTAATCGGAAAAAATGGTGTACAGACAGACAGACAGATGCGGCGGGAGACTGTTTTATAAATGTAGTCACTATACTCTGTTCACTCAGTCCTGATATAGCGGTCATTCCGTAAATTGTAGGCGCAAGGATATTACTATCGAAAAAACGTAAACGACATCATCAAAAACCGTAAAATAGCCATATTATTCATGTGTTGTTTCTTAAAAATATTTTATATTAATAATAATAATATTTATTGACCAAAAAGATTGCAGATTAGAAACATTAAAGATTACATAGGGAAGAGGTTTATTACTACAATGGGTAGAGGTTGTATTAATAATGTTGTAGATATCTGTATACAAAAGGTAAACCCTGCCTCTTAAACTAGGGTAACCTGTATCTTAAGAGACAGTGTTCGGCTAAGGGGTTCTTATAATTAGAATATTGCAACAAGAAAAAATAAACAGTGAAATTCTACCATATTCTTTGTATGGTAACGTTTTGTAGAGACACGTCAGGACTCACGTTACGGTAAAAAGGGCATAACACTCCATAAATTCAATAAAACTAAATCTGAAAAACATGCTGACAAAAACGTGCTAGAAGTAAGCATAAAATCCACTATAAGATACCGAAAATGGTCTTTCAAGTCTGCCCTCTAGTCTCAGTTCAACGAGTCCTTAATTGTCTGCAAAAACAGAAGTGTCCTCTACTGTCATTCAAACACCTTGTTGTAATTTGGGCCTTGCTAAGACTTGAATTGATTTGTGTAACGTGTCCTTATGAAAGAACTTGGAGGAGGCCTTTGCCGAACAGTGACACAGTATGGGTTAATATAACAAAAAGAAATATAAACAGCAAATAAAATGGGTATCTACCTTACAATGTGAATGTGAATAATGTCACACAAACAATAAACAATGTCTAAATGTTCTTTAGTTTGCTTAGCAGATCACATCAATGACGACACGTTTGGTGCAGTGGCTGAGCGATTGGCTTCTGCGCTACGAGTTGTGGGTTCGATTCCCGCACGGAACAAAAATTTGTATGGCCTACAGATAGTTGTTTCGGGTCTGGGCGTTTGTGTATGTGAGAGGAGAAATCCTAGATTGGGGCAAAGACAAAGTAAAGAAAAAAAACCATTAGAACGATTTCATCAATACTATGCTTGTCGAAAATTGTAATTTTGGCTTCAAATACCCAAAATGTAACCATAAGAGACCCATGACCATGCTATACCCTTTTCACTATAAGTTGATTCCTGACGTTTCTCTACAAAACGTTACCATACAAAGAAAATCAAATATTTTTTTAAAAGAAAACATGGATATTATAGCAATTTTACGGTATTTGATGATGTCATTTACGTTTTTTTGATAGCAGTCTCCTTACGGCTACAATTTACGAAATGACCGAGCTGTCAGGACTCATCTTATGGTGAAAAGAATATAGCAGCCTATAAGCTAAATGTAATATGATCGCTAATACTTGTTTATAACGATCTGTGCCTGGATGAACACATGAACGATGGATTGCCTCGTTGGTCTAGTGGTCGAAAGCGCAACTGTTGAGCGTGAGGTCCTGGGTTCGATCCCTAGATCGGGCAAATTGTTATTGAGTTTTCCCGTTTCGATTTTCTCAGTAGCAGCCCGGAGTCTGGATTTGTGTCCGGTTGATAGCAATAGGCTCGCCTCCTATTACGTGGGAATTAAACATTACGGCGAAATGTGGGTGTCTCCTCTGCCCAACCCTTCGGGGAATACAGGCGTGATGGTATGTTCTGCCCTGTGTCCTTTTGTAGCCATGGGAGGCCCGACGCCATGTTCAGCAGCCTTTGAGCAAAATTTGTCGAACAATGACTTTATCATTTTGTTTCAAAAACCATTTGATGAACCATTGACACGATTAGAAGAAGTAAGTATTTGCCCTATTAAATTCTGTAAAATATATATTTCCCGAGCATGTCGACACGCTTTTCACAGTGGTTATCGCCGCTGTACTTAGTTAAGCCACGGTTCATAATTTTCAAGGAGATTAGCATTCACGTTAATGAAACATGCTATGAACTTAGGTTTAGGTACAAGTTAATTTTAGGGTTCAGTCAACTAATAGTTTGTATTAAATAAAATTTGTTCTGTACTAAATAATTTCCGGAAAAATAACATAAACATAACATCACGACTAAGTTTTCCGAAGGGGTGGCAGAGGTGCCAAATCTTGGTACATCCACACTTCAACGTTATGTTTAAGTGCAATGTAATAGGGGGCGAGCCTATTGCCATCAACCGGGAACAAATCCAGACTCCGGGCTGCTTCTGAGAAATTCCACACGGAAAAACCTCATAACACTTTGTCCGACTTAGGGATTGAACCCAAGACTTCACGCTCAATAGTCGCGCTTTCCACCGCTAGACCAACGAAACGAGGCAGTGATGTCCTAATTACTTTTCGGAAAAATCAATGTAGGTATTTTTGATTGATATTGTACTTCCGTTTCTTTTAAAATATGCAGTCCATTACAACATCAGTGCTTTACATTTTAAGAACTATTGGAAAAATAAATAACTTTCTAATTATTATACCATTTTCACGTAAGTCTTTATAAATCACTATTTGATTATTCATTAAATTCACATCAATAAAGCAAACTAGCTATGCTATTGATTCGTAGCCGCGTAGCACGTCGTAGCGCATTTCAAACATAAATATTTGCTACGCTTTTCGCTACGATTACGGTCGTAGCAAGTCACCGCTACAGCTCGCTTCCTCTAGGTAAAAGTCAGGTCAAAGGCAGGAAGAGGAAACGGTAGTAACTACCGACTGTTAAAGAAAAACTCGATTCACGTTTAATAGCTCTCATTTTACTGAGGACGAACGTAAACATTTGTAGTTTTGAAAGTTTTTATATTTCTACTAAATTATTTGATATGTATAATTATCTATTGCATAATAAACAGGGTTTCATGTTGAATACCGGAAAGGGATTTTCAAAGGCATATCAGTCCATACACGTCTACCGCTAAAGATCAGCTTTGCATTGACCGCTACAGTAAATTATCAAAGAAAAAATCATAATCGCCATGCTTGGTACTAGACGTGTTGATAACTGCAGTAGGTAGGTATTACCAGATAGGAGGACGCTGTTGCCCATTTTCTTGACTTAAGGCCGATTTTTCAATCCTCTGATATTTTTTATCTAGGAAACAATTTTTGTTTGAAAAATGTTATTAAACAATTAATTATTTCGTAATAGATAATATCGACATGAATAATTTTATTGACATTTGTCACTGAATTAAATTATACAGGGTGTAAAAAGACCTATCACAAAGCCGAAATCTATGCACTCTGTACATCAAACTAAATTACATTGACCAAAAATAATTGCTGGGAAACGAGTTTTATTTTTTGGCATGAAAAAAAAAACGCTTTTTTTTGTAGCGCGCAAATTATGGTTGTGGCGATGCTATGCGTTTGCATGCGTGCAGCGGCCACACAGCCGAGCCAATGCGGTCGTGTGCGTTAGATATTCATTGCGTTTTTGTAACTTCAAATGCGTAATTTGTTAGGAAAAATTGAAATTTTTGATAATGTTTGTATAGAAGAAAGTTTAGTATTATGACTTAGAAATTTTTGGAAAAAACTAAAAAAAAAATGTGTACTTTGACCTTCAATATCTCCAAAACCAATGATTTCCTAGGTATGGTTTGTTCGAAAAAAATGATCCCAATGATGGGTAGAATACGTGGTTTTCGTTATCGTTAAGGGTCTTTTTACACCCAATATTTTGATATCGTATTAAATATTTGCACGCCTTGTTGTGGTTAAATATAGAGATACCTTACTAACCTTATTCTGCACCAACATTTTGTACTTACCTATGTTGCAAATACAAATAATTTGATTTAATTTGATTTGAGGTTTTGACAACATTCGTATAAACAATATCTCAAATACGCCATATTTATTCCTGAAATAAAACTTATCTGACTATTGAAAAATCAGCTCTTAATCCCTTGGGACCGATTTTACGAACTTTATTGATTGACTTGATTACTTTTATCGGAGAACGCAGTACGTTTTGACAGAATTTCAAAACGAAACCTGTCAAAACGCCAAATTTATTCCTCATATAACAGTTATCCCACGTTGGTAAAATGGCCCTTATTCGGCACCCACAGGTGGAAAAAGGGTGGATTATTCTTTTCCGGGACCCTATGGAACTTTTCGTATACATTTGACAAAAAAATTACGTGATTAAAGACGTAACCGTCCTATAATTAAAAGGACTCCAATTCTTTGACACGGAAAGCAAGTATGCTAATGAACCCGCCTACAAATGGCTTCGCTTTAAAAATTCACGATGCGAAAAATAAGTTCCTAACTTTAATATGCATATTTGAAGTTGGAAAATGTCAGAGTAAAGTTTATAGCGAATAAATAAGTTATATTTCTGTAATTAAGAGGATAAGTCGGGTTTGTTACTGTGGGCTTGTATCATCCCACAGCTGGGAAAATGCCTCCTGCCATGATGCGCTCCATGCTTCGGTTTGTAGCTAACGTAGTCTTCAGTCTGTTGTCAATTGTCAGATAACTTTTGGCAGAGGAATTTGACTTCTTCTCTGATAAAAGTTATCGAACGATTGAAAAATCGCCCTTAAAGGGTTAAAGATGACTATAAGTCTGTGCCCTTAGTGAAAAAAGGTATAAGTCCTTAAAAAAGAGTATAAAGACCTTATACCCTGTTTACTAGGGGCAAAGGGTATAAGTCCTTATAAAGGGTACAAAGACTTACATCCTTTTTACTAGGGGTAGAGGGTATAAATAAAGTCCTTATGAAGGGTATAAAGACTTATACCCTTTTTACTAGGGGCCAAAGGGTATAAATAAAGTCCTTATAAAGGGTTTAAAGACTTATACCCTTTTTACTAGGGGCAAAGGGTATAAATAAAGTCCTTATAAAGGGTATAAAGACTTATACACTTTTTCACTACAGGCAAAGAGTATAAATAAAGTCATTATAAAGGGGTATAAAGACTTATACACTTTTTCAATAGATGCAAAGAGTATAAATAAATTCCTTATAAAGGGTATAAAGACTTATACACTTTTTCACTAGAGGCAAATAGTAATAAAGTCCTTATAAAGGGTCCTTATAAACCCTTTTTCAATAGATGCAAAGAGTAAAAATAAAGTCCATAAAAAGGGTATAAAGACTTATACCCTTTTTCACTAGAGGCAAAGAGTATAAATAAAGTCCTTATAAAGGGTATAAAGAATTATACACTTTTTTACTAGGGGCACAAAAATATGCAAGGAATAAAAACAATCGGTTCCTCGGCTGGGATCAATAAAATTATTTGCTTCAACGTACAATGCAGTTGATGTAATATATTCAGTTTGAAGTTTGTATAGTTTCGCGATTGGCAACGTGAATGTTTATTCGTGCTCAAAGATCAAAAATGCTCGATGACCGAAAACATCGACCACACCGCGTTTTGGATGTTTAGGTTCATTCAACCATATTCTCAGCTTAACGCGTCATCGGTAATTTTCGCTTTGTGACGTTTCATATATGATACAATATTTATATATCAAAATTCAGCTTCCGTGTGTTTGTGTCCGCAAAACTCGAAAAGTAGATGGATTGACTTGAAATGTTGTACAGTTGTTGTTGGCATTTGAGCGAAAGTTTCTGATATAAAAGCACTTCTTACGCGGGTGGAGCTGCGAGGACACAGCAGAAGTGGCAACGCACCGGCCATATTAGCCGTAAAACCGATGACCGTTGGGGTAGAACTGTACTTGAGTGAAGACCAAACGTAGTGAGGGACGCCCTCAGGCGGACGTGGACTGACGATCTTCGCAAGGTGGCTGATAGCAGCTCGATGAAAGCCGAGGATAGAGCTCAGTGATATGCCCTTGGAGAGGCCTATGTCCAGCAGTGGACTGATATAGTCTGATGATGATGACTTCCTTAATAACAAATGTACGTATCGTTCGATATAACGTTACTGCTATGAAAGATTGTTCGTAGAAACAAGGAAACTGCTAGTGGGTCATAAATAGGCTTTCCAACCTTTATGTATGAATTTACGGGACTTTGGTAATCAAAATGCGGGACGTGGCAAAAAAAAAGCGGGACCCAACTGTCAAAGTATAGGGAGGCGAAAAATACAATTAGAAATTATTTTTTCGTTCGTTCGACGCGAGACTCGCAGTCGCGATCTACACTCTTCTAGCTAAACAAAACGTGCGTTCACTAAATTCCGACTTCTGCCAAAAAGTTTTTCCGTAGGTACGTTAAAACGGGACAATTGGCGACCAGCACACGTCTTTCGCGGGACGCATCCTCTAAAACTCTAGAAACGGGATATCCCGGCTCTCGCGAGACGGTTGGCAAGCCTAGTCATAAATGAAGGTTGTACTTGTTTCTGAAAATCAGCGCTGTTGGCATTAGGTTCGTCCGAAGTCACAGCACAATGCTGAGCAACGACCTAAATTTTTGCGCACCATACGACGCACAAATTCAATGTTTTTAATGTTAGTTTTTAGGTTTAGACGCCTAGGTAACCCGTAGACTATAGTGACCATAGCATAGACTACCTATATTTATAATTTTTAGCAATAGTGTTCTTAACTTAGAATAAGTAACTTATTCTAAGGTTCTTATCATAGATTGTCCATGGTATATGTTTCACAGATTGTCGTTGTTTTTTTTTTTTTTTTTGTGTCCGTGTTACCAGGATCATTTTATGTACTTGTTTTTGTTAGATTATATAGTAAAAAGTTTTTAGTTCGTAATTTTGTACTTCTAATTTTAAGCGTGTGCGTCCATTTGGGCGAAAAAATAAATACTTTTTCTTTCTTTCTTTCTAAATGTGAAGACAAAATCCATTGTTGTTAACATTGACTTAGAGTAAGTCAATGGTTGTTAAGCTTACGATTGCAGTTTATAAACCTACCAAATCCTCATTACAGAAAAAAACGTTACAGCTAACGTTTCTCTTGATTCCTATAGACATTTATATACGATGAAATAAAAAAATACTACAACCATTAAATTAAGGATAAGATCGCTAATTTCGCTTTAAGTGAACAAATAATTATGCAATTGACATAACGTCAAATAGCTATAAAAAATGCCCTAGTCCCAAGGTCTCAACTCACCATAAATTGCTTAATGACACAGAGGTACAAAATTACAAATCTACACGTCATAGAATAATTATTAAACCTCTTTTGATCATAAAACATATCGAACATATCGAATGTAAAATAAACTAAAAATAACATCCACATAATATTCAAACAATATCTAGATATATTTTATGCTATCGTGAAACTTAATCACTATAATCTCGCACGGCAACGGAACTGAAGTAATGATAATATGCATTGGAGATTAAAAATGTGCTAACGCGGCTATCCTACGTGAGCGATCTAGAAGAAACGCGAAGCGGCACGGCGCGACGCGAAAACAACAAACAGTCGATACCTATTGAAGTGGCCTACGTGACCAAACGCACGAGGAGTGCGGTGCGGCGCGGCGCGAAGCAAAGCGAACGCGATCAGGGGCCCAATTCTCCTAAAATAAATTGTTGCCAAACGCAATCGAACCACAACCGTCAGTCAGTTTTTGTTTTTGAAAACTTTCAAAATGATTGATTTTGTTAGCAATTTGATAGCTTTTGAAATTGAGAACTGTCTGAATGAACGGTTCGGCTTTGGTTCGGTTGTGATTTATCAAGATTTATTTTAGGAGAATTAGGCCCCAGTTGGTTTGATATTTTCGCGCGAACTGCATGCGGTGCTGTACAGTACTACTGAATAACGGCGGCGCGCGGCGGGCGGTTTGCGAGCTCGTAGGACAAAGCCGCCGCTTCACACCGCTTCGCATCGCATCGCGTATCACCGTATCGGATCGCTTCGCAAATCGCTTTGAACCGCCTACGTAAGACGCCGCGTTAGATTTTGTTAGAGCTATTTTCGGATAATAGAGTACCTAAAGACTTAAAGGCTGCGACACACGGTGCAGATACTATGCATTGATAAGTTGATACAAAAGTGCATTCCATGATGTGAAACACCTCAACGTTAGGTAAATATGCTTCCGATTATCCTATCTCTAGCTATAACTACTCGGAGACAAAATATTATAGTATCTGTACCGCAGTGGCGATGGGTGAATTTTCTTAAAAGGGAAGCCGGACCAAAAAATGCTTACCTTGCTCAAGTGTGATGCGTGAATTCCAGTAACTACTCGTTTCGAAAAGGAAGCCGATATATAGGAATCGAGTTGTATGGAGCCTTCGCCACTGCTGTACCGTGTGTTAAAGCCTTTAGGTCAGTGCATACATATTTTGTGTACCTAGGTAAAAATACATTTTTCTACGGAAAAGGTTACGGTTTCACGTCAGTGACATTTAGGCGGTGACGCAGGCCCAAGCATGGCAGGCTTGCGAATTGTATCGGCCTAGGATCGATAGCCGTAAACCTGCGACAGCCTACATTTTTATGGAACTGTGTTAGTGTTTCTGTAGGGATTTAGTTGTTTGATATTGTTTTTGGAGCTGCGATGTCGGATGTGGTAGAAGTTACATTTAAATGAATTAACTGACAAAAATATTATAATGTTGTAATGGGTTATTCCCTAATGTTACATAACAGGTTCTGATTTACTCCAAATCTATGTATATAAAATTAATCCCTATTTCTCTTGGTCACGGCATCACGCGTGAGCGGCTGGACCGATTTTGCTATTTTTTTTTATTTTATTCGTAATTGTCAGGAGAAGGTTAAAAAAGAACTAAATTATCTCAGTATGTCAATATTCTTCATTTGTTTACCGACCGCTTGCATGTAAATGGTTTTAACTTTTTGTTACTATTTTGATTTCGTTTCTGAAGGTAGGTAGTAAGTAAGTAGTAGGTAGGTAGGTAGTAAGTAGCAAAAAGTGCATTGCAACGCATGTACAGCTAGTATTAAAAAAAACTATTTATTGTGTTTTTTATGTATATTTTTTATATGTCGTCAAATTTGTTGTAGCAGTTGAGCGATTGGCTTCTGCACTACGGATCGTGCGTTTGATTCTCGCAAGGAATGAATAATTATATGGCCTACAGATAGTTATTCCGGGTCTGGGTGTTTATGCATGGTGAAGATTTGTGTCTGTATACGCACCGACGATACAGTAAGCCTAGCACGAATGTTGTGACGTATAATAACGTAAACGTTAACGCGAGTGAATTTTGAATTGGAAATACTCGTTTAGCACATAATATTTAATCGAATTGAAAACTTTATTCATATCTACGTATTATACAAATTGTGTTGTCGCATAAATTTAAACTAAAATGCAATAGAATAGTTGTATTTTCGATTCAAAATTCACTCACATTAACGTTACGTTTACGTTACTATACGTCAAAATATTCGTGCTAGGCCTACAGGAGAAATACTAGAGTACCTAGGGCAACGTTTTTTTAAAAAGGAGAAATTTAACAAGAAATACGACAATTATTCAATAAAGCTCCTATTTTGCTCCAAAGGATTTCAGAAAGTACAGTGGAGCACAATATACAAGTTATTTCATACTTTATTAAAACGATTTAGTCAAGCTTGACCATGTTGCCCTCGTCGTTAGTAACCTATTTATATTAACCTACTACCAATTGAACCTAAGCCAAAGATAAATAGCGATCAATCATTAATTCAAACAGTGTTAATTGTAATGTAAACCTATCAGTCAGGATTGTCGGAGAGCTTCAAATTACCGATTAATTATTTATGTACGTAATTGGTACTACAGATTCATTATTTATGCATATATAAATGACATTATTACTAGTCACCGAAGCTGTGATATGTGATTAATTCAAAGGACACAGCTTATTAGAGCCGGCACCCGACCCGCATCGCCTCGTCGCTCAGCGTCCACTCGTTGTCAGCAGGTGGTTCTTGGGTGGACGCCGCTTTATCACCAGTAAACGTCGCATGGACAACCAGAGGAGCCGTCGGAGGAGTCCACTCCATGGCAGCGCGCGGTTCACTCGGGACTTGTGCGCTGGCAATACGCAGCAACGCAAGGCAAGCATGCGAGCAGCGAGTTGTCACCGAGTGGTCAACTCGTCGTCCGCGCGTGGACGGCATACGCCCGAGGCGATCCGGTGACGCCACGGAGTTGATGTAGTGAGCGCACATCCATACAAGTTCATATAAAGAATACCTACTAACCGCACGAGGCGAGACGTTGCGGGCCGAATGCCGTTGGTGGCTCTAATGAGCTGGGATCTTTAATTTTAGCTTCAAATTTAAAACATGGATATCAAATCAGGGGGCCAATTCTATTAACAGAAACTTTCATCAATTGCAACTGAATCGTTCATTCAGAGAGTTTTCGTTTACGAAAACTATGCTATGCTACGAAGTATTGGCTTGTTGTACGCGATAAACTGAAGCGATTCTGAGTTATATCGTACGATTCTCCGGTCCCCGCCCCGCACCGCTTCTATCCCGTCAAGTCGCCTGACGGGTCGCCGTCAAATAACTTGCTATAATAGTAGACCGACTTGCAATATAGTGTAAACGCCATGCTATATAGTTATAGCTTATGACGCTAAATGCTTTACTGTATAGCGAAAGAGCATAGCATAGGCTGAACTGCGCTTAAACGGTTGCTCAATCAGGGAATTAATGTTTATGAACTCCAGCTTTAGAAGTCGTCGTGCAACGTAACTCATTCGGAATGACTTTTTCAAGGCGTTAATCTATCTGGCAGCGGCTTTCCACACAACCTTTTCCCACGTTTATTATTCGTTAATACTAAATCCGTAAGTAATAAACATAAGAATTTATTAGGTAAAGCAAGTGCTACATTTTATAAAAAAAAGCTGAAGCTTCACCCACGTGCTTACAAGCAATATCAACATTTTTTCATTCGAGTTTTATTACCTATGTTGATGATTCAGCCGAAAAGCGTCCACTGCTGGACATAGGCCTCCCCCAATTGGGGGGGGCGTGGTTGCCATAATCGCCACGCTTGGCAGGCGGGTTGGCGATCGCAGTATGGTTGTTAAAATACTCAGAGAACGCTGCTGCCCATCCCCCATTTTTTATCTTGCTAAAATCCTCATGGAACTACTATATTTTAAAGGCATCAAATTCAAAGCAATAATATTCGTTTCAAAACGTGAAAACGTAATACGAAACGTCATTATCTATTTCTGAACGGTTCTGGTATGTCAAGTTGACATTTACGTTCACTTTGAGTTTGACAGATTGGCAATTTCGATTTCGAGTTTGTGTTTTGGTAACTACCAATTTTTGAAGTTAATTTATAAAAAAATATTCTTTTAAGAAATAAAGTACCTATTTTGGAACCTACTATCTTTTTTTTTCATCCTTTCGTTATCTACTATATTTTCGTGGGTAATAATTGTATAAGTACTATTTTTGACCGACAAAGAGTTGGCAACCCTAGTCAGGCACCACACGACACATATTATTATTATTATATTACCTATACAGATAAAAATTCACGATAACGTTTACATAAACTCCCCCTTAAACTTTCATGTAAAACATCAAGCGAAAACATTTTACAGAAATGCTTCACAGATTGTATTCAACAGACCGGTATTTTCTGGTTATATTCAGATAGCCAACGATAGCAGAGCGTTTGAAAGCGCAGAAATCATTTACCGGCTTACTCCGGAGAACGTAAAACGGCCAGTTATGTTCGCATTATGTATGCAAACGAATGGATCGCTCCCGATCGACCTGACTCTTCAGGTCACTGATATTTATTGTATACACTAGAGGGTACCGCTTTGATCTGCCATCACATTACATCTATCAATGTTCCCTATAGTTCCACATCGGAGAAACTTTTAAATATAAAATTAAATTCGTGAGAACCTTTTAAAAAATGAAGCTCGTTTTATATTCTTATATATTCAATTTGGGTAATGCGGTTCGCTTCCCACCATGCCCAAGATGAAGCATGACGGAGCGACAAAATCCGTTTGCGTACAACAGTGACGTGCGTCAATACATCAGTCGTGGGCGCTGCGCCGTGCGACTCCATACAATTCAGTGCGATGCTGAAACCGTTCTGACGCGTGTCGCTCCGACGTGCGTCACCATGGGCAAGCCGCCCAAATCGCTTCAATTTAAAAATGTGAAGCGATTATTTTAGTTTGTTTTTTATTTCTATGAAATATGTCATATTCATTTTTAAATCAATCCGTCTATCGTTTAACTTTTTGCAAAGATTCGATTCGTTACATTACAAAATAACAGTCATTAAACTTTAAGAACAAAACCTCTAAATGTGAGTCCACACAATTTTATATCACTGTGGCGTATCGTATCCCCGTATCAAGATGTAGACGCCTTGCTTATCCCCGTATCGTGCTGCCGTATTAAAGAGCTCCGTACCAAATATTGACTGCGAGATGGAACGGGCCGTATCAGAGCAGCGTATCGAGACCGCGTATCATCATTTGTCATCTCTACCGATCATGAGACGCATCGGTGATACGGATATGGTGATCGGCCAAATGATACATAATCTGGACCCACCTTAGACTGCTTTACCACCAGAGATGTGTGATACGGATGCGTGTCAAATCCACCAATGGAATCGCTTGATTTTCAAACTTGTGTCAAGATTAATTAGAGCCCTCAAATATTGCAACACCGTGAAAAGGTTGTTAAGCTGTACCTACTCTATATAATAAGACGTATTTTACGTTAGTGTGCAAATAAATAGTTTGAGTTTGATTAGTAAAATAAAGCGATCCTATTGACACAGTAGACATATAAGCTAAAGCAGTACTTCAACTACCTACAATCGTCCGATTTGACGCACACACACAGACACGCACTGCAACAAGACAAATAAGGTATTTTCGGGATACAGTTCCATACAAAAACAAAAAACTACTCAGTATACAGAGCGTGTCTGTGTGTTTCAATTCATGAGATTATAGTAAGTTGAGGTACTGCTTTAGCTTATATGTCTACTGTGCTATTGGCTAGTTTGAAAAATTCGCAGCACACATCTCTGGTGGAAAAGCAGCCTTAGCGGGTCCATATTATGTATCATTTGGCCAATCATCGTATCCGTATTACCGATGCGTATCATGATCGGTAGAGATGTCGGATCGTTCATTAAGCTAATTCGATCTCTAAACTTTTCAATAGCTAACATTTTCATTTCACCAAATATCAATAGTGATAATGACAAGATTATTGAACGCATAATTGTCATATTTGTAGGTCACATTTAGCTTATCTGGTCAATAGTTACGGACTACTTATTGATAGGTTGGTCAAATCGCCCCTTAATGACAAAACAGTCGTCAATCGCCTGTCTACAGCCTAAAATCATTTATTTACGTATATCTCTTTTAGATATACCTACTTATTGCAAAGCATCTGGGGCCTAATTGTCCTAAAATAAATCTTGATAAATCACAACCGAACCAAGGCCGAACCGTTCATTCAGATAGTTCTCAATTTCAAAAGCTATCAAATTGTTTGACACAAAAAACAAACTCAATCATTTTGAAAGTTTTCGAAAACAAAAACTGACTGACGGTTGTGGTTCGATTGCGTTTGGCAACAATTTATTTTAGGATAATTGGGCCCCTGATCACATCGTAATTCCATTGAATCGAATTGATAATACTTTCATCTCAACATTTAAACTGTACAAAAACAAACAATTTCACCATTACCGCTAATTATATCGCAAAGCAATTAATTGAAAAGCATTAAAACGAACAAATTAGCTCTTACTTCCACATTATGGGGCAGCCCGCATCACCGGCGAGTAATTTGATTGATAAGAGCACACAGCCATTTGTGATGTAACTGGCAGTTGTACACAATAGCTGGTTATTAGCGTCACTTCGACGTATTGACTGCTTGATTGAATTTAATTTTTAAATCGAAGGCATTTTCAAGCAAAATAATGCCAGGATTTACAGAGTTTTGAAGAAAAATACCTTAACTTTAGTTTTAATTGCTTTGTATAATTTTTGCATGCTGTGGTCTCTCATAATTGAAGGAGTACACTGGCTATGTAATGTATGCGACTTATTACATTACTTTTATTATTATTTGATTTATAGCACCTGATGAGAAGCGCAGACAGGGTCTACGAATTCACGTAACGGAGATGTAGAGGGATACCCCTCTGGTATACACACACACAGACACTCACACAGACACGATAGAACATAGCAAAATTAATTATTATTTCGATTTGATACACTTACAGCGGTTACGCACTGCATCCGATCTGAATCCGTGAAAATACGTTCCGAAGTAGCCATAGAACTATTTGTATGGTAGTTTACGCACTACATCCGGCATCCGTCATCCGATTTCTATCCGTCATCCGTGAGTTTCTAATTCGGAAGAAAAATTGACGGACCGAAGTAGCCGTCGTACTGTTTGTATGAACGCTTTCGCATTACCTCGGATTCAAATCAGACGCCAAACGGATATGCCAAAGATGGCCCCTGAATTGTTTGAATTTGAATCAGAGATCGGAATAGTGCGTAAGCAACATCCGAATTCGGTCCGAGATTTTTACTCTAGATCGGTATTTTCACGGATTCGGATCGGATGCAGTGCGTAAACCAATATCCGAATTCGGTCCGAGTTTTTATATCCGTATTTTCACGGATTCTGATCGGATGCAGTGCGTAATCGCTCTAAATGCCAATGTCTTTAGTGGGTGGCACGTACGTAGTACGTTGTGAACGCGGTACGTAACTATGTGTTTATTCAGAGTCACAAGATTATCTATACATAGAGACTAGAAGAACCAAACACTTGTTTGAGTCATCATCACATTTTAAATACTTGTAATTTTCGTGTTATTAATTAACTATCGTTCTGTTTAACCTTGTTCCAATTTTGTTGGGGTTCGCTTTCAATCTAATCAGATGTGGCTGCACACAAGTACATGGAGCGACTGCCATCAGACCTCCGCAACCCAGTTACTGGGCAATACCGATATCCTAAGGTTACACCAGTTGTCAGACTTTCGGGCTTCTGACTACCCGCAACGACTGTCATAGGTATTCGAATGACACCCGGTACCGACGACTTAACGTGCTCTCCAAGGCACGGAGGGATCTCGATGTGTAAGGAACGGTCACCCATCCACGGACTGACCGTGGCAAGCGCAGCTTAACCTTGCAAATCGTATGATCTACGCGGTTATTAATTAGTCACGAGCTAATTAATTAGAGTTTCGTGATACGAACTATACAGGTGTAAACGAATTCGTGTAATTCCTTAAAACCACATGATACTGGTGTAGATTGCCCCCCGCACGGGAATTAGCTTATATAAAATAAAATTCTTTTTTTTCATGCGGCAGAGTTAAGTAATCGTAAACCACCTCATAGGAAAAAAGTAAAAAAAAAAAAGTTTTTTTTGGAAAAAGTGTATTTTATCTTAGTCAACGTTTCGATGCCACGCATATATGAATGAAAGCACGGCGACGCGGCTGGCGGGCCCGACTAACACGATATCGGTCTTTGCAGTCAGTTAACTCGGAGTTCTAAAATGACTCAGGAATAGAAAATGAAGTATTATTTTTGTTTTTTTTATTTGCTTGTATTTCCAAAATACCCATTTAGGGATAATCTGTGTCACCAGTAGATCACGCGGTTTGAAGGAATTACACGAATTCGTTTTCACCCTGTATCACACGACATATTATACGAAATTTTGTTTTTCATGATACGTTCTCACCCTCTTGCCTTTCTCTTTGCCTTAATGACTCCATCATATTAACGTTCCCGATTCCCGAACAACAAAATTGAGCTTCAAATCCCTAGACTTAATAATGACTGATGAGGTAAACTTTAAAAGTAGTGGTGGAATATCGATAATGTATGGAAAGAGCTCAGTCGTGCCTGAACGACCGTTGATAAAGCTGGTATCACAAGCTATACCCGTGGCTCCGCATAAAATAAAGTTTTTAATATTCCGGAATCAAAAGTACCTTTTGTCCTTCTCTAATGAGGCCCACACACGTAACTATCCTCGAGAGCAATGGATCCGAGTCATCAACATGAACCTTAATATCTTGGAAATTAAGAATTATAGCTTAAGTATTTAAATAAAAAATAATTTATAGACAATTTAAGAAGTTTTATTTGAGTAGTATTAAATTAGTCTATAAAACATTTTTATTTCAATATACTATCATTCTTAATTTCTGAGATATTAAGTAACAGAAACCTTAATATCTCAAAAAGTAAGAATGATAGACAGCGGCTTGTACAAGTATGAAGAAGAAAGAATTTGCGCAAAAGTCTAGCGGCTAGTGGCTATGAAGCTATAACCGAGTGTTCGGCGACCTAGAATAAGTTCACTAAAATAGTGAGAATGATCCTATTATACAGGGTGTTAACGAATTCGTGTAACTCCTTAAAGCCACATGATCTACTACTGGTGTAGATTGGCCCCGCACGGGAATTAGCTTGATTAAAAATAAAAAAAATAAAAATCTTTGTTTTTTCATGCGGTATGGTTACGTAATCGTACCTAAACCATCTAATAAGGATTCAGTAAAAAAATAAGAATTTTTTTTTGCAAAAAAAATATTTCATGCGCTCGAACATTTCGATGCCACGCATAAATGAATGAAAGCACGGTGACGCGGCTGGCGGGCAAGACTAACGCGATATCGCTCTTTGCAGTAAGTTGACTCGGGGCTCTAAAATGACTCAGAAATAGAAAACGAAGATTTAATTTTCAATTTTTTTTTCAGTTTATTTTCAAAAAATCCCTTTTAGGGTTAATCTGTGTCACCAGTAGATCACGCGGTTTGAAGGAATTACACGAATTCGTTAACACCCTGTATTTTCATGGCATTTTTGTCTTTATGAAAATAAACTTCTTTAAACTTAAGAAAGTTTAGTTATTGCGATACATTATTGGTTTCCGACTTCCACGCGGACGGAGTCGCGGGCATAACTAGTTTGTAATATTAGTGTGGATGTACTTATAACCACCCACCAATGGGAAAATTACCATCTGATAGTGTTACTACGAGTTTTGCCGCAACTTGAATGTTAATATTATATTAAAACGTTATACCTACAGTATGTTAAATAACGGAGGGTGTTCCCTTAAACCCGATAATGTACATCAATGATAAAAAAAAAACTAGGTAGGTAAGTACATAAAAATATTTCAGTACGGCCTGTTTAAGACCAAAATAGTAGCGTACTTATGTTAAGTGCGATGTTGCCGTGATTTCCAAATTGATAGACAAATGCGCATGTACCAGGGGCCTAATTCTCCTAAAATAAATCTTGATTGAAATGAAATCTTGATGAATCAGGCGACTTGACGGGATAGAAGCGGTGCCGGGCGGGGACCGGAGAATCGTACGATATAACTCTGAGAATCGCTCAAGTTTATCGCATACAACAAGCCAATACTTCGTAGCATAGCGTTGGCATAGCTAGTTTTCGTAAACGAAAACTGTCTGAATGAACGATTCAGTTGCAATTGATAAAAGTTTCTGTTAGTAGAATTGGCCCCCTGGGGCCTAATTCTCCTAAAATAAATCACAACCGAACCAAGGCCGAACCGTTCATTCAGACAGTTCTCAATTTCAAAAGCTATCAAATTGTTTGACACAAAAAACAAAATCAATCATTTTGAAAGTTTTCGAAAACAAAAACTGACTGACGGTTGTGGTTCGATTGCGTTTGGCAACAATTTATTTTAGGAGAATTGGGCCCCAGTAAGCGTTGCTTTTACGTATCAATTTTTTTATTATCATTTTTTAGTTTTTAGGGTTCCGTACCCATAGGGTAAAACGGGACCTTATTACTAAGACTCCGCTGTCCGTCCGTCCGTCTGTCACCAGGCTGTATCTCATGAACCGTGATAGTTAGACAGTTGAAATTTTCACAGATGATGTGTTTCTGTTGCCGCTATAACAACAAATACTAAAAAACAGAATAAAATAAATATTTAAGGGGGGCTCCCTTACAACAAACATGTTTTTTTTGCCGTTTTATAGATAACTAGCTTATGCCCGCGGCTTCGCTCGCGTTAATTTAGAATTTGACAATCAACTCTTAACACACTACTAAAGTTGCTATAATAATATAATTCAATCATGATTCGAAAGACACGTGGCGTCATCTATGAACCTTATGTTGTGTTCCTCGGAAACAGTACTTTTTTTCGGGATGAAAGGTACCCTATGTCCGTTTTTGTACACCTGATAACGTATGTGCAAAATTTCAGGATGATCGGTTCAGTGGTTTAGGCGTGAAAAGGTAACAAACAAACAAACTTACTTTCGCATTTATAATATTAAATATGAGTAGTCTACCTGCAAACCGCGCTATGCGACAATTTTTGTGATTTTTAGTTAATGGCGGAAAACGGACCAGTATTTAAAATAAATTCACATATTTAAAAAATACAGCGCCAAAACTTGCTATATTCTGAGCAAATCGGTATCAAATGTTGACTACTCTTGCAAAACTCGCTATCTTACTTAATTTTCTGGAACGGAACAACCTTTTTTTTCAGTTTATGTTTTTTTTTATCCAAGCACTTAACGCCGTTTGCAAGTGAACTACTAATATATAGTTAGGATAGTTAGGATGGTACGGAATAGTGATGTTCAAATCCGCTATAAACTGTAGACGTGTTATAAACTATAAAATATATTCATATAATCTGTTATTTTATACGCTATCATTATAACGCGGTGTTACAAAACTCAGGCGCAGTCTGAACGCGGAGACGCTATAATTGTATTTAACAACACGCTAAACGGACTTGATGATGCGCGGTAAATGTTATCTCGCAACGCGCTGTACCCTAAAGAATATAATAATACTTCCTTCCCTTACGCGCTGTTGCTAGTCGCTACGCTATCTTGCTATCTCGTTCTGGCCCCGCTGTGCGCATTTAGACTTTTATTCGTTGAGTAGATTGAGGCGTTATAATATAGCGCGAAGTCAGAGCCGCTATAGCAAACGCTATACGCTATGTACACATAGTCTATCATATTCTGGCGCTATACGTTATATTAACCACCACTAGTACGGAACCCTTCGTGCGCGAGTCCGATTCGCACTTGGCCGGTTTTTTGTTTTTCTTACTTATGATTTTTTTTTTTGTATGTTCTGTCGCTATAGTATTGCTGGTTATCGGGAACGCCTTTCGTTAGTTAACACACTGTATATATATATAATACGTAGGTGTACAAACTATCGATTTTGTAATCAACAGGTGATTTCGTCCGTAATCTGTTTGAAGTGTAAAATAACGGCTTGTTTTTATTGATTTGTGTGCCGTGGTTTTTCATTCGCAGCGATTAACATAGGTTTTAAGACCTTGAATTAGAACACTGTGAAAAAAAAAACAATTACAGTTCTTATTACTCTTTGCAACTGCGTGAATAATTGTTGCAAAATGTAACTGAAGGGTAATTATCATAAGTTAGTATAATGTGCATATACAGGGTGTAATCGAATTTGTGTAATTCCTTCAAACCACATGATCTATTAATGGTATAGATTAACCCCGAACGGAATTTAGATTGAATAAAAATAACAAAATATTTTTTTTCTTCCCAATTTTTTTTTGTGATAAAATTTTTCGATGCCATGCATAAATGAATGAAGACACGGCAACACAGCTGACCGACACGATTAGCGCAATATCGCTCCACGCAGTCAGTTAACTTGGGAAGCTAAAATTACTCAGTTAAAGAACACCATGGTTAATTTTTGTTTGTTGATTCTGAAGAAAACCTATGCAGGGTCAATAAGTGTCACAAGTAGATCACACGGTTTGAAGGAATTACATGAATTCGTTTACACCCTGTATAAAAAAGCGATAGCCAAACGGTTGACAGCTTACCTTCCACATGAAGGGAGAAAACGCGTAACAGCGGTTACGCACTGCATCCGATCCGAATCCGTGAAAATACGTTCTGAAGTAGCCATAGAACTATTTGTATGGTAGTTTACGCACTACATCCGGCATCCGTCATCCGATTTCTATCCGTCATCCGTGAGTTTCTAATTCGGAAGAACAATTGACGGACCGAAGTAGCCATCGAACTATTTGTATGGTAGTTTACGCACTACATCCGGCATCCGTCATCCGATTTCTATCCGTCATCCGTGAGTTTCTAATTCGGAAGAACAATTGACGGACCGAAGTAGCCATCGAACTATTTGTATGGTTGTTTACGCACTACATCCGGCATCCGTCATCCGATTTCTATCCGTCATCCATGAGTTTCTAATTCGGAAGAACAATTGACGGACGAATTGTTTGAATTTGAATCAGAGATCTCTGTACTCTAGATCGGTATTTTCACGGATTCGGATCGGATGCAGTGCGTAAAGCAAAATCCGAATTCGGTCCGAGTTTTTTACATCCGTATTTTCACGGATTCGGATCGGATGCACTGCGTAATCGCTGTAACGCGAGGCCAGACTTATCAGACCGTTTCAATGAACGTCGCAAAATTCATGCGCATTCACCACGCTTCACTATCGATTGAGCACTAATGAGGATGCTGCTTCCTAGCTTGTCTAGCTTATAATGAAGCCATATATCAGCACCTCACCCACTTAAGCAAGCATAAATCATTGGTCGTGTCTACGAGCACCGCCGTCAGTACCAAATGATACGTATAATGAGATGTACACGACCTGTTCATTATCCGGCGACACCTCATCTTGTATGCCTCGGTTAATTGCAATTACATTGAGTTAGGGTTCACAAAAACTTGACGTGTGACATTTTTCTACCTTTTTTTTTTGTATTATAACTTTCGTTCGACTCGCGACCTCGCCGCGTGTTCAACTCATGATTAAGGGCTCTATTTGGGTCCGAAACTAGTCGGGCAATCCCGAAAAATGCACGTGAGTAAACCGACAATAATAGGGTATTTGACTGAAAAAATCTAATTAGTCCGTCAGTTAGATTATGAAAAAATATTTGACCCGTATTTTTTCTTTTGTTACGTAAACCAAAATTTACGAAGATATGACACTTTTAAAATTGGCAAAACGTCACAAGCCAGTACAATTTTTACTATCTTCTGACGTCACAAGCCCCCACTCTCGAGTTTTGATGCGTTTTATCTTCCCAAGTATTTATAGATTTAACAAAAGAAAAAATACGTGTCAATTATTTTTAAAACTCTAACTGGCGGACTAATAAGATTTGCAATTTATTGATGCTGTCAACATGCCTTATGTTTCTACCTGATTCATTTTAGCGGATAAAAACTTGGGGCCTATCTATGTATATAAAAATGAATCCCTATTTCCCTTGGTCACGGCATCACGCGTGAGCGGCAGGACCGATTTCGCAATTTTTTTTTTGTTGTTTTCGATAATCTCAGGAGAAGTTTCTTTATGAAAGAAAATGTTGACATTTAAAAACAAAACGAAATTATCTTAGTATGTCCATATTCTTCATTTGCTTACCGCATGCATGAAAATGGTTTTAACTATTTGTTACTATTTTGATTTTGTTTCTGAAGGTAGGTAGTAGGTAAGTAGTAGATACTAAGTAGGAAAAAGTGCATTGCAACATTGCACAGCTAGTTGTGAATAAAAGATTGGGGTACAATAACCCATCTGCTACCATAATGTAGTGATTATGAAATTTTCCAATAAGGATTTATCTAGGAGGCCATATGTTATGGACATCTGACGTATGCACGATTACATTACAAGCTATACAAGATGTCTCAAAAAGTAGTGTCAAGCGGATGTCCAGAGGTAGAGCACCCTTACAGGTACCCAAATCACCCCCATGTGTGTTCCGCGATTTTTTGTAGTTTTCGAGTTATGATTTATTTTCATGTTTTAACCAAACCCTTACTTTATTGTCATTTTTGATCATAGTGTCATGAATAGTTGAGGCAAATGCGTGTTGTGCGATATGTGGTGAAAACAAAATGTATGCTATTGAAAAGTTTAGAGACAGAATTATTATCGCTTAATGAACAGTTGATGATAGGTTGTTGAAATACCCCCTGAAATCTCCTAAGTATCCAACAGTTGCGTCCTATTCCCTCTACGTTTCTCTTCCTGTACCTAATATAACCGTTATCATGAATAGAGCTTAATAAAAAAATAAAATAAAAGGTTTATTGCAGAAACTCGTTCAAATTTTTACAATAAATCTTACATAGGGGCCTCCTTTTAAGTATAAGATATACCTGTGTTAGGAGGCCCCCGCTCTTCAATGTTAAATTATAAAGTGACAAAAGAAATCACAAGAAAAAAAAAGAAAAAATAAAAACTTAGAGATAAGTAGTATCCTAAATTAGTGTGAGTGAGTGTATGTATGTGTGTGTGTGCATGTGTGTATGTGTGTGTGGGTGCATGTGTGAATATTTTCAACTCATATTGTCGATAATAATAATAAATAATAAAATCAATTCATATAATCAAATGAACCTCGACTTAAAAGATACGAGTAGCAAAACTACAAAAATTGTATAGCTACATCTACAACCCATTTATTCTTGTTTAAATACGTCACTTGATTGGCATAAATGTCAGACTATTAAACTACAACCGAGGTACAACAATGCTCTATATAAGTCGATTTAAGTCTACAAAGCTCTGAATGAAGGTTCAAAGTCGGTCATCGATTTACTGTGGACTGTTACCAACTTATCTTTTTTTAACTGAAAATTCAGCATGTTAAACGTCACGTCAACTGTTAGACGGTTGAATAAGTTTCGACGATAGCGCTTAGTAACGCAAATGTTGGATATTCCTGTAATAACTTTTTAGTTACTAATAGATAACCTAGTTGCAGGGATTATTAAGTCTAATATACAAGGTTAGTCGGAAAGGGGGTACTAATCCGTAGCCCACTTATAGTATTGCTGATGACTGTTTGAAAGCAAGTGTTAAAATTTCAAAATTCGAGATTTTTTTTTCCAAATAAATTGATTTTTATTTTAGTTTTTTCAAAAATTCTTTATCCCTGCTTTAGTTACAAATTCAGAAAATGGTGCTTCTAATTCATGACCCCAAATATGACCTAAAATTTAAACACAGCTGATCATAACTGGGGATAGGTAGATTTTAGAGATTTTTTTTTGCGATTTTTGAACAACTGTTTCTCTTAAACTATTGAGTTTTGGGAAAAGTTGTAGAACAAAAGTTATTCATTATTCATTATTATGTGTACTTTAACACTCTTTCGGATTAGTACCCCCTTTCTGACTAACCTTGTATAACTTTAGTACGCTACGCATGCTGTGTTTGCGTCTAGTAGGATATAATCTAGCCGCCTACAATTTTCGCTATTTGTTATACAGGCTGTTAACGAATTCGTGTAATTCCTTAAACCACGTGAACTACTGGTGACACAGATTAACCCTAATAACCGACCTATATAACCGACCTATAAGATAACCTAATAACCTAAAAACCCGATTTTTTGAAAATGAACTAAAAAAAAAATCTTGATTTTCTATTTCTGAGTAATTTTAGAGCCTTGAGCCAGCCGGGTCGCCGTGCTTTCATTAATTTATGCGTGGCATCGAAATATTCACAAAAATAAGATACTTTTTTTGCAAAAAAAATAATTCTTATTTTTTTACTGAATCCATAATAGGTGGTTTACATACGATCGTAATAAAGCCGCATGAAAAAATAATAATTTTATTTTTTTATTTTTAATCAAGCTAAATCCCGTGCGGGGCCTGTCTACATCAGTAGTAGATCATGTGGTTTTAAGGAATTACACAATTTCGTTAACAACCTGTATTATGTTACGGGTAAAGGCCGAGCGGCGGTTCACATTAAAGTTCGGCGCCAAGCAGTTTACTGTGTTCTATCGTGTGGTGGGTATATGAAAATCCCCCTATGTCTCCGTTACGTGGATTCATGAGCTTCATCTTAGACCCTGTCTGCGTTTAACATCATGTGCGACTAGGGAAAAAAGTGGCAAAGTCAAATCCTAACTAATATTATAAATGCGAAAGTAAGTTTGTTTGTTTGTTACCTTTTCACGCCTAAACCACTGAACCAATCATCCTGAAATTTTGCATATACGTTGTCAGGTGTACAGAAACGGACATAAGGTACCTTTCATCCGGAAAAAAGCACTGTTCCCGAGGAAAACAACAATAACGTGCATAGAGGGCGCCACGTGTCTTTCGAATCACGATTGAATTACATTTTTTACTATAGAAACTTTTGTTGTGTTAAGAGTGGATTGTCGAATTATAAATTAACGGGAGCGAAGCCGCGTGCAAAGGCTGGTAAATTATATTTTTAAATGCATATCACAAAAAACAATATACTTGCATTTAAAATACGGACATAGAAAATACCTTTCATCCCGAAAAAAAGTACTGTTCCCGAGAAAAACAACAATAACGATAATAGATGGCGCCATGTGTCTTTCGAATCATGATTGAATTATTAAAAAAACTTTAGTAGTGTGTCAAGAGTATTTTTTTTAATTATAAATTAACGCGAGCGGAGCCACAGGCAAAAGCAAGTAATAACATAAATAAAATTTCAACATGCTTTAATCACCAACACATTTGTCAAGCTTGGTGATTATGGCAATTTCCCTTATAGCTTTAACGTTCTTCGCCATCCATCAAAAGGCTACAGTTTCGGCAATGGTCTTAGTATAATTGCATGCTTTGTTTACATTTATTCGCTATTGTTTGTGGCGACTGCTCTAACAGTTCAACGACTTTTTAGAGCTCACCATAAAACTGTCGACTCATGTTACGTGTCACCGAGCAGTTTAATGTTTTTTTTGTTTCAAAACTGACTGTCAGATGACTGTTCGCTAGTACAAAATCTAGTAGTGTCAAATTCCTGGCTAGGTTCTGCAATAAACTGTGGCACAGGTCGTTGAACTTGGAGTGGTATGTGATGGAATGGTATCAGTGTAAATTATTAAAATTGGAAATAAATAATAAATAATTGGATAATGTGAATGATTGAATATAGGAATTTGTTGAACTGTGACTGATATTTAATGCATAAGTGTACAATTTAAAAATCATTGATTCAATAATAATAATTATAGATATTAGCACGCCATGAGAAATGGCAGACATGTCGTGAACCACTCATATTAAAAGATTCTGCATGTAAAAAATATAAAAATAATAAATATTAGTCTGTAACTGTCCCACTGCTGGGCAAAGGTCTCTTCTCATACAGAGAAGTAACGAGCATTGATCACTCACCACGCTTGCTCACTGCGAGTTGGCGATTTCAGAACATTAAGTCCAGGTTTCCTCACGATGTTTTCCTTCACCGTTTGTCAGTGGCGTCTTAGATTAACTAAGAAAGTACATATGACATTGAAAAAGTCACATTGGTATACATGCCGGGTCTGTAACCTCCGGACCACCACGACATCCGGCAAGTATGTATTATTTTAATTCTGTATGTATTGTATACCTACCTACACATGATTGAGCAAATAAAATTTCTTATTCTTAGGGCTGATTTTTCAATCGCCAGATAAATTTTATCTGGGGAATAAGTTCGACGTTTTGACAGCTTTTGTATAGGAAATATGTCAAACTGTCATATTTATTCCTTAGATAAAAGTTATCTGACGATTGAAAAATCGGCCCTTAAAAGTATTTATAGGAAGTAATAAAAGTAATTAACTTATCTATTTTACCTAGGACTATTCGTTTCCGGACTCGTGGCTAATTATCAACTGCGCAGATCATTCGATTTGCGAGGTTAAGCTGCGCTTGCCGCGGTCAGACTGTGGATGGGTGACCGTTCTTTACATTGAAACCCCTCCGTGCTTCGGAGAGCACGCTGAACAGTCGGTCTTGGTTTCATATGAATACCTTTGACAGTCGTTACGGGTAGTCAGAAGCCTGAATGTCTGACACCTTTAAAGGCCGCTACACACCAAAGCCACCGGGGCGGCTTTACACACGGTGGGTTATGGCACCGGGCTTATTTTGCGTCATATTCGCTCGCTTAGTTCGCGTTAGTTGGCCGCAATAAACCGCCGGGCTTGTTTTGCGTCATATTCGCTCGCTTAGTTCGCGTTAGTTGGCCGCAATGACCCGCCGGGCTTGTTTTGCGTCATATTCGCTCGCTTAGTTCGCGTTAGTTGGCCGCAATAACCCGCCGGGCTTGTTTTGCGTCATATTCGCTCGCTTATCGCGTTAGTTGGCCGCAATAACCCGCCGGGCTTGTTTTGCGTCATATTCGCTCGCTTAGTTCGCGTTAGTTGGCCGCAATAACCCGCCGGGCTTGTTTTGCGTCATATTCGCTCGCTTATCGCGTTAGTTGGCCGCAATAACCCGCCGGTATAATCCGCCGGGTAAAGCCCGGCCCGGCGACTTTGGTGTGTAGAGACCTTAAGGATATCGACATTGCCCAGTAACTGGATTGCGGAGGTCCGATAACAGACGCCGGCATTGTCGGCGGCATGTGTGTAGAAGCCTTATCAGCAAAGCGAGGCTCCACCGTTATAGCACAGTCTACCTATATCTTACTTCTTACAGTCGGTCAACGTATAACATTGTCGCAGAGCAATCGTGCGGAGGGTTGCGGGGTGAAGGAGCGGAGGTTATGTCCCGAGTAGCCATACTGCATACTTGGGACATAACCTCCGCCCCTACCCAATTTTGACATTTCATAGGACCTGTTAAATGTATGGGCGTTGACCCACTGTATGTAGTAAGTAGGTACACTGTGGTTATAGTATGGGAACCCAAGACCGTCATCAGCAATATATCTAATTAAACTTACTAGTCAAAAATGATAATAGGGTCACTTCCAACGAACTACACAACCGCCATCGGGCACCACAGCTTACTCCTGACCTCTGCATAACCCTTCGAGGGATACAGCGTGGTGATTTATACAACGACTTTTGTATTACGGACATTATCCGAAATTGACTCCGGCTCTATTATTAATTCGACTTTGTTTACTTTATTTCTGTGTACATCGACACTTGGCCTCACTTAAAACTTTTTCCTTGCTTTAACCTTCATTGTCTTTCGATATGTTGTATAAGAAATAAAACACGACGCCAGTAAAACTACCAATAATGTGATTTGACTTTTTAATGGAAATTTTCCTGTTATTGACCTTCACTGTAATGTGTTTATTGATATTACTAGCGACCAGAGGCGAAGGCTCCATACAACTCGATTCCTATCGGCTTCCCTTTCAAAACGAGTAGTTACTGGAATTCACGCATCACACTTGAGCAAGGTAAGTATTTTTTGGTCCGGCTTCCCTTTTAAGAAAATTCACCCTTCGCCACTGCTAGCGACCCGGCCCGGCTTCACCCGGGTGCAATGTATTTTACACATAAACCTACCTCTTGAATCACTCTATCTATTAAAAAAACCGCGTCAAAATCCGTTGCGTAGTTTAAAAGATCTAAGCATACATAGGGACAGACAGCGGGAAGCGACTTTGTTTTATATTATGTAGTGATGAATACTTGCATCTATACTATGTATACCTCACTTACTAAATATAGTTATCTTCTACGTGTCATTTATGTTATTATTGTCTGAATATATTAGGTATCAAATAGCTGTGTAAATTCATATACCTAAAGCTTTTGATATCCCGGGTAGAGTAGTTCCCATTGAATTTGTTACCTGAAGCCTTTTCCAAGCTACTTCCTGGAAAATGGTTCAAATCGATTTGAAACCAATGAAAACGTAGTATACAGGATAGAAACGTTGTGTGTGAAAAGTGCCAACATGCGACTATTTTTATCAAAGTAACAGGTAGGTAATGAAAAACTTTTAGCTAATATTGAAACTAGGTTGCCTAAAAAACAGATACAACTATATTTTTTTTTAATTATATCGCCTTTTTTCCAAAATGTTGTTTTTCTACGATAACGTTTCCACCTGTATATATACAGACAGAATCACTTTCTTTATAATATTAATGTAGATGGATCAAGGTTCCCTTTGCCGAAATATTTTATGAAAGTCCTTCAATTTCAGAATCGTAGCCATGTAGGTATTCACTAGTAAACATTTGCTTATAAACACTTTTTCAGAAGTTTCTGTAAAGCCGGGTCCGCTGCGCCGTGTTTTCGTGTTTGCAAACAGGTTGACATTGTTTGCCAACCGAATAGGGGCGTGGCCTAACATTTTTGATAGCAAAATTGGCGCTGCGGACCCGGCTTAACATCGTTTGCTAACCGAATAGGGGCGTGGCCTAACAGTGTTGTTCGCAAAAACACAATAACATGTTAGAAAATTGGCGCTGCGGACCCGGCTTAACATTAATACATGTTGCGGTATACACTACTGACAATTTTTAACGGCAGAAGCTAGGAAGCATTGTTTGAAGAAACATTTTTGTTGTTTTATTTTAAAATTGTATCCGAAACATTGTTTTATTCTTGCTTTGTTCTGTATTGTTCTATTAAATCGAACGTGAGCTGTCAGTCACAGTGCAGTACTTAACGAGCCATTAATGCAGTCTGCAAAAATTCACACGTTTGCATCTAATTAAATTTAATTGAAACAACTCTGCACTGTAAAATATGCTTGAAACTTTCACACGTCATTAGGATATTTTTATAAACAATAATTTATTAATTACTGTATTATTTTAAATTTCATTCGGCATTGATTGCCGTTGGTGTCATGGTCGCAAGCGCGACTACTAAGCGTGAGGTCCTAGGTTCAATCCCCAGGTCGGGCAAAGTGTTATTGGATTTTTCCGTGTGGAATTTCTTAGTAGCAGCCCGGAATATAAATTTGTGCCCGGTTGATGGCAATAGGCTCGCCCGCTATTACATGGGACGTAAACATAACGGCGAAATGTGGGTGCAGTAAACACCTCTGCTCAACCCCTTCTTGCTTCTTGCTTAAACCCTTCGGGGAATACAGGCGTGATGTATGTTTTCATTCGGCAATATTTAAATGAGGAGATGAAGATCAAACGTCTTTAAAAAAAATTGCAGACACAACGATTTTTTAAATTAATTATAGGCTTACATTTGACCACTATCTCACCTTATGATAAGTGAAGGTGCTGTCGACGATAGTGCACGCTTGCCTAAAAGAAACCTTTTCACTCAAGATTTGAAAACTCCAAAGTTATAGCTATCGGGAGACACAGACTCTGGCAGGAAGTTCCACTTCTTAGCTGTACGCACAAAGAACGTGTTGCCAAAACATTTTCTGCGTATAGGTGGAACTCTTGATCGAAGCTACTACAAAAACAAAACAACTTTCACATAACAATCGTTCGAACCTATCCTAACAAACCGATTTACTCATCAGCTAATCAAGTAAGTGTTCGTCATCGCAGCACGTCACTAGTCATCGTATCGATCGCCACGTCGATATCTGCATAGGCAGTCCTTGACACGCGCGGCCGTGTCACTACACTAGCTGTCAGATTTCTATTTAATCTATGCCCGCTTTGATATTAAGTTGGTGAATATTTTATCATGTGTTACGTGTGTGAACCGTGTAATTATAACGCCATTATTTTGTTTAACTGCTTTTTGATTTGAATATGGATTTGACCCAGTTTTTAATAAAAGTGTGTTTCTGCTATTGTGTATTACTTAGGTATCTATTCATGATTTGATCGTTCTTTGTTTCTGAATGAAATGGGAAGAGTAGTTTCAGAGGGCTAAAGATATTCCAGACAATTAAATAAAATTGCATGGAATCGGATATCATGCAATATGTAGGTAGGTACCTGGGGAGATATTTCCCTGAATTACGAATTATTCATTTGTAAGTAAAAATTTTCAGATCTGTTCCATATTTAGATAAAAAACATGTCAAGTTCGTATATCTTTATTTAAGTACCTAACCAGAGTATTGTTTGTGTTATGATATGAATCGTTACTCTAAATCCTTTATGGTTTAGAAAGGGACTGGCCCCCATGATGAACTACTCTGAAAGTCTGCACTCTATACTTTGGTATAAAATTTCAGCTGAATAGTTCCG
Source organism: Amphipyra tragopoginis (assembly GCA_905220435.1). Taxonomy (NCBI): domain Eukaryota; kingdom Metazoa; phylum Arthropoda; class Insecta; order Lepidoptera; family Noctuidae; genus Amphipyra; species Amphipyra tragopoginis. The sequence goes on from HG991994.1 coordinate 21,436,499, forward strand.
AGTAACGATTCATATTAAAATACAACCTATACTCTATTTGTTTAGGTACTTAAATAAACGTAAACGAACTTGACATGTCTTTTCATCTAAATATGCAATAAATCTGAATATTTTTACTTACAAATTAATAATTCACAATTTAGGGAAATATAAATATTTTGAGAATTTCAAGTAATATTTCACATATAAGACACATTTTTTGTGTAAATGGCAAGATTGTCTACATTTATTTAAATACCTCTAAGGAACAGAGGTTATCGTTAAACTATTCAATAAAGTTTATTGATCTAAAACAAATTACTGAATGTAAAGCTTATGTATGAAATAAATTAAAACCTAATACCTAAATGTATTCAAAATAGCAAAAATAAAGCTTGCATACTTGCACAGCTATTAAATAAAACTTAGCTTAAGGCGGTATTATCACCAATGCCGCAGGCCGCATCCAGTAATAGTGTAATTTAAAAATACGTGTGTTAGCAAACACAGGTCAAAATTAAACGAAGCAATAATGGTGTTTGTTTTAAAAACTAGGTATAAGTACAGATTTTATCTGTATGTTCGTATAATCCAAAGTAAAATCCTAGTCTCAGCATGGGTTAAGGTATTTTTTAGGATTCCGTAGCCAAAGGGTAAAACGAGACCCTATTAGTAAGACTACGCTGTCCGTCTGTCCGTCTGTCACCAGGCTGTATCTCATGAACCGTGATAGTTAGACAGTTGAAATTTTCACAGATGATGTACTTATTTCTGTTGCCGCTATAACAACAAATTCTAGAAAACAGAATAAAATAAATATTTAAGGGGGCTCCCATACAACAAACGTGATTTTTTTTGCTCGTTTTTGCTCGACATTGATAACGGCAACAGGTAGACGCTTGAAATATTCATAGAATATTTAATTAAATATTCACTTTAAAAATAAATACCTAATACAATTTTTATAAAACAAATAATTTTTTATTTTATTTTTATTTAACAATAGTTTTTATAGAGACTCGGCCAAGTGCGAGTCGGACTTGCGCGCGAAGGGTTCCGTACCATTAGCTATAAAAACGGCAAAAAAAAATCACGTTTGTTGTATGGGAGCCCTCTTGAATATTTATTTTATTCTGTTGTTTAGTATTTGTTGTTATACCACTATAACCAATAATATAATAATAAAATATAAAATAATAATAATGCCACCAATAGAAATACATCATCTGTGTAAATTTCAAGTGTCTAACTATCACGGTACGGATACAGCCTGGTGACAGACGGACGGACAGACAGCGGAGTCTTAGTAATAGGGTCCCGCTTTATCCTTCGGGTACGGAAGCCTAAAAAAGGATAATATAGCTGTTTTACGGTTTTTGATGATGTCGTTTACGTGTTTTCGATAGCAGTCTCCTTACGGGTACCATTTACGAAATGACCGTTATGTCAGGACTCATCTTTTTTTGAACAGAGTACAGGTTAGATTTTCTAAATATACGGTCAGCAACAAAACTAGCTGAACATTTGAGTTTTTAAATTTTGCATTAATTAGATAACTAATTGATAGGAAACAAAAACTTTAAGACATACTTAGAGCTGTATCTAGCAGCTCTAGGTATCTATTAAAGCTTTTGTTTTAAAACAATTAGTTTTCTAATTAATGCCAATTTTAAAACTCAAATGTTCAGCTACTTTAGTTGCTGACCGTACTAGAAAATAGTCCATTATAATCATAAATAAGTGACATACATATATCATCAAAACATCTACAAAAAAAAACTTTTATTTAGTTTTGTTTTATTGAGGTTAAAAGTTTCAAGGTGAAGGCCAAAAGTTTCAAAAATGACTTCCTGGTTTAACTTTCTAACAACCTTTACACATGTAAAGGGAAATAACGCTTGTAAAAATCTACCTAAATCATCAATGTGTCACTCAATCAACAATCAATCACTTACGAACAAGAAAAACGATCAAATTAAACGAACACGTGCCTATTTAAAACTATTACTTAGACAACATGCCGTGTGTGTTCATATGCAAACAAAATGGTTGCTCGAACAATACCTTAGGATAATTGCTCTATTACTTTCAATTACACCACCACTTTATACTGTAATACCCAGTTTCTATATCCGAAACGTTTTGCTTACTGTAGTATTTGATAACGAATCGTTAATTAATTGTAGATTAAGACCCAATTTCACCATACTCTGTTAGTTATTAATGTCCTGTTAAACATTTTAACAGACTGTTTATCAGTACATTGAAATTGACATTGACAGCTTAACAGACCGTTAACAACTAACATTGTATGGTGAAATTGGGTCTAAGGGTCAAAATACACGTCCGATAGTTGCTTCCGGGAGCCGGATCCGACTATCTGATCGGATTCATGAAATACACGTACGATTCTCGTGTCCGATTTTTTTCTGTACGTCGACGACGCCCGGACGATGCTTACGATTCTGACATCCGATCCGATAGTCTGATCGTACGTGTAATTCATGTTCAGACAAATGTATGACGCGGGGGCCTTCAGATAGTCTGATCAGACTATCGGAACCGACTATCGGAGGCAAGTATTGGATGTGTATTTGGGCTCTAATCAGCAAATTAATCGAAGTACGACGAATGGGACTCTGAATTATTTATGATATAAAGAAATGAAGACTTCTTCTTCTACATAAGTCATGTCCTATTATCTGGGGGTCGACTCTTCTTGTTTGCCTCCTCCATTTATGTCGATCCAGAGCGTTTGCAGCGTCTATATCATTGGTTGCGGAATTTGTTTGAAAGAGTTACCGCGGCCCTGGGAGTCTACTTCCTAAGCACGAAGTCTGCGGTTTCGACCTTAGTTATGAGCGTTCCCTATCACGATTATTTCGGAGCCCGAACTAAGAATGAATGACAACACGATTTGACAGTTGTCCCTATATAGGGCCTGTCCACATCTCCACGTCACGACGCGACGTCGTCAACGTGGAACGGTGCGGTAATGCGGCACGGTGCGTTTACATAACGTGCAAATTTTACGTTACCGTATCGTAACACGTTCCGCCTCTAGCCGCAAGCGCACACGTATATGCGCTCCGCCAGCGCTCTCCACGCCCGCGTGTTAGTCGCCGTCTATGTGCTCTGATGCTTTAAAACCATACCTTACTGTTTCTCTTATTAAAATTCAGGATCTACATGGTCAACGATAAATCTAACAATGATCCTGACGTGCATTTTCACCGATGTGTTTGCCCGTCCGAAAAGTTGAACTTGACACTTGTTTTGTTCACTCCTACGTTTCGGGCTACTTTCGGACGGGAGCCTAACTTCGTTGACGGACTTAGGGAGTAGGCCCCTTGGAATGCAAAGGGCATCCAGAGCGGATAAGAGTGTCAGGTGGCGGGTGTCTTCCGCGATTTCGCGTCGCCGTCTGTAGGCTACTCGCACCATCGTGGTCTTCTGGACGGCGGAACATGTCCATGCCATCGAAGGCGTTACTCTTTGACCTTCTCAGCAATGTGGATAATTTTGTTGCTGCCCGGGATGTGTACGTTGCGTGCTTTATTGAATTTACAAGATATGAAGATTATGAAGACTTCGCTTAATTATATTTATTAGTATTAGCCCGGCTCAGATTATAAAACAAAAGGCAGATAGACTGTACTGAACCATAATGTGAGGCACGTCTGTAGACATGTGTGCGTGACAGCACTATAAGAACACGTTGCCTCTTTGTGCGTGTACGGTTGCCATGATAATGACAAAATTCCCATAATATTTCATTATATTAAATAAACAATTTACTGTCTCCGAAAAATGCAGATACATACAGAGTTATACATATGTATATAAAGTGAATCTCTGCCGTTGAGTCAGATTGTATTTTAATGCAAGTACCTACTTTAGAAATGTACTAATCTCAGATTACAGAATAGAAGATGATAAATAGAAATATTTTGTGGATTTATGGCAGTCATATTTAGTATAGTCGTGAATGGTTGTAATTATGTTTTTGATAGCTATATTTACTTTATGTTGGCAAATCGACTGACGTACATGATTATTATTAGAGACAGACAATACATTATGTAGTTTTAGTTACGAAGACACATACAAACGGACACACATACCTACAAACATACCAACCAAAAAACGCGATAAATAAAACACTATAATCGAAATAAATATTTTTGTAAATCGTTATTCCTGTATTCTTTACTTATTTCCTAACTTAGGGGGTAAATGGTTTCAATATAAACAAGCAACACCGAATGATTTTTGTTAAGGTTTTGTGTTCCAAGATGTCACTAATAATAATCACGTAAAATAATATCCAAATAGATAAATAATCAATAAGACCTATGAAAAGATACTCCATCTTCTTTATTTTGTTTTTAGGAACAGTTTTTGCAATGTTTATAAACGCAAGATGGCATTATTATCATAAATATTAAAATTATCGATGACGTCCTAACAATGCGGCGCTTCGTGTCATACTGACTCGAGATTGTATTCGCTTTTGAATTTGTATTTGCTTTTTTGGCCGCACTCACGTTGTTCCTGTCAGTCTATCTGCCTTCTGTTTTATAATCTGAGTAGCCCGGTTTCTTAACAAGGCTGATCAATTTAATATGTTGTCAAATCACATGTCAATTAATGTGATTGGTTTAACAAAGTACTAACAACCAATCACAACACTTGGCGTAAGATTAGTCAGCTGATTACATTGAGCTAGAAACACAAGGACGTTTGGACAGCGTTCAAAAATTTTCGAACCGAATGTAGACTAAAACGCGAAAAAGAAGACTAATTTACGTCAAGGGGCGCAATCGAATCTTCATATGACTGTAGGCTAATTTATAAATGGTCTTCCTGTTCATCCAAAGGTTGTCTGGTAGATATCACTATCAGCGATAAGACCGCCATTGTACCCTTCAATGTATGATATTGTATAAGAGCTGTGTTAGAAGGTCTCGTGTAGTGCTGGACTTAAAGAATAGCACTACCCCATCTCTTCCCGTGGGTGTCGTAAAAAGCGACTAAGGGATTCTCTAGAGGATGGGCAGCAGCGTTCTTTGAATACTTTAAAAACCATACTGCAATCGCCAACCCGCCTACCAAGCGTGGCGATTACGGCAACCCCCCCCCCCCTTTTGGTGGAGTCCTACGTCCAGCAGTGGACGTCTTTCGGCTGAATGATGATGATGATGATGCAGTGTTACAGTTTTGCTGTACAACAAAGTATATAGTGTTCTATACTAAATTAGGCATTGTGACGATGACATAGGATTTAAATTAGGTTGTTGGTATTTCTAAGCTTTACAGGCAGTGTACCTTGGCGCGCGCTCTGATGGTGTATGTTAGGACACTTTTTTCGTGAATTTGTACTATAGACTTTTATTTTATTTATTAATTCAATATCACATACATTTGCTTTTACAGATAATACCCAAGCTAACAAATGTAGTCATGAACTGCTAGTCTGCTAATTTTCCAGTCCCATGTAACGGGTCTGGGTAGAACACGTTAAGATTACACAGTGGGCAACACACTAAGTGTCACCCTCCGGAATTCCGCCAAAGAGCAATGAGCAACCAATTTTGATCTACTTATGTGTTTCTACGTCACTGGCGGATTAGTTAATTTTTGTATATTTAATCTAATGTCAAACGGAAGTGATTAAAATCGAATTGGGAATTTAGTTATAACAAATAACAGTCACTTATAATCGAGGTCAATGTTTAAAACTGAATTTAACAAAGCATTTGAAATAACTAAGTACACCGTAAACATTTTCATTTTGCACTAGCAATTGCATTTCCCGTAATTTAATTATTTTTGTGGCGGTGTTCTAGGAAAAACGGCAGTTTTGATATTACCGAGCCAATATGGCTTCTTTGTGATGTCATAATATAGACTAAGAGAGTTTTCTCAGTTGATTAGTTCGTAAACAAATCTTCTCCAGTTGTTCTGCAAGGTCAGCCTTGATTAAATGAACTGGTATTAAGTATGCGTAAAACCTATGCATTGGCTGAAACTATGGTGAGTTGGTGGATGTACGCGAAGCGTCTGCCGTCCAGCACTCGGAAACTTTCGAAATACCTAATTTTCGAGTTCTATGTTGTCAGTATTATACAACCAGTCAGCCCTAACCTTGCTGACAATTTCTACGCGGCGTAAGCTATTCTCAAATAGTTCGTTCGTCAATAGAGAAGAATAAGAATATCCAGGATGTCTCGAAACTCAATGTCAATTGAGAAATAGAATTAGAATTGATCTGTTCCGTAATACCAAAAATAATAACAATTATTGTACGTGAAAAATAGAAGTAGCTCTATTTTTTTTCCCAAGTATAGAATCAAGTAGGTACGTACACAGAAATCCTCAAAAAAATCTGTATCTAGAAAAATCTGTCTAAATTAACCTGTCCTTACATCAACAGCCCCAAAATAATCCCACAAACTGCCAAAAATGTAAACAGGCAGAGTAAAATTTGTCTTTTTTTTTTTTGTTTAACAAATTTATTCCGTCATTTCCTCCGCAAAGAGGTACTCTGTGGTAAATAAGTCAGCGAGTAGGTAAAAGTTCTGCCGCATCATTCGCCTAACACAGGCCGACTTTATCATCGACGCTCATCAATATTTTTGTACACAGAATTTTGTACCTTACTGTTTACGTATTAAGGTGTGTTTTAAAATACAGGTGTTGACTGATGGTATTGGAAGGAGCGCTCGTGGGGCCGAGAGCGATAATAGCTTCCTCGTGATAGCTGAATGGGGCCTGACAGCACTCGCTTGCTTTATAAAGTCGCTCGCAAATTGAATGATTTTTCATAGTACATGTTTTTAAGGGAGGCGTTCGAACGATGTAATTAAGGTAACATAATGCGCATATTTAAAGTCTACCTTATCTTTACGTGTCCTTTCCTTTTAGAGAACATTCTTGATCTTTATTCCGCCTAAACTCAGCCCTTCAATGTTTTGTGTTCAAAATTATGCTAGCCAAATTCTCAGCGTTGCTTTTACGAGATATGTTGTTAAGTTCGGGTACCATTTGAAACCAGGTACGGGTCAAACCGAAGCTGAAGGCCACGTGAACTAAGCCTTTGCTAGTAGATAGCTAAACAAATTAACAACGGACAATAATTTACAAAATTTTATTTATAGTTATTGTAATTTTTGAACCAAGTTGTCTATCATGTTAAAACAGTAATGATTGTAAAAACAGTATTGAGGAATATTCCGATCTGTCCCCTCGTCGGTAACAGGGGAATAGATCGAAACGTTTTATTTCTATTTGTCCCCCTAAAAACAGCAGGGGACAGACCAGAAATAATTCGTTCGATCTGTCCGTTCGTCTTGGTGACAGAGGAACAGATCGATTTTTTTATTCCTGATTGGCCCCCCGAAGGGCGGTCATGGGGACAGATCGGAATATTCCAGTAATGATTGTAAATGACGAAGAAATACAGATAACCCAAAAAAAAAAGACCGTCACTTAAAAATAAGGAAGAATGTACAGAAAATGTATACCTACAAAGTTTTTTTTATTGATATTTTTCGCGTCGATTAAATAATGTCTAGTTTCACCCAACTTCTTATATGAACTTTATGGAGACTCATATTGTATACCCATGGAAATAAAATCAAAAGCCTCTTCTTAACTGGGACCTGAGTTCAAATACACAGACATTTGTGCTATCTGGGTGAGATGATTGTAAATGAATTTATCTACTTGTTAAATGATTGTAAATGAATTTATCTACTTGTTAAATGATTGTAAATGAATTTATATCTACTTGCTAAATGAAACAAGTATTTTATTATTATAATTTTAATCCTACATTGGTTATCGCAGAAAGGGATTGTGGCTAATTAAAAACCGCGCAGATTATACGATTTGCAAGGTTAAGCTGCGCTTGCCGCGGTTAGTCTGTGGATGGGTGACCATTCGTTACACATCGAGACCCCTCCGTTCTTTGGAAAGCACGTTAAGCCGTTGGTCCCGGGTGTTATACGAACACTTAAGGCAGTCGTTACGGGTAGTCAGATGTCCGAAAGTTTAAAATCGGTCTAACCTTCGACTATCAGCAGCCAGTGAAGTTCTAACGGTGCTGAAGTCAAAAATGGCTTATACTTTACAAGAGAGTGAAAAAACTATTTAAAACGAGCATAACCTACGCTGAACGCAATATTGTTTTTAATTATCATTACAAAAGAACTCTTTGATGATTTAAACCTTTGAAAATCATAATAATCTTTTTCATTTCAAGTAATATTGTGACTTTTGCAGTGTCGTCTGTTTTTGTCACAAAATGACTTGCATTAGAATTTCACTGACGAATAACCCAGTACCTACTTGGGTAGCGGAGGTCTGATGGCAGTCGCTCCGTGTAAAATATTAGTATTCAGCCGCATCTGGTTAGACTGAAAGCTGATCCAAAAATAGCTGTAAAAAGGCTAGACAAGCAATAATTAATTTGTAAATGAAGGAATTAACACCGGCGCTCTTAACGTTAAAAAGTTTCAAGTGGCCTTTTTACAGACCGCTCAAAGATCTACGCTCAGTGCGCATCACGCCAGAAACTAGAGAAGTGAGATTAATAAATTTACTTTTCTGAGAATCTACTCTCTCTAATTACTCGCCCTCATTTCGCGTGATGGAATATGCAACGGAGTGCACGTCCTTCCTTTCACTATACAGTATATAGGTACCTAGTTACCTACATAATTATGTGCGTTCGCTTAGAATGGTGTCAACTCCGGTTCAGGGAGAGGCATTATTTATCTCAGAGAGATTGCTGCGCCAAATACAGCATCCAACTTTATTGCATTGTTTATTTGTTTTATTTGAAATACGATGTCGATGTCTCTAAGTGTAAATATTGGAAGCTCTGTATTTCGGGGTGAGAACAGTGATTTATAAAAATTTCAGTAGAATTGTTTACTCTTTGCGCTACGAAAACATGATTGCGAGGTATTTGGGGCAAGGCTTCAACTTGTTTCGATAATACATGTTTTATATCGTTTAATTGCGATTCATTATAATATACTGTCAGAAGCATTATAAGGGATTTAAGAAAGAGTTTATTAGAATTATTAGAATATTTTTAAAAAAATTATTTTCTTTCCCTTGTGTTGTATGTATCGTCTTCTAATATTATCTTTAATTATTGTAATTGGTCTAAAACCGTTTTAATTAAAGTAAATAAATAAATTATTCTACGATGACCAGATGACTTGGTGAAGGTCGCGGAAATCCGCCGGATGCGAGAAGCACTTCCGGTCGATGTGGTGATGCTTGGGGGAGGCCTATGTCCAGCTGTTGATGTCTTTTGGCTGAATGATGATGATGATGGTGAACTGCGATTTAACATTTTCAAAACACGTTTATAGATCATAATGGTAACCCTTTTGCAGTTACAGGGAATATTTTTCCCACCAACTTTTTTGGAAGATGTCGCGAAAACCTCCTTGTTATATTTTTATTTTTAAACCTGACAATACCATTTTTTTACTATTTCCTTAAAAGAAAATGAAAACATTTTTTTTTTAATTTTTATAAAAAATGCCAAATTATTTGTTGTTTACTTTTTCTTCAAAGCCTTATACTCGTATCCGATTAAGGGTTAATACAACAGAGGGTAGAAAATATTCAGTAACCAATTCTCACAAAAGCTAAACCTACACTGTGTGCCGATTTAAAATCTAACAGCAAACTCTTCATACTTGATAACTTTCGCAGTCTGCAAGTGGAACGTCACATACAAAGACTACAAACTGGCAGAGCGTACAATTATTTGTATTGTGTCCCAGCTGCGCGTCGCGAGCGATGAAACAAAGCTGGAACATGCGCCGAGCGCGGGCGCGGACAACGCCGCTTGATAAATGGCCGTGCTACTCGCCGTACATACTAAGTGGCCAACCATCCGTCATTTTTATAGTCTACCCGCTCCAAATCTATGTGTTTTATCATCGTAAGCCGAGAACTTTGAATATATCGGCTGTCAAATATAATTATTGTGTCGGAATTGTTTTTTGAGTATTTCCTGATTGATTTTTTATGGATTCGTTGTATAGGTTTTGTAATATCTCTTAGCTTTGGTACGGAGGGTCCAAATAATGAGAGGTGTAGAGTGTGAATTAATTTCTAGTTTCTAAATAGGAAACGTAATTAGCGTGGAGATCTACTTTAATTAAGTTTAATTAATAATTTTGTTCTACAAATTTTGTTCACAGAACACCCATTTTTACCCGACTGCGCGACAGCAAGGACAGGGTTATGTTTTTATTACTTTATGTTAGTAACTTGGTCAGAGTATCAGGCTTTTCGAAAGACGCCTTTATAAAGCAATAGAGAATAATATACTAATGATTTGATTATCATCGAAACATTCATCACAGAGCATCAATTTCTTTTACCCAATATCTAAATTCAAACATATTGCTTCTATATAAGCGGGGAACCCTTCTCATTCTGTGAAGAGGCCTATGCCCAGCAGTGGGGGACAGTTATGGGCTGATTATGCTTTTATATTCTTTTGTAAATGTCAATGTTTGTAACGTGAAACCAAAACGACTGTCATAGGTCTGACTGCCGGTTTAACCTTAGGATATCGGCATTGCCCAATAACTGGGTTGCGCAGGTCTGATGGCAATTGCTCTGTGTAAAATACTGGTATTCAGCGGCATCTGATTAGACTAGGCAGAACATTCATTCGTAAATGTAAAAAAATAATTTAAAAACGTGAGAACCTACTTGCCACCCTCTCAGTACCCCCTAATTTATTTTTCAATTTTCTACCGCTGTATCAAGATGGAATTCATCCGATTATTTTCTAAATAACAAGAGAAACAAGAATGTCTACTAACCAAACGTTTTTTCGTATTGTTACAACATTATGTAAGAGTATTGTAATGAGAGTACATTTGCGAATTAAGTACCGGAACAACTGCAAGACGTTTATTAGGAAAAAGGACGATAATGTTTTGTTTTAAAACTAGAACCATAGGTGTTTTTAAAGTTTCGCGATTTGTACACATTATTAAAAGAAGGATTCGAATCATATCGAGTAAAATATTTTAAAAGGCACAAAATATATTTTTTGGCCCGATTTTTCGACCGCTAATATTTCAAAAAAGTATTTTGGGCACTTAAAATATTCTACGCGATGAGGCCCGAATTAGTATTTTTATAATGAAACTTTAAGCTATGTTAAGTACTTATAATAATGTTCTTATTTAAAAGCAAATATGTAGACGTTAAACATACGATGGAAGGTAATAAAAATAATTGTAATTAACATTAGATACCATTGTCTGTGTATAGACTCAATTAATTTATTCACTTTACAGACAGATCTGTGTTGCTGGGGAGTTTGTTGCGCCGTTTCTTCTTCACAGCATACACACTAGGAAGCGGTGAAGGGCGGGCGTTTTTGGGGGTTGTCTTTTGTAACATTCATGTTCAATTCAAACGAGTTTCGAAGGTTAAAAATTTATAAATAAATAATAAAATAAATATTAGTCTGTAACTGTCCCACTGCTGGGCAAAGGCCTCTACTCGTACAGAGAAGGAACGAGCATTGATCACCACGCTTGCTCATTGCGGGTTGGCGATTTGAGACCATTAAAAGTCCAGGTTTCCTCACGATGTTTTCCTTCACCGTATGTCAGTGGTGTCTTAGATTAACTAAGAAAGTACATATGAAATTGAAAAAGTCACATGCCTGGGTTTGAACCCACAACCCGGTGCTTAACAAGCGGGTCTGTTACCTTCAGGCCACCACGACACCATACATAGTAATTCCCATAGTATAATACCACTCTACTCTGTTCAACGAAAGATGAGTCATAACATATCAGTCATTTTGTATGTTGTAGCCGGCAGGAGACTTCTATCGAAAAAACGTAAACGACCACCAAAAACCGTAAAATTACTTTCTTTGCATGTTAACGTTTTGTAGAGAAACGTCAGGACCTGCGTTACGGTGAAAAGGGCGATTGTTGCAGCGGTTACGCACTGCATCCGATCCGAATCCGTGAAAATAAGAATATAAAAAACTCGGACCGAATTCGGATATTGGTTTTCGCACTGCATCCGATCCGAATTCGTGAAAATACGGATCTAGAGTCTAAAAATCTCGGAACAAATTCGGATATTGCTTACGCACTAATCCGATCTCTGATCCATATTCAAGCAATTCAAGGGCCAGCTTTGGCATATGTCCGATTTGAATCCGAGGTAATGCGAAAGCGTTCATACAAACAGTACTATGGCTACTTCGGTCCGTCAATATTTCTTCCGAATTGGAGACTCACGGATGACGGAGAGAAATCGGATGACGGAAGTCAGATTTAGTGCGTAAACTATCATACAAATAGTTCTATGACTACTTCGGAACGTATTTTCACGGATTCGGATCGGATGCAGTGCGTAACCGCTCTAACTCTCTTCCACACAGCTAAATCACGTGACTGACCTAACTACGACATAGTTACAAAACTGTCGTTATTGGTGAGAAAATATCACAAATGGTGACGTAATATGGGTCATCGTCGGAAGAGAACACCTTTTTTATTATACCATGGTTATTCTAAACGTTTTACTAGGTGAAATATGTTACGCGGGTAAATGATATACCTATCAGAATGCTGCCTTAATTTAAATACGCACAAACCGGAAAGCGAGGCATGACATATCGTTCCCGGTAAATTAATATTAGGTAAATGAATGTTATGAACTAATTCTTAGTATTTGAAATAATTATTGTTATGTTTAATGTTGGATGATTGATTTGATTTACGATTTCGACTGGGTTATATTAAGAAATTCAAATGAGTAAATATAAAATCGGATTTAAATTATTGTTTTTTTTATTTGCGGAAATATCTTTTTCTTTTGGTTACTTCTAAAGTACATTTGAGTTCTACAGTTTATTTACATCATAAATTTCATATTTATGATTAGTTACGATTTACACACGTGCTTTTTTTTTCGTGCTTTCGTCTCTCATTCTCGCCGCATTTTCAGCTCATAATTAAGGGCTCCATTTGGGTCCGAAACTAGTCGGACAATCCCAAAAAATGCATGTGAATAAACCGTAATAACATAAACTCACGCCTGTATTTCCCGAAGGGTTGGCAGAGGTGTATAGTACACCCACACTGTCCCATGTAATAGGGGGCGAGGCTATTGCCATCGACCGGGCACAAATCCAGACTCCGGGCTGCTACTGAGAAATTCCACAAGGAAAAACCCCATAACACTTTGCCTGATCTGGGGATCGAATCCAGGACCTCAGCAGTCGCGCTTGCGACCGCTAAACGAACGCGGCAACCAATACGTTTGTCGTTTATGTAGAGATAACTTTTAAATTTCGCTTAAAAATCTATATTTGAAGTTAAATTCTGTAAATGAGTGATTATTCAAAAAACGGCCTGAATAAAATTATGCAATTCCGCGAATAATACCTAAGGTAAATTTAATAGGCATTTTCTTTACGTAGACCAACATTTTAAAAGTTTGCTTAAAAAAATCATATTAGTAGTAAGTAAGTTAGTAGTTGTAGTAATTATGGTCATTTAGTAGTGGAGAATTTAAGTATGCTTATATTGTAAATATAATATATCGTCAGTGGAAAGGTAAAAAGACTAAAGCGCCAATATACCTACTTTACAGGAGAGCGTTTTAAAGTTTTTTTTTGAAGAAAAAAATTCATTATACTTTTTCTTTATGAGGTATTTTAATGAAACTTACATACTGATGTAATGTGTTTTTTTTGCAATTTTTTGGTTTTTGAATTAAGCTTCTATCTCTTCTGGTTCGTGAGATAGATGTCGCTTTAGTCAATATTCACTCATAATTTCAAATAACTCGGTAAGGCCAAAATACTAATCCACCCTAGATGCTTTTGTTCCCACAATCGAAAATTACTAACAAGCCATCAAGTACTAAAAGATAACCAAGGAAATTTACTTATGGTTCTATGTGTTGCTTAAAATGGAAAGCATAAATCACTAAAAAGAATATTTACGTTTAATCTTGTCCAAGTAAAATTACTTACTACTAATTAAATACCATTCCGATTTACAGACAAAGGACAGTAAAATTACTAATATAGTTACAAAAAAAAGCGCAAAAAGTTTCATGTCAGTGGTACCATTCCTACCACTGAAAATATTTTATTCTTATTTATTTAATTACCTTACTACCATGTAATTTTACTTAGACATTAAATCTTTTTTGCGAATTTACGAGATGTGAAAAACCGTTAAATACCAATGCAGAAATATTGTTCAAACCTAAACAACGGATTTAATGATTTTAATAACAGAACCACGTCGGCTGCCCCGTGCAGAAATCCAACCATTCAAACTTTCTTATTCAGGATGTCGGCAGATTTTGAGGAGAGGAGAACCGATCAGGATCGAGTATGATATACTCCAGGGCTAATGTTTCTTGTGGTTTTGATTGGCCTTAAGTCCTCTAAGTACATTGCTGAAGAAATCACTGCTGGGCTACCAGGTGAGGAGAAAACGTCAAGTAATATCCCAACTCCTTTACATGGTAGACCCAAAACTGTTTGCCCCCACCGATTTGCAACTGATGGAGTTACTGAAGGTAACTGAAAATTTCAGTAATTCTGTCAGTATTGAATTTGATGTGCACAAATACTTATGCAGTTATGCATGAAACGCGAGGGAAGATTGTGGGATTCGAGGGACTCCTAATAAATAACTTAGATCCCTCTCTCCAACTGAAACCTACACACACTTGGGTATATCTAGGTGATAGGCATCAGGGAGACCGACATGATGCAATCGTTGCGGGAGAGCTTCTGGCCGCCTGAATATTTTCTGAAAAATATTATATCGGGCGGCAACAAGGTCTTTAACGGTTGGGTCATGCCGGTCTTGATGAATCCTTTGGCATACTCAAGTGGACTCAAACGATTCTTGATGCCTTGGATAAATGGTCCGTTCACTGCTGATTGTATATCAGAATGCATCACTTCTGTTTGTTGGTGATGTGGCTGTATATTCCGTGGAAGTGACCGATGGATCGAGACTTTTTAAACGCAAATACCCCACACAACCGCGAAATGTACAGTTTCATGGAAATGTGGTCGCCGTGGACAAGGAACTGACCCCACTCTCCTGGGCTTAAGAGACTAGTGCAAACCTACGTTACATAGCACCAACGACCGCAAAGCAGTATGGCAAAACAAGCGTTCGTATTCTAGCAGTTTTGACGACGTCAAAGGTCTTGTATGTGCAATTGTGAACGAAGTTATTATGACGAACAAGTACTGGAAATGTATGGGGAAGGATGGAACGGTTGCCATTGTCGAGCATGCCACCGTCCGGGAAAATCTATTCGACAAATTATCTCCAGTTGTTCTTGTCTTACTAACGGCGAGTATTTGTACAGACATAACCTGGAGGCCAAAATTATTCACCAGCTACTTGCTCTGAAGCACAATCTTGTACATCGTGTACCATACTTCTAGTACGTCCGACTCCGTTCTTGAGAATGTCAAATTGTACCAGGATTGAGCTATCATCACCCACAGGACTGTTGTTCTCAATAAGCCTGATTAGTAATCGGCCAGAGCGTCGCACAATATGATTGTATTGATGTATTGTTGATATTATTGCCCCTCATGATGAGAATTTCGTGAAACTTGAAAAAGATAAACAAATCAAGTATCTTGATTTAGCACACAAGGTTGTCAACATGTAGGACGTGGATTCAGCAGTCTTTGTACCGATAGTTGTTACGGCTAATGGCCTAATAGTCAAGAACCTCGATCAATGATAGTTGATATCACTGTTTCGCATGACGAGAACCTCGTGAAAGCTGAGAAAGATAAAGAAAAATAAATATCAAGACTTGACACACGAGGTTGTCGACATGTAGGATGTTGATTCAGCAGTAATTGTGCCGATAGTAGTTCAGGGAATGGCTTAATAGCCAAGAGCCTCGACCAACACCTAGAGAGGTTCTCGTTGGGTGGCTGGATTAACGGCCTGATATAGAAAGCGGTACTTCTCGAAACGGTGCATATTGTTAGGAGGTTCCTTTCTCTGAGGCCCTGACCACCGGTAGCTTGGACCCTGTTCTTGATGCCGGTGGGATACATTTTTTATATATAAGAATGTCTTTTATTTAGAGAAATACTTAAAAATGAAAATTGTAAGTTAAATTTAAGTATCATTATTATGTTAAATGAGACGTATAGCCTTTCGCAATATTAGATAAAATCTCATACCGACTACTAAATACACTTCCTTATTGAATTTAGGGATATTTTTGTTACTTAACCGCCATTCATTACAAATATTTGTAAAACGATTTTTACTAAAACGCCAATAACACTACGACACAATAATGCAGAATTACTTACAAACCACTGAAATGGATTTAGTCTGAAGGATTAATTACTAATAAACATTATTTAGCTTAAATGAGAAATCGAATAATACTGATAAGCCATCGTTTCTCTTAAGTACTTAGATAAAAAGTATTTAAGCGACGTCAACCTATAAAACATCGAAAAAACGTCGCTTTAGTCACTCATCAATGTACTTACAGGCAAAATTTTGGAATGCTAAAGCGCCAAAAAAGTGCTCAGATCACCACGAGACCTAGACCAATCGACGCAGAAAAAAAATTGCAGTCGAACTGTATATATAACTCATTTTGACCAAAAGTGGCGCTTTAGTCTTTTTACCTTTCCACTGACGTATTATAATTGAATGCCTATTAAAATGATGTAGGTAAATCTTCATGTGATAATTGTAATCTGTAACATTGGAAATAAATAATTGGATAATGTGAATGATTGAATATAGGAATTTGTTGAACTGTGACTGATATTTAATGTAAACAGTGTAAAAATCAATGATTCAATAATAATAATTGTAGATATTTGCACGCCATGAGAAACGGCAGACATGTCGTGAACCACTCTTATTTAAGATCCCGCATGTATGTATTAACTTAATTCTGTATGTATACACATGTTTGAGCAAATAAATTTTTTTATTCTTATTTGATTTAAAATTTTGTACCTAAATGGGGAATATTCAAAAAACTCTGTAAGTCGTGTATGCAATTCCGCAAATAATCCCTACGGTAAACAATTCTTCTCAAAACGTAGTTTTAGTTTTGTACCCGACATTTCAACCTCTACACAGAGATTGTGTTCGGCAAATACTAGAACAAAAGTCCAGTCTCAAATCTGTTTTACATCGTTTATTAATAATTACTGAGTCATGTTCTACGGAACATACGGCCAACACTTCATTAAGCGATATGAAACACGTAACTTTCATGCTGCATTCTTTGCTATTTTACGTCGCTTTCAATTACAACAGCAGTTTTAAATTTAAAATATTCACTGATGCCTACTGACTTGCTTATTTTAGGCCGATTTTTCAATATGGCGGTTTGACATATTTTCTAACCACGAGCTGTCAAAACATCCCGTTGTGCTAGCGAGGGGGAACATTTAAAAAAATAAAAAATAACGACCAACTTATTCCGCAGATAAAAGTTATATGACGATTGAAAAATTGACCCTTAACGATCAATTTGTTATTCGATAGGTATTGTTAATCGATATTAACGATTTGTTTATTTTCGATTATCACGCGATCACCAATTTATTCGAATTTGTTCGACAAAAATCAAGCAAATCAGAAGGCATTGTAACAACGAGAACACTTTAAGACTATAGTACAATACTACAACCATTCAGCATGCAACCACACACACCATTAATAAAAAACAAAACATACCCATGAAGCAGGAGGGTATCTTGGGAACGGCGCGATCAGTTTGGTCGCCACGTTGCTCGGTAGGTCGTGCTTGATCCCTCTTTTAAGTCGCTGTTTTCTTCTCTCCCGCGATTTGCTTCTTAGCATAAGAGCTGCCTGCATACTTGCCAGGTTTGTGGCCGTTGGTGAGCGCTGGCACAAAACTCAGCCAAGGGCCCTGGATAGCTTTGCGGCTATCCACAACGCGCACTTTGTCCCAGTAACGTCAACCACGCACTCTAGTAGTCTAGTAGTATTATAAAAGTTACCGCGGATCGACACACGAGAGTTTAGTTTAATTTTTATAGCGAAGGTCTACTCTAGCGCGTCTACACTACCCCTAACTAGCTTTTTAAATTGAGATACAAAGACTATTTACACATCAAACGTCGATATCACTCTTATGTTAGTCCCATCACAGAATTAATTACTTTCGATTTATTCTCACTTTAGAATGCTTTAGAATTGGATTGAGATAGGCACAAGAAAGGCGCGAAACTATTTTTAATTATATATCTAATTTAATTATAATAGTAGTGGTCGATTTTAGATTACGATATGTTTAGTGTGAGAAGAGAATATGTTTTGGAAGCAAGCGCAATTTGGCGTTTAGTTTTTAGTTACTGTTCTGAATGTTTGTCACACGTATGGTCAGACATGACCGCTCATGTTTCGTTCCGGACGTCGAGCCGCAGTCTCTGGTTCTTCGACACCTGCCATCGGACGCTAGTGTCAACTAGGTGTCGCAGTTTCATGGCCGGCCCACTTTGATCACTGCACTCAATAACACTTCACAGTAACACATGTTACACGATCTCAAACGCGAGCTAAACACAATATTCTCGTAAAACAGCGGCTAATTAAGGATAGCTCCCGATTCGTGACAAAGGTGACGTTTCCTAAACGTTGCATTGTCTCAGTACATGCTTACATTAACTAGCTATATAACACAGTAAACATTGAATACATACCTAAATACCAGCGCAGCTACGAATGGTTACCTCTAGAGCATAGATACGAGGCTCAAAGGTGCCTCTGTACATACACAACACATATAAATGATATACCATGCTTACGCTAGTGTACATGTAACACATATATACAGTACTCGCCAGGAATTGAGAAGCATCGGACAGAAGAAAGAGATTATCGGCAATGACAAATGAACATCGAGTTTTTTTATGAAAAGTCTCGAAATATTATAAAGATACAAGTCCGAGACTGGCTGCAAACTGCAGACTGCAACCGCAAGTCGCCATCGGAATAGCGCCTTTAAGGTGTGCACTTTAAAGGTGCTATTCCGATAGCGACTGCATAACTGTAACCGCAGACCGCAGCCGCAATACTACTTTTGCAGTTTGCGGTCTGCAGTCTCGGACTTGTACCTTAAATTGAAGTCACTTTTCGCGTGTCTGTTTGTTCGCTTACTTCTTCTAAACTACTCAATGGATTTTGATGCCGTTTTCATCTTAATTTAGGTAATTTCTTCCGAATGGTTTTAAGCTATAACGTGCCAGAACGACGCTCGAGCGTTTCGCTAGTTCTGTTATAACAAGTATCATTCAGATATTGATTTAAAGAGTTAGTACATTATCACAATCGATTATTATGAAAAGCTTAGTACTACTCTTATGTCGAGTTGTTACGGTAAATAACTATTGATGTTATTATGATTTGTCGCAAATTGGCTTTTGCCAACGACAAAGCATGTAAACAGTAGCAAAAGCAACTTCAAGTTAAATCTATATTTACATAAAATTGCATGTTGACGAATAAATAGCTTGTAACCGATTTCAGCCGATAGCTTCTGTCTTTCGTTCGACATTCCTCAATGGTGAGTACTGAATAATTTATGTGTACCTCGATGAGTTCGCATGGCGTGGGCGGGTCGGAGACGTGCGCGGAGAGGACGCGCGACGGTGGCGCGGCGAGGCGCGACTCCCAGTGCTGGCAGGAGTATGCGCGTACGCCGGTGGGCGCGGGGTGGAGCGGGCTGTGCGGGTGCGGGCTCGACGCGGGGGGCGCGGGCTGGCGGCCGTGCTGGCGCGCCTGCAACAATAATGGAACATTAAGAACACTGCAATTTTCACAATACGCATTTTATCAAGATTGCCTTGTTACAATAAAGTTTTACGACCCCCGACGAGGATGCTGGAAAGGATGTATTGTCCGGTAGTGGTTTGCAATAAATAGCCTACGATCTATTAGATCGTAGGCTATTTAGGTTGTAACTTCAGATCACACATAATCCAGAATATTCCGTGATTTGGTATAAATGGAATGGAAAATGGTAACTTTCTTTTGTCCAGCAGTATACAGGGATATGTGAGTTAATTGCACCTCAAGGTTTTGGGTCCGATATCCATCAAATTTAAGTCCTATAGCCTTATTGAAATTAAACAAAAAACTATGTATAATGTTATTTACCTTACGGCCCGCGAGCGAGGCGCCGCCCGCCGCCGCGTACATGCACCGCCGGCGCCGGCGTTCAGCTAGCGCGCCGCATGGCTAGGACAGTGGGCGGGGCCAAGCGTGCGCGTCGCCTCCGCATCCGGGCTACTCACCAACACCTGGGACATCGCAGGACACAATACATTTTACGTCCAATTTATAGATATTTGTGTGTTGTTAGTGTAATAAAATAATTAGTTAAAAGATTTAAGCCATAGATCCGTTTCATTTCTCTATAGTCCGTTTTTTGATCTCGGAGACAAAATTGACATGCACAAATGTCAAACTTGTAAATTTTAGGAATATTATTTTCATTTTTGACGTTTCGCACCTGTCAATTCAATATCAGGGATTAAAAAATGAACAATAGAAACAGGCTCTAAATAAGTAATATAAAATAGAAAAGGAAAGCTTTTATACTATGTGTTTCCCTGAAGCACAGCACCCCTTAAAACGCAAGGTTCGATATACCGATTGAGTAGCAAAGGAAATAAGAAAACGTGTAACATAATTAACACAAACACTTAAAGTAAGGTTAAGTTTTTTAAGGATCGGCTACTGAATCGATTTCAGCCATTTTTAATATGTGTAATTGTTTTTAAACCTACTTTTTGTCTGAACTTTACAACTGAATATTTTAATTCGGGTGTTTGAAGGTTTGAGTTATTCCTGCCACATGTTAAAAATGTTAAAAATTTCGAAACCTGAGGACACAGTATATTAATTACCTAATTAAACTGTCAGGTAACAGAGTAAAGAAACAAAACGTTCAATGCTGCAAACGAATAAATATCTTTCGAAGACACTAGTTAACGTTTTCGTGTAAAAAATATTATTTTAGGATCTCTTAGTTACGGTAAATGAACGCATGAATTCATCGCGGTGTTATTTCTTCGCCAGGTCAAGTCAGAGCCTTTCACCTGTGTAATGACGATGATATGACTACCTGCTGTAAAAAATATGTTTTAAGTAAGACGAATTCTTTTCTATATTTGTTTACTTTAAACTTTATACGGGATGGATATTATAATAAGACAATAAATGATACCAAGTGTTTTATGATGTGTTCTAGTACCGTACACAAAAAATCACTTACTTCCAAGCACATTTTTTTTCGCATGATTTTTCAATTTCACTCATTCACGTAGATGAAGGGACGTTGAAGTGGAAACTTATGTTAACTTTATCGCTATCTTACACGTGTAAATAAATATAATTTTGGTTTAAACGGGTCACAGATTTACATAACTTCGCGTAGAGATCTTGATAGTCGTAAAATGATTAAATCGTACGAAAATTCCTGTGTCTAAACTATTGAATGTACACACGGCTACACATCAAGCTATACATCTCCAATTTACACTGACCTCTCATTGTAACGAAATCCTATACAATGCGAGATCAGCTTATACTGGAAATGTATAGCTTGATCTGTAGCCGTGTGTACATGATTGATTATTTGTGACCGGTCTTGAAACCCATCATATAATACGTGGTATCATTTATTGTCGTATATCATATCCACCCCGTATTCTGTATCTACCGCAACTACTACGATTACATTTTTCCTACAAATTATGCATTGAGTGATTACAAACATACTAAAGACTTCAATTACCTACATAACTTACACTCGGTCGACTACGCGTACGCCAACTAGTAGTAAATACTATTGCAAAACATTACATTGATAATATAATATATGAGGCCCTGTCCACATGTCCGTGGAATGGTGCGGTAACGCGGCACAGTGCATTGAAATGACGTGCAAATTTACGTTACCGTATCGTAACACGTTCCGCCCCTAGCCGCTAGCGCACACGTAGATGCTTTCCGCCTGCGCTCTCCACGCTCGCGAGTTAGTCGCCGTCTATGTGCTCCGATGCTTTAAAACCATACCTTACTGTTTCTCTTATTAAAATTCAGGATCTACGTGGTCAACTACCAATCTAACAATGATCCTGAAGTGCATTTTTACGATACGGTAACGTAAATTTGCACGTTATGTCAACGCACCGTGCCGGGTTACCGCACCGTTCCACGTTGACGACGTCGTGACGTGGAGATGTGGACAGGCCCTTAGGTATACCTAAGGGCCTGTCCACATCAGCCAAACAACATATTCAAAATGATGTTACACACTTGCAAACACAAAATTTCGGTTTACTGAATAATCCACAGGGGCTAATATTTAATTAATTATAAACTTGGCGCATGTAATTACGCAACGTCCATTTGATAAATTAATTTTAGCAGAGCTACCAATAGCTAGTTTGGCGCGTTTTCAACGAGCATGCAATTTAAATAAATTAACTGTCCAATGGAAATCAATTTTCAATTGCTAGTAAATTATTTAGCGTGCAGGATTTATGCAAATAAGTAGCAATCATTTTCTAATTTGAACAGTTTTAGAAATAATTTTAAAATTATGTGTTATTAACCACTTATTTTCTTTAAAAGCGATATAAAATCCAATGGAAAAAAATATCTGATAACTAGGTAGTTTAAATGATGATAAGTTACGACAGGCGTTTAAAGTGTTAAAAAAAACAAGACTGTAAAATAGACACTCCTCCTTTTTAGAAGCTGGTTAAAAATTCCTACAAAACAAAACATGGAGATACAGATTGACTATCCAAGGGATTTTATCAGTATCAACAAAAAAACCTTTGTACATCATGAGTCAGTTTACCGCTTCGAGTTAACCGACTACGCGGAACGATATCGCACTAATCGTGCCCGCCAGCTGTATCGCTTTCGACTTTCGACTTCCATTCATTTATGCGTAGAATTGAAATGTTGTATCATATAATTTATTTTTAATTGTAATAAAACAAAATAATCAAGCGAAGTCCCGTGCAGCATTAATCTATACCAGTTTTTTTTTTTTCTTTTCCACTGCTGTAGATGGTCCTAGGGAACCATTTCTACGTAACCGGGCAGTTTATTGGCGAGACCTGAGGGGTCTCCAGCCAATGGGGGGTAAAATACTTAACCTAAGCTAACTACTTGTACTACACTAACATCATGACTACCTGCAACAACATCACTAAGGGCTCGGCTTAGGGTGTTGGTGGCGTGGACTTATGGGGGGGGGGGGGGAGACAGCTTGATGAGGGCTACATTATCGGTGTGATGAATATACCAGTGATCAATCATGTAGTTTTAAAGAATTACACGAATTCATTTACATCCTTTATTGGTATGTCTATACCCGTGCGCTTTCATATTCATCTTGCGCTTTCAACTTTCAATTCCTCTTGCGTCAAGCGCATGCAATATTGATTGCCATAAGACTAGAACTAGTGCGCTATATGGCGCTTCAGGTATGCGTCAGCCGAAAACGCAAGATGAACATGAAAGCGCACTGGCGTACACATACCATTGCATATGTACCTCAAACTATATCATAACAAATAACTGTATAGAACAGCTAACTCAATAAAAACCAACCAATCATTAAACCAAGGTAAAGCAGTTACAAATACACTGTATTTAGACCGCATTGATGCATACGATTAGCTAAATTGCAGTATACGATGCCAATGCATCGCCTGCAGTACTATAAGTCCATGACCCCATTTCTCTTAAATGACTTACAACTAGCGGGGAGATAGTTAATCAGCTGTTAAATGTTTCTGTTTCGTTTCTACATTGGCGTGCATAATGAAACCACAGTACGGCTGATGTAACATGGCCGCCCTGAATATAGGCTCTACGTACTTTCTCATTTTTGTAAAAACTACAAATAAACTTTACTTTAAAATGGCTAGTTCTTAGAGGTGTACTATGCCATATCGAAAGCCAAATCATCGATTTGAATATCAATTGATCGAAAACTATAAATCGAATGTCTGAATAGTTGAACATTCAATTCATCGAATCCTAACTAATGTTATAATTGCGAAAGTAAATTTGTTTGTTTGTTACCTTTTCACGCCAAAACCACTGAACCGATCATGCTGAAAATGTTGATATACGTTGTTAGTTGTACAGAAACGGACATAGGGTACTTTTCATCCCGAAAAAAAGTACTGTTCCCGAGGAAAACAACAATAACGATAATAGATGGCGCCACGCGTCTTTCGAATCATGATTGAATTATATTAAAGAAACTTTAGTAGTGTGTTAGTTTTTTTTTTATTATAAATTAACGCGAGCGAAGCCGCGGGCAAAAGCTAGTGGTTAATAAATCAAAGTACATAACAGTAGTAAATTCAGTGTTTTTCAGTCAGTAAGTTAATATTTCGATATAATTAATATGTGATGCGTTGAATGTTTGATTACACAAACATTTCATATTTTGAACACTCGATGTATTGAGTGCGCAAAATTGAATGTTCGATTTATTAACTATTCGATGAAATGAACGTTTGTTTAGTTAAACATTTGATTTATAGTGGTCGATCAATTGATATTGACTGCCTCGTTGGTCTAGTGGTCGCAAGCGCGACTGCTGAGCGTGAAGTCCTGGGTTCGATCCCCAGGTCGGGCAAAGTGTTATTGGGTTTTTCCGTGTGGAATTTCTCAGTAGCAGCTCCGAGTCTGGATTTGTGCCCGGTTGATGGCAATAGGCTCGCCCCCTATTACATGGGACTTAAACATAACGGCGAAACGTGGGTGTACTATTCACCTCTGCCAACCCTTCGGGGAATAAGGCGTGAAGTTATGTGTTTTATGTTATCAATTGAAATTCGATGATTTGGCGTTCGATATGGCATAATCCATCTCATTTAAGTACTTCATGAGTATGTTATGAATAAAATAAACCATTTTTTTTTGTTTTTATAACTTATTCAGCGTTGTTATTCAGGCCATTAATTATCCACCACGGCTGATCCCAAGTGTCTCCACATAGCATTCCGATATGATATTTATAATGATGAAAATAATATGATAGCCTTATTCTTCGCCTTGGTTTTAGTTTTAATATACAGGTTGAAATTGTAAATACTCGACAAACCGAAATGGGAGATTGTACTCACCACTATGAACAACTTTTACTATGGGACTAAAGCGGAAATGGCGAAAAAAATCAACTGTTCCTTACATTTATGTTCGCATAACTCGTCAAAATGTAGGGAGCAGCAAATTTTTTTTCGCGTTTTCTTTTTTGGTCCCATAGTAAAAGTTGTTCATAGTGATGAGTACAATCTTCTATTTCGATTTGTCGAGTGTTTACAATTTCAACCTGTATAAATGTGTGAATTATTTTAATTAGATTACTTGAATATTGGTTTCGACAAAAATCAATGTCCTTAGTATACAAATCATCACCCTATGTGACTACAATTGTACGCTGACCGACATAGTCCAAAACTTTCTAGTAAAACCTATTTTAAACTCATTACAGACTAACCTCTATTTACCTAAAAGGTCAGTAAAGGTGATTACGTGCACCGTCTGGCCGCCGCGAGCGCAACCCGAGTTCCATGGGAGTAAAACTGCCTGGGTTTTCCAACAACGATATAAGTTTAATGGAATAAACAATCGAAGCGCGCGCCGCCAACATGGCCGCCAATCTAAATTAATGACGTGCGCGGGAAGGCGTTCAGTGAATCTTGTAGTACAGTGCGAGATCTTACACATTTGCGTGTTATATGGGCGATTAGCTGTTTTATTTTATTGTGTCCATGATTTGTTGTTTTTTTTCTACTCGGAATGTGTACTTGTTTTCGTGAAGATAGGTAATGTGAACAGGCAAAGTGATAGCTGATGGGTTTTCAATTAAAAAGCGTTAAACTTCCCCCTCTTTTTTTAAAACCTAGGAATTAATGTTGACCACACATTAATGTTAATCAATCAATCGAATCTGCCTTTCGAAGTTCTGTAACAAATCGCACCAAAACACCAAAAAGCTACCCCCCCCCGAAGCTACCTTCATACCTATTTCTGCTGCTAAGCAGCATTGCTTTATTCCGGTTTAAAGGATAGGGGTTCCAATGAAATTACCGGCACATGAAACTTTCCAACTTTGTCGTATGGGTGTATAACTATATCTACACATTGCGCTTTCATGTTCATCTTGCGCCTTCGTTTGAAGCATGCGTGAAGCGCCATAGCACATGCAATAGCGCATGAATTAATACTAGTTCGACAAAAGCGCACGCCGCTAGCGCACAATAATCCGTATATTGTATGTCGACTGACGACTGACCGAGGCGCACCGGTGTAGACGATAAGCTGCATGCGTCTTATGGCAATCAATATTGCATGCGCTTGATACAAGAGGAATTGAAAGTTGAAAGCGCAAGATGAACATGAAAGCGCACGGGTGTAGATATACTATATATAGGGGGCGGTAACCACCTACCATTAGGTGGGCCGTCGGCCTATATGCCAAATATTACATAAAAAGAAATAAGTACTTAGTGAAACATTTTCAAACGTAAGCTTATGAATCATATCGAAAGTACATTTGTAAAATGAAAAGTTGCGTATAATTTTCAGGTGAAATATGGGCGATGATGTCATTGGACCAATTATTAAGGGAAACCATTTAAAAAATACTTGTACGTGTCATAGTTATTCCTTAAGAGGACTCGTAGCTAATTAACAACCGCACAAGGTTAAGCTGCGCCTGCCTCGGTCAGTCCGTGGATGGGTGACCATTCGTTGCACATCGAGACCCCTCCGTGCCTCGGAGAGTACGTTAAACCATCGGTCCCGGGTGTCATACCTATGAAAGTCGTTACGGGTAGTCACAAGCCTCAAAGCCTGACAACCGGTCTAACCTTGGGATATCGGCATTGCCCAGTAACTTGGTTGCGGAGGTCTGATGACAGTCGTGTCGTGCACAATACTGGTATACAGACGCATCTAGGTAGTCTGGAAGCTAACCCCAACATATTTGGAAGAAGAATAGGCAGAACATTTGTCATAGTTATTCCTTGGAAGTTCATAGGGTCCCGTACCAAATTGTGCATTTTAGAATAAATAGCTCACGTGCATGACCTGCGTTCTTGCGTTCTGCGAAATGCGTTCCGTATTTAGATCAGCGTGCAGGCCAAGGAGGTGCTTCCCGTCATTGACGGTCGACTCACTAAACGAGCACTCCGACTGTCAAAACAAAAACTACGCACAGTCACAGCAGCCATCACTGGACATGGTTCCTTTAACAAACACCTCTTTGTCATTGGAGTTACAGACAGCCCACTGTGCAGAGCATGCATGAAAGAGGATGAGACGGCAGCCCACATGCTACTAAACTGCCCTAAGGTCACCACATACAGGGCCAAATACTTCGGAAACCCAGGTACTCTCCGAGAGACCGACAGCAACATCAAGAGTGTGCTGGCCTTTTTCGAGGAGTGAGGGTGGATCGAGTGATTACACTTACCACCCGTTACACAAAATATGCGCTCAGACGTGGAGTTTCAGACACCAGCCCGACATACCTTATACCTTATAGATCAGCGTGCAGCAATGACTAGAATGAATACAAATTTTGAATGCAGTTTACAGAACGCTGGAAAGCAGAACGTGCTCACAACCAAAAAAAAATAACACGCGTAATTTTACGCCTGTCCGTCCAGCTTAAATAATCTAGTAAAACATTAACACGTTTAACAAGCGTATTTAACCAAAGTTTAATAGTATAAACAGGCGGCAAAACTTATAATTAACAGCGAACAACTAGTAGGCGTTTGGTGAATCTTGTAGTACATGAGTACAACGCCCCAGGGATGCCCCGACCTATGTTATGTAGGTACAATGGAGATGATGAATCGACAATTACATGTTCGTAATTGCGTACATCCTTTGGTTAAGTAGGTAAATACATTATAGGCTAAATTAGATGAGGAGGTCGGAAAATTCAATTGTTGCGAGGTGCTTCTGTGTTTTTGAGATATGGTTTTAATTATTGAATCATTGATCTCGTGGTCGCAAATGCAGCTGCTTAGCGTGAGGTCCTTGATTCAATACCCGGGTCTTTTATTTTTTTTTATTATTACACTTTCCCTCGTTTGACCCTAGTCGCACCTGATGGTAAGCGCAGACAGGGTCTAAGATGGAGCACACAAATCCAAGTAACAGAGATGTACCTCCGGTTTCTGAATTGAGAATTCGGAATAAGCAATACTTAAGTAGTATTTGAGTACGGAGTTGTCAAAAAAATGCTTTGAAATCCGTTTTTTTTTTTTGACAAGTCCGTACTCAAATGATACTTATGTACTGCTTATCCTAGAATTCTCAATTCAGAAACCGGAGGATAGAGACATAGACAAAAATATTGATTTTTTTATCTTAAAAAAACTTCATTAGTTGCCCGGAGTTAGGAAATGTGCCTGGCAATAGGGTCGCCGTCTTTATAGTAAGGCTAAATAACGTCATCAGTGATGTAGGTGTAATACTGCTCTGCCTACCGCTTTGAAGAATATAGGCGTACATAGGCAGAAAGTGTCTTCGGAGTTATTTCTAAGCTCAAAATTAAACATGGCTTTGTCTCGCAAAAAGTTTACCCCTCACAGTTCTTACGTAACCAGCCCAATAACCAAAGTCATTTTAATATTTTCGCTATGTTTAGGAACTGAATTGGAATTCAGAATTGCTTTACGGTTACGTTCAGAGGTCGGTAAAAGTTCAAAGAACGTTTAGATCGACCGATAACAGAGAAATATCGTGACGGCGCTACGAAACTAAAACGAAATAAGATTAAACAGCTATTATTATAAATTTAAAACTGCCTAAATGATGTTTCACTAGTTACTGTTAACTTACGATTAGATATTAGAACTAATTTTATGGGGCATTTAAATGAGTATAGAACCAAGCAGCTATGACGCGCCGAAGCGTTCGTAGCACGGCGTTACGCAGGTGCTACGTTGTTGCTACGTCGGTGCTACGTTGATGCTACGACGGCGCTACGCAATTGCTACGCTCGCGAACATAGGCATATTTGCAACGAATTATTTGCTATATTGGTGCGTACTTGCTAAACATAACATAACATCACGCCTGTATACCCCGAAGGGTTGGGCAGAGGTGTATAGTAAACCCTCATTTCGCCGTTATACATATTTAAGTCCCATTTAATTGGAGGCGAGCCTATTGCCATCAATCGGGCACAAATTTAGAGTGCGGGCTGAAACTGAGCAACATTTTTTTACATGCCTTACCCTACCTCTTCATCCTAGTATTTTCCTAGACTATCAGCAGGGTACCAAGTAGTCTTTTAAGGTTGGTTAAGCAATCATTATACGGTCATTTCCTTCAGTGATTCCGTCATTAATAATAAACGTATTTATACGGTCATGCGTAATTAAGTATGACAGGTAACTATAAAAATACCATTCTCAATAAATTCCCATGAATAAATATTGTGTTGTTTCTTTTTCATTATTACGGAAAAATATTACCGTATTATAATAAAATATATTACATTATGGTATAATACTTCGCTTATTATATTTAAACCAATTAATAATTAATTACTTTAGTTTTCTTCTAAGTTCCCCTGCTTCGTGTTAATGTATGCGGTAGCTATAAATTCTACTAATTTCCTCAAATTATACCGGTTAATATTTACTGTGGTAATATTTTAAGGCCTAGCTACCATTAAATTTATTGCTTTCAGGCATAAATAAATGTTTAAATATTGTTTTAAATATTGAAAAACTTTTATTGTTAAAAAACTTTAGTTTTCGGCTTAGAGCGCTTACACACGAGTGGCATGTTCCCAACGGCAGAGGTAACTGCAGCCGTCGACGCGCGTCGGCAGCAACCGTCGACGCGTCAACGGCTTCCGTTGACGCGTCGACGGCAGCCGTCGACATTTCAGCTTCGAAGATCAGCGGCAGCGGCAACAACTGCAAGTGTCGCTATAGGTCGACTGCTGCCATCGACGCGTCGACGGTTGCCGCCGACGCGCGTCGACGGCTGCAGTTACCTCTGCCGTTGGGAACATGCCGCTCGAGTGTAAAAGCTCTTAGTTTTAATTGGCTTATCGTTTAGTAATAATTATAATGATAATTATAATTATAGTGATAATTTTATGTAGTTATATATATTTACTTATTTATTTTTCGCACATTTGTACACAGGCGGACTTAACTCAACTCAACTCCCAGGCATTTTATACCATTTGACTCTAGGGTGATGCAGAGAAAACTGGTAGGTGCACTAAAAAGAGCTATGTGATGTGCAGAGATCGGAATAGGTAGAGTAATATTCTCTACCTATAACCTAAACCTACTATACCTAAACTTCGACAAACGAGGTAACATAGAGTGGATAATACCTCCTCTAAAATCCCAGAATAATTATATTGACGTTTTAATCCCGGGATTTATAAATCACGAATTATTTGTTGGACTTTATTTACAGTTACAATTTTTTTTTTGTTTGTGTTTTTTTAAAAACGTTGCCCCACCCTAAGATTTCTCTTGTATCGTGGGTGCATTTACAGACACAAATCTCACAAACAAACGCCCAGACCCGAAACAACCATCTGTAGACCATACAAATTTTTGTTCCGTGTGGGAATCGAACCCACGACCCGTGGCGCAGAAGCCAATCGCTTAGCCACTGCACCAAACGTGTCGTCAATATTTGAAGAATCATATTTTTTTTTTTAGGGTTCCGTACTAAAAGTATTAAATTAAAGAGCTTTGTTTTACATAATACATACATTGTTTTACATTTTACATAGTAGATACGTAACGCCCCTATACGCCAGCCAATCGTTTGACTCACATTCACCTATGTACCCTCAGAATATTAAACTACTTCCACCGACTATTACTAATTGTAATTGTGCTTTCATATCGATACAACGAAGCGAGCCGAGTATTGTTACAATCGATCCATCTGTATCGCGTTTATCCAAGTAACCATCGATTATGGACCTAGTATTACCCACCCACTTAGTGTGGACGGCGGAACTAACTGTTGCATTTGAAAGAAAAGAAAGACTGAAAATGATTTTACTTTTACGAATATTTTGACTCGCACATTTAAAACAATTTACTAAATAACTTTTAACAATTCCCGAATAAGAATTATCAATTATTAATTATTGAACAATGAAATCTCAGTCTTAAATTGCCGTATGTTAAGGAGGTACAGGGGGCTACTCCGAAAAACGAATGTGGAAGTTTCGGACCGAAACGAAACTACGAACTTATAAATATACGATAAATGAATTGTCAAACAATGAACTCTGTTCTATACTCTGTTCAACGAAATATGAGTCATAATATAGGGATAATTTCGTAGATTATATTTTTTTTTTAATTCCATAAGGAGACTGCTTTCGAAAAAACGTAAACGACATCATCAAAAGCCGTAAAATAGCTACAATTATTTTCGTTTCGATGTTTTTTTTTAATGTTTGATATTCTTTGTATGATAACGTTTTATAGAGAAACATCAGAACTCACGTTACGTTAAAAAGGGTACCTACAGATGTTAATTAACATTTTGGAGTAGAGTGAGCAAAAGACAAAATGTCAAATCGTATCGATCGTCGGATCCGAAACTTTCGTATTTGAAAAACGTTCGACCCGTCAGCCGAAACTTCGTAGTTCAATTTTCAGAGTAGGCTCTACAGATAAATGGATTGATATAAAACAAAATAAAAACCAAAAGTGATGATTTAATACGTTTTCCAAGCGAGGTAATAATCGCACTACCCTCCATGACCAATTATTTTACCGGTCATTAAAAAGCTGTGGCCGTTTACGAATCGATGTAGTTAATATTACCTAGATCGCTATTTATGTTTATTACCACATACTAAAATATGACAAGCACAGTTTAAAATTTGTTACTATTTCATTTCACACAACGTAAACAATAGCTTGCAAAATTAGAACCCAACTTTGTACTCTACTTATATAAACGGAACTATATTTGGTCTAATTTCAAATTAATCACAACTGACAAACTGACATCTAAATTACCTTAAAATTATGATAAATGTATTAACTAGTCATGTTGTGGTACAGACAAATAGGCCCAGGACTAACTATAGAACGAACAGAAGGTTTAGAGATACTTTTAGCAGTAATAAAGACTTGTTTATCTGTAAAATGTTTTTTATTGCTACTTGAAAGCATTTTTTTAAGGATTGTATCAAAATATAAATATAATACAAGGTTAATCGGCAATGGGATACTAATCCGGAAGGGTATTAAAAGTACCCATAATAATATAAATAACTTTTTTTCTACCACTTTCCCCAAAAGTCAATAGTTTTAGAGAAGATCAGCTGTGTTTACATTTTAGGTCATATTTGGGGTCACGCATTATAAACTCCATTTTCTGAATTCGTAACTAAAACAGGAATGAAGAATTGTTGAAGAAACTAAAATAAAAAACATTTTGCATGAAAATAAAAATTGGTTTTAAAACAGTACTTACAATTTATTATAAATCAACCAAACAGTTATTATAAATTCTCATTAATTGATTTTTTGGTTTAATTTACTTATAATTTTCACATATAATTTATGTCACGCATCCAATGTAGGCTGAAGACCTAGTTACATGCTCAGCTTAAAAGAGCCTATGTCCAGCAGTGGACTTAGTTTGTATACAGTAGAACTTCTTTACCTATTCTGTGTTCCCAGTTCGCTGGGTCTGTCGGGCAGGGCAAGCGTTAGGTTAATAGGTTAGTGACGTCACCGAGCCACTGCCCTTTGAGACGTCAAACATCTGACAGACTGGATCAATTGTTTTAACAGACACTTTGTTATTTTTGTAGGCTAGTTGTTTGTGGGGAACATTTGTAGGTCAGGGCTGTTCTTTAGAGATGGTGTACGGTGTTTTAGGCATATTTGGATGGAATAATATACAAAACTTCATGTTTTGGGGCGTTACGAGTTTTTTTTAAACGTTGTTTGGTTCAATCGAGACACGATACAAAGAGGTTAGAACATGAACACAAGACAGATTATTGTAATAAAAATTATAGCAAAAGGATTTCTTTGTGGCTACAATATTGCAAGATGAAAAGCGAAAGTGTTATTGGGTTTTTCCGTGTGGAATTTCTCAGTAGCAGCCCGGAGTCTGGAGCCCGGTTGATGGCAATAGGCTCGCCTTATACATAACGGTGAAATAAGGGTGTACTGCCTACAACTCTGCCCAACTCTTCGGGGAATACAGGCGTGATGTTGTGTTATGAAACGGAAAAAAAACTGTTTTTGACGTTTAATAGTCAACGACCAACGTGCGATGATGTGAGTTTCAGAGCTGTGACAAAAGCGTTGCCAGCTCAGCATATGCTAGGTTATTATAACTAATGCTGGCATTCTGCTGGATCCTTCTTGTGACATACTGATAAAGAGGAAACATAAGTTAGCTATTTAAAGAAGGGTAAGTGATTTTTGTGCAGTCCATTTGCCAATGGAAATGGTAAATAAATAAAAATGAAATCATCACCTTATTTAGAGTGAAAACCTCCTGTTCCTGTGGGATGTCACGCGGACGAAGTCGCCAGCAAAAGCTAGTCAATTATATTTATTACGAACGTTATATACAGGGTGTTAACGAATTCGTGTAATTCCTTCAAACCGCGTGATCTACTGGTGACACTGATTGACTCAGCATAGATTTTTTTCAGAATCAACAAAAAAAAGTTTTCAAAAAGTTAACCATGGTATTCTGTATCTGAGTAATTTTAGCGTCCCAAGTTAACTGACTGCGTGGAGCGATATCGTGCTACTCGTGCCCGTCAGCTGTGTCGCCGTGTCTTCATTCATTTATGCATGGCATCGAAATTTTCATTTTATTATTATTATTATTAGCCTGTACTGTCCCACTGCTGGGCAAAGGCCTCCCTCCTTTCCTTCCACTTGTCGCGATTCTTTGCAGCTTCATGCCAAACCTCAAGAAAGGCATCCAACTCGTCCCGCCATCTTCTCCGCGGTCTGCCGCGACCCCGTCTCGCTGTCTCAGGGCTCCATTCTTGTGCTATACGGGCCCACAGCTCATTTGGCATCCGGCAGACATGCCCTGCCCAGTCCCACTTCAGCTGGGCGGCCTTTTCAGCCACGTCGACAATTTGAGTTTTGGAGCGCAGTATTGTGTTTCGAACTCGATCAGTTAATTTAACACCAATTATACTGCGCTCCATAGCCCTTTGGCAAACCTTGAGTTTGGACTTCTGGATGTTGGTCAAAGACCAAGTCTGTGCACCATATGTCAAGATGGGGAGAATGCACATGTCCATGAGCTTGCGTTTTAGTGACATGGGCAAACTGCCCTTGAATTGCTCTTTCATGGACCAGTAGCTCTTCCAGGCGTTTTCGGTACGTCTTTTAATTTCCTTATCTTGTCTGGCCTGGAAGGAGACTACTTGGCCCAAGTAGATGTAATCTTGGACATATTGCATTTTCTCCCCATCCACTTGCACGTTTCGTGGTGAACTATTAGTCATAACTTTAGTCTTTGACATATTCATCTTCAGTCCAACCTCAAGGCTTGCATTGCTCAGTTCTTGTAGCATCTGTTCTAGTCCAGTGTCTGAGGAAGAAAAAAGAACAATGTCATCGGCGAAACGAAGATTAGTCAATCTTGCCCCGCCGAGGACAATGCCTTTGTCTTGCCATTTGGTCGCCAGCGTCTTAAAGACCTCTTCCAAGGTACTGGTAAATAATTTAGGAGATAGCGGGTCACCCTGTTTGACTCCCTTAAAGATATTGAATTTCGGGCCTATTCTCTCTAGCTTTATTGCAGCTGTGCTATGGGTGTAAATCTTTTGTAGCAGCTGTATGTACGTAGAAATCACTTGTTGCTTTTCAAGAGCTTTAAAAATTGCGGAGTGTGAGATGCTGTCGAAGGCTTTGGAATAGTCTACAAATGCAAGATAGAGTGGAATTTTAAATTCTTGACATTTTTCTATGATCTGGTTGATTGTATGTAGATGGTCAGTGGTGGAAAGTCCGGGACGGAAACCTGCTTGTTCAGGAGGTTGTTGCTGATCTAGTTTACCGGCTATTCTATTTTCTACGACTTTTATGAAAGCTTTGTACACATGAGAAACTAAACTAATTGGTCTATAATTATTAATATCAGATTTTTCTCCTTTCTTATGAATTAAAATAATGTTTGAATGGCAAAAGTTTGTAGGAAAGCTACCCGTATGGAGAATGTCATTAAATAGTCTGGTAATGTGGGGGAGAAGCGCAGGTTCACCTATCTTTAGGGCTTCAGTGCTTATGCCATCTTCGCCGCATGATCGGTTGAACTTCATTTTGCTTAGCGCCAAATGAACTTCGCTATGGGAGATAGGTGGTATATCTTCGGAACAAGAGTAATTAGGTATGGTGTGTATTTGAGATGTATCAGAATAAAGAGACTTGTAAAATGTTGTGCATATCTCTAAAATGTTTTGTCGATTAATTTGCTTTTTGCCGTTTCTATCTCTTAAGCATGTTATCCATGATTTACTATTATTTATTCCTTGTTTAGCTATTTTAAGTGAACGGTTCTTTTCTAGTGCATGTTGTATGACTTTTGTGTTGTAATTTCTCACATCTTTTCTAACGCTACGCTTAACTTCCTTATCTTTTAATCTGTACTGTAAGTCTCGATTTCCTTTATCTAAAGCCTGTCTTTCTTCTATTAGTATCTTTGTTTCATCAGATAATTTCTTAGTTTTATTTTTGGTTTGTCTTACTTTTTTACTAGCTTTTGTTATACTACTTAGAATATCGTTGAACTGGTGATTTATGTCTCTATTTTCACTCTCTGTGTCAATGATATCGAAACTATTTTTCAGCTCTAAATTAAACTCTTTTTTGTTTATAATTAGTGACTCTTTATTTAACTTTCTAATTTTGTTCTTAAATATCTTTTCGCGGTGGATTTTAATATTAAATTTAATGGTTGCTCGTACGGGTCTATGATCTGAACTAAATTTAAATTGATTTACGGCTTGTATGTTTCTAATAATTTGTTTGTCAGAGGTAAGTATATAATCTATTTCATTTTTCGTGATATTATTCGGGGAGATCCATGTCCATCGTCTTTGTGGTTTTTTGTAGAAGAAACTATTACCCACACACAAATTTTGTCCAAATGCGAACTGAAGCAGGCGGGCACCACGTTCGTTTCGGTTTCCAAGACAGTATGGTCCTACGACATTTCCATTGTCTAAATCCTGCCTCGGTCCAACTTTTGCGTTAAAGTCGCCTAGGATAATATTCCACGTGCTACGGTGTTCATCGCATGCCTTGTTGAGTAGGTCGTAGAACTCTTCTACTTCTTCATCGAGGTGGGATGATGTGGGCGCATAAACTTGGACGATGGTTAAATTTTTGGAATTTGAGATTTTAAATTTTAAAACTGCAATTCTGTCCGAATAAGAAATAAATTCTTGAATATTATTTTTCCATTTTTTGGCGACCAAGAAGCCTACACCGTACTGTCCTGCACTTTGTCCATTATAATAGAATATGTTCCCTTCTCTTTCTACTGTGTCTTCTCCATCTCTTCTCACCTCTGACAAGCCTACTATGTCCCAATGGACCTCGACTAAAGCATTTTCAAGCTCGAGTAACCGATCTTCCGTTCTTAAGGTGCGTGTGTTATAAGTTATAATGTGAAGCGATTCTTGGATGTCAGGTTTGCAAATTGCCTGGGTCGTATGACGGGAGAACGATCCCGCCCGGGGATTCTTAGCACCCCATGCTCCAGAGTGTGTCTGCCTACCGTCATCAGCAACATCACCACTGGAAACGCCGGGCACTAGGGGCCTGTTGTTTTTCGAAATTTTCAATGAAATAAAAAAATATCTGTGAAAAAAATTTTTTTTTTTATTTTTAACCAATCTAAATCCCGTGCAGGGTTAATCTATACCATTAACAGATCATGTGGTTTGAAGGAATTACACGAATTCATTTACACCCTGTATAATGAAGGCTTCATTTCGGTGCCTTCAAACTAATTTCGCATAGAGCGGCTCTCTTATATTATAGCACCTATACGTCATAATAAAATAAAGATGACCAAATGGCATTCCCGAGGTTTACACTGTAAGGCGACCAAATGTGTATTATAGGTAGTATGCAAAATGGATACTATGTAAAAGAACCTATCTGTTGCTGTTATTAAGCCATTATACAACATAGTAATAGTTTCAATGCAATCGTTATAGTCAAGCATTACCTTCAAGAAACAAAGTGATTCAACATA
This sequence comes from Amphipyra tragopoginis, assembly GCA_905220435.1. Classification (NCBI taxonomy): domain Eukaryota; kingdom Metazoa; phylum Arthropoda; class Insecta; order Lepidoptera; family Noctuidae; genus Amphipyra; species Amphipyra tragopoginis. The sequence goes on from HG991994.1 coordinate 21,473,884, forward strand.
ACTGCCGCGAGTTATATCAGAAAACAGAACATAAATACTAAAAACCTACTTTGTAGAAACATTTTCTCGTACACAATAGGTAAACATTTCTAATCCCAAGTGCGTTCAACGTTCATTACAGTACCTACAAGCGAGCATCATATAAAATGTGCACAGTATTCGATGCGAATGCTGCAATAAGCGGGGCTATCCAGCCTACGATAAGGCGCGTTTACACTGGTTAGTAGTTAGTCTGGCAGTACCCCAAGAGTGAGTTGGGTAGTTGACTACACGTTTCCGTAACGAATAGTTTACCATGATAAGTGTGAAACAAATTTTTAGTTACGCTATTCACCGCTAGAGGCTCTGCCTACATTTTCATACATTTTTGGCGTGATACAACTACAGTAGTAACGTAAAAAACGCACACTTGGGGTACAGATTAGTTACAGTTTACTCACTTCCTCGAGTTCGACTCTAGACCTCGCTACGTGTTCAGGGGGTCTACTCCCTAAGCACGAAGTCCGTGATTTCGCTTTAGTTACGAGCGTTTCCTACTCCTTATCACCTACGAACATACGATTATTTTGGGGCCCGAACTAAGAATGAATGACAACACGATTTGACAGTTGTCCCTAATAACGGTTTGTTTTTGCCCGTCCGAAAAGTTGAACTTGACACTTGTTTTGTTCACTTCTACGTTTCGGGCTACTTTCGGACGGGCGACTAACTTTGTTGACGGACTTAAGGAGTAGGCCCCCAGCTCACGATTAAGGGCTCCGTTTGGGTCCGAAACTAGTCGGGCAATCCCGGATGCATGCGAGTAAACCGTAACTAATCATAAATAGTCTGGCAGAGACTAAAACTAAGCAGTCTAATGACAAAAGCTTATTCGTAATGATATTATAGTGAATACGTTATTGTCACAGAAACTATATTTATTCATGAATTCTGTTACTAACTTAAAAAAGTTTTCGTTCTAGTGTGCCAAAAAACAAATTAAATCTAGGAGATAATTGCATAATTTTTCAAACAAATGGTTGTTCGTTTTTTGGTCTTAAATATACGCATAAAACGTACATAATGTGGGGAACAACTTTTTTGACATCTCTTTTTGTATTTTGGCAACACTGTTTTTTTTGGGAATTTTCTCTTCCGAATCGGTTGTGCAAAATTAAATACATTATTAAACAAAATATCAAATGTCTCATTCATATCAAATACAGTCCACAAATCCACATTCGCATACATATTTTAATTATTTAACATCATCACTTATTCTTTTTATACTTGTTGGGGGGTGCATGAAAAGAGCCTCCACGAGTGACGATACTTAAGTACGTCCGGCGCACCCTGGGCAGTCAGCCCCGCTACCAACCTTGCTGACTGGCTAATCTTTTCACCACAGCATGAGCTATTTTCGTATAGCTCTTGCTGACACGAAAGAAGAAGATCACTTATTCGACATTGGCAATGAAAGTAGTGAATACACGTTAGCCTACTTCCATTTTTCCATGGAGTTTGTCCTAAGGAGTACCTATATCGGGTGTAAAAAGACCCTTAACGATAACGAAAACCACACATTCTACCCATCATTGGGATCATTTTTTTCTACCAGACCATACCTGGGAAACCATTGGTTTTGGAGATATTGAAGGTCAAAGTGTACATTTTTTTTTTAGTTTTTTCCAAAAACGCATCTAAGTGATAATACTAAACTTTCTTCCAAACAACCTGATCAAAATTTTCAATGTTTCCTCACAAATTACACATTTGAAGTTAGAAAAACGCAACGAATATCAAACGCACACGACCGCCTTGGCTCAGCAGTGTGGCCGCTGCACGCATACAAACGCGCGGCATCGCCACAACCACATATTGCGCGCTACAAAAAAAAGCGTTTTTTTTTATGCCTTAAAATAAAAGTCGTTTCCCAGCAATTATTTTTGGTCAATGTAGTTTAGTTTGATGTACAGAGTGCGTAGATTTCGGCTATGTGATGGGTCTTTTTACACCCTACAGGCAGAATGGTAAAACACATAACATAACTTCACGCCTGTACACACCTGTTGGGCAGAGGTGTATTGTATACCCTCGTTTCGCCCTTACGTTTCAGTTCCAAATGTACCTATGGGCGAACCTATTGCCATCAACCGGGCACAAATCCAGACTTCGGACTGCTACTGCGAAATTCCACACGGAAAAACCCAATAAAACTTTGCTTAACCTGGGCGATTTAACGAACCACTAGACCATTGAGTTAATACTGAAGTCTAGAATAGTAAAAATACCAAAAAGTCTATCCGAATGTAAACGCGCCCTTACTGTAGCGATATTAATACGGGATTGCGTCCGCCCGACCCAAACCGTACTTGCACAGAGCCACACAATCCCACACAGATTCGTACAGACTAGCATTATTGAATTTAAAAAATAACCACAATCCCACACTGATTTAACATTTACGTGCAGCCTTTTACAGGACCGAGTAAACTAACAAAGGAGGTTGTATCGTGATTGTGTGGATCTGTGGAACTGAATAGAGGTAATGCACCGGTTTTTTTTTAAATATACAATATTGTTCAATATCGGAGAGCTTTACACTAGAAATGTTTTGTGTAACAATTGCATTATCTGTAAATATTTTCCGAGATAAAGGTACATTATTTTGTAAAGTTACAGGGCTCGTTTTGCAAGGTAAACTGCGCTTGCCGCGGTCAGTCCGTGGATGGTGACCGTTCCTTACACATGCCTAGGAGAGCACGATAAGCCGTCAGTCCCGGGTGTCATACGAGTACCTATGACAGTTGTTACGAGTAGTCAGAAGCCAGAAAGTCTGACAACCGCTCTAACCTTAGGATATCGGCATTGCCCAGTAAATGGGTTGCAGAGGTCTGGTCCATGTAAAAAACTGGCATTCAGTCACATCTGCGGTACGAGCACGGATCTTTTTATCGAGTCGATTCGAGAAATGTATCTATTCTAAACGTCAAATTTGACATAAGATGTAGATAAAACGACAGCAGTTGTCGTTTCATCTACATCTAAATTTCTCGAATCGACTCGATATAAGATAAGTGCTCGCACTGCTGGTTAGACTGGAAGTTCATACCGACATAATTGGGAAAAGGCTAGGCAGATCGATAGAAAGTTCGAATAAATGCTTTCCATATTATTTATTACAAGTGAGGTGAAAGAGTGACACAAATAGTAATATTGTATTTACCTATACCAAATATTGAATTTTACTTACAACAAAATTAGGCCAATTATATTCGGATAGTAAAAACAGAACAACATACATTATGCTAGTCGGAGGCCGTCCCTACTTCCCGAACTTTATTTACACAGTTATTTTAAATAACAAAGAGCTGAAACCAAACTTGACTTAACAAGCACATTAACATTTCTTTACCTCTGTACCGGATGACTATTTTAACCATCTGGAAAATAAATGGGTATAATAGGTGAACGAAGTCGAACACCATGGCATAGTTTTTTTTTTTAATTGCTTGTATTGAAATTTATCTATCAATAAATACTACTTCGAAGTAAATTTTCACACTAAATCAATAAAAACCGATTTTTTTAAGTAAATAAATCAATTAAATAATATCTAAATTCAAATCATACACATCTGCGTATGATTTGAGTTTCTAAAGTAGGTCTAATAAATGTTCAACTTCATAAAAGACTAGCTTTTGCTCGCGGCTTCGCTCGCGTTAATTTATAATTTTTTGATCCCAAAATATAACCTATAGCACTCAGGGATAACGTTGCTTCCTATTGGTGAAAGATTTTTTGAAATCGGATGTGTAGTTCCGGAGATTACCTCCTACATACAAACAAACAAACAAACAAATTCTACCTCTTTATAATATTAGTATAGATATAGATAACGAAAAAAAATATGAAAAATGTATTCCAAAGCCTTCTACTCCGTTCACCTATTATACCCTTTTTTTTCCAGACGGTAAAAAAAGTCACCCAGTATACAGGCTGTAAACAAATTCATGTAATTCCTTCAAACTTCGTAGGTGACACAGATTGACCCTGCATGGAATATATTCAGTATCAATAAAAACAAAATAAAAAAAAAAACTATTCCCATTCCTATCTCATGATTTGTTTTCTATTGCAATTACCATTTGTTTTATTTTTTGTTCAGCAATATACTTTGCAGGTTTAATCTGTACCAGTAATAGATCATGTCGTATAAAGGAGTTACACGAATTCGTTTACACTCTGTAGGTATATACAGCGGTTAAAATTGTAACCCAAATGATATTTAAAACAATATTCATGACTCCACAAAGGCCGAGCTACAACGACAAAAACAAAGGCTTCGTAAAGCCGATAGTTTTCATCGGACCGGTGTAATGTGGTTATAATCACACGCCGCGTATACAATCGTAAAAGCAATGTTTGTTGATGCACACTTTATTTATATACAGCGTGACTCTATTAAAAGACTTTTGAAGTTTTTTTTATGAACCCTTTGACGTCTACGGACGTCTATGACTATGACGTCTATGGACGTCAAACTTTTGAACTGTAATTTTTTATGAACCCTTTGACGTCTACGGACGTCTATGACTATGACGTCTATGGACGTCAAACTTTTGAACTGTAAAAAAATGGTGTTTTCGACGTTCCATGCCGTCGGAGGCGTCGTGAACACGTTTGAATTTGACGTCCGTAGACGTCCGTGGCGGTCAAAGGGTTAATGACATATCTATTGATTTGTAAGTTTAGATAAGAATTATGTTTGCTACTTAAGGCGCAATGACTGGATTTGGATGACATTTAGTTATATTGTTAGAATATATTTTGAATTAACATGTTAAGAAATTATCGTTGCGAAAAACTAAAAAAAATAACGCACGTGGGACAACACCCTTCGGGTATTAAGTGACCCTTATGACTTCTTTGGAGTTATTCAGGGTTTGATACTAATAAACTACGTTTGACATCGAAATTGTCATGTAAAAAGTGTTTTTATGTTTAATGTTGTCAAACAAGCCGGTAGCTCACTAGTGGGTCGCCACCTATTTATACCTACAACATCAAAAAGATTGCAGGGGGGTTACCATGATCTCTTAGAGCAGGAATGTTTTAATATTAATTACTACGAGAGTGGGTAAGAGATGACGCTAGAGAGCTGTCTAGCTCTGTCACTTTCCCACTTTCGGTATAATATTAAAACATTCCTGCTCTAACAGATCATAGTAACCCCCTGATGTGTTGCTAACTTTAGAAACAAAATTGAAAAGTCTCATGTGCCTGTAATTTCAACGGCACCTCCAAATCGGAACACAGCAATTCTGCTTAGCGGCAGAATTAGGTATGGAGGTAGTATTTCCTCGGACGAACTCTTTAACAGGGAGCTCTACTCTTGAAGTTGATTAAATTGCTCTCTGTATAGTGTCAGAATGATATGACAAATAGAGTTTTACATCACAATATATCATGTATTATGTTGAGGTTTAAGATGGATTCCCAAGGTGCGTGATAGCGCGCACCGGCTGTGCGTGGTATCATCCGTAAAATCACGCACCGTGGGATGCCACATTATGAGGGTGCGTGATGTGGATAAGACACACCACTCCGCACGCGTCCGCGTTACCACGGACAAGTCTCTTCCTACGGTGCGTTGGTGCGAGCTCGTGCCTCGAAGTGCGCCATATCACACACTGTGGGAAACAAGCATTAAAAGGAGGCAAAAGGACATTGATATTGCAGAAAGTTAAATACAGGCAAAAAGTTTTATGTCAATAAGTATTAAGTCTATTTAGTACGTACACCGGCAATGTCAAACATGTGGCCCGCGGGCCGCATGCGGCCCACTGAGGATTTTCCTGCGGCCAGAATCAATTTTGAAAACAGATAATGCGGCTCGCGAGCCTGTTAAAAACCGTTTTTGAAAACGCCCGCGCGCATTTACATACACGTAACGTAAGTTGTCTGTTGTTGTAATATGTGATTTGTGTTAATAAACACTTCGACATCCAACATTTAATTTTTAAATAGAAAAATGTTAGGGTTTGCGGCCCACCTAGTCTGCTGTCTTCATGCTTTTGGCTCACCAGTGACTTTGAGTTTGACATGGCTGACGTACACATAAGTAGTAAATTAGACAAATCAACAACTAATGTAGAAACGAGAGGATAGATCAGGGAGAAAGCAATAGCGCAACTTTTTGCTGGTAGATACTTTAGAACTTCAAGTTTAAAATAGAAAAAAAAAGACATTAAGATTTGAGATTTTTGGTAACTTGTGTTGTTATATGAAACAGTATGGTTTTAAAGAAAGAGATAGAATATTTTCAGAATATTTTGAAAAGACTAAGCAAATACTATGGCAAAGAAAAAACGATTACCTTGAACAGCTATTTAATTCCATAAGTCCAATGCAGAGCACTGTAATCACAACACAACACCAAGCAATACGTGGTCAGAATGAGTAACCATGAATGCTGCCGAAATAATCTAACGTAAGCCCGGTTTTGCATATACAGCATTACTGGTTAATCGCTTCACATCCGAAAACTATGGACCCCGTTCATCTTTCTATACAAATTTTACAGAGGAAGAAATAAAAATTCGTGAAAAATAACAGCTGTTCCGTAAAAAAATAATCAATGTTGTTTAACAAAATGTATTGAATAGCAGATTTTTTTCACGATTTTTGATTTCTCACATAGTAAAAGTACAGAATGATGAGCTGACCTTATAGTTTTCATCTGTAAGACGAATAAAAAGTATCGGTGTATAAAAAAGTTGAGTGTGAAAAAAAAACAACGAAAAAAAATACTTCGGTGACAAAATTAGACGTTCGCATACCACCCTGTACGTAATAATATTTGGTTACTTATCAAGGCATTTAATCTGTTGGTAAAAAGTCAACAACATGTAGGTACGAAAGTACGAACGTTGGTAAATGTGTTGGAGTGACGATTAGACAAATAACTAGGTACGCACGGATACATATCAAGCTATTCATACCAGTATGAGCTGAACTCGCATTGTATAGGCTTTCCGTAAAATGAGAGATCAGCTTATACTGGTGATGTATAGATTAAGTAGCCGTGTGTACAGAAGGACAAAATAGTGTCGATTTATAATGTTATGTGGTTTCGACATAAATTGTATAGAAAAACATTAATAATGATCATATTTTGAGTAATGATTAGAATAGGACGCTTAGTTGAATCTTTTGTTCAGTAACTGAAAGCCTAAAAGTTGCTATCTTTGGTAATCAATAATATTAATAAGACTCGGCTCCTATTTCCAAAACGAAAAATCGAATCGTGTTGCTTACCAATAGTACCAAATTATTCTAATTAACTTTACCTGCGAACGGTAGGATGTAGTACTACTTTGCGTTATGTCTAGTAGATTTTTAATAATTTTCTTGGTAGGTAACAGATTTATGAATCACCTGCGAATACTACTTAGGGCTCCCACACAAAACTGCGATGCGATGCGATACGACGCCGCATAGCAGCAAATTATGGTGGTATGGTTCTATGTAGCTCGCAGATTTTTGCGATGCGATGCGAATTCGCAGTTTTGTGTGGGGGCTCTTAAGAATGGTAGGATCTACTACATTTTTCCTATGGTGACTTTTGTTAATTACATTGGTAGGTAACATATACATATATGAATCACTTGCGATAGTACTTAAGAATCGTAAAATTTTGCACTATGGAGACTTTTGTTAATTATATTGGTAGGTAACAAATGTACGAATCCAATAACGGTTGGTAAGTAAGATATAACAAACAAAAACAATAATAAATTTTTTGGCAAAAATTTCGAAACTTCGATTCAAAAGATTTGTTTAAGTAATAATGTTAGGTTTAAATATATAATGTTAGTTTTATGTAAGTTGTACATTTTGATAATTTTACGGGGCGACATTATCGCGCAGCGATAAAGCTCGTAAATTAAAATAAAAAAACAACTTGTTTTCGATTTACCGTTTCCTATGGAAAAAATCAACTGGAAACTCCATTACTGTGGCATGATGATATATTTTCGGCTAAACCCCTTTAGGAGGGCGAAAGACATATTTATAATTTAATAGTTTCTTTAAAAAAAAGTAATAAAATTCTAAATCGTTTGTTATGCCTTATAAAGAGGTGCAAAACAGTACCTACCTACAAACGTCAATCAGCATGCAACGGCAGCACAGACAATGGCGCAAAATTGAAAAATCAAATTAATTGAGTTCGAAGCTCGTACGCTGCACTTTTTTTAACAGCCGTCTGTCACTGTAAAGTATTCGGACGGCCGGACAACTGAATCCAGTTCGTAGAAACGGACAGTGATAGAGTTACTGGATTTTTGTGCCAAACTGGATTTTCGCGCAGTATTGAAAACGGCAGGTGTTTTTTCTAGCACGTGCTTTTATTTTATAGTGGCCGTCGAAGTCGCTACATATTAGTCGAAAAAAGTTGAAGTAATTATTTTTTCATATGAAAAGGAGTTCACAATGTGAAAATACGTTGTTTCTTAGTATTAATATCGACGTCACGACATGCCGAATGAAATACGGACTAATATTATAAAGAGAGTTTTTTTTTTCTTTATTCTTGTTTTCTTTTGGGAAAAACGTTGCCCTGCCCGGAACAACTACCTGTAGGTCATACAAATATTTTCTCCATGCGGGAATCGAACCCGCGGCCCGTAGCGCAGAAGTCATACGCTCAGACACTGCATCAAACGTGTCGTCAATTTTATTTTCCTTTATGTAGGGTTAATTTCTGAAACTATTAGTCTGATTCTGAAACTTATTACACTGCTAACAAGAAGCTACACTTTTTTTACAAATGAAATAGTTACTCGATGAACAATAAAAAGTTAATAAATACTCGTTCGCATTCTATTGTGTTTATGAAACAAGACTTCGAAAGTTTATCCGAGTTAGAACCCATCTCTACCTGTTAATAAAGTAGCACATATTTTCTATAGATTACGACCGCGATATAACAGGTTTGACTATTAAGTTCCATTGAGTGAGCTAGGCCCTGCAAGAATAGGAAAAGACTAGAATAAAGAAGCAAAAGTGGTAAACAGCACGACTGGTTAGTTAATTTACATCCGAAAACCATGAATTTTGTCATCATTCTATACAACTTTTACTATTGGACAAACTCTAAACTCGTAGAAAAAAAATCAGGTGTTCCCACATTTTGTTCAGCAACTTTAATTATCTTGTACTTATACAAAAGCAAACATTTTTATTACGAATTCACTCTATTTTCCCATTGTATTTGTACAAAATGATGAGCAGAGTCCGAGGTTTTCGGATTTAGAGTGTTGTATACCTGTCATGCTGTATAGTATAGTTAGGGCTATTTCAAACTAACTGGCAAACTTCACAGGGTTACTAGATAATAATTTTTACGTGCGCTCTCTTCACTACTGTACAGTAATGAGAACCAAGTAAGTATACATGTAGCAAAATGCAAGTGATTTTCTACCTAAATTCCGATTGAATTAATGAAATCTTTTCATCATCATCTTTCAGCAGAAAGACGTCCACTGCTGGCTTTTAAAAGCCAAGTATTTGTATGGGTTCACAGATACTATTTAATAATATTTGAAGATTTCCATGACAACTCTTTCTCTTAACTCACTTTTAACGCTACGTGTAGTATATTTATGTACACGTTGGTACTCATAACTGTACGTGTTTTATTTGAAGTGTGTATTAATGATACCTAGTACTTAACTCTGTACCTATATCGTGTCTAAAATGGGCTTAACATGCTTTTGTCTGAATTCAATCGAATTTTATTTCTCTGTCTATAGTATGAACAATTCCAACAATACGTTACAGTGCCTAGCATGCTTCTTACCTATATTTCGTCTGTTCTATGCCTTACATTTGCATTTGCCGAATCTTTAGTTGCCAAGTCGCTAATATTTCCCAAAAATGTATATATACATAAATTCTTATTGTCTGTTCATATTGGGAATGAGTAATGTAATATATTGGTTAGAGATACTTGAGAAAAATACCGCGAAAATGTCGTAGAGACATAGAGAAAAGAGGGCTATATATTTACTTTATCTTAACGAATACATCGAAATATCTTATTGCTGTCAGTAATATATTGTTTTATGGATATGTTTCTAGATACTAATATAGTAAAAAGGTTGGATGGTGCGTAGTAAATGCTTGCTATAACAAAGAGATGAGCTAGGAAAAAACGTAGCATAATTTTAGATTATAGATTGTAAAACTTTATTTGGAAGAATTTTATTTAAATTCGGTTTGGACTCTCAAAATTTATTGTTTATTTTTTAATTGAGGACCGCTCAAAACATGTTAGTCGATATTTCTTACCCGACTACGCAACAGCGAAGGCATGGTAATATTATTATTGGTTCTTAAAAGTTAGAACAATAGTTTCGGTTCGAAAAAGTTCCTCAAACTTGAATGTCTTGTACGAAAAATGTAGCCTCAGTTTAGGAAAGCACGAAAAAATTAATTTATGCCTCTATTAAGTGTAGATAAGTTACTACTTGAACATCCAATTAATGAGTCATCAAAATAAAAGTTATCAAATTAGTACAATCGCTCTACATACACGACAATCCGATTTATAGCATAGAATAAATGAATCATAATGCAGACAACTTATATGTTTGTTTAAATACAACGTATCGAATGCAATATTGTTTAGTAATCAATAAATACTGAAGGCCGTAGTCCTGCGGATTACCTCCGCGCCATCGACACCACAATAACATGAGACAATGCAACAATTAACCAATCAACAAAACTTTTACTATCCACTAACACAATCGCGAATTTATCGCGATTACACAAAAATCGACCGCGGGAGTGACGTCACCTTTTAATGAAGAAAGAAACGAGCACGAATTTATGTGGTCGGGCGACAAACTGACCCGCGATCGGGACGGTCGTTGCCGAACCCATAATCCCTTAATTAGCCCACCGTGTCCGATTTAAAACAGGATTTTTGTGTGACACTGCACAGGTCGCGAGTCGCGGGTGTCCGCTCGGGAGCGTGGCGCGTGTTTTGAACGCGGGCGCGTGGCGGGGCTCGGCGCGCGTGTGATGCACGGGGCGCGCGCGGGCGCTGTGTGCGCGGTGTTCGCGCCACGCCGCCTCAGCCTCGACTGCCGGGCATGGAAATTCGATTTTTCTGACGTTTCCTCCGCGCCTTGCTTCGCCACGATCGAACTGCACGCCACATGAATAGTCACCCACCGCTGATTTTGCACGTTCATTTTACCGTAACTGTAATAATTCCAGATGTTTTATGACACTTTTGGTCGAAGTAGACAGTATGAATGTTGTAAGGGTTTCGATCACGCAAAATTTCGATCTTTGCGATACGACCCTCGTTCTGACCTTGATATTTTTCGTATCCGCTCATATTTGCTTATCAAAAGACTGTAAATACCCAAAGGCTGTACAGCCTTATAATGATACCTACAGAAATCGCATGAAAAATAGGTTAAAATCAAGTATTGTTTTTGTTTAAAGTTTTAATCTTGGTTAAAATCACTTGTAACTACTTTAAAATTGATGGTGTTTGTCGGTGAACGTTAGTTAAACAACGTGCTTTTACTTGAACCGCTACATTTTTTAACTTCTCGCCGGGAACCTTTAGTTAATGGAAGTGTGTGCGGCCATTAGGCCAATACTACGGAAGCGTGAATAAATTTCCCTCACGCCATCAACACACGAACTTATGTAGTAAAGGAAGTAAAAATATTTTAAAATTACAAATTAAAGATTTCGCGATAGGACAGTATTTTATGTCTAGCAAAATTATAACTCGTGTTAATTTCAGTTTATTAAAAGAAAAATAAAAAAAACTTTGGCTATTTTCGTACGTTTCGATCATGATCCTACACTAGACGTAAGTCTTTGAAGAGTTCGTAGGAATATGGATTACCATGGTGGGTAATCGTAGATGAATTGATACTAACTTTTAAAGTGATCAGGTTCCCATTAGAGTATAAACAAAAAAATATGGTGTTAACAATTCTCATCGCGATGCTTTTGTTATGGAAAAGAAGATTGTTGTTTGAATTTCAACATTAATTGATTCTCGTTTAGGAATACCTATTGATAAAAGATACATAAGTTACATTGTAAACTTGGGATTAAGACCTGTAAACTTAATTATTTTTGGGATACCTTTGTAACCTGCGCATCTGTTGAATTCGTATGTGAATATCATTATCATGTTATTATTTATACTTAACATCGTGGTCTTAAAAAGTTTTTGAAACATTTATAAAGTTTATAAATCGGTGAAAGGCAAATAAGTGATGATTAGAATTTAAAAAAAGATATGAAAAATAAATTATCTTTACGAGAAAACTTTAGATAATTAATTTCGAGTGACAATATGAGAAGTTTTTCATTGAAATCAAGATTTGCATCATTTGCAATCAAGGTAGGTGAATATAATTTTCCTGAAAATGCAAATTAGGTCAAACCACTATCTTTTCCCAGGTGTTTGCAAGGAACGGCAACTAATTTTTAGGTCAAACCACTATCATTTTCTAGGTGTTTGCAAGGACCGGCGACTAGTTTTTAGGTCAAACCACTAGCATTTCCTAGGCGTTTGCAAGGACCGGCGACTAGTTTTTAGATCAAACCACTATCATTTCCTAGGTGTTTGCAAGGACCGGCGACTAGTTTTTAGGTCAAACCACTATCATTTCCTAGGTATTTGCAAGATTTTTAGGTCAAACCACTATCATTTCCTAGGTGTTTGCAAGGACCGGCAACCAATCTCGTCAGTGTTAAGCTTTGTATTCATGGTAAACATTTCTTTAGCAACATGGTTGCATAAACATGTTGCCGAGTTGCTGTCAACATATTGCGGGCAACACTTGTGTTGCGGAGTTGATCACGCCATGTTGCAGAGTTGACGCCCGGCGAGCGAAAACATCAGTTTATCAACAAATGTTGACGTGTGTGGACGTGTTTGCAACTGTTTATAAACATGGCGGTAGTGTGGAGCAACGATAAAATTATGCAATAAATTAATAGAATTATTTCAATCAAAACCGTTACTATGGGATTCTTCTATCAAAGAATACAAGGATAGAAACAAAAAGAACGATGCAATTCAAGAAATTTCTCAAGCCCTATATGTACCCAAAAAAAGACGTGGAAACTAAAATACATGTACTGCGCACTCAATTTACTAGAGAGAGAAAAAAGAGAATACAGAGAACACAACACTACTTCCTCGGGCGACATTTTAACGCAGACTGGCATGTGTGGACAATCCTTATTGATTTAAACAAAGTTTCCAGCAGCATTCTCGCCGTTCATCAACAACGTTGATCAACTGTTGCTAAACAAATGTTTACCATGAATACGAGGCTTTACGGTTACGATGATCGGATCGGCTAAATGATATACCTACAGCATGACTGGTTAATCACATTACATCCGAAAACCATGAACTTTGCTTAACATTCTATAAAACTTTTACTATGGGACAGACTCTGAATTCGTAAAAAAAAATATCAGCTATTCCATACAATGAACATACAAAAACAAACATACAGTCAAAGGGATCGGACCCAAGACCTCACTCTCAGCAATCGCGCTTGCGAGCGCTATACCAAGGAGGTAGACAAAGTCATTTTAACGTAATGAACACTCATCGTATTATTAAAAGCGTACGTAAGGTAGTTAAAATAACACAACTTCAATTATTATCTAACTGTAATAATGTTGTGTTGCAATTTTATACATTAAACTGCAGTTAACTCAACAACTAACTTTGTGTAGAGATAACAAAAAAGGTTTATAAACGCGAATGCATTTTAAACGGCAAAAAATGTAAAGATTTTTTTATTGGCGCTAAAATAATTTCTTTGTCATAACAATTTGCGATATTAAACGCCAATTTATCGCTCAGTTATCAGTTATTAACTGCCTCGTTGGTTTAGTGATCGCAAGCGCGACTGCTGAGCATGACGTCTTGGGTTTGATCCCCAGGGGCCTAATTCTCCTAAAATAAATCTTGATAAATCACAACCGAACCAAGGCCGAACCGTTCATTCAGACAGTTCTCAATTTCAAAAGCTGTCGAATTGTTTGACACAAAAAACAAAACCAATCATTTTGAAAATTTGCGAAAACAAAAACTGACTGACGGTTGTGGTTCGATTGCGTTTGGCAACAATTTATTTTAGGAGAATTGGGTCCCAGGTCTGGCAAAGTGTTATTGGGTTTTTCCATGTGGCATTTCTCAGTAGCAGCCCGGAGTCAGGATTTGTATCCGGTTGATGGCAATAGCCTCGCCCCTATTCCATGGGACTTCAACATAACGGCGAAATGAGGGTGTACTTATACACCTCTGCCCAACCAAAACGTTATGTTATTTAACGGGTTGCGAACCGCCTGTCGTCCCAGGACGACACATAATTGTCTTATGTTGTCGGTAGCGGGTAGCACTGGGCAATGTTGACAAAAGAAGGTAGTCGTCGATATGGATCAACGCACCCGAGGTTATAAAGGCGGTGGTCATTCGACGAAGGGAGAGCATTCCGTGTTGATCAGCTGAAGAAGTCTGACCTTTTATAACTGATTAGCTTGTCCTTATGTTATGATCTTGTAATAATTGTGTAAAGTATCTAATATATTGTGATCTAGTTTATGTTACTAATACTAACCCAAATACAAGTACTCTCAGTGGTGGAGAGTCTATGTTGGTTTTATTTACTGTGTTTACCTTGCTCGCAAACCTGACATACCGATATTAGCTTTAACTGTAATGATAGAATCATCCCTGAACGATTATGTAGATGTGTCTTTTACACTTATCTATTGTGTATATAATTACGGTGATTGAGAGTTTAAAAACGTAAGTATTAAGTATTTGTAATGAATAAAGGAAATTAAAAAAAAACCGATAGAGTAAAACTAAGCCACTTTTTTGGTCCACCGTACGATCTCGAATAACCTCAAGATACACGTACTATGAACCGCTATCACGTCTCATAACAGTCGGAGTGCTGCCAAGTCTTCGAGCCGGTGTTAACAGTTACTAGGTTGGCAACACACCACGACAACTTCGACGGTTATTCGCCAGTTTAACCTCTGTTTAGCTTTATGGCTTGTAAGTATACGAATTTGGAGTGTAATTCAGTGGAACAGCAAAGTTTGGACATACTTTGTACAAGTTTTTTGGAGTGATGCAAGTGTTCTGCGATTTTTTGACAACGGTTTTAGGAAATGTATTTATATAAAATTAAATGCTGTTCGTTGGTAAGCGCATCACTTGAGAACTGGACCGATTTGGCATTTTTAAAAATATATTCCTTGTAACCCGAATCGGTTTTTATGGAAAGAAAAATGGAAAAGTTGCCCGGAAAATTGGTAAATTCGGTAAAATTGAAAGTTCTTTTTCTATTGAGTTTAAGTCAATAATATTCGATCCTTAAGTATGTCCGGCGCACTCTGGGCAGTCAGCCCCGCTACCAACTTTGCTGACTGGCCAATCTTTTCACCACGGCATGAGCTATTCTTGTATAGCTCATGCCGACACGATAGAAGAAGAAGCTAGTTGTAAATAGTTTTTAATATTTTTGTTTGTATGTAAGTAATAGGTTGGAAAGCAAGCCGACGGCTCACTTGATGGTAAGTGGTTATCGCCGCCAATAAACACCTACAGCACCAAGCGGATTGCTGATGCGTTGCCAACCTTATAGACAAAGTTGGGAAGTCTCATGTGCCTGTTATTTCACCGGCACCCATTCCCATCAAACTAGAACGCAGCAATGCTGCTTAGCGGCAGAAATAGGTATGGAGGTAGTAGGTACTTCCCTGGACGAACTATTTCACAAGGAACTCTACTTATCTTATATTATAGAACTATGAGGGGGACATAAAAATGGCTGTTGATTTTTCGTACAAGGTTATAACTACTAAAATGGAATGAATAATGGCAACTGTAAAAGACAAATAATAGATGTAATGGTTCGGAATGCACCTGGATAGATGGGCACAGATCACTCTCACTCACTGGACGCCTGAAGGTGGATATTGTGATCGACTTCGACCGTGGCATAGGTGGCGTGACGATATAGATTTGGAAGACAAAATAGGAGGCTTTTGCTCAGCAGTGCGAGATTCAAAAGGCTAATAAAAAAAATGGGTTATCTTAATTCTCATATTGTGTCATATAAGTACCTTCATGTTTAATGGGCGCCAGGATCAAAATTTTGCTAGGGTTACACTTGGTTGTTACGCCACTGGGAGAAGAGTTGGCAAGAAAACCTGATCTAAAATGTAGGGCTTTAAAGTATATATATTGCATTTCGATTGGTTGAGTAGTACCTGGGATACGCTAGATCTCTGTACTGTACTGCAATAATAGAAGGAGTTCCATTACAAAGCAAAGTTCATTCTGCCAGAATTTCACGTGAACGATACCGCGAGCACTAGCCATACTCTGTTCAACGAAAGATAAGTCCTGCATAGCGTAAATTGTAATCGGAGACTGCTATCGAAACAAAATAAACGACATCATCAAAGACCATAAAATAGCTACATGACACATTATTGTTTTTAAAAATATTTGATACTAGCTTTTGCCCGCAGCTTTGCTTGCGTGAAATTTTGAACCCGTTAAGTGACGATTTTCCATACAAACTTTCATCCCCTATTTAACTCCTTTAGGGGTTGAATTTCGAAAAATCCTAAAGTGAACCTATGTGTATAATTTCAGCTTTCTAGGTCCAAGAGTTTGGGCTGAGCGTTGATGAGTCAGTCAATCAGTCAGTCAGGACTTTTCTTTTTATTTATACAAGGTTAGTCAGAAAGGGGGTACTAATCCGAAAGGGTGTTAAAGTACACATAATAATGAATAACTTTTGTTCTACAACTTTTCCCAAAAGTCAATGGTTGAAGAGAAACAGTTGTTCAAAAATCTCAAAAAAAAAACTCTAAAATCTATCTATCCCCAGTTATGATCAGCTGTGTTTACATTTTAGGTCATATTTGGGGTCATGAATTAGAAGCACCATTTTCTGAATTGTAACTAAAGCAGGGATGAAGAATTTTTGAAAAAACAAATAAAAATCAAAATATTTGGGATTTTTTTTTATCGATTTTTTAAATTTTAACACTTGCTTTCAAACAGTCATCAGCGATACTATAAGTGGGCTTCGGATTAGTACCCCCTTTCCGACTAACCTTGTATATGTATATTGCATCTCGATTGGTTGAGTAGTAACTAGAATACGCTGGATCTATGTACTGTACCTGTAGACAGTTGGCAAACGATGATCGCTAGAGAATAGAAACACCAATTAAATGTATGGAAATGACATAACAGATCGCTTGACCGGTCGAAAGCTTACTTCAATCCAGTACATCTTTCTATTGTCTAGCGATCATCGATTGTCATTTGTCTACAGACACTGCACTGCAACAGTAGAAGGAGGTCCCATTACAAAGCAAAGTTAATTCTGCCAGAATTCCACGTGAACGATACCGCGAGCACTAGCTATACTCTGTTCAATGAAAGATAAGTCCTGACATAGCGGTCATTTCGTAAATTGTAACCGAAGACTGATATCGAAACAAAGTCGACATCATCAAAGACCGTAAAATAGCTTTAAGACACATGTGTTGTTTTTAAAAATATCTGATAATTAATTAAGCTCAAAAAAACTATTAACACAATACTAAAGTTTCTATAATAATATCATTTAATCGTGATTCGAAAGACACGTGGCGCCATCTATGAACGTTATTGTTGTTTTCCTCGAAAAAACTACTTTATTCGGGATGAAGTGTACCCTATGTCCGTTTTTGTACACCTGACAATGTATATGCAAAATTTCAGGATGATCGGTTCAGTGGTTTAGGCGTGAAAAGGTAACAAACAAACAAACAAACTTACTTTCGCATTTATATTATTAAGTTAGGACTAGTTAGGATTCTTGTATGGTAACGTTTGAAGAGAAACGTCAGAATTAACCTTACTGTGAAAAGGGTAGTAGTTTAATAAGATTGTTTATAATGTTTTTACGGAAATTTTGCTTTTACTATGAATGCTGCATTTGTAGGCAATTATGAGAACCGTGCTACCGTAGTACGTACTTGGAAACCATGGCTGAATACCCCGTTTAATTGGCAACATTCTAGCAAGTTGCAATTCGAAATTATGCAAACTTGGGTAAAATTCGTAGATCTTACTTATTTCTGTACAAAGTGCACACATATTTTGTGACAAGAATAAATGGTTCTGTCACAAAATGCATGCAACATATCATAAACACAACCTCACACATATAACAGTAAATATTTAAAAGTAAGTATCCTACTTCTGTATGCATTAGAACAATTGTGAGCACTAGAACTGGGTGATTGCTACCTATACTGTACCTATGTATACTCCATTTAATATAGCAATAGACAAATAAAACCCATTTTAGCAAAGAAATGAAAAGAAATAAGCAACATGTTTGCTTCCAGCAGGGATTTAACACAGCATTAAGTATGTTTTTACGAACCTTAATGGTCAATCAAGATGAGCTAAAACTCTACTTGAAAAAATGAATCAAAAGATATTAAATACCTTGGTGGGCTACTTTTATCAACAGCTATAATAAACATAACATATAATCACGCCTGAAATCCCCGACGGGTTAGGCAGAGGAGTATCTGTTTTTTTTTTTGTGATTGCTAAGTTGTCGTATGATTCCTTCCCCTCTGGGGAAGCGAAAGGGAGTGTCAGACTCTTACTGACCCATCCGTGTTCCTCCTAATGCCCTTTGCGTTTCAGGGCCGCGGTAACTCTTTCGAACAAATTCCGCAACCCTGGCGGGTACTGGACCTAGCGGGCCCCATCTACTACGCTGACATCTTTTTGAGGCGCGCGTGGAACACAACGCGCCGTCGACCCGGGCCTGGTTCTGATCGGACGGCGAGCCACCCAACGATCGCCGTCCGCAGGCCCGCGCCTACGGTGGTCGGGAATCGCCCTGCGACTCCCGACGCCCGGGGCGTCTCTTAGAGGTGTACCTACAGTACACCCTTATTTCGCTGTTATGTTTAAGTCTCATGTAATAGGGGACGAGTCTATTGCCATCAACCAGGCACAAGCCAGACTCCCGGTTGTAACTGAGAAATTCCACACGGAAATCCCAATAACACTTTCCCCAACTTGGGGATCGAAACCGGGACCTCTCGCTCAGTAGTCGCGCTTGCGACCACTAGACTAGTCAGTGCTATAATAAATGGAATAGGTTTAGGCAACTATAGGCAAGGTAAACGCACCAATGGAAAATGGCGCCTAGGGCGAACGTAGAAGTTGCGCCTTTTCGTAAATTAGCTAAATCTTAATATAAAATAAATATAGTAAATAAATAAATAAAATTCATTTAATTCAGATAACCCGATCCATAAATTCTGATTAAAATTAACAATATTCAAGGTCATATATAAGATCTTTCTTTAATAATCCACGATATTATGCATAGTGCCTACACTAAAAATAGGAGGGTTTTTTTATGTCAGGATATCGTAGGAATCGCTTGATAATTTGAATAATAATATGAATTCTATTAATTAATAGAATAAACAATTGTTTATTTGCGAATTTGGCGCCCTACTTTGAATGGCGCCCAGGGCACGAGCGTTACTTACCTCACCCTAGGTACGCCACTGGGTATAGGTACAGGTAGCACCAATCGCAATATAAAAAAATAATAGCTTCTTTAATTTTACATTTACAACAAAAAGCAATAAAAAACAAACTAACCTTAGCGGTTCCGACAAAAAGGCTGTATTACAAAACGTAAATGCCCCGCTTCCTTTCAGTGCATTATTCTGTACAGTCGTTGGCAAAAGAAACCATAATTTTCCCTGATAAAGTCAGCGAATTAAAGAGTACTGAAAGTGGTAATACATCACAAGGAAAATTACAGACGTTCAAATCTACATTACAGTGGTATCATGAAACTCAAGCTACTTGAACACCAGTGAGTTGGCAAATATCCAAGCTACCGTGTTCTACAAGCTATTATATTACAATCAAACTCTTTGATATACAAATATTTTATAAACTGCACAAAATGTTTTAAAGCCTCATCATCTGCCTAGCCTTTTCCCAACTATGTTGGGGTCGGCTTCCAGTCGAACCGGATGCAGCTGAATATCAGTATTTTACATGGAGCGACTGCCTATCAGACCTCCACAACCCAGTAACTGGGTAATACGATACTCTTGGTAAGACTGGTTGTCAGACTTTCTGGCTTCTGACCAACAGTAACGACTGTCAAAGATCTACAAATGACAGCCGGGACCAACGGCTTTACGTGCTTTCCGAGGCACGGAGGAAACTCGCTATGGTAAATGGTCACCCATCCACAGACCAACCTCGGCAAGCGTGGCTTAACCCGGAAGATCGGTCTATGCGGCTGTAATTATTTAGCCACGAGCTCCTCCACGAGATTACAATCAAACTCTTTGATATACAAATATTTTATAAACTGCACAAAATGTTTTAAAGCCTGTGATGCCGGAAAATTTAATTGCAAACAAAGTTTTTGGCGATAAAATGAAAAGTTTTTCAGGAAAATATGATACGAATTTTTGGGATGCCTTTCTGCATGCTCTTTCGATGAAATGTGAAAAAATAAAGCGTGGGTTCCGTACAACACTAGACAAGCTCTTTGTCTACAAAAATCCGTTTAAAAGGGGAACGTAATGTAGTTACGTCCCTTTTGGGATGAAAGATGAACAGAAGTGCATTTTATCAGCTACGGATCTATAGAATATTCCGTTTGCAGTTTAAGATTAAAACGTTAACAATCACTAATGATAAGTAAGCACAGATCTTTAACATTTTTTCAACAAAGCTTTCGCTATGTCTACGGAAAAATGTAAGAAATGCTTTAAGGCTTTGGCTGAACATCCACCAGAGCTGTGTAAGGAAAATCTGCGGTGCGAAAATGTGTAGCGAGTATGTGAAACGGTGTGACCCTATCCACCAGAGCTGTGCGAGGAATGTGTTAATGTGTAATGTGTTAATGTGTAATGTGTACTGAGTTAATGTGTAATGCGTTAATGTGTAATGTGTTAATGTGTACTGAGTTAATGTGTAATGTGTTAATGTGTAATGTGTTAATGTGTAATATGTAATGAGTTAATGTGTAATATGTAATGAGTTAATGTTTAATGTGTAATGCTTAATGTGTAATGTTTAATGTGTAATGTTTAATGTGTAATGTTTAATGTGTAATGTTTAATGTGTAATATTTAATGTGTAATGTGTAATGTTTAATGTGTAATGTTTAATGTGTAATGTCTAATGTCTAATGTGTTAATGTGTACAAATGAGCGGTGCGAGGATAGGTAGCGGACTCTTCGAATATGAGGGAGAATAATACACATTCCTAGCAACACATTCCTCGTAACACATACCTCGTAACATATTTCTCGCAACACATTTCTCGCTCGCATTTCTTGCTTGTTTTGTATGAACAAAAACCTCGCAGCGCTAAGCCCATATCCACCAGAGCTGCGCAGAGCGAAGCTAGGTAAATGAAGTGATTCTATTGGTGCTTGCAAAACACATTCCTCGCTACGCAGCTTAGCACAGCTCTGGTGGATGCTGAGCCTTACTCTTGGCTTTGTTCGTCAACTTTTTAAAGTGTGTAATAATAAATTGATGGTGCTTCGAAAATCTGAGTGCAATTATTAAGTTTAATAAAAAGAATTTGGATTGAAACTTTTTTGAATTGACTCATTATAATTAAACTCTTTTAACTGTGTTATATCGCTTCCCATTAAATAGTAAAAATGAGTTAATATTAAAATTATTAACTAAACGAGAACCCGAAATAATATATTTTCCGGAAACAATAAACTTCACTATAAATTGACACTTTTCAATTTTGCAACGTCACAGTAGCAATTTGTCAAAAATAAAGCCTCGTTCAATGCACGCGGTCCGTCAAAGCCTATTCGTTTAGGTATATGAATTCAAAACTGAATACGTTCCGTAAATTTCAGTCCCACGTTGGGTGCCAATAGCAGCAGTTCGTTTTTCCTGAAAAAAATATATTTGTTCGTCGTCCGAATTTTTATTAAAATAACAACGTGTTACATGTTAAAGTTACTGTTTTTATTTTGTAGTAGAATCGTTTGTAACCGCAGGCATGTAATTGATGTACAGTCAATTTGTTAACTTGATTTCGCGTTGTTTTTATAAATAATACATTTTATCACAACAGACAGGCAAAATAATAATACGATGTTTATCAAAAACTATCCTCATCATATGTGTCTATTAAAGAGTCTCTACGAGTGACGATACTTAAGTACGTCCGGCGCTCCCTGGGCAGTTAGCTCCACTACCAACCTTGCTGACTGGCTAATCTTTTCACCACAGCATGAGCTATTCTCGAATAGCTCGTATCGACACGATAGAAGTCATTATGCCTTCATATAACCCTAAAAATCAAGATATGTAATATTACTTGGCATAATTACTGTCAGATGTATGTATATTAAATTTTTAATAAACTTACACATGAGATACAGCAGACTGCCTTTAAGAAAGTTCAGAAGGAGGTTAAAAATATATTAAAAATATTATTCCTTCGTTTATTTATTCTACTTAAATTATATTTTTAAATATACATAACATTAAAAAAATACAATATACATTTAAAACATAAAAATATTATTATCACATAACATTATTTATTCCGATAGTGAATTGGTAGTATAATATTTTGTGGACTCTAATTAAGTTTTTTTTTTTGTAAAGTTATAATGATTTATTTTTAGTTTGGACATCTTATTAATTATTTCAAGTGTCAATGTCAATAAGGCCATTTATATAAGGAAATTTAACACAATTTAACTCTCTTTATGTCGAATAAAAACGATTTCAATTGATATTAGCTGAAGAAACACTTCTTACTGCTCTGTTCCCTGCTGAAGAAACACTACACTAAGAAAATGAACATCAATAACAATGTCTGCATTTCCAAGTATTCCAAGTACCCTCCATAAAGGAACTGCACTAGCAATCTAGGACACGACCTCCTCCTTCACCTGAGGTAGTAAAATACTAGATTTCGGTTCGCAACCCTTAGGGAAATCCAATTTTCGCAGTACGAAGATATCTATATTAGTAATATAAGCCTAAGATACTGCTACACAAACACATACAATTTCTAAGTCATACTTGCGGCAGGCTATTGTGTGTCTAGGCTCAAACACGTACCGTTTAAGTAATACAAAGTTAAAGCTGATAAGTAAGATAGCAAACATTAATTGTTGATAAGTCTAGTAGGCAAATAGGTTGAGAATACAGAGGTGTTTACTGTTTATCTATTTCAGATACAAAACGTAGCAAGACTTAGTAAACCATTTAAGTTAGAAACCGATATTAGCCTGCATTATGTTGCGCACCAATCAAATTTTTTATCTTGCAAAAATCATCATGTTTATACCGGACCTAAAAACCCATTGCGTTCCTTCTCCTGACCTTCGGCCGGGGTCGCGAGAATCGCAGCTGCATGCCCCGTAACCCCAGCAGGCCTCGATCCCGCCAGTCCCTGGCGGACCTGTCCTTCTGCGGGGCCTTGCCCCACGTCCTACTGAAAGGCGCGCACTTAACTCGGTGCGCCGCCTTCTCGAGCCTGTTACTAGTAGGTCGACGGGTGCCCTTACCCGCCGCAGGCCACACACAGAATCGGGGTCATTGTTAGCAATCATCATCATTATTCAGCCGAAAGACGTTTACTGCTGGAGCTAGGCCTCCCCCAAGCATTGCCACATTGACCGATCCTGGGCTTCTCGCATCCAGCGGATTCCCGCGACCTTCACCAGGTCATCGGTCCACCTTGTGGGTGGCTTTCCTATACTGCGCCTTCCGGTACGTGGTCGCCACTCCAGAATCTTTCGACCCCATACGTTCTGCGAGCAATGTGCCCCGCCCAATGCCACTTAATTTTGGAAATTCTTCAGGCTATGTCGGTTACCTTAGTTCTCCTGCGGATCTCATCATTTCTGATATGATCACGCAGTGAAACTCTGAGCATAGCGCTCTCTGAGCATAGCGCTCTCTGAGCCTTTTTATGAGGCCAGCACATCAAGTTACCCGAAACTGTCAAGTTTTCCTAATCAACCTTGAACCTAATGCTTCTGTGATAAAGATAAAAATCTATTAAAGAATTTTGACCGATTTTAGTAGCTTTATGTGTGTCTGTACATTGTCAGTAGCACAAAGCACAACCAAACCGTTTACAAGGAAATTGTAGAAACGTCTGTAACTGTTATTACGCCATCGCAAACAGTACGAATATCCCTTACAGGCGGTTACATTCACTAAGTAATTCCATTATGTCCGTTTGTATACCCAAATTGTACGTATAGTGGGATATAGCTGCTAGTAAACCGGTTAGTGCAGCCGCAAGTCAATCCGCTGTCGAGTTTACATTGCAGCGCCGTGGGACGTTGCACGGCTGTGCATTCGTTACCGACCTTATTTGTAGCGCAACATGATACATAGCATGTTGCTGTAACTTATCTTGTTGGTTTAAGTGTTTTAAAGGGGTATCATACTGTTAACTACACTTGTGCAAGGTTGTGTTCGTGTCAAAGTGTGATGTGTAAATAAAAAAGCAAGAATGCGGAAGTTAAGGTGTATTTTTTTTGTGTTGTCTTCAAAATTCTTTGAATTTTTCTTCACGTTTCTTTGTCGTTTTAAACGGGTTTAAGTGATGCGACTTTAATAAATGGGTACCTAATATACATTTTTATTGGATGGTTGTTGAGTTTAGTAGAATTTGTATGCCTTAAATTAATAAGGCTTGTGTTTAAACGCCAACCAGAAATGTATCTATTTTACTACCAAAAAATTCGAAATATCTGCCAGAATGGATAAATGCTCACCAAATTGTGTTTCATAAAGTATTGTAGAAATGAACCTATTTTCCTTTTTATTATATGCCTTAAAGATTTATAAACGCCTTTAAAGTTAAAACTTAAGGGGATGTTTGTAAGGTTGTTTGGGTTTTCAGAGTCGGCGGAGCCCTGATGAGCGGGGCTCCTATTTCTGTCTGCAGGGTTTAAAGTAACCTAACACGAAGGGGATGACGGGGGGTGAGCATTTAAATTGTACCCATTAATAACCTTCAAAAAGTACAAGTCTATTTTAAATGATTGAATTATAACATAACATTACATCAAGCCTGTATTCCCCGAAGGGTTGGACAGAGGTGTATAAGTACACCGTCATTTCGCCGATACATTTAAGTCTCATGTAATAGTGAACGAGTCTATTGCTATCAACCGGGCACAAATCCAGACTCCGGGCTGCTACTGAGAAATTCCACACCGAAAAATCCAATAACACTTTGCCCGACCTGGGGATCGAACCACGGACCTCACGTTCAGCAGTCGCAAGCGCGATTACTAGACCAACGAGGCATAATTGAATTATCTTTCTTTTTATTCTATTAATATTATAATGTATCAGATGTGTGATGTATTCGTAACCGATTAATGTCAATCATGGACCACCTACTAAAAGCACAGTCTACCTATATCTTACTCCTTACAGTCGGTCAACGTAGAACATTGCCGCAGAGCAATCGTGCGCGGGGTTGCGGGGTGAAGGAGCGGAGGTTATGTCCCGAGTAGCCATACTGCATACTTGGGACATAACCTCCGCCCCTACATAATTTTGACATTTCATAGGACCTGTCAAATGTATGGGCGTTGACCCACTGTATGTAATAAGTAGGTACACTGTGCTAAAAGTATACTCTCTTACATTACAAAGTGAAACTATAAGCCGTAACAAACTTTATATTTTTCAATTTGTAGTTCGACAAGGTTTTATTATAATATCACTAATCTACTGTTAAAAAAAGTTTGGGCGTTTCATGTAAGTGACGTCATGCCGACATTGTAGTCAAGTTGGACACGACATACAACAATTCACCTTGGCTAATACGACATTAACATTCTATAAAAATGATAATTTGCAATTACATTACGGTTTTTATTAATTTTTTGTTCAATATGCATTCTGGGTAAACTGGATTCGGAAGGTGTAATGTAGGTAATTAGTAGTTTGGTGCAAATTGGTTGAAGCCTACGTCCAGACTAGAGATGGCGACACTGGTTGAATTTATTTCTTAGTTGAAAGTTATTTGTTAAATAAAATTAACTTAATTTTAATGGTTGAAAATAACTGTGTACACCGTGGGCCCGAGGTACCCGAAATATTTTAACCACACCTCTCCGATGGTACCTATTATGAGTCAAATGTTATATGAACGAAAGTCCAATTCAGTTTTTTTTTCCGTTCTTGATTAATCAATTAACTTTAGTACTTCCTTGTAAACAATACCTTAGGTTGAACTGGCAACATTTATAAATTATCGTGTGAGTGGATAAGAAACTTCTCACTTCACAACCCTCCCCGACACATAAGACATACGGCGAGAGGGGTTTGGTATGACAAAAGTCGCAACGCCGGGTTCATAGGACTTGTTACCATATATATTTTTCGATTTGTGAATTTCCGTAAATAATGAATACCGGTAAACCGGGGTTACTTTCAATTACAGGGGCGACATTGATAGTTACTAAAAATATTGCATTTGGTCATATATCTTGGTGGAAGTGGAACTTATGCATTTTAATTTATTTGTATAGGTAATATTGTCAGTTTTTCTATTTTACCATTCGGTATAGAGGTGTCTGCAATGTTACACGGCAAAGATAAAAAATATTGAAATACACCCCTGAATATGTAAAAAAATTGATTTTTAGATTTCTCGATTGGGGCTACTTTGAAACTCCATGATAGAACAGAGATCATCAAAGTAAAAACCTACGGTCCGACTTTGATAAGGAACATTTCTCCTTTTGTATCAAAAACTATGCTCTGTAGTTTTTTTTTTATCTAGTCTATGTGATTTTATATATTTCAGTTAATTCAGTCTATAAGAAACATTTTTGATGTAGCAGATAAAAGCGAAAATAAGTAAGTTACAAACACATGCAGCTCAAAAAATTGATCAAAGTAACCCCGTTCTACGGTATTTCGAAAATTAAGCTTTATTCAACAAACCATAACCTAGCTTTTCTTCTCCAATTAGGTATCGGAATCGATGGTTAAAATCTTTCGGGTACCTCGGGCCTACTGTGTGTAACATGTGTAAACTTTTTTATTCGATCACTAAGATATACCTAGTTAACGAAGTTGATAATGAAAATGTGTGTCAATTTCAACAAATCGAATAGATGATCTTTCATACTTTAACATTAAACAGGCGTAGGCGCTCGTTAAGGCTTATTTTATTTAACTGTCAATAAGGTTGATTTTCTTTATTAGTTGAATTTATTGGTTGATTATTTGCCAGATATTTGCCATCTCTAGTCCAGACTGTGATAGGCTAAATTGATGACGCACTTCGTTTGAAATCATTACCTAGAACAACTTAACTTTTGTGTAGAGTACGCCGACAAAATTGATGGCGGCAAAGTCGACGTCAACGCCGACATTCACCGAAATGTCGGCCAATAATTATGCGACTTTTCGCCGACATTATCGCTAATGTTGCTGCTATTGTTTATACAGGGTGACCCGATATTCAATGTCAAGTCGGGAACAAAATAATAGGGTAGTTCAAGACGACGTAGTTTTTTTTTTTTTTTCATTTTATAAATTATCGTGTGAGTGGATAAGAAACTTCTCACTTCACAACCCTCCCCGACACATAAGACATACGGCGAGAGGGGTATGGTATGACAAAAGTCGCAACGCCGCGCCGGGTTCATAGGACTTGTTTGTTACCATAGATATTTTTCGATTTGTGAATTTCCGTAAATAATGAATATTTCGAAAATTAAGCTTTATTCAACAAACTATATCCTAGCTTTTCTTCTCCAATTAGGCATCGGAATCGATGGTTAAAATCTTTCGGGTACCTCGGGCCTACTGTGTATAACATGTGTTAACTTATTTATTCGATCACTAAGATACACCTAGTTAACGAAGTTAGTAATGAAAATGTATGCGTTAATTTCAACAAATCGAATGAATAATCCTTTATACTTTAACAGGCTTAGGCGCTCGTTAAGGCTTATTTTATTTAACTGTTAATATGGTTGATTTTCTTTATTACTTGAATTTATTGGTTGATAGAGTTATATTTGCCATCTCTAGTCCAGACTGCAACAGGCTAAATTTATGACGCACTTCGTTTGAAATCATTACCTAGAACAACTTAACTTTTGTGTAGAGTACGCCGACAAAATTGATGGCGGCAAAGTCGACGTCAACGCCGACATTCACCGAAATGTCGGCCAATAATTATGCGACTTTTCGCTGACATTATCGCTAATGTTGCTGCTATTGTTTATACAGGGTGACCCGATATTCAATGTCAAGTCGGGAACAAAATAATAGGGTAGTTCAAGACGACGTAGTTTTTTTTTTTTTTTCATTTTTTTTTTTTTCAAAATTACCATGAATAAAATTTTACCTCATAAATCTTACTATTAAATTATAAAAAAAGTGTTTTTTCTTTCATTACATTTGTTCCAGGCTTATCGTTGAGTTTCACGACGCCCTGTATGTCGTCAGCCACCTAAAAATGCTCCATCAATCAAACAGGTACTAATTAAATATCTGTTTTGGAACAAGTAAAGAATTCACAAGAATCTGCGAAAGCTAAACAGCGCGGCCGGGCGATCCCCAAAGTAATTTGTTTACCCTCCCTCATGAAACAACATTCCTCTCGATAAAAATTTAAAGAATTAAACAACCATCCCGTTATTTAAAATGTAATTTAATTAAAGAAAATAAATGTTCTGAAAGGAACAAAGTTAGTAAAGAGTTTGTAATACTAATCAAATATTCACTCCCTTAATAGCTGCTTACGATTCAAAGTACCTTATTAATTAATAATTATGACAGAGACGAAGCATCGCAAATATTCATCACGTCCTATTTAACATCCAATTAAATTCAAATTGTCTACTAAACGATTTTGACACAAAATGGCGCTATTTTATTCCCACTAAAAGTCAGTAAACATGAAATTAAGTTATAAAAGTATAGGTACAAGTCCATCCCTGGGGAGTTACTATGAGAACACGACTCACTCAAATTTTATGCAGGTGACTCGAAAATGAAATTAAGTCATATGAGGTGTACAACAAAGTACGTAAAAGATTTTAGGGAGCGATTCGGTATCCAGAAAATAGACAATTAAAGATTCAGAAACAAATTGACGAGTCATGAATTTATTTAATACACGATACTCCATACCTGTCTTCTAATTATGCATCAATTTTAAATTCACCAAATGCCTGCGGGAGCAGAATGTTGGTATTTAGTTCATCACACAACCAGCAGGATTACATCAGTGTATCTGATCGAACAACCAATGGCAGTTCCTCATTTTCGCGGCACTCACACTTATTGTCGGCGACGAGACCCCGTCCAAACTGCGAGGTACAGTGTACGCGACGTTCGCCATGTGCCGATAGCGCTCGACCAATCAGAGCTCAGGAAATTGCTATGTAAATATCTTTGTTATTTGTGTTAGTCTTATTTTCTTATTAGAATGTGTAAATAAGTCAATCAAGTTAGTTTCTTATGTTTCCTGAGCGATAAATCTGATTAGAATAGTTTTTTGTAAGGATTTATTAGAAATTTTTGTTGTTGTTCTAATAATTACGTAACTTGAAAATGTGATTTTTTGTTTATGGTTAGATTTTATTTATTCTTGTTTTAAATTATAGGGCTAGGCCCAAAACGAGTTATACAGTTTGAATTGTGAGAATCGGGCCACTAGTTTTCAAGTTATGTCAAAATTTGTGTAACAGAAATTTAGTTAAGAGATTTTTTAGATGTTTTTGTTCTGTATTAATTTTATTTAGTGCAATATGTGTAAGGTTTTTGTTGTTAATGATTATATTTACATTAAGAAAGGTATTACAATAAGAATTGTAATAAAATTGTAAGGGAAAAATAAATAATAAAGGCTCCAAAGATTTCGGCTGAAGCGAAATTGGCGAGGCGAATGCGCGCAAAACGCGCGGGCCTCGCCAAGGTAACTTAGGCCACTATAAAAGGCGTGCCATTTGCCGGCACAGTCAGTCGCAACACAGCCACCGAAGAGGCAACAACTAAAAGGAAGCGAAGCCGAAATCTGCGGAGAAAATTCAGCAAGGAAGAATCGTGTATTATTTTTTCTCCGACGCCCCCCGCTCCTATTTCTTTGTCATCTCTTGTCTCTATGTAAGGGGTTCCCAACCCGGTACGCATAACAGGGGTGCGTGGTGACGTACGTTACCAGCGGAGGAAAACAAGGAAGCGTGCGTCAAGAAATTGGGAGATCGTCCCAGGACGACACAGGGTACTGGACGTACCCCTGCCGTCCGCAACAGTTGGTCCTTCGAGCCGGATACCCTGCGAGAAGAAGAGTCCAGAAGATTTGAGAAGACTGCAAGATGCCGGTAACCAGGTCGCAGAAGGATGCCCCCTCACGCCCCTCGTCCCGTCCCTCCGTTAGGGACGCGACGGGAGAAGGGTCAGGGACAGAAGGGGTCACGTCAGCGTCAACGTCATCGGGTACAGCAGCTACGTCGGACACGAACACTTCTTCGGGAACTACAATCACCGAGACTACGGTTGCGACCACAACTACGGCGGCATCCGAGAAGAGCGAACAGAAGAGGAAGGAAGCCGCACAGAAGGAGACGACGAAGAAGATCCCAGAAGATGTTCCGGTTAAGGGTGTTTATGGCTCCGCCACGACCCTACAACCGCAGGGGGTCAGTCGTCGCGCCCGGTCCACGAAGACCACGAGTTCCTCGGCCAGAAGACGCGAGCTGGAAGCCAGAGAAGAATTGGCACGCCTGGAGCTGGAGCGAGCACAGGCTGCGGCAAAGCTAGCCCGTGTCAGGTTGGAGCTGGCTCAATGTGAAGATGAGGACTCCGTGGATGAAGACCAGGAAGACAGAACAGCACAGGTGCAGAACTGGATCGAGACATCCGTGTTGAATGAAGACGTGATGGAGAAGCCAGAGCAACGAGGTCACCGCCCTCCAGAAGAGCCACAGAAGGTGAAGCCTGAAGAGAACTCCTCACCGAAAGGGGCTACGATCGAGATTCAAGCGTTGGCGACAGCGTTGAGGGAAGCCCTTACCACAAGAGGAGGACCAGCACCGCAGCCGAAGTACATCCACGAGTTACCCTACTTCGACGGCAACAGCAGCGAGTGGTTGGCCTTCAAGGTTGTCTACGAAGATACAGCACCGATGTTCAACGAAGTTCAAAATATGGCTCGACTAAGAAGAGCGCTGAAGGGCAATGCAAGAGAAGCTATCAAGAGTTTGTTGTACTCCGAAGCCTCTCCGTTGGAAGTGATGCAGGCCCTCAGAAGAAGATATGGAAGACCTGATGCGCTGGTGCTGGCGGAGTTGGAAAAGGTCAGGGCATTACCGAAGATTTCAGAGAATCCGAGGGACATATGCATCTTCGCAAGCCAGATCAACAACAGCGTAGCAGCGATAAAAGGACTGAAGAAACCGCAGTACCTGCATTCACCTGAGATGGTGAAACAGATCATCGAGAAGATGCCGGCGATACTCAAGTTCCGATGGTACGACTTCACTGCAGCATCAGAAGAAGGCGAGTTCTCCAACCTTACGATGGTGTCCAAGTTCCTGAACATAGAAGCAGACAAGTGTGGGGCCTTCGCGACTTCAGAAGAGAAGAGTGGATTCAAGAGGACTCATCGACAGGCGACGCATTCAACAAGAGAGGACTTCAAGGAAAGGGATTCAAGACAGCCGGAGAAGACTTGCCCTATGTGTGAAGGCGAGCACTTCCTCCTCGACTGTAAGAAGTTCCAGAAGGCGTCGGTGCAGGATCGATGGGCAACGGTCAAGAAGAGTCGCGTCTGCTTCAAGTGTCTGCAAGGGAAGCACCGCAAGGAGAGCTGCAAGAAACCACCGTGCAAGGAGTGCAAGAGGTGGCATCATCATATGCTGCACGTCGGGTCAGAAGAAAGGGACTCAGAAGACAAGAAGGAGGTATCGCAAGAAACGGCAAGCTCTACTACAGCGGTGAATGCGGTCAACAGTGCAAGGGCGTACCTGAAGATAGTTCCGGTGGAGGTCTTCGGGTCGAAAGGGTCCAAGAAGATACTGGCGCTCATGGATGAAGGGTCGACAGTATCGCTTCTGGACGAGAAGATAGCAGAAGAAGTCGGCGCTCAAGGGAATAAGGAAGAACTGGTCATCCAGACAGTCGGAGGCAGGCTGATAAGGAAGAAGGATTCTCAGATGCTGAACCTGACGGTGAAGGGGGTTCATCAGGGAAGCAAGAAGACCCTGAAGGGAGTCCGGACTGTAGACGAATTGAAGCTTGCACCGCAGTTCTTGGACAAGAAGAGAATTCAATATTGTCGACACTTGAAGAAGATCGCCGATTCCCTGCATTATACAGGGGAGTCACCACAGCTGCTCATCGGTCAAGACAACTGGGAGCTGATCGTGACTCGAGAAGTGAGAAAAGGAAAACCAGGGGAACCAGTCGCTTCAAGAACAGGACTTGGTTGGGTGCTGCACGGAACGGACAGTGAGAGCGCGAAGTTGGTGCACTTCATGAACACGTGCCTACATGTCAACACGCCAGAAGAAGAGATGCATCAAGCCATCAAGGATCACTTCGCGATCGAGGCGCTCGGCGTGCTGCCAAGAAGACCCACTACCGACTCAGAAGGAAGAGCACTCGCCATCCTGGAGAAGACCTGCAGAAGACTTGAGGATGGTCGATTTGAAGCTGGACTTCTGTGGAAGAACGAAGAAGAACGGATGCCAGAGAGCTACACGTCTGCCAAGAACCGATTGATGAACATCGAGAGGAAGATAGACAAGGATCCTCAGCTGAAGGCGGAGTACAGCAAGCAAATCCAGCATCTGATCGACAGCAAGTACGCAGAAGAAGCACCAGAAGGGCAAGAAGAACCCAAGAAGACATGGTACCTGCCTCACTTCTCCGTGGTGCATCCGTTGAAGAAGAAGATAAGGATCGTCTTCGACGCTGCAGCCAAATCGAAAGGAAGAAGCCTCAACGACGCTCTGCTGCCAGGACCAGATCTACTGCAGTCGCTCTTCGGGGTACTATTAAGGTTTCGTCAAGGCCCGTTAGCGGTGGCAGCCGATATAAAGGAGATGTTCCTGCAAGTTCGCATCAGGCCAGAAGACAGAGACAGCCTGAGGTTCCTGTGGCGCGGGGATCGTCGCGACGTACCGCCGAAGAAGTACAGGATGACATCAGTCATCTTCGGCGCAACATCATCTCCGAGCACGGCCATCTACGTGAAGAACCGAAACGCAGCGGACTACAAGGAGCAGTATCCGGAGGCTACGAGGGCAGTCGAGCTGAACCACTACATGGACGACTACCTGCACAGCTTCCATTCAGAAGAGGACTTCAGAAGAGTGACGAAGCAAGTAGACTTCATACACAAGAAGGCAGGCTTCGAATTAAGGGGATGGGCATCAAACCAACCGGAGCTGCTGCAAGAAGTAGGGACAGAAGCAGCGGAGAAGACCGAAGTGGACCTCGGTGAGAAGGAAGAGAAGACGCTGGGACTACGCTGGTTCACCAGAAGAGACTCCATCGGCTTCAGGGCAAACCTCCGGAATACACCAGAAGAGATAGCCATGGGGCTCAAGGTGCCCACGAAGAGGGAAGTCACCAGCGCCGTGATGTCGACCTTCGACCCACTGGGATTGGCGTCACCGGTCCTCGTCCAAGGGAAGAAGCTGCTTCAGAACATATGGCGGAGCGGCGTCGGTTGGGACGATGAAATCGAAGACAAGGAGTACGAGGCATGGAAGACTTACCTGGAGAAGATGAAGCTGCTTCAGGATCTTCAGATTCCGAGGTGTCTGGCGCCACATCGCACCGAGGGGGAGCTGCACACGTTCACGGATGCAAGCGAGACGGCGTATGCAGCTACAGTCTACTGGAGGACAGAAGAAGAAGGTACTTACCGCGTCCACTTGGTAGCAGCAAAGGTGAGAGTTACTCCACTGAAACCGGTATCAGTGCCAAGACTGGAGCTGCAGGCGGCCCTCCTAGGAAGCAGACTGGCACACTCGGTGGAAGAAGAAATGGATCTGAAGGTGGTTAAGAAGACTTATTGGACGGACTCCAGCATCGTACTCTCTTGGATCAAGACGGACCCGAGGACCTTCAAGACATTCGTAGCTCATCGTCTGGCAGAAATAGAAGACCTGACCAAGCCACAAGACTGGAGATGGGTGCCTACGGCGCAGAATCCTGCAGACGACGCGACGCGCAACGTACCGGAGAACTTCGACTGCAATCACCGATGGTACACCGGACCGGACTTCCTGAGAAGAGAAGAAGTTCACTGGCCAGCGGCGAGAACATTTAAAAAGGAAGCCACCGGCGAAGAAAAGGCAACGGACGTCGCGGCAGCAGCGAGCATCACTCACCCTCTTCCAGATCCTGAAAGGTTTTCGTCGTGGAAGAGACTCTGGCGAGCTACAGCAAGGATACTGCAGTTCATACAACTCTGCAGAAGAAAAGAGAAGGTCAACGTCAGCAAAAAAGATCCCACCTGGAAAAGAGTGAAAGGAAAGAAGATTACGCCAGAAAAGCGACAGCAATCTTCGAAAGCAGAAAGGAAATACCGGCCGTTGGACGCAAGCCTACTAGAGCAAGCTGAACTTCTATTGCTGAAGAGAAGCCAGGAAAGAAGCTTCAAAGAAGACGTCAGATGTCTGCAGCAAGGGAAGCAAGTAGAAGGCGGCAGCAAGTTGAAGAGGCTCGACGTGGTGCTTGAAGAAGGTCTCCTGCGGCTGAAAGGAAGGATCGACGCGATACAGGGTGTGGCAAGAGAATATAAACGACCCATCGTGCTCGACAGCAAGGACAAGACAACACGACTCATCATAGAAGAGTTCCACTGTCGCTTCAATCACGGGAATCACGCGACAGTAATGAACGAAGTAAGGCAACGCTTCTGGGTGTTGGGGTTGAGGTCAGCGATCAAGACAGTCCAGCACGAATGTCAATGGTGCAGGACGAAGAAGGGAAGACCGCAGGAACTACCAACGGGCAACTTACCTGCAGAGAGGCTGATGCACAACAACCCTCCTTTCACGTGCACCGGCGTAGATTATTTCGGCCCAATGACAATCACCGTAGCAAGACGTCACGAGAAGAGATGGGGGGCTCTGTTCACATGCCTAACCACCAGGGCTGTGCACATAGAGCTCGCTCCTTCGCTCTCCACCGACAGCATGATCATGGCGCTACGACGGTTCGCTGCAAGAAGAGGAATGCCGAAGATAATCTACTCCGACAACGGGACCAACTTCGTCGGGGCCAACAAAGAACTGAAAGAAGCACTCGACATCATGAAGACAGAAGACCTCGCCACAGAAGCGGAGAAGATCGGCGTGCAATGGAAGTTCATCCCTCCTGGTGCACCAAACATGGGCGGCGCATGGGAGCGTTTGGTGCGATCCATAAAAACCGCACTAGACGCCACACTCCACGAGAAGCATCCACGAGAGGAGGTACTTCACACCCTCCTCCTAGAGGCCGAGCACATCGTCAACTCTCGGCCTCTCACCCACCTCTCCGAGAACCTCGAAGAAGAAGCGCTCACTCCAAACCACTTCCTCATCGGGCGATCCTGCGGCGCGGCGAGGATCGGCAGCTTCGCAGACGACGAGCTCGTGGGCAGACACACCTGGAAGGCGACGCAGCGACTTGCCGACCACTTCTGGCAACGTTGGCTGCGCGAGTACCTGCCCACTCTGCTGCCGAGGAAGACGACGGGGAGAGACGGCGCCACGGATCTGCGAGTTGGAGACGTCGTGCTGATCGTCGACCGCAGCCTACCGAGATGCACCTGGCCACGCGGAAGAATCCAGCAGGTGTACCCGGGACCAGACGGGCGGACCAGGATCGTCGACGTCGAGACGCGAGGAGGAGTGCTGCGAAGACCCAGTTCGAGAGTGGTGTTGTTGGTGCCGGGAGTGTCGCCGAGTCTGGAGGATGGTGCTGCGCACGAGGGGGAGAATGTCGGCGACGAGACCCCGTCCAAACTGCGAGGTACAGTGTACGCGACGTTCGCCATGTGCCGATAGCGCTCGACCAATCAGAGCTCAGGAAATTGCTATGTAAATATCTTTGTTATTTGTGTTAGTCTTATTTTCTTATTAGAATGTGTAAATAAGTCAATTAAGTTAGTTTCTTATGTTTCCTGAGCGATAAATCTGATTAGAATAGTTTTTTGTAAGGATTTATTAGAAATTTTTGTTGTTGTTCTAATAATTACGTAACTTGAAAATGTGATTTTTTGTTTATGGTTAGATTTTATTTATTCTTGTTTTAAATTATAGGGCTAGGCCCAAAACGAGTTATACAGTTTGAATTGTGAGAATCGGGCCACTAGTTTTCAAGTTATGTCAAAATTTGTGTAACAGAAATTTAGTTAAGAGATTTTTTAGATGTTTTTGTTCTGTATTAATTTTATTTAGTGCAATATGTGTAAGGTTTTTGTTGTTAATGATTATATTTACATTAAGAAAGGTATTACAATAAGAATTGTAATAAAATTGTAAGGGAAAAATAAATAATAAAGGCTCCAAAGATTTCGGCTGAAGCGAAATTGGCGAGGCGAATGCGCGCAAAACGCGCGGGCCTCGCCAAGGTAACTTAGGCCACTATAAAAGGCGTGCCATTTGCCGGCACAGTCAGTCGCAACACAGCCACCGAAGAGGCAACAACTAAAAGGAAGCGAAGCCGAAATCTGCGGAGAAAATTCAGCAAGGAAGAATCGTGTATTATTTTTTCTCCGACGCCCCCCGCTCCTATTTCTTTGTCGTCTCTTGTCTCTATGTAAGGGGTTCCCAACCCGGTACGCATAACAGGGGTGCGTGGTGACGTACGTTACCAGCGGAGGAAAACAAGGAAGCGTGCGTCAAGAAATTGGGAGATCGTCCCAGGACGACACAGGGTACTGGACGTACCCCTGCCGTCCGCAACACTTATTGCGTCAGCGTAAAGATCATTTTTCACTGCAGTACTAGTAAACATTCGTCGTCTTGAAGTCGTACTGAGTTCGGAAGTGATCGGTTTTACGAAGTTTGCCGATGTGAGTTCTTAGTTGTCATACTTATAACATTGTCTGGAAGTAATTGGCTTTGTCTTTTAATATGTTGTATTTTTTTAGGAATTATGCATCCTTTGCATTTTACTACAGTATAACAAGGTGTTCCATGCAAAGCTATAAAGATTCAGAATTCTTAGTTTAAGATAAAAATTGACGATTACATATTGGTAACAATTTTCTTGTTCACCAACTAAATTAAAATTAGAGAATTGCTATCTTTTACTAACAGACAGCGCGAGAAAAGGACGGTAATAGTAAAGAACTAAGTTAGAGATGTCAAACTAGTTTACGCCTTGAACTTCACGTGTTTTTAGTCGACACGTTCTGACATGCCGTCTAAATTTGTATGGAAAATTTAGTTCAACTAAATAGGCATGTTGACAGCATCAGTAAATTGCAAATCTAATTAGTCCGCCAGTTAGAGTTTTGAAAAATAATGGACACGTATTTTTTCTTTTGTTAAATCTATGAATATTTCAAAAGGTAAAACGCATCAAAACTCAAGAGTCCCGGGCTTGTAACGTCAGAAACAAGTAAAAATTGTACTTGCTTGTGACGTTTTGCCAATTTTAAAAGTGTCGTATCTTCGTCAATTTTGGTTTACGTAACAAAAGAAAAAATACTGGTCAAATATTTTTTGATAATCTAACTGACGGACTAATTAGATTTTTTCAGTCAAATACCCTATTTGACAACTCTTATTTACGTCCGACTCTTTCTAATTTTATGGGAGTGAAAAAGATAACAATAGCCTAAATTAGGTTTAATTCCTACACAACAGAATCAGCACCATTGATTACATTAAAATCAGGCATATAAGAGAATTCGGATAAGGTATGTTTATTACGCCTGGTAATATGGCTGTTTATTCGAGAAAGTAGAACGAGTATCCGATGGTAGGGGCTAGAGTAATTAGTGGTGAATATTTGAAGGTTTCGCGAGACGGCTATCAGGGCAAGCGGTCTATTTGCCCCTGTCTATGATAACTACAATTCTATGTAACACGCGGTTTAAAGTATTAAAGTCAGAAAACTTTGACGTTGCAGACGTAATTGGGATAAAATAATATTGTGACCTATGATTAATGTTGTAAAGAATTAACCGGTAACGCCCCGCCGTCGTCCCAGGATGACACCCGCTTCAAGCGACTTTGAACTCTAATTATAACCCGAATTAGAGTTCAAAGTCGCTTGAAGCGGGTGTCGTCCTGGGACGACGGCAGGGCGTCAGCGGGGCGTTAACGGTCTCGGTGAAGAACATTGGTAAGAGCTTCATTTGGAGAACGTTTACTAATTTAGATGGATCCTTCAGGACTACTTGTTGCAGATTGGGACATAGAGTTAGATCCGGATCCCCTTCAGGACTTCTCATTGCAGATTGGGATATAGATAAATAAGTAATGATCCGGTTTTTTTTTATTAATATCGGAATGTAGTGAAGTTTGCACACGTGCGGAGAGCCAGTATTATGGCTCTCTCTCTCTGCACGTGTTGGAAAACTGCACTGATGTACTTTCTTAATTAATCTAAGACGCCACTGACATACTTTGAAGGAAAACATAGTGAGGAAACCTGGACTTAATGGTCCCAAATCACCAACCCGCAGTGAGCAAAATCTGTGATCTATGCTCATTCCTTCTCTGTATGAGAAGAGGTAGCTACACTAGCCCTGTAGTGGGACTGCTACAGGCTATTTTTTTATTTTTTTCCTGCTATTGTACCTATAAGTATAAAAATTTAAATATCGGCTGTAAAAAGACCCTTAACGATAACGAAAACCACGTATTCTACCCATCATTGGGATCACTTTTTTCTTCTAGACCATACCTGGGAAATCAT
This sequence comes from Amphipyra tragopoginis, assembly GCA_905220435.1. Taxonomy (NCBI): domain Eukaryota; kingdom Metazoa; phylum Arthropoda; class Insecta; order Lepidoptera; family Noctuidae; genus Amphipyra; species Amphipyra tragopoginis. The sequence continues at coordinate 21,512,942 of HG991994.1, forward strand.
TGGTTCTGGAGATATTGAAGGTCAAAGTATACTTTTTTCTTAATTTTTTCCAAATACGATTTCTAAGTGATAATACTAAACTTTCTTCCAAACAAACATTATCAAAATTTTCAATTTTTCCTAACAAGTTACGCATTTGAAGTTACAAAAACGCAATGAATATCAAACGCACATGACCGCCTTGGCTCAGCTGTGCAGCCGCTGCACAACACACACAGGCACAATCGGTTACATGCATTACATTGCGCGCTACAAAAAACAGCGTTTTTTTATGCCTAAAAATAAAAGTCGTTTCCCAGCAATTATTTTTGGTCAATGTAATTTAGTTTGATGTACAGAGTGCGTAGATTTCGGCTATGTGATGGGTCTTTTTACACCCAGTATTGTGCAAATTATAACACAATAAATAAATAACACTGAAAATGAATTCCACTATACCAAGACAAAGTGTCGCGTTCAAGAAGTTGGACATGTTGATACGACGCGGTGGCTACTTTAATCTGTTTATATCTGGCTTCCGTCCAGGAACTATTGGTCTCACTTCACTAGTCTGAGCACACTATTATTTACACTAGATTTAACACTTGACTGCCACGTTGGTCTAGTGCTAGACTGCTGAGCGTGAGGTCCTGGGTTCGATCCCCATGGGGGTTACCATGATCTATTAGAGCAGGAATGTTTCAATATTATTTCGAGAGTGGGAAAGTGACAGCGCTAGACAACTCTCTAGCGCCATCTCTTACCCACTCTCGTAATAATATTAAAACATTCCTGCTCTCAGAGATCATGGTAACCCCCCAGGTCAGGCAAAGTGTTATTGCTAGACACAAACTGCCAGATCCGGAACAACTATCTGTAGGCCATACAAATATTTGTTCTGTGCAGGAATCGAAGCCACGACCCGTAGCGCAGAAGCCAATCGCTTAGCCACTGCACCAAACATGTCGTCAATAAAATCAAATAGACAAGAATTTCTTTGTTCTTTTTGAACTTCAAATGTCAAGACAGTCCCAAAAACGCACGCCCTTCATCGCTTCCTAGCAGTAACTTCCTAGCAAAGTTCATTGTTTCAACTATATTCTACAAAACAAACAAATGTATGCCGAAGAAAATGTTTCCTTTAATTTATTTATAAGAAACAATTTGCTAGAATCGAATCCAATTTCAGTAGCATCGGTGACTAATAGCAATAAACATCACAAATAACCACAACACGGCCCTCGCCCTCAAGGCTTAGTATTCCGGTCTAATTTAAATTCACCTTTGATTTATCCAATTTTACTTATAAAGAACACACAAACAAAGTGTCTTCGCCTTTTAATAGAAACGATAAGAAAAGTGCTATTAAACACATTCTTAGTAAAATACAATTTAATAGGTTAAGTTATAATTAAACTAGCTTTTGGCCGCGGCTTCGCTCACGTTAATTAAGCTCAAAAAAACTCTTAACACACTACTATTAAAGTTCCTATAATAATATGGCGCCATCTATGAACGTTATTGTTGTTTTCCTCGGGAACAGTACTTTTTTCGAGATGAAAGGTAGCCTATGTCCGTTTCTGTACACCTGAAAACGTATACGCAAAATTTCAGGATGATTGGTTAAGTGGTTTAGGCTTGAAAAGGTAACAAACAAACTTACTTTCGCATTTATAATGTTAGTTAGGATTAGGATTACTTAATTAAATTACTTATTAGCCTAATTGCAAGGCTAGGTTGTAATAATAATGGAGCGATGAAAGAAAAGGAAAAAATATTTTTTTACCTTTTTTCTGCTATCTTTACATTGTTAAACAAATTCTGATATTAGAAAGCATCATCATCATCTTCCTGCCCTTATCCCATGTTCTTCAACCGTCATGCTATCCAGTGATAGCATGACGGTTGAAGAACAAAGAAGAAGGAGTCAGTACTCATCATCCATCTTTTCTTTGGCCTCCTTCTTCCTCTCCACCCATCCTCATTAATATTCATAACTCTTTTGGTCACATGCGTTTCATCCCTCCTCTTCACATGCCCATACCAAGACAAACGGTTCCCTTTCAACTTTTCTGTCACTGACGCTACTTTCAAACTTCCTCTAATATACTCATTCCTGACCTTATCCATTCTGGTAACTCCACAGATCCTTCTCAACATTATCATCTCCGCTACATGCAATCTTTGATATTAGAAAGCATATTATCTCAAAATATTGAAGGGCTCGTGGCTAACCCAACAACCGCGAGGATCGTACGATTTGCAAGGTTGCCGGGGTCAGTCCTTGGATTGGTGACCATTCTTTACACATGGAGACCACTCCGTGCCTCAGGAAACACATTCAACCGTCTGTGCCGGGCGTCACACAACTACCTATGACAGTCGTTACGGGTAGTCAGAAGCCCGAAAGTCTGACAACCGGTCTAACCTTAAGATATCGGCATTGCCTAGTAATTGGGTTGCAGAGGTCTGATGGTAGTCGCTCTGTGTAAAATACTGGTATTTAGCTGCATGTGGTTAGGATAGAAGAATTCTGGTGCTCAGCCGTATCTGGTTAGACTGAAAGCTGACCCCAACATGGTTGGGAATAGGCAAGGCATAATATTTTTATCGGTAGCGGGTAGCACTGGGCAATGTTGACAAAGGAAGGTAGTCGTCGATATGGATCAACCTACCCGATGTTATAAAGGCGGTGGTCATTCGACGAAGCGGAGCACTCCGTGTTGATCAGCTGAAGAAGTCTGACCTTTTATATCTGTCTAGCTTGTCCTTATTTTATGATCTTGTAATAATTGTGTAAAGTATTGTATTGTGATTGTCTACATAGTTCATGTTATTAATACTAACCCAAATACAATACTCTCCGTGGTGGAGAGTCTATGTTGGTTTTATTTACTATATTTACCTTGCTCGCAATCTTGACATACTGAATGATATTAGCTATAGCTGTAATGATAGAAACACCCCTAAACGATTATGTTGTTGTGTCTTTTACAATATTCTCTAAAAAAATACAACTCAAAGAAACTACACGTCTTTTTGCCGAATAAGTACTTATGCTAATAATGAGATCAACTAATTGGTTATAACGTCTTACTCTATCTACCAGCCCAAATTAGGTAGGTACTCAACTAACATAACGAGCATTCTAGTACACCCAATTAACTTTTTGTCGTTCACAAACCGAATACAAGATTCTATTAGAATGGATGCAAACGAAACCAATGTGCAATCTAATTTACCTAAGAGAATTGTCCTGAGATCCAACACAGGTGCACAAATCGATTTATCTCCTACAAAGCAATTATTTTTTTCCACATGTAGAACAATTTGAAATTCCGCCATTACAACGCTACAGAAATGATATTCCGTTCTGTGGAATGATATTCCGGCGCGCATCGGTTCCGTGGTAATCGAGTCCGAGGCGGATAACTCGATTGCATTTTAAATGCGTCGGTGTATGGGACGCGAGTGGGGTGGACGCGGTGAAACACACAAAAGAGATGATCTCAGAAAGCCCACTTTATCCACAAACGAGTTTACGCATGCAAAAATATGAGATACTACAGGTCTAGCGCACAACTGAGTCAGTGCCTGAGCTAGTTGCGCGGTGCCCATGCCGGAAGGGTGAAATTTGTCACAAGTTGACAAATCAGTGAGTTCTCGCGTCGCGTCACCACACCCCTCCCGCACCGCGCAGCTACCTCAGGCACTGACTCAGTTATGCGCTAGACCTGTAGCTGACAGGACTCTGGCTACATGAAAAGGCGAATTTAGGCTGTAGACACATTGAGCGTATCTTGCGCAGCTCATGCTTCGCGCTACTTACAAATTCTCCTGCGCGGCCTCACCACGCGTGTTTTACGTCGTTACGCCGAGCGTTCCTAATCGAGCGTTCGTAATTAGACCTAGAAGTCTCGTGCGAGCGCATTACTGCGCAAGATACGCGACGCAAGATACTATAAGTGTTTTTTGGCTGTTACAGTAATTTTATCCAGTAGTTGGTTCCAGTGTCGATGAATTCCAGTACCCAAAGTGTGAGTTTTTTTTGTAAATTACTGTAGTTGCGTCACGCCAAAAATGTATGAAAATTTAGGCAGCGGCTCTAGGCGTGGCATTCAATACTAATATTCGCGCGTTATTTGACACCTAGAGCCGCTGTCAAAATTTTCATACATTTTTGGCGTGACGCCACTGCAGTAGTTACACTTGAAAAGAAACTCACACTTGGGGTGCAGACTAATAAAAAAGGGCAGGCCCCACAACGCAGTTCGTACGCAGCCATTTAATTTAGAGCTCCAAAAAGTTTGATATTCAAGATTAGCGGAGGCCTATATCACACGATGATGCAACAAAACATATTCCCCCTTATTGCAAATGATGGTCTAAGAAAGACCTCGGTTTTAAAATAGCCCCGTCTCTTTTTGTTATATGACGTAAGAAAGTGACGGGTATGTTTTAAATCCTGGTTTACCTTAGTTTTGGTTTAAACCATACATTTTGTAATAAGGGGGAATGAGTTAATTGTGCAATTGTGCACCACAACACGATTACTTAAAGAATGAAATTATAAAGGTTGATTTACTATTTGCCTTTCGCTCACAGAAAATGTGCATAGATGCAAATACGACAACAATAGAAGCGCCACCATTTTCACCCGATGAAATATTAGTTTTTTTGACAATTTGATCGTTTTTGTAAACGGAAACTATTTGAATGCACGGTTCAACTTCGATTCAGTTGCTATTCATCAACGTTTCTGTTAATAGAATTGATCTGCAAGTTGTACATATTTGCAGTGTGTTTCTAGTTTCTAGGCTTTCGTATAGATGGTGTACCTGTAGCCCTACCTTCGTGTTGCACCTTCTGTATCTATTTATTTAGTGGTAAGAGGCAGATGAGGGGCAGGGGAGCTGACGCGATGAAGGAGGGGGAGGGATGTCGTTAAAAAATCAACGCCATTCACAATCGTAGTAAATTCAATGTGATTACGTTTATAGAGTAATATTTTATTAAATTGAATTGAATGAGTTAGGACTTTTTGATGATTGGTTTAAAGCTGCTTTTAAAATGTTTAATCTGTGATTGTTTTCCGCTTAATGATGTAAGTACTGTCAATTTTTTCTGCATTGTCGTTATGTCGAAGGTTCATATTATGGCAGATCAAAACTGTGCCATGTCGATAGCATTGTCGTTGGCCTCGCAAAGGTCATTGCTGGGAAGTTTGTTGCGCCGTTCCATCTTCATAGCATAAAAACTAGGAAGCGGTAAAGGGCGAGCGTTTTAGGGGCAGTCTTTTACAACACTGACGTTCAAAAATAGATTAGTAATTCTATAGTTCGTTTCAAAATCCCTGAGACAAAATTGACAGGCGCAAATGTGAAACTTCTAAAAAGAATGTTTTTTTCAAATTTGATGTTTCACGCATGTCAATTCAGTCTCAGGGATTTTGAAACGAACTTTAGTCTATTTTGAAAACGAGTTTGAAGTTTGAATGTACGTAACGAAACGTACGTAAGTTTCTTTAAGTGAACAATGTAATGTTCTTTGAGAAATAAATATTTTTAAACTGAATGTGTACAAGTTAGATAGGGCTCAGTGGACAGGTCAGCAGGTGAAGCATCGTCTGCGGTGTAACTCCACAGTCACATTGTTCATCGTCATAGTTAGACTGACTACTAAGATAAATACCTACAATTATCTGTAGGCTATCCAAATAAGTATTTGAACAGAATCGAACCCACGACACATTTGTTGGTTTACAGCACGGGTTTACAGGGTCTGTTTTGTCAAATAAATTATTGATTGACTAATTCAATTCAATTCAATTTCTTTATTGCATTCCATAATGTCAAATGTCAAATACAGGTGGTAGGCTAAGACCCAATTTCACCATAATCTGTTAGTTATTAATGCCCTGTTAAACATTTTAACAGACTGTTTAACAGTACATTGAAATTGACATTGACTGCTTAACAGAACGTTAGCAACTAACATTGAATTGTGAAATTGGGTCTTAACCGGTTGCGTCCCACGTGTCGTCAGAGACGACACCGCTATAGTTTATCTATTGTGTCTATATTTACGGTGACTATGGGATCAAATATGGACCCTGACGGGCACAGCATAGTTTAGTAGAAGAGAGGAAGAGCACTTATTTGTTTAATAACAATTTAATATTTTATTAATTGTTGCCAGATATGTTAACTGCAATTCGATATTAAATAACGTATCAAAATGATCTTTGAGTCAGCAAGTCTGTTCTGCCTAGCCTTTCCTAACTGTGTTGGGGTCAGCTTCCAGTGTAACCAGATGCGGCTGAATACCAGTATTTTACACGGAGCGACTGCCATCAGATCTCCGCAACATAGTTATTGGGCAATACCGATATGTTAAAGTAAGACCTGTACCCCAAGTGTGAGTTTTTTACGTTACTACTGGGGGCCAATTCTACTAACAGAAACTTTTATAAATGGCAATTCAATCGTTCATTCAGACAGTTTTCGTTTACGAAAATGTTTGGTTTTGTTTTTGTTGTCAAACATATTGATAGTTTTTGTAAACGAAAACTGTCTGAATAAACGATTCAGTTGCAATTGATAAAAGTTTCTGTTAGTAGAATTGGGCTCCTGTAGTTGCGTCACGTCAAAAATGTGAAACAAATTTTTAGTCACGCTATTCGCCGCTAGAGGCTCTGCCTAAATTTTCATACATTTTTGGCGTGACGCAACTATAAGTAGTAGTAACGTAAAAAAACTCACACTTGGGGTACTGTTGTCAGAGTTTCGGCGTTCTGACTACCCGTAACGACTGTTATAGGTATTTGTATGACACCCGGGACAGGACAGGTTTTGGTGTGTGTCGAACGGTCACCCATCCACGAACTGACCGTGGCAAGCGCAGCTTAACCTTGCAAATCATATGATCCACGAGGCTGTTAATTATCCACAAGCCCCTCTTCCTCCTCCCCCTCCTTAAGTCAGCAAGTCTCAACAGTACTATTAGTGTGTTTACCCCATGTTCCAAACATGTGTACACACTATTGTGTTCCCCTTCAAACAGTACAGGTAAACATTTAGTACTTAAACTACGTAAATAATAAATATTAAATGGCCTGAGAACGACGATACGACCGCCATCTGTTGGAGGGTGCGTGAACTGACATTACAAGTACAGTCGGCATCAAAAATAAGTGACCTATGGACAAAGATCCAGTGTTTGTTCAAATTAGGGCTGATTTTTCAATCGTCAGATAACTTTTATCTAAGGAATAAATATGACGGTTTGACATATTTTCTATACAAAACGTCAAACTTATTCCCCAGATAAAAGTTATCTGACGTTTGAAAAATCGGCCCTTAGTGAAATTTGAGAAGAATAATTTACTCAGAATAGGTTGATCGCGACATCGCCGTCTGAAAAGCTTATGGTTAAGTAAAATAGTCAAGCAAACCCACATTACATACGTGAGTAAAACCGTACAAGTACATCAATAAGGGCTGGATTTTCCATCGTCAGATAACTTATCTAGGGAATAAGTTTGACATTTTAACAGCTTTTGTATAGAAAATATGTCAAACCGTCGCATTTATTCCTCGGATAAAAGTTATCTGAAGATTGAAAAATCAACTCTAAATAATTTATTGATATGACAGTTAATTTAGTAATTAATAAAAAACAAAATTGCATAAATAATTGCACACCAGGAACGTGTGAATCGTAACTGTTGTGTAATATATTCTAACAAATAAATAATTAAGTATTTATCTAACTTTGTATTAACGTTTGATGCTGACTGTACAGGTAGTCATTATTGAAGTTAGTACCGAGAACCAAGCGCGATGACTGACGGATGACAGGTTCACTCCGCTTGTAAACAACGTGTTACATAATTCCCATTAAAAAGAAAATGTTAATCAAGTAGTATTTTATGGTTGTTGTCATTTACCTCTCTGAGGAAATTAATAACTTTCTGGGTAGTCTACTCTTTAGTTTTGTTTTCAGGGTTGCGCTTCAGTGATGATTTTATTTTATGATTTGTCCAATTTTTTTTCTTGCTTTTATTTTAATTTATTGCCAATAGACTCTTTCGACTCGCGACCTCGCCGCATTATCAGCTCATGATTAAGGGCTTCGTTTGGGTCCGAAACTAGTCGGGCAATCCCGAAAAATGCACGTGAGTAAACCGTAACTAATCATAAATATGAATGTGTCTCACGAAAGTTATAATAATAAAATACACTCTTTACAAGGAATCTTGTAGTAAAACCCTTTCGGCTTTAGGGGTATTTTTGTAACACGTTGTATTATTTGGTTCTAGTGGGAATTGAAAACTGATTGTTTAAAGATGTATTTTTTACTATTTGTTTTTTTTTTATTATTTGACTTGGTCGCGCTTGACCCTCGTCGCATCTGATGATAAGCGCAGACAGGGTCTAAGATGGAGCACACGAATACAAGTAACAGAGATATAGAGACATTCCCCTATACCCCTCTGGCTCTCACATACACACGGCGGAACAGTAAACTGCTTGGCGCCGAACTTTAATGTGAGAGTGGTAGCTAGCCAGGCGGACCGTATAGATCCTACCACCAAGAGTGCTGGGTTTTGTTGAATCTTACAACAAACCCGGTCTATTCCCAGTGTGCGGTGAGGCAGTTTTATATTCTAGCCCGTCCCCACACGGGTGTTGTTGCTAGCGGTTTCACTCGCATCCTGGGGAAAATACTTTATGTACCCGAATAAAAAGTAATCTATGTCCTAATCCAGCTAATGGTCTACCGGTGTACTAAATTTCATCCAAATCCGTTCAGCCGTTAAGGTGTGATTAAATCAAATTAAAACCATAGTTTTAATTCAAAGTCATAACTTTGAGCCGTTTGGGGTGGAAAAGTTCGGGTCATGGGGTCCGAGTGCGCGTCTCCTTTTTAAAGAAATAGGAAGAAGACTGGTCGACACTTCACGTGACCAGAGGGCTGGCTTGTTTTTCGGCCAGAGAATTAGCGTTGCCATATAACGTAGCAACGCTGCCAGCCTTCTGGGCACGTTTCCAGTGGACAGCGATGCGGAGGAATATTTTGATACACTCTTTTAGTTTGTATTGGTAGTTTAATCTAGAATATAATTTTTCTTTGTTTTTACTTTAGATTTAGTTTTGTTTTAAAATGAAAGAAATTTTAAATTTTAACACAAATTAAAATAAAAACACATAGCTACCATTACAGGCGCTTATGAAAGGTCTAATTTAGGTGCACGGTTCCAATTAGTCGTTTCCTATTGAGAAGAGCTGGCAAGAAAATCCATGGTTGGTTGATTGATTAACAAACATCAAACTTCACAAACTCACAAACATCCAAACTTTCAGATTTATAATACTAGTAGGAAGGATACAATACCAATTACTTAACTCCATCTACCTAATAATATACAATCAAACCGTCAACCTCCGAAATAGGACCTATCAGAAAAATATAAATCGTTTTAATTAAGCGTCAATAACACCAGCATCTCGGTTTACCTCAATGGGAGATCAAAGCGAAAATTGATTCCCGCATTCGCGCCGGATCGCGGTCGTCATCACCGGATAACGACTTACCGACTCAATATTAATATTTTAGGTGAAATTAAATGACCAAGCTGACCGGTAACCTTGTACAACAAAACGGATTTCGGTTTACAAGATATTTCAGAAAAATGTGTTATCTAGACTTTTCCGGAATATTCCAATCTGTCCCTCTAATCTGTACCATTCGGGGGGCCAATCATGAAAAAAAAAACGATCTGTTCCCCTGTCACCAAGACGAACGGACAGATCGAACGAATTATTTCTGGTCTGTCCCCTGCTGTTTTTTAGGGAGACAAATAGAAATAAAATGTTTCGATCTGTTCCCCTGTTACCAACGAGGGGACAGATCTACGTTGAAGTAAGCTTTTAGTCTAACCAGATGCGGCTGAATACCTACCTACCACTATTTGACATGAAGCTACTGCCATCAGACTTCCGCAACCTAGTTACGGAGCAATGCTGATATCGTAATGTTAGACCGGTTGTCAGACTTTCGAGCTCCTTACAGTAATAAATGTGATAGATATTAGTATGACACCCGGGACCGCTTCCCCCACCGAGCACCACTTCAGAAAAAAAAACATTATTTCTGTCAACACACCACATATTGAAATTTCGTACGTACAACATTTTAGTCAAGTCTTGTAGAAATTTTTGAAGACCAAATATCAACACTAGAGCTTCTGGATTCGAAGTTTTAGCGATAAGTACCAAAAACGGCCGTTTATAGCATTAATAAAACTTCTAATCTAGGATGTCAAGTGTTGTTGTTTGGTGTTCGAAAATTTCTACAACACTTGACTAAAATGTTGTACGTACGAAATTTCAATATGTTGTGTGTTGACAGAAATAATACTTTTTTTCTGAAGTGGCGCCACTTTCGGTGGGGGATGCGCCTTAACGTGCTCTCCGAGTCACGGAAAGCACGTTAAGGCGCCTTGATGTGTAACGAACGGTCACCCACCCATCCATGGACTGACCGCGGCAAGCACAGCTTAACCTCGCAAATCGTAACGCGCGGTTATTAATTAGCCACGAGCCCCTCCAAATATTTCAGAAAAATGTGATTATAAACCATACAAAAAGTAGACCTTTTCATCGAATTAGAATCGTTATTCACATAATCGTTTTCGTATCAGATAATGGAAATTCTATACTAACTCGGGTTGTCCGAACAATAGTGGTAGCTAGCGCCACCTATCGATTTAAGCGTGAACTAGTGATAGACACACCGAGTGACAAGCATTCTCACGGCATGATTGGCAGCCACTCGATTAAGCATGCATACACCACAATAGAATAATGATTGGTAAAGTGGGTCTACTATTTGTACTTAACTCGATTAGTCCAACGTCAATTTCTAGTGGCTAGGGAAGCTTTCTCGGGTAGGTTAATAATTATGGTATTGTATACCTATATATCCAAAATAAAAACATAAAATAAATAGAGAGGTTATTTTTCTAAAACCTATAATACACTTCTCATCAAAATAATCGAAATACTTCCGTATTTTTTTTTTTGCTACAGTCGTTGTTCAAAGTGGAGGATTAATTCCTTATAGACAAAAAAATCGGAAGTGTTTCGATTTTTTTGATGAGAAGTATATTTCATGTTAGTAAAAATCCGGACTGTTGATCATGACATGAGTAGTATATGTATATTTTCACCGTAAGGCGCTTCCCCCATCGAATATGGCGTCACTACAGAAAAAAAAAAAAAAACTGTCCACACACAACATAATTATTGAAATTTTGTACGTACTACATTTTAGTCAAGTGTTGTAGAAATTTTCGAACACCAAAAAACAACACTTAACACCCTAGGTTAGAAGTTTTAGTAATTAATGCTAAAAACGGCCGTTTTTGGTACTTATCGCTAAAACTTCGAATCCAGAAGCTCTAGTGTTAATATTTGGTGTTTGAAAATTTCTACAACACTTGACTAAAATGTTGTACGTACGAAATTTCAATATGTTGTGTGTTGACAGAAATAATGCTTTTTTCTGAAGTGGCGCCACTTTCGGTGGGAGAAGCGCCGTAAGGTGAGTCGATGTCTTTACAAAACGTTACCATACACAGAATATCAAATACCTATTTAAAAAAAAACGAAGCATGGATAATAAATATAGCTATTTTACGATTTTTGATGACGTCGTTTACGTTTTTTCGATAGCAGTCTCCCACAATACGACATGACAGACAGTCAGGGCCCATTTTTCGTTGAACAGACTATAGTAGGTACCTGACAATTGGAATTTCATCAAGAAATCCCAATAATGCTATTGGTGGATATAAGTTAGTCCTAGTTTAGTAACAGTTTAAACTAGTTAGAATTTCGCTTCACAGGCTGCAAAATCGTTGGGAGATGTGGTTTGAACGGATAGCTACCAGAATCCTCAACATCACGCTCAGATAAATAGTATTTTAGATATTACTTCATATAAAATAACTGGCAGTTAATTTATTTATTTATTTATACTTCTATGAACTATGGTGGTACATAAGGCGGACTTAATGCCATAAGGCTTTCTCTACCAGTCAACCTTTGGGATAAAAAGAAAAGCATCGAAATAGGTACAGCAAAAAATAAATAAAAATGAGTTGACAATTTCGAACTGATTATAGTACGAATTTATAAGTTCCATAAAATACATAAATACAAATAATAAAATATATAAACACTAATTTATATCAAAAACAAAACATAAAAATCTAAATGACAATTATGACGAAGACTAAATTAGATGATTAGGTTAATACACTCGGGAGCAATAAATCCGGCACTCTAAATGCGCAACACACTCCTAATCGCTATGGCTATGATTTTGACAGGTCAACAATTTCCATAGCAACGCATGTACTAATAATCCGACTTCTCCACAACAACTAAATATGTACCGTCCGCGAGGCCTAAGGTGAACTTTGCGTTCGTGTGAGAATGAATGCAGATGCGTCCTTTGCTTGGTTTAAACCGGTTTATACTGCTTTTTGGCAATCGATTCTATGTGCACTCACACAAATGCAAAGCTCAGCTTACGCCTCACCAGTTGTACCACGCAATGAATATTGTTTTTGACACATCAACTGTCATGATTGATGTTGGTTACGTTACGCAACTGCCCTGCAGGTCACCAACATAAACTTTAATATCTCGGAAGCTAAGAGTGCTAGCTTATTCAAATAAAAAATATTTTATAGACTATTTAAGAAGTTTTATATATTTATTTTATTAGTATTAGGGGCCATCCGTTAATTATGTCACACGAATTTCATAATTTTTGACCCCCCTCGCCGTCCTTGTCACAGCTGGTCACGTTTGTGAGATTCCCCCTCCCTAGTGTGACGTCACATATTTTGCAATTTTACAACTAGAAGTTATTAAATTAAAACAGCAAATCCGAAATTAGTTTTATTTCCATTTAATTCTTAGATATATTAGATTTTGATATGTGACGACACGTTTAGGACCCCTCCCACCCCTTGTCACACAATGTCACACTTCGTCGACCCCCCCCCCCCCCCCCCCTTAAAGTGTGATGTAATTTATGGATGGGCCCTTAAATAGTCTATAAAACACTTTTCAATTGAATAAGCTATAATTCTTAGTTTCGGAGATATTAAGATTTACGTTGGTGACCCGGATTCATTGTTCCCGACTGTAGTCCAACTTGCTATCCGAGTCTTCAAACTTAGTTTGCACCCCTTTACTACAAACACTGAATCAGTTTTCCTATAAGTAGCGAAAAATCAACAAACAGACATGCTACAGCCGAAAAACGGAACACACTCTCCCCACTATTAGCTGGCTTCGTAAACAATCATGAATCATCAATCAGGGTCGCTGGTGTTAACAGTAGTGTACGTTCTCGTCGACAAACATACAAATACCGTCCCCAAACAGAGCTGCAGAGCGATTTTAAACCTTATAACTACCACATAAGCGTGCTTCATCCGGAAATATATTTACATCATACGAAATTCATGGAAAGTAATCGAACAGCGTATTGTTTGATAGGCAAGGTACGGCCTACCGGTCTCATGATGATTTATGAATACGAACCTATTAGACTTTACATGGGGACATTTTGAATTTTTATGTGATTCTCGGAAAAACAGCTATGAGCGACAAACTTTTGAATTAACTAGCAAGTGAATGATTGTAAATTAACATGCAAAAAGAAGTGCAGAGTTTTGAATAAATTATAAAGGATGTAAACCAGGGGTGCACAGACTTATTATAACTGGGGGCCACTCGGGAAGACAATGAGTTGACAATGGCGGGCCCCACCACAATTAAAATCAACCAAAAAAAAATTAAATAAAGTTCACAGAAAAAATTAAACGAGAATTAATTTTTAATTAGTATAAAAGAGTTTAATTCGCTGGCGGGCCGCACACATATTCATATTCATATTGATATTTGTGCATGCCTGATGTAAACGAATTCGTGTAATTCCTTAAAACCACATAATCACTGGTATAGATTAACCTCGCACGAGATTTAGATTGAATAAAAATATGAGCAAAAAAAATTTGGCCTTTATATGTTTATGTGCTACAACATTTCGACAAACATTAATGAAAACACGGCGACACGGCTGGCACACACGACTTGTGCGATATTACTCCGCGCAATCAGTTAACTCGGGCCGGTAAAATGACTCGAAAACAGAGCACCGAGTCTTATTTTGTAAAAAAAGAAACTTATTTAATCTGAATAAATCCCATACAAGGTCGTTCTGTGTCACTCGTAGATCACGCGGTTTGAAGGAATTTCACGAATTCGTTTACACCTTGTATAATTATGCTTATGGAGGAAAGATTGGCGAAGCGCATCTTTCACTCTGAACTAGAGGAAGGTAAGCGGAAACAAGGCGGACAACTCCTCCGATACAAAGATGTTCAGAAGCGACACGTGAAAAGATGCAACATCGAGCCCTCGGGATGGGAAGGTTTGGCAGCACAGCGCCCGGAATGGCGCGGGATTTTGAAGAGGCAAATCCGGGAGTTCGAGGAGCAGTGTAAAGCTGACCTCGACGCTAAGCGCGATGAGCTAAAGGCCCGTCCACCCGCCGCCATCAACTACAATTATGTAAGCGGCGTCCTCACGTGCCCTCATTGTGCACGGGAGTTTGCTGCGAAGATCGGCTACATAAACCATCTTCGGGTACACCAGCGCCCAACTGACTAGGAGTCGAAGTGGTCGCCATGACCGAAAACGGTCGGAAAGATTATCAATTATGCTGTACAGTCATATTAATTTTAGGATTCCGATTTGACGTTTCTCATTTTGCATGCCGCGATAACTTTGTACGAACGTCTACACAAAATATAAAAAAATCAGCCACACAATGTATGACTTAACTTTGATAGTTTTATAAACAACTTTTTTACGCGTGTAATAAAGATTTCATTCGATTCTAGATATTGTTAACTTCTCGAAAACGGACCAAATTATAAAAAATTGAATGCTCATAAAGTACACTTTAAAATCGTAATCATTAGAACATCATTAAACGAAAAGGACTAACTAAACAATGCACAGATTACACTATAAACAACATTATAAATTCACAACATCAAAACAGCATTCCATTAAAAATACATTTGGACATCCCTCCATTCTTTCCACACAAAAGCTGTACACCAAAACATCTTGACACCTCATTCTCAAAAAATACTTAGTTCTTAAAGACCAGGTTATATTAGGCAGGTGTAGGGTAATCAACAGTTGAGTCAATCAATCAAGGTGGTGGTAACAACGATCGATTGTTGATGTCGAAGCGATCTGATCGGTTTTGTTCAAACATCGTTATTGTTTGGCGATGTAACAACAAGCCGATCCATTCTGTGGGCGGGACAGTTTTAAAGTCAGTGTTTATTATGTTTATGGTACGGATAACGGAATGTTTACTTGTTGAGTTTGTGCTGGTGGATTAATATAGTTTTTGCATGTGTTTTAAAGTTAAAAAGCGTGCTGTCAACGTTTGTTGTGTGTCTTTTGTTACTGTAATGGTATGTCTACACCAGTGCGCTTTCATGTTCATCTTGCGCTTTCAAATTTCAATTCCTCTTGCGTCAAGCGTATGCAATATTGATTGCCATAAGACGCATGCAGCTTATCGTCTACACCGGTGCGCCTCGGTCAGTCGTCAGTCGACATACAATGGACGGATTAGCGTGCGCTAGGGGCATGCGCTTTTGTCGAACTAGTATTAAGGCATGCGCTATTGCATGTGCTATGGCGCTTCACGCATGCCTCAGACGAAGACCCAAGATGAACATGAAAGTGCACTGGTGTAGACATAGCTTAATGATGAAACTATATTCAAGAAGGTAAACGCATATATTCTAAAAATGTTTTGATGATAGATAGTACTTATAGGTTAATTATTTTAATAAAATATGAGTTACTAAAAATATCGAAATAGAAACACACCCTACTTTTGTAAATTTGGGGGTGGAGACTACGGAAAATAAATTAATATCATTGTAAGTAGTAAGAGAGAGAGTAGTGTAGTAAATTTTCAAATGTAATCAAAATTCTTTATCGATTAATAGACAAAGGGGTAGTCAAAAAAAAAATGTCAAACCACGTCAAGTGTCTCGAATGTATCAGAAAATGTAAAAAAAATAACATGCTTAGTTGTAATTAACGTTCAATCACAAGCCTATCTATATAAAAAGAGGTTATAAACACAAAGAATACTATAACTAACTAAACCTTTTCGACTGAAATTCAGAAACTTCCCTTTTGGCATCCCAGTTTTGTCTCTCCAAACGAAGCACAACTCTGCGGGTCCAACTTTAATTGCATCAACACTCCGGAAGCCACATGCAGGCTACACTTCAACATTCTGCAACCTTCCACAGATAACAATAAGAGCGTTTAAAGGCGGAATGTGTGAAAATAGGAACACAAAACTTTGACGTTTGACGTTTGGGCTGGCTGGGACTGTGAGCGTTGTAAACGTTGTATTTTTTTTTTCTTTTTGTATACGTTGCTTCACAGTAAAACACTCCTGTATCGTGGGTGTATGTATAGACACAAATCCTCACATGCAGAAACACCCGAAACAATTATCTGTCACACAAATACCTGTTACGTGCGGGAATCCAACCCGCAACCCGTGACACAATAGCCAAGCGCTCAATCACGGCACTAAACCGGCCGTCATTTTTTTTTAAACAAAGTTTTTCAGAAAATGCGTACTAATCCGAAAGGGTGTTAAAGTACCCATAATAATGAATAACATTTGAAGGGTCCACTGCAATAATGATGAAATGTTCAATGTTTCTTTAATTCTAAGTAAGTATGTCATTCGGACACTTGATGTATGCAGTTCGTAATCTCGTTTACAAACTCAGCAATATCGCATAAAATCCCCAGATAAATACGTTTTTAAGAATCGGATACACGGCTGGAACGCTCAGCGTCATAAAAGTGTTCTCATCTTTAACGCTGATCTTTAACACTGCAATAACGACAAAAGTCCTGTTAAAAATGACATTTATCATTATTGCAGTGGGCCCTTCATTTGTTCTACCACTTTCCCTAAACGTCAATAGTTCAAGAGAAATAGTTGTTCAAAAATCACATAAAAAATATGCTAAAATCTATCTATCCTCAGCTATGATCAGCTGCGTATACATTTTAAGTCATATTGCGGTTACGAATTAGAAGCTCCATTTCCTGAATTCGTAACTAAAGCAGGGCTGAAGAATTTTTGAAAAAACATGGAAGTAAAATTATCGTATTTAGAAATTTTAACATTTTTGCTTTAAAACAGTCATCAGTACCCCAAGTGTGAGTTTTTTTATGTTACTACTGTAGTTACGTCACGTCAAAACTTTCAAACAAATTTTTAGTCAAGCTATTCGCCGCTAGAGGCGCTGCCTAAATTTTCATACATTTTTGGCGTGTCGCAATTGACAACATTTCATATTTTTAACCTGCATGTATTATTACGTTATACAAAAGTAAATCCAAATCCAGAACACCCGTATTTTTCAGTTTTTCGAAATTGTGTACTTTTCATTCATAATTTCAATTTTGAAATTCGGCGTATTCTAAAAAAACGTATGCGCCAAATGACGTCATACATACGGTGGAATGGCGATCTAACCTTTGCTTCACTGTGAGCCGGCAAAAAAACTGTTAGTTAGATGTCACTGTCATAGAACACTTGTCTTGTTTAACTTCATAAGTGACATTGACATGTCTTGTTTGACATAAAAATTTTTCCTCTAAAACATTGGAACGCATAGGCAAAGGTAATTCCTCATTCCACCGTTTATGTGACGTCATCACATGTTTTTTGATTTTCATTTTTTTTCTCAGAAATGAGGAAATGAAAAAATTTAAAATATACATATTTGAACTCAGGACACCAAAATAAAGAAACGGTATTTTTGTTTTAAGGTCGTGTCAGTTTTGAAATGTTGTCAATTACAGTAGAGTGCGCGCAAGATAAGTCTGCGCGCGGCCGAAATCGGAACTAATCGTGGTCCACCAAAGTGCGTGCCGTTTTATTAATTTTGAATAGAACTACCTGATTGTAGGAATGTTTAAGGGGAAAAATGTGTTTGGCGATAAAAAATATAAGCTTAAAAAGCGGTAATAATAACTTTTGCGATGATTGCAACGTTGAGGACGCCCTCAGTCGCGCGCAGAATTATCTTGCGCGCACTTTAGTAACGTAAAAAAACTCACACTTGGGGTACAGTGATACCTTAAGTGGGCCGCGGATTAGTACCCCCTTTCCGACTAACCTTGTATAATTGCTTTGCAAACAATCCCACGGCTCATCTGATGGTAAATGGTTATCAGACCCTAAACATCTACATACCTACAACACCAAGAGGATTGCTAATGCCATGGTATAATAATAAGCAACGCCTGGTATTCTCTTCCCGCAATGGCCTAAGACTACGTCATGAATGTCACGATCAGTGCTGCCTTTGATTAACATCTCCGATACAATAAAGGAGATTTTTAATTCATAATAAATCTATACTAATATTATAAAGAGGTAGGATTTGTTTGTTTGTTTGTTTGTTTGTTTGTATGTAGGAGGTAATCTCCGAAATTACTCATCCGATTTCAAAAATTCTTTCACCAATAGGAAGCTACGTTATCCTTGAGTGCTATAGGCTATATTTTGGGATCAAAAAATTAGGGATCCGTAAATTAACGGGAGCGAAGCCGCGAGCAAAAGCTAGTATTAAATAAATTGCTAACTAGCCTATTTTCTATTTCGTGTTATTCATCTATTTAGTTAAAAGTAAACTGTATAAAATTACTAGTTCAAAATTGCTTCTCTAAAGAAGCAAATATGTGAAAAAATGCATGTTGGTCGTAAAAATTATTTATACATAGTAGAAGCATTCCCAGCTGATGACGTAGTCTTAGGCCTGACGTGACCTAGCTGTCACGGGAAGAGAATACCAGTGAAACATATTATTATACCATGGCCAATGCGTTGTCAACCTTAAAGACAAAGTTAGAAAGTCTCATGTGCCTGTAATTTCACCAGCACCCTTCAAACCGGAATATAGAACTACTGCTTAGCGTCAGAAATAGCCTGGCGGACATTGCTCCGAGTAAAACCATAAACAAATTAATACACTTTCTAATTGGCGCATGAATCAAACGAAAAAAAAACTTTTAACTGCTTTACAACTTATAAATAGAATTTAATTCTAAGCCTGAAGCCATACGAGTGTAATTTACGCCGCGCAAGATCAGTCGTGTAATTGACTGAAAGAATTTAAGCACTGATTTTGCGTTGAAGTGTGCACTAATCGCAATATTGTAAATTACGCTCGTCTGGCCTCAGCCTAAAGTTATAGATACGATTTTAAATAATAATAAGTAAGGGTCGTTCTGTAGTTTTATACAAAAAGAATATCCAGACTAAATCACTCTTAAAAAAATGTATTATTTGCCTAGTGGGTAATAATAACATAATCACTTTAAAAGGAGTATTGCTAGTATTAAATTAATATTAAGTAGTGCTCTAAAAAAAACTGCGTGTTTGTGTACATTCCTCTGTTTCCAACTAGGGATCTCAGGAGTTTTTTTAATGTTTATTTGTCTACATTCAAATTGATGACTTTAATTAAAACGCAATAATAAAGCCAAATTCAAGATCTTGTTCCTATTTTAATATCGATTCACTAATGTATTCAATTACTAAGTTATCAAAGAAAACGTTAAAAAAATATTTCATCTTCACTTCATTACTATCCGTTCCTTCCAATTGTTTTGCTGAAGGTAATGATTTTTTACTCCGCGGATCGTTTTGCACAAAACAGTGGAATGAACCAATAAATACTACAAAAACGTATTAGAAGTTATCATAAATAACTGTAGAACAATACAAACTCCTAAGTATCATGTTCTTGTGTATCGTCTTGCCACGCAGTGATGCACTGCTCAGGCAGCTTCACTCTTAATAGCTGTTTCTGGCAGTGGGCCAGTAGCCAGGCACATGTGAGTCTTTAAAACCAAATTATACGACAGTGTTGATATTATGTTACGTGCAATACATAATAACAGCTGGGTGCAAAGGTCGCACTACACGCTCAATCTTATTTGCACAGAGTCTAATTTGCACAAGTAAGACGGAAAAACGGTGTACCGCGCAATATCATTAATGGTATTTATGTTTAGTTACAGTTTACGAGCGTGCATTTTTTGGGATTGCCCGACTAGTTTCGGACCCAAACGGAGATCTTAATCATGAGATGACAAGCGGTGAGGTCGCGAGTCGAACTCGAATATAAATATGAATGTGTCTCACGAAAGCTATAATACAAAAACCGTTAGGCAATGGTACTGCGTGGTATATCGTTTTACCATCTTTCCGTCTTGCCGACACAATACCGTTTGTGCAAACTTTTGCACAAGCTGTCTACGGATGTAAGTCGCTACATGTAGCTGACCCTTTAGATGTAAAGTTTAAAAAATCGTAAAAATCATGTTTAGGATTCAGTAACTATTAATTAATGTGTGCTCACGTGCTTTGTTGCCGTCATAAAATGTACGTGAGTAAGGCTGTACATAATTTTAAACATGAACATTATAGAAGTCACTATGCTTGCATTATCAATTCCGATTTGAGGATTACTTTGATGGAAGATACCTTGTTAATTTCTTAAACAAATCTGTACCATGCTAAACAAGTAGTCTAGTGTATCCTTATGCTGTGTGATTGCCAAGTCCGAAAAATATATTTATAAATTATATGTCAGACTTGGCTCTACATTAGATCTCAGATTTTTTTATATTTTTTTAAATGTTTTTGATGGGATCGCTTTATACTAGGTTGACTGAAACATAAGGGTTGGAACAAAAGAGCGATAACAATCATGATCTCGAAAATAAAGCATATAGCTCATTCCATGCACGTAACAAATTATTGTGTTATTGAGGTTAATGGGTTGTTATAGTTCTCACAAGCTTACAAATCATCGTTGTTTATTTACCACTACCAATTTTAAGCCACACACGTCGTTATTTTCTTCTGGCGGTACTTTAATAATACAACTTGGATATTAAAACAACAGTAACAATCTACAAAAAGATAACATAACATAATCACGCCTGTATTCCACAAAAGGTTGGGCAGAGGTGTATAGTACATACCTACTCATTTCACCGTTAAGTTTAAGATCCATGTAATAGGGGACGAGTCTATTGCCATCTGGCCATGCTGGCCTGAAACACAGGTTTGAATAAACCTAGCTCGGGCAAGACTAGCGTCTAGATTAAGCCCGTGTAACTATTTTCAGTATATGTAAAGTATTTATTATATTATTAATCTAGATATAACTTTGTTATTAAGTATAGCATAAGACTTAATTATTAACTTGTGGTCTAACTGTACCTACTTTATTTTGTAAATAAGTTATTAATAAAAAAAAATTGTCAACCACAAATCCAGACCACGAGCTGCTACTGACAAATTCCACACGGAATAATATTTCTTGACCTGGGGATTGAACCCAAGACTTCATGCTCAGCAGTCGCGCTTGCGACCATTAGACCAACGAGGCAGTGAAAAGGATGAATAATTAACAATATTTTATAAACATGCAAACAAAATTATAGGTTTGCGTCTGTTACTGAAACTTACCGTGACAACTAGCGCTATCTGCCGGCGCTTTCACAGAACTCCTCAACAAATTTTCCTAATGAACTCTTCTAAGTAAACTTCTAAAATCCCGAGCTGTAATAACTAACAAGGCGTTAAACGGCACGTAGTTAGTAATACGTTTCTTAGCGTGTCGTTGCGACTCGAGCTTGCAAATTACCTCCTTCCGTTTACTTTTAATTACCTACGCCTTTAAGTTCAATTGTTTTGTGTTAGCAGCATTTCACATGCAATTATAATGAACAGACAGAAGAAAGGGGCTTAAGACGTTTAAAAAAGGTTTAATTAATTTGTGGGAGTGCTTTGTTAATGATTGTGGAAGAAAATGGTCATGTTTTTCGTTGTTTTTGCTTTTCCTTAAATATAATAGGTACTAGGATTTGAATGCGACTTCGGGCGCGTGGATTTTGTAAATGAATTTTGGTTGACTTTTAACCTACCTTCGTTGAACATGAAGTTTATCATTTGATTTGGAGACTATTTATACCAAGTTTCGAGTCGATTCCCCATACAAATTTCAATATCCCGGAGAATTTATGGAAAACTACAGAGTACAATACTACTTATATATTTATAAGACTAGATAAAAGAGTCCAAATATTGACGTACAGACTCCTGAAATAGGAGATGCACCTCTGCTTACCCATTCGGCGATTAAAGGCGTGAGGATATGATTTTTTTTGAAAATATTCCTTCTATAGACAGAAACTCGTTGTTTGTTTGTTGTCGTTAATTTATTAATTTGCTACATAAAGAATGTATTAGTTTCTAGTAGATGTACGTACCTACAATTGTTCAATGCTTTATTAGATCAGCGAGTCACCACAAGTACCTGCGTGCAAGTATGTAAATTACCTACATTTCAAGTTGACATTGTTTGTAACAATCACATTATTTCTATATTGATCCAGGAATAACGTAAGCTTCTACCTTTATGTATTCTTACATGCGTTCTTAATTATAATCCTCTGCAATTAAGAATTATGGAAATATAGAATACTTGAAGTCGTCCGCGTGGATGTCGTTTATTGCGTATTCCGTATTTTCCGGGATAAAAGTAGCCTATATCCTTCTCCAGGTTCCAGACTATCTCTGTACCAAGTTTCATCCAAATCATTTCAGCAGTTGAGGCGTAAAAGCGTCACAAACAGACAGAGTTACTTTCGCATTTATAATATCACTAGCGACCCGCCCCGGCTTCGCAGGTGTACGTTTTATAGCTTAAAACCTTCCTCTAGAATTACTGTATCTATTAAAAAAAACTGTATCAAAATCCGTTGCGTAGTTTTAAAGATCTAAGCATACATAGGGACAGACAGACAGCGGGAAGCGACTTTGTTTTATACTATGTAGTGAAGTAGGGATTACGATCACAGTAAATAATGTGACAAATCACCAAAAAAAATTAAAAACTTAATATTCTATTCTGGTTTCCATGAAATCCATACTTCTCAAGCCAACACTTCGACCCTTGCCTACTACATCAACGGCAATCATTAAACATTAAAGTCCAATTTACAAAGGGTTTCGTCCAATTAATTTAATCAGAACAAAATAAACATATCAGGAATGACCGCAAGCCGGTTCAATTCACTTTTGATACGCTAAACGGGCGGCCCGCTCGTCGGCTCGGCTCGTAATAAACCCGGTACGGCCTTCTATTACTGCCAATTACACGGGCCGCGCGGTTGGCACCCCTGCATTCGTAAAGAGGTGGATTTAGGAGTGAAGCGGAGCGGGTAGCAGAGCGTTTTTTTTTTTGTTTTTTTTTTTGTATCACTGTTTTTTCATTGGTATTGGCAAACGTATAAACAGTTCTCTTGTGATGAAATTAAGTCGTATATAAAAGGAAAAATTTTCTAATAGAAAACAGTAACTACCATGTTTACCCGACTTGGTAATTGAACCCAAGTAGACACGCAACTAAGTATTAAGGCCTTAAGCCTTCTCATTTTGAGAAAAGGCCCGTGCCCAGCTGTTGTATGGTAATGGACTGATTATGATGATGATGATGATGATGAAGAGACACACAACTTTATCAAAGAAATGGTTAGAGTCAAATTATAGAGAGACCAATTAATAAAAATGTATTCATCATCATCACAATAGCCTAGTAAACAACAATAAATGATTGTCAATGATGAAAATGAAAATCAATGAATGATTTTTCTTTTATTTCTAAAAAAAAAACAGCAAACTTAGTGCGATATTACTTAACTAAACAGATTTAGTACTAAAAAGAGTTGTTTAAATGAAAACAATTCATTGTTCAGCTTAAAAATACAGGAAAAATAGGAATAGAGGAATGTGTTGTGTTGTGAAAATAAAGGTAAAATACAAACCAGTTCAAATAACACGCTCCAGAGTATATTGAAACTAGGTAACGTCCCCGATACAGATTGAAAACAACATGTGCAACAGAGCATAAATGTGATGCAGTAGAAGACTTCGTTACACGATTCATACGCTTCGAGAAACCCTTGTGATCTCAATGCTCCATAATGCAACGACCTAACCTGAATATAACCCGCGTTAATAATCTCGCTTTGAATGGATTAACATTTTCTTTAGCGATTTAGAGTAGTGAGACTGAAATCTTGACTTGATTAACGTAGTCAGAATGTATTTTAATGGGTGTGAGGTCTAATAAATGAAGGAATCAGGCGTTACTTTGCGGCAATCCATTATTAATTTACAAATATGCAAATGTTATATTTAGTTTGAATTCAAACTAGATCGCTAATTTGGATGCAGTATGCAGCACCACCCGGCGGGCAGTAGCCCGCGAATATGCAAATCAAAAAAAAAATATGCAAAAATCATTTATTTCTCCAACATAATTACAAGAACAACTTAGTGATTGGAGCCTCCCGTTAAGCAAGTAATGCCTGTGTTTGGAGACTCCGCTCTTCCATAGCGATATTATGTATTAAGATAAAACAAAAAATATTTGTGTGAGTATGTGAGTATGTATGTGTGTGTGTGTGTGTGTGTGTGTGTGTGTGTGTGTGAGTGTGTGTATGTTTGTAAGTTCTTGAGTAGGTTTTTGTGTGTGTATATGTGTGCATCATGTGACGCGAGGTGAGGACGTGCCATTTCACATCCACTATCCTTACAGCACTATACTACACAACATGCAACCATACCGATTATCGCACTATATCAGTTTGGTTACTTATTGCATCCAAACTAGCGATCTAATTTGGCGGAATTAAAACAAAACATTGTATTTGCAAATTTGGGTGTGACGTCATTTGACATTGATTGTATGGAACAGTCGATAGTTAACAATAGCGATAGCAATTAATATTAAATGTTCTGCAGCTGAAACTGAGTAAACGTATGCTACGACAATGTGCTACGATGCTACGACGCTACAACTTCGTAGCACCAAACTGCACTGCAGTTATTATTTCTGTAATTTAACTTTCGTGAGACACCGTACTACCGTACAGCCGTAACTAATTATAAATATGAATTATTGTTTCATTTCACTTATTATGTGTGGTATGTAAATAACACTTATTTTATTATTCTTTAAGTTTTACTTTAAATTACAAAATCCAAGTTCACATACACAAATGAGCAAAAATAAGCAGTTATCAATTTCTTACATTTACCTATTGTTTTAAAAATCATATTAAAATGTATAAAAGTGAAGCCATGTTCAGTCTGACTTCTCTATCTTAAGTAAGTAGTTTTAAAGCTGTTGTAATTTTCAACCCGCTCAGCTACACGCTCCGCTCTCTAACGTAACCCCTCCCTACAAAAGGTCTACGTCCGAGGCCGAGTCTCTTGTGGCCCCACACTATGCAATACTATAACACTTCCAACATTACCTATATCTTTTACGAATGGTTCTGATATTTTACCAATTCGCTTAATAATAATAGTACTTATTGACTGCCTCGTTTGTCTAGTAGTCGCTAGCGTGACTGCTGAACGTGAAGGTCCTGGATTCGATATCCAGGTCGGGCAAAGAGCTAATGGGTTTTTCCGTGTGGAATTTCTCAGTAGCAGCCCGGAGTCTGGTTTCGTGCCTGGTTGATGGCAATAGGCTCGGCCCCTATAACATGGGACTTAAAAATAACGACGCACGTCCGGTCCTAGTGTCGGTGCTTAGGTCAAAAAAGCCAAATAAATCCTTTCACATATTTTGAGCTGAAAACCACTCGCTTCATACGAAGCGGACCTAGCCTAGTGCAGGAAGCCTTTGGCAATACTTTGTACAAAGTAGTACAACACTAGTTTTAAGCATGTAAAGAACCTATAAAACCGTGTAATACTTGTGAATTTGTGATACATTTTAACTTTTATTATAATTATTAATACATACATACATAATATATTAATACATACATGCAACAGCTTAGTAAATTTGAACACACTCATTATATCATTCACTACATGTTAAAACTATCCTATACTTATGGCACCGCTGTGCTTATCACTTCGCTCACAGCCATAGTACGGTCGTGCCTCGTCAACGTCCGAGGCGTGGGTAGCCACATGCAACAGCTTAGTAAACTTACACACACTCATTATATCATTCACTACATGTTAAAACTATCCTATACTTATGGCTCCGCTGTGTTTATCACTTTGCTCACTACCTTAATAGTCCCTTCGTGCCTCGTCAACGTCCGAAGTTTAAGTGGCCACATGCAACATGTAAACTTGAGACACTCGTTGTTAAATCGCTCACTACTTACATTTACAAATTATCCCATAAGTACTTCTGGCTCCGCTGTGCTCATCACTTTGCTCACAGCCATAGTATGTTCGTGCCTCGTCAACGTCTGAGGCGTGTGTGGCCACATACAACAGCTTAGCAAACTTGAACTCACTCATTATTATATCGCTCACTACTTACCTACATGTCAAAATTATCCTATATTTATGACTCCGCTGTGCTTATCACTTTGGTCACTACCATAGTCCATTCGTGCCTCGCCAACGTCCGAGGCGTGTGTGGCCACATGCAACAACAAATTAAGCGTGAAACACTCGTTGTTATATCGCTCATTACGTCAAAATTATCTACTTATGGCTCCGCTGTGCTTATCACTTTGCTCACTACCATAATAGTCCCTTCGTGCCTCATCAACGTCCGAGGCGTGTGTGGTCACATGCAACAACTAAGTAAGCGTGAGACACTTTCGCTTTTACGTGCTTCACTATTAATGTAGGGTTGTGCTGCCGCCATTCACAGCTATAAATAATGTCTAAGAATGGCGTGTGTTGAGTAATGACTATATTTAGACTAGATGTTTTTATTACACTTGGAAAGGAAAGGAACATTTCTTTGATAAGAAAATATTTTTATATCATCACGGTGCTATTTTTCGAAGGGTTAGATAGACGTTGACGATGATGATTTTATATTTGTTATATACCCACATTTTACATATGAAGTCATACATACATATGAAGTGGGTGCGCGCACGACCTGTATTTGCCGTTACTGCTAGTCGTACAAATGCAGGATTGCGAGCACCTCTACGTCGCCTCACAAGCAACTTCAATAAGTTTTTCTCTAATTTGGATCTGTTCGCTTTATCAACTGGAAGATTTAGAAACATTTTGCTTAACACAATTAGAAATTTGAGTGAATAATTTTAGTTTTCTCTAGTATTCTTTAACAATAGCTGTTTTTTTTTTAATCCCTTTTTGCCTTTAATTTAGGTATCAACACTGTCTTTGTCTTATTGTGTATCTGTGGAGAACGTTGTTGGTTGCACATTTGTATAACCCTGTATATTTTTATTTTTTGTAATATTTAATGTGTAACTGTTTGTTTTCCCGAATAAATAAAATAAAATAAAGTCCTCTCAGTTTCCTCACAATGGTTTCTTTCACAGTTTACACAAATGATAATCAAATTCTGATCCGCACGTGAATTCGAAAACTCAGAGATACGGGCCGGGATCGAACTCACCCTCCTGCATGGTAAGCAAGCGTTTAACCGCATTATTCACACTCTACCTGACCAGTAATTCGAACTCAGATGTGGCAGTCGTGCTTATGATCACTACATTGGGCATTGGAGGCATTCCATTGAGCGCACCAATTTGTAGAGCACCGACGAATCACACCAATAGTGTTAACAGGGACACAGCAGTCAAACATCGGCGTTGAATAAAGACTGGTTTATTAATTCTTCTCATTCATATATTTTACTCCTGTACCCTTTTAACTGTAAGTTGATTTCTGACGTTTCTCTACGAAACGTTACCATACAAAGGATATCAAATATTTTTAAAAGTGCAACGGTGATGGTGGTGGTGACTACCGGGGTGCGCCTATAAAAGGCACTTCTTGCACTTCGTCCTCTCTCGCGCCTCAGCAGCCGCCAGTTAAGTCAACCTACACCTACACCTGAAGACCCTGGACTCCTCGTATAGTCATAGAACCACGCCTTGTATCTTAATTTGTAACAATTGTAAAATTATAAAGTATGGTTAAAAGTGTTTTCCTAATTATTCAGTATGTACCTACATGCCTGCTAAACTGCTTCTGCTTCTGTCTAGATTCTGATTTTATATGCACATACTCGTTAAAGGTTGACTCCTCAAGCCACCCTTAACCCGCTAAGCGTGACAAAAGACAAAACATGGTTCCTATTTTACGGTTTGTGATGATGTCGTTTACGTTTTTTCGACAGCAGTCTCCTTACGGCTACAATTTACGGAATGACCGAGCTGTCAGGACGAATCTTTGGATGAAAAGAGTATCCCTATGTACGGTCGGGGTCATAAGTCTGCACTTATGACCCCGACCCCACCTTACGGGCGACATTAGCTTGCGCGTTTGAGATGTCTATAAGCGTAAGTGTATAAAGCCGAGCAAGTCGCCGCATACGATTATTTTGTTGAACTGAAACTGCACTAATGAACCCGACTTTACATATGCATTTATAATTTGCTACAATAAAATTCACTGATACCTACAAATAGGAATAGGAATATTATTGGTGCTCTTCAGATTGGTGCGCTAAATGGAATACCTCCTTTGAACTAGGTATAACAATTATATATAACAATTCGTTATACTCATCTGCTTACTTAAACCATCACGGATATTAAACGTAAATGATGAGACAAGTACCTAAAGTGGGAACTATATATTTATTCGCACCCTGCCTTTGCCTGATGGCAATTTAATTACTTTAAAATATTGCTACCACGAAGGACTTTATAAAAGCTTTCAGTTGTTGTAACTTGTTTGTTTGAAAACAATAACTTGACTTTAGTAATGCTTGAAATATTAGGAAAGAAAATAATTTTAAGGGAAACAAAAGACTTCTTATAATTGTCCTAAGCTCTTCAGCGAAAAGTTACATCAGGTTATAAACGTCTACTGCTGAACATATAGGCCTCCCTATGCCCGCTTTAATGAACGATCAAAGAGGAAGTTGCTATAATCACCACGCTTGACAGAGGGACTGGTGATCATAGTTTGGGTTAAAGCGGAAATGGATCACCCAATCATATCCCGTAGGTAGTCTAATAACCAACTAAGGGTATTAAAAAGAATAGCAAAACCAGCCCAATATTGACCCACTGCTGGGTACAGGCCTCGTCGAAGCGGTAAGGCGGCTGTCTCATTTCAAAACCTAGTAAGGGCTTAAAACGAAATTTTACAGGAGAGCGCATAAACGTTAAATCGGTCAGTCTTTGAAAAGTGTTCATAATGTTAGGCTAAACCATGTGGTTAAAGTGACTTACTAGGTTTTAAAATGATCAGAGGCAGTGAATGGCACTTAGGCACTTACAAGGTATCGATGCTTAAATATATCTGCTTATTATTTGAGTTTTCAACGCTGATGTTTTTGTATTTAGTAGAGACAGGTTAGCAAGATTATGCAATAAAACGATTTTTTGTAAAAAGTGTCCCTTACTAGGTTTTGAAATGGGACAGTCGAAGGCCTTAGTCACGCTGGCCTAGTGCGTATTGGTAGAGTACACACTCCATCAGGGACTGTTTGGAGTTATCTCAGGTAAGCACGATATTTTGCTTTACCGTTAACGCAACTGATAAAGAAATTCTGATCCAATGTATTCCAAAAGTGGAAAAGAAGTGCAGGCCGGGATCGAAGATAGACCTTCCTACATGGGTCTCGTGTAGTGCCTGACTTAAAGAATATCACTACCCCATCTCACTTCCCATGGGTGTCGTAAAAGGCGACTAAGGGATTCTCTAGAGGATGGGCAGCAGTGTTCTCTGAGTACTTTAACAACTATACTGCGATCGCCAACCCGCCTGCCTAGCGTGGCGATTATGGCAAACCCCCTCGCTTTTGGGGGAGGCCTATGTCCAGCAGTGGACGTCTTTCGGCTGAATGATGATGATGATAATGACATGGAAGCCAAGAGTTCAACCGATAAGCTATCACTGCGTTTAACATCGTTCTGCGTTAACATAAAATCTTTTTAATTTTGTTACCATTCATCAATATACAGGGTGTTAACGAAATCATGTAATTCCTTCAATCCGCGTGATCTACTGGTGACACAGATTAACCCTAAATGGGAATTTTTGAAAATAAATTTAAAAAAAATAGAAAAAATTTTTGGTTTTCAATTTCTGATTCTTTTTAGAGCCTTGAGTTATCTGACTGCAAAGAGCGATATCGCGTGTCACCATACTTTTATTAATTTATGCGTGGCATCGAAATGTTCACACAAATAAAATATTTTTCTTTGCAAAAAAAAAATCTTATTTTTTTACTGAATCCTTATACTTAGGTAGTTTAGATATGATCGGTAACAAAGCCGCATGAAAAAAAATATATTTTATTTTTTATTTTTAATCAAGCTAAATCCCGTGCGGGGCCAGTCTACACCAGTAGTAGATCATATGGTTTTAAGGAATTACACGAATTCGTTAACACCCTGTATACACCTGTCACAGACAGAATAATCAGAAAAATATTCATATTTTTATTTCCAAAACATTGCTGTAAAAGGTATTGGAACGGCGTTGTCCATTTAATCAAGTTTCATTTAATACATCACGGAGCGGTTGAAAGCAAAAACAAATATGCCACCAGATTTACCCCTTTGCGTAAATATTTGATGAAAGGATAGATACTAACGGACGGACGGAAACAGGGGCGTAACGTCCATATTAATTCAGTTCTGTTTGAAAAAAATTGCTTTGACAAAAAGGACGGCCGCCATTTTAATTCCATGAGATAAAACCCCGTCAGTTTTGTTTTTCATGAGGAAAACCCTTCGCAGCCTATTAATGTTGTCGTCTTTAGAGTGATGTTTACTTTACTGCTGATGGCTTTGAGTGATGCTTTGAATTATTAGAACTGGCTTTAATTTGTTTGAGGACAACGGGCGCAAAGGTTCCATGTTTAGCGTTATGTACAGCCGCGGACTCGAAATGTTTATCAGATTTCAAATTCGATTCCTTCTCCCAGTATGCGCAATAAGGTTTAAGATGTCATATCAACTTAAGTATTACTTTTTAAAATTATGAAGCGTCGATTGTAACAATAAGGTTATTAACCACTTTTTGATGTTATGAACTCCTTCTTAGACGTGTCTAGTTAAAAGTTGTATAGAGCGAATTTCCTAAATAGATTGATTTCTTTTTTTATGCCACTTATTAGTTTTATTTTTTTTAAACTTTGCCCCACACTAAGATTTATCTTGTATCGTGGGTGCGTTTACAGACACAAATCTCACAAACAAACGCCCAGACCCGAAACAACTATCTGTAGGCCATACAAATTTTTGTTCCGTGTGGGAATCGAACCCACGACCCGTGGCGCAGAAGCCAATCGCTTAGTCACTGCACCAAACGTGTCGTCAAAAACTTAAACTTAGAATAGAATAGAATAGAATATACTTTATTGTACACCAAAATTGTAACATAGCTCATATACAATATAATTTAGTGAAGGGTACAATGGCGGTCTTATCGCTGATAGCGATATCTACCAGACAACCTTTGGATGAACAGGAAGACAATGAATAAGATAGGGGGGATATCTTAGTATAATTATATCCTCTTTAAATGAACCTTTTTATGTCAATTAAGAAAAAAATATCTTTGCCCTGTCAAATTTTTGCGAGCAACCGAGCGACCTTATGAAAAAGTAATGTGCAAGCGATTATGGACCTTAGTGGTAAACATTTAAAGTCCGCGACTGTATGTAATGTTACATTACATCACGTCTATTTTCCCCTAAGGATTGGACAGAGGTGTATAGTATATCCTCATTTCGCCGTTATATTTCAGTTCCATATCCCATCAACCGGGCACAAATCCAGACTCCGGGTTGTTACTGAGAAATTCCACACGGAAAAACCCAATAATACTTTGCCTGACCTGGGGATCGAACCCAGGACCTCACGCTCAGCAGTCGCACTTGCAACCACTAGACTAACGAAGCAGTCCTTATTATTATTCCTTTGTATATAATTTTATATTAACTGAAGACTATGATGTTAGCTGACATAATTATAATGTATATTATATTCAGTAGAAATACAAGGTTGGTCAGAAAGGGGGTACTAATGCGAAAGGGTGTTAAAGTACCCATAATAATGACTAACTTTTGTTCTACCACTTTCCCCAAAAGTCAATAGTTTAAGAGAAAAAGCTGTGCAAAAATTACATAAAAATATGCTAAAATCTATTTATTCTCAGCTATGATCAGCTGTGTTTACATTTTAGGTTATATTTGGGGTCACGGATAAGAAGCTCCATTTTCTGAGTTCGTAACTAAAGCAGGAACGAAGATTTTTTGTAAAAACTAAAACTAAAATAATTTTTCATGGAAATAAAAATAATCGAATTTTGAAATTTGAACACTTGCTTTAAAACCGTCATCAGTGATGCTTTAAGGGGCCTGCGGTTTAGTACCCCCTTTCCGACTAACCTTGTATAAAAGACAAGTATTTTTCACAATAATTGTGACATTTTTCAATTCTAAATAATGTAACAACAGTAAATAACAGAAAAACCAATTAATGTAAAGAGGGTTGGAGTGTCATCGGGGGTGACGTCATTGGTTAAAATCGAAATGAAAATGAGTCACCGCGCGATGGCAGAGCTCACTCGTCACTCGTTAGTGACAGGGCACAGAGCAAAAGTGAGCAGTAGATCAAACCTTCATGCCGTTTATCTAAAAAAGATTAAGCAGACATGTTACTTACATATACGTTTTAGTTATGAACTTTATTGTTAATTAACTTAACAAATACTTTTAATTTTTATTCTTTACACATAAATAATGTTTAATGACACATCAATAAAACATTGTCTTATTTATCAAAAAAATCTGATAACTACCGCGATTCGGGGAGTTTACCCTATAGACTATTATCGTGCTATTATGATATTTGATCTCTTTTGATTACGATACTATAGTACGGTAATCAAAATGAAAAATTAATAACGTCATATCTATTTCAATTTGTCATTTCCTGTTGATCTATTATTCTGTGTTTCTAAAAAATGCCTAATATGTCTGTCTAATAAATCGAAGGGACAAAAATCGTACGAAATATTATTTGCAGTGCGTACTCGGTATAATTCGGATCACAGAACATAATACGCGAGAAAAAAAATCGCGCGGTGAAATATCGCAGTGCGGACAAGGCCTAAGTTAAATTTAGTCATGGGTGCGCTATGTGCAGATAAATAAAAACTCAACTTTCTTTAAGATTGAAGGCGTACATCTTCCGTACACATTTATTTTGTGCTTTAAAGCAAACGTCAAATCACGCCTATTACGTTGTCCGAACTGTAGTAGTAAAGAGTAACTCAGACCATAACAAAATACAACTTTTTCAAAAACGAAAACAAACTCAACCAAGATAAATGAGCAACGTTGACCTACTGCTTCACATTACTCTACGCCGGAATGAGTCAGCCTCCGAAATCACTGAAAGCCGAGCAATTAAAGCGCACTGTGAAACTGAATCTTTCACACCTTTTCATTTGCTGGAGGGCTTAATTTTCCTTTCGTTATACGCCAATTTTATTTCAAAGATCATCAGTAGAGCTTTAATTCTAATATGAAGAGAGATTCTGTTTATTTAAATGTTCACGTGGGAAGGTATTATTGAGTTTTATAGAAAAGGTCATGTTGTAAGCGCTCAGAGTAATTTCAATCTCGTTTTTAAGTAGGTGTATGTTTTACATTTTATTTGTTTACTGTTTGATTCTTGGAACAGAAGAATGCTGATATAAGTGGTCTACCACTCTAAGGCTGTGCATCCACCAGTGCTGTGCTAAGCTGCGTAGCGAGGAATGTGTTTTGTAAGCAAAAATAGAATCACTTCATTTACCTAGCTTCGCTTTGCGCAGCTCTGGTGGAACTGGGCTTAGCGGACCGAGGTTTTTGTTCATACAAAACAAGCGAGAAATGCGAGCCCCTCGCTCGTGTGCGCTCCCTCATGTGTTGCTAGGAATGTGTTGCGAGGAATGTGTTACGAGGAATGTGTTGTTAGGAATGTGTGCGAAGATTTGAAAATATGCGCCTACCAGTCAGTCAATAGATTGTTTGGAAGATCATTTGTACACATTAACACATTACACATTCCTCGCACAGCTCTGTTGGAAAGAGTCACACCATTTCACATCCTCGCTACACATTTTCCTCGCACAGCTCTGGTGAATGTCCAGCCTTAGGTTGAAATTCATTTGTACGTCATAAAGCAATAAGGTCTTTTTTCACTTGCAAAAATAATCTGACAATTTACTAATGCTGTCTTTGTTATGTATTTTAGCGAC
This sequence comes from Amphipyra tragopoginis, assembly GCA_905220435.1. Lineage (NCBI taxonomy): Eukaryota > Metazoa > Arthropoda > Insecta > Lepidoptera > Noctuidae > Amphipyra > Amphipyra tragopoginis. Next base: position 21,547,400 of record HG991994.1, read on the forward strand.
ATTGTGCATTCCCAGTTTAAATTGACGTCAACCTTAACGATATTTTCATTTGCTAAAAAATCTGGTCAAAACTGATAGACCACTTTCTTGGCCGACCGTACACTCACAAAAATACTTCAGGCTATCCCGTCTTATATGAACTGCCTACATGAAAGGCGACTAAGGCCTCGTCTAGAGGGGCTAGCGCGATGGCGACGTCGGTGGGCGTTAAATATCATACATAAAATCCGCTGTTTGCGCCAATAATGTAATGACTGTGACGGACGCAACAAGCGACGGCTCCTGCCGTAATTGTGCGTGAAAAATTCCAACGGTTCTATCCGCTCGTTGCGACAACACTGACAAAGCCTAGGTAGCGAGCAAAGAACAAGCTACTGGCGGGGATTACAAACCATTTTGGTCTTGTCGCTTGGCGAAAGCGTGTCCTTGACCAAAATGCCAATTAACACCGAGAAACTTATGAGTGCGGAGCAATCCAAATATGGTGAATATGATAGAGCAAACATTCCTGATCATTGACAGTTTGCAATCTAGTTCTTATAAGTTACAGAATAACATTATTTATTTAACTCTTTTTAATTCGTGTGCACCATCTCGTGTATTTAATACCGCCAAACGCCGTATTGGACAGTGTGTGCCCATTATTTGTAACCTCTGGAAACACGTCTACTCGCTACAGCAACTCACGATGTAGTGTGTGGTGTCGGGCCACCTAATCGCTTCAGCCACCGCCCTCACGCCAGCGCTTTCACTCTGGACGAGGCCTTAGAGGGTATATTATTAAGTACCTGGATCGAACTGCATCATTCGCCTGTATAAGTTGACAACAGCAGTCGTGTGCTATAGGTGAAGCTACAATTTCCAGTATAAACTGACCTCTCATTGTACAGAAAGCCTAATAAACGATGCGGAAAGATCAGCTGTTACGGGAAATGTTTAGCTTCATATTTGGCAGTGCGTACTCACTGCGAATCCCGTTAACGATCCACCTAGCTCTCCCGTCGTAGAGCCAGTCGTCTCTTCCGACTCCGCAGTCACACAGATAATTGAGCCCTCATCAAGCTGTCTTCCCCCCAACTCCCCGCAAGCAATGACCTAAGCCGCGGTCCGAGTCCTACTAGGGGTCGCCCTTAGTAGTGTAGTGCTGTTGTTGCAGGTAGTCATGATGTATAAGTACTTAGCTTAGGTTAAGTATTTTACTTCCCCACCATTGGCTACAGACCATTTAGGTTTCACCCGGTTACGTAGAAACGGTTCGCAAGGATAATCGAAAGCAGTCAAACAGAAAAAAAACCCTACTCTTCGAATTGTGGCCACCACAGCCGCGTAAAACCAAAAAATCACTACCTAGTAATTGAAAACCCTGCGCTTCTTTACAAGTGCAAACCCATCCTCGCCTAGCAATAGAGCGAAAAAAGCATTGAAAAGACTAGATATTGCGGAATAGAGATACCGGAATACAGTTTTAGCAAGCCAAATGGCAAAGTACGAAACCAAAGTTCGGAGATTCACAGTCCACTAGACTGTTCCTAACACTATTGATAAATGTTGCAAAGTTCTGAAGGATCGCTCTAAAAGCAACGAAATGCACTTTATCTCTTAACTAACGGGGTTTTAGGATTTATAAGTAATGACCGGGACTTTTAACTGTTACCGAGAATTTTCTAATCAATTATTTTTAGTTAAGAAATTATTGTTCAATTTTGTGTTTATTATTATGTATCTCTGTTCCTAAATAATTACAGCCGCATAGACCGATCTTCCGGGTTTAGCCACGCTTGCCGAGGTTGGTCTGTGGATGGGTGACCATTTACCATAGCGAGTTTCCTCCGTGCTTCGGAAAGCACGTAAAGCCGTTGGTCCCGGCTGTCATTTGTAGATCTTTGACAGTCGTTACTGTTGGTCAGAAGCCAGAAAGTCTGACAACCAGTCTTACCAAGAGTATCGTATTACCCAGTTACTGGGTTGTGGAGGTCTGATAGGCAGTCGCTCCATGTAAAATACTGATATTCAGCTGCATCCGGTTTGACTGGAAGCCGACCCCAACATAGTTGGGAAAAGGCTAGGCAGATGATGATTATGTATCTCTGTTCACGGCTCATCTTCCGTGCGGAACATGTCCGGTCCATTGGACATACGGGGGACACAGGTCCAACGCGCAGAGGCCCCTTTGAGAACTTTAATCTTTTTGTCTAGTTGTGTTTATAATTATTATACCAGTGATATCTATAGCAGTAATAATATAATTATTATAAAGCCTTTATAATGCGACAACGCCTGAAAGATCATAGCAATATTTAGAATGGAAGTAATACAAATATGCTGATGTTGATCAAGCTTGGATGCAGTAAGCAGCACCGCCGAGGTATGCATCCAAACTTGATTAACTTCTTCTTATTCGTGTCGTCATGTAGCACTATGAGTTACTGCAGTTGATGTGGCTGGTCTCACAGTATCTCGCCATCTCTACCTGGTGGTCATACTGGTACACTCGCACAAGTGATCAACTAGTTTGGCGGAATTAAAACTAATTAATGTAATTGCATTTTTGTACCTACTAGCTTTCGCCTGCAGCTTCGCTTGCGTGAAATTTTGAACCCGTTAAGTGACGATTTCCCATACAAACTTTCATCCCTTATTTAACTCCCTTAGGGGTTGAATTTCGAAAAATCCCTTCTTAGTGGATGCCTACGTTACAAAAGGAACCTACTGTCAAAATTTCAACTTTCTAACCCCAGCGGTTTAGGCTGTGCGTTGATAGATCAGTCAGTCAGTCAGTCAGCTTCTCCTTTTATATGTATAGATATCATGGATTTACGCAAAATAACGAAATTCCCTTATTTAATGAAAGTAACAGTAATCACTTAGTTTGCAAATAAATATTGAGTTTTAGTTTGAGTTTATTGATCTAATATCCACGTGACAGGCTGCCGAAGGTTAGATTATTACGTATAGGTTTGATTCTCAGGTCATACAAAGTGTAACTAGGATTTTATGTTAGGAAATTTCCAGAAACATACATCTCCGACGCAGCTGTTCCAATTTATCCGGGACGTATCTAAAACTATGACCGTTAAAGCAATAAGCTCGTCCTATAACACACCATAATCTTGAAACAATAGGTTTACCGTAGTTAAACTCTATAGGCAAGCTGTTATCTGTGTCAAATTATGACCATAAAACAGGTCATCAAGTGATGTAGAAACATCACGTCCTTGTTTTGGAATAATCGACGCGTGTGCGTTCATTAGTGGGAGCAGTATCGGTTGATTTACCCGCAGTGTTGGTTTATTTTTAACCGACTTCAAAAAGAAGGAGCTTCTCAATTGGTGAGAATGTTTTTTTGTGTGTGTTTTTTACGCGATATCTCCGCCTTATTTTTGTTGTTATTATGAATATGAGTTTCCATATTGTTACATCTTACATTTTTGTTGCTAGGTACCTAGTTGTAACACAAACAGCTTAAACTAGACAGAAAAAAAAACTAAATTTATTAAAATAAACAGTAGGATGTTTGTAGCTTTTCTATCTAGTTGGTATCTACCTCTCACATTATAAGATCTAAATCCATTACTACTTACAATAAAACCCATGTGAATGTATTTTGATGATTCTTTCTTTTTTCTTTTTTTATTATTATAACTTTCGTGAGACACATTCATATTTATGATTAATTACGGTTTACTCACGTGCATTTTTCGGGTTTGCTCGACTAGTTTCGGACCCAAACGGAGTCCTTAATCATGAGCTGATCACGCGGCGAGGTCGCGAGTCGAACTCTTTTTTTTTTCTTTTTTTTTTTTGAAGATTCTTTCTTTGTTTGATAAGCCATACTTCAGAGGTCCCATATATTTTTTATCGAAATCGGTACAATTCTACACTGAAACAAATAAAAGCCACCCGCGACGTCTGAAACTGTTAATTTTATATTAAGGTAATTATTTTACTCTTTCTAGTTTTTTTTTAAAGGCCTTCTCATACAGAGAAGGGACGAACATTGATCACCACGCTTGCTCACTGCGGGTTGGCGATTTCAGATGTCCAGGTTTCCTCACGATGTTTTCCTTTACCGTACGTCAGTGGCGTCTTGGATTACCTACCTAAGAAAGTATACAGCATGTAAGGGTAAACACCGTTATCACTCAAACCATGGGTAGTTGACTTAAATATAAAAATAAAGGACCGAGTAAAAAAAAAATATATATACGCGCGAGAAATGAGCGGCGCGGCGGCGCTATGTCGCGGCGTACACACACGCTGACTGACTGGGGTAACAAACTGTGCGGGGCCGTGCGTCTGGCCACGCAGCGAGTTCTCCGCGCCCCCTCCCGTAGCTTGTAGCCCCCGCGCATAGGGTGAAATGCTTTTGAGGAAAAACGAAAATTTTATAAAAAAAAAGTTTGTTATTTTTCATTGATTTTACGTTCTATAAATGAAACCAAACCACTGGTTTCAAGGATAACGGTGTTTACCCTTACAGCCTGCATATGACATTGAAAAAGTAACATTGGTACATACCTGGGTTTTAACCCGTAACCCGGTGCTTAACAAGCTGGTCTGTAACCTCTGGGCCACCACATTTTTATATAGGACTAGGCATAGGACTGACAAAAATAAAAATATTCCGTTTATACAAGGTGTAACATAAATAACGCACAACCTATTAAGGGGTCACTGTACTCATTCATTATGAACAACTTTTACTATGGGATCAAAATAGAAATCGCGAAAAAAAAAACTGCTGTTCCCTACATTTATGTTCGCATAACTTGTCAAAGGATGATGGGCACAAATGTATGGAGTCTGGTACTGGCTCCAATCGGAATGATCGATACACCGTTGGAAAGGTATTTTTGTGTAGATTAAGAATAACCATGGCGCTAGTCCCGATTCGCTGTCCGATCGAAGTAATCCTGCTTGAAAGTTATTTATTTTTTTACATCCTATTAAGTACACATACTTTTACTGTCATTTTTCTCCATTTTGGCATGGTATTACAATAATTATTATTAATATTATTCATTATCTAGGTAAATAAAACAAGTTCAAAGTAAGTTTCATCTTTATTGTATGTAAGTATACAGTGTGTAGACAAGTGTGTAAAAGACCCGCATAGCCGAAATCTACGCACTCTGTACATCAAACTAAATTACATTGACCAAAAATATTTGCTGGGAAACGACTTTTATTTTTAGGCATAAAAAAAACGCGTCCGTTTTTTTTAATAGATAGATCACCCTTAGCTGAAAAAATACTATACCGATTTTGTTGTGATTTTCATCCGTTAACTGAATTTTATTTAGCTCAAAATCTGTGCAAATATCATCAAAATCGGTCAAGCGAAACCGGCGATATGATTTTTTTAAATTCTATTTCGAACTGAATATCCAGTATCTTCTGAAGACTATATTTCAAAACGGACAATTGATACGGGTTTGTTGCCATAGTAGTTTTTTGTACTCTTGAAAAGAGCTATCCAACGATGGTAAATTCATTTTGATTCGACATGAGTACCAAAACGCCCATCCTCCTTTGTAGGGAACAGCAGATTTTTTTTTCGCGATTTCTGTTTTGGTCCCATAGTAAAAGTTGTTCATAATGATGAGTACAGTGACCCCTTAAGAGGTTGTGCGTTATTTATGTTACACTTTGTATACTTTTAGTAGTTAAATCGTTTATTTAATCTTACTTATGAAACGATAAACTAATCCACGAAATACAGACTGACATCGGAATTTAAACACACAAACTGAATCCACAACATTACCAAACACTCGTAACTACTTCCTCACATGTACATTTTAGTCCTCGCAAGTCGAGTTAATACTATCTAGGCTATAAATCCAGGTCATTAGAAGGATGTGTGCATCTACATCAAGCTTCTACAATCCTCAGTAAAACCCTGCAAAAGTATTACCGGATAAGCACATTCAAATTTAATAAAAAAATGGTTAAATTAAAATTCATAACAACATAACATGACATCACGCCTGTATTCCCAGAAGGGTAGGCAGAGGTGTACAGTACACTCATTTGTTTAAGCCACATGTAATAGGGGCCGTTGTTTGTATGGTTACGGACGTATAGATGAGCAGTAAAAGGCGACTAAGGGATTTACTAGAGGATGGGCAGCAGCGTTCTCTGAGTACTTTAACAACCATATTGCGATAACAACCAAGCGTGGCGATTATGGCAAATCCCCCCAACATGGCTTGGGGGAGGCCTATGTCCAGCAGTGGATGTCTTTTGGCTGAACGATAGAATAGGCGCCGAGCCTATTGCCATCAACCGGGCACAAAGATGGACTCCGGGCTGCTACTAAGAAATTCCACACTGAAACCCAATAAAACTTTGCCCGACCTGGGGATTGAACCCTCAGCTCACGCTCAGCAGTCACGCTTGCGACCACTAGACCAACGAGGCAGACCAAAGTCAAGTTATAATTCAATTATCAATTTTATTAAAGTAAGGCTAACAAGTGGTCCGTTTTTGACAGTTCAAAATTACGAACATAATTAAGAAAACTTTTTTTGGTCAAAAGTAGTTACACATTTTTCTTAACTTACAATGCCTAGTTGTATCTATTTACCGTCAATGGGAAATTCTGATTTGTATTGTTTTACATCGTTACAGCATTGTTTATTTATTTTATAATTAGCGGTCGCTCGCGGCCTCGCCCGGGTGGATGTTGTTTGTCGCGTGTTTCGTATTTTTCGGGATAAAAGTAGCTTATGTCCTTCTCTAGGTACCAGACTATCCCTGTACCAAGTTTCATCAAAATCGGTTCAGTAGTTTAGGCGTGAAAGCGTCACAAACAGACAGAGTTGCTTTCACGTTTATAATATTAGTAGGGATTTATGTACACACAACAACAATAAAAGAAAAAGAAGGAAGCATAGTGATTTTTATTATGTAAAAAGAAATATTCACAACTTTCTACAATCAAAAAACGGACAACTCCTTGGCCAAACAGTAACAGCAATCCACGAAAACCAAATTGACACCGGAAGCTAAACAAACTAAATCTACAAACATCACCAAACACTCGTAACTACTTCCACATGTACATTTTAGTCCTCGCAAGTGGAGTTAATACTATCTAGTGCTATAAATCCAGGTCATTAGGAGAGCGGATGTGTTCCGAGCCGTCCGGAGCGGTCGAGCCGCGTAATCGTTGCGCGAATTAATGGGCCGCAGATAAATGCTGGTTATGAACTACGTAAGATTGGGTTCATGTTGCTTGTTTGTAACTGAGTGCAGTTGTTTGGTTATACGTCGTTGTTCGCAAGTTCGTAATAAATTAAGGGCATTGGTTATTATTAACGTATATTTTATTTGCAAGACAGAAAGAAAGCAAGTTTAGTTTTTTTATTTGGACACAATAGAAGATGGCTTTTTTCCCAAATAAGTTAGGGTCGGCTTCAAGTCTACCCAGATGCGGCTGAATACCAGTATTTTACACGGAGGACTGCCATCAGACCTCCGCAACCCAGTTACTGGGCAATGCCGACATAATAAGGTTAGATCTGTTGTCAAACTTTCGGGCTTCTGACTACCCGTAACGATTGTTAGGTATAGGTCTTCGTATGTCAACCGAGACTGACGGCTTAACGTGCTCCCCGAGGCACGGAAGGGTCTCAATTTGTAACGAATAGACACCCATTCACGGATAGACCGCGGCAAGCGCAGCTTATCCTTGCAAATCATATGATCTGCGCAGTTGTTTATTAGCCACGAGCCCCTCAGACACTATCATACATATGAAATATAGGGAAAAAAGAACTATAAAGATAAAAAGACATAACATAAACATAATGATAATTTTTTGTTGTGTCTCACAGCTAGACCAAACAGGTATCAAGGATCATCTTAATATCAAGCACAAGCACTTGACGCTGGTTTTCATCTGGAACCTTTGTACTCCACGGATGTCAGTGAGTGCCAATAATAAGATCTTATGTTTATAATCTATGTAAGATTGTATTCATGATCAGCCTATTAATTTACTACTGCTGGACACAAACCTCTTCTCAAAATAGAAGGGTTTAGGCCTTAGTGCACCACGCTAACCTGGTGCGGGTTGGCGGATTACACACACCATCGACAAGTTTTTTAAGCCCTCAAGTTTCCTTACGATGTTTTCCTTCACCGTTACCGCAAGTGACAATCAAATTCTGTTCCGCACATGCATTTTAAAAGTCAGAGGTTCAGACCGGGGTCGAATTCAGTTCCTCCTGCATGGAAGGTCCTAATTCAAGCGCTAAGTTCTTACTGCAGTATTCTGCTAGGTTCATGTTGCTTGTTTGTAACTAGGTGCAGTTGTTTGGTTATACGTCGTAAAGTAGGTACCTAGTTAGTGAAGGGCGTTGGTTAGTGCTAGCTTATTCAATTGCATTTTAATTTGCATGTAATAGAGTTATTACTGTTGTGAGTGTCGTGACACATGAGACAAGTGCCCAAGGCTATTTAATACTACGTTTTTTTACTAATAACATATGTATAATTTAAAAATATGTATACAAGCTTAGTTTTAGTATATACTAAACCTGAAACTAGTTTATATTTATGATTATTTACGGTTTACTCACGTGCATTTTTCGGGATTGCCCGACTAGAAATTCTGAAACTAGTTTGTTCAGAATCACTAGGAGAATCGATTGACATATTTTTTAAACCACTTTTTTTTCATAAATTTCAATTTTGTTTCAGTAGTTTTCTACCCATAACCGTTGACGGGAATAGACACCTTGAGGCTTGAGACGATCCTCTCAGTCAGTTTCCGTGTATTAGAAAACCCCTGCATAGCACATCTCAGACATTTCACACTTTTTAGGGAACTTAACGCGACATAAACTAAGGTGTAGCTTGGAGATTTACAAAAAAAAAACACATATTCAGGCAGTTCTGATGAAAATCTTGTTGGGGTTTCTCGGTTTTCGTATAAAGTAAAAATAAGGTTGTATAATAGGACGGCCTCGTCGATCTAGTGGTCGCAAGCGCGAGTGCTGGGCGTGCGGTTCCCTGGGCTCGATCCCTAGATCGGGCAAAGTGTTATTGGGTTTTCCCGAGTGGAATTTCTCAGTAACAGCCCGAAGTCTGGATTTGCGCCCGGTGGATTGCAATTGGCTCACTTCCTTACATGAGACTTAAACATAACGGCGAAATGAGGGTGTACTATACACCTCTGCCCAACCCTTCAGGGAAAACAGGCGTCATGTTATGTTATGTTTTACTATTAACTTTCAGTTAGCTGACTTTTGTAATTGAGCACCAATTTCGAGACTTAAGGGCTCTTCCACACCACGTTTTTTTCCGGCGCTGTCGACGCGCGTCGTACGCAACTATAACGCGCTACAAACGTGATGTTATCGCAACCAATTTACCTATTCACACGTTCATAAAATTGTAGTATGCAGACGACGACTTTTTCGCGAGCTGTCGACGCGCTCGTAGCGCGGAGTTACATCGATACAGACGCGCTGGCACAACGCGTCTCTTTAGGTGCAAACACATACGTATAGTGCGTTTTAATCGGTAACTTGCCGACACGCGCGTCTTTAGCGCGATAGCGAAACGCGCGTCGACGGCGCCTGAAAAAAACGTGGTGTGTTTGAGGTCTAAGTCGCGTGGAACAAAGACGTCGCCACATTAAAAAGGACAACACCTACGCACCAAAAAAAAAGCTTTAACATTATCAAGACAGACCGAAGAAAAGGAAAGAATAAAGAAGCCAGTTCAAGCACGCAACAGAAAAGAAAAAGGAGCTATTAAACCAAGAATTTTATTTTGCATAAAAATTGTTACGTTATTAAACCACTATGCATATAAAGATCATAAATCTTAGTTATAGTTACAGCGATCGCCACTAAATTACACCGACTATATTTTCTACGTAACGATTTTAAAAACAGGAACCTGCTTAATAACTTACACGTAGTAATTTAACGGGTACTTATGAATATGAGGCAGAATAAATGGGCTAAAGAACATTTAATTTTACTAAACATTTTGATGGCATTAAGGCTATGCTGAGACGCAGGTGACGCAGGTGCACGCAGCGCAGGGCAGAGCAGACTTTGTAAGGCTAAGCGTATGCTGAGACGCAGGTAACGCAGGTGCACGCAGCGCAGCGCAGAGCAGATTTTGTAATGTATGAACGTACTAAGAGCTGCGTACGCTGCGGCCAGACGCGTCCGATGCAGACATGCGTCTACCCTGCCCTGCGCCTCGTTGTAGTGTCGGCACAGATTTCTGCGCGGCGCGTGCATGTCGATATGTGTTTTTTTACCGCTAATTCAAATTTTATTGCAATGACAGAATATTTCATTGAATTAGTGCGTTGTGAACCTTGTTTGTATGATACTAATCATCCAGACTATTAAAAAAAAACATTCGTCAACTCGAACGCGTCTATTCTTTGTACTAGTTAAAACTCGAATGTGTCTTCGAGCTGCGTCGCAGCATGCGGTCGTGGCCTATGTCTGCCTCGCCTGCCCTGCGTGGCAAAATCTGTACTGTGCTGCGCTGCTTCACCTGCGTCTCAGCATACGCTTAGCCTTATGCATGAAGACAGATAAATTGCGTCATGCTCGTAATTTCCAAATCAATCGTTCTGTCTCGTTGGTCTAGTGGTCGCAAGCGCGACTGCTAAGCGTGAGGTCCTGGGTTCGATCCCCAAGTCGGGCAAAGTGTTATTGGGTTTTTCGTGCGGAATTTCTCAGTAGTAACACGGAGTCTGGATTTGTGCCCGATTGATGGCAATAGGCTCGCCCCCACATGGGACATGGGACTTAAACATAACGGCGAAATTAGGGTTGTACTATACACCTCTGCCCAACCCTTCAGGGCATACAGGCGTGATGTTATGTTTATTATGTAATTTCAAAATTAAGTTGTCGTTTAGATAGTGCTGCACGCAATAACTGTCGTATGGTATATCTACACCCGTGCGTGCTTTCATGTTCATCTTGCGCTTTCAACTTTCAATTCCTCTTGCGTCAAGCGCATGCAATATTGATTGCCATAACACACATGCAGCTTATCGTCTACACCGGTGCGCCTCGGTCAGTCGTCAGTCGACATACAATAGACGGATTAGCATGCGCTAGGGGCATGCGCTTTTGTCGAACTAGTATTAGCCTGCATGCGCTATGGCGCTTCACGCATGCCTCAGACGAAGACGCAAGATGAACATGAAAGCGCACTGGTGTAGACATAGCTTTACTGCGTTCCTAAATAATTTGTAAACATTTTCATTACAATTAGCATACAATACGTACATAAAACAGAATAGGTACAATTTCGTTCCACGGTTAATTTTATCGCTGGCATTTTTCGTTACGAAACATAACATTCCAAATTGTAAATCGTTCATAAATTAAAATTCCTTCACAAAAATTTGGGTGAGGCCACTTGCGCTCGGCCTCAATAGGCAGCAAGCCTCGAGTACACGGTCATAACATTATCATAAGCATAAACAACAATTTAGCATACTTACGAGCTCCTTGAAATGAAGCCACGCTACGTTTTCGACTTTCGCAGCTTATCGCTTTAGCCCCGAGTTCAAGATGGCGGCCGATAGATACTTAGGTACATAGAGATGGGACGTGCTTTCGTGAAAGAACAGCGAACGCGAAGAGTGCCCACTCGTGTTTTGTTTTGTCGACGACCTATTTCGTCTTTAAGATATTATGTAGTAATATAATAGATATGTAACTCATTTTATAAATGGAATGGCAAACGTTGTTTTCATTATTATTCAACTGTCTACATTAATGCTTGTGAAACACATGGACACTAGTACAAAATTCACGAAAAAAGTGTCCTGTGTTTACATACACCACAAGTGCGCGCCAAGGCATACCGCCTTAAGAACTTAGAAACACAAACTGATTTAAATCTTATGTCGTCATCACAACGCCTAATTTAGATTTTCACCATACGAAGATTTGACTGCACACATGAACGTAAATTAGTCTTTTTCGCGTTTTAGTCAACATTTGGTTCGGACATTCTTGAGCGCTGACACGAGGTCCATGTGTTTCTACTTCAATCATATAGCCACTACAAACCAAGACGCTACCACTACAGGGTGTAAACGAATTCGTGTAATTCCTTCAAACCACATGATCTATTAATGGTATAGATTAACCCCGCACGGGATTTAGATTGATTGAAAATAAAAATAAACTTTTTTTTCCAAATATTATTTTTTATGTGATACAAAATTTCGATGCCATGCATAAAGTAATGAAGGCACGGCGGCACAGCTGACTGGCACGACTAGCGCGACATCGCTCCACGCAGTCAGTTAACTCGGGACGCTAAAATTACTCAGATACAGAATACAATGGTTCATTTTTTGAAAACTTTTCTTTGTTGATTCTGAAAAAAACCTATGCACGGTCAATCAGTGTCACCAGTAGATTACGCGGTTTGAAGGAATTACACGAATTCGTTTACACCCTACCCTGTATATTCTACCCTTTACGCTACACAACGCTACAATCTACGCTACACTCTACGCGATTCCTACAAAACATTGCTTTTCTGAGTTATTCTATTCTAGCAAATAAAATAATTGATTTTTATAAGTACATAATTACTTTATACGTACAATACACAGACACACAATACACACGATTTCGCTGAAATGTGATTGTACTGTTTTGATAAACAACTTTTTTTCTACGACACTACTCGTGCGCGTTGACTTGAAAACCGTTGACATTTCACATTCGGCTGCTTGTCAGCCATCCCATCCTTACTACATTAAAATATATTTGCAGGTCGTAAGAAGCCTAGCTCCACTCTGTCTCCAAATTTAAATAAGTATTTCGCCTTCGCTTTTTTCTTCGTGTTTATGATAACAACAGCGGACCTCCAACATTGTTGCACAAACCGACACCAACCAATCACTTTGTATTTTCATCAGTCTCCACATTTTCGCATTCTTTATTTTTTAAACATTGTTATAGTTAGTATGTAGCCTTTACAATGTAAGTCCTGGTTTTTTTTTTCAAAACAAACCATACAAAGAATCCTAATATCCTAACTATCCTAACTAATATTATAAATGCGAAAGTAAGTTCGTTTGTTTGTTACCTTTTCACGCCTAAACCACTGAACCGATCATCCTGAAATTTTGCATATACGTTGTCAGGTGTACAGAAACGGACATAGGGTACCTTTCAGCCCGAAATAAAGCACTGTTCCCGAGGAAAACAACAATAACGTCCATAGATGGCGCCACGTGTCTTTCGAATCATGATTGAATTATATTATTATACCTAATACACCCCGATTTAATTATCAAATTCTAAGAGGCGGGCAAAAGCTAGTATCAAATATTTAAAAGAAACAAAACATGGATCACATAGCTATTTTACGGTTTTTGATGATGTCGTTTACGTTTTTTCGATAGCAGTCTTCTTACGGCTACAAATTACGAAATGACCGTTATGTCAGAACTCATCTTTGGATGAACAGAGTAAAAAAAACTATTAAAATCAACAGTAAGAGCGGTTACGCACTGCTTCGGATCCGAATCCGTGAAAATACATTCCGAACTAGTCATAGAACTATTTGTATGGTAGTTTACGCACTAGATCCGACTTCCGCCATCCGATTTCTCTCCATCATCTGTGAGTCTCCAATTCGGAAGAAATTTTGACGGACCGAAGTAGGCGTAGTACTGTTTGTGTGAACGCTTTCGCATTACCTCGGATTCAAATCGGACAAATGCCAAAGATGGCCCCTGAATTGCTTGGATTTGAATCAGAGATCGGATTAGTGCGTAAGCAATATCCGAATTCGGTCCGAGATTTTTAGACATTAGATCCGTATTTTCACTAATTCGGATCGGATACAGTGCGAAAAGCAATAAAAATTTCTGTGCCTCATTAGTTATCATTTCCAATAAGTTTTCAAGCAGCAAGATATACAATCTTCTTATGTAATAAAGTTTCTATGTAAAACAAGGACTGCAGACGAGTTCTGAGCAAAATTAATGTTGGTCTGATCCTCGGAAGACGGCTGTCTCCTCGTAATAATTAATTAGGCCAATGTGCACCTGTCTTACATTGTTAGGTATTAGTTAGATCCGATTTAGTTCTGTTTAGTAAGCAAATACATCATTAAAGACGGTAATGCCAGTGGCGTTTGAATTCGAGTTAAGCTTTATGTTGCTATGGATACCAAATAAACATCGTAGTAGAGTGAAAGTAACCAAATATGGAATAGTGTTCCTTATTGACCTATATATTTATAGAGGTCAGTGGTATCCCTAATATGGAATAACAATTTAACATATAGGTACTTGGGAGCAAATAAATCGAGCCACTTCTATTTTTCACGTTTATGTAATTGTTATTATTTTTGTTATCATGGAACAGATCAATTTTAAACATATATCGCCTAAAAAGTTATTAATTTGATAACCTTTACAATGAGGGTAGTTTTTTGTCAACTTGGAATTATATAATTCATGAAAACTAATAACCGGGACACGTGAAAAAAGGAGTGGCTCGATTTCTTTGCTCCCAAGTGTATTATACTACCAGTATTAGTCCTATATCGTAGGTGCAGTTATCTATAGGCCATCTAAATACTTGTTCCGTAAGGGAATAGAAACCCACCACACACGGAGCAGAAGCCAAGGACCCAACCACTGCGCCAGACTGTTACCACCTTATTACAAAATATGGTTTAAACCAAAACTAAGATAAACCCAGATTTAAAATATACTCATCACTTTCTTATGTCATATAACAAAAAGAGACGGGGCTATTTTAAAACTTAGGTTTTTCTTAGACCATCGTTTGTAATAAGGAGGATTTCGTTTAATTTGATTTACATAACATGTCAAGCCTGTATTCCCCGACGGTTTGAGCAGAGGTGTATAGTAGTACACCTTCATTTCGCCGTTATGTTTAAGTCCCACGTTATAGGGGGCGAGCCTATTGCTATCAACCAGGCACAATTCCAGACTCCGGGCTACTGAGAAGTTCCACACGGAGAAACTCAATAACACTTTGCCCGACCTGAGGATCGAACCCAGGACCTCACGGTCAGCAGTCGCGCTTATGAACACTAGACCAACGAGACATTTGTTTTATTTGCTTAACAACGTTAATGTATGGTTCAGCATAAAGGTACAAACAAGTCCGAGACGGACTGCAAACTGCAGACTGCAACCGCAGACCGTAAGTCGCCATCGGAATAGCGCCTTTAAGGTCTGCACTTTAAAGGTGCTATTCCGACAGCGACTGCAAAACTGCAACCTCAGACCACAGCCGCAGATCGCACCGCAAGCGATACTACTTTTGCAGTTTGTGGTTGCAGTCCGTCTCGGACTTGTTCCTTAATCTTTTTAACAGTTATATTATGCTAAGAAACGTTAATTAACAAGGAATTTTTAATGGAAATATTTGTTCAAATCATAGAAAAAATCTACAACATATTTTTATAATAACGGGTAGCATGTGTACCTATTATGTATACCTAATTGGTTTTAAATCATTTTCGTTTGCTTCACGTTGCTTTGTCACTAACTCCAAATGACTAAATAATTGCTGGCCACTTTTTTTACTAAATATAGCGTAGCAGTTGTACGGAAATTAGATTTCAGAGTGTACTGTTACATTTCAATTTAGTTTTTACACAAACATCGTGATAACGGAATAATAAAATGGAAAAATTTTATCAGTCCAGATCTTTGACTGTTGAACAAAAGGTTCCTATTATGGAACCCTTGAATGGGTGGTGATGGAAATCTCTGTTATTTTTTACCAAATTCAAAAAAAGGAGGGTCTGTATTCGACCCGTTTGTACCCGGTTGTATGTATGTTTGTCCGCGATTTTCTCAAAAACTACCGATTCAATTTTGATGATTGTTTACTTCCAGGATGATTTTAGTATATAATACTTTATTATACAATGTCCTTTATTCATTTACCAAACATATTTCGTATATTTTTAAATATAAAATAAAAACATTTTAAAAAATGTGAAAAATAGTAGGCCACCGGCATCGGGAACAGGGTCCAAGCTATCGGTGGTCAGGGCCTCAGACAGAGGAACTTCCCAACAATACGCGCCGTGTCAAGAAGTACAGCTTTCTGTATCAGGCCCTTGATCCAGCCGCGCAGTGGTAATCGAGGCTCTTGGCTATTAAACCATTCGCCTTAACTACTATCGGCACAGTTACTGCTGAATCAACATCCCACACGTCGACAACCTCGTGTGGCAAGTCTTGATATTTAATTTCTTTATCTTTCTCAGCTTTCACGAGGTTCTTGTCATGCGGTACAGTGATATCAACAATAATTATGCAATATTATTAGTAGTACGCTATCTACACTATACAATAAAAAAGATACTGCCTCGTTGGTCTAGTGGTCGCAAGCTCGAATGCTAAGCGTGAGATTCTGGGTTCGATCCCCAGGTCGAGCAAACACTTTCACAGCCCGATCGGGTTTTTCCGTGTGGAATTTATCAGTAGCAGCCCGGAGTCTGGATTCGTGCCCGGTTGATGGTAATAGGCTCACCCGCTCCTGTTACATGGGACTTAAGCATAACGGTAAAATGAGGGTGTAGTATACACCTCTGCCTAACCTTTCGGGGAATACAAGCGTGATGTTATTAATGTAATAAATATAAGAGGTAAAAAATAGCACTTCGTGTAATACCACAGTACAGGTACTCTAGTATTCTCTAAAAGTGAAAAAATGGAGTGATGTAGTTGCACCAAAAGCTAAAAGTAACACAAATGCGCAAAGTATTAAAACGCTCGCCTTTAGAAAACAGTTTTTAGTAGATAAATGTAAGTTTTTAACAGAAAAACCTGGTACCTGTACAAAGTGTACCTTTATGTTAAGAACTTTTAGGTTAAAAGTTTGCGAAGGTTGGTACGGTCAACAAAAGAAAGAAACGTTCATTTAGCTGCAAAGTGACACATCACATAGATACAAAAAAAAAACTTTTTTTTGTATCTTTTTTTTTGTTTTTATTCTATATTGATTTTTTATGATACGTATTTAAATAAATATATGCTTACTAGAAACGTAAAATTCGGAGTGAACGAAAGTAGACACAAGAAAAAAAAAATTGGCAACTAATTACATTCGTATTTTAATAGAGTTATGCCTGTGTTGAGTGGTCAAGTCTTTGCCACGGTTTGCCTAAGCGTGTCTAACGTATAAAAAAGTTATTACGCACAGTGCTAAATATATTTATAAGTATACAGTAAAGCTAATCGATATTTCATATTTTTGCAATTGTTTACTAAGATTTTTTTCTTCCGGCATTTGCTAACTTCATACATATTGCACTTTATGTTGGAGGAACGCTGACTCCCAAGTCACAGGTTTAAACCTAAGTAGTTTTGGAGCCAGAATACTCTATCATTGTCTGATTGTTCTGTATACTGTCCTTTTCTAAATTTTTGGAAATAAACTTTATTATCTCCTTTATTCGCACGTATAAGTTACATTTTTAAATATTTCTATAAGAAAGAAAGAAAACATTTAAAAATACATAAAATAAATCAAAATCAATTTTTTTTATTTCACATAAACCAATACAGGCGCGTATGAAAAGTCGAATTTAGGTGCACGGAGCTACTCGCGTAATAATAGTAGCTAGTATTATTATTATTTGCAGGAACAGTTGTCTGCCAAGTGCATTCATAATTGTCGTTTCCCTGTGTTCCTAACTCTTTTGTTCACTGTACCAACGAACTCCCGACCACACGAATGTGAATGCATCGTTAGCGCCTCCTGGGATCCAAAACTTGTACCTTTTTATCCGAGATTTGGGATGTAATTTCTCTTATAAACGTAACGGTTGGGTAGAATGGGAATGTGGAGGCACTGAAGCGAGCAAATGTTTAATTATGAGAATTCCACTTGAATATGTTAAATGTTTAAGTAGGAATAATATCTTGTACTTAAGTCTTTTGATGTGAGTTTTGAAGCGGTTGTTCTTCCCCTCCATTAACATGCCCTATTGCGTTGCTTAAGGCAGATTCACATTAATGTCGGGGTGTATCGTGGCGGGACAGAACGATATCGTAATTATGCATTTAGTATGAAAGAAAGAAAGAAAAAAATAAATTTATTCTGGACTCACACAGGCAGTTACAAAAACAAAAAAAAATAGTACAAAAAAAAGGATGATAAATTAAACTAACTGCACGAGGCCGAATAAGGCTCCTATCTCAGAATAATGCTGCGACATTAAAAAAAAAACAAAATGTCGCAACGCTGATTTTCAGATAAAGATAGTCAGGTTCACACTAATGTGTTGGGTTATGTCGGGGCGCATTATACTAAATGTCTGAATTCGATATCGTTCTGTCGTGCCACGATATACCCCGACACAGTAATGTGAGTCTTGCCTTTACTTTCTTTTATGATTCCTATCTTCTTTCATCTTTACAAAGAATGATAAGCTGCATATAGAAATGCACAAATCCAGTTTCCCAAAGGCTAACCACATGAAACCTACACACGTCTTTGTTGTCGCTATAGAGCGACAACAAAGACGTGTGTAGGTTTCATAAGATTGCATAGGTTGCCATAGGGCAGTGTTTCTTAAAGTGTGGTCCATGGACCGCTTAGTAGTCCATGACTTAAGAGAGGGTCCGCAGCCAGAAGCTTCGGCCTTAAGAAATTTTATTCTCGTAAAGAATAAAAATTCACTGAATAATTAAAAATTCACTTATAATAATATGAGAATACATTTAAAATTACGATATTTGCCAAGCGGCGTGATAGGAAACCAACAATACATTAAATACGACAAAATACAAAAAAATACATGAAGTAAATGTGAATACTTTTATGATAAACAAGTTAACAAGTTCTATCATCGCAAAAATACACATAGATTAAGCATAGTTAGATGTGGTACGAGTGGCTTCTCCCATAACACTCATTTCTATTATCCAGTAATTTCTGAAAATCAACGTAATAGATTGCACTTCATCACTTTCCTCAAGACCAGAGGTTGTGAACGACTGGGTGAGTTTTAAAGGTCCGTGATTTTAAAATGTTTAAGAACCACTGCTCTATAGAGTGATGTCTATCCAGCTGGCCATTTTGAGTACTGTATGAGGGGATAACAGACAAGCAACTGTCCCGGTCCGAAAGAACTGGGTCTTAAGGTACCAACCGTTCTCCTACCATTGTGACTGCCGAAATAACTTTTTTTTAAGTAGAGCATGCAGGGCCGATTTCAAAGGTTTGGAGGCCCTGGGGCAACGCAGCTGTGCCCGTTGAAATGTTGTTGTTGGGAAATTCCGCGGATCTAAAGCACCTGTTATCCTCCTCTAAATATCGCCCAGAGAGGAGGACTACCATTTCATTAAGAGAGTATACAGTACGCTGGCGAATGCTACTATAGTCCGGTCAAATTAGACATTTCAAAGTGCAAAAATTCGCATAGAGCTGAAAATTGGTACGAATGTTCGGAACACCATTATAAATCAAATGTAAAAAGTCCCCATCGATCCGACACTTGCAAAAAAAAATATTCAAGGTCAAAGTTTGCAAATATGGGTTTTTGGCGTTTTTTAGTCAAACGGTAAGTTTTATGATAAAAATAGGTCAGACAAAAATTGTAGATTATGCAATTATCTATAAGAATTGTCTACAATTTTTCTCCTAAACGTCACCGTTTCTGAGATATAGTGGTTGAAAAAGTTGTATTCTTCATAACATGTGTTTCCACGCCACCTGGAAGGTAGTGTACTTGGCGCGTTTTTTTAACGTGTTTTCCCCAATAGGCCTATCCCACAATCTATTGTGATCCTGTTTAATTCAATACTATTTCAAAATATGTAAAAACTGGTACTATTGGAAATGATGAAAGCCGTGTGAATTTCTAATAAATTAGGTCAAATTATCCGTCTCATTCATAATCATCTGATAATTCTGCTTCCTCTTCTTCTTATTCGTCTTCTTGTACTTCTTCCTCTGCTTGTTCTTCTTCTTCCTGCTGGGTGTAAGTAAATTGTTCTAAAAGCGATGTATCAGATGTCCTCACTGATATCGTACGAATCCTCTTCTGATGGCGATTAACATGTACCAGTTATCAAGGTCAGTCGTGCTCCAATGTTGAATCACCATCAGAAGAGGATTCGTACAATATCAGTAAGGAGAAATCTGATGCATCGCTGTTAGAACAATTTACTTACACCCAGCAGGAAGAAGAAGAACAAGCAGAAGAAGAAGTACAAGAAGACGAACAAGAAGAAGAGGAAGCAGAATTATCAGATGATTATGAATGAGACGGATAATTTGACCTTAGTTTTAAGAATTCACACGGCTTTCATCATTTCCAATAGTACCAGTTTTTATATATTTTGAAATAGTATTGAATTACACAGGATCACAATAGATTGTGGGATAGGCCTATTGGGGAAACCACGTTAAAAAAACGCGCCAAGTACACTACCTTCCAGGTGGCGTGGAAACACATGTTATGAAGAATACAACTTTTTCAACCACTATATCTCAGAAACGGTGACGTTTAGGAGAAAAATTGTAGACAATTCTTATAGATAATTGCATAATCTACAATTTTTGTCTGACCTATTTTTATCATAAAACTTACCGTTTGACTAAAAAACGCCAAAAACCCATATTTGCAAACTTTGACCTTGAATATTTTTTTTTGCAAGTGTCGGATCGATGGGGACTTTTTACATTTGATTTATAATGGTGTTCCGAACATTCGTACCAATTTTCAGCTCTATGCGAATTTCTGTTAACCTACCCCTATGTTTTGAGCTAACTTGACCGGACTACTATTATTTCACACCAAAACAAAATTATTTTTACATTCATTTACACAGATAATATAATACATAGCTTCCTATGTATCGGAAACTGGGAACACAAACCACATCGCATTTCGCACATGTAAAATATGACAAATATTATCGACCACAATGCGGTCTGGCAACCAACTGCCACAAAACTGCGTATACAGGCTGAATTATGTGGATTTTTGACATATTGCACTTTTTGGGGGAAAGTTTGTAACAATGTGTGTCAAACCGCAGGCTTAAATTTTGGATTTCTTTATTTATTTAAAGTACATTGTACTACATTGGTGATACACAAGGTAGACTTAATTAATTAATGTTTCCATGATTTTTATTTTTTCAAGAACTTCTCATACCTGCTCACATAATTGCAAATAAAAATATATGCAGATTAATAAAAATCAATCAATCTGCCTAGCCTTTTCCCAACTATGTTGGGGTCGGCTTCCAGTCGAACCGGATGCAGCTGAATATCAGTATTTTACATGGAGCGACTGCCTATCAGACCTCCACAACCCAGTAACTGGGTAATACGATACTCTTGGTAAGACTGGTTGTCAGACTTTCTGGCTTCTAACCAACAGTAACGACTGTCAAAGATCTACAAATGACAGCCGGGACCAACGGCTTTACGTGCTTTCCGAGGCACGGAGGAAACTCGCTATGGTAAATGGTCACCCATCCACAGACCAACCTCGGCAAGCGTGGCTTAACCCGGAAGATCGGTCCATGTATTTATCTGCATTTATTATGCAGATAAATAAAAATATATCCTAATATTTTTCTTAACAATTCTTTCCATCCTATGGTTGTCTGGAAGAAATTGTTTTAAGCGATAAGACCGCCATTTGTACTGTTTTAATTAAGTGTATTCCTTCTGTTTTATTTCTTTTAGTGTACAATAAAGTATATCTATCTATCTATCTATCTATCTAATAAAACGAAATCAAAATATTCCTCCGCATCGCTGTCGACTGGTAACGTACCCTGAAGATTGGCAGCATTGCCACGTTGTATAGCAATGCTAATTCTTTGACGAAAGTAGAGGACAGCAGTTTTTTTTATCAAATATATTAATGTTTGAAAGAAGAAACTGATTTATTTATTTGTTTATACTTTCGCACATTTGTACAGAGACGGACTTAATGCCTTAGGCATTTTCTTCTAGTCGACCTCAAGGTGATGCAGAGAAAAACATGGTCGGTGCACTGAAAATAATTATGTAATGCGATACGCTATTAAAAATAAACACAAAGATAACTGTAAAACATTTTTGCCAATAATATTATTCATTATCTATACTAATATTATAAAGAGGTAGAATTTGTTTGTTTGTTTGTTTGTTTGTTTGTATGTAGGAGGTAATCTCCGAAACTACACATCCGATTTCAAAAATTCTTTCACCAGTAGGAAGCTACGTTATCCCTGAGTGCTATAGGCTATATTTTGGGATCAAAAAATTAGGGATCCATAAATTAACGCGAGCGAAGCCGCAGGCAAAAGCTAGTGTTAAATAAACTAATGAATATCAGATATTATCTATATAATTATGCATCCATCAATATATATTAATTAATGTATGAAAGGATAACTCAGCACTGAGATGATATAGCCAATGCCTCGTGAAGATATTCACGAAGTTACATTAATTTTAAAAGAGTAGCGACTCGTGGTCACCCTTATTTCCAAGGATGCAACTTGGAAATCAGCATTCCACAGAAAAATGGACTGGACGAAGAAGGAAAAGCGTATAAAATCAGAACGGTGAGGGGGAGACAAACTTCGTCAATAACATGTTGTATGCCATATTTTTTTTCTTTCTCAATGCAGTAATCGTGCGATCCATTTTCGTTCGGCGCAAAACGTGCTTAATACTGGTCCTCTCTGACATAAACATATTAGAATACCACTTACTTCCAAATGAATTAACTTCAGCCTGTTGTTACAAACCAATAAAACAAACGTAAAACTATAAACAGTTAAACAAATTTTCAAATAAACTATTACAACCGCGCTCAATCAACAAAGAGCTTCATAAAGTCATCGGTAAGCAAATGACAGTAAATTGTCATTATTTCACGTCACCGTCCTCGCCACAAGGCCGTCGGACAACGCACACAACATTGTGTATTATTTATTCATCAAAATGCCACAAACACAGCCGAAATTTTCTGTTTGCAGTGAGCTAAGTGTCTCATAAAAGACACGACACATCGGACACATTTTTATTGAACGCATGTTATGGCGGTTGTTACTAAACATTTTGTGTTTAGTGTGCTTGTTGGTGTTGTCATTAAATTGATGAATGTACATATTATGTCTTTCTCTAAATCGACGGGTCCTACGTATACTAGTGCAAGTACAAAAACATAACTTTACAGGAGAGCGGTTTAAAGGATTGACATAAATCAATAGAACTATTTGAAATTTTGAAATGGGCCATAGCATACCTACTATACATCCAAATATTTATAAAGATTCATGTCAATGTTAAAACCTTTAGAACGTTTAAACCGTTCTCTTGTAAAGTTGTCTTTTTGCACTTGCACTAGTATACGTAGGACCCATCGAAATGTAGTATCCTCGGAGAGCACGTTAAGCCGTCGGTCCCGGATGTCATACAAATACCACCTATGACAGTCATTACGGGTAGTCAAAACCTCGGAAGTCTGTCAGCCGATCTAACTTTAAGATATTGTGAAGGTCTGATAGCTGTCACTTCGTGCAAAATGCTGGTATCTGGTTCGACTGGAAGCTGAACTCCACATAGTTGGGAAAAGACTTGGCAGAACTCGAAAAGTCAAAGTCGAAAACGCACGTGAGTAAACCTCAACTAATCGACGACATAAAAGACGACATGTTTAATGCAGTGGTTAAGCGATTGGCTTCTGCACTACGGGTCGTGGGTTCGATTCCCACACGGAACAAAAATTTGTATGGTTGTTTCGGGTCTGGGCGTTTGTGTATGTGAGATTTTTTTGTGTCTGTAAACGCACCCACGATACAAGAGAAATCTTAGGGGGGGGGGGGGGGGCAAAGTATTAAAAGAAAACATCGATATGAATGTGTCTCACGAAAGTTATAATATAAATATTAGTTACATACGTACGTCAATAGTTACAATACCTATTTTCAATTACCATGGCAGCCACAAAATGCATACTTAGAGACATACGAGTACTTGAAGTTTTCTTCGAATCCGAAGCACTACATGCAAAAACTAATCAAATTGTACGCTAACAGTCGCTGAAAATAGATTCACTATGTACGAAAATAGAAAAACACTGTATCTGTCTGAAAATAGAGTTTTATTTTTTTCATTCAATATTTTGTAAAGAAACATTATTTATCTATGGACGGAGTTCGGCTTAAGTATCGCAGCTTGCTTTGAGAGGATTACGAGCAACAATGAGCGTGGATTTAAAGATTCAATGTCCATTAGGGAGGGTCATACGATTACTCCACTCTCGGCAAGATTGGCACAGTGGCTCCCGAGCTACGGGTCGTGGATTTGATTCCCGTATGGAACACAACAAATGTCAGGTGGCTGAATGTCAGCTGGCTAAATGTCAGCTGGCTGACTGTCAGCGCCGGGCGATGTAACGAGCAACGTATCCTTAACTACAGGGTGTAAACGAATTCGTGTAATTCCTTCAAACCGCGTGATCTACTGGTGACACAGATTAACCATACACAAGTTTACTTGATAATCAAGAAAAAAAACAAGATTTTTTAATGTTTGACTCTAAAATGACTGGGAATGAGCCCCGAGTTAACTGACTGCTGTGTTAACATGCTTTCATTCATTTACCTATACGTGGCATAGAAATATGCGATGAAAAAATAATGTTTTTTTTTGCTTGTTTTTGATTGAATCCTTATTTATAGTTTTAGACGTGAAAGTTACCAAAGCCGCAAAAAAAAGTTTTTTTTTAATCAATCTGTAACCCGTGCCTGCTCAATATGCACCAGTACTTAGTAGATCACGTGATTTTAAGGAATTACACGAATTTGTCCCTGTATATATTATTCACATTTTCGATCTTTCGCTCTCAATCACCCGGCTAATATTACGCTAGATGTAATCATTCCCTAAATACAGTTTATGTACTTATTACTTAGTTACCTTATACCATCAGACGAGATGATGGTTTCCAATTAACTATTCGATATTAATTGTTACAGAATTAGGTCAACATGTTGTAATTTCCCTTGAGTGCAACCGATTCAAAAGGTATAGCCCTTATAAAAGAACTTACGTAATTAAACAGTGTTGTTATTTGTATAAGTACTACAGCGTTAAAAGGTTCGTTGCTTAGTGATCCAATTGTGAAATTTTTGTTAAATAATTAACATAACATCACGCCTGTATGCCGAAGGGTTGGGCAGAGATGTATAGTACCCCCACATTTCGCCGTTATGTTAAAGTCCCACGTAATAGGGGGTGAGCCTATTGCCATCAACTGAGCACAAATCCAGACTCCAGGCTGCTACTGAGAAATTCCTCACGGCAAAACCCAATAACACTTTGTCCGACCTGGGGATCGAACCCAAGACCTCACGCTCAGCAGTGGCGCTTGCGACCACTAGACCAAAGTGGCAGTCCGGTGTCTAGATTTGTGCCCAGTTGATGGCAATGGATTCGCCCCCTATTACATGGGACTTAAAACGTAACGCCGAAATGAGGGTGTATTATACACTTCTGCCTAACCCTTAGGGGAATACAGGCGGAGTGTACCTGTACTGTTATCATGTGTTATAATTATTGAAACGTAATATTAGTAAAGGTCGACTAATAGAAAATGCCAAAGGGCCTGTCCACATCTCCACGTCACGACGTCGTCAACGTGGAACGGTGCAGTAACGTGGCACGGTGCGTTAACGTAACGTCCAAATTTACGTTTCCGTATCGTAACACGTTCCGCCTCTAGCCGCAAGCGCATACGTTTAAGCGCTCCGCCCGCGCTCTCCACAACCGCGTGTTAGTCGCCGTCTATGTGCTCCTATGCTTTAAAACCATACCTTACGGTTTCTCTTATTAAAATTCAGGATTTACATGGTCAACGATAAATCTAACAATGATCCTGACGTGCATTTTTACGATACGGTAACGTAAATTTGCCCGTTACGTCAACGCACCGTGCCACGTCACCGCACCGTTCCACGTTGACGACGTCGTGACGTGGAGATGTGGATAGGCCGTAAGGCATTAATTCCGCCCCTCTACAATTTTGTGCATCAAATATAAATAAGAAGTTAGGCTTAATTCTATTATTATAATTATTGACAAATCGCAACCAAACAATATCCAAATCTAACACTAATCTGACAGTTTTTGTATGCAAAAACTGTCAAAATAACTGAGTAGAAACGTCAATGGTCAAAATGTTTACATTGCATGTTTGTGGTTTGTTTGCAATGTGTCAACAATTTTGTTTAAACAATTATGTAGCATGCAGTTGCACTAAATTACCGGTTATCACTGCCACTGGTCATGGTTGCCCGTTAAGGTAACGTTAACAGTTACATTAAGTTTGTCTAAACCGTAACCTACTAATGTGTTGTACCAATACATCAATTGTCAAAGTTAGTGCTCATCCACACGAAGACGATTCTTTTTTGACGCATCGTCTTTTTTCACGATTCGTTTTTTTTTGTCGGCGTATATTCTTTTTAAATGCCCGTGTTCACACGCATCACGAATCGTGAAAAATGTCGGACACGTATCGTGTTTTAAAAAACACGTTCGTCAAAAAACACGCATCGTGATTTTTTTTATGACGGATCCATCGTGTTCAGTAGTTCATCCAAGACTTAAAAATCACGAAACGAATGTGAACATCAATTCGGACATTTTGCCGAATCGTGATGAAACACGATTCCGTATGCAATGTGAACGTCCATCCGTCGTGACGTATCGTGTTTTATGACGAATCGTCAATGACGGAACCCGTGTGAATGAGCCCTTATAAAGGTTTTAATTAATGTAAAAAAAATACGATAACTTTAACAACTAGTTGGTTATAGTTACTGTTAAATTAAAATTTCTTTTTGACAATAATTGTTGTATGGTGTCTTAAACTATATTCACTGAAGCGTAAGACTAAAATTACATCATGTAAACAAAATATTACCCACTCTAAAATTGCTATTGTGTTTGTAATTGTTCCAACAAAGAAATTATTTGAAAAGTTGTTTGTTTGCATTTTGTCTCATGCTTTACTGAATATAATATAGTCATTTAATATTTAAAATTGACAGCAATTTTGGTGGGATTAGTTGGTGCAACTTAGCCTAAGGCCCGCTTGCACAACGACGCGCTAAATGCATTTAGTGCTAAACATATTTAAAATATCATTGCATTTCAATAAATTGTTTGAAGTTGATAAAGACAGAATGACATTTTAAATAAGTATGTTTAGCACTAAATTTATTTAGCGACTTGTTGTGCAAGTGGGCCTTTATATCTAAAATTCTGAATTTAAATGCTAACTACGCCAAATACTTTAGGTTTGACTAATTAATAATCATTCCGTGAGGCAGAGACATTTATAAATAAATGGAACATGCTTTTTGTAGGTTAAGTAATGGGTTTCTTTATTTTAACGAGTAGAGTCAATACTTTAAAATCGATTACTTAGTATTACCTATTATTTATATCAAAATGAACTGAAACAAAACCTCCGTGTTTTAATTCGCATACCGACACGCCCGCAAGTATTATGACCGAACGGAGGTATCATTATCTTAATGCCTCAGAGCAAAGAATATTCCGTAACCTAATAGGCCGAACAGTGAAACTGAATAAATGATGCGCAAGCCCAACTTCCAGTGATAAGCGGCGCGACAGCGGAAGCGTCTTACTCCACCAAGTTTCAGAGAACATAACTTTTGCTCGCGACTCGTAACGTAAATACTACCACATCCAAACTACATAGATTCTCTAACTAGAACTATGCAAGATGCAAACTTGTACGACTAAACAGTGTTAGTAATTTAGACGAAGCAAATACGAATGTTGTGGCGAGGCAAATATTGTACTAAATTAACGATGCTAAGTAAACTGAGTTTCTGTGTTTACGCTTATACAAATAAGTGGAGCACGGAAACAAATATGTAGACCAAATACCACTTTTATATACCTTTCAACAATATCTAGACAGCAATTAGGTACGCTATATAAATAACTGCTGTAATTAAATAACTAGGTAAAGACTTTTCTCTCTATGTAAATGAATGGCGGGTCTACCTATTTTGCACATTGATTTTCTTATATCACGAGACCGAGAAGGTTTTCAAAGTGGAATAAGGGTGCTTACATAAAGAAGCGGGTTCGGGAACCCGGTACCGGGGTACAGACAAGTCGGTACCGATCGGTGCGGGTAAAATAGCCCCATGTTATCTTATGCGCTTACACATAAAGAAACAGGTTGAAATTGAAATACAAAACTAATAGTCTGCACCGACAAGTCGGGACCGGAAAACCTGTTTCTTTATGTAATCACCGTAAGACGGAATGTAAAACGAAACAAAGGTTTTGAAAAAAAAAATGTTTAGGCACCAGTCTACCAAAAAATATATCTATGTATAATTGTCTGCAATTTCTGAAAACTAGTTAATTATCTGCCCTGTAAAATGCGGTGAGAAAAAACAATATGAAAAAAGTAAAATAAAAAACTGAGCGTAACTCAATTTTTTTCATTATCTAATTTTTTACAATTTTACTCTTAGAAACACCCTATCTAATTTCAGACATGAATCACCGATCGTGTGAGGACGCGGCGAGGTCGGAAGCAACATGCAACAGTATGAATAATGTTCATATAAAAAAAAAACTAAACATAACATCAAGCCTGTATTCACAGATAGGTTGGGCAGAGGTATATAGTGTACATCCTCATTTCGCTGACATGTAATAGGGGGCGAGCCTATTACCGTTAAGCGGGTACAAATCCAGACTCCGAGCTGCTTCTGAGAAACTTCACACAGAAAAACTAAAAAAGACTGCCCGACCTGGGGATCGAACCCAAGTACTTCACGCTCAGCAGTCTCGCTACCACTAGACCGACGAGGAAGTGAAAACAATCCTAACTTAATATTATAAATGCGAAAGTAAGTTTGTTACCTTTTCACGCTTAAACCACTGAACCGATCATTCTGAAATTTTGCATAATACGTTGTCAGGTGTACAGAAAAGGACATAGGGAACCTCTCATTCCGAAAAAAAGTACTGTTCCCGAGGAAAACAACAATAACGTTTATAGATGGCGCCACGTGTCTTTCGAATCATGATTGAATTATATTATTGAAACTTTAGTAGTGTGAAACGGGTAAGAGTTGATTGTGAAATTCTAGCTAGTAAAAAATAAACATCTTTTTGAGTATTCTCAGCCCTCTCAATCTATCACTATGTCCTCTGACTAAATCAATGGTGTCGCGGCGGCGTGATGATCGACCACATCATGTTTTATGCCGCCTGTTAGCATAATGTCATGAATTAAACCGCTTGTTTTCATACTCTGCTGATATTTCGGGAAAAACCCCTCTATTTCTCCCTGTCGACGCAAAATGTCACAACTATAGACCAAGTTAGCTTAATTTGATAATGGACGTACAAAGAAACACCTGATTTAATTAACTGTAACACAACTTCCAAGGAAACTTGTGACTTAGTACGACTTTATGTCAATACTTTGTACTTTACTGAACAGATTTACATACACAATCAGATTAGGAGTTGAAAAAATATTCGCACGCGAACTATTACGTAAAAGGGTCGTTCAACTGAAATGCGCAAGTCACACAAAAAAGTACGCGAATGAAAAGTATGGTGACAAGTGTACCTGGCCTTATTCCCATGACCTGTTTGTACGATCTCCGAGCACAAGCAGTAAATAAGAAGAATTTGTCAGTGCCATCAACATGTTATTTGATTATGTAATCTCACTCCGGAGCACGCGAGATGCTCTCGGGCGGAAACTATCGCCGGAGAATCGTCTAGAACTATTTCTTTGTAAGCTGTTCGAATTTTTTACGTGAAAGATATTTTCTTAAGAATTTAGGTGTTATGGATTTAAGTTCCATGTATTAACGTATACAGTTAAGCGCAAAAGTGCACAAATAAGTATTATAAACTGCGGAACATTGACGTGGAAACACATGGACTAAGGGTTTACTACAAAATTCACGAAAAACATGTCCCGAGTTTACATACACCCCAGAACGCGCGCCAAGACACACCGCCATATAAACTTAGAAATGCTAACAAACATATTTAAATCCTATGTCGTCATTACAATGCCTAATTTTGCTTACAAACATTTTACTATACGTTAACGTGAAGTTTACTTTTTCGCGTTTCAATCCACATTTGGTTCGATATTTTTGAACGCTGACACGAGGTCCATGTCTTTCTACGTTAATGCTGCCGGAAGAATATTTACCATTATCACTGTGTAATTGCGGTATATTGTTACTACTGCACAAAAGAGTACTTCTAGGTTGTTTATTTACCCTCAGGACAATTTTTTCACAGCTTACAACACGACCCGATAAAACGTGGTAACGACCTCGAACGCCATATAATATTCTACGAACCGTACGTATGGTGAAATAACTTTGCCCCTCTGAAGTGAGGCACAAAACGCTCAAAGCCTGTTTTCAGAGCGGCAAAGTAATTTCACGAGGGCTTGTGTTTAAACACCGCCCAAAAAAGTACCTATTTCGCAACCAAAAAAACGGTTACCAAAATGGATTAATGGTCACCAAATAACGTTTCCTAAAATATTATGAAATAAATCCATTTTTTCCTATTATTGTCTGTCATAAAAATATATGGACGCGTAAAGGCGCTGCGCGGGGCTCCTATTTCTGTCTGCGGGGTTTAAAGTAACCTAACACGAAGTGGATGACGGGGGCTTCGTTCGCTCGCTTCGCTCGCTCACTCTAGCCCCCGTCATCCCCTTCGAACCTAACCTATCCGTGTCGGGGTAAAGAATTTGGTGACCGTTGATCCATTTTAGGAACCAAAAATAATATTTGTGCAAGGTTTGTGATTTTTCTGATGTTATTTCATTTATTTTGGATCATAATATTATACATATAGTTTAGGGCCCTCATAATAAAGTCAATCGATTTTTTTTGGAGTTGTTTATTTTATTTGGTGCCTAGGCTTAGAGTATTAAAAATATTTTTGGTGGCCGTCTAAATTATACCCTTTCACGAGTACCAAATAACTTTGCCCCTCTGAAGTGAAGACAGAACACTCAAAGCCTAGCTTCAGAGCGGCAAAGTTATTTTACACGTACTGTACGCGAGTAGTAACATCGTGTCGTTTCGTGAGTGCTTGGAAGTCGAAGTCTTCACCACAGAGTACTTTGTCTTCACCGTGTTTTGTCGTATCGTAACGTGAGCCGTGAAAAAATGGCTATACTCGCCTTTTATTTAAACACTATGCGTCCTAAATTTTAATTTTTTTTTATCTTTCATCTTCTTTTTAAAAGAATTATGGAAGAATTACTGTATGTAAATAGTATTATGAACATAATAGACAACATGTAATATAATAAACGCAAACCCTTAAAGTAGATTGTTAAGAATTGGCAACTGAATCGTTTTCAGCCCTTTTGAATTGTTTTTTTTTTCTTGCTTCTTTTAATTGAGATAAAGAAAATCGAGTCCTATGTCAAAGCCATTAGACTGTATTTTAAATGTAGTTAACACAGAAAAATAATTCTATTTTCTGAAACAAACAATATTTAAGCACATAAAAGTAAAATTTCATAATAATAACTGAATATTCTAATTAGGGTATTTGCGTTATACGAGTACATGTTACATGTTAATAATACGATATTGACTATGATATTACAGTATGAAGTACTTATTCTTCCTTGTACTTCAATTAAAAATAAAAATTATATTAAGATAGTCTTACTACAAACGATGGATTCTTCAAGACACTTAATATGCTCGGGAAATATGGGTTAAGTATTTTCTAACATGCAGGTTATGTAAAAAACGTTCAATGTGAAGACAAAAGGCTGGCCAATACGTGCTTCACGATCTGAGATGTGGGCCCTTGACATTGGCCTCATTTGGAAACTTCAACCTCTTTTATGTATAAAATTAATTGTGCAACAATAAATTCTAGAATAATCTAGAGAAGGAACCTTTATTGATTCTAAGCTGCACGCCTTGTTATCAGGGAAATCTGTGGTATAACAGTCGGTACAATTCGTTTCGCCCTTCGGCGTTATGGTATATAGCCAAAGCCGACTGCGCTTCTGTCATAGTCGACCTATGGATGAAGAATTTTTGAAAAAAGTTTAGTAAAAACCATTTTGCACGGATATAAAAAACATCGGATTTCAAAATTTTATCTTTTGTTTCAAAACAGTCATCAGTGATACTTTAAGTGGCCCGCGCATTAGTACCCCCTTTCCGACTAACCTTATAGAACAATAGTCATTCATTATTATGGGTACTTTAACACCCCTTCGGATTATTTCCTTGCCCCCTTTTCAACAAACCTTGTATATTATTAAGTGGGTGAAAAAATAGTCTCACTTTTTAGATAACACTAGCTTTTGCCCGCAGCTCCGCTTGCGTGAAATTTTGAGCCCTCCTTAAGCCCCTTGTTAGGTGAAGTAATAAAATCAAAAAAAAAACATCCCCTATTTCACCTCTTACGGGTACAATTTCCAAAAACCCTTAAACACGTGTATATTTATTTCTCACCAAGAGCCTACATTTTTAATTCCATGCTTCTTACTTCAAAAGTAATAGATTTCTCATACATACTTTCAACACTTATCGTTGAATTTTCAAAAATGCTCACACACGTGTAGCTTTATTTCTAACCAGAAACCTTAATATTTAATTTCATGCTTCTTACTTCAAAAATTACGGACTTACATACAAACTTAAATCCCCTATTTCACCCCCTTAAAGGTTGGATTTCGAAAAATCCCTTCTTAGTGGATGCCTACGTTACAAAAGGAACCTACTGTCAAAATTTCAAGTTTCTAACCCCAGCGGTTTAGGCTGTGCGTTGATAGATCAGTCAGTCAGCTTCGCCTTTTATATATATAGATAAATGCATTACTTTCATGTTATTATATCTAAATTCTGTTAAAAAGATCTTACAAGAAAATTAATAAACCGCCATGCGCACTGTATTTACTAAGAAAGCGTCTTGAGTACATCGTGGTACCACTTCGCCCCCGCCTTGTTCACGAGCGGTTCAAATACTACAGCTACTGCACTCGGCTATATAATAATGTCGTTCGCTAGTGTTACCATGTCGCTTGATAGATTATACTCTATGAATAGTGATGTAGTGACGTGTCGACTTGGAGAGGTATGTATATTTCAAGAAGATATATATGTATTTATGTTATTTGCAGCGGCAAATCTCTCCTTTTCAAACTGTCATTACTTTTTACCGCTGTCATATATTATGTGAATTTTTACCCGACTACGGCAGAGAGGAAGGGTTACGAATCTCACTGGCTATGTATGTATGTAAGTGTGTGTCCTCGTACAGCCTAAACTCAAACTCAAAACTCATTTATTCAAAATAGACTAGAATTACTTAGTTCTTTTTGAACGTCATAACAATAGACAGGTCCCCAAAAAATCCCTCGCTTCACCGCTTCGTAGTGTTTATGCTGTGAAGAAGAAACGGCGCAACAAACTTCCCAGCAACACAGATCTGTCAGGTGAATAAATTAATTGACTCTATACAAAGAAAATCTTATTATTTATACAATAATAAGATTAAGCATATAAAGGAAAGGTAATAATTAAAAATTTAAAAAAAGTATATAAATCAATTCTGTACGAATTGAGCTAAATCAAAATCGTATCTAAATTACTAAGCCGATTTTAACAAATGAGGTGGGGTGCAAGAAAGAGCCTCCACGAGTGACGATACTCAAGTACCTACGTCCGGCGCACCCTGGGCAGTCAGCCCCGCTACCAACCTTGCTGACTGGCTAATCTTTTCACCACAGCAAGAGCTATTTTCGTATAGCTCGTGCTGACACGAGAAAAGAAGAACAAATGAGGTGTCCATGGATTGGTCTTGATTCAGAGAGTGTCCTAGGGTACATGATCACAAACATAAACCCCCTTATTACAAAAGATGGTCTAAGAAAAACCTAGGTTTTAAAATAGCCCCGTCTCTTTTTGTTATATGACATAAGAAAGTGATGGGTATATTTTAAACCTGGGTTTACCTTAGTCTTGGTTTAAACCGTCTTTTGTAATAAGGCCCAAAATGTTTAGGTACTAACTACCTCGTTGGTCTAGTGGTGGCAAGCGCGACAACTGAGCGTGAGGTCCGGAGTTCGATCCCTAGGTCAGGCAAAGTGTTATTAGGTTGTTCCGTGTGGAATTTCTCAGTAGCAGCCCGGAGTCTGGATTTGTGCCCGGTTGATGGCAATAGGCTCGCCACTAGACATGAGACTTAAACATAACGGCGAAATCAGGTTGTACTATACACCTTTTCCCAACCCTTCGGGGAAATACAGGTGCGATGTATGTTATGCTTATAAAATATTTGATGTTTTCAGGGCTTTCTCGGTTTTAATCAGTTGCATTATGTAGTCTCTTTTTTAACTAATACCCCCTTATTAGAAAAGATGGTCTTAGAAAAACCTAGGTTTTAAAATAACCCCGTCTCTTTTTGTTATACAGAATGTTAATGATTTCGTGTAATTCCTTCAAACCGCGTGATCTACTAGTGACACTGATTGACTTAGCATAGGTTTTTTTCAGAATCAACCAAAAAAGATTTCAAAAAATTAGCCATGGTATTCTGTATCTGAGTAATTTTAGCGTCCCAAGTTAACTGACTGCGTGGAGCGATATCGTGCTATTCATGCCCGTCAGCTGTGTCGCCGTGCCTTCATTCATTTATGCACGGCATCGAAATTTTCTATCAAATAAAGAAAAAACAGTGAAAATAAAAGTTTATTTTTTATTTTTAATCAATCCAAATCCCGTGAGGGTTAATCTATACCATTAATAGATCATGTGGTTTGAAGGAATTACACGAATTCGTTTACACCCTGTATATGACATAAGAAAGTGATGGGTATATTTTAAACCTGAGTTTACCTTAGTCTTGGTTTAAACCGTCTTTTGTAATAAGAGGGACAAGGTTTTTATTGGTTCTGTTTCAGCAACTAATTTGAATTTAGATCGGTAATTGTTTTTTTATGACTGCGCTTAGAAAACCGATAACTTTCCTTAAATTCTTATTGATTTCTACAAGAAAATGATTGAGCGTTGACTTAGCTGCGGTACAAGGTTAACTTAACTAACGAGATTAATGTATAATCTACCTACATACTCTTAAGTATTGTATAGAACTTAGTGTGTTCGAGAAAATGCTTAATTAATAAATGTATGGAAATAAGCAACACGTTTTCAGTATTAAGGAGGTATGAACCTTTACGGTCAATCAAGAAGAGCTGAAACTCTACTTAAAGAAATTAAAAGATATAAGTACCTCGGTGGGACACCTTTGTCTATTATTATAATAAATGGAATACAATACATTATTTAGTTACTGCGACACACTGTTTTCCGAGTTCCACGCAGACGGAGTCGCGGGCACAGCTAGTTCAAAATAAAAAGCAGAAATTGGGGCAGTAAAGAAGAATGCCGTTGACAGGCTGCATGCTTAATTAAAAATGAAAAAGGTCCCAAAATAATCTCTGGATCCGTGCCGTGTGGTCACTACAGCTGCATGTAAAGCGGAATAAGGACACAGAGTGACCTACATACTCGGTGCTACGGATGTGAGTTAGACGTTCGTCCCCGGTCCGCGACATACCTGATATTTCACGGCAAGTTTTGGCAATGGTCTGGTCTCAACGCCGACCGCCATTTGTTGCTGGCTCGGCTTTGTCGAGCCATATGTCAGAAATAAGCTTCCTAATATATTTATTGGTTTACTTCATCTAGTTCGTGTGTCGGCACTGGTTTGGTGAATAATTTATGTTGTGTCAGATGGTTGCATTTTCTCGTACCTCAGAGAGTATTTTTATTTTATTAATTTGATCTTATAAGCTAACAGATATGACATCCAAAACGCTTACAAGATTAATATTCCAACAATTGAATTTATACTTAATATATTACGCATGCTCACACACAGTTGGTTTTGAATTTAAAAATTAGCAATAATAAATAAACTTTTTATAAACTTTTATTTAATAACTTATTTACAAAATAAGATTTTAGATTAAAGTTCTCAAAGGGGCCTCTGCGCGTTGGACCTGTGTCCCCGTGTATGCCTTCCAAAGGACCGGACATCTTCCGCACGGAAGATGAGCCGTGACGACAGAGTGAAGAATACAATGTCAGTTCAGTAACAAATTAAATTAAAAAATAGTACTAAGTAATGATAATAATAAATAATATGTCGTATTTAATGGTATTCAATTATTAAGTATGCCTATGATATTATGTCATTTAAAATTATACGAAATTTATTACACAAATGTCCCAATCCATCGGCAAATGTAGTATGATAAAGCCGTCGGTTCCGCGTGTCATACGAATACCTATGACAGTCGTTACTGTAGTCAGAAGCCCTAAAGTCTGACAACCGGTCTAACCTTAGAATATTAGCATTGCCCAGTGACTGGGTTGCAGAAGTTTGATGGCTCCGTGTCATCATCATCATCATTCAGCCGAAAGAACTCCACTGCTGGACATAAGCCTCCCCCAAGCCATGTTGGGGGGGTTTGCCATAATCGCCACGCTTGGCAGGCGGGTTGGCGATCGCAGAATGGTTGTCAAAGTACTCAGAGAACGCTGCTGCCCATCCTCTAGTGAATCCTGAGTCGCCTTTTACGACACCCATAGGAATAGATGGGGCAATACTATTCTTTACGTCCAGCACCACACGGAACCATGGCTCCGTGTAAAACACTGATATTCAGCCGCATCTGGTTACACTGGAAGGTGTCTCCAACATAGTTGGGAAAAGGCTAGACAAATAGATCCATCTATCTAATAGCTCACTATTTTTATCGGAGGCTGTTATCGAAGTTTATTTCCCAAATAAATACTCTATTGTATTATACATATCACATGTGTAAAGGTACGAGTTGGTAGCCGACTACAGACAGCAGCAGCAGACGACGTGTCGCTCCGACACTACTGGTTTCTATGAAATACCTTCCGCAGCTAGCGACACATCGCCCGAATAGGTACACGCCGCACGACCGCAGACGACGTGTCGCCCGACCGCAGATCAGTAGTGCCACCGACGCTGAAGCGACGACACGTTCTCGTAATCTTTCTCAAAAAATGAGTTTTTCCAATTCCGAGGAAGAAAGACTGATAAACCTGGTGGCCCAATATGCTGCACTGTACGACGCATCTAACAAAAACAAAAGATACAAAAGTAAATCGCGACCGCTAATCCTAAACAGGTCACACATCTTGTCTCACGGAACATTCAGAATTAACTGGAATACGACGTGTCGTCTGCTGGAGCCATCTGCAGTTGGGTTCGGAATCATGACTGCAGCGACATGACCCTGCGACGTGTCTGCTGCTGCTGTATGCGGTCGGCTACGAACTCGTACCTTGAAGTTTGACTGACCATCAACCCGCATGTTGTCGAAATGTCAACCTGCCGCTGCTGAGGACAGAAGGTAAAACTTATCAGTACTGACGTACTGCTTTGTTTCCGAGAGAGAGTTTTTTCCACGCAGTGGACCATGAATGGTATTTTGTTATGATACGTAATTGAAAATAAATAAGATGCTAATTTTATAAAAACGCATTTTTTATTGCGTGACGTGACGTACCTCCATAATTAAAAATTAACCAAAAGTAAAAACGAAAGCAACAAAAATAAACACAATTAAAACTGGGAAAATATGCTTCACATCCGAGCAAATTGGACAACGCTAAACACATTGCTGAGAGCTGCACAGAGCAAAGCCACAGCGCTCTTTGTACCTCTGCCGAATCCTACTTGGAAACGTTGGTACCCATACCTGGAAATCGTTCAAAACTGCTTCTAAAGCTTTTGAAGTAAATATGATTTCAAGCTAGTAAAAAGATTACTTTCAGTCGGAAGCTAGCCTTAACCAATACCACTTACAGGTTTTGTGCTGAGTCATAGAAGTTATTAAGTAAAGAAGCCATACTATGTAATACGTTCACGAACGTACTTTATAATATACTAACAAATATAATATCTTCGGCAACCAGTGAAATCCTCGTTATTGCCAAAACCAAAAAAAAAACATTCAGACGAATTGAGAACCTCCTCCTTTTTGAAGTCGGTAAAAAATATCGGAGACGAAAAAAACCGCTGCCTGATTTTTTTTGTAAGAAACATCACTTTTTTTTATTTTTTTGTTTTATTATAAATTAACCATTACCTAATAAATCATGTAGTTAATATTTGACCATGTATTCATTAAAGGATTTTTTTAATTCTCGATTTTTTTTCCAGTTGCACCTCATTTTGTCAAATCCGAATTACGGGGTTTTCTTGGAAAAAAAAATTTTTTTGTCGTTAAATACTTGGTTATCAGCAGATAAACAGGTGCATAATTCATAATCAACTTCTTTTTACCCGACTGCGCGACAGCAAAGACAGGGTTATGTTTTTTGCGTTCAAATTGAACTCAGGCCAGTAGTAAATATGACATAAAACGTGTTCGAACAAAATTAGTATTTATGAGGTTTTCACTAGTCGTTGACGATAATTATACAAGTCGACTTTTGAATTTAATTTTATTTAGAAAACCAACCGCGATACCGTAAAATATAATACAGAACATTTATAGTACAGTTTGTTTGGCTAGTAAATAGGTTTCCCTTTACAACAAGAATAACTATAGAAACATGCGAACGGACCATTCGTGAAGTAAGTTTTAAATTCAATAGTATAAAGTAGGAATATAGATAGGATAGGAGGAGCTCGTGGCTAAATAATTACAGCCGCATAGACCGATCTTCCGGGTTAAGCCACGCTTGCCAAGGTTGGTCTGTGGATGGGTGACCATTTACCATAGCGAGTTGCCTCGGAAAGCACGTAAAGCCGTTGGTCCCGGCTGTCATTTGTAGATCTTTGACAGTCGTTACTGTTGGTCAGAAGCCAGAAAGTCTGACAACCAGTCTTACCAAGAGTATCGTATTACCCAGTTACTGGGTTGTGGAGGTCTGATAGGCAGTCGCTCCATGTAAAATACTGATATTCAGCTGCATCCGGTTCGACTGGAAGCCGACCCCAACATAGTTGGGAAAAGGCTAGGCAGATGATGATGAAAGTAGGAATATAGATTAGTTTAAATTTATGTTACTTTAACCCTTTATAGATTATAGAAGTCGCCAGCGGCTTCGCCCGCGTGGATATCGTTTATCGCGTATTCCGTCTTTTTAACCGACTTCAAAAAGGAGGAGGTTCTCAATTCGTCTGAATGTCTTTTTTTTTTTGTGTGTTTGTTACGCGATATCTCCGCCAATTATGAATGGATTTTGATAATTCTTTTTTTGTTTGGTAGGCCATACTTCAGAGGTGGTCCCATGTAAAGGAGAATGCCCATTTTTCTTCTGACCGTCGTTGCGCATCAAAAATGTTTGTATGGTGGCATAAATTGGATATAAAAGAGGGGTAATGTCGTACTTTCATGGGAAATAAAAATTATCAATTTATTTTGAGGGGTTTTTGATGTTCTTTCATTTTCTGTTCAATTTTGAGGTTAGTTTTGTAACAAACCTTTCACCAAAAAAAACAGTTTTTTACTACAATATGATTTGAACTCACATAAGACAACAGAAAACAGATTCAAGAAATCAATGAAT
Source organism: Amphipyra tragopoginis (assembly GCA_905220435.1). Classification (NCBI taxonomy): domain Eukaryota; kingdom Metazoa; phylum Arthropoda; class Insecta; order Lepidoptera; family Noctuidae; genus Amphipyra; species Amphipyra tragopoginis. Next base: position 21,587,076 of record HG991994.1, read on the forward strand.
GATCCCAAATAAATAATATTTCATAGGTAGGTCATGCTGAAAGTAGGTTTGTACGCACGGCTACAGATCAAGCTATACTTTTCCAGTATAAGCTGATCTCGCATTGTATGGGATTTCCTTACAATGAGAGGTCAGTGTAAACTGGAAATGTATAGCTTGATGTGTAGCCGTGTGTACCTATAGGAAGTAGAAAATAAAAATGCTTGAATAGAGCAATGAAATAGTTTTATTGGTCAATATATTCATAAAATATGTCGTTTAAAAACGGAGCCGAAGGCTCAACAGACCTAAATCGAGCCCAACTTAGATAGGTACCACAAAATCTTTGGTGATTTAGGTACTGCACAGAGGACACGGACCGTAGTCGTAAAAACGTTCTACACAATCCACACCACCAGCACAGGAAAAGTAGAATGGTCTTCAAAAGAGTTCTTAATCGTGCAGGAATCTGAAGACGCGACTAGACACGGACTCAACGCAATGATAAGTTACTTATTAGCACAACAAAATCAACAATTATCAAATAAAAACAACACGATGCTTTGTTTGTTAGACAAATTGACAGTGACACTTTTGATAGCTCACCTTTCACATTGTTTTTTTTTAATAATTTTTATTTATGACCATAGATAGATGCAAGTCTCCTTTCACATTGGCCGTGACAATGTGACCAACAGTTAATCTAAATCACCCTGATCGTAAGTGATTTGTCAACTAAAAAAAGATTTAATTAGTAAAGTAATATTATATAAAGATTGCTAATTTAAAAAAAAAAAACTATTTTAATTCTGTTAAATAATAATATTAATAAGGAGGAAAAATGACATTGTTGAAATTATTTTTAAAACTCAGATTCTGTCCATAGGCTATCCCATACGATCGATTATGGGGAGGTTTTTAAAATTGGCAACACTGCTTTCACGCCATACGCCATTTTAAAAGTATGCAATAAAATCCAATAAATAACTAATTAAATACAAAATATTAAATGCCACATACGATTTCGACCGAGTGAACTAAGAGAAGTTAAAAAAATATTTCATAATTTATGAATATATTTTTATAGCCATACTCTTTTACTTTAAAGCGATACTGTGTTTGGTCAATCTCCTTTTATTGAAAATGATTCAGCACTTTTTGAAAAAATCAACAAAAACAAAAAAAAACACAAATCGTATGTTGACGACGTTCTAGTTGTAGATTCATGTTGGTGGTCGCGTTTGTGTGCTGTGCCCGTTTGAGGTCGATGCGTTTTTAGCATAAGTGTGATCATTCTTACAATAGTTTCGATAAAATCGACATTAAAGTCAGACTAGTGGGGTGGTTAAGCGCTGTACAAATTCTGCCCTATAAAGGGTTAAAATTAAATCACATTAAATGTTTAAAAGAGCTAAATTCCTTGTTATTTGCCTTCTTTTGTGGTTTTTAATATCTATGCTTCGAAGGATGCAGTTCAGACTACGCTATATATACGACTATAATTAATAGCAAATATTGTATAGCACAACGATACCGCTCAGCATACATTTTATATGAACACGTTCACACAATTCTATGCTATAAAGTATTGACTCGCTGTTCGCGATAAACTTGAGCGATTCTCAGAGCTATCCCCGCCCCGCGTCACTTCTATTCTACCCCGTCCATCGTCCGACGGATCGCCGTCAAATAACGTGGTATACATAGTAGACAGGCTTGCGATATAGCGTATAGTCTGAAGGTCATGCTATATAGCTTAAGACGCAATATGCTTTACTATATAGCGAAACAGTATAGCTTAATCTGAACTGCGCTTTATAGATTCGAGCAATGCGTGTCAGTACACAGTTTTTGGTGTAATTAGTCGAGTGGCGAGGCACGTGTAACATTTAAGCGTGTCTTACAAACGGAGTGTAATAAATATACGCGATTATTGTTGTCTATAAATCCAGGTTGGACTTCCCCGATAATAAACCTTTCTTCTCAAAGAAACACTCATGATACCTTAAGGAAACGATGAGCTGCATGAGATATTCATGTTGAAGGCTCCACATGATTGTTTCAGTACAATTCTATAGCACCCGAAACAATCGGGCAGTCAAATCTGTCCGTACTATATTATTAACATAGTCGGGAGCCAGCGGGCATTGTCTTGGCGATAGGTGGCGTGTCTGTGGTAACTGATATATGGTATATTGTCAAACGCCACGTCACGATAGAAACGGCGCGGCATTGTGCCGCTGTTTCGACTGTTTGTCGACCTGCATTTTGTTGGGAGATTAAATCTTGCATATAAATGAGTTTTAAATTACGTTAAATGCAGCAATAAATTTATTGTACCTAGAAGGAAAGTCACGTTGGAAACTAGAAATACCTATAATTTAATTTCTTTTTAGGGTTCCGTACCCAAAGGGTGAAACGGGGCCCTATTACTAAGACTCCGCTGTCCGTCCGTCTGTCCGTCTGTCACCAGGCAGTATCTCATGAACTGTGATAGTTAGACAGTTGAAATTTTCACAGATGATGTATTTCTGTTGCCGCTATAACAACAAATACTAAAAAACAGAATAAAATAAATATTTTAGGGGGCTCCCATACAACAAACGCGCTTTTTTGCCGTTTTTATAGAAAATGGTACGGAACCCTTCGTGCGCAAATCCGACTCGCACTTGGCCGGTTTTTTAACGTACCTAATATAACAGAAGACACACAGGAAGAGACAGAAGGAGCTCGTGGCTAATTATCAACCACACAGATCATACGATTTGCGAGGTTAAGCTACGCTTGCCGCGGTCACTCCGTGGACGGGTGACCATTCCTATCACATCGAGACCCCTCCGTGCTTCGGATAGCACGTTAAACGGTCGGTCCCGGCTGTCATACGAATACAACTGGCGAGGAGTAAGCTGAGCTTTGCACTTGTGTGAGTGCACATAGAATCGATTGACAAAAAGCAGTATAAACCGGTTTAACCGCTAGCGGCCCGCCCGACGATCCGGATCGTCAGTGCCATTGTTTTTGTTTTGTTTGTTTTTTAATAAACGTTGTTTATCTATTGTGTCTATAATTACAGTACTACACATCACTACTATACATCACTCTTACTTAAACGCCAAATCCACTAGCAAGTTTATTACTCAAGTACTGTAATTATAGACACAATAGATAAACAATGGCAGGTGTCGTCCTGGGACGATGGCGGGGCGTTACCGGTTAAACCGAGCAAAGGACGCGTCTGCATTCGTTCTCACACAAACTCTCGCGGACGGTACCTATGATAGTCGTTACGGGTAAATTCCAAAAGTCTGACAACCGTTCTAACCTTAGTACATCGGCATTGCCCAGTAACTGCGTTACGGAGGTCTGATGGCAGTCGCTCCGTGTAAAATACTAGTATTCAGCCGCATCTGGTTAGACTGGAAACTGGTCCCAACATTGTTGAGAAAGAACTAAGCAGAACGAATCTAATATGACAGAAATACGTATTGATTTTGCTCCAATAACAATATTTCACTGTCATTGTAGCAACAAGGTAATTAAGGGGCAATCAAGAAGAAAAGAATTGATTAAAGACAAATCTTTGTTACGAAGGTATTACGACCTTCGCCTTATGCCTTGTACAGACCAACCGAACGAACGCGAACGAGTGTAGACGATTCAGTGACGGCGAGCGAAACGCGTGCGAAGGCGTTCGCTCGCGTCGGCTGTTCTACGCGGCGTGTCGGTACATTAAAGGAAAATTAAACCGGATCGGTGTACGTGGTGTAGACACATCGGCGAATGCTCATTCAGCGACGACGATGCTAGAGAGAGGATGTGGTACAATAAATATAGGAATAATGGAGTGGTCAAATAATAAAAAAATATTTTAATAGATCTCTATACAAGGTTCGTTAGTCGGAAAGGGGCTACTCCTACGAAAGGGTATTAAAGTACTCATGATAATGAATAACTTTTGTTCTACAATTTTCTCCAAAAGTCAACAGTTTAAGAGAAGTAACTGTTAAAAGATTTCATAAAAAAATAGGCTAAAATCTATCCATCCTCAGATATGATCAATTGGTTTACATTTCAGGTCATATTTAGGGTCACGGATTAGAAGTTACATTTTTTGAATTCGTAACTAAAGCAAGGATGAAGAATTTCTGAAAAAATCTAAAATATAAATAATTTTGCATTGAAATAAAAATTATCGAATTTTTAAATTTTAACACTTACTTTAAAACAGTCATCAATGATACTTTAAGTAGGCTGCGGATTAGTACCCCCTTTCCGACTAACCTTGTAGAGATACATTTTTATTGGATCTCTATAATTGTGAACCTCGTTTGTGGCACCCCAAGAAATCCCTGTTCTAGATAGAATTCAGAATAGTGTGCCAGTGTGGCGTGTTCGCTGTGGTTCGCCGAGCATCAGTACTCTTCGCTAGCGTTAGCTCTAGTTCGCTCTGTGTGGCGAGCGAGCGTTCGGTGTCCATCGGCGAAATATATTCGTACGCCTTCGTACGCCGTCGTTCGGCTTGTCTGTACAGGGCATTACACGATCGGCACACAGACGGAACTTAATAACTAGGTATTATTGACTGGTAGCAGAAACATCGCCCGGTTCAATTACCCACGTATCTTTGGCAAACAACTCAATACTAATTTAGCGTGTTCGAACAAAGAAGTGCTTGTTTATCTCGTCACTATGTTATGATATTTCTGTACTCAGACTAATGAAACGAGAAGGCGATTCGATGAGATTGGCTTAATATCACGAGTTTGTGCGAGTTGGCGAGATAACGAGCGGAGCCACGGTATCGTCGTGATGGATGGCCACGCTGCCTACAGTTATTGTTCGAGTGGACTGTTCCGCTTAACTGATTTGTGATCGGACTCGCCTCTTAGATAACTGATGAACAAGCGGTTTTGTGCGCGACCGACATCCGCGCTCGTAACGTGTTTTGATGTTGTTTTTTCACATGACGTAGCAAAAATATTATGAAAATAACGATATACCTGTATCCTAACTAATATTATAAATGCAAAAGTAAGTTTGTTTGTTACCTTTTCACGTCTAAACCACTGAACCGATCATGCTGACATTTTTCAAATACTTACGTTGTCAGTTGTACTGAAACGGACATAGGGTACCGTTCATCCCGAAAAAAGTACAATTCCCGAGGAAAACAACAAAAACTATAATAGATGGCGCCACGTGTCTTTCGAATCATGATTGAATTGTATAATTAAAGAATCTTTAGTACTGTGCTAAGAGTTTTTTTTATTATAAATTAACGCGAGCGAAGCCGCGGGCAAAAGCTAGTTTTATAATAAACTAGCTTTCGCCCGCAGCTTCGCTTGCGTGAAATTTTGAACCCGTTAAGTGACGATTTTCCATACAAACTTTCATCCCCTATTTAACTCCCTTAGGGGTTGAATTTCGAAAAATCCCTTCGTAGTGGATGCCTACGTTACAAAAGGAACCTACTGTCAAAGTTTCAACTTTCTAACCCCAGCGGTTTAGGCTGTGCGTTGATAAATTAGTCAGTCAGTCAGTCAGCTTCTCCTTTTATATGTAAAGATAGTTTGGGTCATCCCATTTTTCCGTGGGTGTCCAAATAATACAGTATAAAAAAAAAACATAATTTTAACATTACCCAGACCTTATTAAATGACATCACGCCTGTATTCTCCGAAGGGTTATTCAGAGGTGTACAGTACACCCTCATTTTGCCGTTATGTTTAAGTCCCATGTAATAGGGGGCGAGCCCATTGCCATCAACCGGGCACAAATCCAGACTCCAGGCTGCTACTGGACCTTATTCTTATTTAAGTACCCTTTTGTACTATATTTTCTATGAAATAGATACACAGTAATAATACAAAGATTGAATGTAATGGCAATAGGCTCGCCACCTATTTATTACATGGGACTTAACACAAGAACCGAGACGCGGGTGTTCTTACTCTAATAGAAGAACACCTCTTCTTACCCCCAAAGGGGTTAACAGGCGTGAATATATGTATGTAAGAATAGTAAAGCTTCTTGTGAAAGAGTTCGCCTGGGGAAGTACTACCTCCATACTTATTTCTACCGCAAAGCAAAATGTTCCGATTTGAAGGGTATGGAAGCTGGTGAAATTACAGGCACATGAGTCTTTCCAACTTCGTCTGTAAGGTTGACAACGCATCTGCAATCCTCTTGGTGCTGTCGGCGTATACAGGGTGTAAACGAATTCGTGTAATTCCTGAAAACGACATGACTCTATTACTGAAATAGATTAACACCGCATGAGACGTAGTTTGTTTTTCTACTTTTTTTCTTGCGGTAGCAGTAAGTGATCGTGTCGGACCACCTAATAAGATTTCAATAAACAATAAGCAAAATATTTTTTGTGGTAGAACATTTCACGCATGAAAAAGCATGGCGACACAGCTAGCAGGCACGACTAGTGCGATACCGCAGTCATAGTTAACTCGGGGCGCTAAAATGACACGGAAAAAAAAAACTTCGGTCCGAAAAAATTACGTGCAGGATTAATCTATACCAGTAATAATAGATCACGTGGTTTTCAGGAACTACACGAATTATTCGTGTACACCCTCTTTAGGCGGCGGTAACCACTTACCATCAGGTGGGCCGTCGGCTTATTTGCCAATCCATTATACAAGGTTAGTCGGAAAGGGGGTAATAATCCGAAGCCCACTTATAGTATCGCTGATGACTGTTTGAAAGCAAGCGTTAAAATTTCAAAATTCGATATATTTTTTTTCCAAATAAAATGATTTTTATTTTAGTTTTTTCAAAAATTCTTCATCCCTTCTTTAGTTACAAATTCAGAAAATGGTGCTTCTAATTCATGACCCCAAATATTACCTAAAATGTAAACACAGCTGATCATAACTGGGGATTGATAAATTTTAGATATTTTTTTTAAGATAACACCTGTTTCTTTTGGGAAAAGTTGTAGAACAAAAGTTATTCATTATTATGTGTACTTTAACACCCTTTCAGATTAGTACCCCCTTTCTGACTAACCTTGTATAAAGGAAGAATGTGTGTATTAATACATATAAAGACGTTATTACGTAGGTACGTACATCTTAAGCCGCATATAGAAAATCCGTCCGATATGAAGACACAAATGCCGTTCGCAAATCCCCCTCCCCGATTCAAGGATGGTATGTGACATAATATCTGAATGTGAACATTTTATTTGAATATTTTATTCAATCAGATGCACACGTGTGCGAATTTATCTGTGTCATTTTAAATCTGTTGGAATTTATGTGATTCTGATGTTTACAGAAGGTATGTAAAAATATATAAGTAGATTACTATTAAAAAGCGAAAAAAAAATATAATTATGAAAATATTTTTTTGAACGCAACACTACGATACTACACATATACAAGGTGTAACATAAATAAGTGTACAACCTCTTAAGAGATCACTGTACTCATCTTTACGAACAACTTTTACTATGGGAACAAACCTGAAATCGCGAAAAAAAAACAGGTGTTCCCTACATTAATGTTCGCATAACTCGTCGAAAAGTTGGGAACAGCTGATTTGTTTTTTCGCGATTTCTTGTTTGGTCCCATAGTAAAAGTTGTTCATAATGCTGAGTACAGTGACGCCTTAAGAGGTTGTGCGTTATTTATGTTACACCTTGTATATATAGATACACATAATATTCACGCCTCTATTCCCCGAAAAGTTAGGCAAAGGTGTATGGGTGTATACACCTTTGCCTCATTTCACCGCTATGTTTAAGTCCCAGGCATGGACGTACAAAAAAGATCGGACGGAACTCCCGCTAAGACAAAACTGTGTCCCGTAATGGCGGCGGCTATCTAAGTGTGAATGAATTTAGGGTTGTCATGTTAGCCAAATTTACCCATTTTTTATCATTTTATTTTAAGACAAATACAGGTTGGCAGACAAATTTCTTGGAAATGTCGGCAGAATTATACCGTGCCATTTGAAAAGGTTAATGGTAAGAACCAAATCTCCCTATGAAAATATCTGCAAAATAAATGCCATGTTAGCTTAGATTGTTAATTTACATTTTGAGGTACTGCATATGTAACAACACACCGGAGTCCTCCTTTAGTTGTATTATATATCTCGTTAGCTTCAAAATGTAGACTGCAAATGACACTGTATTTGTTTGGAATTCAATCGTTTTCACCGTTACAATTTCTCATTTTTTTAATCCAATTATTTCTTCATACTTCATTTTCTTTAGGAAATCTAGTAAAAACATATATAAATAAAATACCTAGTAATAAATAAATTGAATTGAACAAAAAACTATAAATTTCCCATATTTAGGGTAATTTGCACACGTGAATATTGACAACACTGGCCTTGTGACAGATTCTTTTCTTCTGGTGAATACATTGATTTTATTGTATACAATTGGGAATTAAGTGATTGAATTATTCATTGACCTATGAAACGTGATTCCTGGATTTTTTTTCTTCCGATCACTACGGTTTTTACACCATTTCACCACACAAGACATGCTATATTTTAATTTTTTTTGCCGCTTTTTGTCCCGACTCTGTTGACGTTTACGCGTGTAATGACTGACTTTTTTTGTGAATGTGTGCGTGCCAGCCTGTACGTACAGCAAACTGACTGACTCTGAGTGACACAGTTTTTTGTTAGCGAAAATCTGTCCGATCTTTTTTGTACGTCCATGGTCCCAGGTAACAGGAGGCGAGTCTATTGTCATCAACCGAGCACAAATCCAGACTCCGGGCTGCTACTGAGAAATACCACACGGAAAAACCCAATAACACTTAGCCCGACCTGATTGAACCCAGGACCTCACGCTCAGCAGTCGCGCTTGCGAACAATAGACCAACGAGACAGTCATATACTACACTACTACATATAAACGCTGACATTTAATTGGTTGTTTTACTAGAACAAACGTTGTTCAGACCATGATCTACTACCATTAGAGAGAATAAAGAAAAAAAAAAACGTTGCTTTCTTAAAAAGTCTTGTTGCTCAAACGTATTCAAACATTAACCGTAACATTAAAGTACTCATCGCGGCAATAGCGGTAAAGTTCCCGGCAAATAAATTGAACCATCATGGCGCCGACTGCGCAGGTCCTGCCCTAGTGTCTTTGGTGGTGTCTTTTTTTAGAGTTTATTTTAAAGACCAATGACTTTTTTTTATTTGATGCATTTGAACTGTAGTAGACTATGGTCTGAACAACGTTTGTTCTAGCAAAACAACCAATTAAATGTCAGCGTGTTTAATAAATAATATTAATTAAAAAAGACGATTAAAAAAAATTACAAAAGATAAAGTTATTCCTTCCATACTAATTAGTTTAAGGGTATGTATCTCACGACTGGACCAAACAGCTGTCCAGAACAGCTTAATTAATTAAAGAAAGTTTATCTGCGCGAATGTTATCATCGTACTCATTATCAACAACTTTTGTTAACCCTTTATAGGGCAAAGGCAAAATATTTACTACCATTTTTTTTTTGTAAGATGCCTCCTACTTATATTTCAAACGTTTTTCCTTTTTTTAATGTTTTTAATTTTTATTTCTTTTTTACATTTTGTTAATGTTTCTGTACGAATCCCGTACATATAAAATAATATTAAAGGTATGCCATAATAAATTATTTGTATAAAGCCAATTATACTCCAAGTGAAGTTATCCGAAACATTTAAAAAATATTATAAAAATACGAGTAACAAGGCTATGCAATATCTCAATGTTTCTGTACGAATCTCGTACATCTATACATATAATAAAACAGTAAAAAAACTGTGTCTGTACATTGAATATATTAAAAAAACAATAGTTGAGGGGGATTTAGAAACAGTAATAGAGCACGAATCCAAAAAAAAAAGTCTGTCTGTTTGTCTGTTTGTCTGTGTGTCTGTTTGTCTGTTTGTTTGTACACGCTAATCTTCGGAACTACTGGACGGATTTGAATGATTTTTCTTTTGTTGTATAGGTATTAAGTTTGGGCAACATATAGGCTATAATTTATTTTGGAAACTTGAACACCTGATGCAGAACCGCAACAGACCAGCTATACTATAAGAGATACAAAAATGGTACCATAGCAAAAATTATTTCACGTGATAAGCATTTTCTGATGAGAGAATAAATTTGAAGATCTGGAACACCTGATGTGAAACCCCAAGAGCCCAGCTACACTATAACATATATCGGAATGACGTCTTAGCAAGAGTTGTTCAGCCTGATGAGCACTCTCTGTTGACGTATAAAAATGAAGATCTGGAACACCTGTTGTGGAATTCCAAGCGCCCAGCTACACCATAACACATTTAGGAATGACGTCTTAGCAAAAGTTGTTCGGTCTGATGGGCATTTCCTGTTGACTTATAAAAATCGAAGATCAGAAACATTTGATGTGGAAATCAAAGTTATCACTAATTTCACTGTATAATTATAAAATAACATAAGCTTGGAGTACTTCCACGCGGTGAAGGCGGTAACAGTTTAGAACTGATTTTCGATGACGATGGTATATCATTGAAAATTTGACTCTACTGGCCAAAACTCCCATTTTTTTTTTTTATTTCATCGAATAAATATGCTTTCGAGGTTATGTTATTTGAGTGTTTAATTTCCTTTTCCATTTATCTTCGTGACACGGTAGCCTACCCGGTAACGCAGGGGAGCAGTCACTTAGATTATTAGAAAATTCATGGTTATGCGAACGCGCCATATTGACCCCCAAAAATGATCAAGCTGCAAAAATTAATCAAAAAATTTTGGCGGATATTGTAGGGGATGAAGTGGTTTTCACTTCTTTCGACAGTGTTGTCGATCAGGACGACGCCACTAATTACCCAGTTTAGTTTCTCAATTCACTTACAGCGAGTGGTCTCCCTGCTCATAAAATAAAACTTAAAGTCGGTGTTCCCATAATGCTGATGCGAAATTTAACACCGCCAAAACTGTGCAACGGAAAACGTCTTATTGTCAACGCTTTACAACGTAATAATAATAATTGTTGCTACAATCCTCACTGGGTGTGGTGCCGGTGAGGCTGTGTTCATACCGCGCATACCACTCATCCCCAACAATTTCCCCTTTCAATTTAAGCGCACACAGTTCCCTGTGACTACATACTTTGCCATAACAATAAACAACGTTGACGACACGTTTGGTGCAGTGGCTAAGCAATTGGCTTCTGCGCTACGGGTCGTGGGTTCGATTCCCACACGGAACAAAAATTTGTATGGCCTACAGATGGTTGTTTCGGGTCTGGGCGTTTGTTTGTGAGATTTGTGTCTGTAAACGTACCCACGACACAAGAGAAATCTTAGTGTGGGGCAACGTTTTTTTTAAAAAAAAAAAACACACACAAGTCACAAGGGCAGACGCTTAAAGCCGCTGGTGTTGACCTGACAACCAGCTGATTTTCTGATAGCCAACTTTATGTTGCTTTTTCAAGGGTCAGCAACGCTTCCGGTCTTTATATATTAGCTCCTGAAGGAAAAACCCCAAATATAGTTTATAAAGATTTTTTTTAAAGTTGTTTGCAATATTATTGTTAATTCAGTGTACCCTTGGGATCCGCTGCGGAATTACGGGAAGAAAAGATTTTTTTGTTGTAGGTATAGGTATTAAGTCTGGGCAACATATAGGCTATAATTTATTTTGGAAAATAGAACACCTGATGCAGAACCGCAACAGACCAGCTAAAGTATAAGAGATATAAAAATGGTGCCATAGCAAAAATTATTCCACGTGAAGAGCATTTTCTGCTGTGAGAATAAATTTGTAGATCTGGAACACCTGTTGTGGAACTCCAAAGCCCAGCGACACTATAACATATATAGGAATGACGTTTTAGCAAAAGTTGTTTAGTCTGATGGGCATTTCCTGTTAACTTACAAAAATGAAAGATCTGGAACGTCTCGAATCGTCTCGCGCATCCCGTTGTTTTCCCGTTCCCGGGCTCTTAGAATTCGACATCAGACGTTTCAGATCTTCGATTTTGACGACCCCGTTGTCGCTGGCATAAGCAACAGGATCCGCGTACGAAGTCGCGGGCAGAAGCTAGTATAAAATAATATTAAAGTTAAATTGGATTATTTTTATGTAGCAACACTAATATTACATAATTCATTATCTGTGAACCGCAGCGATGGTGCGGTTTCCTATTTTTTTTTTTATGTTATAGTATTAATCTATACATATAATAAAACAGTAAAAAAACTGTGTCTGTACATTGAATATATTAAAAAAACAATAGTTGAGGGGGATTTAGAAACAGTAATAGAGCACGAATCCAAAAAAAAAAGTCTGTCTGTTTGTCTGTTTGTCTGTGTGTCTGTTTGTCTGTTTGTTTGTACACGCTAATCTTCGGAACTACTGGACGGATTTGAATGATTTTTCTTTTGTTGTATAGGTATTAAGTTTGGGCAACATATAGGCTATAATTTATTTTGGAAACTTGAACACCTGATGCAGAACCGCAACAGACCAGCTATACTATAAGAGATACAAAAATGGTACCATAGCAAAAATTATTTCACGTGATAAGCATTTTCTGATGAGAGAATAAATTTGAAGATCTGGAACACCTGATGTGAAACCCCAAGAGCCCAGCTACACTATAACATATATCGGAATGACGTCTTAGCAAGAGTTGTTCAGCCTGATGAGCACTCTCTGTTGACGTATAAAAATGAAGATCTGGAACACCTGTTGTGGAATTCCAAGCGCCCAGCTACACCATAACACATTTAGGAATGACGTCTTAGCAAAAGTTGTTCGGTCTGATGGGCATTTCCTGTTGACTTATAAAAATCGAAGATCAGAAACATTTGATGTGGAAATCAAAGTTATCACTAATTTCACTGTATAATTATAAAATAACATAAGCTTGGAGTACTTCCACGCGGTGAAGGCGGTAACAGTTTAGAACTGATTTTCGATGACGATGGTATATCATTGAAAATTTGACTCTACTGGCCAAAACTCCCATTTTTTTTTTTTATTTCATCGAATAAATATGCTTTCGAGGTTATGTTATTTGAGTGTTTAATTTCCTTTTCCATTTATCTTCGTGACACGGTAGCCTACCCGGTAACGCAGGGGAGCAGTCACTTAGATTATTAGAAAATTCATGGTTATGCGAACGCGCCATATTGACCCCCAAAAATGATCAAGCTGCAAAAATTAATCAAAAAATTTTGGCGGATATTGTAGGGGATGAAGTGGTTTTCACTTCTTTCGACAGTGTTGTCGATCAGGACGACGCCACTAATTACCCAGTTTAGTTTCTCAATTCACTTACAGCGAGTGGTCTCCCTGCTCATAAAATAAAACTTAAAGTCGGTGTTCCCATAATGCTGATGCGAAATTTAACACCGCCAAAACTGTGCAACGGAAAACGTCTTATTGTCAACGCTTTACAACGTAATAATAATAATTGTTGCTACAATCCTCACTGGGTGTGGTGCCGGTGAGGCTGTGTTCATACCGCGCATACCACTCATCCCCAACAATTTCCCCTTTCAATTTAAGCGCACACAGTTCCCTGTGACTACATACTTTGCCATAACAATAAACAACGTTGACGACACGTTTGGTGCAGTGGCTAAGCAATTGGCTTCTGCGCTACGGGTCGTGGGTTCGATTCCCACACGGAACAAAAATTTGTATGGCCTACAGATGGTTGTTTCGGGTCTGGGCGTTTGTTTGTGAGATTTGTGTCTGTAAACGTACCCACGACACAAGAGAAATCTTAGTGTGGGGCAACGTTTTTTTTAAAAAAAAAAAACACACACAAGTCACAAGGGCAGACGCTTAAAGCCGCTGGTGTTGACCTGACAACCAGCTGATTTTCTGATAGCCAACTTTATGTTGCTTTTTCAAGGGTCAGCAACGCTTCCGGTCTTTATATATTAGCTCCTGAAGGAAAAACCCCAAATATAGTTTATAAAGATTTTTTTTAAAGTTGTTTGCAATATTATTGTTAATTCAGTGTACCCTTGGGATCCGCTGCGGAATTACGGGAAGAAAAGATTTTTTTGTTGTAGGTATAGGTATTAAGTCTGGGCAACATATAGGCTATAATTTATTTTGGAAAATAGAACACCTGATGCAGAACCGCAACAGACCAGCTAAAGTATAAGAGATATAAAAATGGTGCCATAGCAAAAATTATTCCACGTGAAGAGCATTTTCTGCTGTGAGAATAAATTTGTAGATCTGGAACACCTGTTGTGGAACTCCAAAGCCCAGCGACACTATAACATATATAGGAATGACGTTTTAGCAAAAGTTGTTTAGTCTGATGGGCATTTCCTGTTAACTTACAAAAATGAAAGATCTGGAACGTCTCGAATCGTCTCGCGCATCCCGTTGTTTTCCCGTTCCCGGGCTCTTAGAATTCGACATCAGACGTTTCAGATCTTCGATTTTGACGACCCCGTTGTCGCTGGCATAAGCAACAGGATCCGCGTACGAAGTCGCGGGCAGAAGCTAGTATAAAATAATATTAAAGTTAAATTGGATTATTTTTATGTAGCAACACTAATATTACATAATTCATTATCTGTGAACCGCAGCGATGGTGCGGTTTCCTATTTTTTTTTTTATGTTATAGTATTAACATTAGGAGGCCTAGGAAACGCTGGTCTTAGAGTCGTTTATTGGACATTGGCCAGAGAAGGCAATGCATAGAGATGAGTGGAAGGCTATGGGGGAGACCTTTGCCCAGCAGTGGAACAATATAGGTTGAAAAAAAAATTTATTAACATTTAATTATTAGTACACTGTGCCAAATTTATAAATACAATCCACTTAATCTATGCTTATTTGCCCGATCACTACACAGTTTCATATCAATCAAATAAACAGTTCTACATGAATTCCCAACATACAAACAAGCAAAACTTTCCTCGTTATACCATTAGTCTGATTTCCGTCAGACCCGTATAGTTGCAAACTATTTTACACATTGTAATATGGCTGTAACCGTTACAATTCTTAAGGCAACATTAAACTAACAGGGTTATCATGCTATGGTTTCGTAGGATTAGTATTTAACATGTTTTAAGCCCAGCGATTATAACGGAGGACAGCGGATTAAATCGAGTACCCAACATTGTGTGTGATTTTGCCTTTTAGAAGTTAAATTAAATTACTTCTAAACATACTTAACATTACGCTTGTGAATAAAGTAAAGTAAAAGTAAAGTTAAGTAGAGCAGCATTATAATTGCGCAACACACTCGTAATCGCTATGGCTTTGATTTTGACAGGTCAACAATTTCCATAGCAACGTTTTTCCCGATCCAAATTATCCAGAACTATGTGCCACGCATTGAATATTGTTGTATTGTCAAAATCAAAGCCATAGCGATGACGAGTGTATTGCGCAATTAGAATGCTATTCTTTGCCTAAATACTACTTCAATCAAACCAAAACATCGTTATTAGGCGTTATAAATTAATGACACAGCCGATTATATTGTATAGGTACACTAGCTGTTACCCGCATCCTAGAGCAACTACTTAATGTACCCGAATAAAAAATATCCTCAGTCCTAATCCAGATTAATAATAAAGATTATGGTCTACCTGTATGCCAAATTTCATCCATATCTATACAGCCGTTAAGGCATGATTGATTAACAAACATCCAAATTCACAAAATCACAAACATCAAAACTTTCAAATATTAGTAGGATTCTACAGATACTCGAACATATTACGTTCATAGAACATGGCGTTTAAAATTCCATCCTGTGATGGGTGATCATCAAATGACTTCTTCCGCTCTGGGCGGAGCGGAAGGGAGTGTCAGACTCTTAAAACCCATCCGTGTTCCTCGCCGCGGTAACTCTTTCGAACAAATTCCGCAACTTAACTAGTATCCCTAATGAGTAACTCGAAGATAGGTACGTATGAAGTACGAGAGTGAAACAAATAGCTCTCTGCCAGATACATCAGTTGGTTTTGAATTTGACTACTTCTTTTTTTTAAAACATCATTGAACACTTCGCTATCTAATTACTAAAGAATTAATGTTATAACTGTTAGTAAACCTAAAATAAATAAATAATGTCAAGAAAACGAGTAACAGCGTACTACTGTGTGCTAATTACAAAAAACCGTAATTATCACCAATCTCTTCGTCCAGCGTGGTGAATATGGAAATATTACATTACCAATAAAATTTTGTAACAACAATTCGAATTTCCTCTTCATAATACATAATTTATAGAATCAAATCAATTAATGAATATTGGATTCTTAATAAAAACTTAATCATTATAATGAGGCTTGTTGACGCAGCTTAATTAAGAGCGCTTAATAATCTAAATAATCCAAAAAGTTTAACAGCCGCTAATAAAATTCACATTAAAACGAATTGCTCCCATTTTAAGAAAAAAAAACGCTTACTCTTACTGAGGAAACTGATTAAAAATTCGAAGCAAATGAAGAACGATTCTTAATGTTCTTAAAAAACTCAACTCAATTTTTTTTCTATTTCTTTGACCTCGAATCAGCGCTCAAAAACTTCACTAATTTACGTCAATAGATGCAGTCGAATCTTCGTATAGTGAAAAGCTAAATTAGGCATTGTGATGTCGACATAGGATTTAAATTAGTTTGTTGGTATTTCTAAGTTTATATGGCGGTGTGCCTTGGCGCGCGTTCTGGCGGTCTATGTACAGTCAGCTGCACTAATTGGTTACCCCCCTCAAGAACAAAATTGTTCGGGAGAGGGGTAAACAGTTGGTGCAGCTGACTGTACACTCGGGACTTTTTTCGTGAATTTTGTACTAGATAGTCCATGTGTTACCACGTCAATAGTACCACGTGTAGAACCAATATGTGAAGTTTTTTTTTTTTCATTCTTACTAATAAAATACAATTTCCTAACAAATTAAAATTCATGACGTTATTGACTTGTAAAAATGTCTGTAACAGATTTATTTACAGAAATAAATATAATTTTATTTCATCATTTCATTTCATGTGAATCAATCAGCCCAGTACTATACCACATTCACAGGAGCATAAGGCAAAATGTAAACAAAACGTAACCAATTTGTTAGGAGACCCACTACGTTTGTCTTTAAGAAAAACTAAAAATTTCCCAACACTTAGTTTATTAATAAAAAAAAAAAACTTTTTACAAACAGACTGCACTGACTTCCCTACTTTAACTTGTTTTTTTGAGAGTACCAGCGTACATGGAATTCAGATTCTAACTAATACCACAAACAAACAAAACCCACTCTAAAATTATAGCCATTGTATTTCTTGTAATTGACACCTCTGAACAAAGGAATGATTCGAAAAGTGGGTAGTACTTTGTTGACATTTTATCTCATGCTTTAATGAATATGCTATAACTAGCTTTCGCCCGCAGCTTCGCTTGCGTGAAATTTTGAACCCGTTAAGTGACGATTTTCCATAAAAACTTTCATCCCCTATTTAACTCCCTTAGGGGTTAAAATTCGAAAAATCCCTTCTTAGTGGATGCTTATGTTACAAAAGGAACCTGCTGTCAAAATTCCAAGTTTCTAACCCCAGCGGTTTAGGCTATGCGTTGATAGATCAGTCAGTCAGTCAGTCAGCTTCTCCTTTTATATGTATAGATTAAAACAATTCTACCCTAATTTTTAAATTAACGTTACATTAGATTATACTAAGTACTTATACAGAGATATTATAACCAATACAAAATTATTACATATAACGTTACCAACACAGTAACGAAACACTGGCCCATTTGAAACGAGCACAAGAAAAAGCTTGCGGCGAATCCCTTTAAGAGGGGAATTAAAGTGTTCCCTTTGACACCGAGAGAGATTGGAAACGGTTGCATTCGTTTGTGGACCGTGCCTCGTAAGTAGAGGACTGTATAAACAACTACAAAGGCGTACTATGCTGTAATGTGCATACATATGGTAGATTAGAAGCATTACTAGATAATAAGATGTCTAAACCAGATTAAGAAAAAAAATTAAAAAAAAACTACAAACTATTTTTTGTCTTGTATGTTCCGCTGCCTCGTTGGTCTATTGGGTTTTTCACAGTAGAATTTCTCAGTAGTAGCTCGGAGTTTGGATTTGTGCCCGGTCGATGGCAATAGGCTCGCCCCCTATTACATGGGACTTAAACTTAACGGCGAAATGAGGGTGTACTAATGGGTGTTATGTAAAAAAATCTACGAACATTTTTTTTTCTGCCTCATTCGTCTAGTTGTCGCAAGCGCGACTGCTGAACGTGAGGTTCTGGGTTCGATCCCCAGATCGGGCAAAGTATTATTGGATTTTTTCGTATGGAATTTCTCAGTTGCAGTCCGGAGTCTGGATTTGTGCCCGGTTGATGGCAATAGGCTCGCCCCCACATAGTACTTAAACAAAAGGGCAAAATGAAGGTGTACTATAATACACCTCTGCGCAACCCTTCGGAGAATATAAGCGTGATGTTATGTTGATAAAACTAAAGATTTTTAGGGACTGTCCAATTAAACTCAAAAAAACACTTGGCAAGATATGATACATATATTTGAGACAATAATGAACAATACAAGTCCACCATGATTGATATCGAGGCGATGGTCAAGGTTACGATGCCCGAATAAGGTACCTATCATTTTTTTGTACGTTAAACGAGCTGCTAGTTAAAAAAAATACAGTTTTTACATCCACCATGTACCTGTACAAACCTATATCACCTAAACACTGTTTTAAGCTTTCACGGTTTGTCTTTAAATTTAAAATGTCACTTACGGGATATCTTCCGTGATTATTTGTTTGTTTGAGTTCCCGATATTACTATATCACCTATATTTTCAAAGTAACGCCCGCCCTACCTTTTGTTAAAATTTCGTAGTAATTTCGTAGCGTTTCGTAGCCTTGACTCTACGATGACAGGCTACGAGCCATTTGATTTGCTTACGTGCTACGCCTGACATCTGCAGTAAATCTGCGGTCGTAGCAAACATTCAGATTGTATTTCAACTGCATCTTTCAGGTATTCAGTACTGGGATTTTAAATTGCTTTTGTCTTTTAGCCGTGAAGTGATTTTGTGTGAACGGATTTGTTTGAAACAAAGTAGAACGGTTAAAAGTAATAGTTTACGAGTGTTACGTTTTTACTGTTCCGTATAGGTAGGAAAGAATAAACTCACCCTTTCCCCACACGTGGTTGTCTAAAAGCGAATAATAGCTGATTCCTATATTTATCCGACCGTAATTGGTTAAAATTAAGACTCTTATATCTTTTCCAATAATGAGGCATGGACCCCATAGTTTTGCATAGTAGTAGGGTCTACGTTATTTAGCTATCATAAGTAAAATTTGCTGACGAATAGTTTGGCATTCAAAAACGCTACCTCTGGTAAGCAAAACGATTCGTTTTTGGCCTATAATAGTGATAATCCCGTACGAACAGTACCTGTTCGTACGGGATTATTACGTCAAAAGGGTGGGCTGTGATCACCAATTCATCTGCCAAGCACAGTGATTACGGCAATTTTCCCTTTGACCGTTCATTGAGAGGCTCGTTCATTTATGGGCTGAAATGACGTTTTCACGATGAATTGTTAGATCATACTCTTGTACGCTCGTCAACGCGCAATCAACATTCATTCTTTGGTTTGCAAAAAATCTGGCATCTCAACTTTGGTACTAAGAAAATCCACATGATATAGATCAGTTGAGGGATCCATCCGGTTCCCTACTCATGTAGTGAAATCCCTTAATGACCTCTTACGACCCGTACAGTAGGAAATGGGATGGCCCGTCCTTAGGCCGAATTTAAACAGTGATCCAACATTTATTTAAACTGCTATACAACATGAGTGATCAAATATTTATTTTAACAATGATCAAATAAGTATTCATGCGGTGATCCAACATTTATTTAAATAGTGATCCAACATTTATTTAAACAGTGATCAAATATTTATTGAAACTGATCCAACATTTTTATTTCAATAGTGATCCAACATTTATTTAAAGAGTGTTGAAATATTCGTTCAAACAGTGATCCAACATTAGTAGTGATACAACGTTAAACTATCAAGCAACTATATAAAATGACTAGTTCGATTCTCCAGCGATATATCAGTATTTCTTTTCAAATAAAGAGAGAGTATTTTGGTTGACCAATCAAATTTATTGACATGTGAATTGACAACAGATTAAATTGATCAACCTTTAAAAAACCGATGGACTGACTGAATGAACTCTCCCCACTGACCCATCTCAATGCATCACCTTACTTAGCTTTTGCTCATAGCTTTACTAAAAAAATTAAGTACATTGTATATAAGGTTGTGTGCATAGTTATAAAACTATAACTATGCACACAACCTTATGCAGGGGGTGCATGAAAAGAGCCTCCACGAGTGACGATGCTTCGGTACATCCGGCGCACCCTGGGCAGTCAGCCTCGCTACCATCCTTGCTGACTGGCTAATCTTTTCACCACGGCATGAGCTATTCTTGTATAGCTCATGCCTACACGATAGAAGAGAAGAGAAGAAGAAGTTATAAAACTACTGTCGGTATGTTTGGACTAAACTCGTAAACTACAAAAGAAAGCTCTTTAGAATCATTGGGGAAATGACGATAATTTTCAATGATTTAGGTGAACTCGCTGACAAATACAAATGTCATCCCGGAAACATCGCCATAAGCCAATCATGATGAAAGGTCGTCAAGAAATATTGTAACAATAATCAGGGAAGAGATTAGAGTAAACGAACTAGTAGTAGAAGTCAATTAGATATCTGCTAATTAAGTAAAAAACACTTCGAAACTTCACGTGACCAGAGGGCTGGCTTATTCTTTGGCAAGAAATTAGCGTTGCCATCCAGCGTGGCAACGCTGCCATTCTTCTGAGCACGCTCCTATATGAAAGTGATGTGGAGGAAACATTTCGACGCATAAATGCACTCTCAAACTTGTTTTACTTTCGAACGAATTATTTGATCATTTGTGCAAATATTTGAGCAGGCGATCGCTGGCGAAAATTCTTCAAAATTTGGTTATTATTGTCTTATTCTATTGCATAAACCTTAACACCATCAATCAATCACATTAAACCTTCATCCTTCAACTCAAGTAATGTAACAGCATCATAAAGATAAAAACCACTTATAAATGAACATTGTCTCCAAAACGCGGTGTTCTTCAATTAGGCAGGGATCGAAAGTTGTAACATTCTGTAATATCAGCGAGTGCTTGTTACGACATGATTGACAGATTGTTGGCAGCGCCCTCGACTGTAACATAAGCTGGAAATATGCTTATGAACAAAATTGAACGCGTATTATATACTTCATTATGACTTGTTGCTAAGTAAATATTGGCTATGCTGTTATGTTACACGTTTTCAGCTACGATAGTAGAATAAACTGTTAGATTGTTATGATTATGTTTTATGGAAATTTTGGTACGGAATTTTAGATAGCTGCAATTGAATTAGATGTATTAGAAATGTGTAGGAAGTTGAAGCAATATCTGTCGCGTTTAAAGGAAAGTGATAGGATAGGAAAGATAACGATAGATAGACAGGTCGATAGAAACCGATTGGAATGTTTTATGTAATGATTGGGGTGCGTGTCTCCTACACACCTCGCAGATATCCGCGGCTTTCAATAACAAACGATCACACTGTCCTTCGATTACGTAAACCGATAGAGAATTTTATAAATATTCCGCTAGAAACGAACGAAACTTAGGACGATCGATAAGAAAAACGCTTCTGTATAGAAAATTTCCGCCGCTAATGTAATGAGAAGGTGGCTCGAGGAACGGGTAGCAGTAAACATCACACGGCGCAGTCGCATAAATTGTCTCCGGGTATTAATGCTATCGGAAAAACCATTATTTACTAACGGATTGGGGTGCTAGTGCGTGTACGTGTTTACGCGTGGTGCGGCATCGTGTAAGGTAGTGGTGCGCGGTACTTACGCGACGGGCGGATGGGTCGCGCGGCTCGCGGGCTTCGGGGGCCGGTCACCTCAGGCACTCCATTGATGAGCTGAGGCGGCAAGCAGCGCGGGCGGGGTCGCATAGACGCGGTCGCGCGCGCGGGCCGGCGAGCGCGGCGGGACTGGCGGCCGGCGCCCGCCGCACGTGGCCGCTCAGGTATCAATCAATCGATGCGCGGCGTCGGCGCGGGCGCGTCGCGGGCGCGGCACATTCATGTCGCGCGAACAGCTGACGGCCGAGCCCCGTAAACATGAATCGGGACCCCTCCCGTCCCCCCGGCCCGCGACCCTGCGCCGCTCACCCCCGCGCTCCCCCGTCCTGACCTACTCTGCGCAGGGTGCTGCCGAACGAGAACGCTTACACCATACAACGTTCAACCAAATACGATGCAGTCTTTTAATGAAATTGGTTTACATGAAACTTTTAACAAAGTTGTCGAAAACGCAACTAGTTGGCACGAGTGTCTATTATATCATCTTCGTTGTGATAATGCGGTACATTCGACAATATCATAATATTCTGCCTTAAACAAGCAAAATATCAGCCCATCCTCTACTCAACAGACCTTAATTAATTACTACAAATAAACAATCCAAAATTTCCATCAACACAGGACTAAAAATCCTCTCACATGAACGTAGTGAACATCCTACCAGTAGTCGAGAAGGGGCGGGCGGTATGCACGGCGCATGCGTGCAGGATATCGTCCTGATGCCGCTGCCTCCGCATCTCGAGAGCCACCAGTCCGCCAGCGACTGCTGGGGGGACGAGATCAGAAAACCGTAGATATATACGTCCTTATACGATAGGATATTGCTTGAAATGGACGGAAGGGAATGATCGGAAGTTTGAATAATTTGATATCTTGCAATTGCGAAAGTTTGGATGTTTAGATATTTGGATGGCTGAACGGATTTAGATGTTTGATAGGGAATTAGAATGTATACTGGATTACCATATAGGACACTTTTGGACCAGGAAAAACAAGAACTTTTCACGTGGGTGGAGCTTCGAGCGGAATTTGTGTTCTTATACAATCATAATTTTCTTTTATATGCTTTTGAAGGGCGCGCTAACGCTGACACTAATATTTTTGTTGGAGTCGTAGAGACTGTCAGTTCGTCCCCGAAGCAATAACATAACCATTACACCTGTAATTCTAAGGGCTAGATAAAGTTGAATTAAATGTAATGGTTTTATAACGAAAGATAACCCCACAGTTTACGAAAGAATAGATCGTCTGTTGTAATGAAATGAAGAAGAGTTTATTTTATTCTTCTCAATTAAAGATTTGTTAAACACACAATAAATTTATAACTTTAGTTTTAAAATACTCTTTTGAAATCGTGAAACGTTTTTCAATTTGTATTGTTCTACAAATCAAAATAAATTTAAACCTGCAAACTACACACAAAATATAAATAAAATAAATCTCTTGAATACGAGATTTCAATAGAAACTGAAACCATTTATCATGTGAGCCAAACAAGAGTTTTATTTAATGTGTAATTGAATGGTAGCACCTAAACGTCGCTCGTCCTGGACGGCAGCCAGGAGCAACAGTTCTTTACGAGCCTTCGATGCAATTGTAACAATATACTCTTTCTTTCAACGGATGCTTTGGCAAAGGGATCTGGGTAAAGGCTCCGCCTCATAGAATGCGCGGAGCGGAAGCGGTGCGGCGAGCGGTGACGACGCGATTGTTGTGGGTCGCGGGCGGCTGTCATGAGTCACGTATTAAGTAGTATGAGCGAAATCTAAATTGCCCATTGCTCTTCGACCCACAAATATAGGTCGAGGAGCAATGAAAACTTTAGATTTGATTTTTCCTTTAGACTAATGTCAATATGTGCTCATAGTGATTTTTTGTCACGGTGACTTTTTGTTTCCAAGTCGAATTCTATGAAAATATATATTTGTCACCGTAATGTCACGTCACCATAGTAAGCGTACTCCCATATATCTTCATAGCATTCGACTTGGATAACAAAAAGTCACCGTGACAAAAAGTCACAATCAGCGGCGGGCCTAAAAGGCCTCCGCTTGATACTAATTAATACATTCGTAGAACAAAATGATAAGCACTTTTCCATTGACTAAGAAACATAAGAACCACAGATCAGCGCTCAAAAATGTCTGAACCGAATGTAGCGAAACGCGGAAAAGAAGACTAGTTTACGTCAATGGGCGCAGTTGAATATTCGTATGGTGAAAAGCTAAATTAGGCATTGTGATGACGACACAGGATTTAAATTAGTTTGTTGGTATTTCTAAGTTTATATGGCGGTGTACCTTGGTGCGCACTCTGGTGGTATATGTAAACTCAGGACACTTTTCTCGTGAATTTTGTACCAGAGTCTTGGTCCATGTGTTTCTACGTTAATGCACTTTTCAAATACTGAATGAATTGTTAGTGAATTTTCTATATCGTGAACTAAGCTAACCTTTTCATTTATCCTAATGTTGGCAATACATAGTCGGTAAAATAGGTGTCCGGTTCCCAATTAAGTGTTTGTATGGTTGTACCCGCCACGGGCACTGAGTCTCACACGCATTTCTCCTGACCCGCTTTCAATATGACTGAGGCTCAACTCTTTAAATCGCCGTCTTATTTGAACACGGTCTATTTTGCTAGCGACACTCGTTTCCAAGTCAACTGCAAAATGAAAGCGATACGCAGCGTGACAACGCGATTTATTAAGTTATACGAACTTATATCTAAAGTGATTTTCTTTTCAGTTTAAGCGAAAATCTTGGCGATTTAGTGAATTGTTTAATGTGTGGGTGGCTTGTAAGTTGAAAAAAGAGATTGTTATACTTATAAAGTTTCAAGAATTTGATAGATTGCGATAGGCACTAGGCAGTTATATTGCAAAAACTAATACCGGGTGTAAGGGACGGTGTACCAAAAATAGAAACAGTGAATTCAGCACATTATTCTGAATTGAAAATACCTAAGTGGAAATGTTGCTCGGAATTTTCGACTTTTCTGATTTTTCTTTTCACTATTTTTACATTTCTCTGATGTAAAATAACTAATTGTATTAGAATACACAAGATGATGCAAAAAAAGCGTTTTTTTTATCGGAAAAATCAGTCAATTTTGTTGATATTTTCCACGGAATTTCAATTCAAAATCATCATCATCATCTGCCTAGCCTTTTCCCAACTATGTTGGGGTCGGCTTCCAGTCGAACCGGATGCAGCTGAATATCAGTATTTTACATGGAGCGACTGCCTATCAGACCTCCACAACCCAGTAACTGGGTAATACGATACTCTTGGTAAGACTGGTTGTCAGACTTTCTGGCTTCTGACCAACAGTAACGACTGTCAAAGATCTACAAATGACAGTCGGGACCAACGGCTTTACGTGCTTTCCGAGGCACGGAGGAAACTCGCTATGGTAAATGGTCACCCATCCACAGACCAACCTCGGCAAGCGTGGCTTAACCCGGAAGATCGGTCTATGCGGCTGTAATTATTTAGCCACGAGCTCCTCAATTCAAAATAATGACCTGAATTCACTGTGTACATTTTTGATAAGCTTGGCATATAAATAAACTCGTAAGGTAAGTTTAATTACGATAGCTACTGACTACTACTACTACTATGGGAGGGTCTTCTAAGCAAAGCTGTGGTGAGGTCTTTGCTTCATAATTGGTAAAGATACAACAGTCTTAATTTTACCAATAACACTCGGTAAATTATAGAAATCAGCCATAAGCCGCGACTTTACCGCAAAAAGCACTAAGGTATCCACTGCGTCGAAATCGTCCAATCAATATAAAAATTGTTGAAATCAACTTCTCTAATAAAAAATAATTTAGTTTCACTTTCCTCACTTACCAACAGTCCACTTAAAGTAATTATTCATGTGCTCATTAACAAGCGCGCATTCCTTCATGCGTGGTATGGCGA
Organism: Amphipyra tragopoginis; assembly: GCA_905220435.1. Lineage (NCBI taxonomy): Eukaryota > Metazoa > Arthropoda > Insecta > Lepidoptera > Noctuidae > Amphipyra > Amphipyra tragopoginis. Next base: position 21,612,956 of record HG991994.1, read on the forward strand.
CAGGCATGTTTGCCATTTCAAACTCGAAAGCCTTTCGACCTGCATAGCCGATAAGGAGCCAGGTTTTCATGGAAGGTATAATGACCTATACAACGTGTTACATAATTCCCCTTATAAAAGAAAATGTTAATCAAGTAGTCTTTTATGGTTGTTGTCATTTACCTCTCAGAGGAAATTAGGTAAGACTGTGTGCCGCCACAACTGTAAATAACTTTCTGGGTAGTCTACTCTTTACTTTTATGTTTTTAGGGTTGCGTTTCAGTGACGATTTCATTTTACAATGTGTCCAAATTTTTTTTTGGGTCCCACTTTTGTTTTAAAATATTGCCAATAGACTCTTTACAAGGGACTTTTTAATCCCCTTTCAGCTTTAGGGGTATTTTTGTAACACGTTGTATACGTTATGTGTTACCCATTTACCTGTACAGGGTGTAACGAATTCGTGTAATTCCTCCAAACCTTTTTTACTTTTCCAAGTACATTTTATAAGTTGGTCGACTATTACTCGTAAACTTGTAAAGCCTACTTAGTTGTGATAATTTTCCTTTTAAATTCGTTGTATATACTACTCTGCCGTGCAGGCCCTAAAGTGCAGTATGAGAGAAAAAGCGGTTTCGAGTAAATCGCGAAAAACTTTTTAACGCTGTTTTTTTTTATATTATTCATTTGTATGGTGGATATTTTTACTGCCACGAGGACTACCTGAGAACAAAGACTATATCTACGAATAGAAATATGAATTTAGTTTATTAAGTTCTAAATAAAACGATTTTTTCCAAAATCATGGCAGTTACTGCACGCAAAAAGGTACACGTATGCAGATTAAAATGCGGTAAAAATACTTGATACTGCAAAATCTTTGATTTATTTGCTACTTTGCAGAGTAATTTGCAGCATAATACCTTTTTTACTGCATTTTAATTTGTATTTTGAACTAATTGCACGTGTAGTATGTAACAAATTTTCCAACCTACGAATTATGTCCTAGGTAGGAATTTACAGAATAAAACAATTTTATTTATGGAATAAGAATAACGTTTATTTTGTAACAATTTCTGCTAATATTGTTACTTATCTTTAGGCGTTTCGAGCACATGCGGCTATAAATCTACTTAAGAAACAATATTAAATAGTAAGAATCTTTTTGCTTTCGCAAGAAACTTGAGATCTTTTACTTAATATAATACCTATCTAAAAATAAATCACAAAAATCTTAGATATCAAAATAACATAAAATAAATGCTCAACATTCGGTTCATGTTTACAAGGCATGCATAATCATAAAAATAATAAAATAGGGTATAATAATATGATACGCGTATCATTTACTCGGTATTATTAGGTAGGTAGGTACCAAAACAAAAGATATAAGTAAATAACAAAAACACGAATGTATCAAAAAAACCATAAGTCCTCAACATTACCCGTTTTATAAGACGGGTTTTTAGTCTGAACGGCCCAAAGCGAATGGACCGCGGGCCATTCGACCGTAACCAAACATCGTCTACGTTCCAAAGGACCGGTGATAAAATTATTTTGAATTTTCATTATCTTCATAACCGGTTGGCACGACTTAACAATGACCCTTTATTTTAACTTTTGCACCCGAATGTAGGTACTTGATGTACTTTTTATCACCGGTCCTTTGAAACGCAGACGATTTTTGTTTCCGGTCGAATGGCCCGCGGTCCATTCGCTTTGGGCCGTTCAGACTAAATACCCGTGTTATAAAACGGGTAATGTTGAGGACTTATGGTTTTTTTGATACATTCGTGTTTTGTTATTTACTTATATCTTTTGTTTTTGGTACCTACCTACCTGAGAGATTACAAAGTTATTTACACACATTTACATAATTACAAACAAAAATATACAAATAACGAAAAACATATCCTAATAAAACTATAAACTAAAATAGGGCATCGAAATATTCCTCCGCATCGCTGTCCACTGGTTGCGTGCCCAGAAGGCTGGCAGCATTGCCACGTTGTATGGCAATGCTAATCCTTTGGCCGAAGTAGAGGCCAGCCTTCGGGTCACGGGAAGCGTCGACCAGCCGCCTTGCTACCTCTCTATATAGAAGTCGGGCACTCGGACCCCACGACCTGAGTGTTTCGACCCCAAACGGCTCGAAAATATAATTACTGATGAAGTTATTATATTTTCGCCGCTTGAGGGCCTCCGCAGCTGCGGCAGCAGCGCCAGCACAGCCTGCCGAGCTAGGAAGGTGGGATGGTGCAAGAGTATCGACGCACGTTGCGTCCCATACCAGAGGCCTACCCATCTTCCATGGTACCAATGACATGCCATCTGGTCTCTTACCATCGTCACGTGCCAAGCCATTGGGTTCTAATACGGCTGGAACGCCGGCGGTGACAAGAGCACGACGGATAATATCATTTAAATTGGCGTGCCGTGCTATACGACCTGCACTCCTGCTGCAAGACAAGCCGTGGTGTCCGAGGCTGTCGACGGCTTCACCGCAATGGCAGCGATGCGGAGCACCGCATGGAGCACCCAAACGAAGGCATGTAGCGATCCGGAAAGTAGTGTCGTCCAACATAGTACCTATGTTGGGCGACGGAAGTGCCTGAAGCCATAGGCCCGACTCCCATTCACCCACAGCCAGCAGGCGAGCACGCTCAGCGGTTGTGATTGACGTATTTATAAGTTGATTCCGTATCACAACACAGAGCGGCTCATCCCACTATATCTGGGAAAATGGGTTGACGGGCGGATCCGTATTCGGGCAAGCGATTTTCCAAGCATTCAAAGCCTCGGTCAAGCACGTTACCTCAAAATTAACCAGTGAGTTGGCTAAGATATTCCTGGTTAATTTTTCAGTACTGTGAACCAAGGATAGGAATGCCGGTAGACTTATACTGGTAATTTTTCGGACGCCGAGGCCCCCAAAACGGATGGGGAGCGTAGCTTGTTCCCAAGCTCGGTCGTCCAAAGCTACCTAATAATACCGAGTAAATGATACGCGTATCATATACCCTATTTTATTATTTTTATGATTATGCATGCCTTGTAAACATGAACCGAATGTTGAGCATTTATTTTATGTTATTTTGATATCTAAGATTTTTGTGATTTATTTTTAGATAGGTATTATATTAAGTAAAAGATCTCAAGTTTCTTGCGAAAGCAAAAAGATTCTTACTATTTAATATTGTTTCTTAAGTATATTTATAGCCGCATGTGCTCGAAACGCCTAAAGATAAGTAACAATATTAGCAGAAATTGTTAAAAAAATAAACGTTATTCTTATTACATAAATAAAATTGTTTTATTCTGTAAATTCGTACCTAGGACATAATTCGTAAGTTGGAAAATTTGTTACATACTACACGTGCAATTAGTTCAAGATACAAATTAAAATGCAGTAAAAAAGGTATTATGCTGCAAATTACTCTGCAAAGTAGCAAATAAATCAAAGATTTTGCAGTATCAAGTATTTTTTACCGCATTTTAATCTGCATGCGTGTATCTTTTTGCGTGCAGTAACTGCCATGATTTTGGAAAAAATAATTTTTTTTAGAACTTAATAAACTAAATTCATATTTCTATTCGTAGATATAATCTTTGTTCTCAGGTAGTCCTCGTGGCAATAAAAATATCCACCATACAAATGAATAATATAAAAAAACAGCGTTAAAAAGTTTTTCGCGATTTACTCGAAACCGCTTTTTCTCTCATACCGCACTTTAGGGCCTGCACGGCAGTATTCACTACCTACACCACCGGCACGACGCGGACACAAACGTCTTTCTTCCGCGGCAGCGTTCGACACCACTGATTGACCGAGAGAGAGAGCGACAGATCCTAACTAGAACGCAGTAAAATATGGTTTCGATTGCAGTGGAATGAAGTAGCATTGTTCAAGTTACCAATTATAATGCAGTAACTGCTACTCATACTGCTATTTAATTAGCATTAAGTTATTTTCACCTTTGAAATAATACCGACTATACTGCAGTAAATAATGATCATACTGCAATTTAAACAGTAGCATTCATACTCGAAATTGATTTGCGATTAAAGTAAAAGCAGTAAAAGAAAGAATTTTAATTTTGCTGCACTTTAGTTGGTTTTCACTCTAAGAACCTACTTGAATAAGACTAAATAAAATACCACATACAAGTACTTTGCTGCGTTTTAATCAGTAGTTCGCCTGAAATAAATTAGTGATCAACCATGCAGTATTAATACTGTTGGTACAAAAACTACTTACTGCGTTTTAATTTATATGCGTCAATATTTGTTTGAATGTAGAATACAGATTTTTAGTGGTAATAAAGATATTTACTGCATTTAAATAGGTAAAGTGACGAGTCGTGGTAGACGTAACAGCTGTTACTGTATTTTAGTTAGTCTTATGACATATTTAGACTTGCAAACGTAAGTTACTGCTTTCACTAATTCGTCTTTTTAACCGTTTAGAACATCCTAACTAAAAACCGGCAATATCATTGTGTTCCTTATAGCGTGACCGTCAAGGTTCAATATTCAACTCAAAAACGTGAAAAAACCTGTTACTGCGTTTTAGGGCCTGCACGGCAGTACTACCGTGAACTTTTTCACATATCCAGAACTAACCGTTTAGCTTGCAGGGGGGGAAACTTGACTCTAACAAAAATTAGCACTTTAAAAGCTTAATATTTCAGAAAAAGATCCCTTAATCGAATAATTGTTCTCACAAACCCGCAATATTTTTGAAAGACCTATCTAACAACACCCCACACAATGGGGAAGACGAGAAAAAAAAAACGTTAACACTTTAGGTGTACCTACAGGAGGTACCATTTTCACCGATGTAGGACTTGTCTGCAGCTGCAAGCTGAGCCTCATACAACGAACATGGCATACCTACCTAGTAGCAGAAACTAGGCAAAATATTAGGTAGCTGAAAAAAACATGCTTTTGTAACTTTTTATACATACTCACGCCTATAATCCCCATAGGAGTAAGCAGACGTGTTCTCTTATTACAGGAGTCTGTACACCTAAGTTTCGCCTCTTATATTTAATCCGTGGTGAACCTGTTGACATTTTTCGGACACAATTATGGTGCCAGGTTTGTCGCCACTTACGACTCGCTTGTCCGGCGACGGAGGGTAATTGTATTTTTAATCCTAATCCTTCCTCCAAGGACAATTTTTTTTGTAATTCTATCGAAATAAGAGTGAAAATATATTTCAATATCACCTGATACACGTCATTGTTATGTAACACGTAGTAGGCCCATGCCTAAAATATCGAACGTACATTAGCAATATCAAAGGAGGAGGAACTCGTGGCTAAATAATTACAGCCGCATAGACCGATCTTCCGGGTTAAGCCACGCTTGCCGAGGTTGGTCTGTGGATGGGTGACCATTTACTATAGCGAGTTTCCTCCGTGCCTCGGAAAGAACGTAAAGCCGTTGGTCCCGGCTGTCATTTGTAGATCTTTGACAGTCGTTACTGTTGGTCAGAAGCCAGAAAGTCTGACAACCAGTCTTACCAAGAGTATCGTATTACCCAGTTACTGGGTTGTGGAGGTCTGATAGGCAGTCGCTCTATGTAAAATACTGATATTCAGCTGCATCCGGTTCGACTGGAAGCCGAGCCCAACATAGTTGGGAAAAGGCTAGGCAGAATGATGACATTAGCAATATCAATTTATTCCAGTACAGTAAGACACAACTAAAAAGTTACATCGATGTAGGTACCTGATCGAACAACCGATGGCAGTCGCTCAATTTCACGCCACTCACACTTATTGCGTCAGTGTAAAGATCATTTTTACTGCAGTACTAATAAACATACCTACGTGGTCTTAAAGTCGCACTCGGTTCGGAAGTAGGTAATCGGTTTTACGAAGTTTGTCGGTGCGACTTCATAGTTATGTTGTACCATGTATTGTGTTGTACTACTTGCATATCTACATTTCAAACCATTACTCATGCAATTTGATTGGTTACAATTTTCCTGATACTGACAGTTGCATACTCAAAAAAACCAGCACAAACAAAGTTAATTACTTAATTTACCGTGACTACCACCGTTATAACCTGTAAAGTGCAATGAAAACGCATTTTTTTCTGTTGCTGCAAGCGCGAATGATTGCAGGATGCATTTGCACGACTTGTCTCTGCGAAGAAGCGCACAAGGAGTGCGCAATGTTTCCTTCCCAACATCCCAGCACTAACGTGCCCTCGCCTCGATACCTATAGTTGGAAGAAAGAATATGACACACTTGTTTTCATAAAATTGGACAAACTTGCGGTACAGAAGATGTTGATCTGTATTCGTGCTTTAGCGTGCGATACTGACCACGAATGAATAAAAAGAAAAATAGTAAAAAAAAATGTTAGCAGACATAATTATCCCACCGCGTGTCGCGAGTAATACCTACAAAAATTATAAAAAAAAATGCAGAATTCGACCAGGCGAACGTGCCCCTGATGACTTATTCTCGAAGTCGTTCGGGGCACATCGGGATTTATTCTCAAACCCTCGTTAATGTTTCTAAGTGAAAAGGCCAACGCAACCTTTCGGCATCTGTTTTTTGGCCACAATTAGAGAACTATCTAATGGTATGTCTACACTAGTGCGCTTTCATGTTCATCTTAGGCTTTCGTCTTACGTATGCCTGAAGCGACATAGCGCATGCCTTAATATCTACTAGTTCGAGTCTCATTGCAATCAATATTGCATGCGCTTGACGCAAGAAGAATTGAAAGTTGAAAGCGCAAGATGAACATGAAAGCGCACGGGTGTAGACATACCATAAGAGGTCCATAGAAGAAAAAATCAAGTCTCTAAGCTGTAACCTACCTTATAACGGTTTCTCTTTTGTTCCTATCATAGGTTAAATAAGGATACGAATGATCTTTCGCTATTCGCCAGTAACGATACATAGGCTATAAATCTATCTTATAAGAGAATTACAGGCTGTGTAGGGCTTTAGGCCCCTCCAGACTCGTTCTTTAGAATAGTTTCAGAGAGTTCCTTAAGGTGATCTCACTGTTGCAATTAAACTTCTATTTCTATGGTCAAAAACAATTAATTAAAAGTACAGAGTCTTAATTTTTCTAGTCTTTCATAATAATAAGAATCAACCATATTATACAGGGTGTTAACGAATTCGTGTAATTCCTTAAAACCACATGTTCTACTACTGGCGTAGACAGGCCCGGCACGGGATTTAGCTTGATTAAAAATAAAAAAATTAAATTCTTTTTTTTTCATGCGGCTTTGTTACCGATCGTATCTAAGCCACATAATATGAATTCAGTAATTTTTTTTTTTTTGCAAAAAAAATATTTATTTTTGTGATCATTTCGATGCCTCGCATAAATTAATGAAAGTACGGCGACACGGCTGGCCGGAACGCCTAACGCGATATCGGTCTTTGCAGTCAGATAACTCAAGGCTTTAAAAAGAATCAGAAATTGAAAAGCAAAAAAGTTTTTTTTTTTGTTTCATTTTCGAAAATTCCTATTTAGGGTTAATCTGTATCACCAGTAGATCACGCGGTTTGAAGGAATTACACGATTTCGTTAACACCATGTATACGTCGATATAAACGCACAAAGGACCTTCTGGCGTTCCCTTGTCAGTCTCTTAGGATATCTACGCAAAAAAATAGACTGGTAGTTCTTTGCCGGAACCCACCCGGCCCTATTTCCCCACCTTTTCAGCCCTTTCTACGGTGTGAACGGAACTTCGGCGTGAACATTACGTGCGGTGTCACTATGCATTAATAGACGCAACAGGTGGCCGTGACGTGTCGGCACTCAATAAACAATTGTGCATCGTAACAGGTTGCCACCGTATCTAATGCCTACCGAGCAATTTAATGTGCAGCCTGTTTGCATGTGTTTAATTATTTACTAGTTTGTCTTCAGCTTTAGACTTTCTTGAGTTTGTATTTTTCAACTGGCAAATCTTATCGCCATGACCGGCATGATGTTAAGAATCTTTATTCCTCAAAAAGAATACATTTAGTCCGGTCAAGTTAGCTCAAAACATAGGGGTAGGTTAACAGAAATTCGCATAGAGCTGAAAATTGGTACGAATGTTCGGAACACCATTATAAATCAAATGTAAAAAGTCCCCATCGATCCGACACTTGCAAAAAAAAATATTCAAGGTCAAAGTTTGCAAATATGGGTTTTTGGCGTTTTTTAGTCAAACGGTAAGTTTTATGATAAAAATAGGTCAGACAAAAATTGTAGATTATGCAATTATCTATAAGAATTGTCTACAATTTTTCTCCTAAACGTCACCGTTTCTGAGATATAGTGGTTGAAAAAGTTGTATTCTTCATAACATGTGTTTCCACGCCACCTGGAAGGTAGTGTACTTGGCGCGTTTTTTTAACGTGGTTTCCCCAATAGGCCTATCCCACAATCTATTGTGATCCTGTGTAATTCAATACTATTTCAAAATATATAAAAACTGGTACTATTGGAAATGATGAAAGCCGTGTGAATTCTTAAAACTAAGGTCAAATTATCCGTCTCATTCATAATCATCTGATAATTCTGCTTCCTCTTCTTCTTGTTCGTCTTCTTGTACTTCTTCTTCTGCTTGTTCTTCTTCTTCCTGCTGGGTGTAAGTAAATTGTTCTAACAGCGATGCATCAGATTTCTCCTTACTGATATTGTACGAATCCTCTTCTGATGGTGATTCAACATTGGAGCACGACTGACCTTGATAACTGGTACATGTTAATCGCCATCAGAAGAGGATTCGTACGATATCAGTGAGGACATCTGATACATCGCTTTTAGAACAATTTACTTACACCCAGCAGGAAGAAGAAGAACAAGCAGAGGAAGAAGTACAAGAAGACGAATAAGAAGAAGAGGAAGCAGAATTATCAGATGATTATGAATGAGACGGATAATTTGACCTAATTTATTAGAAATTCACACGGCTTTCATCATTTCCAATAGTACCAGTTTTTACATATTTTGAAATAGTATTGAATTAAACAGGATCACAATAGATTGTGGGATAGGCCTATTGGGGAAAACACGTTAAAAAAACGCGCCAAGTACACTACCTTCCAGGTGGCGTGGAAACACATGTTATGAAGAATACAACTTTTTCAACCACTATATCTCAGAAACGGTGACGTTTAGGAGAAAAATTGTAGACAATTCTTATAGATAATTGCATAATCTACAATTTTTGTCTGACCTATTTTTATCATAAAACTTACCGTTTGACTAAAAAACGCCAAAAACCCATATTTGCAAACTTTGACCTTGAATATTTTTTTTTGCAAGTGTCGGATCGATGGGGACTTTTTACATTTGATTTATAATGGTGTTCCGAACATTCGTACCAATTTTCAGCTCTATGCGAATTTTTGCACTTTGAAATGTCTAATTTGACCGGACTAATTACCTACTTATTCACTTCTATGAGAAAACAAAAGAAAACATAATTAGGTAAAGGACGCGACAGTTTCGCCATAGTGAGTAAAAATTAAATTAAATTAAAAATATACTTATTCTTAGGTACTATGAATTTACCTACTCTATGCTATTATTATCTACTAGGTATTTTATTATTTTCGTATAGCATGTAACACGACAGAAAAAGAACCTATCACTTTTTACAGTCATGCAGTTTCGACAATACGCCCCATCTATCATGAATCAGCGCTCCATTTGGGTCGAAACTAGCGCTCACTATCTTCAAACACCACGGCACTATACTCAAACTCAAACTCAAAACTCGTTTATTCAAAGTAGACTAGTATTACCTACTTAGTTCTTTTTGAACGTCAAATTTAGGTAGTTACAAGTGACTGCACCCCCAAATGCTCCCACCCTTCACCGCTTCCTAGTGTTTATGCTGTGAAGAAGAAACGGCGCAACAAACTCCCCAGCAACACAGTTCAGTCTGTCAAGTGAATAATTAAATGAGTCTATACCTACACAAAAAACTAAAATATTAATTACATTGATTAAATTATGCAAGTTGATAATGGTAAACAAAATATTTACCTAGAACAATTCTGGATGAATTGAAAACAAAAGTAAAACTATCTAAATATAGATAATTCAACATAATATAAACATACAATTATATACCTACACTCAATATATATAGACTCTATATATTCCGATACATTATTATTACTACAGTTAATGTGAGAATAATGTAGGTCAATGTCAGTAGTACAAGAATAACAATGAGAAATTGCCTTAATGTTGTCATAGCATGTAAGAGCTGACCAGTCCCGACAGAGAGCACCCGTTCACGAGCATGACGAGCGCATCAGCATCGCTTAACTCAACCATATTGTAGGGAACTTAACAACCCAATACACAACGCCACCGTCAGCAGGACATTTTAGTGAGCATGACAGCCTCAACTGCCAGACAATAGTCAGGTTTATGTAGGAATACACAAAAAAAAACATACTAAGCATGACAATAATGGCTACATGATACTCACACTATGGTGAATAAGGTGAACGATAATATAAGGGTAAGGATAACGCGTATTTCGCTTTCCGTGTCCAACTGGCGACACCGGTCTCGCGAAATCCGCACGCCTTTGTATTACTACACAATTCAACCAACCCGTGCTCAGCTCGCGTCAACTGAGCAGGTTTTTGCGAACAAGCAACCCGATATCAGTTTTCTGAGTACCTACGTCCCTAGAAACAAACAAAAGTACCTACTGTTAGTTGTTCGCGTGAGGGCCAGGCCACACGGTGCGGTGCGGCTCCGGCGCGGCGCCTGAGCGACCAATCGGCGGGCACACGAGTGACGTTACCCCGCTCGTACGGCCCGCCGATTCGTCGCTCAGGCGCCGCGCCGCACCGTGTGGCCTGGCCCTCACAGTCAGAGGTTAACGATCTTTCTGAAGCTCCTGTGCACAAAAACGGCCATCAAAACTTTCAAGTTCTGTTCACAGATCATCGTTGCATAGCGTCGTATATCTGCGCTGCAACACTTTATCAATGAGACTGTTGAGATCAACCGGTCTTGTCTAGGCTATGAATAGAGTATGAATCCAGATCTTATGCCTCCGTCGCTCATGACTTTCAATGTACATAAATCTCGTTAAGTATTGTGATCCCGTACTGAGCCAGCTAAGGCCGGAGCCCCCAAACAAATAGACAAGATTTTTGTAAAAGATTTTAATGAAGTAGCAGTAGCCTAGCGGTTGAACGCTTACCTTCCATGCCAAAGGATCGGAGTTCGACCCCGGCCCGCACATCTGAAATTTCGAATTCACGTGCGGATCAGCCCTTCGATTCAAATCCTTTTCGATAAGCAGTTGTCGACTGACTCGGTTTGTTAACTCGGGTCTACCCTTTATAGCAGAACTTTTTACGTCATAACATTTAAAAAGTAAAACCATCATATTGCAAGAGTCGACGGAGCCCCGCTGCGTGGGACTCCTATTTCTGTCTGCAAGGTCGTCAGGGGTGCTTCGTTCAATTCGGCAAATAATAATATTTTAGATATCTATTACATGTCATCAGTCGTTCTTGTTTCCCTTAAAGCGCTCCCTCACCGGGAGAATTCGCGTGTAATGTAGGTAACAATGCAAGATTCGATTTTGAACATTATCGCCATGTAGTAATGCTCAAAATTTAATCTTGCTTTGTAACATTACACGCGGATGCTCCCGGTGAGGGAGTGCCTTTAAGGCTTAAAACGCACTAGCGGTCAGCCGCAATACGGCGTGCCACTTGCGGCTGGCCGCACATCGATTTTTACATGAAACCGCACGATCTCAACGCACTGGCGCACGACGGCTGGCCGGAAATCAGTGCGTTGAGATCATGCGGTTTCATATAAAAATCGATATGCGGCCAGCCGCAAGCGGCACGCCGTAATGCGGCTGGCCGCTAGTGCGTTTTAAGTCTTAGACAATGTACAGTTGCTGATTGTACAAGCTAAATCATAGTGGAGGAATTTGGGAAGAGATAAATAAAAAGCATGGATACAAAATAACATTTACTTAAACGTAACTTATTACAAGTGTCAGGTTACGACATACATATGAATCTGTTCATCTAGCGATTCCGCTTTACCTGCGATGGACAAATTTTTAAACTAAATATTACACTGCATTGAGTGCATTTGCAAGATGTTAAAAGTAGACGTCTGTGTAGTGGAGGGCACTTATGAAACCACTTAACGCAGTCCTGCAAAGACATGGGCGTTTTTGGACGCAAACGGATATATCCGATTTTAGATTTTGAAAGTGATTTCAAAATTCGATTTTGAAAATCGATTTCAGAAGCGGCTTGCCATAAGTTTCGATCGATAGTCCATTATTCGATTTTGTGAAATCGGTTTGTCTGGTTTGGATTATCGATACGAAACGATTGCTGAATGAAATCGAATTTTAGATACGTTTTGATAAATCGGACGCATACCTAGTGCTGCACACTTGCTGCGCTGAAAACGTTGCATTCGGTGTGGCCAAGCTTTTAATATTAGTTCAGATGGAGGCGCTACGATGACGCGTAAGAATCACTCATGGACGATAACGGCCAATGGTGTCTGTACACAATAATCTTATAAAATGCGCATGTGTAAATGGCTTGCCGTGCAAGAAACCATCGAAGTGCGACTAACGGCAAGTGTTTGCATGTAAAACTTATTTAAAAAATACGCGTATTGTAAACGCGCGACCATCTGAACCAAGTCCGATGATAACTTACTGTTTAAAAATTAAATACCTTAGTAATGACTAAATATGCTGTGTCAAAAATTCTTTGTTGAAAATTCATAATCAACAATTTTATTGGTACAACTAACACAATTTAGAAAACACTTATAAGTACCAAAATTACGTAGATTATTCAATAACATTAAATTTAATTTAGACAAGTTCGACGTTTCTTTAACTAAAAAAAATACCTCATCTTATACCAAACCACGCAAACTTACGGTTTTTACTAAATAAAATCCGAAATAGTATGCATGATTTGTTTCTGCATCGTTAATGCAGAACCGATCAATTATTACAAATCGATTGAACAATTTCTAGTACATAGAAAACTAATTACTATATTTTATCACATTTAGAAACAATCTTTATTTAAATAAACTCATGTTCATAGTCCTAACAATCGAATACCGTCATCATAAGCCTATACAATATAAGCTCTATGACCACATCCTATACGAATTGCTGGCCAAACAGATTCAGTGTTAAAAAATCACAAATAAATCATTAAAAGGCCTCGCTCACGGCGACTTTTTGTAGCGATGCAGTAGCGATGCTGTCGCGCATGTATATCGCGACACGATTTTAGAATCGCGCTGTAAAATATCGTAGAAAGTACAGTGCACGCACTGCGATCAAAAAATCGGTGGTCATTGCTCAGTCTTACCATGGATACGGTACAAGTTGCTTGTCTCTATTTACTACTTCGGAGGGAAAGAAAAAAAATTGTCAATACTGGACTCATCCTTTTACAGCGGATAGATTTATTAAGGGTTTCTTTTATCAGATATACAATGATCTTCGGCTATATCCCAAAAAAATCTACGGCTATTATAGAATGAAAATTCAAACATTTGACAGATTACTGAGAATTGTTGGACCTTCGACAGAACGGAATACGAATGGGCGCCGGCCGGCCCGAGTGCGCGATTTTTCTGTCGCAGTGCGCGCGGGGCCATTCAATTCCATACGCTGCAGTTTACTTTCGCGATAATCGCGTCGCGAGCAAACGCAGCAAATTGTAACAAATCACAATTTTAAAATCGCTGCGATTTATTGCTCGAATGAGCGCGCACCGTCGTACTAACTCATACGTTGCATTCCTACTAAAAAATTATCGCATGATAAAAAATCGTGGTGCGCGCTAGACCATACATCCGCGATGCTGTCGCTAGCTGTGTACCTTCACCCAGATTCTGTAGCGATAGTAGTAGATTCAGTAGCGATGCAGAAACGCATTTACAAAACGCGCGACAGCATCGCTACGAAAAGTCGCCGTGGGCGAGGGGCCTAAAATGTGTTCACAGACCGTATGCGTAGGTTTGAGCCGTTTCATAGTCAAAAATTGTTGATATCATTAAGCCCCAAATCCATTATACCCTTTTCGTCGCAAGTCCTGAAGTTTCTAAAAAATTTAAAAACAAGTTTTTAAAAGAACATGGCTATTTTACAGTTTGTGATGATGTCGTTTACGTTTTTTCGATAGCATTCTCCTTACGGCTACAATTTATGAAATGAACGAGCTGTCAGGACTCACCTTTGGGTGAACAGAATATAGCAAGTTTTAACGCGGCCGCACATAATCAGAAATTTCTGTCAGAAAATTTGGAATATTCCGATCTGTCCCCCTGATCTGTCACCTTCGGGAGACAATCAGGAATAAAAAAATCGATCCGTTCCCCTGTCACCAAGACGACGGACAGATCGAACGAATTATTTTTGGTCTGTCCCCTGCTGTAGCAATTTTTAGCCCGGCCACACACTATCAGAGATGTCTGTAAGAAAGTTTTTTTTTTTTTTTTTCAGGGTGACAAATCGGAATATTCCGGCTATTCAAGCATAAATTGACCAAAACACGGCCAATGTTTCGGTATATCATTGTACTGAGATCTCGAACAGTCACATACAAATGTGTGAACCAATAAAAAAGAGTTAAAACAGAATGTGTCCACAGGAATTATTACCGAAATGAAAATTATTTTATACAACATTTTACTAACAACGTATTGAAATGAATTTTTAAAAACATTTATTATACATATAAATACGATAACTGTACTGCACTCACTAACAAGTCAATAATTTAGATTTAACAAACTATATTCTTAAACATTAACTAATTTATAAAAACGGCATATTTCCTAAGGCTTGACCGCGTTTTCGCGAGCACATTTTCTATACAAAGCCGCGGCGCGTGCGCAACAACGCAGTCTTAAAGCCAAATTTCTATATTTCCTTAGTAGTTAGTTAGTATATTTCCTTAGCGTAGTGCAGTACAGGCCTAATGCAATTGGTATACGAACAAATTGTGGTATTATGCGGAAATTCGGACCCTGGCAAAAATTGATTTTAATAACACCAGACAGAAGAAAGTTAAGTGCTAGATTATAATTGCTTATTATTATTAAAATTAATATACACTTTGTTTCGTATTTTGAACACTCCATAACTGAGACTTTTAATGTACTTATCGTCGCCTTAGTGTGCGTCCTGAGTGACGGCGCACGGGCGTATTGCGGATTGCGGAGTGGCATTACCGTCGATACCTGTCCTTGGTGCACCTGGAAATGTCGACGGGTACGCGCGTGTGTAGTGTTTCTTTAATTTTACATTGGTTTTAATAATGTCGATATCAAAATTCAAACGTTTCGAACATTTATTTAATGCGCCGTTCATTCCGCCTGCGCGGTGCGCCGTCACTCAGGACGCACACTTAGAGTAAAAACCTCAGGAAGGTATTTGTATTTAATACCATTGCACGGTTCCTGTGGGTTTTCACGTGGACGAAGTCGCGGGCAAAAGCTAGTCAGTTATATTTATTAACCTTTTGACCGCCACGGACGTCTATGGGCGTCAAACTTTTGAACTGTAAAAAAGTGGTGTTCTCGACGAGCTATGCCGTCGGAAGCGTCGTGAGCACGTTTTAATTTGACGTCCTTAGACGTCCGTGGCGGTCAAAGGCGAATGGTTTGTACCATGTACCCAATAAAGGCTAATTTCAGAGCCTACAAAGTAAATTCGCATAGAGCGGCACTCTTAATAATTAAAGTAGCTACGTCGCCGCGTCGTCGTGATAAAATAAAAATGGCCAAATTGCATTCCCGACGTTTTCACTCTAAGGCGACGTTATATGGGTAACTTAACATAAAGTTAGTCAAAAAACTTAGTTTCAGGATCACGCCATTATTTGTAAACGATAGAAATAAAATATTTATTTTTTTACCATTGTGAGAACATCACTTCTATTTATTTAACCCCTGCATACAACATCCCACGTTAAGCACACTTCGATATCCGTATTATTCGGCTATTTATTCCAGGGATCATTGCATTTTTCCTAACTTTTTAATAATAATAATTAAATAATAATTTAAATATCTTAAAATATGATGTTATTTCTATTATTGAGAAGGCAAGAGTAATAATGTAAGTTAGTGTTGTGCATTGTGTCTGTATTTGTGAATGAATAAAGGCAGAAACAGACTTCTAACACTTCCAATGTTATAAGTCTGTTACTACCATAACTTTGTCTACGCAAACGCGAGACATATTTGCAAGAAAAAGGCGCGATTTCTAGAGAAGCTGTTTTGTAAAAGATTGAAGTAAAATACTACTTTACCGAAAGATAAAAGAAACTAAGTGTAAATCCTAAGATGTACACGTAGAAAAGCTATGAGTAATGTCAACAAGCTCATGTTTTTATTTTTATATTAAGCTTATATTAATTTTGCCAGATTTTAAAACGAATCACATTTAGTTACATAGACTATTACTACTCAGAGGTGATACAACTAAGGCGCTCTATGTAACAATTAACGTTCTATGTTTATGTCAGCCGTACCGTTAGGCCGGCCACACTTTGTACGCGTTTTGGTACAAATTTCACTCGTGCGAACACGTATGAACACGCACGAACAATCCCGACTTTCCAAGTACTATGGGAGCGCGCAGACTGGTACGATTTAAACGTACGTATACGTGCGTGTAGTCCGACGTCCGTAAACATTCCGAACTTGTTGAGATTTTTAAAACACTTTCGTGCTTTGAACATAAAACTGACTATTTGTAGGAAAAAACGTATCCAGTCTGCGCACGCAAGATGTACGACCAGTATTTATATGTTTACGTACGATACAAATTCGCATCCAAAGTGCGGCCGGCCTTATATTCTGGATAGGGGTATAGTCAGACAATGTGAGGAAAACCATACACAATTATAAGCAGTAATACCTCGCGTTGACTCTCTGGTCTATGGCTAACGCTGGACTTAACAGCTAGATACATAGATACAATCACGCTTTAATACATACAACAGATCATCGAAGTATTTTAATATGTTATTTACACAATTATGTATGTGAAACCCAGTTTGACATGAAAATAATGAATTAAAAGTAAATAATAAAATGTAGTGACGGTCTGCCAGCCAATCTTCTATTAACATAAGGCGACGTTCAGATGACACGCGCGTTACAACTACACGAATTTTATTCAAGGTGTTCACATTAGGGCTTTCATCCCGGGAGTCTCGGTCTCGAAAATTTCGAGAGTCTCGACGATTTTTTCGTATTTTCGAGATTCGAGACTGCTACCTCCAGTCTCGGGAGTAACGAGACTTTTGAAACATAAGTTAAATAATTACCATTATTAAAAAATCTACTAAACCACCAATATTTTCTTATTCCGGTTACGTGAGGTGATGGGTCGAAATTATTCTCTCACGGAGAATGTTCTCCGACCGAGAATATTCAGCAATATTCTTTTCGACGGAGATTTTTCTCAGAACATGGAGAATTTAAAAATGGAAGTAAATTACTCAAACAACCATGTGGAAAAAGCTCTCTTTCAACATGGTGGCGACAGACGGAAATACATACCATACCATTGCTATAAGATTCTAATATCCATCCAGCAGAGAGGGCTTTTTCTAACGCAGGTTACTTTTGTAATAAAATCAGATCCACTGAAAGTACATTAAATGCTCCTCGCTTTTTGCGGAGTGTGTAACGTTAGGTCGAACTACGATAGTGCGATGAACGTTAAGTCGAAAGATCGTTCGTGCGATGAACGTTAGGTCGAAAGATCGTTCGTGCGATGAACCATAGGTCGAAAGAACGTTCGTACGATGAACGTTAGTTCGAAAGAACGTTAGGTCGAAAGAACGTTCGTCCGATGAACGATAGGTCGAACGAACGTTCGTTTTTGGAACGCGGCAGTAACTTCTTTTTTGTCGACAACTCAGGAGCGCCTATAATTGGTTGTGATTACCTACAAAGTTGACATTTGGCTATTCAAATCATATGACATATCATACAAACTTTATGGACTACTAGAAAAAAGTTACTATAATATAAGTAATAATAATGTAGTAAAAATTATCGTCAATTATTATAAATGAAAATTACGTAATATTATATAATAACCCAAATGTTGTATGGACAATATCACTATTATTTTAATTGGGAGAGGTAGGAGATTGTGGTCAGACTCCTGCCTCTCACAACAAAATTAGGCCCTGCATCGTTTTACCTTTAAGTAATATACGTTAGGATGACGTAGCAGTATCGTTCCTTCACGCAATTAATGCTTGCACCAGCAGTAGGTCGATCTACAGCTTTCATAGCACGAACGTTCGTTGAGTTCGTTCGACCTATTTTCTTTTATTTTCGTTCTATGAACGACCGGACGAACGTTCGTTCGACGTATCGTTCATCGGACGAACGTTCTTTCGACCTAACGTTCAGCGCACGAACGTTCTTTCGAACTAACGTTCATCGTACAACGTTCTTTCGACCTAACGTTCATCGCACGAACGATCTTTCGACCTAACGTTCATCGCACGAACGATCTTTCGACTTAACGTTCATCGCACTATCTTAGTTCGAGCTAACGTTACACACCCCTTTTTACGTGCCCACCCCACTATAAAGATTAAAAAAAATACTCAGAAATATTTATTAATTTTACTTGTACTTGAGTCTGTAAAAGTTCAGTATGATTAATGAAGTGCTTTATTGAAATATTGACTGCCTAAATGCAGCCTCGGATCTTGAATTTTTTCGAGGTGGGGCAAAAACTAAGAAATGCCTCCCCGCCCGCTAATATTTTTACCTTTATCATGATCATCATTTAAGCCATCAGACGCCCACTGATGGATATAGGCCTCCCTCAAAGAACGCCATAACGACCGGTCTAGCGCTGCTCTTTCTCTGTTAAGCATATTTTTTCCAACTATACATATCTAAATGGAATGGCCGCCCTCTGAATTTGCCGCCCGGGGCATGGGCTCCGGCTTGCTCCCCCCTAGATCCAGGGCTGCCTAAATGCCTAGCCTTAAGAAACCTATTATTGAGATAATCTCGAAAGTCTCGTTTTTCCCGGAAATTTCGAGATCGCACCAAGTCTCGAATCTTTTTCCCGGGACTCGTAAATGTAACGAGACTGAAAGCCCTAGTTCACATGCTAACCCGCGTTATGCAGCAGACACATTGAGCGTATCTTGCGCGGCTCATGTTTCATCGCGTTAAGGTCATGGTGATCACATTATACCGGCACCGCAACTGCACAGTTGCAGCACGGTGTCGCTTCGAATTTAGGCTATGGCTAGCTGCCAGCGCGGTAACTACGCGTCGTCCGCGAGTTGCAAGCTCGCAGTCCGCGCGCCGGCCGCGAGGTGCAAGCTCCCTGTCACTTTTTTTTTTTTTTTCTATTGGACGACCTACTGCAAGGTCGTCCTAGGGGACGGTTTCTACGTAACCGGGCAGTTATTGGCGAGACCTGAAGGGTCTCCAGCCAATGGGGGGAAGTAAAATACTTAACCTAAGCTAACTACTTGTACTACACTAACATCATGACTACCTGCAACAACAGCACTAAGGGCGACCCCTAGTGGGACTCGGACCTCGGCTTAGGGCGTTGCTGGCGTGGACATAGGGGGGGGGGGGGAGACAGCTTGATGAGGGCTGAATTATCGGGGTGACTGCGGAGTCTGAAGAGACGACCGGCTCTACGACGGGAGAGCTCGGTGGATCGTGACCACTCCCTGTCACCGCGAACACAGTAGTTATATGGCATTTGTGTGCAAAGGAGCGTGGGCGACGGCGGAACGACGTTGTTTCGCTGGCGACTCGGAGTCGGCGCGCAGTAAGCACGCGGTCCGCTCGCTCACAGCGCGCGGACTGCGAGTTGAGTTGTATGGTAGCGGCAAGCGCGCTGACTGCTCGCCGTTGACTTTTTCATGTTGACATTATGAAATATATTATACGACACACGATTTAATGCTCGAATTTGAATGACAAGTTAACTGCTGGGTTGAAGCGGTGCCGCTGCGGTGCCGGTATAGTGTGCCATGACCCTTATGCGTATGCATCGCGCTACATACAAATTCTCTTGTGCTGTCTCACCACGCATATTTTATGTCGTTACGACGTGCTTAATAGGGCCTAGAAGTTTCGTGAGCGCGCATATTCTCGCAAAACACGCGACGCAAGAAATGCTGAGGGGTTATTTCACTAACCTATCATTAAGTGTCCGAACGCACTATGCCGAAGGTACGCGACCGAAGTTCCGCGGCTGATTTTACGTTCTGACATATACGGCTCATATGACATACCATAAATGCTGAACATACGCGGCAGAAATTCAGTTGCGCAAACCTGTGGGCGGACACGCGGGGCGCGAGCATGCCTGCCTCCCGCTGCTCCCCGCCCCGGATCTTCGTTGGCAATCTAACCAAACTTCAGTCGCGTATAATGTTTGCTCTACAGAATACGTTGCCGCCGAATTGTCGCTGAACTTACACCCGACCGAAGTTCGGCTGTACGCTATAACGCAACGTAATTTCGGCATAATGTGTCGTCAGTAATTCAAATAGCGTTGCAGGCGTTACCGTGCCGAATTTCGGTCGCGTATCTTCGGCATAGTGTGTTTAGACACAAACCCCCTTATTACAAAAGATGGTCTAAGAAAAACCCTGGTTTTAGAGTAGCCCCGTCTCTTTTTGTTATATGACATAAGAAAGTGATGGGTATATTATAAACATGGGTTTACCTTAGTCTTGGTTTAAACCATCTTTTGTAATAAGGGGGTAACTGTTCATTAAGCTAACTCGGTCTCTAAACTTTTCAATAGCTAACAATTTGCATTTCACCAACAAATCAATAGTGATAATGACAAGATTATTGAACACATAAACGTCATATTTGTAGGTCACATTTAGCTTATCTTGTCAATAGTTACGGACTGCTTATCGATATGTTGGTGAAATAAAACCTAAGTGTGTTGTGTCATTTAATTCGTATGGTTATAAAGGCGGGATAGCAAAATCCGCTTAACGCTTGTCATCTAAATCCTAATACCGGGGTATTACTGCACAGATCTCTACCTATGAATGAACACTAGATGAGCACGCTATGGTGAGTGTAACGCGCTCAATAGTCGAGCGCCCACTCGTTGTCCTGCAGGAACGCGTCCACCACCTCCTTCATCGTAAAGTTGGGGATCAACTGATCAGCTGTCAGCTTCACGCGGGTCACCGGATCGAAGTGGCCAACACGCTGTGGAAAATAGGTAATCATATTAATACGTGAACATCAATAGTAGATTGTTGCACCGAGCGCAAAGTGAGTCATTAATGCACGAGTGTTATATTGGTGCCCAAGCGCACGCGAGGGTACTAAATTAACACGAGTGCATTAATTACTCACTTAAGCAAGTGCGTAATCTAATTTTCTTTCAACTACCAATCTACCTACCGTGATCCATATAACATTTTTTAAAACTTTTCTTGCTAAATAAGAAATATCAAAGTTTTACAATGGTACAAAATGCGTGCCATTTGTTTTTTTTTTTCACCAAGTCGGTTTTACATATTTAGGTGATTTTTATTTTCAGCCAGTATCTTTTTAATCTAATGCATACATTTTATATTAAACTTAATGGGAGACATTAAACCTCTGTGGTAAATTTATATCTAAACAAAAAATAAAAATCAGTGCATTAATGTAAAACAGTGCAATAATGAGCACATTTCTGCACTATTTTGGTTCTAAGCAAAAAATACGTCCTTTGTGACCGGTTTTGTAGTGATTAATGATAACATTACCACGTAGTTGTAAGAAAAAGTATTTTTTTTATAAAAAGGAGGGGAATGAAACCTACTAATATCATTCGAAAGGTACTGTGCCACAGAAGTGCACAAAAAGAACATTATGTGTATGTTGCTGAAATGCATTTCAAGGTAAAATAATAGTCAACTTTCGCACACAAGCGATACTAATTAGAATGATTGTGGGAGCACCTATAATTTAGAGAGATTTGATCACAGTTATTGATCCTATCGATCGGTTACGTTAGTCTGAGATGATACGACTCCCGCTTGTAACCATAATCAGTATTACCTCCAAGTGTTCTTCAATATCCTTCTTCTCATAAGTGATGCCACTCGGCGTGATCACCGGCTCATTGAGTATCTCGAAGCTTATCTTGCCACACAAATAATCTGGGACATCGCGTTTCTGCAAGAAATAACACGAGTTAGTAAACTGCGTTTTTCTAGTAAAACAGTATCTTAAAAGTTATATTTTAATAATATACGTACCCTTCTTCTTTCGTCCATTTTAGAAAATAAGATATTTAATTCACTACTGTAGTTATTCTGAAAATTATAGAATGCAAAATTAGACACTATGTTACATAATAATAAAGTCTAACAGCTAGCTTTCTACAACCCCATCATATAATAAAAAATGTATCATGAGGTCTACTGAAAAGCTTACAAACCGCAGGGCAGCTTGTGGCGAGCTGTTGGTGAGTGGCGACACTGCGTACCTTATTGCCTCAGAGAGTCGGTCAGGGCCTCGTCTCCAGTTTGCCTTTACTGGCTGGCTGGAGTGGAACCCCAAGAGTGCCCGCAGGATTCTCAACTCTGTCTTGCCTTTATCGGCCGGCCAGAGGGGGGCCGCTAGAGCTATATGCTCGGGGGTGGAAGTGTCTAAAGGCGTAATAGCGGGGAAACCCACTCCGGGTCTCTTAGACCCGCGACGGCGAAACCGGGGTCACACCTCTCTACACCTCTAGCCGCTCACACGTCTGTTGCCCCCTTCGCCTATGTACTGGCGGCTTTTCAGGGGGCCCAGCTAGTGAGCTGGCGAGTCACCGTCTGCCAACACTTCAATTTTAAATTTTGAAAGGCAGACGCCGTTTTCTTCCGGCAATAGAAGTTATCTAGTCCACCTAACACCCCTTCCCATAGACCAGACATTTTTCACCATATTTTACAATAGTCTTGCACCCACCTGGGACGGTCCATGACTGTGCTCCAATAGTGCAGCCGTGGATAGTCCCGGGTTGGTGCCCCACCCCATTTAAGATTAAAGCTCTCAAAGGGGCCTCTGCGCGTTGGACCTGTGTCCCCGTGTATGCCTTCCAAAGGACCGGACATCTTTCGCACGGAAGATGAGCCGTGATGTCCAAAGAGATACATAAGTCTAACAGTATAGTAATAACAAATAAATAAATAAAATAATAAATATTAGCCTGTAACTGTCCCACTGCTGGGCAAAGGCCTCTTCTCATACAGAGAAGGAACGAGCATTGATCTCGGGGTTTCGGGTTGGCGATTTGAGACCATTACGTCCAGGTTTCCTCACGATGTTTTCCTTCACCGTATGTCAGTGGCGTCTTAGATTAACTAGAAAAGTACATATGACATTGAAAAAGTCACATTGGTACATGCCTGGGTTTGAACGCGCAACCCGGTGCTTAACAAGCGGGTCTGTAACCTCCGGGCCACCACGACACTTTAGTCAACAGTATAGTAACATGTAATTAAATATAGTGAGTCCCATTACATTCTTGATCAATATACTTTTAAGTGCATATCAACATGTTAGATCTATGCCCTCACTTAAGCTTAGGGCTGTAGCCAGAGGCCCTAGACCCTTGGGCAGCAAGTGATTAAGGGGCATTTACTTGTCGGCTCCGGGACACTGTCCCTCTCCCTCCCCCACATCCGCCCCACATCCGCTGCCGATTAGTACCAATAGCCGTGCACAAGCCGTTCTCGTATTACGTAAGTATCAGAGTAGGAGGAGGCTAGTTTACTCTTAGCTTATTTTGATGACGACGCGGAAGGGAAGGGTTTAAGCCAAAAATTTTGCTTACTTTACTTATTTCGATATAAATTTGAAATAAATTTGAATGGCCCCCTGCCATAAGCCCAAATTCATAATTCAGATAATTTGAACCCTGAGAAGCAGCACAGACCAAAATAATTTACAATAATCATCTAAGTACTTACACATTCATCTTCAATTTTAGATGCCTTAGTATTAACATCCTCTTCATTACTATTATCTAATTTCAGTGATTCTATTCTACGCTGCATATCTTCTGTTATTAGCCTGTCAAACAAAATAAACATTATTTTGGTTACCATGCAGGGAAATGAACCGATAAGCGACTCATTGTTGATTTCACCTTGTGTCCCTATCCAAGTAATAATCTTAAGCAGTCAACCATGATGTGCATGGAACTGAATCTGATTTAATATTGCAATGTAGGTTGTCAATCGGTGTATACTAAAGTCACTGATGCAAAGCAATAAACTGCAAATGGCGTTTCTGTTTTATTTTGGACTTTAGTCTGTCTACATAGCATAACATCATGCCTGTATTGCCCGAGAGGTTTGGCAGAGATGATCACATTTAATAGGGGGTGAGCCTATTGACGTCAATCAGGCACTAATTTAGACTCCAGACTGCTGCTGAGGAATGCCACACGCAAAAACCTACTAACAGTTTGCCTCACCTAGGGATCGAACACAAAACCTCACGCTCAATAGTCGCGCTTGCGACCACTAGGCCAACGAGGAAATCTGATGGTTACAATAGAGTACTTATCCTATAAGCTAGCCATACACGCACGGATATGCCCGCCGGATCTGCCCAACAGACGTGCCTGGCGGACAGATCCGTTTGTTTATGGTGAGAACAGACACGGATATGCCCGCCGGATGCCTGCCCGCTGTGCTCAAAACGACCGGATCGGGTACGGGGAAGGCAGATCCGAGTACCAACTGTGCGTGTGTGCGTAGAGACGGATGTGCTCTCCGAATTGCGCCTCAGTCGCGCACTAATGCTTTGGTAGTGTACACGAAATCACGGATCCCATCTGAGTCGCGCCCGGCGGGCAAATCTGTACGTGTGTGGCGAAATCACGGATCGGATCCGAGATGCGCCTGTCGGTCAAATCCGTGCGTGTATGGCTAGTTATTGAATGTGTACACCTAGCCGACGAACGCTAACAAACGTTTATCATTTGTTGAATTTGACCAAACTTTGTATAGAACTCAATCGGGTCTCATTCGATTTTTAGCGGTAACGAGCCCTGCGGGCCTGTCCGAAAATTGAACTACGAAGATTAGGCTGACGTATCGCACGTTTTCCAACCACGAAAGTATTTCGAATCCGACGATCGATTCGATTTTCGCGATTTGACATATTGCCTTTCGTTCACCGTACTCCCCAACGTTAATTGACATCTAGTAGTTAGTTGTTTGACAATACAATACGGCTGTATCTTGGCGAGTCTGAAGTTAGCTGATTAGCTGCGCAGTAGACAATTTCGTTTCTAAAAGATTCACTGCGCAGCCAAACAATTAACTTCAGACTCGCCAAGATACGTCGGCCGTATTGTACTTTCGATTGTATATTTATAAGTTCGATATTCGTCGTTGTTTCGTTTTGATCCGAAACTTCGACGTTCGTTTTTCAGAGTAGACCCTCTGTTTGTAGGCGTTCGTTGGCTAAGTATGTAAGCTACTTAAGAGTAGCAAAGAGTATGGTTTCATGTTCAGAAAAAAATACTAATAAATGAAGGAAAATCTACCTATTCAAATAAGACTGCAGTTCAATCTCCTGTGATATTCTTTTTTCTTCTTGTACATTCCATCGTTTTTTCCTGGCTATGCGAATTTGTGCTGCGATGTCGTCACCGAAGTTTAATTTCTGTTCACGCGCCAAATCATTTGCTAAAAAACATTTTAAATTCTATAAAATGGGTTGTTGGTTTTCTTTTCGTTAAAGTTAAGTCTATTATAACATCACAAATCATTAACAATGTATTTTATCGTTATAGAGCAGTGTTTCTCAAAGTGGGCGATAACGCACGCTTGTGGGTGCTAGAGGCTTACAGGGGGGAGAAATGATAGCGAATGTGATTTTTACAATGTGGTAGAGCTATAAAAATTAGGGGGCACTATAAAATATTCTCAAGGTAGACGAAATAAGTTTGAGAACCTGTGTTTAAGAGTAAAAACCTCGGGAATGCATTTGGTCATTCCACGTTTATAAGCTTTCACGTGGAAGAAATCGCAGGCAAAAGCTAGTCGTATATTTAATACGAATTTTATGTACCCAATAAAGGCTTAATATCAGTGTCTGCAAAATAATTTTGAATAGAGCGGCTCTTTTATAATTATAGACATTGTCATGAAATCAAAATTGACGAAGCGACGATTCACACACCTATAATAATTCAGCAACTCACCATTTTTCTAAAACATTTCAGATATACTTTATTTTTGAACTACCAAATTTTGAATCATCCTCTTTGAATTTGGCAGACTGCCAAAAATCAAGGTACCTAATTGTGGCAAGGACTGTAAGTTTATTCTTAAAATATTTTAATAATAGGAATAATCCTGACATCGCAGGCAAAGTGGTAAAATGTAATGTTACTGTATTAAATAAATATACACAGAGTGGTAGTGGTAATTTGAAAAGGGGCAGTAAGGGCGTTCTTAGGGGACGGTCTATGTTTTTTGAAAATATTTTGCTCTGCATTTACAGATTTTGAAAAAAAAAATAGTCATCAAAAAAAATACTAGTTTTCACAAAACATATTTATGATGCCAACCTATCCTATTTCCCATAAAGACCAAATTCTTCCTTTCTTGCTGACTGTACATTTTTTTCAAAATCTGTAAATGCAGAACAAAATATTTTCAAATAACATGGACAGTCTCATAAGAACGTTTTGCTGTAGCTACAACAGTTAAGGTAGCTGCCCTTACTGCCCCATCTCAAGTTACAACCCTGTATATTTCAGAATAGAAAAATCTGACTCTTTGCAGAAACCACAATGTTTGAGCATAACTCTCAATTTCTGAGGTCTGAAGTTTGACAAATGACATACATTATCATCAATTCATAATAATGTGTTATTTCTTATTTGTCTCGTGTAGTGTCGGACTTAAAGAATAGCATTACCTCAACTCTTCCCATGGGTGTTGTAAAAGGCGACTAAGGGATTTACTAGAGGATGGGCAGCAGCGTTCTCTGAGTGGGTGTACTACGCCATATCGAATGCCAAAACATCGAATATCAATTGATCGAACACTATAAATCGAATGTTCAAATAGTCGAACGTTCATTTCATCGAATGGTTAATAAATCGAACATTCTATAAATCGAACACTCAATACATCGAGTGTTCAAAATATCGAATGTTTGTTTGATCGAACGTTCAAAATATCGAATGTTTGTTTCATTGAACGTTCATCGTATCGCATATTCATTATATCGAAATATTAACATACTGACTACTTATTATATTGAATATTAGTATACAAAAATTACGGCTATGTCGAAGAAAAACACAGCTTAATCTTTTTTTTGTTTGTTAGTTATTAATTAAGGCCCTGCGCAGACGGCACACTTTTTGTGCGATCGAGTCTGCGGCGCACAAAAAGTCTGCATGGCGCGCAAAAAGTCGGTCGCGGATTTTTCACAGACTCAACGCACACGACGCACATCTTCGATAATTTTGTCGGCAGAGCTGTAGGGACGTAGACGCTATGGAAATCGTGCAGAGATCGCGAAGTATTATTTTGTACATGAAGTACAGAAAAAGAAGAAGAAATAGAGAATTTTGGGTACATCCTATACTTTCGGAAAGATTACTGAAGGGACAGTTCCATACTAAACATTCAATTCTGAAACAACATCCGGCAATTTTTTTCAAATTTTATAAAATGTCTGTTACTACATTTGATCTATCATGATATTCTGCCTTAGAAGTATCATAAATTGCTGGTCTGTTTTGTATTTCTTGAATTAACATAGTTACATCGACCTCTGGCGCCATGATAATAGATCGCGTGCGTTACGTCCACCCCTAGCAAATGCAGATTGCCGACTAAAGTGTGCGCCGTCTGCGTTAGCGCGCGTTGAAGCAAACGTTCAATTTTTTTCACACACTTTTTGTGCGGAGCGGCGCGCCGCGGCGCGGTGCGGTCTGCCCGAATTACACGGATTTTTTGTGCGCCGGACTTTTTGCGCGTCGTGTGCGTTACTGCATATAATTGCATAGGTTCCATTTTCACAGACTAAAAAGTGCGTCACGGATAGTCTGTCGTCTGCGCAGGGCCTAAATTAAATGTCGTGTTGGCCCTGAGGTTACAGACCCACTTATTATAAGCACCGGATTGTGGGTTCAAACCCATGCAAGTGTTTTTAAATATTCAATATAATTAGTATCATAATAAGTATCAGTATGTTAATATTTCGATATAATGAATATACGATACGATGAACGTTCAATGAAACAAACATTCGATATTTTGAACACTCGATGTATTGAGTGTTCGATTTATTGAATGTTCGATTTATTAACCATTCGATGAAATGAACGTTCGACTATTTGAACATTCGATTTATAGTGTTCGATCAATTGATATTCGATGTTTTGGCATTCGATATGGCGTAGTACACCACTCTGAGTACTTTAACAACCATACTGCGATCGCCAACCCGCCTGCCAAGCGTGGCGATTACGGCTAACCCCCCTTTGGGGAAGGCCTATCTCCAGAATGGACGTCTTTCGGCTGAATGATGATGATAATTCGTATTTGAAATGAGCATAGTAATTTGGCAGCGGCTTAGTCTATGTTACCTTGAATTACTACAAACTATAACCATGTTAATAGGATTAAGATTTGGACTGAATCCTTTTGACTGTCAACAAAAATATCATTGTTAATGTAATTACAGAGCTATTTATATCACAATAGTAATTAGGTACTTATCAAATTAGTTCATTAGTCTAAGGCAGGGCTGTCGAAACCACGATTAGCGGCCCACTTATGATAGTTTTGCCGCCGGCGAACCGGTTTTTAATCTATTGTTTTACTAGGAATCCTTTTCTTCCTTTATTTGATTGATAATGGTGCTGATTCTCTTATTCACCAACTAAACTAAAATTAGAGAATTGCTATCTTTTACTAACAAGCGGCGCGAGAAAAGGACGGTGATAGTAAAGAACTAAGTTAGAGATGTCAAATTATACTTGGGAGCAAAGAAATCGAGCCACTTTTTTCACGTGTCCTGGTTATTAGTTTTAGTTTCATGAATTATATAATTCAAAATACAAAAAAACTACCCTCATTGTAAAGGTTATCAAATAACCTTTTAGGCAATATATGTTTAGAATTGATCTGTTCCATAATACCAAAAATAATAACAATTATACCTACGTGAAAAATAGGAGTGGCTCGATTTATTTGCTCCCAAGTATAGTTTACGCCTTGAACTTCACCGTGTTTTTAGTCGATATGTTTTGAGATGTTGTCTAACTTAGTATGGATATTTTAGTTCAACTAAATTTGACAGCTCTTATTTACCTCCGTCTCTTTCTTATTTTATCGGTGTGAAAAAGATGGCCATAGCCTAAATTAAGTCTAGTTTGTGCACAACAGAATCGGCATCAATATTTAGTTTCTATAGCCCGCCAGATCATGTCGTTATTTGTATTGGCCCGCAAACGTCTCCGGCCTGGACAGCCCTCGTTTAAGGGATTGCAGCCATTGATATTTGATTTCAGCCAATGTTATACAAGCTTAGTTTTAGTATATACTAAACCTGAAACCAGTTTGTTCAGAATCACTAAGAGAATCGATTGACATATTTTTTACACCATTTTTTTTTTCATAAATTTCTGGTTTTTTTCAGTTTTTTTCTACCCATAACAGTTGACGGGAATAGACACCTTGAGGCTTGAGACGGTCCTCTCGGTCAGTTTCCGTGTATTAGACAACCTCTGCATAGCAGATCTCAGGCATTTCACACTTTTTTAGGGAACTTAACGCGACATAAACTAAGGTGTAACTTGGAGATTTACTAAAGAAAAGCACATATTCAGGCAGTTCTGATAAAAATCTTGTTGGGGTGTCTCGGTTTTTGTATAAAGTAAAAATAAGGTTGTATATATTCACTAAGCCCCGCAGGTGGATTGTCGGTAGGAAATCACTCATTTTGCCTTCAGAGAATGGACTAAATGTTGATAAATTAAATCATGAAACCAGCAATGCTTTCTATTTATTCCATTAGAAATAAGATAAAATGTAACTTGAAAGTTATAGGCAACATAATTCCACATGCAATGCCTGATGCATTGCATGTGGAATAGAAACAGTACAAACATCTATCTATATGTATAAATAAAAAGAAAAGTCCTGACTGACTCATCAACGCCCAGCCCAAACCCTTGGACCTAGAAAGCTGAAATTTTGCAGAGGTTCCTTCTATAATGTAGACAAGGAACAAGGAAGGATATTTCGAAATTCAACCCCTAAGGGAGTTAAATAGGGGATGAAAGTTTGTATGAAAATTCGTCACTTGACAGGTTCAAAATTTCACGCAAGCGAAGCTGCGGGCAAAAACTAGTTTTCTATGAAAGCGAAAAAAATATTTAGAAACGCACTTGTCAATTGTCATACACAATGCAATGTGTAACAGTGTTTCTTAATTATGTACTTTCATTGAAAATGTTTACCAAATCAGTTACACAGATGTATTACATACATTGAATATGTGTGATCAGTTTGTCTCTACCTTGAAGAGCACATCATGTACACATGATAGATCCACCATAACACTCAAATTATATCTCTAAGTTCACACACATAAGAAAGAAAATATCTAAGAACTCATAATAAATGCTACAACAAATTAAAAATAAAGTTATTGTCACAACAAACTACTATTTACCTCGGTGCAGATGCTTGATAGCTTCATCATAGCACTCCAGTTCCACCAATGCTTGTCCCAAGAAAAAGTGGCCCTTGACTTGGTTGTTGTCTATGTCCAATGCACGGCGACAGTCCTGGCATGTTGCCTCCCACCACTTCATCTTCAGGTGGCACAGTGCACGGTTTGTAAAGTATGTTGCTACTGAGGGATTTTTTATCTGAAATTTTTAATTATACTATGTTATATGGAAAGGTCCTGTTTCAAGTAGTTTCTGAATGCTCGTTAAAAGGAGTAATCATTACATGCATGGTATGATGATTTAGAAAAACGCACAGACAGAGGTTATAGATTATTCTAGCTCAGGATGAATAAAACATTGGTTTATGACAATATAAGTCTTTACTACATAGTAGAAAAAACTCTTTACGTCTGCAACCAAACGTCTATTGTAACTGACGTGTCTATGGCAATTGAGGTGTCTATTGCAATGCAACTGAGATGACTATGCTATGTCTTTTGCAGTAGTGGGATTAAACTGTGTATGTTGGTTGGTTAGTTACACTTGGTTTAACATGATGTAACATCACGCTTGTATTCCCTGAGGGCTTCGGCAGAGGTGTATGCTGCCGTTCGACTTAACCTAATTTTGAATTATGAGCAAAAATGTGTAAAAACCATATTAGTCTTCAAACTCATTAAAAATTATACATAAACATAAATAAACTCACGCCTGTATTCCCCAGAGGGTT
Organism: Amphipyra tragopoginis; assembly: GCA_905220435.1. NCBI lineage: Eukaryota > Metazoa > Arthropoda > Insecta > Lepidoptera > Noctuidae > Amphipyra > Amphipyra tragopoginis. Next base: position 21,644,437 of record HG991994.1, read on the forward strand.
GGCAGAGGTGTATAATAGCACACTTTTCGCCATTATGTTTTACGTCCCATGCATAGGGGGCAAGCCTATTGCCCTCGACTGGCCACAAATCCAGACTCCGGGCTGCTACTGCGAAATTCCACACGGAAAAACCTAATAACACTTTGCCCGACCTGGGGATCGAACCCAGGACCTCACGCTCAGCAGTCGCGCTTGCGACCGCTACACCAATAAGGCAGTCCTCAATTACACAATGAGAGCTTAAACATAGCCCAATAATTTGGTACAACAAAAACATCTGTATGTCTTCAGAATTTATAGAGACAAACATTTTACACATTTTTGCTCATTACTCTAAATTACGTTTAAGTACTCACTTCACGGTCTTTCAGAAATCAGACAGCAGTATGATAGACCATGATTTCACCTCATTGCACTAATTTTAATGTACTTTAAGTATAGAATTATATAACATATTCAGAACCAGCAATAAAAAACCTGTAGGTATATAGGGTGACTGGTAATTAGTGACCGATATTTTAACACATGATTGTACTCATGATAACAAACAACTTTCCCAAAGAAACATTATTTTTATTTTATTTTTTTCATTTAAAATTTATTAATAAACCGTTACGGAATGGATGCGGTTCGTAATTATAGTTTTTTTTTTTATTTTTTGTTTCATAAATAATGTTTCTTTGGGAAAGTTGTTTGTTATCATGAGTGCAATCATGTGTTAAAGTATCGGTCACTAATTACCAGTCACCCTATATGTATATGAGAACAATTAAAAACATGTGTAAATAAATATGATAATTGCTTACATTTTCTTTTGAGAAATAAACTTAGTTTGTCTTGTGAATCATGAATGGAAACTATGTGCATGTTGCAATAATGCACATGGGATTCAAACAAAGATAATTTCCACACACTAAGACAGTACCAATCTTTTAAACATTGTCTTTTTTTTACTCTGTATGGAATCTAGCAGTGGATGCAGACAAAACTGTCTGTTAACTGTCTGTATAGAGTCTGGCAAACAAAAGTAGACACTTGAATTATTTACAAACTTTTTATGATACAGCAATGTTTTTTCAACAAAAACATTTAAAAATATTTTAACACATTTTCAATTGCTATTTGGGAAATGTTTATAATAAAATTTGTATCACACGTTTCCTGTCGAGTTTAGGCATTATATACATTTCCTAGGGATTCAATACAATGACGGATTTCATACATTTCCGATAACATATACGTAAAATAAATCTTAAATTTAAAACTATCCCCTACATTGTAATGTGGATGTCGATCCTTATTAATCCCGAGGCACCTTCAAAGTTATTGTCAAAATAAGTTATGAGATAAAATCTATGGGTCTGCCTGATCCAATCCAAACCCTCTATGAGATCAGCTCAATTGTAGTCACTACTATATTGTTTACAATACTGTGTAGTCTATGATACAGTATTGTCGCTAGGCTTGCATAATGTTAGAAATTTCAAGTCAATTCGACAAGCAGAAGAGAAATTAATACTCATTGTTTGGCTGAAATCCCTACGCCAACTGTGAAAAGAGCTGATCATTTTCAAATGACTGAACCAATTGAAACAGCCTATAACCTTACTGTTATAAGGGTGATTCTACGATAAGAGGTAACTTGTGCGGCAATCAGTTTAAAATTGCTTTTTTATTCTAAATGTTGTTGTTTTTTGCAATGAATCATATCATCTTAATGTAATTTATAAATAACATCACAATTAAATGCCCAACTAAAGCACATATTTCTGAAATTTGAAGCTGAACCTTAAAAAAGTATCTACCCTGGCCTGTCCTCTTGTCGGTTTTAGTTTAACTTGCAGACAGTACATAGGTTCTTTGTATCAGTTGCTAAACAAAATATGTTTAACATGAAATTAAATAAATATAAGTACTTAAGTAGTATTAAATAAAAAGACAGCAAAAGTTGTTTATTTTCAATAATTTTTAAACTTAATTTTTGTCCCGCTTTTTCTGTGTTTCTACCCTGGCAAATTTCGTTCCGTTAATATAAACGTAAATATAAGACGGCCATATTCTGTACTGCGCTCAAGGACATCTATCGACGTGAAGTTATCAAAACTAAACACGCGAGCCGTCAGAGTGCCGCCATTTTTTATTTGTTGCGACATGACAGTGCGGAGTAGTGCTTTCGCAAGGTCATTGTATCTCTCCACTGGTCAATTATAAAAGTTGTAACATTCATTGAATGCATTTGCATTTACTGCCCTAATTTAATAATACTGTAACAGTTAAAGTGTAATATATAATTAAGCTCAAAAAAACTTACGTCAATTAAAACAGTTTTATTTTTCATGAAAACATCTCTCCCCTGTCGTATTTCCCCTGGGAAAAAAACTGCCAGGGGAGAGATTCACTGACCAGGGGAGATAATATATTTGTGCAAACTAACTCAGATGTAGCAAATTTCTATCAACATGAAAAAATTTGAAGATTGTGGAAGTATATTAACAACCTGGGCTGCAGAAAGCAAAAAAAACTAGCAATTTGAAGTCCCAATGTTGTGGAGACAACCATCAAATCATGCTATGGACTGTTACTTTTGGCTCACAAAAACTTTAAATTTTAACAACAAAAACAAGAAGCAATATCCTGATATTGCGTCAGTCACAAAACCTGTGTTGTATTCTAACGGACCACCCATCATTGGATTACCTATCATTGCCCAGCAGTTCTAGTAGAGAAAATGAACTAGAGCACAAAAAAATATTTAAAATGTTTTTTAAGGATTGATAGTTGCAAAAATGTGTAATACAGATATAATAAATATTTTAAAAACTTGACGTCCTAATTTTTTTCCACTTCAGTATCCAACTCAGGGTTAATTATTCTACCGATACACATTGGTTTCATCTATGGGCAAAAACCGTTGTAAAGTAGTGTAATTAATATGAAAAAAGTCTGATAAAAATGATAGTTTAATTATAACTGCTAAGCACAATGTTTAATAAAAGTTGATCTAATTTACGTTATTATTATTTTATTGCATCAAATTCTCTCCCCTGCCCGATGTATTTACCCTGGCCTTCTAAAAAGTACCAAAATATTTATAAATTGACTTGCCCTTACATGAAAAGGTACGTAAACGGGACAAAAATCGTAATATAAGTATTTAATGAAAAAAATCCCATTTTGCTCCTTGGCCGTATCCTCTACGGACTTAGAACCTCTTATCGTAGAAACACCCATAACCAGATTTCAAACAAAAACAAAACCGTATTGAAATCAATTCATCCATTTGGGAGCTACAATGCCACAGACATACACACAGACAGACAGACATAGGCCTAAAACTTATAAAACCCCTCTTTTTTTCGTTGGGGGTTATAATAAGAACATAAGTCAATCAAGAAATTGTAGTTACAGATGTCCTTGTGAATAGAAAATGTACATTTTTTCAAATTATCATATTTATCGACCTCTGTCGTATCAATGTCATTTAGAAGCAACATTTCTTGGTCAGTGGGTCGTCCAGGCACAGTCACAATCATAAAAAACAAAGGTGGAATATCTTCACTCTCGCTTGCATTGTGAGAACAATATTTCGACAGCCAGGTGCAGAGTTTAGTAGAAAATGTTATACTCACAATAGCCTTTGTGTAACAGTTCATAGCGTCCTCGTATCGTCTCAGACTGAACAGCCGATTCCCTTGCTCCTTCAGTTCTTTATCAGACAGGTTCGCCGTAGAATACATATGTTTACTCATTGTTCGTGCAGTAATCTCACTTGGTTTAAGTCAATTTTGTGACAACTATCATTATTTAGTTCGAGCGCAGTTATAGAAAGTTTACGCAACCACTTTATTCGCACACGATTCACGATTGAAGTTAAATGTTGATTATTTTTCTTCTAGAAAAATATGTTTGTCAGCTTTTGACATTTGCATATTTTGTTTTTTGTTTTTGACAACAGTAGGCTTGTTGAAAAAATATCGATATATCCCTTCCGGTGTTAGACTGCCCCCTCCGTACAGCTGTCAAAAGTCAGCGTCTGTTAAGCTGGACCGTGGGTACAGTACGTCATCGTCGTTTCCCGCTCGCGATATAACGAAAAGTTTAGCATAGTTAAGTTTTGTGTATCTCGCTCAAACTTGGACAGATTAAACTAGAGAAAAAAAGACAGAAATAAAGTCCAGAGTGTTGACATTGTAAAATTCTTAAATACTTGACACCTACGGCTTCCTCTGTGCCTTCAGAGAGAGTAGTTTCTGCCGTAAATCTGTAAAGGCTGACAATAGTAACAATGGAGCATGTAAAGAGCAGAGTTTTCCTACTTTCGCTACCGAACAAATATTGGTTTGCCTGAAATAATAAATTGGTCTTAAAAATATTAGAAATTTGTTATTTAGTTTTTGATATTTTCTAATTTTGCCTAATCTTCTTCTTCTCTCGTGTCAGAAAGAGTTATACAAAAATAGCTCATGCTGTGGTGAAAAGATTAGATAGTCAGCAAGGTTGGTAGCGGGGCTGACTGCCCAGGGTGCGCCGGACGTACTGAAGTATCGATTTTACCTAATAAAAAGGAATAATGATTGAATTACCTTCGTTTTTATTAAGATTCTCATACATTAAAATAATGTGCATTTTGTATAAAAAATACTATTACCTATTATTGAGCCAGACTGAACTAAATACATTATTATTTAAAACCGAAAATCTCTGAAAATTTGACTGATATATCGATATATCGATATTTTTTCCTCGTGATATCGAAGTCGATATTGATATTTTAATAAATATCGATATATCGAAATATCGATATTTTTTTCCACTTCCGACATCCCTAGACAACAGTCAACTCTACAGTCATGTCAGTCAGTAGTAATTTCATTCTCGACATTCTCGCTTGACGTACAACGTAAATGAATGGTCCGGTGTTGACATAATACAAAATTTCAGGTCCGGGCCATATTTTAACCTTGGAAGTAAATAATTATATTAATATGTAGTAAGCTTACTGCAAAGAGTAAAGTAATTAGCTTACTGCAACGGGCATTTTATCTGTAATCTATTGCTGTCAGGCCCTGTGGTCTTAGATCAATACAGAACACAGATCCACCAACCCTTCTGAGAAATAGTAAATTGCCGAACGGAACTCATGCATGACAGGCATAGTTTGTTGCTTTTAAATATTAAATAAATTCATCGAAAAGTAGGTACCTATTACTGAATAGGTACCTACTTGTCCATGAATTTATTTAATATTTAAAAGGGATTTTGTGCTTTTACAAAAAAACTCTTTCCGTCCACTGTGCGGAAACGGCCTTAAGAATACCTGTCTTATCACCATGGATTATAACCAGTGATCGGAAAAGGGTGAGCTAATTTATCTAAACTCCAAAGAACAGAGACAAAAAGTGGAGACTTTCCTACGACAACATTTTTTTTCGGGAAAATTGTCACGGCTTCGGGACATCACTAAAGTACATGTAATATATATGTTATTAATACAGACAACAATTAAATTGGTTTCCTGTATTTTTTTTTTCCAAAATTTACAAAAAACCAGTTAACACGTTTTTTATTGTTTTCTAAAAAGACTTTTTTTATTGCTTTCAAAAAAGGAAATTGTCTTTTATTTTTTGAAAACAATAGGAAACGTGTTTACTGGCTTTGTGTAAATTTTAAAAATTAGGATAGAAATGTTGTCGTCTTGAAGTCTCCACTTTTTGTCTCTGTTCTATGAAGTTTAGGTAAATTAGCTCACCTTTTTCCGATCACTGATTATAACTGTTTCACCATGAAACTGTTTTAAGTATGTGACAATAAAAAAACATAGAAAACATGTTTGATTTGTAGCTCCTGTTTATTCCCCCTCAAATATTTACTAACCCTAATTATTTTCCCTAAAAAGAAGGGATTTGAAGTATGCTGGCAACATTTAAGTGACAGATGTCACCACTAATTTACCACCACAGATAATAATTAATTAAGTCAGTGAGACACGGGATCTGTAGGCTAAGGGCCTGTCCACATCTCCACGTCACGACGTCGTCAACGACAGCACAGAACGACAGGCTGCGCGTCGACTTCGCGACAGCCAAACTTACCTACAGTGCACAGTGAAACATAAAATAATGGTATTTTCGTGTAGTATACTTGCATTACGATACTACATATCATGAAAATATGGTACGAATAGTACCTATAATTATACTACGAAATCCAACCCTGTTTGAAACACAAGAATACCCACAAAGTTGCGTTCGGAATCACGCACTAATGATGCGCAGCAATAGAATGCCGTTATTGCGTTCGCGTGACGCGAACTTAACGCGAGCGTATCTGACAGCGGTCGCCGATGATACGCGAATAAGAAAAGCGTGGTTTTTATCGAAACTCAACTGCAACTACACTGCAACTTAACTTATTTAGTTAGGTGAATTAGCCTACTGTTTTACCCTGTTAGAAGTCCCACCTCTGGGGGCTTACTATGACCTCATAAAGCAGGACAGAAGTTGCCTGGAAGTTGAACTGCCCTCCTTTTTTATACTACGACATCGTATAGCAAGGCCTGCGGCAGGCCTGCTACGTTGACGTTTACGAAATCCGTCCACCTTTTTTTTTGTATAGACTTTTCGCACCATGAACAAGCATAACCGTTCAACTTGGTTCAATAGTCGTTCACCTTTAGTACTGTCATGGTACGATTTTTAGCGATTCAGAAGCAGGCAGGCCTGCTTTTGAACGGAAGTTGACTGGCTGGTATTTGAGCGTTTTCATAAGAGGACATGGTAAGCCCCCTGATCTCTAATATTAAGACTACTCAGAGCATTATCTGTGTTCATTGTTAATGACACCACCAAATGATACCCCCAGGGGTGTGGTTGCCAAAAAGGATTTCGTTAATGACACCACCGTAATGTTGGGATGCCACAATTAGTAATGTATAATATGAGAGTTATTTTACACATACTTGTTGTTGCCATGAAGGGCAAACAACACTAATCATTAGTGGTGTCTTTAACAAATTATTTTTGGCGACCACACCCCTCGTGGTATCATTTGGTGGTGTCATTAACAATGAACGCACCAAACGATACCCCCAGGGCAGAGGTGTGGTTGCCAAAAAGGATTTGCTAACAACACCACTAATGAATAGTGTTGTTGACCTACAGGGCAACAACGAGTATGTGTTAAGTGCTAAGTGTTAAACTAACTCGCATAATATTATATTACTACCAATTGTGGCATCCCAACATTACGGTGGTGACGCTAACAAATCCTTTTTGGCAACCACACCCCTGGGGGTATCGTTTGGTGGTGTCGTTAACAATGAACGATTTATCCGATGTACAGTCAGCAACGAAAGTCCATGAACAGATACTAATTTACAAAACACCTAAACACTAAAACGGACCATAAATCACTTACCAGAATAGAGTACAGAATAAGGTTATCATTTCAATGTTTCAAAAACGCTAAGCATTAATATGTTATAAGTCGCTAAACATCATTACAGCATAAGTCGATTACTATCATTTTACCGTAAGTCGCTAAACATCATTACAGCGTAAGTCGGTTACTATCATTTTACCGTAAGTCGCTAAACATGTTATGCGCGAGTTTTTTAACTTGATAATGCATGAGTTGTTGAATCTCATAATTGAATACAAGATAGGTACTACAGAATTACCTTTTTTGCGCAATTACGAAGCTGATCAATTTAATTTGCTGTCAAATCTTATGTCAACGAATGTGATTGGTTGACCTAACATCGTTCTGATTATTTTATTTCACAATTAAACAGTTGTGATCATGTGGTTTTTAAGGTATATGCTGTTATTTTATAGTAAAGCCTACAAATTAGTGATGTTAGGCCGTGGCCCCATGTCCACGGTGCGGTGCCGTCCGCCGTGAAACGGCGCGGCGCCGTGCCGTGGCGCGGCGCCGTGTATGGTGCACCGCACGTTAGTTCCGTGGCTGGCGTAAATGTGACATGTCTATAATTGCAATTTTTCAGGGCGACCATTTTAAAGTTTTAACCTCTTCTGGTAAACCGGTAAATTAGTTTAACGTATGTATTTTAGTTGTTTTAAAATATACAGGATGTTAACGAATTCGTGTAATTCCTTAAAACCATATGATCTGCTACTGGTGTAGATTTTCCCGGCATGAAAATAAGGCAGATTTAAAAAAAATCTTTTTTTTTCATGCTGTACCTACCTATGGCTAAGTGATCGAATCTAAACCACAGGATTCAGTAAAATACAAATGTAAATGACGTCAACGTCAAAATCCAAGATGGCGGCTGTGAAATTTTACAAGATAAGCATCATTGGTGTCGATTTGACATCGTCAGATATCTTTTAACCGAGTAATTAAATTGACGTTTAACAGATTTTGTACTTTTTTGAGCACGGTTATCAATCCGAAACATGGTTAAAATGAACCGAGATATTTTGTAGGCATTTATTACGAATTCAATTCCTGAAGATATACTAGAAAATGTAGCAAATTAAAATGTCAGTTTCATTCAAACTGATTGTTTCGAATTTAATGGCTTTCGCGTGGAATAAATACTCGTTTCAATTTCCTTACGATGTTTTCCTATAACTTGACTATCAGATTATATTATAAACAAAAGACACGTCAATGACGTCACGCACGAAATGAAAGGGATATAGCTATATGAAGAAAAAGAAAAAATGCTGTATTGACACAATAGTACACATTGTATCTATTTTTGAACTTTTAATTTATGACTCTAAGTACAATCAAATACAATTCATTTTACGTTGCCATCCTGACTTTATGAATAACGTGTTGCTTAGTTACCTTTGAATGTTTAGCTTGTTTACTTACCTTATTTGTAAATAAATATTTGACATTGTGACTGCTCAGTTATATTTGGAGATTATGATGCTCAAAACAATTTGAACAGTTTTGTTGCATAGATGTTTTTGGTATCTTGAATGTGTTTAATTATTTGGACACCTGAGTTGCTCATCTACTTCTGATGCTGACCCTATAAAAACTATCTATAAAAACGGCAAAAAAAATCACGTTTGTTGTATGGGAGCCCCCTTAATTATTTATATTATTATTAATTTATTATTATTTATTCTGTTTTTTAGTATTTGTTGTTATAACGGCAACAGAAATACATTTTTGTGACAATTTCAACTGTATAACTATCACGGTTCATGAAATACAGCCTGGTGATAGACGGACGGACGGACAGCGGAGTCTTAGTAATAGGGTCCCGTTTTACCCTTTGGGTACGGAACCCTAACAGGATCGCATGTAAACATATCGTAAACTCGTAATTGTTTTATAAAAAATAAAAACAATCGACATTTAAAAATATAAAAAATAGTAGCCCATCGGCACGCGGCATCGGAAATAGGGTCCAAGCTACCGGCGGGGCTCCAGAGAGAGGAACTTCCTAACAAAATGCGCCGTGTCCAGAAGTACCGCTTTCTGAATCAAACCCTTGATTCAGCTGCCTATTAATAGTATTTAAATTATATTTAATTTATATTCTGAACTAGTAGCTGTGTTTATTCGGCAATGTTTTGATTATAAAAGTACGGTGCGCTGCGCTTCGCCAGATAGTGGCTTGGAGCAAACGGGTTTAACGAACAGGAAATATAGGAAATTAACTATGCTCAGCGACTTTTGTATTTATTACAGATCATACAATTTTGTCGGTAGTAATGTACAGCAATTAATGGTTTAACCGAGTTCAGCGACTTTTGTGATTCAATTATGACAAGTTGTTTTATAATTTACTTTAGTCAGTAACTTATGCTAAATAATAATGATTACAAAATATTGGAAATAAATTATGTTCAACGACTTCTGTTGCTGACTGTACACTAGAGTTCGACTAATACAGTCCCACCGATTTATCTGTGAATTGCTCATTGAAAAGGAAGAATGCTTCCGATCCAATCGGTCGATAACAATCGAATCGATAACTACCTATGTATGTGCCCAAGTACGTGCATGTAGGCAGCCCGCAGGTATTTGCATATTGGTCGCAGCAAATACCATATCAAAGTCTTATGCTTTCAATAGTTAGACAGCACGATTAATAAGAAAGAAAACATCCGACACATAATCTTTTTATTTAAAATCATCACAATATCGAGGGTTTCACTGTATACAGGCTGAATTTTTCAAATGAACATGGCTGGCCAAATCTGAAAGTATAGGGAATAGCGAAAAAATACCTGCCAAAATAGTTATGGGGCCGATTTAAAAACTGAAACTATCTATGTATATATGTATAGGTACTTAGATTTAATATAAAAACAATTTTTCTAACAGGGAATCGAACCAGTTGATTTTGAAATGAAACCCTACTAATGCGCTATTCCAAAGGGTCGCTTAAAAGGATCCAATTCTGGGAAGTAGCCTATTGAGTGGCAAACTAAAGGAAAGGTGTAATTTTTAAGAAAATACAGATCTTCGATTTTCGATCAGAATCCTTGAGACTTCGGATTCGAGTCCGGCTAGACATGTATTGGAAATAATGGGCATCATTTCGAGCAATTCATTAGCTAAAGTTGAATGAATGTAAGAAAAATAGAAAAACCGGCCAAGTGCGAGTCGGACTTGCGCACGAAGGGTTACCATATCTATTCTGTTTTTTAGTATTTGCTGTTATAGCGGCAACAGCAATACATCATCTGTGAAAATTTCAACTATCTAACTATCACGGTTCATGAGATACAGCCTGGTGACAGATGGCCAGCGGAGTCTTAGTATTAGGGTCTCGTTTTACCTTTTGGTACGGAACCCTAAAAAGCATTTTGTTAAAAATGAGTCCTTTCCTTTAGAGTGAAATTTAACATTAGATACTTTCCAGAATAAAAGAACGAAGTCTTAAGACTCGCTCAGCCTAACGGCTTGAGATAGATAGATAAGTACTTGAGATTGAGAGTAGTGTGTTTTAATAGCAAAAACGCATCACTAAGAACGATTTTTTGACAGTCAACCCCCAAAGGGTTTCAAACGAGCGGTACAGCTTTTACGAGAAATCATATTCCCTGGAATTATAGACTTGAAACTTGGCACAAATATGAAATATTTATTTACAGATTTTACAAAACTTCAATTACTAAAGTGGGGTAAGACGGACACGTTTGTATGGCAGAATCTTATTGCAGTGGCGTAGCAGGGGGTGGGAGTGGCCCGCATCGGGTAGGGTGCCCAACGGGCTTAAAAAAACCCACAAAATAAAATAACCGCTAAAATCGGATATTGATATCTATTTTTTTTTTTCTTTGTTGTATTAACTGAGCAACGTTATTTACGTCTATTGATTAACATTAGGTTCGGGGCCAGAGCAGGTAGAGTATTAACACGAACATCATTGCCATTACTAGATATTGCAACTTAATCGCGGTCGGACCACGATGAAAAAATAAAAACATAAGTAAAATCCAATGAGCAGTTTTCATTCATGGGGTGACACCATTGTTATCTGCACTGCACCGGGTCTCACCTCTGCTAGTTACATCACTGTCTTAGAGCTAGCGCACACGGGTGACTTTTGGCACCCCGTGACAAAAGGTATATCACTCTTATAAAATCTAAGAGTATGTAGTCTGGAGATGCACCCAGTTATCATGTCGTAACACACATACCAATGAACTTGAAAGAGTGACAAGATTTTCACGGTGACAAAAGCCACCCGTGCGCGATTTTATAAGAGTGATGAAATAGTCACGGTGACAAAAGCCAGCCGTGCGCGCTTAGCTTTACATGGCTCGGTTAACTGCAAAATTGGCAACGGCTTTAAAGAAAATACCTAATAAAACAAGATTTAAGAATTTTTCGAAATTAGGTAACTCCTCATACAAAAGGAGGAGTAAAGTTTATAATATGGGGAAAATGGGGCACTGCTAGTATCAAATAAGTTTAAATCAAGTGCGAGTCTAAATTTATTTATACAATTTGCACACACAATGTTGAAACAAACGTTTCCAAATTATTCAAGAGATATAAACAAAAAGTTTTCTAAAGCCACCCTCAAATTCAATGTTTAGGGAGCTCCGGGTGTAGGTAAGAAGGTATTTTCAAAACATGATATAGTGTCGAAAGGTCTCGGGTCCACAGGCTGTAACGTTTATTCTTTTTATTCGGAGCATTCAAGAAACTATTTTCCGATATCATTCTTCTTGGCTTTGCAGAAGTGCTGCAAGAGAGAAAGGCACTTAATAGGGTTAAAATAGCTTCCTGCAGCCTATATCTTTTATCTATATATTGGGGTGTGCGTGAAAAGAGTCTCCTCGACTGACGATACTTAAGTACGTCTGACGCACCCTGGGCAGTCAGCCCCGCTACCAACCTTGCTGACTGGCTTACAGCATGAGCTATTTTCGTATAGCTCGTGCTAACACGAGAGAAGAAGAGAAAAAGATAGCCTTTAACTAACCTAACATAACTGTACCTAGCCTAGCTAACTAACCTAGCTATACCTACCTAACTTCCTTTATCATATTGGTTAAACTTCGTCATTTTTATTTGACATAATTATTTAACTTTTGTTTTCAAAGTTTCACGTTGCATGTAAATATTTAATATAAAACGTCAGGTGAATAAAGGTAAAAAAATCTTGTTATTTCCCGTTTCGTAATACCTATAATGATTTTATTGGTTATCGATTCTTTGAGATAGGTACCTCTGTCTATACATCAAATTCATGCACTTTCAATAAAGACTTTTGGATACTTTTTACCATGCAAACACAGGTAGGTATTGATCACTACAAATTAGAAACGTACATTTAAAACTCACCTCATTATTGGATCTACATAAAGCGGGGGAATGAGAGGAACCTCCATGCTGACTTTCATTAGAGGACAAGGAAAGTGGACGTTGCCCAATGACAAGACGCCGTCTTCATCATCTATTTTCTAAGGAAAATAGTCATATTTCAGTCAACTTATTAGGTGGCAGGTCTGACAGGACCAGTCCCCCATATCAGAACGATCGATTAGTCAGTTGTCGAAGGATTTGGTATCCTGTCGCCTCACGATCAATACGTCTAAGTAGCAAAACGTCCAAATACGCAAAACGTCTATTTAGCAATATGTTTAATTAGCAAATTGTCATTGTAGCAAAACGTCCAACTATCGAAATGTCTATGTAGCAGAACGTCCAATGAGCAAATCGTCTATTTCTCATAATGCCTGGACACTTAAGCACAAAAATACTAGAATTCGTTTTTGAGGTCAGTTAAATTAAATACGTAAACTTTTTAGTAAGCTAGTAGGTTATTTATCTCATCTCTCATTTAGGGTCAAAATACACGTCCGATAGTTGCTTTCGGGAGCCGGATCCGAGAATCTGATCGGATTCATGAAATACACGTACGATTCTCGTGTCAGATTTTTTCTGGACGATGACGACGCTCGGACGATACTTACGATTCTGACATCCGATCATGTGTAATTCATTTTCAAACAAATGTATGGCGCGGAGGCCTTCAGATAGATAGTCTGATCAGACTATCGAAACCGACTATCGGAGGCAAGTATCGGACGTGTATTTGGGCTCTTATAGTATTGGCCACATGGACGTCCATGTGGCCAATATATAATATAATATAATAATATAATAGCCTTTTTTGTACGTACAAAAAAGGTCGGACAGATTTTCGCTAACAAAAAACGGTGTCACTCAGAGTCAGCCAGCTTGCTGTACGTACAGGCTGGCACGCACACATTCACACATTCGTCAGTCATTACACGCGTAAACGTCAACATAGTCGACAAAAACGCGGCAAAAAAAAAAATCAAATAAAGCATAAGCATGTCTTGTGTGGTGAAATGGTGTAAAATTCGTAGTGATCAGAAGAAAAAAAATCCAGGAATCACGTTTCATAGGTAAATGAATAATTCAATCACTTAATTCCCAATTGTATAGGTACATTAAAATCAATCTTTATTCACCAGAAGAAAAGAATCCATCACAAGGCCAGTGTTGTCAATATTCACGTTTGCAAATTACCACGTTTGTAAATTTGGGAAATTTATAGTTTTTTATTGAATTCAATTTATTTATTACTATTATATTTATATGGTATACTACTATGGTATTTTATTTATATATTTTTTAAATTTCCTAAAGAAAATGAAGTATGGAGAAATGATTGGATTAAAAAAATAAGAAATTGTAATGGTGAAAACGATTGGATTCCAAACAAATACAGTGTCATTTGCAGTCTACATTTTGAAGCTAACGACATTTAAACAACTAAAGGAGGACTCCGGCGTGTTGTTACATATGCAGTACCTCAAAATGTTATTTATGTTATTTTGTTTGAAGGCAATAGGAGAAGAAGAATCGATTTACTTTTCAACGTAAAATGCAAAAGAGAACTAAAAAGCTAAAGGGAAAAAAATATACTCCACTAGGTTTTCTAAAAAATGTTGGCCATATCAAGAGGATTCTGAATTCATAATTATGTAGGGTAATATTACTTAAATTTTTCAAATGACTTGCTCTGGAAACCTACATACAATAAGAAAAAAGATTATTTTTTTGTGTTATATTAAACTTAGTTAAGAAATATTGTTTACGATTACGACTGTACTCAAAAAAACTTAGACGATTTGCTCATTGGACGTTCTGCTACATAGACGTTTCGATAGTTGGACGTTTTGCTACAATGACAATTTGCTAATTAGACATATTGCTAAATAGACGTTTTGCGTATTTGGACGTTTTGCTACTTAGACGTATTGATCGTGAGGCATCCTGTCTCTTTTCCTCACGTTACGAGAATCGTAGACGGAACGAGATACCAAACTGAATCGGGTGACAAACGCTTATCGAAAAGGTTCTGAATCGGGGGGTAGGCCAGTCTAGCTTAGCAAGCATTTTGGACTACCTCAATAATAAAATATCTTTTTCTTTTGAAATTAACTTTATAATGTAATTTTCTTGCTCAAAATAACGCCTAATAATAATAAAGATCAAGCCAAGAGCCTCGACCAACATATAGAGAGGCTCTCGTTGGGCGGCTGGATCAAGGGCCTGATACAGAAAGCGGTACTACTGGACACGGCGCGTTTTGTTAGGAAGTTCCTCTCTCTGAGGCCCTGACCACCGGTAGCTTGGACCCTGTTCCCGATGCCGGTGGGCTACTATATTTTATATTTTTAAATGGTTTTTTTTATAGAAATATTTAAAAAAAATTGTTTTATACAGGCTGTAAGGGTTACCGGTACCGTTATCCTTGAAACCTTTTTTTCGTTTTTTTTTCTATTTGACTGTTGTAGGTCGTCCTAGGGGACGGTTTCTACGTAACCGGGCAGTTATTGGCGTGACCTGAAGGGTCTCCAGCCAATAGGGGGGGAAGTAAAATACTTAACCTAAGCTAACTACTTGTACTACACTAACATCATGACTACCTGCAACAACAGCACTAAAGGCGACCCCTAGTGGGACTCGGACCTCGGCTTAGGGCGTTGCTGGCGTGGACATAGGGGGGGGGGGGGGGGGGGGGAGACAGCTTGATGAGGGCTGAATTATCGGTGTGACTGCGGAGTCTGAAGAGACGACCGGCTCTACGACGGGAGAGCTCGGTGGATCGTGACCGGCGGCGGTGGGACGTCGCGACGGGCCTCGTCGGCGAGGACGATATCCCGGACGGCGGCGGACGTTGTGTATTGTGCTGGTCGATTTACTCGCCTCCTGGAGGAGGGTTATTTCGTCATCGGGTTCTAAAAGTGTGTGCCTGGGACGGCGAACTTTACTTATGAGAGAGGGACTGTAGTCAGCCGCTGCGGTGACTAGGGGGTTCGGATGGAGGGGGGCAGTGTCGAAGTAACGCTTGGAAATGCGTTTGAGGTATTGCCTGATGGTTGGCATTTTTAGATCGAGATGGAGTTGGACGTTACGCAGGAACCACGGGGGAGCCGCGGCTCTGCGCAACACTCGATTCTGGAGGGTTTGGAAGGATTTGAAACGACAAGGCTTAACGTGCGCGAACACGACGCTAGCGTAAGTCAAGATGGGGCGGATGCACGTCACGTAGATTCTCAGCTTATTTCTAAGTGACAATTTACTGCGTGCTCTAAGGATGGGGTGGAGGCGACCGACAGCGAAAGCGGCGCGAGCGCGCACCGCTTTGATGTGGTCTCGGAAACTCAGATGGTGATCTAGGATAACCCCCAGGTATTTGGCTTTCATCTCCCAAGGGATCTGTTTGCCGAACATGAGGACGGGACGGATGTGGGTGTGGGAATCACCGTGTCTCTCGAAAAGAACGGCTGCGCTCTTTTCGGGATTCACCTCTATTCTCCATTTCCGGAACCAGACCCCAAGGGCGTCGGCTGCGGTTTGAAGGGTTCAAGAGATGCTATCGAGACTCCTACCGGAATAGTAGATAGCCGTGTCGTCGGCGAAGAGAGCCAACTTGGCCAAGCCACGTTTGGGAATGTCGCTGGTGTACAACGTGAACAGAAGGGGCGATAGCACGGAGCCCTGAGGGACTCCGGCGCGAATGGGGTGAGGGGACGAGAGGGTGCCTTCTAGGCGATAGCGGAAGGAGCGATCCGACAGAAAGTCTCGAATGATGAGCACGAGACGGTCCGGCACTTTGAATTGGTACAGTTTGTATAATAAACCGTTGTGCCAGACCTTGTCGAAGGCTTTCGCTACGTCGAAGAAGAGCATGCCCGTTTTGTACGAGCGCATAAAACGGGAGCTAATGTGTTCGACTATGCGGTGCAATTGTCGAATGCAACAGTGCTGGGTTCGAAAACCGAACTGTTCATCGGGGATGAGTCTAATCTATGAGCGTCTCATTTAAAATGTTTAATTTAAAATTTAAAATGAGACGCTCATAGATTTTCCCAAATACATTGAGAAGACTGATGGGTCGGTAACTAGTGGGCTCACTCTTGGGTTTGCCGGGTTTGGGGATACCGATAACCGTGGCTTGTTTCCAAGCTTGCGGAAAGATGTTATTACTCAGAGCGCCTTTGAAGATGGCGGTCATGAGGACTATGAGCGGGGCGGAAAAGTGTTTGATCACCTTATTGGTGATACCGTCTGAGCCGGGGGCTTTCCTGGGTTTGAATTTCCTCACTATCGAGTGGACCTCGTCTACGGTGATGGGGGGTAGGGGGTCGTCAGGGTCTTCATCGGGAGGGAGGGTGGCCCTACGTTCGACCTCGCGATCCACCTTGGAAAGATGGACCGGGTCTGCGGGTTGGGTGCTGGGAGTACATTGGGCTTCTAGACTGTCGGTTAGACATTCGGAATTTTCGTCGTCTTCAAAGGCCGGCCTTTGGTTCGGACGATTGAGAGGGGGAGTTGAAGCAACACAATCGGATTTCAGATTACGTTGCAATTGCCAGAAGGCCAGATGGGATGGCTCTAAGTCGCTCAACATCTTGTCCCAGCGTGCTTCCCGAACCTCCCGTACACGTTTCTTTACAGCACGCTGTAGAGAACGCATATGGACGCGGTTAGCTTCGCAGGGAAAAGAGTCATAGGCACGGATGGACGCGTTCTTCTCCGTCAGCAGTTCGCGC
Organism: Amphipyra tragopoginis; assembly: GCA_905220435.1. Taxonomy (NCBI): domain Eukaryota; kingdom Metazoa; phylum Arthropoda; class Insecta; order Lepidoptera; family Noctuidae; genus Amphipyra; species Amphipyra tragopoginis. Next base: position 21,661,980 of record HG991994.1, read on the forward strand.
ACATCGTCCGGCAGCTTCCAGCGGTGTTCGTCCACCGCTGGAACCTGCCGTGAACACTCGTTCACCACGGACTGTACGTGACTGGTGAGGGAGTCGATCGCGCCCAACGTGTCGGCGATCGTAATGATATCGTCGGGGATGGAATCTAAGTGAACGGACGAGGAAGACTTGAGGTGCTCCTCTAGTTTTCCCCAGTCCGTGACAGTTTTGGTCGGGGCGGGTTGACCAGGATCCGGGGGACCATCCTGGGGACCTAGGTGAAGGACAACGGGGCGGTGATCGGAGTCTAGCTCTTCATGCGTCTCTATAGAGCGTAGACCGAGGTTTACGTTCTTTAGAAGCGCTATGTCGAGGACATCGGACTGAAATCCTTGAAACCAGTGGTTTGGTTTCATTTACCGAACCGAACCGAACCGAACCGAAGAACGTAAAATCAATGAAAAATAACAACTTTTTTTTTTTAATTTTCATTTTTCCTCAAAAGCATTTCACCCTATGCGCGGGGGCAACAAGCTACGGGAAGGGGCGCGGGAAACACTCCACGTGGCCCGACGCCCGGCCCCGCACAGTTTGCTACCCCAGTCAGTCAGCTATCTCGTTAGCGAGTGTGTGTACGCCGCGTCGTAGCGTCGCCGCGCCGCTCATTTCTCGCGCCGATCATTTCTCGCGCGTAAGTATTTTTTTTTTTTTACTCGGTCCTATATTTTTATGTTTAAGTCAACTACCCATGGTTTGAGTGATAACGGTGTTTACCCTTACATGCTGTATGTATTGTAAGTGAATAAACGAAATAATAATAAAGATCAGAGCTCTCTGCAGATATGATATATGATTTTACTTACGTCTTTACATTTGTTGATTTTCCTGGCATGAGCTAGAATGCAGTCGCACCATTTCCAAATATTCTCGTCAGCAGCACCGCGTCTCTCCAATCTCTCTGTTAAGTCCATCATGTTGCGAATCGGTTTTCGAATCTGGGTTAAAAAATAAAAATTATACGCGTTTAAATTGCTTGCTTAACTTAAAATTTCTACTTATAAGCTATGTCTATACAAGTGCGCTTTCATGTTCATCTTGCGTCTTCGTCTGAAGCATGCGTAAAGCGCTATAGCGCATGCTATTGCATGCGCTATTGCGCATGATGCCTTAAATACTAGTTCGACAAAAGCGCATGTCCCTAGCGCACGCGAATCCGTCTATTGTATGTCGACTGACGACTGACCGAGGCGCACCGGTGTAGACGATAAGCTGCATGCGTCTTATGGCAATCAATATTGCATGCGCTTGACGCAAGAGGGATTGAAAGTTGAAAGCGCAAGATGATCATGAAAGCGCACTGGCGTAGACATACAATAAACGATGTTTAAAGGTCACGTCAACTTCCTTTGTTACCCACCTACACAAGATGAACAAACACCTTCAAGCAGCCCATAATAAATAATGCATTCTATTGAATCGCTTGAAAAACACTTGGAATAGGAAAGAGACGATACTATTCAAAAATAAGGCAAGTTTATACGAAGACAATGTTGCGGTGCCAGAATTTCGTCGCCAGCGCTAGGAAAAAATATAGCACCGTATAATAAACACTTTTTGCGACAATTTTTGCGGCATGCGAGCATTAGCACGGAATAGAGCAGGCATCCATTTTTTGGCACCAGTGACCTCTGTCCGCGTCCTCGCATCCGCCGCGCCAGGTCATCATAAGAAGAACTTACAACTGCGCGGACAACTGGCGCTAAAATTAGCACCGAGTAATCCACCGCCTTGCGGCGCCAGTCACTGGCGGCTAAATTCTGGCGCCACAAAATTGTCTTCGTATAAACTTGCCTATAAGAAACCAATTTTTTGACAACAAAGCGCAAGCAAAGATGACCTAAGTACATGATTCACAAAACAGTAAATCGATTTTAACACAGTGACGATGTCTTGTAAACGCATGGGGTGGGTGAAGCAACCTAGCACAAGGAAGAATAGGTAGGTACCTAAATAATCTACATTCAGTCAACAAGACACCGATATCTAGGTATACTATCTAATGCCAGACTATAATTATTTTGGCCTCAAAAAGGTGGAGGTAGGTTCTGCACATCCAGTATGTAGTGAAAAGATAAATATTTACTGTTTGAATGAGACATGGATGGACAAAATCCTGGCTACTCCTGGGTAGTTCTTCAGGGACAAAATTTTCGATTTCTGTGGGTATATTTTTGTAACCAACTAACAAAACGGCATGTAATTTTTTATTAGTACAGTTTATCTTTATCCCTTACTGGGACAAATTATATTTTTTAAATAATTGCTGTCTAGGTACAAAATAAAAATATTTGAAGTTTGTTCTTCTGATTCATATAGCGCGTCCGTTTGCCATTTTCCGGAACAAAATGGTATATGTCGCATTTTCCCTTTGATAAATCAATATAAATTATATTTATATCGAAAGGAAATGAATAGTCCTCTTACAAAAAAAATGTGTATTAGTTATAACTACGTTAGTGTGTTTATAAATAAGTAAATAAGAAGTGTCCGGCGTATAATACTGATTAATGTGGCGTAAGCTGCGCTTGACCGTACTTGGTCGGGTAATAATAATGAGGGTCTGGCTTCCCGCATGGGGGGAAGCCAGTCCTGCAACGGACGAGCTAGAAGGCGGATGTAAACCTGGTTGGCTTAGATCCCGATGTTACGAAGGTAAATGTCTGATTCATCTGTGTTTGGTTCAGGTGGCATTCTGATTACAATGCCTACTTTATAACATTTATTTTATTGTTTTAAAACTTCTATCTGTGTTTCGTGTGATGCTTTTGGGTTATAGATTCGTGTAGAAAAATGACAAAAATGAAGTCTGTATGTATGATGAGTTATGCATGATTGTAGGCAAAATCCTGATTCATCTGTGCCTGATTCGTATGGTCAAAACCCCATATAAATCATACCATAGAAGACATTAATAAACAACAGAGTGGTGTAGACGTCAAATCTGCGAATAAAATAAAGGTGACATCGAAAAAAGGTACATGCAGATCTTTGATAAAACATAGACAAATATCTGCTACCGAAATTCAGACTGGAAAAGATTCGGATACAGCCCAACAAGATCTCGACCTTCCCGATGGTGACAGCTTTTGGATGGAGACTATCGAGTCAATCGATGAAAAACTTGTAACTCCAAAATTCACCAGAGATGTCCCATCGACTCTTCGTCAGAAAAGACATGAAGACATTTTTACAATAGTTTCTAAATATTTTTGTACGTCTATACCTCGTTGGATAGCTGATTAAATAAGGATGTTTGTCTTGCATTTTTTTCACTTACTGTCACAGTAAATTTTTGAGATAAACATCATTGTTTATCGTGTACCTCGACGATTTTCTAATACACTTAATTAACTTTTAATGATTACTTTCAATTGAATGGTCATTAACAACAGTCAAATACGCAGAAAGCTTTGTAAAAGTGTCAGCTACAAGCTAATATCAATAATCAAAGCCAGTCAATTCGATATTTTAGAGATAAATAGTGTTTAAGAAGGAATTCTGGGTATTATTCAAAATAATACAAAAATTTCAATATTTCGAAATTCATTGACTTTCGCTAGAATATAGGGGGTTAAATGTGTTGCATTTTAGCCTCCCAATAACGTAGTGCAAGGAATACGTCAAATGACCAGTAAACCTGTATAATGGAGTTTCAAAAATATTTACAAGAATTATTGTTGAATCCACCAGATTTTTTCCGTAATATTATCACTGATAAGTAATTGTTTTCATAAAAACACATTAGTGTTGTTGTTAAAATATGATTATTTTCTTAATACAGAGCCCATCTACGTAAAGTTTTTCATTTTTATTTCTGTTTCTGATTCATTTGTAACAAATTCTGATTCATCTGGGCACAAAATATTCGAACGTCGATATCTTGAAAACTACTTTATAAAAACGAGTCCCTCATTCAAATACATGTTATTTGGCATACCTATTTTCATATGAACATGTGTTACAGAGCTGAAAGTGAAATTAAATTTTGGCCATATGGATCAGTCGAAGAATCAAATTTCGAAGAACTACCCTCCTATGGTGTGAGTGGATTATTGAAATAAACGTACAATCGCCGGCCTGTTCAGTTTTTTGCTTATAAAATTTCTCATGGAGTATGCTACGCCGGATTTCTCGCTGGCCTTCATGCTGGTTAACGGGATCCGACTCTTGTGTGACTGCAGCTGCATGCTGGTAGTAGCCTGTGAACTCGGCGGACCTAGTTGCACACTGGGTAAAGTGAATTCATCCAAACTCACAGTGTCGTGACGAAGCAACATCTCCTGCAAATTTTGAAATACCAAGTTTTTAAATTGCGACAACGGTGAAATGATTCTTCTATAAAATGCTGAAAGTTTAGCACAGCTTTGCTTGCTATGCTATGCTATTCCTGTAGTTCAGCTTGGGAGTTCGTTGCTACTTGATTTGTAACAATAATTTATAAGGAAAAATTCAAAGATACAAAGGTACAACTGGCGAGGCGTAAGCTGAGCTTTGCATTTGTGTGAGAGCACATAGAATCGATTGCCAAAAAGCAGTATAAATTAGTTTAAACCAAGCAAAGGACGCGTCTGCATTTATTCTCACACAAATGCAAAGCTCAGCTTAGACCTCGCGGACGGTACTTGTTAGGTTTAAAAATTCAACAATGCAATACAGCAATATTGGTATTGAAACTTTTTATTTAGTGGGAAAACTAGATCTTCTTCCTCCTAGCCTTTTCCAGTCTAACCAGATGCGGCTAAATACCAGTATTTTACACGGAGCGAGTGCCATCAAACGTCCGCAACCCAATTACTGGGCAATACCGATATCCAAAGGTTAGACTTGTACCCCAAGTGTGAGTTTTTTTACGTTACTACAGTAGTTGCGTCACGCCAAAAATTTATGAAAATTTAGGCAGAGCCCCTAGCGGCGAATAGCGTAACTAAAAATTTGTTTGACACTTTTGGTGTGACGCAACTACAGTAGTTAACGAAAAAAACTCACACTTGGGGTACTGGTGTCAGACTTTCGGGCGTCTGTCTACCCGTAACGATTGTCACAGGCATTCTTTTAGCACTCGGGTACGACTGTTTAAAGTGCTCTCCGAGGCAAGCGTTGCTTGACTTCGCAATTTGTTTGATCGGCGCGGTTGAACCACGAGCCCCCCTCAACCGGGAAAACTAGATATTTTGTTAAAAAATTGTGGTTACATGTAATTTTTCGAAGTCAGCGTCAATCTTTGTCCTGACTGCTAGTTCAGCACGGAATTCGTCGACGAGGTACGCCCAGTACTTGTTCACGCGGGCATAGTCCGCAAGTTGCGCACGGGGGAGGTACGATAATATATTCTTTCCGATAGATGACGGTAACAGTTGCACCTGGAAGAACAAGACAAAATCCCGAAGATCTGGACTGATGTAACCTACTTGCTAGCCTCGCACCCTGATTACGCTTTTCCATACTTTTGTATTTTGATAGTCCAAGCTGCACGCTTGCTTTCCATGCAAGAAGGTCTGAATTCAAACTCCGCCCGCACCTCGCACATTTCGGCTCTAAATAATTTATGACGGTGTGTGGTGACCAACCACACTTGTGGACAGTAAAATGGGCTGAGAATTAATTCTATACTTTTTTTATTTCATGTTCTACTATAAACAACGCACACTTTTATATGTAGTATAAACGTGTCGACTAGCATACTAGCAACAAGCAAGCTTGTTAACGGCAAGGCGATGAGACAACCTGCCTATAATATGGTGCCGGCCTGTGTTGGTACGGTACGTGGTGTCCGGTCACCCATCCAAGTGGTAAGCGCAGTTTAAACTTTCAATCGATTTGAGCAGTGTTCCATTGGCCAAGAGCAAACTACTTATTACGTAGGTACATAATTTAGCATAGCAAATTGACTAACGAAGTCCATAGTTTCGATAATTTCAGGTTTGATCCGATTGACCTTCCAGATCTTTCTCTTGGAGCCATCGTTGAAGGTCATCTCCAGTTCTTCCAGTTTCAAGCTGTCACGCATTCCTTTTATGGTAGCATTCCACGTAGCCAAGTTTGCATCCAACTGCAAAAAGAAACTTTATTTAGTATTTGGACTACGAATACAACTTGCTTTCCCTGTGGCTGTGGGTAGATACTTTATTCTAAGGGTTACTTTAGTACAACACTGGCGTAAGATCACACCGAAAATTCAGCCCTCATCAAGCTGTCTCCCCCCCAATCCGCCGCCAGCAACGTCCTAAGTCGAGGTCCGAGTCCCACTAGGGGTCGCCCGTAGTGCTGTTGTTGCTAGTAGTCATGATGTTAGTGTAGTATAAGTAGTTAGTTTAGGTTAAGTATTTTACCACCCACCCTTTGGCTGAAGACCCTTCAGGTCTCGCCAATAACAGCCCGATATATAGAAACGGTCCGCAAGGACCATCAGGATCCCAGGCTTGAGCAAATCGTTATTGGGTTTTTCCATGTAGAATATCTCAGTAGCATCCCGAGGTCTGGATTTGTGCTCGGTTGAGCAGATTAGAGGTGTGGTAGCAAAGACTGGAGAGTGTTGGCCTGAAATTGAGTTCAGCCAAAACGGAGTACTTGTTTTGCGATTTTGGCGGTCTCTCTACTCCTGTGCCAATATCTCTCGCCGGAACGCCCATACCAACCTGCTCCGACTTTCGGTACCTCGGGTCGCTTGTCCAAGGGGATGGCGGAGTAGACCGAGACAAAACGCAACTGATCAACTCCGGGTGGATGAAATGGCGACAGATCACTGTAATAACTTGCGACCCACGGATGCCTCTCAAGTTATAGGGGAAAATCTGCAAGTCTGTGATTAGATCTGTCGTACTGTATCGATCGGAATGTTGATGTTGAAAGACGGCGGAGTAGACCGAGACATAACGCAACTGATCAACTCCGGGTGGATGAAATGGCGATAGATCACTGTAATAACTTGCGACCCACGGATGCCTCTCAAGTTATAGGGGAAAATCTACAAGTCTGTGATTAGATCTGTCGTACTGTATCGATCGGAATGTTGATGTTGAAAGACGGATGAAAAAAGATTACATGTAGCGGAGATGAGAATGTTGAGATGTATGTGTGGAGTGACCAGAATGGATAAGGTCAGGAATGAGTATATTAGAGGAAGTTTAAAAGTAGCGCCAGTGACAGAAAAGTTAAAAGGGAACCGTTTGTCTTGGTATGGGCATGTGAAGAGGAGGGATGAAACGCATGTGACGAAAAGAGTTATGAACATAAATGTGGATGAATGCAGAGGAAGAGGGAGGCCAAAGAAAATATGGATGATTGTGTGAAGAATGATATGAAAGAGAAGGGAGTCAGTGATATCATGATGGTTGACAAGACGGAATGGAAGAAGAAAACGTGTTGCGCCGACCCCAAGTAACATGGGATAAGGGAAGGAAGATGATGATAATGGAAATAGGCTCGCCCCTTATTACATAGGATTTAAACATAACGGCTAAATGAGGTTGTACCATACCATACACCACTGCCCAACCCTTCAGAGAATACGGGCGTGATGTTATGTTATTTTAATACACGTATTCAAGTGTACACTAACCAACTTTTGTGCATCTTCTGCAGGTCTTGAGTCAGGCGAATTAGCAGGGGTGTCACCTGTGGTGACGCGGGATGGTTCTTTTTTGGGCTATATAACATAGTTAACAAGTCTTAAGTAAATATTTGTATCTAAACACTGTTTCAGAAACATGAATCTACGTGTTTCTGAAACGTTGACCCATGTTGCGCTAAAGCCACGTATTCACTTGTAAACAAATGTTTCAGATACCTACAAGTTGGCAGAAGTTTCAGAAACATCACGTAAATGTTTGTACAAACAATGTTTCAGTGCTTTTGCCATCAAATACTGTCAGTAGTGTTTACCGCAACATGTATCAATGTTTCAGAAACACCTACATTCTTGTTTCTGAAACAGTGTTTATAAACAAAAGTTTACTAGTGAATACGTGGCTCAAATACTACATGTTTCGTTCTATTTTGAGGTTTTTTGCGGTGCTCTTGGTGACCATGCGGAAACATTATTGTACAAACTGTTTTTTTTTTTAGTACTCTATGAGACACAGCTGTCTGATTTAGACGGCAAAAGCTTCGAAACATTGTTTCTAGAAACATTTTAAATTCAGAAACAGCTGGCAACTTGTAGCCGTAACATTGTTTACAAGTGAAAACATGGCTTTAGGTGGCCTATATAAAACAAAAACATTTAGGCCCGTGGACGGATACTTCTAGATATGGGTCTCTACGTCTCTATTAATATCTGTTAAAAAACAAACACTGTATAGTGAACAGCTTAACGGAACTTAAACACGAAGATAATAACTTAAACTACAGCGGATTGTGGAAAGTTAACGATGCATGCGCAGCATGGATTGGTCAACGAAGTTTTCACTAAATAAAACCAAAATCTTACTTATTGTTTTCTTTTTGACAGTTTTAATTATTGTCAAATCACATTATTTTTTGTACCTTTATCGATGCTTTTCTTTTTAATCCAAAGGTTGACCGGTATAGAATGCCTTATGGCATTAAGTCTGCCTTATTTACCACCATAATGCATAGAAGTATAAATAAATAAATAATTATTTACATATTCTGAACAACCCCAAAATGTTTGAGCAGGTATTTCGGCAGGACCTACATATTTGTTAAAAGGTGGGTGTTGCAGGATGTACCTAACCACCCAAAACGAAATGTAGCTCTCTTCATTTTGAAAATAGGTCTTAAATACAATTTTACCGGCTGTTTCTCGTGCAACGGGTCATCAACAACGACGCACTCCTGCACCTCCTTTAGTAGTCGGTCGCGGTAGCGATCGTACAAACGGCGCGCGCGCTTCAACATTTCCCACATGGCCGGCCCACCAGCTACTGTCAGCAACTCCGACAATACTAACGCTTGAGACTCCTGGAAAGACGCTTCATGATTGGAATGGGCATCGCCGAAAAAACGAAGGTTTTCATTACCAAAATAAGATAATGTCACAGTAGACATATAAGCTAAAGCAGTACCTCAACTTACTATAATCGCATGAATTGAAACACTCACACAGACACGCACCGTATACTGAGTAGTTTTTGTTTTTGTATGGGACTGTATCCCGAAAATACCTCATTTGTTTTGTTGCAGTGCGTGTCTGTGTGAGTGTGTCAAATCAGTCGATTGTAGGTAGTTGAAGTACTGCTTTAGCTTATATGTCTACTGTGGTAATGTCCTGCGCCTACGTCGCCTACGTCGTAGTTGTCGAACTTGTTGGTATTGGTACAAAAATTGATATTAAGTACAAATCGTAACGTAGTGTGGTAGTCTTGTGGTACGGTGAGGCGCCCTTATTTTAATTCAGCCATTACTTGATGTGGTAGCACCACCTCGCAACATGTGAAGTACGAAGGACTATGGCTTCACAGCTGAGCTGACTACAGCTACATTAATGACAAATCTCGGGATGACGTCACGAAATCCTGTATCGCGCAAAATAATATACTAACGCGTACATAGAATTCATGAATACGTATACCCAACATCAACCGTTGTGTCGAGGCTCGCCAGGGAATAAGATCCACCTGGTTGAAGTTATCTATTTTGTCTCATTTTTATAAGCTTAATTTAGTGTGCCATTAAATATTTCGCCATAATCATCGATTGTCCGAATAATCGTCTGCAAAATCGGAAAGTCTCGGGAAGTCAGCGCAGGCGGCTTGTTTCGCTCACCGCTTCTTCCCACTTGCTACGCTTCGGCCTCGAGTGCTCGTTCCTACTCAGGACCTCCTACGCGAGCTTCTGGCTTTGCGCTTTACAATTATACTATAGGGGTAGGACTTAGTCGGACCACGTGGAGTCCGGGTGCTATAATTCGGATCTGGATAAAACTATTTTAGGACTAACGAGTTTATGATACATAATCATTCGGAATACCTACAACGTATTAGATTATGCCATCATTCGGACACGTGTTTATGATAATCAAAATTAGAAGTTTTGTCTAGGTATTATGCTGACCAAAATTATGGCAGAAGAGCAATAAAACAAAAGCTTAATTCTGACAAACAAAAATTATGAGATAAATACTGACTGAAACATCAGTATTTAAGAGTAGCATGTTATGTGTTATGAGTTTAGGACAATCGTTATACAGCGATTACGCACTGCATCCGATCCGGATCCTTGAAAATAAGAATATAAAAAATTCGGACCGAATTCAGATATTGCTTTGCGCACTGCATCCGATCCGAATACGTGAAAATACGAATCTCGAGTCTAAAAAACTCGGACCGAATTCGGATATCGCTTACGCACTTATCCGATCTCTGATCCAAATTCAAACAATTCAGGGGTCATTTTGGCATATCCATTTGGCGTCCGATTTAAATCCGAGGTAATGCGAAAGCGTTCATACAAACAGTACTACGACTACTTCGGTCCGTCAATATTTCTTCCGAATTGGAAACTCACGGATGACGGAGAGAAATCGGATGACGGAAATCGGATCTAGTGCGTAAACTGCCATACAGATAGTTCGATGACTACGTCGGAACGTATTTTCTCGGATTCGGATCGGATGCAGTGCGTAACCGCTCTTATTGTGAGAAGAATGGGGATCCTGAACAACTTACTTCATTTCTCCACATTTTAATCTGATACAATAAATACTTTGACAAGTAATATGTAAACTTACTGGATCAAGGGAAAGGAACCAAAAGCGGTCGTTCTTCATGACTTGCGCTAAAACTGGGCCAGGCAGAGCTGTTCTGTTGTGATCCATCGGTACTTGGTCGTAGCTGGTATACAAGTTTCGTCTGCGATCAAATATGTAAGTTATTTAGAAGACTGTCTTTTTATGACAGAGCAATAAAAACCTTAAATAAGCGACACACCATACTGAAATTACGCAGGCGAACCTCGGTGTGATTATGCCTGCAATGTTTTCAATGGTATCGACAAGAAGCGACGAAATTTCGGTTTGGTGTGTTGCTGGGTAATTTAAAAGGCATACGAACTTTATAAATAATAGTTTCCACTTTAAAAAGATTAAGCTTTAATATTAATAGTTTGCACTTTATGTTATTACTTCTTACTTTAAAAGCGACTGCCATCAGACCTCCGTAACACAGTTACTGGGCAGTACCTATATCCTATGATTAGGCCGGTTGTCAGACTTTCGGGCTTCTGACTACCAGTAACGACTGTCACAGGTAGTCATATGACACTCGTAACCGACGGCTTAACGTGCTCTCCATGACACGGAGAGGTCTTGATGACAAACGGTGACTCATCTACGGACTGACCGCGGCAAGCGCAGCTTAAGGTAAGAGCTCGTAGTCGACTGCAGACAGCAGCAGCAGACTACGTGGCGCAGCAGCATCAGACGAAGTGTCGCAGCAGCAGCAGACCACGTGACGCAGCAGCATCAGACGAAGTGCCGCAGCAGCAGCAAACTACGTGGCGCAGCAGCATCAGACGAAGTGTCGCAACAGCAGCAGACTACGTGGCGCAGCAGCATCAGACGAAGTGTCGCAGCAGCAGCAGACTACGTGGCCCAGCAGCATCAGACGAAGTGTCGCAACAGCAGCAGACTACGTGGCGCAGCAGCATCAGACGAAGTGCCGCAGCAGCAGCAGACTACGTGGCGCAGCAGCATCAGACGAAGTGTCGCAACAGCAGCAGACTACGTGTCGCAGCAGCATCAGACGAAGTGCCGCAGCAGCAGCAAACTACGTGTTGCAGCAGCATCAGACGAAGTGCCGCAGCAGCATCAGACGAAGTGCCGCAGCAGCATCAAATGAAGTGTCGCAACAGCAGCAGACTACGTGTCGCAGCAGCATCAGACGAAGTGCCGCAGCAGCAGCAAACTACGTGTCGCAGCAGCATCAGACGAAGTGTCGCAGCAGCAGCAGACGAAGTGCCGCAGCAGCAGCAGACCACGTGACGCAGCAGCATCAGACGAAGTGCCGCAGCAGCAGCAAACTACGTGGCGCAGCAGCATCAGACGAAGTGTCGCAACAGCAGCAGACTACGTGGCGCAGCAGCATCAGACGAAGTGTCGCAGCAGCAGCAGACTACGTGTCGCAGCAGCATCAGACGAAGTGCCGCAGCAGCATCAGACGAAGTGCCGCAGCAGCATCAGACGAAGTGCCGCAGCAGCATCAGATGAAGTGTCGCAACAGCAGCAGACTACGTGTCGCAGCAGCATCAGACGAAGTGCCGCAGCAGCAGCAAACTACGTGTCGCAGCAGCTTCAGACGAAGTGTCGCAGCAGCAGCGGACTACGTTTCGCAGCAGCATCAGACGAAGTGTCGCAGCAGCAGCAGACGAAGTGCCGCAGCAGCAGCAGAAGAAGTGCCGCAGCAGCAGCAGACGACGTGTCGTTGCGACACGTTGCAGCGTCATGTCGCTGCAGTCATGATTTCTTACTCAACTGCAGATGGCTGCAGCAGACGGCAGCGTCTTATTCCAGTTAGTTCTAAGTGTTCCGTGAGACAAGATATCTGACCTGGGGGCCAAATTCTACTAACAGAAACTTTTGTCAATTGCAACTGAATCGTTCATTCAGACAGTTTTCATTTACGAAAACTGTCAATATGTTTGGTTTTGTTTTTGTTGTCAAACAATTTGATAGTTTTTGTAAACGAAAACTGTCTGAATAGAAGTAGAATTCGCCCCCTGTTTAGGATTAGCGATTGCGATCTACTTTTGTATATTATTTTGTTTTTGTTAGATGCATCGTACAGTGCAGGTTATTGGGCCACCTGTTTTATCAGTTTTTCTTCCTCGGAATTGGAAACGCTCATTTTTTGAGAAAGATTCAATGTGTTGTCGCTCCAGCGTCTGTGGTACTACTGATCTGCGGTCAGGCGACACGTCGTCTGCAGTCGTGCAACGTGTAGCCGTGCAACGTGTAGCCGGGCGACGTATCGCTAGCTGCGGAAGGTATTTCATAGAAATACATAGAAACCAGTAGTGTCGGAGCAACACGTCGTCTGCTGCTGCTGTATGCAGTTGGCTACGAACTCGTACCTTTAACCTCGCAAATCGTACGAACCGTACTAAAATAAACAATTTAAGTATAGAAGCACTATATAACTAACTCGCTAATAGAAAGCACAGCATCCTTAGGTTGACAGTTCCACATAGACTTGAGGAGCAGAGACAGCGCCCAAGCGCTGCGCACGTCTTGCAGCAAAGCGAGTAAGTATCGCTTCTTGTTGGCATAGGATATGCGCGCAAACCAGGCCTTGGTGGCCAAAAGGTGCTTGCTGAAGTTTACTGCCTCTGTAGTTGTGTCGACATCCTCTAGAATTAAGATAAAGGTAAATGGGCATTTTGTTCGGACCTGTGACCTGCCAGCGACCACTAACGAAACTAGTCGGAGTATGGTAAAGACCATGAATGAATGCCCAATGAGTTGAGTCGCATTCCTCAAAAGTATGGGAAAGTTTGACGACACGTTTGGTGCAGTGGCTAAGCGATTGGCTTCTGCGCTACGGGTCGTGGGTTCAATTCCCACACGGAACAAAAATTTGTACGGCCTACAGATGGTTGTTTCGGGTCTGGGCGTTTGTTTGTGAGATTAGTGCCTGTGAACGCACCTACGATACAAGAGAAATCTTAGTGTGGGGCAATGTTTCTTTTTTTTATAAAAAAATAATAAAAAAAAGTTTTTTTAGCAAAACAAGAAACAATACAAAAAAACGAATTTTCGTATATCCATACCCTTACATAAAATGCTTACAAAAATGCCCAAAAATCTTCCTAAAAAGGTACAAGAATGTTTAGGAGTTTTTCTATCTTGTTCCCCGCAATTTTTTGAACCACGTAACTTTTTTTCCTCTTATATTTGGATTAAAATAAAACACATATGGAACCCATTTCTTGCGTTAACAATATAGCTAAAGCTTTTATTGATTTTCTATCATCTAACGATTTAAAGCAATATAATTGTGTCACAAATAAGCAGAAGAGAATTCTTGATCTAGTGATTTCGAATTTGAGTCAATCTGTTGAGGTTTCTGCGTCAACTGATGCTATTTCTAGAGTTGATGAATTTCATCCACCCTTAGATATTACTATTCATCTTAATCTTCCACCTACACTCAAGATAAAGACTAGATCTAGTTACAAATATCATAAAACTGATTACAACGAGGTGAGAAAACGTTTAGCTGAAATAGACTGGAAAGAAGCTTTACAGTCAAGTACTACAGTGGATGCTGCCGTAAACATATTTTATGTGTTGATTAGAAGAATTATCTCTGAAGTAATTCCGTATAAAATTACTTATAAAAATACATATCCTAACTGGTACAGTAAAAACCTAATAAAATTATTACATGAAAAAGAAAAATGTCGTGGAAATATGAAAAAATATAATAATAAACGGGATGAATATGAGTACAAAATATTAAAAGAAAGGACAAACAATATGATAAAGATCTCATATCAAAATTATCTCAAAAATGTACAGGAAAATGTCACTAAAAACCCAAAATACTTCTGGTCCTATATCAAAAATAAAAGAAAATCAAGTAGTACAATTCCGAAAAACATGAAACTTAATAACTTAAACGCATGTGACGGAAAGGGTATCGCAAATCTGTTTGCAACAAACTTTGCGTCTGTTTACAATCCCACATCGAAATGTAATCCAGATAGCTACCAACCCGTTACCAAAGTTGTCAGTAACTGCAATAATTTTAATAATATTTATCTTTCGCGTGGAAATATAGAGAAACATTTAAAAAAACTGGATGTCTCAAAGGGACCAGGCCATGATGGTATACCTCCTATATTTTTCAAGGAATGCGCCATCCTCTTATCTGAGCCTCTTGAAATACTTTATAATAGATCTCTGCTAGAAGGCCAATTTCCTGAAATCTGGAAAGAAGCGGTTGTTGTCCCCATTCCAAAAACTGGTGATAAGTCTGACGTTTGTAATTATAGGCCTATCAGTGTTCTGGCCGTCGCAGCTAAGGTTTTTGAATCACTATTGTGTCCATTCATAAATTGGCACATTAAACAAATCATAACAAGTCATCAGCATGGTTTCGTTAAAAATAGATCCACAGTCACCAATTTGACCAACTTTGTTGACAGAACTGTTACCGACATAAGTAGAGGCAACGAGGTTGACGCTGTATACAGTGACTTCAGCAAAGCATTTGATAAAGTAGATCACAATATTCTTACACAAAAGCTGAGTGCTGTATACGGTGTCCAAGGACCTCTTTTGGAGTGGTTTAAATCATATTTGACCCAGCGAAAGGCTAGAGTAGTTGTTGATGGATATTCCTCTGATATTTTTACGCCCACACCTGGCGTGCCTCAGGGATCGCATCTCGGCCCAGTGCTGTTTATAATGTTCATTGATGATATTAAATATTCGATACATAACTCTCATTTCGAAATTTATGCAGATGATTTGAAATTATCCAGGATAGTGAATTCAGTGGGGGATCAACAGTTTTTGCAAGACGATGTTGATAGCCTTTGTAATTGGTGTAATAGTAACGCCATGCAACTTAATATTAGCAAGTGTCATCATATTAAGTTCTCCCGTAAAAAGTTCAAATTCCTTACAACCTATACGATGAGTGGTCAGACTTTAAATACCGTAGTTGAGATTAGAGACTTGGGTGTTTTGATTGATTCTGAAATGCGCTTCAATAGACACATAGATAACACCGTTAATGTATGTTTGCGAGGGTTGTCATTTATTAATCGCAACACAAAGCAGTTTAGGTCTCTAACGGCATTAAAATGCCTTTATTTTGCATTTGTGCGTAGTCACATTGAATACTGCTCAATCGTTTGGTATCCCACCTATCAAAACAATATCCAACGCATTGAAAATATACAAAAAAAGTTCGTTAGGAGGCTCTCAGCTATAACTGGTGTCCAACGCACTATCAAACACTATGATGAAAGACTTAGACATTTTAAAATGAAATCTTTACACTGGCGCAGAGACTTCCTAGGTTTGGTTTTTTTAATTAAAGTATTAAATCAGAGCGTATACTGTCCAGATTTGTTGGGTCAGTTGAGCATAAATGTACCTAGACCATCTGCTAGAGTTCTTAATTATACACCGTTTTCGATCAAATCCAGCCGAAATAAGTACGGACACAACACGCCTTTGTCATATATCCTCAGAAAATGCAATGAATTATTTTACAAATGTGACCTTGATGTTTTGAGTGGTAACTTGTTTTTTTCTAAGAAAGCTATTTATAAGAATATGTAACAATATAAATTTACAACATTAATTTAAAATTTATTTAAAATTAACTTAAAATTAACTAAATAAATGTATAAGCAATTTAAATAACAGTAATATAAATAATTAGTATGTAATATTCTAAGATCATTATTATAACTTTTGTTTTCTGGATTTCGTTGTCAGAATATTTGAAATTATATAACTTTCATTGAGTAGTAAATGAAAACAAATTTATGTAAAATGTACGTACACTTAACACTGTTGTGCTATCCTATAATTTAGATGCATGCGAGATCTCGAATTCTATTATGATTGTAGTTAATGCTGTGTATGTATTTAGTTGGTAAGCCAATAAATAAATAAAATAAATACATTCCGTGAAATTTTAACCCTAAACCTTCAAAACAAACCACATTTCATTAGGACGCATACTTCGAGGTACCGGGTCAAAAATGCCCAATGTCCTTTTGGCCTGGAATTAATGATATTTTAGGTATGTCGGCGAAGGACCACGTTATACGCATTTTCGTGAACACACGGAGTTTCATGAACATTCGGAATATGATACCCGGAATAAACAGCATGACTGGTTAAAGTCACTTTATATCCGAAAACCTCTCTCTGAACTGAAACTCTGGTCATCATTCTGATCAACTTTTACTATGGAGTAAAATAAAAATTCGTGAAAAAAAAATTGCTGTTTCATACATTTTGTTATGCAACACTTATGTTGTATTGTACAGCAGATTTTAAAAAAAACGAGAAAATTACTATAAAAATAGATAGGTATGTATACAATGGGCGGTCTTATCGCACTAGGCACTATCTATTCTATTGTTATTGTTAGAGATATTCATCAGGATAAGCATTTAGGTATACCGCATACTGCAAGCACAGTACCCCAAGTTGAGTATTTATCGTTAACTACTGTAGTTGCGTCACGCCAAAATGTATGAAAATTTGGGCAGCGCCGCTGGGGGCGGCATTCAAGACTAGCGCGAATTTTAAGCTCTGGTCCCACGGCCAGTTAATCGACAGGCCGCGCCGGACGAGGCAACGCCTGGCACGGCCTGCGGCGGCCCTTGCCGAGTGTACCCACGGCGCGGCGACGTGAGTTGGCCTGGTGTGGCCTGCCGGCCGCACTTCCAACATGAAAAGTGATTCGTTCGTCCACTCCGTCATGTGCGCAAACGAAATGAATGAGTGAATAGCGACGGTCGCGACAGGCCCCATCGCGCCGCGCCGTGCCGCGCCTTTGAACATACCGACTTCCGATGGATCGGACGGGCGACGTCAGGCCACCGCGGGCTTCATCGGATGTGACGGTTCCCACGGCCTGTCAGCCTGGCCTGGCGCGATCTGGCCTATAAATCAGGCCGTAGGACCGCAGCTTTAGTCACACGTAGAACTGAACGCCGCGCCTAGAGGCGCTGCCTAAATTATCTTACATTTTGGCGTGACGCAACTACAGTAGTTAAAGAAAAAAACACACTTGGGGTACATATCATCATTATAACTATTAATAAATAATGAAATATTGTAAAAGGACCCTAAATAAAGCAAGCAACTCATTCGAAGTTGGGGCAGGTCTCTTGTTTACCATAAATTAATATACTTGTAAAATAAAAACATACCACATATCATATCAGATAAAATCAAATCGTTGATAAAATGGACTTGGTTTGTTAGCTCAGCAAACGAAGTTGTTTTACTGGCAATATTAGGTTCAAACATGGTTGAAACTGTTCTTGTACCTGCGTAAATAACAAACAGCTAAAGTATTAAAGAAATGATACCAAAAGGAGATAATCAAATTAAAAAAAATCGATGTCAAAAGCTGTCACTGTCACAAAAGTTATTTTTCTTTTACATTTCGTGTATTTTATCTTTCATTGCCAGTACGTTCAAAGTTTGCCCAACAAATAAAGAATCTTTAAATAAATAGGTTAAGCTAAAAATACCTCGTGTGTGTAATAAATTGTATTGCTGATTGTAAGCAATTTACTTGCCGGCTGTAACAACAGGGTCAAGATTACAACGACCACTACGCAGTTCATATACCTATGTATGATGTTCCAGTTACGAGTCTCCGGTCTCCGCCGTTGCTCTGTCAGTTTTGCTGTCAGTCAGAAGCTGCCATGACGCGCGTGGACACGCGGATTCCATCACGAACCGTATCGCGTCCTAAAAGTGCCAATTTCTGTAGATTCTTCTCTGTCGTTGCGCTTGCAGGGTTCATCGCTGGTGCTTACTTCCTTATCAAAAGACCTTATGACTCGTTAGGCGATCCATCTGATCAATATACTGTTAAGAATATTCCTAGAATATATACCAGTGTAGAAGGCGTTGATCCTGAGGAAAGGGATGTGTTTCAAGGGTTTCGTACGTCGTTCCTACCACCTGAAGAGATAGTGCTTGCTAGTAAGGATTCAAAATCTAAAAGAGAAGTTTACGAAGGGAATGTGACCAGTGATATTCTGATATGGGGGGCTTCGGACAAGCAGCATGGAACACCGACCAGGGTTAAACGAATGAGCCATTTCACGTTTACCTCACAAGACAACGAGTAAGTTATCAATCGAATTTTGAAAAGGTTCTACCTATATTTTTAACTGCTTCGCCTATGGTGATCCTAAAGTCTACTGCTGCCGTAATAACATCGAACAGTCGCACTTAAAGTTCCTTATATTTCTAGCGAATTTAGTAGAATGTGCTAGTTTTTATAAGATAGCCGTGCAATTTCCACTTTAAGTAAAGAAAGACCTCGTCGAAAGCATAAAGACGAGGGTGGTGAAGACGATGAAGAAGACAATGAGAGTGAAAGTGAAGCTGAAGAAGAATACGAGACTTCAGACTCAAGTGACCAATATGAAGACGAAGATAGTATTGAAAGGTAACTTTCTACTATAAGGATTCTTAAAAGTACTTTAATTCTTAATCCTTCCTCAATAACTGCTGTAACGAACAATAAAATGAAATTTTGTTGGACAGTCCGCTAGCTTCTCCTGACGTTTGTTAGATGATTCGGTAATCTTAGCCTGTTATAATTTTCGTGAGACACATTCATATTTATGATTAGTTACGGTTAACTCACGTGCATGTTTCGGGATTACCCGACTAGTTGGTGATTAAGGACTCCGTTTGGGTCTGAAAATAGTCGGGCAATCCCGAAACATGCACGTGAGTAAACCGTAAATAATCATAAATCTTAGACTAATTAGACCTTTAGTAAACAGGTGTATAGTGATACCCATATACTGATATACTGCTGGTTATAAGCCGCGACTCTTCAGCCAGACCTTTCGTTGCTTTTTGATTGATACTACAATATTTCAGTAGGCACCAGCTCACGGTTTTTAGGTAACAATAAATAACACACGTGTATGTGTTTCTTATTCACAATACGGGTTCATTGAATAGCATAGTCCGTCCGGAGATGCACGTGGATCGAGGCCCATTAGACGACGTCGTGGAACAGGTTCGTGGTCAGCCCGAACTGGAAGAAGGCGAGATGATTTCCTCCGCTCACATATACAAACCGTCCAAGTCTTATGCAGGTATATACTTATTAAAGAATCTCTTAAAATACAAGCACTTCGACTAACATATCATAAGTTCGCTAAATCATCAAAGCAAACCAAAATTCTACGTGAAATAAATCCTGGCCGATAGTTAAAATAAACTTCTGCTCAACACACTCAAATTAACGTTGATGGTTTAATTCTAGTTCCTTTTTCACGTTAGGTATTTCTAGAATCATTAAACAATTTGCTCCTCCTATCCATACATAGTGACGTTGTGTAAAAGAGAGCTAAATCAATTTGATAATAGTACGTTGTTGCTCGAATTATCCAATTGACTGTTGTCCCAAATGAGCCAAGGTTATTCGTCCAGCAACGTGCGAGTTGTACTTTGATTTCGTAGGGCTCAATCTTAACATCATTCAAAGTCCATACATATTATAGCTACTATTTTTCATTTAGGTATTCATGCATTCTGGAAAGGTCAAGGTGACAGAGATCAGATCCGAAATACACAAGCAGACATAATGAAACAGTACATGGACGCCGAGGCAGATCCGTGCCACGACTTTTATCAGTATGCCTGTGGGAACTGGGCCGCGCTCAATCCCATACCAGCTGATAAAGCAGGGTTTGTTTTTGTTGTTTTATTAAGTAATATGCTGTAAAGAAGCAAATTGAAATAATACGTATAAATTCTGTTTTAGGTACGACACCTTTGAAATGCTTAGAGAAAATTTAGACACGGTCTTAAAAGATTTATTAGAATTTAAAAGCAACGATACCGTTCCCTGCAAGTATCCAGGATCTAATTTAGATTTAGAAGATAATTTCTTAGAAAAAATTAAACTGCCCGACGAGTTAGAGCCGTTTCGAAGTGCGTATTTGGACTCAATAGAATCACTTTCAAAAGATTTGTTTAATAATACCTCAGCGGAAGCATTCCGCTATAGTATTAGCAAAAAGGAAAAGAGGCAAATAGTAAACCGAATTCGTAGATATTTAGACAAAAAATCTAGGGCGATGATGAAACCAATATCAAAAATGAAATACAAATTAGGAAAATATATGTCTCTAAATCCTAAACATAAAAAAGAAAGAGTTAAAAGATTAACCAAAAAATCTGACAAAGAATCGAAAAAGAAAGTATTTAGAAGAAAATTCTTTATAAAGTCCAAACAAATAAGATTTGGTAGAAGATTAATGGCATATAATACAATATATAAAAGAAGAAGAGAAAGAGAAACTTTAACACCAAAACCTTTTAAAGTTCGTGTGTTAAACGATTCGGCAAATGGTGATGCCGCTATGAAAGCAAGATTTCTCTTCAAATCTTGCATGAATTATGAAATTCTACAAAAACGTGCACATCAACCACTGCTGGATTTATTAGACCTTCTCGGAGGCTGGCCGATCCTAAAGCCTGTTTGGAATGCAACCAAATTTGACTGGCTAGAATTAATGGCGAAACTAAGGTTATACAATAACGATATTCTAATATCAGAATGGGTTGGACCTGATATTAAAAATTCTGACGAATTTGTTATTCAGTTTGACCAAACCAGCTTGGGTAACATAATTTTTGCACTATACAATTTTATTTTACTATAGGATACTTGTTTATTCTTTACGCGTTTAATTGCAGGATTACCAACGAGAGATTATTTCCTGCAAGATTCAAATAAAGTATACTTGGAAGCTTATAAGAATTACTTAACAAAAATAGCAATATTACTTGGAGGTGAACCTGCCCATGTTAAACTCAGTGCTGATCAACTTATTGAATTTGAAATTAAGTAAGATTCCTTTACTATTGTTAATATAACTTGTAGCCTTTTACATCTAGGATCTAGGTCTGTGTAGGTCTAAATTCAACTAAATAAAAAAAAACACATAAACGTAATTCTTAAGAAGACATATCGTAATTGGAACGGTATCGACCATTTTTACATGACGTAAATGTTTTTTTTGTTTTTCAATATTTATCATCCCAGGCTAGCAAAGATCACCTCGGCGCCAGAGGATAGAAGGAATGTTTCGGAGCTGTACCGACGGATGCCACTGCGTAAGCTTGAGGAACTGGTGCCGCAAGTGAAGTGGAGACGGTACCTAAACGTCGTGATGAACAGGACCGTCCAATCTAATGAAACTGTTGTACTCTTTGCTCTATGTTATGTTAGGGTAAGTGCATATTTAAATGGGTTTGTACAGATACTTCTCAGTCACAATCCTGTTCAGATTTTTATCATAGTAAATATAATAGTTTTTCTTCCTGATTGAAGAAGGATGCACGCGCAGGTAGACTACGGTTCTGCTTCGGGGCTAAATAAAACATAGAGCCTGAACGTAGTCTAAGAAGAAGCCAGTTTATAAAATAAAGATATTAATATGCTCGTTGAACGATTGTTGTCTTATCATTGATTACACTTTCACATGTAACAGGGTTTTGTTTCTAAAGACAATTAAAAAGTAATTTTTTTAAAGTATTACTGATGAAGATTTTTTTTACGTTGTACGGTGTTGTCATTTGCAGCATTTAGTTCAATTGATAGAAGCCACTGACCCGAGTATTTTGGCAAATTACCTGCTGTGGAGATTCGTGAGGCATAGAGTCAACAACCTCGACGACAGATTTCAATCTGCCAAACAACAGTGAGTAAACCCATACATTATTGTGAATTCGTAAGTGACTTCTCTATTGGAAATCTTCGTCTTCTTACAATACTATTAAGAGCCATTACGCACTATCGACTGGTCGCCGGAGACTTTGTCGACGGCGAATGTGACTTTCTATAGTTTAAATAGGTGTTTACGCACTTGGTCGCCGGTCGCTTGGGCGAATACGCTTATTAAATGTTTTCGTCGTCGAGAGGCCAAGTCTCCGGCGACCAGTCGACAGTGCGTAATGGCTCTTAGTATCATAAGTAAATAATTCATTCACTCACTCAAATTCCAGATTCTATTTTATCCTATTCGGAAGAGAGCAAGCACCACCAAGATGGAAGAACTGTGTGTCACAAGTGAATTCCAACATGGGAATGGCTTTAGGCTCCATGTTCGTCAGGAAATACTTCGATGAGATGAGCAAAAACGACACATTGTATATGACAAGGGAGATACAGCAATCGTTTAGAGAACTACTTCATATGACCGACTGGATCGACGATAAGACGAAGAAACTTGCAGCACATAAAGTCGATGCCATGATGTTGAGGATAGGGTACCCCGATTTCATACTGAACAAGGAAGAGTTAGATGATAGATATAAAGAAGTGAAAATACATCCGGACAAGTATTTTGAAAACATTTTGAATATACTACAGCATTTGACGAAGATGGAGCAATCGCGGTAAGTAGATGTATACCAGTGACCTATAGCTGATGTAACAAATAACTAGATCGATGAAGCAACTCGTCTTAAATGAGTAAAACAGGTAGGTAATCAGAGAAGTGTTCATGTTAATAATACGGCGTATCACGTATACATTTGGGTTCAATGAAAGCGTTGCAATATTGTAGTAAAAGATATCATTCACGGTTCATACAAAGTTCGGCCCAAAAGTCAAAGTGCCGGCCAACGAAAAAAAAAGGTGTCACAACTATTGGGGAAGTCAGTCCGAGTATTTTTTACTATAGCACTCTACAATCATTCCTTCAGCTGATTTTGTTGGTTGAAAAATTGAATATCCATTCGTTTTATTTGACAAAAATCTTTTTGACAAAAAGCTTGTTGGGATGACGACCTTGAACAAGATTATTATAACACCAACCGCAGTGAATATTATTTAACCATTAACTGAATATTAAGATGAAAAAAAGAACAAGACTTAAGTGTTAATACATAGGTTATAGTAAGTCAATTTAGTACAGACTAGACCATCTACTGATATACAGCTTGTTACTGTAAGTACTAATATTTTGTTTTAAATACGAGTATCAACGCCATTCAAGATTTTTGTCAAACGTACGGAATTTTTCAACCCAAAAAATCAGCAGAAGGAATGATTGTAGAGACTTAGTGACGTAGTAAAAAATACTCGGACTGACTTTCCCAACAGTGGTGATATGTTTTTTTTCGTAGGTTTGACTTTTGGGCCGAAAATGAATGATCTCCTTTCTCAATCATGTGAACTATTTAGAGCTATGGTGTGACATAATCACAAAGTCCGTCCTATTAAACTACAGATTTTCCTCTCGTATCACTGTTGAAGCGTTTAGCAAGAGCGATGCGTTCTTCCTATCCTCACTTTTCAGAATCGGCCAGCCGGTCAACAAGACGCTATGGAACACAGCACCGGCCGTGGTCAACGCTTACTACAGCCGCAACAAGAACCAGATCATGTTCCCAGCTGGCATCCTGCAGCCACCCTTCTATCACAGACACTTCCCCAGGTCCCTGAACTATGGCGGCATTGGAGTTGTGATAGGTGAAATAAATTTGTTTATGAGTTTCATAACATCACGCCTATATGCCCTGAAGGGTAGGGCAGAGGTGTATCCGGGGTTGCGGTGCATGCAGCTGCGAATCCCATGACCCCGGCCATAGGTCAGGAGAAGGAACACCGTGGGTTTTTAGCCGGTAAGAGTCCGGCATAACCCTTCGCCTTCCCCGGGCGGAGGGTATCCATGAGGATTTTCCAAAGAGAAAAAAAAAAAAAGGGCAGTGGTGTATAGTACACCCTCATTTAGCTGTTATGTTTAAGTCCCATGTAATAGGGGGCGAGCTTATTGACATCAACCGGGCACAAATCCAGACTCTGGGCTGCTACTGAGAAATTCCACACGAAACAACTCAATAACACTTTGCCCGACCTGGGGATCAAACCCACGACCTCACGCTCAGCAGACGCGTTTGCGACCACTAGACCAACGTGGTAATGAGTCAGTTCGTTTCAATTATGTTATACTAGAGGTCGGCCACAGCTTCACCCGCGTGGATGTCGTTTATCGCGTATATATTTCACGGTTTTCGGGATATACGTAGCCTATATCCTTCTTCGGGTTCCAGACTGTCTCTGTACCAAGTTTCATCAAAATCGGTTCAGCGGTTTAGGCGTGAAAACGTAACAAACAGACATAGTTACTTTCGCATTCATAACCTTAGTAGGGATTTGTACATACAACGTTATTTTTAGTATATACAAAAACCGAAACACCCCAACAAGATTTTCATCAGAACTGCCTGAAGATGTGTTTTTTTTTTAATAAATCTCCATGTTACACCGTAGTTTATATCGCGTTAAGTTCCCTAGTAAAGTGTGAAATACCTGAGGGGGGGCTATGCAGGGGTTGTCTAATACACGGAAACTGACCGAGAGGACCATCTCAAGTCTCAAGGTGTCTATTCCCGTCAACTGTTATGGGTAGACTAGAAACCAACTCAAACAAAATTGAAATTTATGAAAAAAAAATGTTTTGAAAAAAAATTGTCAATCGATTCTCCTAGTGATTCTGAACAAACTAGTTTCAGGTTTAGAATATACTAAAACTAAGCTTGTATAGGTTTACATCGGTGTTTATCGTTATCGTGTGAAATATTTAGAAATGTCCAGCACGAAAAAGATTTAATGCGGAAAAAAATACTTAAATTAATCATTGCAATCATTCATTGCAAGAGTTCGCCGAGGCAAGGGCCACAATTTCTTTACTGCATCCTTCTTGTTTTGTTGTATATTCATCCATAGGTCTATGTCTTTCCAGGTCACGAGATAACCCACGGGTTTGACGACAAAGGTCGCCTGTTTGACTGCGATGGCAACCTTCACCGCTGGTGGTCTGACACAGCAATAGAAGCCTTTCATCATCGCGCGCAGTGCCTGATCGATCAATACGGGCATTACGTTGTGCCTGAAGTTAACATGAAGTTAGATGGTGTTAATACTCAGGTAAAAACAGTTATTTAGATGATGACCTTCACTAGTGTCCTAGGAGCCGGCCATAGGGGTGGCTGCCAGGGTCGCAGGGTTTAACCGCTCTTTACATAGTATAAAACAAAGTCGCTTCCCGCTGTCGGTCCCTGTGATTCAAGAGGAAGGTTTTAAGTTATAAAACGTACACAAACACACAACGTGCAAAGCTGGGGCGGGTCGCTAGTAATACATATACTTACTTAACTGGAAAAAATCACCGCAGATCTCGCGGGTAAATAAGATGTTCATTAAACGCAAATTAATTATGATTGGAGATTGAGAGCTACAAATATCAGACAAAATCGTTTTTTTATTTAGCATGTTTTTTGGGGGGTGCAAAATTTGGTCCTTGCCCTAGCAAGACACTGACTTTCACTATTAGTGGTCATATACCGCAATAGAGGTCTTCCATCGTGCATAATGCCGGAGCAATCAGTACTGGGGTGGTTGTAATATTCAGTATCTCCAGTACGATTTGCAAATTAGGGCCTTTTTACTGTCATGCGGGTTCGGCCCGCGTGCGTGCGTCACGGTCACCCGCATGCGTGGCGCTCGCAGTTCACCTTTTCGTGCGTGTTTCACGCATCACAATAAATACATGTATGAAAAGGTGAAAATTCAGGCGCCACGGGTGCGGGTGACTCACGCATGCGGGCACGAGCCCGCGTCACAGTAAAAAGGCCCTTACAAACATCGCTTATAGATGGTCCGACGTGTTACTCGAGTAAACAAGCTAAAAGACGAGACTAGGAAGGAAATCCAGAAGGAACATTCACAATGTCCTTCAAATAACTTAAAATTGACACTAGGTCGTGTCAAAACTAAATAATATATAATATGTTTGTCTTTTTTTCTTGCGGCTTTGAAAGAGAGTTTAGTGAGCTCGCCAAAACAATTGCCGTTTTTGTAATTAGAAAATCGTACTAGGGGCTAGGGGAACAGGTGCAAACTGCCGTTCATAAGTTCAGCTGACAACCTAATCCAATGAATTATAATAATATATATTCTACGTGACTGACAATGTAAACAAACCTTGATTTGCAGGCGCTTTGAGTAATGAATTAATAATTGAGTGTATATAATTAATTATGTGTAGGTACCTATATTATGTTGAATTATCTATATTATTTAGAGAATTGTTCTATACTTATACTTTATTTATTATCCGCAATTTGCATAATTTCATAATTGTGATTTACGTTATCTTTTTCTGTGTACCTACAGACTCAATTAATTTATTCACTTGACACAGATTTGTGTTACTGGGGAGTTGGTTGCGTCGTTTCTTCTTCACAGCATAAACACTAGGAAGCGGTGAAAGGGCGGGCGTTTTTGAGGGCCGTCGTTTGTAACGTTGACGTTTTTACATTTTGTTTCTAGGGTGAGAACATAGCAGACAATGGTGGTGTAAAGCAGGCGTTTCGTGCGTACTTGCACTGGGTGCAACGTCATGGCATCGACGGCGAGACACTGCCCGGCCTCAACCATACTCATACTCAGCTGTTCTTCCTTAACTTTGCACAGGTAACATTGTTTCCTTACTATATTTATACCGATATTCTAGAAAAAGTTGGATGGTGTTAAAAAAATATTTTGTAAGTATACTGGGTGTCCCAAGATTCGCGGTCATAGAAGGAAGCACTTTAAATACTAATAAAAGACCATAAAGGACACGTTGAAAGATTATTGAAGCAAATTTTTTTTTTTCGTTTTTTATTTTAAATTCTGCCCCAAAAGACTTAACGTAACTCAATTTCACCGAAAATTTTATCTGAATTAGTTGCCTTCCAAGGTATGCAAATAAACTTCCAGTAGTACAGTCCACATTACAAGGAAGTGGTGATCTTTCTTTCAAAAGCGTTTTATGAATGAAAACAGGCGAATAATTAGGTATTTTATTGTAAACATAACGACAAAGTAGATTAAGTCTTGCACCCACCTGGGACGGTCCATGACTGTACTCCAATAGCGCAGCCATGGATAGTCCCCGGTTGGTGCCCCACCCCATTTTAGATTAAAGTTCTCAAAGGGGCCTCTGCGCGTTGGACCTGTGTCCCCGTGTATGCCTTCCAAAGGACCGGACATCTTCCGCACGGAAGATGAGCCGTGATTTCCAAAGTAGATTACGTAAAACCGGAGAGAATAATAAATTAGCAAAATTTGTCATGAGTTCTTTAATAGACCTTTAATAAACGGCACAAGATCAGGCATGGGTGCAATCCACGGGAGATCCCGGCGCCCCCTTCTGTATCCTGAGGAAAACCACCAAGTGGTTTTACATATCCCTCTGCCTTTCCCAGATAAAACGTATCCATAAGAATATCTATCCGAGAAAAAAAGTTTCATAATCCAATAACTACAAATATCATATTGTATTATCAGGTGTGGTGTGGAGCGATGCGTCCTGAAGCAATGCGCAACAAGCTAAAGACAGCTGTACACTCTCCGGGCCGGTTCCGCGTCATTGGCACTCTGTCTAACTCGCACGACTTCGCACGGGAGTTCCAATGCCCGCCCGGATCACCCATGAACCCCACGCATAAGTGTACTGTATGGTGATAGAGATAGCGACGATTAGATTATTTTTAATAAAAAGTCCGGTCCACACCAGCGCCTCCCTGGCAACAAAATAATGTAACACGGCACACTGGCTTTTGTGTGTAGCACCTTTTAGAAAGTTTTCTCTTAAGAAGAGTCGCGATCACTAAGGAAATTATTTTTAAATAGAATTAAGTGCTAGCGCAATTCAATCCACGTGCAATGCGCAACAAAAATTGACATGAAGTGAAACCGATCTGCTACGGTCGCGTAGCAGCCGCTAATTTGACCTCATTGCTACGACAACTCGTAAAATATCGGAAATAAGGGCTACACTGTATACCCTTTTCCATTCGAAATCAAAACACGTTGAAAATTACTCTATATAATATTGTGATAAGAGTAAGGTAACACGATGGAAAAACCAATTCTAATCACAGTCACACACCTTAAAATCACAGTCATTCTCAAGTACACCTCGAATGAGCATGACATGTCATTTTTAGGAAAATAGGAATTAATTTTATCACCATTACTTTGGACAACCTGTGAAGCATTTTCAATTAAGGGTAATACCACAGAATAGATAATAGTACAGGTAATACACACGAGTCCCAACCACAATACATCAATACTGACGCAAAGGTGTGCGGCTTTGTGCGAGCGCGGGATACGCGGGCACAAACGTCGCGAGGGGCACGCTCGTCACGAAGGACACGCAAGCCGCGAGGGCCGCCGCGCCGCGCGATGTCGCGTTTTCGTTGTGTATTGCCCTTAACCTTATCGCTATCTTAAAAAGATAATGTAATTAGGACTGATAAATGCCGGTCATTAATAAAAAGAACGCTTATGCAACGATGAGTCTCGATATGTTTGTAAACACTAAGTAGGACTTGTTTATAATGTTCACCAAAAGTCGATTGTGATATTAATATTTTTAGCAATTTGTATTTTGTTAGTAAAGTTTAGAATGATGATTACTAGTTGTATATTTTATAGATTTTACCTCAATATATTGTATTTGTAAGCGCTTCTATGAGAATAGGTTTGTGAATAAAACAATGATGTAATACTTTTGCTTTTAACTTTTTTGTAACGTCACCCTTTTGTAATTATACCCAAAAAGACCAAATCCAAACTCCAGGTATTATGAATTACGGTAACCAAAAAACTCAAACACATTTTACCTGACCTATGAATGGAAATCCAAGATCTCGCGCTCAGCAGCTGCACTTTCGACCAATTGACCATTGACGTATGCAGACGTATGCACACGTGGCTTGCGTTTAATGCTGAGTGTTGTGATACGATATTATTGAACATTGATATCGTCATCGTGAAACAACCACTGGAGATTCGCGATGGCGATAACAATATTTACAAAATATAAAACATGTCGGGCTTGTATCTACATTCAGTCACTTGTCAGATTTAGAACAGACATCATGGTGAAAGCACGGAAATACGTGGTGGTTAAAGAATTCCAGGGATTACCCAAACGTGATGATTTCGAAATCGTGGAGTACGAGTTACCACCCCTCAAGAATGGAGAGATCCTCGTCAAAGTTGAGTGGGTGAGTGTGGACCCATCCATGCGGATAGTACGCAACTCACCTGATCGTTACGATCAGTACGGCTACCAAGTTGGTTTAGTACTAGAATCAAAAGACCCTAAATTCCCGGTCGGAGCGAGAGTCGTCTCGTACAAGGGCTGGTGTGACTACGGCATCATCGACACTAGTGTATCCACGATGTTCGGGAAACCTTATCTGTTGCCACCAAACATGGAAGGTTTATCAAACTCTTTAGCAGTTGGTGCCGTGGGCATGCCAGGTGTTACCGCATACTTTGGATTTCTGGACTACTGCCAGCCTAAAGCTGGCGAAACAGTGGTTGTGACCGGCGCTGCTGGAGCGGTGGGCTCAATGGTCGGACAAATTGCAAAGATGAAGGGTTGCAAGGTCATCGGATTCGCTGGCTCCGACGATAAAGTGAAGTGGCTCGAGGAAAACGGCTTTGACAAGGCGATCAACTACAAGACTGCCAACATCGCGGCGGCACTTAAGGAAGCTGCTCCCAACGGTGTGGACTGCTACGTTGACAACGTCGGCGGTGAAATCAGCACAACGATCATGACACAAATGAACCAATACGGAAGGGTTTCAGTCATTGGGAGCATCAGTACATACAACGAAGATCCCACTCGTCAGCCTAAAGCGACAGTCGTACAACCTGCGCTACTATTCGGTCGATTAACACTTAAAGGTTTTGTCACGTATGATTGGCTAGAACGCTTTCCAGAAGCATTTGCTGAAATTACTAAATGGATTCACAGTGGGGAGTTGAAGCCCAAAGAACACATCACTGAAGGTTTCGAGAACATCTATGATGCCTTTGTAGGAATGCTAAAAGGAGAAAACATCGGAAAGGCGGTTGTTAAATTATAAGTATTCTTGTAAAGCTCTCTAATCGTAAGTGATGTGACGGAATAAAATGTTAATAAAAAGTAAGTTCTAAAACCCGACTACTGAGAAATGAATGAAACAAGAAAATATTATGTGAAATTGTTATGTGCAAACTATTCAATATTTGTCGTCTATTAAATAAACAACTTACACGGATTATTTTTTAATGTATTTAATACATATTCATAGTGATGTTCAGAAGATAGCCGTGGTCCGTGGTCGTATGCGACTTAGCCCTAAAGCTTATGATCGCCTACAGTAGTAGTTTTTAGTTAGAATGTATTGTTTTGTTAGGGAAGGTGGCATACGACCACGGACTACGGCTATCCTAATTTTATTTATGTTATGAACTCCTAGTCTACTCAGTAAAAGTCAAAACAGTCAATTTGTGTTTTTTTTTGCATATAAATAGATGCTTTTCTTTTTAATCCAAAGGTTGACTGGTAGAGAATATCTCATAGCATTAAGTCCGCCTTATGTAACACCATAGTGCATGGAAGAGTTAATAAATAAATACAACTGTACCCCAAGTGTGAGTTTTTTTCGTTAATTACTGTAGTTGCGTCACGACAAAAATGTATGAAAATTTAGGCTACGCCTCTAGGCGCACCGTTCACTGACTACTATTCGCGCGTTAATTTTAAAAAAATTATTTGGAATTTTATAAATTACTACTTATAAATATTTATTTATTTATGTACTACTGGAACAAATATTCAAAGTTTGACCTCATTTAACTAGGTTCTCCCGAACCCTAGGAAAAAAAGATCTGCAAATAAACGTGACGAATACCGATAAGAGTCGTTTCTGGGTTTTTGGTTACCGGACTCCTTATCCGTGGCGGATCTAGCCTTTAACTCAGGGGGGGGGGGGCTAAAGGTTAGCAACCACAGTATAAATTTTAGTATTATGAGTTTTGGATTATGATCGTAAGCTGGCGCCTGGTGGAGCCAGGTCACCCTGACCTGGCGGTCGGCGTGGCCTGGATAATGAGTAGGCGGGTGTATGCTAAGACACACAGACTCGCTTGTTAAGCACGGGTTGCAAACCCAGGCTAGTATCAATGTGACTTTTTCAATGTTATATGGGGGTGCATGAAAAGAGCCTCCACGAGTGACGATACGTAAGTACGTCCGGCGCACCCTGGGCAATCAGCCCCGCTACTAACCTTGCTGACTGGCTAAGCTTTTCACCACAGCATGAGCTATTTTCGTATAGCTCACTGACTCGAGAGAAGAAGAAGAACAATGTTATATGTAGGTACTTTCTTAGTTAATCTAAGACGCCACTGACATACGGTGAAGAAAAACATCGTGGATGGACTTGATGGTCTGAAATCGCCAACCTGCAGTGAGCAAGCGTGGCGCATTGATGCTCACTCCTTCTCTGTATAAGAAGAGGCCTTTGTTCAGCAGTGGGACAGTTAGTCTAATATTTACGGTTAGCATAAAATATTTTTATGCTAAAACTCCAAGGTTTTGGATTATTCTCGTACGTAAACCTAGCACTAGTTTTTTCAGATTGAGCGGGAAAAAAATGTTCACAACTTCATTCAAATTTTCTGTTTCTGAGTCATCATTTTAGCGCCCCAAGTTAGTTACCTGATTGCACGGAGCGATATCGCCCTAGTCATGCCCTCCAGCTGTATCGCCGTCTTCGATCAACATTATTGTTGATCGAAGAGCGCCGCGCTTTCATTTATTTACGCATGGCATAGAAATGTAAATGTCATGTCAAAAGAAAATATTTTTTCCCAAAAAAAATGTACTTACTCTTTTTTTAACCATATTAGGTGGTTTAGATACGATAAATTAACCAAACTGCAAGAAACATTTATTATTTTTATTCAAGCTAAATCCCGTGCAAGGTTTATACAACGTTATTTTTAGTATATACAAAAACCGAGACACCCAATGTTGCATGATAATTGATTATTTTGTATTATGAATGTACTGCGGGTGTTTGGAAATAAAGTCAGTGTGTATCAAGCTATCTGGTTGTTTACTTCATGGTGACAGCGGTGCGTGAAATAAACGATTTTTGCCTATAAAAGTGAGCGTTAAACAGTGAAAAGTGTTATTATTACGCTACAAACGATTATAATAATATATTATCGAAATGGAACACGCGCGGCCACCGGCAGAATTGTGTTTAGAAGGAGGGCCCGCTAACCGGGCGGACGCGTGGCGCAAATGGTTACGTCAGTTCCAAGTGTTTTTAAAGGCATCAGGAGTTCATAAGGAGTCGCATGACGTACAGGCTAGTTTATTAATCAATTTGATTGGGTCTGAAGGATATGACATCTTTACCACCTTTAAGTTTGATTCCGATGAAGATAAGGAAAATATAGAAAAAGTCATAGAAAAATTCAATACTTATTTTGGAACAAAAACTAACACTACAATGGTTAGGTTTAAATTCTTTACAAGATGTCAAGAACTCGGCGAAAGTGTTGATGAATATGTGACTGCACTTAGACTCCTGACCCAACGCTGTGAATTCGATCAACTGGAAGACAGCTTATTGCGCGATCGTATAGTATGCGGCGTTAAGAACATCGCAGTACGGGATAGATTGCTGCGGACAGACGATTTAACACTAGATAAGGCGATAAAAATATGTCAAGCAAATGAAATCTCCAATGATGGTGAAAAAGAAATCAAAGGGATAAAAAGTGAATCGATGAAGAGTGCATCGGTGGACAGTGTTTGGAGAGGACGACGCGGCGTGCGTCACGGTTTTCGAGGAGCAGCGAGTTCGAGCGGTGGCGGATGGCGCGGGCGCGGTGCCGGCGCCGGGGACCGCCGCGGCGGAGCGGGCAGCAGCGCGGCCGGCCAGCATGCGGGCGCGCGCGCCTGTGCGGCTGCGCCTCGGTCTACTGTGACGGCGGTGATCGTTGTGCGGCGCGTAAAGTGAAGTGCTTTGTTTGTGGTGGCAAGGGTCATTATAAAGCTATGTGTCCGATGCGTAAATCAAAAAAGGTTTATGAACTGTACGAGGACTGTCAAGAGAGTGGAGACGACGAGACAGACTTATACTATGTTTCATCGCTAGAGTATGTTGATAATATTATGAAAATGGATGACTCAAAATGGTATGAAACTCTTTATTTATCCATAAATGGCCTAAAGCATTGTTTTAAGCTAGACACCGGTTCAGACCTAAATGTTACATCTAGATAGTTATCTAAAATTAGGTTTGTGCCTGTCTAATGTTGTTTGTGACAACACTCGAGCGAAATCATTTTGTGGTAATTACTTGTCCATAACCGGTTCTTGTGTGATTAATTGGATACATAAGAATATTCAATATAACTTAAAATTTGTTATTTCAGAACAACACTGCCAAAGTATATTAGGTAAAGATGCTCTGGAGCGAATTGGCCTAATTAAAAGGGTGTATTCATTAAATCTAGATAATTATAAAGGGTTGTTTCGCGGACTAGGTAAATTGCCCGGCACATACACTATTCCTATTGAAAGTAATGCAAACCCTTGCATATGTCCCGTCAGGAAAATACCGGTGGGGGTAAGAGATCAGCTCAAGGATGAGCTGGCTCGAATGGAAAAGTTGGGGGTCATAAGAAAGGTTTATCATCCAACTTCTTGGGTTAGTGGTATTGTTATCGCAGCTAAGAAAAACGGAAGTTTTCGGATTTGTTTGGATCCACGGCCACTCAATCGTGTTATAAAGCGACAACATTACCCGTTGCCTACACTTACCGAGATAGCCACTAAGTTAAACGGTGCACGATATTTCAGTAAGCTGGATGCAAAATCTGGTTTTTGGATGGTGCAGCTGGACGATAGGAGTGCGGACCTCTGTACGTTCGGTACACCATTCGGCCGCTACCAGTACTTGCGTCTACCATATGGTATCAACTCTGCGTCTGAGGTGTTTCATGCCAGAATCAGGCAGTTATTGGAGGACTTGGAAGGCGTTGATTCGTTTGTTGATGACGTCATCATTTGGGGGTCAACTAAAGACGAACATGATGGTCGTCTTCGAAGCCTACTCGAAAGAGCCAGTGAGGTAGGTATTAAATTTAATCCTGACAAGTGTGAATTCTGTGTGAGAGAAGTAACTTACCTAGGGCATACTTTCAGCGCAGAGGGTATGAAAATAGACGAATCCAAGTTAAAGGCGATCACAAATATGCCGAGTCCAGCTGACCGTCCATCTCTTGAGAGATTTCTCGGCATGGTGAATTACGTGAGTAAGTTTATTCCTAACTATTCAGAAAAAGTAGCTCCTTTGCGTAATTTAATGAAAAAAGACAGCGAGTGGTGTTGGGGTCCATGTGAGGAGCGCGTACTGGACGATTTGAAGAGGACGCTGTGTTGCGCGCCCGTGCTGGCGTTGTTCGAGGCGCGTCAGCCCGCCGTGTTGTCAGTGGACGCTAGCTCGCGCGCGCTCGGTGCCGTGCTTCTGCAGGCCGGCCGGCCCGTCGAGTTTGCTTCCATGACGCTGACCGATACGCAGCAGAGGTATGCTCAGATTGAAAAAGAAATGTTAGCAATCGTTTTTTCTTTAGAAAGATTCCACCAGTATATATTTGGTAAAAGTGACGTACTTGTTGAAACGGATCACAAGCCACTTGAGGCACTTTTTAAAAAGCCGTTATACTCCGTGCCGGCCAGACTGCAGCGCATGATGCTGCATGTGCAACGATATGATTTT
The DNA here is from genome assembly GCA_905220435.1 of Amphipyra tragopoginis. NCBI lineage: Eukaryota > Metazoa > Arthropoda > Insecta > Lepidoptera > Noctuidae > Amphipyra > Amphipyra tragopoginis. Next base: position 21,697,360 of record HG991994.1, read on the forward strand.
AGTGTGATATATAAACCGGGTAAATACATGTTCGTTGCAGACACGTTATCCAGGGCTCCGCTTCCCGATTTATTGCATGAAAAAGTTTCGGAGGAGCTAGACGAACAGACTTGTTTCATCATACAAAACTTGAGATTTAGTGATGACAGACTTAAAACTATAAAATTACACACAGAACAAGACGTGGAATGTCAAACTTTGGCAAAATATATATTGAATGGATGGCCCATTAACAAATATGTTGTAAAGGAATGTGTTTGCATACACTGGAGTTACAGAGAGTCCTTCGAATATGTCAATGGTGTAATATTGGTAAATAATTTGGTATTTATTCCCAAAGCTCTAAGATCAGAGATGATTGCGCGAGTTCACGAAGGGCATCTTGGCATTGATAAATGCAAACGTCGCGCACGTGATGTGATGTTTTGGCCGGGGATGTCGCGCGATGTGGAGCGATGCGTACGGCGCTGCCGCGTGTGCGCTGAGCACGCGCCACGGCCGCAGCGGGAGCCCATGATCGCGCATCAAATACCTGCGTTGCCGTGGGCGAAGATAGGCTCTGACATATTTGAAATAAATAGAAAATATTTCTTAATTTTAGTAGATTACTTCTCCAATTTTGTGGAAGTGTCCCTATAACCAATATTACTTCAAATCAAGTGATACTTGCTATGAAACATCAATTTGCTCGGCATGGCATACCTCAAGAGTTATTTTCTGACAATGGTCCCGCGTACGCCTCAAAGGAATTTAGAACATTCGCAGAAAAGTGGGGATTTAAACATTCAACTTCATCACCTAACTATCCACAATCGAATGGTCGTAGCGAGCGTGCAGTTCGAACAATTAAAACATTGATATCTAAGTCGATTCAATCTAATGAGGATTTTTATTTAAGTTTGCTCAACTATAGGGCATCATCGAGAGATGGCGTGGCAAGCCCCGCACAACTACTAATGGGTCGAAGGTTGAATACTCGTCTTCCTTGTCACAACACCAAGCTGATGCCAGAAAGAGATAATGTGCCAGATTATAATAACATAATTCGAAACCAAAGTAGGAGCAAAGCGTGGTACGATTCTCGTGCTCGAGCACTTCCTGAGCTGGAAGTGGGCGACGAGGTGGTGGCGCTGGACGGGGCGCGCCGCGAGCACGCGCGTGTCATGCAGCGCGCGCCTCATCCGCGTTCGTACTTCGTGGTAGACAGTGCCGGCAGGGTGCTGCGCAGGAATCGTAGGCACCTTATTAAGCTGAGGTCCTCTGTACCGGTTCCCGCTACGTCGCAACAGGCGACTTGTGAGGATGACGCAAGCCAAGATGATACTGAACGAAATCAATCTTCCGAGGATTCAGAATGCTATGATTCGTGTGCAGATCTTGATGATGGGAATCCATCTAACTCATCGCCTGCTGAAACTCGCAAACGTACTGAGAGGGCAGCTGCAAGGGTTGCTAAAGAAAAGTTTAAGCATATAAAATATTAAATTAAAAATTAAAAAAACCTTTTAGTTTGGCTATTTCGTGATCTTGATAAATAAGTCAATAAATTTTGTGTAAAATTACCTGTAACGAAAAAGGTACATATTATTATTAAACGGAATATTGTAATCACTGTTTCTTCTCTGTTTGTTTTTGTTTCTGGGAAAGATGATAATTGTTAGGTTCCTATAGTTTAAGTTATTAAACAGGTTGTAGAATAAGTTAATGTTTTTAAATTGTTTGTTACTCTCTTATACTTCAGTTTAAGACGATTGTAAACAGCATAATAAAATAGGTAGCGTATATCTAACAAGTTAGAAGGCATGTATCCAGTATAAAATTAGTAATAAGATATTATGTACTACTAGTTATTTAAGGAGGAAGATGTTGCATGATAATTGATTATTTTGTATTATGAATGTACTGCGGGTGTTTGGAAATAAAGTCAGTCTGTATCAAGCTATCTGGTTGTTTACTTCACCCAACAAGATTGTCATCAGAACTACCAGAATATGTGTTTTTTTTTAATAAATCTCCAAGTTACACCGTAGTTTATGTCGCGTTAAGTTCCCTAGTAAAGTGTGAAATGCCTGAGATGTGCTATGCAGGGGTTGTCTAATACACGGAAACTGACCGAGCGGACCGTCAAGCCTCAAGGTGTCTATTCCCGTCAAGTGTTATGGGTAGAAACCTACTGAAAAATAATTGAAATTTATGAAAAAAAAAATGTGGTGTAAAAAATATGTCAATCGATTTTCCTAGTGATTCTGAACAAACTACACTCACCGGCATAATTAGCGGAACGCAACAAAAAACCGTGTTTGTTCTATAATTTTGTACTGTACATTAATGTTTTTGTTTAAATATTTTATAATTAGGGTTAAATGCATTAAAAGGACAAATAATCAATAACCATTTAATTGAATTTGGCAATTTAAATCTTTAATTTGCTAAAATATCCATTTTGTAACTTTCGGCGCATATTTTTTGGAATAATTAATTTGCTATTTGTTTTACTTTTTTGCTTGTTTTATCACCGTTTCTATACTGCTAGGGTTCTTATCAGTATTATAACATGTTTTTCCATCCAATTTTTTAATCCATTATCTTTACTTAAGGCAAATTGTCCCCATACTCCCATAAAACACTTTTTAATCCTCTAATGTTTCTGGGTGGCTGGATTTTTTTCTCTAACCCTATTTCCCGTCAAGGCCAAGTCATATTCTATTGGACTCATGTCCGGGGTCCACGTTGACCCACCCTGGTGGGTTATTACAACATTTTATATGAAATTGCGGACCACGAATACACAGTTCGGCCACACATAATCGTGCATAGTTTTTTTTTCTTATCTGATAATTCGTCAAATGGCATCGCATGAGGTTCTGGAATGTCTATCCTGCAAAAATAAGCAGCCAGTAAGCCTCCTTCAATAATGCCTAACTCCGTGTACGCTTCAAAACAAATGACACCCCAAACCATTACTGGAGCCTCCAGTATAAGGCACATTCCTGTAAAATTTGACTGTTCAAAGCAATTCCTTTGACGTATTCATATTCTATGCCTCCCATCCAAAAAATGTATATCAAAAAACAGCTTGCCCCTGAGAAAAATCTCTTTCGAACTCCTTAGTCCAATCTCGGTGTTATTGAGCAAAACTTAATTTCACTACGCGATTACCTACAGCACGTTTTGGACATTCAGCAGTAGCTTTAGATATCAGATTACCTCAATGAGACGTCGTCTTTCTTTCCGGATACTCACAAGCAAAATACGGACCACCTTCAGGATGCTACAGGTCCGAATAGCAGCATTGCGCCGATTTTTCAGAGCCTGAACCGGTTTAAACTGTCATAAACCAATCATCAGCGGCGCTTTTTCCTTGATTTCTGCATTATCCTCATCTTCTAACGAAACATCCTGTCTGTTTGTACCAATGGACATTGCGAGGAATGACTAATATCGATACACCCAGTGCTTAACTTACTGCACGATAGGTTTGACTTTCATCGATCACTGTAACATCCCTCGTAGCGTTTGTCACAGATAAATTACTTCTTTCAGCCTCTACGCAATGTTTATTCTCGAAATGCAATGAATACACTAAGACCAAGTCACCAGTACTTAAATAAAACAAGGTTCCTATCAAAAACACAAAAGGGCAAAATCTTTGTAAAATCAAAACTGGGCCTAATTTACCTCTAATCGCTTAGGAAAACCAAAATTTTCTACGACATACAAGTCCTAATTGAAGGTTCTTTTGTATAAAAAAATCGTTACAGCAATAGCAAAACCATATAATAAAAAAATGTAAAAAATGAAAACGTTCCGCTAATAATGCCGGTGAGTGTAGTTTCAGGTTTAGTATATACTAAAACTAAGCTTGTATATACCAGTAATAGATCATGTAGTTTTAAGGAATTACGCGAATTCGTTTACACCCTGTATTTATCTCTTTTTCTTGCGGATGTGTAAGAGAGATAGAAAATCAAACGAACTTTTAAGTGACGTTCGATGATTATTAAACAATGTGATTCACCCGAGAGATTACATCTACCTACTTTTATTTAATGAACCAACCAAGGATGAGACCTTCGCTCCGAGTGTGCACAAAGACATCACTTGTAGATGATCCGACGTCTCAGTTAACGGGCTAAAAGACGACACTAGGAAGGAAACTCGGAAGTATTATAATGTCCCAGATAACTTAAAATTGACGCTAGGTCCTATCAACAAATTAAATAATACAGGGTGAAATTGTAAACACTCGACAAACCGAAATGGGAGATTGTACTCATCACTATGAACAACTTTTACTGTGGGACCAAAGCTGAAATCGCGAAAAAAAAACAGCTGTTCCCTACATTTATGTTCGCATAACTCGTCAAAATGTAGGGAACAGCAGATTCTTTTTTCGCGATTTTAGGTTTGTTCTTAAAGTAAAAGTTGTTCATAGTGATGAGTGCAATCTCCCATGTGTCGGTTTGTCGAGTGTTTACAATTTCACCCTGTATATTTGTTTCTTTTACTTGCGGCTGTGAAAGAGAGAGAGAGTTTAGTGAGCTCACAAAAAAATTTGAAAATCGTACTAGTGGTAGGTACAGGTGCAAACCACTGTTCACAAGCAATGGGCTGACAACCAAATCCAATGAGTGATATTCTACGAGACTGACCATGTAAACAAACCTTGAATTGCAGGCGGTTTGAGTAATAAAATAAATTATATTGATTGTAAATAATTATGTTGAATTATCTGTATTATTTAGATTATAGGTACTTTTGTTTTCAATTCATTCAGAATTGCTCTATACTTTGTTTATCATCCGCAATTTGCATAATTTCATTATTGTAATGTTTACTATTTTTTTCTGTGTATAGACTCAATTAATTTATTAATGCATATGCATTTCTAATGCAAACATAGTGATAAAATAGATAACGTAAAACTGGAGAGAACATTAGACAAGCACAATGTGTTATGATGTCTATAAAAAGCTGCCAAGGGCGTCGCACAAGAGAGGCACCGCACCGGTGCGTTCCACGGGAGATCCCGCAGCTCCCTCCTGTATCCTGAGGACGACTACCAGGTGGTTTTAGTCTACAAGAGTCCGACTCATTCGCCTTTCCCAAATAAAAGGTATCCCGGTAGACCGACCGAAAAAAAGGGTTGATAAGCCAGTAACTGCAAATATCATATTGTATTATCAGGTGTGGTGCAGAGCGATGCATCCTGAAGCAATGCGCAACGAGCTAAAGACAGCCGTGCACTCGCCGGGCCGGTTCCGCGTTATTGGCACTTTGTCCAACTCGCACGACTTCGCACGGGAGTTCCAATGCCCGCCCGGATCACCCATGAACCCCACGCATAAGTGTACTGTATGGTGATAGAGAGCGACGATTAGATTATTTTTTATAAAAAGTCCGGTCCACACCAGCGCCCCCCTGGCAACAAAATAATATAACACGGCGCACTGGCTTTTGTGTGTAGCGCCTTTTAGAAAGTTTTCTCTTAAGAATATTAGTCGTGATCACTAAGGAAATTATTTTCAAATAGAATTAAGTGCTAGCGCAATTCAATCCACGTGCAATGCGCAACAAAAATTGACATGAAGCATGAAGTGAAAACGATCTGCTAAGATCGCGTAGCAGCCACTTATTTAACCTCATTGCCATTGCTACGACAACTCTGAAAATATCGGAAATGAGGGCTACGCCCGTTTTAATCAATTCGGTTGTGTTTTTTTTTAAACGACTTCAGGACGGAGGAGTTTCTCAATTCGGTTGTTTTTTTTTAATGTTTTTTACCTCATATATCTCCGTCATTTATGAACCGATTTGAAAAATTCTTATTTTGTTCGAAACATTTACACACTTCCCGATTGGTCCCATATAAATGTTGTTATGATTAGACCATGAACTTCAGAGATATGGAACGAAACTCCTCATTGGATCAAAGCAGAATTCTCAAATTACTAATATTGCTTTGTTTATATTTGTTGTTGGGAACTGACTACTGGAAAAGAGGTGGGGGTGCGTGTTCCCCCCCCCCCCCCTCTTTTGGGATGTTTTCATTATGTCGTGTAAGGTATCATTTGAAAGGGCTTTTTATACCCGACTACGTCAAAGCCAAAAAGAAGGGTTCTGAAGAGGAAGGGGTTAAATTTATGGCACTAAAACGTATTTAATAAAAAATAAACTTTTAAAAAAGTAAAAACCGACTTCAAAGAAAAACAAAAAGGAGTAAAATAATTACCATAATATAAAATTTACAGTTTCAGAAGTCGGTGCAACTCTACACTGAAACAAATAGAAGCCACCGACTTCTGAAACTGTAAATTTTATATTACGGTAATTATTTTTCTCCTTTTAGTATTTCTTTGAAGTCGATTTTTACTTTTTATTAAAGTTTATTTTTTTTCATTTCGAAATCAAAACACATTGAAAATGACTCTATATAATATTGTGATAAGAGTAGGTAATGTAAAAAACAATTCTAATCACAGTCACACACCTTAATAATCACAGTCATTCTCAAGTATAGGTACCTCGAATGAGCATGACATGTAATTTTTAGGAAAAAAGGAATTCATTTTATCACCATTACGTATAACATTACCGTGCCATTACCTTGGACAACCTGTTAAGCATTTTCTATTAAGGGTAATACACACGAGTCCCAATCACAATACATCAATACTGACGCAAAGGTGTGCGGCTTTGTGCGAGCGCGGGATACGCGGGCACAAACGTCGCGAGGGGCACGCTCGTCACGAAGGACACGCAAGCCGCGAGGAAGGCCGCGCCGCGCGATGTCGCGTTTTCGTTGGGTATTGCGCTTCCTCCTCCTCAAGTCGTACTCCTCATTACTGAGGGTCGTGATCCTCCCTTGAAAACATTTTTGCTCTTATGATGTTACGCCATCGCTGTCTATCCTTGGCCAAGTGAAGCGCATCGTGAAATTTCGTATCAAGAGAGGAGCTTATCTGGTCAGACCATCGCAAAGGGCTGCGACCTCTTGGTCGTTTACCGTCCACCTTGCCGGTAACCATCAGTTGTTCGAGGTTATTGCCATCTTTTCTCGCTATAAGGCCGAAAAATTCCAAAACTCTGCGGAGACAAGTCGTAGAGTCTGGTCTTTACATTGAGCTCACGTAGAATGGACTCGTTGGTGCGGAATGCAGTCCAGGGTTCCGAAGCATCTTCCTCCAACACCACATCTCGAATTGCCAAAAGAGGTATTGCCCTTAACCTTATCGCTATCTTAAAAAGATAATGTAATTAGGACAGATAAATGCCGGTCATAAATAATAAGAACGCTTATGCAACGATGAGTCTCGATATGTTTGTACGTAAACACTAAGTAGGGCTCGTTTATAATGTTCACCAAAAGTCGATTGTGATATTAATATTTTTAGCAATTTGTATTTTGTTAGTAAAGTTTAGAATGATGATTACTAGTTGTATATTTTATAGATTTTACCTCAATATATTGTATTTGTAAGCGCTTGTATGAGAATAGGTTTGTGAATAAAACAATGATGTAATACTTTTGCTTTTAACTTTTTTCTAACGTCGCCCTTGTAATTATACCCAAAAAGACCAAATCCAAACTCCAGGTATTATGAATTCCGGTAACCAAAAAACTCAAACACATTTTACCTGACCTAGGAATGGAAATCCAAGGTCTCGCACTCAGCAGCTGCACAATTGACCATTGACTTATGCAGACAGACGTATGTACACGTACGGTGGTCAAAGTCTCGTAATCAATCATTCTCGTTACTATTTTTGTGTGATTTGGACTTTGTAGTTTAGGTCTGAATACGTAGCCAACCATAGAGCAAAGCGGACGCGGTGTCTCAAGTCGTCGACCGCGTTGCTCTAAGTAGCAAACAGACACTTCAGCATTTTAAACAGACTTCTTCAAAAAACAAGATTCTCAATTCGTCTGTTTAGCAATTTAAACATGTGTTCTGGCAGTGCTCCGACATAATTATATGCACCGATTTCGATTATTACTGTAAGGATTAATTATTATTATATATTTATTTTATTATTAGCCTGTACTGTCCCACTGCTGGGCAAAGGCCTCCCTCCTTTCCTTCCACTTGTCGCGATTCTTTGCAGCTTCATGCCAAACCTCAAGAAAGGCATCCAACTCGTCCCGCCATCTTCTCCGCGGTCTGCCGCGACCCCGTCTCGCTGTCTCAGGGCTCCATTCTTGTGCTATACGGGCCCACATCTCATTTGGCATACGGCAGACATGCCCTGCCCAGTCCCACTTCAGCTGGGCGGCCTTTTCAGCCACGTCGACAATTTGAGTTTTGGAGCGCAGTATTGTGTTTCGAACTCGATCAGTTAATTTAACACCAAGTATACTGCGCACCATAGCCCTTTGGTAAACCTTGAGTTTGGACTTCTGGATGTTGGTCAAAGACCAAGTCTGTGCACCATATGTCAAGATGGGGAGAATGCACATGTCCATGAGCTTGCGTTTTAGTGACATGGGCAAACTGCCCTTGAATTGCTCTTTCATGGACCAGTAGCTCTTCCAGGCGTTTTCGGTACGTCTTTTAATTTCCTTATCTTGTCTGGCCTGGAAGGAGACTACTTGGCCCAAGTAGATATAATCTTGGACATATTGCATTTTCTCCCCATCCACTTGCACGTTTCGTGGTGAACTATTAGTCATAACTTTAGTCTTTGACATAATTCATCTTCAGTCCAACCTCAAGGCTTGCATTGCTCAGTTCTTGTAGCATCTGTTCTAGTCCAGTGGCTGAGGAAGAAAAAAGAACAATGTCATCGGCGAAACGAAGATTAGTCAATCTTGCCCCGCCGAGGACAATGCCTTTGTCTTGCCATTTGGTCGCCAGCGTCTTAAAACCTCTTCCAAGGTACTGGTAAATAATTTAGGAGATAGCGGGTCACCCTGTTTGACTCCCTTAAAGATATTGAATTTCGGGCCTATTCTCTCTAGCTTTATTGCAGCTGTGCTATGGGTGTAAATCTTTTGTAGCAGCTGTATGTACGTAGAAATCACTTGTTGCTTTTCAAGAGCTTTAAAAATTGCGGAGTGTGAGATGCTGTCGAAGGCTTTGGAATAGTCTACAAATGCAAGATAGAGTGGAATTTTAAATTCTTGACATTTTTCTATGATCTGGTTGATTGTATGTAGATGGTCAGGGATTAAGGAAGTTATTATTGTAAGGAATAGATAACTACGATGTATCGTTTTTATATTATCAGAACAAGGTCAGGGCACGGAAACAGGTACTTGATTCTACACCTTTTTTATACTGCACAAAACGCAAGTCATCTACTATAAACGACTTGCGTTAATGCTGAGTGTTATGATAGTTATTATTGAACATTGATATCGTCATCGTGAAACAGCCACTGGAGATTCGCGATGGCGATAACAATATTTACAAAATATAAAACATGTCGGGCTTGTATCTACATTCAGTCGCTTGTCAGATTTAGAACAGGCATCATGGTGAGAGCACGGAAATACGTGGTGGTTAAAGAATTCCAGGGATTACCCAAACGTGATGATTTCGAAATCGTGGAGTACGAGTTACCACCCCTCAAGAATGGAGAGATCCTCGTCAAAGTTGAGTGGGTGAGTGTGGACCCATCCATGCGGCTAATACACAATTCACCTGATCGATACGATCAGTACGGCTACCAAGTTGGTTTAGTACTAGAATCAAAAGACCCTAAATTCCCGGTCGGAGCCAGAGTCGTCTCGTACAAGGGCTGGTGTGACTACGTCATCATCGACACTAGTGTATCCACGGTGTACGGGAAACCTTATCTGTTGCCACCAAACATGGAAGGTTTATCAAACTCTTTAGCAGTTGGTGCCGTGGGAATGCCAGGTGTTACCGCATACTTTGGATTTCTGGACTACTGCCAGCCTAAAGCTGGCGAAACAGTGGTTGTGACCGGCGCTGCTGGAGCGGTGGGCTCAATGGTCGGACAAATTGCAAAGATGAAGGGTTGCAAGGTCATCGGTTTCGCTGGCTCCGACGATAAAGTGAAGTGGCTCGAGGAAAACGGCTTTGACAAGGCGATCAACTACAAGACTGCCAACATCGCGGCGGCACTTAAGGAAGCTGCTCCCAACGGTGTGGACTGCTACGTTGACAACGTCGGCGGTGAAATCAGTACAACGATCATGACACAAATGAACCAATACGGAAGGGTTTCAATCATTGGGAGCATCAGTACATACAACGAAGATCCCACTCGTCAGCCTAAAGCGACAGTCGTACAACCTGCGGTACTATTCGGTCGATTAACACTTAAAGGTTTTATCACGGCGGATTGGCTAGAACGCTTTCCAGAAGCATTTGCTGAAATTACTAAATGGATTCACAGTGGGGAGTTGAAGCCCAAAGAACACATCACTGAAGGTTTTGAGAACATCTATGATGCCTTTGTAGGAATGCTAAAAGGAGAAAACATCGGAAAGGCGGTTGTTAAATTATAAGCATTCTTGTAAAGCTCTCTCATCGTAAGTGATGTGACAGAATAAAATGTTAGTAAAAAGTAAGTTCTAAAACCTGACTACTGAGAAATGAATGAAACAAGAAAATATTATCATCTGAAATTGTTATGTGCATACTATTCAATATTTATCGTTTATTAAATAAACAACTTACACGGATTATATTTTAATGTATTTAATACATATTCATAGTGATGTTCAGAAGATAGCCGTGGTCCGTGGTCGTATGCGACTTAGCCCTAAAGCTTATGATCGCCTACAGTAGTAGTTTTTAGTTAGAATGTATTGTTTTGTTAGGGTAGGTGGCATACGACCACGGACCACGGCTATCCTAATTTTATTTATGTTATGAACTCGTAGTAAAAGTCAAAACAGTCAAATCATCTTTTTTTTTGCATCTATTTCGATGCTTTTCTTTTTAACCCAAAGGTTGACTGGTAGAGAATATCTCATAGCATTAAGTCCGCCTTATGTACCACCATAGTGCATGGAAGAGTAAATAAATAAATACAGCTGTTCTCGCCGCCTGAAGGAAATTCTTTACCAAAAGTAAATGATGCCTAGGGCAACGGAGATAAAAGGAATGAAATGAAATATTCTCAAGACAAATATGCGTTCATCAAAAAAGCTACACAGGCTGTTAGAGATGAACATTTTCATTGAAACATTTCGATGCCTCCCACGTAAGTTGTTGTAAGCCACAAATTGCATTTTTGAGTTTTTCACGTAAAAGTCTTATCGTAAACGTCTAATTTTATGAATTATTATGTGTTCCAAAGATAAAAATAGCAAAAATATATATAGTTTTTCGGTATTTTTATATTTGGAACAGATAATATACATAAAATTAGACACTTACGTGAAAAACACAAAAATGCAATTTGTGGCTTAAAACAACTTACGTGGGAGGCATCGATTTGTATTTTAATACATCACTAAAAGTTTTGAAAACATCATTTAAATGAAGTTTTTGTAAGAAATGATGAAAAGTGAAAATATGGGAGAGGCGGTTGTTATGGGAGAGTGGGCAAAACAAAGTCCAGAAACGAGAGAAAAGGCTCATTATTGGTATTTGACATTATCTCACAGACAGACTTACAGAGACGGAATACGTTGAGTAATTAGATATCAATTTTAATTGAAAGACATTGTGAACTTTGATAATCCTTACTTCCATAATAGTCCTTATTTTTTATTAATATTATAACCGCAAAAGTAAGTTTGTTTGTTTGTTACCTGCATGTCAGGTGTACAGAAACGGACATGGGGTACCTTTGATCCCGAAAAAAAGTACTGTTCCCGAGGAAAACAACAATAACGTTCATAGATGGCGCCACGTGTCTTTCGAATCACGATTGAATTATATTAATGTCGTACCTAACTTTAGTAGTGTGTTAAGAGTTTTTTTGGGCTTAATTAACGCGAGCGAAGCCGCGGGCAAAATCTAGTGTTTGAATACATTTTCTGAGCAAGTCCCATAAATTGTCAACACAATGGAGACAATTTATGGAAGTTGCTATTCTTAGCATTGCACTGTGATTACGTGATTACTATATTTATTTATTTCTGTACTACTCGAACAGATAATACTCAATGTTTGACCTCATTTTACTGGGTTCTCCCGAACCCTAGGAAAAAAAGATCTGCAAATAAATGTGACGAATACCGTTATGAGTCGTTTCTGGGTTTTTGGTTACCTATATGAAATTAGTAAGTTTTCACATCTATTAAGGACTCCTTTTCCGTGGCGGATCTAGCCTTTTACTCGGGGTGGGGGGGGGGGGAGGGGGCTAAAGGTTAGCAACCACTGTATAAATTTTAGTATTATGAGTTTTGGATTATGATCGTAAGCTGGTGCCTGGTGGAGCCAGGTCACCCTGACCTGGCGGTCGGCGTGGCCTGGATAATGAGTAGGCGGGTGTATGCTAAGACACACAGACTCGCTTGTTAAGCACGGGTTGCAAACCCAGGCTAGTATCAATGTGACTTTTTCAATGTTATATGGGGGTGCATGAAAAGAGCCTCCACGAGTGACGATACGTAAGTACGTCCGGCGCACCCTGGGCAATCAGCCCCGCTACTAACCTTGCTGACTGGCTAAGCTTTTCACCACAGCATGAGCTATTTTCGTATAGCTCACTGACTCGAGAGAAGAAGAAGAACAATGTTATATGTAGGTACTTTCTTAGTTAATCTAAGACGCCACTGACATACGGTGAAGAAAAACATCGTGGATGGACTTGATGGTCTGAAATCGCCAACCTGCAGTGAGCAAGCGTGGCGCATTGATGCTCACTCCTTCTCTTTTTTTCAATTGGGTCAAGTACTTAAAAGCATCGACACTAGCTTCGTTACACAAAATAGGTACAATTTATTTATTTATATTACTTATTTACACTTCTCGATTGGTGTACGCACTTGCATTTCAAACGCGACTAATAATCACATGACAGTCGCGCAAGCGTCGGTGTCGTTTACCGTTACGATGCTCTTACGCAACAATGGCCGCCGACAACTTTCTTGCCCGGTTTTTTGTTTTGATGTCTGTCATGTTTTATTATGTTCCTAATATGAAGTGCAATTGGTTATTTAATAACAATATTTGTATTATATTTGGCACAGCACACTACACAGTTTATTAAGTCTATTTTACACACAGTTCGGTACATAATAAAATAGTACTCACTTTATGTTTCTGGTTCTCCCTTGCGGTGCTTCATTACGTCACTCGAAGGTTGTTGCTGAAAATCAGCGCTGTTGGCATTAGGCTCGTCTAAAGTCACAGCATAAAGCTGAGCAACGACCTAAATTCTTATGTACCATGCGACGCGCAAAGTCAAGTATTCATTATTGATGTATTTTTATTATGATATTACGATGTTTACTATGTTTAGGTAACCACAGTCTAAATGTGTATAGTCTATGGTAAAGCAAACTTGATTTGCATAGATTAAAAATTTAGTCATAGTTTTCTTTTTTACTTTTAATTGTTTTGTGTGTTTGGGTTGCCAGGCAATTATATGTTTAAATTTAAGGAAAACTTATTTTAGAGCAATTATGTTATTCATTTTAAGTATGCTTGTGCGTCGGTTTGGGCGTGAGAATAAATGCTTTTTCTTTCTTTCTTTCTTTCTCTGTATAAGAAGAGGCCTTTGCTCAGCAGTGGGACAGTTAGTCTAATATTTACGGTTAGCATAAAATATTCTTATGCTAAAACTCCAAGGTTTTGGATTATTCTCGTACGTAAACCTAGCACTAGTTTTTTTCAGATTGAGCGGAAAAAAAAATGTTACTTCATTCAAATTTTCTGTTTCTGAGTCATTTTAGCGCCCCAAGTTAGTTACCTGATTGCACGGAGCGATATCGTCCTAGTCATGCCCTCCAGCTGTATCGCCGTGCTTTCATTTATTTATGCATGCCATAGAAATGTAAATGTCATGTCAAAAGAAAATATTTTTTTACAAAAAAAAATGTACTCTTTTTTTAAAACCGTAATAGGTGGTTTAGATACGATAAATTAACCAAACTGCAAGAAACATTTTTTATTTTTATTCAAGCTAAATCCCGTGCAAGGTACCAGTTATAGATCATGTGGTTTTAAGGAATTACACGAATTCGTTTACACCCTGTATTTGTCTCTTTTTTCTTGCGGATGTGTAAGAGAGATAGAAAATCAAACGAAATTTTAAGTGACGTTCGATGATTACTAAACGATGTGATTCACCCCAGAGATTACATCTACCTACTTTTATTTAATGAACCAACCAAGGATGAGACCTTCGCTCCGAGTGTGCACAACACATAAGTAATAAGTACTACGTGCACAATGACATCGCTTGTAGATGGTCCGACTTCTTAGTTAACGGGCTAAAAGACGAGACTAGAAAGGAAATTCAGAAGTATTATAATGTCCCAGATAATTTAAAATTGACGCTAGGTCCTGTCAACAAATTAAATTATATACTTGGGAGCAAATAAATCAGCCACTTCTATTTTTCACGTATAATTGTTATTATTTTTGGTACCTACCTTTTATGGAACAGATCAATTCGAAACATATATCGCCTAAAAGGTTATTTGATAACCTTCACAATTTTTTGTCAACTTAGGGCTAATTTTTCAATCGTCAGATAACTTTTATCTGGGGAATAAGTTTGAGGTTTTGACAGCTATTGTATAGAAAATATGTCAAACCGTCATATTTATTTCTTGGATAAAATTTATCTGACGATTGAAAAATCGGCCCTTAGTATAATTATAATCCATGAAACTAAAACTAATAAGCAGGATACGTGAAAAACGGAGTGGCTCGATTTATTTGCCCCCAAGTGTATATTTGTTTCTTTTTCTTACGGCTGTGAAAGAGAGACAGACTTTAGTTGGCTCAAAAAAACAATTTGAAAATCGTACTAGTGGTAGGTACAGGTGCAAACCACTGTTCACAAGCAATGGGCTGACAACCAAATCCAATGAGTGATATTCTACGAGACTGACCATGTAAACAAACCTTGAATTGCAGGCGGTTTGAGTAATAAAATAAATTATATTGATTGTAAATAATTATGTTGAATTATCTGTATTATTTAGATTACAGGTCATTTTGTTTTCAATTCATTCAGAATTGTTCTATACTTTGTTTATCATCCGCAATTTGCATAATTTCATTATTGTAATGTTTAGGTACTATTTTTTTCTGTGTATAGACTCAATTAATTTATTAATGCAATGCATTATTAATGCAAACACAATGATAAAATAGATAACGTAAAACTGGAGAGAACATTAGACAAGCACAATGTGAGATGTCTATAAAAAGCTGCCAAGGGCGTCGCACAAGAGAGGCACCGCACCGGTGCGTTCCACGGGAGATCCCGCAGCTCCCTCCTGTATCCTGAGGACGACTACCAGGTGGTTTTAGTCCACAAGAGTCCGACTCATTCGCCTTTCCCAAATAAAAGGTATCCCGGTAGACCGACCGAAAAAAAAGGGTTTATAAGCCAGTAACTACAAATATCATATTGTATTATCAGGTGTGGTGCAGAGCGATGCATCCTGAAGCAATGCGCAACAAGCTAAAGACAGCCGTGCACTCGCCGGACCGGTTCCGCGTCATTGGCACTCTGTCCAACTCGCACGATTTCGCAAGGGAGTTCCAATGCCCGCCCGGATCACCCATGAACCCCACGCATAAGTGTAGATACTGTATGGTGATAGAGATAGCGACGATTAGATGATTTTTAATAAAAAGTCCAGTCCACACCAGCGCCCCCCTGGCAACAAAATAATATAATTCAATCCACGTGCAATGCGCAACAAAAATTGACATGAAGCATGAAGTGAAAACGATCTGCTACGATCTCGTAGCAGCCACTTATTTAACCTCATTGCCATTGCTACGACAACTCTGAAAATATCGGAAATGAGGGCTACGCCCGTTTTAATCAATTCGGTTGTGTTTTTTTTTAAACGACTTCAGGACGGAGGAGTTTCTCAATTCGGTTGTTTTTTTTTTAATGTTTTTTACCTCATATATCTCCGTCATTTATGAACCGATTTGAAAAATTCTTATTTTGTTCGAAACATTTACACACTTCCCGATTGGTCCCATATAAATGTTGTTATGATTAGACCATGAACTTCAGAGATATGGAACGAAACTCCTCATTGGATCAAAGCAAAATTCTCAAATTACTAATATTGCTTTGTTTATATTTGTTGTTGGGAACTGACTACTGGAAAAGAGTGTTCCCCCCCCCCCCCCCTCTTTTGGGATGTTTTCATTATGTCGTGTAAGGTATCATTTGAAAGGGCTTTTTATACCCGACTACGTCAAAGCCAAAAAGAAGGGTTCTGAAGAGGAAGGGGTTAAATTTATGGCACTAAAACGTATTTAATAAAAAATAAACTTTAAAAACAGTAAAAACCGACTTCAAAGAAAAACTAAAAGGAGTAAAATAATTACCATAATATAAAATTTACAGTTTCAGAAGTCGGTGCAACTCTACACTGAAAAAAATAGAAGCCACCGACTTCTGAAACTGTAAATTTTATATTACGGTAATTATTTTTCTCCTTTTAGTATTTCTTTGAAGTCGATTTTTACTTTTTATTAAATTTTATTTTTTTTCATTTCGAAATCATAACACATTGAAAATGACTCTATATAATATTGTGATAAGAGTAGGTAATGTAAAAAACAATTCTAATCACAGTCACACACCTTAATAATCACAGTCATTCTCAAGTATAGGTACCTCGAATGAGCATGACATGTAATTTTTAGGAAAAAAGGAATTCATTTTATCACCATTACGTATAACATTACCGTGCCATTACCTTGGACAACCTGTTAAGCATTTTCTATTAAGGGTAATACACACGAGTCCCAATCACAATACATCAATACTGACGCAAAGGTGTGCGGCTTTGTGCGAGCGCGGGATACGCGGGCACAAACGTCGCGAGGGGCACGCTCGTCACGAAGGACACGCAAGCCGCGAGGAAGGCCGCGCCGCGCGATGTCGCGTTTTCGTTGGGTATTGCCCTTCCTCCTCCTCAAGTCGTACTCCTCATTACTGAGGGTCGTGATCCTCCCTTGAAAACATTTTTGCTCTTATGATGTTACGCCATCGCTGTCTATCCTTGGCCAAGTGAAGCGCATCGTGAAATTTCGTATCAAGAGAGGAGCTTATCTGGTCAGACCATCGCAAAGGGCTGCGACCTCTTGGTCGTTTACCGTCCACCTTGCCGGTAACCATCAGTTGTTCGAGGTTATTGCCATCTTTTCTCGCTATAA
Organism: Amphipyra tragopoginis; assembly: GCA_905220435.1. Classification (NCBI taxonomy): domain Eukaryota; kingdom Metazoa; phylum Arthropoda; class Insecta; order Lepidoptera; family Noctuidae; genus Amphipyra; species Amphipyra tragopoginis. The sequence continues at coordinate 21,714,651 of HG991994.1, forward strand.
GGCCGAAAAATTCCAAAACTCTGCGGAGACAAGTCGTAGAGTCTGGTCTTTACATTGAGCTCACGTAGAATGGACTCGTTGGTGCGGAATGCAGTCCAGGGTTCCGAAGCATCTTCCTCCAACACCACATCTCGAATTGCCAAAAGAGGTATTGCCCTTAACCTTATCGCTATCTTAAAAAGATAATGTAATTAGGACAGATAAATGCCGGTCATAAATAATAAGAACGCTTATGCAACGATGAGTCTCGATATGTTTGTACGTAAACACTAAGTAAGGCTCGTTTATAATGTTCACCAAAAGTCGATTGTGATATTAATATTTTTAGCAATTTGTATTTTGTTAGTAAAGTTTAGAATGATGATTACTAGTTGTATATTTTATAGATTTTACCTCAATATATTGTATTTGTAAGCGCTTGTATGAGAATAGGTTTGTGAATAAAACAATGATGTAATACTTTTGCTTTTAACTTTTTTCTAACGTCGCCCTTGTAATTATACCCAAAAAGACCAAATCCAAACTCCAGGTATTATGAATTCCGGTAACCAAAAAACTCAAACACATTTTACCTGACCTAGGAATGGAAATCCAAGGTCTCGCACTCAGCAGCTGCACAATTGACCATTGACTTATGCAGACAGACGTATGTACACGTACGGTGGTCAAAGTCTCGTAATCAATCATTCTCGTTACTATTTTTGTGTGATTTGGACTTTGTAGTTTAGGTCTGAATACGTAGCCAACCATAGAGCAAAGCGGACGCGGTGTCTCAAGTCGTCGACCGCGTTGCTCTAAGTAGCAAACAGACACTTCAGCATTTTAAACAGACTTCTTCAAAAAACAAGATTCTCAATTCGTCTGTTTAGCAATTTAAACATGTGTTCTGGCAGTGCTCCGACATAATTATATGCACCGATTTCGATTATTACTGTAAGGATTAATTATTATTATATATTTATTTTATTATTAGCCTGTACTGTCCCACTGCTGGGCAAAGGCCTCCCTCCTTTCCTTCCACTTGTCGCGATTCTTTGCAGCTTCATGCCAAACCTCAAGAAAGGCATCCAACTCGTCCCGCCATCTTCTCCGCGGTCTGCCGCGACCCCGTCTCGCTGTCTCAGGGCTCCATTCTTGTGCTATACGGGCCCACATCTCATTTGGCATACGGCAGACATGCCCTGCCCAGTCCCACTTCAGCTGGGCGGCCTTTTCAGCCACGTCGACAATTTGAGTTTTGGAGCGCAGTATTGTGTTTCGAACTCGATCAGTTAATTTAACACCAAGTATACTGCGCTCCATAGCCCTTTGGTAAACCTTGAGTTTGGACTTCTGGATGTTGGTCAAAGACCAAGTCTGTGCACCATATGTCAAGATGGGGAGAATGCACATGTCCATGAGCTTGCGTTTTAGTGACATGGGCAAACTGCCCTTGAATTGCTCTTTCATGGACCAGTAGCTCTTCCAGGCGTTTTCGGTACGTCTTTTAATTTCCTTATCTTGTCTGGCCTGGAAGGAGACTACTTGGCCCAAGTAGATATAATCTTGGACATATTGCATTTTCTCCCCATCCACTTGCACGTTTCGTGGTGAACTATTAGTCATAACTTTAGTCTTTGACATATTCATCTTCAGTCCAACCTCAAGGCTTGCATTGCTCAGTTCTTGTAGCATCTGTTCTAGTCCAGTGGCTGAGGAAGAAAAAAGAACAATGTCATCGGCGAAACGAAGATTAGTCAATCTTGCCCCGCCGAGGACAATGCCTTTGTCTTGCCATTTGGTCGCCAGCGTCTTAAAACCTCTTCCAAGGTACTGGTAAATAATTTAGGAGATAGCGGGTCACCCTGTTTGACTCCCTTAAAGATATTGAATTTCGGGCCTATTCTCTCTAGCTTTATTGCAGCTGTGCTATGGGTGTAAATCTTTTGTAGCAGCTGTATGTACGTAGAAATCACTTGTTGCTTTTCAAGAGCTTTAAAAATTGCGGAGTGTGAGATGCTGTCGAAGGCTTTGGAATAGTCTACAAATGCAAGATAGAGTGGAATTTTAAATTCTTGACATTTTTCTATGATCTGGTTGATTGTATGTAGATGGTCAGGGATTAAGGAAGTTATTATTGTAAGGAATAGATAACTACGATGTATCGTTTTTATATTATCAGAACAAGGTCAGGGCACGGAAACAGGTACTTGATTCTACACCTTTTTTATACTGCACAAAACGCAAGTCATCTACTATAAACGACTTGCGTTTAATGCTGAGTGTTATGATAGTTATTATGAACATTGATAATATATCGTCATCGTGAAACAACCACTGGAGATTCGCGATGGCGATAACAATATTTACAAAATATAAAACATGTCGGGCTTGTATCTACATTCAGTCGCTTGTCAGATTTAGAACAGGCATCATGGTGAGAGCACGGAAATACGTGGTGGTTAAAGAATTCCAGGGATTACCCAAACGTGATGATTTCGAAATCGTGGAGTACGAGTTACCACCCCTCAAGAATGGAGAGATCCTCGTCAAAGTTGAGTGGGTGAGTGTGGACCCATCCATGCGGCTAATACACAATTCACCTGATCGATACGATCAGTACGGCTACCAAGTTGGTTTAGTACTAGAATCAAAAGACCCTAAATTCCCGGTCGGAGCCAGAGTCGTCTCGTACAAGGGCTGGTGTGACTACGTCATCATCGACACTAGTGTATCCACGGTGTACGGGAAACCTTATCTGTTGCCACCAAACATGGAAGGTTTATCAAACTCTTTAGCAGTTGGTGCCGTGGGAATGCCAGGTGTTACCGCATACTTTGGATTTCTGGACTACTGCCAGCCTAAAGCTGGCGAAACAGTGGTTGTGACCGGCGCTGCTGGAGCGGTGGGCTCAATGGTCGGACAAATTGCAAAGATGAAGGGTTGCAAGGTCATCGGTTTCGCTGGCTCCGACGATAAAGTGAAGTGGCTCGAGGAAAACGGCTTTGACAAGGCGATCAACTACAAGACTGCCAACATCGCGGCGGCACTTAAGGAAGCTGCTCCCAACGGTGTGGACTGCTACGTTGACAACGTCGGCGGTGAAATCAGTACAACGATCATGACACAAATGAACCAATACGGAAGGGTTTCAATCATTGGGAGCATCAGTACATACAACGAAGATCCCACTCGTCAGCCTAAAGCGACAGTCGTACAACCTGCGGTACTATTCGGTCGATTAACACTTAAAGGTTTTATCACGGCGGATTGGCTAGAACGCTTTCCAGAAGCATTTGCTGAAATTACTAAATGGATTCACAGTGGGGAGTTGAAGCCCAAAGAACACATCACTGAAGGTTTTGAGAACATCTATGATGCCTTTGTAGGAATGCTAAAAGGAGAAAACATCGGAAAGGCGGTTGTTAAATTATAAGCATTCTTGTAAAGCTCTCTCATCGTAAGTGATGTGACAGAATAAAATGTTAGTAAAAAGTAAGTTCTAAAACCTGACTACTGAGAAATGAATGAAACAAGAAAATATTATCATCTGAAATTGTTATGTGCAAACTATTCAATATTTATCGTCTATTAAATAAACAACTTACACGGATTATATTTTAATGTATTTAATACATATTCATAGTGATGTTCAGAAGATAGCCGTGGTCCGTGGTCGTATGCGACTTAGCCCTAAAGCTTATGATCGCCTACAGTAGTAGTTTTTAGTTAGAATGTATTGTTTTGTTAGGGTAGGTGGCATACGACCACGGACCACGGCTATCCTAATTTTATTTATGTTATGAACTCGTAGTAAAAGTCAAAACAGTCAAATCATCTTTTTTTTTGCATCTATTTCGATGCTTTTCTTTTTAACCCAAAGGTTAAAAAGAAAGGTAGAGAATATCTCATAGCATTAAGTCCGCCTTATGTACCACCATAGTGCATGGAAGAGTAAATAAATAAATAAATACAGCTGTTCTCGCCGTCGCGTCTGAAGGAAATTCTTTACCAAAAGTAAATGATGCCTAGGGCAACGGAGATAAAACGAATGAAATGAAATATTCTCAAGACAAATATGCGTTCATCAAAAAAGCTACACAGGCTGTTAGAGATGAACATTTTCATTGAAACATTTCGATGCCTCCCACGTAAGTTGTTGTAAGCCACAAATTGCATTTTTGAGTTTTTCACGTAAAAGTCTTATCGTAAACGTCTAATTTTATGAATTATTATGTGTTCCAAAGATAAAAATAGAAAAAATATATATAGTTTTTCGGTATTTTTATATTTGGAACAGATAATATACCTACATAAAATTAGACACTTACGTGAAAAACACAAAAATGCAATTTGTGGCTTAAAACAACTTACGTGGGAGGCATCGATTTGTATTTTAATACATCACTAAAAGTTTTGAAAACATCATTTAAATGAAGTTTTTGTAAGAAATGATGAAAAGTGAAAATATGGGAGAGGCGGTTGTTATGGGAGAGTGGGCAAAACAAAGTCCAGAAACGAGAGAAAAGGCTCATTATTGGTATTTGACATTATCTCACAGACAGACTTACAGAGACGGAATACGTTGAGTAATTAGATATCAATTTTAATTGAAAGACATTGTGAACTTTGATAATCCTTACTTCCATAATAGTCCTTATTTTTTATTAATATTATATCCGCAAAAGTAAGTTTGTTTGTTTGTTACCTGCATGTCAGGTGTACAGAAACGGACATGGGGTACCTTTGATCCCGAAAAAAAGTACTGTTCCCGAGGAAAACAACAATAACGTTCATAGATGGCGCCACGTGTCTTTCGAATCACGATTGAATTATATTAATGTCGTACCTAACTTTAGTAGTGTGTTAAGAGTTTTTTTGGGCTTAATTAACGCGAGCGAAGCCGCGGGCAAAATCTAGTGTTTGAATACATTTTCTGAGCAAGTCCCATAAATTGTCAACACAATGGAGACAATTTATGGAAGTTGCTATTCTTAGCATTGCACTGTGATTACGTGATTACTATATTTATTTATTTCTGTACTACTCGAACAGATAATACTCAATGTTTGACCTCATTTTACTGGGTTCTCCCGAACCCTAGGAAAAAAAGATCTGCAAATAAATGTGACGAATACCGTTATGAGTCGTTTCTGGGTTTTTGGTTACCTATATGAAATTAGTAAGTTTTCACATCTATTAAGGACTCCTTTTCCGTGGCGGATCTAGCCTTTTACTCGGGGTGGGGGGGGGGGGGGGGGGGGGGGGCTAAAGGTTAGCAACCACTGTATAAATTTTAGTATTATGAGTTTTGGATTATGATCGTAAGCTGGCGCCTGGTGGAGCCAGGTCACCCTGACCTGGCGGTCGGCGTGGCCTGGATAATGAGTAGGCGGGTGTATGCTAAGACACACAGACTCGCTTGTTAAGCACGGGTTGCAAACCCAGGCTAGTATCAATGTGACTTTTTCAATGTTATATGGGGGTGCATGAAAAGAGCCTCCACGAGTGACGATACGTAAGTACGTCCGGCGCACCCTGGGCAATCAGCCCCGCTACTAACCTTGCTGACTGGCTAAGCTTTTCACCACAGCATGAGCTATTTTCGTATAGCTCACTGACTCGAGAGAAGAAGAAGAACAATGTTATATGTAGGTACTTTCTTAGTTAATCTAAGACGCCACTGACATACGGTGAAGAAAAACATCGTGGATGGACTTGATGGTCTGAAATCGCCAACCTGCAGTGAGCAAGCGTGGCGCATTGATGCTCACTCCTTCTCTGTATAAGAAGAGGCCTTTGCTCAGCAGTGGGACAGTTAGTCTAATATTTACGGTTAGCATAAAATATTCTTATGCTAAAACTCCAAGGTTTTGGATTATTCTCGTACGTAAACCTAGCACTAGTTTTTTTCAGATTGAGCGGAAAAAAAAATGTTACTTCATTCAAATTTTCTGTTTCTGAGTCATTTTAGCGCCCCAAGTTAGTTACCTGATTGCACGGAGCGATATCGTCCTAGTCATGCCCTCCAGCTGTATCGCCGTGCTTTCATTTATTTATGCATTGCATAGAAATGTAAATGTCATGTCAAAAGAAAATATGTTTTCCCAAAAAAAAATGTACTTACTCTTTTTTTTTAACCATATTAGGTGGTTTAGATACGATAAATTAACCAAACTGCAAGAAACATTTTTTTTTTTTATTCAAGCTAAATCCCGTGCATGGTTTATACAACGTTATTTTTAGTATATACAAAAACCGAGACACCCAACAAGATTGTCATCAGAACTACCAGAATATGTGTTTTTTTTTAATAAATCTCCAAGTTACACCGTAGTTTATGTCGCGTTAAGTTCCCTAGTAAAGTGTGAAATGCCTGAGATGTGCTATGCAGGGATTGTCTAATACACGGAAACTGACCGAGCGGACCGTCTCAAGCCTCAAGGTGTCTATTCCCGTCAAGTGTTATGGGTAGAAACCTACTGAAAAATAATTGAAATTTATGAAAAAAAAATGTGGTGTAAAAAATATGTCAATCGATTTTCCTAGTGATTCTGAACAAACTAGTTTCAGGTTTAGTATATACTAAAACTAAGCTTGTATATACCAGTAATAGATCATGTAGTTTTAAGGAATTACGCGAATTCGTTTACACCCTGTATTTATCTCTTTTTCTTGCGGATGTGTAAGAGAGATAGAAAATCAAACGAACTTTTAAGTGACGTTCGATGATTATTAAACGATGTGATTCACCCGAGAGATTACATCTACCTACTTTTATTTAATGAACCAACCAAGGATGAGACCTTCGCTCCGAGTGTGCACAAAGACATCACTTGTAGATGATCCGACGTCTCAGTTAACGGGCTAAAAGACGACACTAGGAAGGAAACTCGGAAGTATTATAATGTCCCAGATAACTTAAAATTGACTCTAGGTCCTATCAACAAATTAAATAATACAGGGTGAAATTGTAAACACTCGACAAACCGAAATGGGAGATTGTACTCATCACTATGAACAACTTTTACTGTGGGACCAAAGCTGAAATCGCGAAAAAAAAACAGCTGTTCCCTACATTTATGTTCGCATAACTCGTCAAAATGTAGGGAACAGCAGATTCTTTTTTCGCGATTTTAGGTTTGTTCTTAAAGTAAAAGTTGTTCATAGTGATGAGTGCAATCCCCCATGTGTCGGTTTGTCGAGTGTTTACAATTTCACCCTGTATATTTGTTTCTTTTACTTGCGGCTGTGAAAGAGAGAGAGAGTTTAGTGAGCTCACAAAAAAATTTGAAAATCGTACTAGTGGTAGGTACAGGTGCAAACCACTGTTCACAAGCAATGGGCTAACAACCAAATCCAATGAGTAATATTCTACGAGACTGACCATGTAAACAAACCTTGAATTGCAGGCGCTTTGAGTAATAAAATAAATTATATTGATTGTAAATAATTATGTTGAATTATCTGTATTATTTAGATTACAGGTAATTTTGTTTTCAATTCATTCAGAATTGCTCTATACTTTGTTTATCATCCGCAATTTGCATAATTTCATTATTGTAATGTTTACTATTTTTTTCTGTGTATAGACTCAATTAATTTATTAATGCATACGCATTTCTAATGCAAACATAGTGATAAAATAGATAACCTAAAACTGGAGAGAACATTAGACAAGCACAATGTGTTATGATGTCTATAAAAAGCTGCCAAGGGCGTCGCACAAGAGAGGCACCGCACCGGTGCGTTCCACGGGAGATCCCGCAGCTCCCTCCTGTATCCTGAGGACGACTACCAGGTGGTTTTAGTCTACAAGAGTCTGACTCATTCGCCTTTCCCAAATAAAAGGTATCCCGGTAGACCGACCGAAAAAAAAGGGTTGATAAGCCAGTAACTGCAAATATCATATTGTATTATCAGGTGTGGTGCAGAGCGATGCATCCTGAAGCAATGCGCAACGAGCTAAAGACAGCCGTGCACTCGCCGGGCCGGTTCCGCGTTATTGGCACTCTGTCCAACTCGCACGACTTCGCACGGGAGTTCCAATGCCCGCCCGGATCACCCATGAACCCCACGCATAAGTGTACTGTATGGTGATAGAGAGCGACGATTAGATTATTTTTTATAAAAAGTTCGGTCCACACCAGCGCCCCCCTGGCAACAAAATAATATAACACGGCGCACTGGCTTTTGTGTGTAGCGCCTTTTAGAAAGTTTTCTCTTAAGAATATTAGTCGTGATCACTAAGGAAATTATTTTCAAATAGAATTAAGTGCTAGCGCAATTCAATCCACGTGCAATGCGCAACAAAAATTGACATGAAGCATGAAGTGAAAACGATCTGCTAAGATCGCGTAGCAGCCACTTATTTAACCTCATTGCCATTGCTACGACAACTCTGAAAATATCGGAAATGAGGGCTACGCCCGTTTTAATCAATTCAGTTGTGTTTTTTTTTTAAACGACTTCAGGACGGAGGAGTTTCTCAATTCGGTTGTTTTTTTTTATGTTTTTTACCTCATATATCTCCGTCATTTATGAACCGATTTGAAAAATTCTTATTTTGTTCGAAACATTTACACACTTCCCGATTGGTCCCATATAAATGTTGTTATGATTAGACCATGAACTTCAGAGATATGGAACGAAACTCCTCATTGGATCAAAGCAAAATTCTCAAATTACTAATATTGCTTTGTTTATATTTGTTGTTGGGAACTGACTACTGGAAAAGAGGTGGGGGTGCGTGTTCCCCCCCCCCCCCCCCTTTTGGGATGTTTTCATTATGTCGTGTAAGGTATCATTTGAAAGGGCTTTTTATACCCGACTACGTCAAAGCCAAAAAGAAGGGTTCTGAAGAGGAAGGGGTTAAATTTATGGCCCTAAAACGTATTTAATAAAAAATAAACTTTTAAAAAAGTAAAAACCGACTTCAAAGAAAAACTAAAAGGAGTAAAATAATTACCATAATATAAAATTTACAGTTTCAGAAGTCGGTGCAACTCTACACTGAAAAAAATAGAAGCCACCGACTTCTGAAACTGTAAATTTTATATTACGGTAATTATTTTTCTCCTTTTAGTATTTCTTTGAAGTCGATTTTTACTTTTTATTAAATTTTATTTTTTTTCATTTCGAAATCAAAACACATTGAAAATGACTCTATATAATATTGTGATAAGAGTAGGTAATGTAAAAAACAATTCTAATCACAGTCACACACCTTAATAATCACAGTCATTCTCAAGTATAGGTACCTCGAATGAGCATGACATGTAATTTTTAGGAAAAAAGGAATTCATTTTATCACCATTACGTATAACATTACCGTGCCATTACCTTGGACAACCTGTTAAGCATTTTCTATTAAGGGTAATACACACGAGTCCCAATCACAATACATCAATACTGACGCAAAGGTGTGCGGCTTTGTGCGAGCGCGGGATACGCGGGCACAAACGTCGCGAGGGGCACGCTCGTCACGAAGGACACGCAAGCCGCGAGGAAGGCCGCGCCGCGCGATGTCGCGTTTTCGTTGGGTATTGCCCTTCCTCCTCCTCAAGTCGTACTCCTCATTACTGAGGGTCGTGATCCTCCCTTGAAAACATTTTTGCTCTTATGATGTTACGCCATCGCTGTCTATCCTTGGCCAAGTGAAGCGCATCGTGAAATTTCGTATCAAGAGAGGAGCTTATCTGGTCAGACCATCGCAAAGGGCTGCGACCTCTTGGTCGTTTACCGTCCACCTTGCCGGTAACCATCAGTTGTTCGAGGTTATTGCCATCTTTTCTCGCTATATGGCCGAAAAATTCCAAAACTCTGCGGAGACAAGTCGTAGAGTCTGGTCTTTACATTGAGCTCACGTAGAATGGACTCGTTGGTGCGGAATGCAGTCCAGGGTTCCGAAGCATCTTCCTCCAACACCACATCTCGAATTGCCAAAAGAGGTATTGCCCTTAACCTTATCGCTATCTTAAAAAGATAATGTAATTAGGACAGATAAATGCCGGTCATAAATAATAAGAACGCTTATGCAACGATGAGTCTCGATATGTTTGTACGTAAACACTAAGTAGGGCTCGTTTATAATGTTCACCAAAAGTCGATTGTGATATTAATATTTTTAGCAATTTGTATTTTGTTAGTAAAGTTTAGAATGATGATTATACTAGTTGTATATTTTATAGATTTTACCTCAATATATTGTATTTGTAAGCGCTTGTATGAGAATAGGTTTGTGAATAAAACAATGATGTAATACTTTTGCTTTTAACTTTTTTCTAACGTCGCCCTTGTAATTATACCCAAAAAGACCAAATCCAAACTCCAGGTATTATGAATTCCGGTAACCAAAAAACTCAAACACATTTTACCTGACCTAGGAATGGAAATCCAAGGTCTCGCACTCAGCAGCTGCACAATTGACCATTGACTTATGCAGACAGACGTATGTACACGTACGGTGGTCAAAGTCTCGTAATCAATCATTCTCGTTACTATTTTTGTGTGATTTGGACTTTGTAGTTTAGGTCTGAATACGTAGCCAACCATAGAGCAAAGCGGACGCGGCGTCTCAAGTCGTCGACCGCGTTGCTCTAAGTAGCCAACAGACACTTCAGCATTTTAAACAGACTTCTTCAAAAAACAAGATTCTCAATTCGTCTGTATAGCAATTTAAACATGTGTTCTGGCAGTGCTCCGACATAATTATATGCACCGATTTCGATTATTACTGTAAGGATTAATTATTATTATATATTTATTTTATTATTAGCCTGTACTGTCCCACTGCTGGGCAAAGGCCTCCCTCCTTTCCTTCCACTTGTCGCGATTCTTTGCAGCTTCATGCCAAACCTCAAGAAAGGCATCCAACTCGTCCCGCCATCTTCTCCGCGGTCTGCCGCGACCCCGTCTCGCTGTCTCAGGGCTCCATTCTTGTGCTATACGGGCCCACAGCTCATTTGGCATACGGCAGACATGCCCTGCCCAGTCCCACTTCAGCTGGGCGGCCTTTTCAGCCACGTCGACAATTTGAGTTTTGGAGCGCAGTATTGTGTTTCGAACTCGATCAGTTAATTTAACACCAAGTATACTGCGCTCCATAGCCCTTTGGCAAACCTTGAGTTTGGACTTCTGGATGTTGGTCAAAGACAAAGTCTGTGCACCATATGTCACGATGGGGAGAATGCACATGTCCATGAGCTTGCATTTTAGTGACATGGGCAAACTGCCCTTGAATTGCTCTTTCATGGACCAGTAGCTCTTCCAGGCATTTTCGGTACATCTTTTAATTTCCTTATCTTGTTGGCCTGGAAGGAGACTACTTGGCCCAAGTAGATATAATCTTGGACATATTGCATTTTCTCCCCATCCACTTGCACGTTTCGTGGTGAACTATTAGTCATAACTTTAGTCTTTGACATATTCATCTTCAGTCCAACCTCAAGGCTTGCATTGCTCAGTTCTTGTAGCATCTGTTCTAGTCCAGTGGCTGAGGAAGAAAAAAGAACAATGTCATCGGCGAAACGAAGATTAGTCAATCTTGCCCCGCCGAGGACAATGCCTTTGTCTTGCCATTTGGTCGCCAGCGTCTTAAAGACCTCTTCCAAGGTACTGGTAAATAATTTAGGAGATAGCGGGTCACCCTGTTTGACTCCCTTAAAGATATTGAATTTCGCGCCTATTCTCTCTAGCTTTATTGCAGCTGTGCTATGGGTGTAAATCTTTTGTAGCAGCTGTATGTACGTAGAAATCACTTGTTGCTTTTCAAGAGCTTTAAAAATTGCGGAGTGTGAGATGCCGTCGAAGGCTTTGGAATAGTCTACAAATGCAAGATAGAGTGGAATTTTAAATTCTTGACATTTTTCTATGATCTGGTTGATTGTATGTAGATGGTCAGGGATTAAGGAAGTTATTATTGTAAGGAATAGATAACTACGATGTATCGTTTTTATATTATCAGAACAAGGTCAGGGCACGGAAACAGGTACTTGATTCTACACCTTTTTTATACTGCACAAAACGCAAGTCATCTACTATAAACGACTTGCGTTTAATGCTGAGTGTTATGATAGTTATTATGAACATTGATAATATATCGTCATCGTGAAACAACCACTGGAGATTCGCGATGGCGATAACAATATTTACAAAATATAAAACATGTCGGGCTTGTATCTACATTCAGTCGCTTGTCAGATTTAGAACAGGCATCATGGTGAGAGCACGGAAATACGTGGTGGTTAAAGAATTCCAGGGATTACCCAAACGTGATGATTTCGAAATCGTGGAGTACGAGTTACCACCCCTCAAGAATGGAGAGATCCTCGTCAAAGTTGAGTGGGTGAGTGTGGACCCATCCATGCGGCTAATACACAATTCACCTGATCGATACGATCAGTACGGCTACCAAGTTGGTTTAGTACTAGAATCAAAAGACCCTAAATTCCCGGTCGGAGCCAGAGTCGTCTCGTACAAGGGCTGGTGTGACTACGGCATCATCGACACTAGTGTATCCACGGTGTTCGGGAAACCTTATCTGTTGCCACCAAACATGGAAGGTTTATCAAACTCTTTAGCAGTTGGTGCCGTGGGAATGCCAGGTGTTACCGCATACTTTGGATTTCTGGACTACTGCCAGCCTAAAGCTGGCGAAACAGTGGTTGTGACCGGCGCTGCTGGAGCGGTGGGCTCAATAGTCGGACAAATTGCAAAGATGAAGGGTTGCAAGGTCATCGGTTTCGCTGGCTCCGACGATAAAGTGAAGTGGCTCGAGGAAAACGGCTTTGACAAGGCGATCAACTACAAGACTGCCAACATCGCGGCGGCACTTAAGGAAGCTGCTCCCAACGGTGTGGACTGCTACGTTGACAACGTCGGCGGTGAAATCAGTACAACGATCATGACACAAATGAACCAATACGGAAGGGTTTCAATCATTGGGAGCATCAGTACATACAACGAAGATCCCACTCGTCAGCCTAAAGCGACAGTCGTACAACCTGCGGTACTATTCGGTCGATTAACACTTAAAGGTTTTATCACGGCGGATTGGCTAGAACGCTTTCCAGAAGCATTTGCTGAAATTACTAAATGGATTCACAGTGGGGAGTTGAAGCCCAAAGAACACATCACTGAAGGTTTTGAGAACATCTATGATGCCTTTGTAGGAATGCTAAAAGGAGAAAACATCGGAAAGGCGGTTGTTAAATTATAAGCATTCTTGTAAAGCTCTCTCATCGTAAGTGATGTGACAGAATAAAATGTTAGTAAAAAGTAAGTTCTAAAACCTGACTACTGAGAAATGAATGAAACAAGAAAATATTATCATCTGAAATTGTTATGTGCATACTATTCAATATTTATCGTTTATTAAATAAACAACTTACACGGATTATATTTTAATGTATTTAATACATATTCATAGTGATGTTCAGAAGATAGCCGTGGTCCGTGGTCGTATGCGACTTAGCCCTAAAGCTTATGATCGCCTACAGTAGTAGTTTTAGTTAGAATGTATTGTTTTGTTAGGGTAGGTGGCATACGACCACGGACCACGGCTATCCTAATTTTATTTATGTTATGAACTCGTAGTAAAAGTCAAAACAGTCAAATCATCTTTTTTTTGCATCTATTTCGATGCTTTTCTTTTTAACCCAAAGGTTGACTGGTAGAGAATATCTCATAGCATTAAGTCCGCCTTATGTACCACCATAGTGCATGGAAGAGTAAATAAATAAATACAGCTGTTCTCGCCGTCGCGTCTGAAGGAAATTCTTTACCAAAAGTAAATGATGCATAGGGCAACGGAGATAAAACGAATGAAATGAAATATTCTCAAGACAAATATGCGTTCATCAAAAAAGCTACACAGGCTGTTAGAGATGAACATTTTCATTGAAACATTTCGATGCCTCCCACGTAAGTTGTTGTAAGCCACAAATTGCATTTTTGAGTTTTTCACGTAAAAGTCTTATCGTAAACGTCTAATTTTATGAATTATTATGTGTTCCAAAGATAAAAATAGAAAAAATATATATAGTTTTTCGGTATTTTTATATTTGGAACAGATAATATACATAAAATTAGACACTTACGTGAAAAACACAAAAATGCAATTTGTGGCTTAAAACAACTTACGTGGGAGGCATCGATTTGTATTTTAATACATCACTAAAAGTTTTGAAAACATAATTTTAATGAAGTTTTTGTAAGAAATGATGAAAAGTGAAAATATGGGAGAGGCGGTTGTTATGGGAGAGTGGGCAAAACAAAGCCCAGAAACGAGAGAAAAGGCTCATTATTGGTATTTGACATTATCTCACAGACAGACTTACAGAGACGGAATACGTTGAGTAATTAGATATCAATTTTAATTGAAAGACATTGTGAACTTTGATAATCCTTACTTCCATAATAGTCCTTATTTTTTATTAATATTATAACCGCAAAAGTAAGTTTGTTTGTTTGTTACCTGCATGTCAGGTGTACAGAAACGGACATGGGGTACCTTTGATCCCGAAAAAAAGTACTGTTCCCGAGGAAAACAACAATAACGTACGTAGATGGCGCCACGTGTCTTTCGAATCACGACTGAATTATATTATTATAGTATCTAACTTTAGTAGTGTGTTAAGATTTTTTTTTGGCTTAATTAACGCGAGCGAAGCCGCGGGCAAAATCTAGTGTTTGAATACATTTTCTGAGCAAGTCCCATAAATTGTCACCACAATGGAGACAATTCATGGGAGTTGCTATTCTTAGCATTGCACTGTGATTACGTGATTACTATATTTATTTATTTCTGTACTAGGTACTCCAACAGATAATACTCAATGTTTGACCTCATTTTACTGGGTTCTCCCGAACCCTAGGAAAAAAAGATCTGCAAATAAATGTGACGAATACCGTTATGAGTCGTTTCTGGGTTTTTGGTTACCTATATGAAATTAGTAAGTTTTCACATCTATTAAGGACTCCTTTTCCGTGGCGGATCTAGCCTTTTACTCGGGGTGGGGGGGGGGGAGGGGGCTAAAGGTTAGCAACCACTGTATAAATTTTAGTATTATGAGTTTTGGATTATGATCGTAAGCTGGTGCCTGGTGGAGCCAGGTCACCCTGACCTGGCGGTCGGCGTGGCCTGGATAATGAGTAGGCGGGTGTATGCTAAGACACACAGACTCGCTTGTTAAGCACGGGTTGCAAACCCAGGCTAGTATCAATGTGACTTTTTCAATGTTATATGGGGGTGCATGAAAAGAGCCTCCACGAGTGACGATACGTAAGTACGTCCGGCGCACCCTGGGCAATCAGCCCCGCTACTAACCTTGCTGACTGGCTAAGCTTTTCACCACAGCATGAGCTATTTTCGTATAGCTCACTGACTCGAGAGAAGAAGAAGAACAATGTTATATGTAGGTACTTTCTTAGTTAATCTAAGACGCCACTGACATACGGTGAAGAAAAACATCGTGGATGGACTTGATGGTCTGAAATCGCCAACCTGCAGTGAGCAAGCGTGGCGCATTGATGCTCACTCCTTCTCTTTTTTTCAATTGGGTCAAGTACTTAAAAGCATCGACACTAGCTTCGTTACACAAAATAGGTACAATTTATTTATTTATATTACTTATTTACACTTCTCGATTGGTGTACGCACTTGCATTTCAAACGCGACTAATAATCACATGACAGTCGCGCAAGCGTCGGTGTCGTTTACCGTTACGATGCTCTTACGCAACAATGGCCGCCGACAACTTTCTTGCCCGGTTTTTTGTTTTGATGTCTGTCATGTTTTATTATGTTCCTAATATGAAGTGCAATTGGTTATTTAATAACAATATTTGTATTATATTTGGCACAGCACACTACACAGTTTATTAAGTCTATTTTACACACAGTTCGGTACATAATAAAATAGTACTCACTTTATGTTTCTGGTTCTCCCTTGCGGTGCTTCATTACGTCACTCGAAGGTTGTTGCTGAAAATCAGCGCTGTTGGCATTAGGCTCGTCTAAAGTCACAGCATAAAGCTGAGCAACGACCTAAATTCTTATGTACCATGCGACGCGCAAAGTCAAGTATTCATTATTGATGTATTTTTATTATGATATTACGATGTTTACTATGTTTAGGTAACCACAGTCTAAATGTGTATAGTCTATGGTAAAGCAAACTTGATTTGCATAGATTAAAAATTTAGTCATAGTTTTCTTTTTTACTTTTAATTGTTTTGTGTGTTTGGGTTGCCAGGCAATTATATGTTTAAATTTAAGGAAAACTTATTTTAGAGCAATTATGTTATTCATTTTAAGTATGCTTGTGCGTCGGTTTGGGCGTGAGAATAAATGCTTTTTCTTTCTTTCTTTCTTTCTCTGTATAAGAAGAGGCCTTTGCTCAGCAGTGGGACAGTTAGTCTAATATTTACGGTTAGCATAAAATATTCTTATGCTAAAACTCCAAGGTTTTGGATTATTCTCGTACGTAAACCTAGCACTAGTTTTTTTCAGATTGAGCGGAAAAAAAAATGTTACTTCATTCAAATTTTCTGTTTCTGAGTCATTTTAGCGCCCCAAGTTAGTTACCTGATTGCACGGAGCGATATCGTCCTAGTCATGCCCTCCAGCTGTATCGCCGTGCTTTCATTTATTTATGCATGCCATAGAAATGTAAATGTCATGTCAAAAGAAAATATTTTTTTACAAAAAAAAATGTACTCTTTTTTTAAAACCGTAATAGGTGGTTTAGATACGATAAATTAACCAAACTGCAAGAAACATTTTTTATTTTTATTCAAGCTAAATCCCGTGCAAGGTACCAGTTATAGATCATGTGGTTTTAAGGAATTACACGAATTCGTTTACACCCTGTATTTGTCTCTTTTTTCTTGCGGATGTGTAAGAGAGATAGAAAATCAAACGAAATTTTAAGTGACGTTCGATGATTACTAAACGATGTGATTCACCCCAGAGATTACATCTACCTACTTTTATTTAATGAACCAACCAAGGATGAGACCTTCGCTCCGAGTGTGCACAACACATAAGTAATAAGTACTACGTGCACAATGACATCGCTTGTAGATGGTCCGACTTCTTAGTTAACGGGCTAAAAGACGAGACTAGAAAGGAAATTCAGAAGTATTATAATGTCCCAGATAATTTAAAATTGACGCTAGGTCCTGTCAACAAATTAAATTATATACTTGGGAGCAAATAAATCAGCCACTTCTATTTTTCACGTATAATTGTTATTATTTTTGGTACCTACCTTTTATGGAACAGATCAATTCGAAACATATATCGCCTAAAAGGTTATTTGATAACCTTCACAATTTTTTGTCAACTTAGTATAATTATAATCCATGAAACTAAAACTAATAAGCAGGATACGTGAAAAACGGAGTGGCTCGATTTATTTGCCCCCAAGTGTATATTTGTTTCTTTTTCTTACGGCTGTGAAAGAGAGACAGACTTTAGTTGGCTCAAAAAAACAATTTGAAAATCGTACTAGTGGTAGGTACAGGTGCAAACCACTGTTCACAAGCAATGGGCTGACAACCAAATCCAATGAGTGATATTCTACGAGACTGACCATGTAAACAAACCTTGAATTGCAGGCGGTTTGAGTAATAAAATAAATTATATTGATTGTAAATAATTATGTTGAATTATCTGTATTATTTAGATTACAGGTCATTTTGTTTTCAATTCATTCAGAATTGTTCTATACTTTGTTTATCATCCGCAATTTGCATAATTTCATTATTGTAATGTTTAGGTACTATTTTTTTCTGTGTATAGACTCAATTAATTTATTAATGCAATGCATTATTAATGCAAACACAATGATAAAATAGATAACGTAAAACTGGAGAGAACATTAGACAAGCACAATGTGAGATGTCTATAAAAAGCTGCCAAGGGCGTCGCACAAGAGAGGCACCGCACCGGTGCGTTCCACGGGAGATCTCGCAGCTCCCTCCTGTATCCTGAGGACGACTACCAGGTGGTTTTAGTCCACAAGAGTCCGACTCATTCGCCTTTCCCAAATAAAAGGTATCCCGGTAGACCGACCGAAAAAAAAGGGTTTATAAGCCAGTAACTACAAATATCATATTGTATTATCAGGTGTGGTGCAGAGCGATGCATCCTGAAGCAATGCGCAACAAGCTAAAGACAGCCGTGCACTCGCCGGACCGGTTCCGCGTCATTGGCACTCTGTCCAACTCGCACGATTTCGCAAGGGAGTTCCAATGCCCGCCCGGATCACCCATGAACCCCACGCATAAGTGTAGATACTGTATGGTGATAGAGATAGCGACGATTAGATGATTTTTAATAAAAAGTCCAGTCCACACCAGCGCCCCCCTGGCAACAAAATAATATAATTCAATCCACGTGCAATGCGCAACAAAAATTGACATGAAGCATGAAGTGAAAACGATCTGCTACGATCTCGTAGCAGCCACTTATTTAACCTCATTGCCATTGCTACGACAACTCTGAAAATATCGGAAATGAGGGCTACGCCCGTTTTAATCAATTCGGTTGTGTTTTTTTTTAAACGACTTCAGGACGGAGGAGTTTCTCAATTCGGTTGTTTTTTTTTTAATGTTTTTTACCTCATATATCTCCGTCATTTATGAACCGATTTGAAAAATTCTTATTTTGTTCGAAACATTTACACACTTCCCGATTGGTCCCATATAAATGTTGTTATGATTAGACCATGAACTTCAGAGATATGGAACGAAACTCCTCATTGGATCAAAGCAAAATTCTCAAATTACTAATATTGCTTTGTTTATATTTGTTGTTGGGAACTGACTACTGGAAAAGAGGTGGGGGTGCGTGTTCCCCCCCCCCCCCCCCTCTTTTGGGATGTTTTCATTATGTCGTGTAAGGTATCATTTGAAAGGGCTTTTTATACCCGACTACGTCAAAGCCAAAAAGAAGGGTTCTGAAGAGGAAGGGGTTAAATTTATGGCACTAAAACGTATTTAATAAAAAATAAACTTTAAAAACAGTAAAAACCGACTTCAAAGAAAAACTAAAAGGAGTAAAATAATTACCATAATATAAAATTTACAGTTTCAGAAGTCGGTGCAACTCTACACTGAAAAAAATAGAAGCCACCGACTTCTGAAACTGTAAATTTTATATTACGGTAATTATTTTTCTCCTTTTAGTATTTCTTTGAAGTCGATTTTTACTTTTTATTAAATTTTATTTTTTTTCATTTCGAAATCAAAACACATTGAAAATGACTCTATATAATATTGTGATAAGAGTAGGTAATGTAAAAAACAATTCTAATCACAGTCACACACCTTAATAATCACAGTCATTCTCAAGTATAGGTACCTCGAATGAGCATGACATGTAATTTTTAGGAAAAAAGGAATTCATTTTATCACCATTACGTATAACATTACCGTGCCATTACCTTGGACAACCTGTTAAGCATTTTCTATTAAGGGTAATACACACGAGTCCCAATCACAATACATCAATACTGACGCAAAGGTGTGCGGCTTTGTGCGAGCGCGGGATACGCGGGCACAAACGTCGCGAGGGGCACGCTCGTCACGAAGGACACGCAAGCCGCGAGGAAGGCCGCGCCGCGCGATGTCGCGTTTTCGTTGGGTATTGCCCTTCCTCCTCCTCAAGTCGTACTCCTCATTACTGAGGGTCGTGATCCTCCCTTGAAAACATTTTTGCTCTTATGATGTTACGCCATCGCTGTCTATCCTTGGCCAAGTGAAGCGCATCGTGAAATTTCGTATCAAGAGAGGAGCTTATCTGGTCAGACCATCGCAAAGGGCTGCGACCTCTTGGTCGTTTACCGTCCACCTTGCCGGTAACCATCAGTTGTTCGAGGTTATTGCCATCTTTTCTCGCTATAAGGCCGAAAAATTCCAAAACTCTGCGGAGACAAGTCGTAGAGTCTGGTCTTTACATTGAGCTCACGTAGAATGGACTCGTTGGTGCGGAATGCAGTCCAGGGTTCCGAAGCATCTTCCTCCAACACCACATCTCGAATTGCCAAAAGAGGTATTGCCCTTAACCTTATCGCTATCTTAAAAAGATAATGTAATTAGGACAGATAAATGCCGGTCATAAATAATAAGAACGCTTATGCAACGATGAGTCTCGATATGTTTGTACGTAAACACTAAGTAAGGCTCGTTTATAATGTTCACCAAAAGTCGATTGTGATATTAATATTTTTAGCAATTTGTATTTTGTTAGTAAAGTTTAGAATGATGATTACTAGTTGTATATTTTATAGATTTTACCTCAATATATTGTATTTGTAAGCGCTTGTATGAGAATAGGTTTGTGAATAAAACAATGATGTAATACTTTTGCTTTTAACTTTTTTCTAACGTCGCCCTTGTAATTATACCCAAAAAGACCAAATCCAAACTCCAGGTATTATGAATTCCGGTAACCAAAAAACTCAAACACATTTTACCTGACCTAGGAATGGAAATCCAAGGTCTCGCACTCAGCAGCTGCACAATTGACCATTGACTTATGCAGACAGACGTATGTACACGTACGGTGGTCAAAGTCTCGTAATCAATCATTCTCGTTACTATTTTTGTGTGATTTGGACTTTGTAGTTTAGGTCTGAATACGTAGCCAACCATAGAGCAAAGCGGACGCGGTGTCTCAAGTCGTCGACCGCGTTGCTCTAAGTAGCCAACAGACACTTCAGCATTTTAAACAGACTTCTTCAAAAAACAAGATTCTCAATTCGTCTGTTTAGCAATTTAAACATGTGTTCTGGCAGTGCTCCGACATAATTATATGCACCGATTTCGATTATTACTGTAAGGATTAATTATTATTATATATTTATTTTATTATTAGCCTGTACTGTCCCACTGCTGGGCAAAGGCCTCCCTCCTTTCCTTCCACTTGTCGCGATTCTTTGCAGCTTCATGCCAAACCTCAAGAAAGGCATCCAACTCGTCCCGCCATCTTCTCCGCGGTCTGCCGCGACCCCGTCTCGCTGTCTCAGGGCTCCATTCTTGTGCTATACGGGCCCACATCTCATTTGGCATACGGCAGACATGCCCTGCCCAGTCCCACTTCAGCTGGGCGGCCTTTTCAGCCACGTCGACAATTTGAGTTTTGGAGCGCAGTATTGTGTTTCGAACTCGATCAGTTAATTTAACACCAAGTATACTGCGCTCCATAGCCCTTTGGTAAACCTTGAGTTTGGACTTCTGGATGTTGGTCAAAGACCAAGTCTGTGCACCATATGTCAAGATGGGGAGAATGCACATGTCCATGAGCTTGCGTTTTAGTGACATGGGCAAACTGCCCTTGAATTGCTCTTTCATGGACCAGTAGCTCTTCCAGGCGTTTTCGGTACGTCTTTTAATTTCCTTATCTTGTCTGGCCTGGAAGGAGACTACTTGGCCCAAGTAGATATAATCTTGGACATATTGCATTTTCTCCCCATCCACTTGCACGTTTCGTGGTGAACTATTAGTCATAACTTTAGTCTTTGACATATTCATCTTCAGTCCAACCTCAAGGCTTGCATTGCTCAGTTCTTGTAGCATCTGTTCTAGTCCAGTGGCTGAGGAAGAAAAAAGAACAATGTCATCGGCGAAACGAAGATTAGTCAATCTTGCCCCGCCGAGGACAATGCCTTTGTCTTGCCATTTGGTCGCCAGCGTCTTAAAACCTCTTCCAAGGTACTGGTAAATAATTTAGGAGATAGCGGGTCACCCTGTTTGACTCCCTTAAAGATATTGAATTTCGGGCCTATTCTCTCTAGCTTTATTGCAGCTGTGCTATGGGTGTAAATCTTTTGTAGCAGCTGTATGTACGTAGAAATCACTTGTTGCTTTTCAAGAGCTTTAAAAATTGCGGAGTGTGAGATGCTGTCGAAGGCTTTGGAATAGTCTACAAATGCAAGATAGAGTGGAATTTTAAATTCTTGTCATTTTTCTATGATCTGGTTGATTGTATGTAGATGGTCAGGGATTAAGGAAGTTGTTATTGTAAGGAATAGATAACTACGATGTATCGTTTTTATATTATCAGAACAAGGTCAGGGCACGGAAACAGGTACTTGATTCTACACCTTTTTTATACTGCACAAAACGCAAGTCATCTACTATAAACGACTTGCGTTTAATGCTGAGTGTTATGATAGTTATTATGAACATTGATAATATATCGTCATCGTGAAACAACCACTGGAGATTCGCGATGGCGATAACAATATTTACAAAATATAAAACATGTCGGGCTTGTATCTACATTCAGTCGCTTGTCAGATTTAGAACAGGCATCATGGTGAGAGCACGGAAATACGTGGTGGTTAAAGAATTCCAGGGATTACCCAAACGTGATGATTTCGAAATCGTGGAGTACGAGTTACCACCCCTCAAGAATGGAGAGATCCTCGTCAAAGTTGAGTGGGTGAGTGTGGACCCATCCATGCGGCTAATACACAATTCACCTGATCGATACGATCAGTACGGCTACCAAGTTGGTTTAGTACTAGAATCAAAAGACCCTAAATTCCCGGTCGGAGCCAGAGTCGTCTCGTACAAGGGCTGGTGTGACTACGTCATCATCGACACTAGTGTATCCACGGTGTACGGGAAACCTTATCTGTTGCCACCAAACATGGAAGGTTTATCAAACTCTTTAGCAGTTGGTGCCGTGGGAATGCCAGGTGTTACCGCATACTTTGGATTTCTGGACTACTGCCAGCCTAAAGCTGGCGAAACAGTGGTTGTGACCGGCGCTGCTGGAGCGGTGGGCTCAATGGTCGGACAAATTGCAAAGATGAAGGGTTGCAAGGTCATCGGTTTCGCTGGCTCCGACGATAAAGTGAAGTGGCTCGAGGAAAACGGCTTTGACAAGGCGATCAACTACAAGACTGCCAACATCGCGGCGGCACTTAAGGAAGCTGCTCCCAACGGTGTGGACTGCTACGTTGACAACGTCGGCGGTGAAATCAGTACAACGATCATGACACAAATGAACCAATACGGAAGGGTTTCAATCATTGGGAGCATCAGTACATACAACGAAGATCCCACTCGTCAGCCTAAAGCGACAGTCGTACAACCTGCGGTACTATTCGGTCGATTAACACTTAAAGGTTTTATCACGGCGGATTGGCTAGAACGCTTTCCAGAAGCATTTGCTGAAATTACTAAATGGATTCACAGTGGGGAGTTGAAGCCCAAAGAACACATCACTGAAGGTTTTGAGAACATCTATGATGCCTTTGTAGGAATGCTAAAAGGAGAAAACATCGGAAAGGCGGTTGTTAAATTATAAGCATTCTTGTAAAGCTCTCTCATCGTAAGTGATGTGACAGAATAAAATGTTAGTAAAAAGTAAGTTCTAAAACCTGACTACTGAGAAATGAATGAAACAAGAAAATATTATCATCTGAAATTGTTATGTGCAAACTATTCAATATTTATCGTCTATTAAATAAACAACTTACACGGATTATATTTTAATGTATTTAATACATATTCATAGTGATGTTCAGAAGATAGCCGTGGTCCGTGGTCGTATGCGACTTAGCCCTAAAGCTTATGATCGCCTACAGTAGTAGTTTTTAGTTAGAATGTATTGTTTTGTTAGGGTAGGTGGCATACGACCACGGACCACGGCTATCCTAATTTTATTTATGTTATGAACTCGTAGTAAAAGTCAAAACAGTCAAATCATCTTTTTTTTTGCATCTATTTCGATGCTTTTCTTTTTAACCCAAAGGTTAAAAAGAAAGGTAGAGAATATCTCATAGCATTAAGTCCGCCTTATGTACCACCATAGTGCATGGAAGAGTAAATAAATAAATAAATACAGCTGTTCTCGCCGTCGCGTCTGAAGGAAATTCTTTACCAAAAGTAAATGATGCCTAGGGCAACGGAGATAAAACGAATGAAATGAAATATTCTCAAGACAAATATGCGTTCATCAAAAAAGCTACACAGGCTGTTAGAGATGAACATTTTCATTGAAACATTTCGATGCCTCCCACGTAAGTTGTTGTAAGCCACAAATTGCATTTTTGAGTTTTTCACGTAAAAGTCTTATCGTAAACGTCTAATTTTATGAATTATTATGTGTTCCAAAGATAAAAATAGAAAAAATATATATAGTTTTTCGGTATTTTTATATTTGGAACAGATAATATACATAAAATTAGACACTTACCGTGAAAAACACAAAAATGCAATTTGTGGCTTAAAACAACTTACGTGGGAGGCATCGATTTGTATTTTAATACATCACTAAAAGTTTTGAAAACATCATTTAAATGAAGTTTTTGTAAGAAATGATGAAAAGTGAAAATATGGGAGAGGCGGTTGTTATGGGAGAGTGGGCAAAACAAAGTCCAGAAACGAGAGAAAAGGCTCATTATTGGTATTTGACATTATCTCACAGACAGACTTACAGAGACGGAATACGTTGAGTAATTAGATATCAATTTTAATTGAAAGACATTGTGAACTTTGATAATCCTTACTTCCATAATAGTCCTTATTTTTTATTAATATTATATCCGCAAAAGTAAGTTTGTTTGTTTGTTACCTGCATGTCAGGTGTACAGAAACGGACATGGGGTACCTTTGATCCCGAAAAAAAGTACTGTTCCCGAGGAAAACAACAATAACGTTCATAGATGGCGCCACGTGTCTTTCGAATCACGATTGAATTATATTAATGTCGTACCTAACTTTAGTAGTGTGTTAAGAGTTTTTTTGGGCTTAATTAACGCGAGCGAAGCCGCGGGCAAAATCTAGTGTTTGAATACATTTTCTGAGCAAGTCCCATAAATTGTCACCACAATGGAGACAATTCATGGGAGTTGCTATTCTTAGCATTGCACTGTGATTACGTGATTACTATATTTATTTATTTCTGTACTAGGTACTCCAACAGATAATACTCAATGTTTGACCTCATTTTACTGGGTTCTCCCGAACCCTAGGAAAAAAAGATCTGCAAATAAATGTGACGAATACCGTTATGAGTCGTTTCTGGGTTTTTGGTTACCTATATGAAATTAGTAAGTTTTCACATCTATTAAGGACTCCTTTTCCGTGGCGGATCTAGCCTTTTACTCGGGGTGGGGGGGGGGGGGGGGGGGGGGGGCTAAAGGTTAGCAACCACTGTATAAATTTTAGTATTATGAGTTTTGGATTATGATCGTAAGCTGGCGCCTGGTGGAGCCAGGTCACCCTGACCTGGCGGTCGGCGTGGCCTGGATAATGAGTAGGCGGGTGTATGCTAAGACACACAGACTCGCTTGTTAAGCACGGGTTGCAAACCCAGGCTAGTATCAATGTGACTTTTTCAATGTTATATGGGGGTGCATGAAAAGAGCCTCCACGAGTGACGATACGTAAGTACGTCCGGCGCACCCTGGGCAATCAGCCCCGCTACTAACCTTGCTGACTGGCTAAGCTTTTCACCACAGCATGAGCTATTTTCGTATAGCTCACTGACTCGAGAGAAGAAGAAGAACAATGTTATATGTAGGTACTTTCTTAGTTAATCTAAGACGCCACTGACATACGGTGAAGAAAAACATCGTGGATGGACTTGATGGTCTGAAATCGCCAACCTGCAGTGAGCAAGCGTGGCGCATTGATGCTCACTCCTTCTCTGTATAAGAAGAGGCCTTTGCTCAGCAGTGGGACAGTTAGTCTAATATTTACGGTTAGCATAAAATATTCTTATGCTAAAACTCCAAGGTTTTGGATTATTCTCGTACGTAAACCTAGCACTAGTTTTTTTCAGATTGAGCGGAAAAAAAAATGTTACTTCATTCAAATTTTCTGTTTCTGAGTCATTTTAGCGCCCCAAGTTAGTTACCTGATTGCACGGAGCGATATCGTCCTAGTCATGCCCTCCAGCTGTATCGCCGTGCTTTCATTTATTTATGCATTGCATAGAAATGTAAATGTCATGTCAAAAGAAAATATGTTTTCCCAAAAAAAAATGTACTTACTCTTTTTTTTTAACCATATTAGGTGGTTTAGATACGATAAATTAACCAAACTGCAAGAAACATTTTTTTTTTTTTATTCAAGCTAAATCCCGTGCATGGTTTATACAACGTTATTTTTAGTATATACAAAAACCGAGACACCCAACAAGATTGTCATCAGAACTACCAGAATATGTGTTTTTTTTTAATAAATCTCCAAGTTACACCGTAGTTTATGTCGCGTTAAGTTCCCTAGTAAAGTGTGAAATGCCTGAGATGTGCTATGCAGGGATTGTCTAATACACGGAAACTGACCGAGCGGACCGTCTCAAGCCTCAAGGTGTCTATTCCCGTCAAGTGTTATGGGTAGAAACCTACTGAAAAATAATTGAAATTTATGAAAAAAAAATGTGGTGTAAAAAATATGTCAATCGATTTTCCTAGTGATTCTGAACAAACTAGTTTCAGGTTTAGTATATACTAAAACTAAGCTTGTATATACCAGTAATAGATCATGTAGTTTTAAGGAATTACGCGAATTCGTTTACACCCTGTATTTATCTCTTTTTCTTGCGGATGTGTAAGAGAGATAGAAAATCAAACGAACTTTTAAGTGACGTTCGATGATTATTAAACGATGTGATTCACCCGAGAGATTACATCTACCTACTTTTATTTAATGAACCAACCAAGGATGAGACCTTCGCTCCGAGTGTGCACAAAGACATCACTTGTAGATGATCCGACGTCTCAGTTAACGGGCTAAAAGACGACACTAGGAAGGAAACTCGGAAGTATTATAATGTCCCAGATAACTTAAAATTGACTCTAGGTCCTATCAACAAATTAAATAATACAGGGTGAAATTGTAAACACTCGACAAACCGAAATGGGAGATTGTACTCATCACTATGAACAACTTTTACTGTGGGACCAAAGCTGAAATCGCGAAAAAAAAACAGCTGTTCCCTACATTTATGTTCGCATAACTCGTCAAAATGTAGGGAACAGCAGATTCTTTTTTCGCGATTTTAGGTTTGTTCTTAAAGTAAAAGTTGTTCATAGTGATGAGTGCAATCTCCCATGTGTCGGTTTGTCGAGTGTTTACAATTTCACCCTGTATATTTGTTTCTTTTACTTGCGGCTGTGAAAGAGAGAGAGAGTTTAGTGAGCTCACAAAAAAATTTGAAAATCGTACTAGTGGTAGGTACAGGTGCAAACCACTGTTCACAAGCAATGGGCTAACAACCAAATCCAATGAGTAATATTCTACGAGACTGACCATGTAAACAAACCTTGAATTGCAGGCGCTTTGAGTAATAAAATAAATTATATTGATTGTAAATAATTATGTTGAATTATCTGTATTATTTAGATTACAGGTAATTTTGTTTTCAATTCATTCAGAATTGCTCTATACTTTGTTTATCATCCGCAATTTGCATAATTTCATTATTGTAATGTTTACTATTTTTTTCTGTGTATAGACTCAATTAATTTATTAATGCATACGCATTTCTAATGCAAACATAGTGATAAAATAGATAACCTAAAACTGGAGAGAACATTAGACAAGCACAATGTGTTATGATGTCTATAAAAAGCTGCCAAGGGCGTCGCACAAGAGAGGCACCGCACCGGTGCGTTCCACGGGAGATCCCGCAGCTCCCTCCTGTATCCTGAGGACGACTACCAGGTGGTTTTAGTCTACAAGAGTCTGACTCATTCGCCTTTCCCAAATAAAAGGTATCCCGGTAGACCGACCGAAAAAAAAGGGTTGATAAGCCAGTAACTGCAAATATCATATTGTATTATCAGGTGTGGTGCAGAGCGATGCATCCTGAAGCAATGCGCAACGAGCTAAAGACAGCCGTGCACTCGCCGGGCCGGTTCCGCGTTATTGGCACTCTGTCCAACTCGCACGACTTCGCACGGGAGTTCCAATGCCCGCCCGGATCACCCATGAACCCCACGCATAAGTGTACTGTATGGTGATAGAGAGCGACGATTAGATTATTTTTTATAAAAAGTTCGGTCCACACCAGCGCCCCCCTGGCAACAAAATAATATAACACGGCGCACTGGCTTTTGTGTGTAGCGCCTTTTAGAAAGTTTTCTCTTAAGAATATTAGTCGTGATCACTAAGGAAATTATTTTCAAATAGAATTAAGTGCTAGCGCAATTCAATCCACGTGCAATGCGCAACAAAAATTGACATGAAGCATGAAGTGAAAACGATCTGCTAAGATCGCGTAGCAGCCACTTATTTAACCTCATTGCCATTGCTACGACAACTCTGAAAATATCGGAAATGAGGGCTACGCCCGTTTTAATCAATTCAGTTGTGTTTTTTTTTTAAACGACTTCAGGACGGAGGAGTTTCTCAATTCGGTTGTTTTTTTTTATGTTTTTTACCTCATATATCTCCGTCATTTATGAACCGATTTGAAAAATTCTTATTTTGTTCGAAACATTTACACACTTCCCGATTGGTCCCATATAAATGTTGTTATGATTAGACCATGAACTTCAGAGATATGGAACGAAACTCCTCATTGGATCAAAGCAAAATTCTCAAATTACTAATATTGCTTTGTTTATATTTGTTGTTGGGAACTGACTACTGGAAAAGAGGTGGGGGTGCGTGTTCCCCCCCCCCCCCCCTTTTGGGATGTTTTCATTATGTCGTGTAAGGTATCATTTGAAAGGGCTTTTTATACCCGACTACGTCAAAGCCAAAAAGAAGGGTTCTGAAGAGGAAGGGGTTAAATTTATGGCCCTAAAACGTATTTAATAAAAAATAAACTTTTAAAAAAGTAAAAACCGACTTCAAAGAAAAACTAAAAGGAGTAAAATAATTACCATAATATAAAATTTACAGTTTCAGAAGTCGGTGCAACTCTACACTGAAAAAAATAGAAGCCACCGACTTCTGAAACTGTAAATTTTATATTACGGTAATTATTTTTCTCCTTTTAGTATTTCTTTGAAGTCGATTTTTACTTTTTATTAAATTTTATTTTTTTTCATTTCGAAATCAAAACACATTGAAAATGACTCTATATAATATTGTGATAAGAGTAGGTAATGTAAAAAACAATTCTAATCACAGTCACACACCTTAATAATCACAGTCATTCTCAAGTATAGGTACCTCGAATGAGCATGACATGTAATTTTTAGGAAAAAAGGAATTCATTTTATCACCATTACGTATAACATTACCGTGCCATTACCTTGGACAACCTGTTAAGCATTTTCTATTAAGGGTAATACACACGAGTCCCAATCACAATACATCAATACTGACGCAAAGGTGTGCGGCTTTGTGCGAGCGCGGGATACGCGGGCACAAACGTCGCGAGGGGCACGCTCGTCACGAAGGACACGCAAGCCGCGAGGAAGGCCGCGCCGCGCGATGTCGCGTTTTCGTTGGGTATTGCCCTTCCTCCTCCTCAAGTCGTACTCCTCATTACTGAGGGTCGTGATCCTCCCTTGAAAACATTTTTGCTCTTATGATGTTACGCCATCGCTGTCTATCCTTGGCCAAGTGAAGCGCATCGTGAAATTTCGTATCAAGAGAGGAGCTTATCTGGTCAGACCATCGCAAAGGGCTGCGACCTCTTGGTCGTTTACCGTCCACCTTGCCGGTAACCATCAGTTGTTCGAGGTTATTGCCATCTTTTCTCGCTATATGGCCGAAAAATTCCAAAACTCTGCGGAGACAAGTCGTAGAGTCTGGTCTTTACATTGAGCTCACGTAGAATGGACTCGTTGGTGCGGAATGCAGTCCAGGGTTCCGAAGCATCTTCCTCCAACACCACATCTCGAATTGCCAAAAGAGGTATTGCCCTTAACCTTATCGCTATCTTAAAAAGATAATGTAATTAGGACAGATAAATGCCGGTCATAAATAATAAGAACGCTTATGCAACGATGAGTCTCGATATGTTTGTACGTAAACACTAAGTAGGGCTCGTTTATAATGTTCACCAAAAGTCGATTGTGATATTAATATTTTTAGCAATTTGTATTTTGTTAGTAAAGTTTAGAATGATGATTATACTAGTTGTATATTTTATAGATTTTACCTCAATATATTGTATTTGTAAGCGCTTGTATGAGAATAGGTTTGTGAATAAAACAATGATGTAATACTTTTGCTTTTAACTTTTTTCTAACGTCGCCCTTGTAATTATACCCAAAAAGACCAAATCCAAACTCCAGGTATTATGAATTCCGGTAACCAAAAAACTCAAACACATTTTACCTGACCTAGGAATGGAAATCCAAGGTCTCGCACTCAGCAGCTGCACAATTGACCATTGACTTATGCAGACAGACGTATGTACACGTACGGTGGTCAAAGTCTCGTAATCAATCATTCTCGTTACTATTTTTGTGTGATTTGGACTTTGTAGTTTAGGTCTGAATACGTAGCCAACCATAGAGCAAAGCGGACGCGGCGTCTCAAGTCGTCGACCGCGTTGCTCTAAGTAGCCAACAGACACTTCAGCATTTTAAACAGACTTCTTCAAAAAACAAGATTCTCAATTCGTCTGTATAGCAATTTAAACATGTGTTCTGGCAGTGCTCCGACATAATTATATGCACCGATTTCGATTATTACTGTAAGGATTAATTATTATTATATATTTATTTTATTATTAGCCTGTACTGTCCCACTGCTGGGCAAAGGCCTCCCTCCTTTCCTTCCACTTGTCGCGATTCTTTGCAGCTTCATGCCAAACCTCAAGAAAGGCATCCAACTCGTCCCGCCATCTTCTCCGCGGTCTGCCGCGACCCCGTCTCGCTGTCTCAGGGCTCCATTCTTGTGCTATACGGGCCCACAGCTCATTTGGCATACGGCAGACATGCCCTGCCCAGTCCCACTTCAGCTGGGCGGCCTTTTCAGCCACGTCGACAATTTGAGTTTTGGAGCGCAGTATTGTGTTTCGAACTCGATCAGTTAATTTAACACCAAGTATACTGCGCTCCATAGCCTTTTGGCAAACCTTGAGTTTGGACTTCTGGATGTTGGTCAAAGACAAAGTCTGTGCACCATATGTCACGATGGGGAGAATGCACATGTCCATGAGCTTGCGTTTTAGTGACATGGGCAAACTGCCCTTGAATTGCTCTTTCATGGACCAGTAGCTCTTCCAGGCATTTTCGGTACATCTTTTAATTTCCTTATCTTGTCTGGCCTGGAAGGAGACTACTTGGCCCAAGTAGATATAATCTTGGACATATTGCATTTTCTCCCCATCCACTTGCACGTTTCGTGGTGAACTATTAGTCATAACTTTAGTCTTTGACATAATTCATCTTCAGTCCAACCTCAAGGCTTGCATTGCTCAGTTCTTGTAGCATCTGTTCTAGTCCAGTGGCTGAGGAAGAAAAAAGAACAATGTCATCGGCGAAACGAAGATTAGTCAATCTTGCCCCGCCGAGGACAATGCCTTTGTCTTGCCATTTGGTCGCCAGCGTCTTAAAGACCTCTTCCAAGGTACTGGTAAATAATTTAGGAGATAGCGGGTCACCCTGTTTGACTCCCTTAAAGATATTGAATTTCGCGCCTATTCTCTCTAGCTTTATTGCAGCTGTGCTATGGGTGTAAATCTTTTGTAGCAGCTGTATGTACGTAGAAATCACTTGTTGCTTTTCAAGAGCTTTAAAAATTGCGGAGTGTGAGATGCTGTCGAAGGCTTTGGAATAGTCTACAAATGCAAGATAGAGTGGAATTTTAAATTCTTGACATTTTTCTATGATCTGGTTGATTGTATGTAGATGGTCAGGGATTAAGGAAGTTATTATTGTAAGGAATAGATAACTACGATGTATCGTTTTTATATTATCAGAACAAGGTCTCGGCACGGAAACAGGTACTTGATTCTACACCTTTTTTATACTGCACAAAACGCAAGTCATCTACTATAAACGACTTGCGTTTAATGCTGAGTGTTATGATAGTTATTATGAACATTGATAATATATCGTCATCGTGAAACAACCACTGGAGATTCGCGATGGCGATAACAATATTTACAAAATATAAAACATGTCGGGCTTGTATCTACATTCAGTCGCTTGTCAGATTTAGAACAGGCATCATGGTGAGAGCACGGAAATACGTGGTGGTTAAAGAATTCCAGGGATTACCCAAACGTGATGATTTCGAAATCGTGGAGTACGAGTTACCACCCCTCAAGAATGGAGAGATCCTCGTCAAAGTTGAGTGGGTGAGTGTGGACCCATCCATGCGGCTAATACACAATTCACCTGATCGATACGATCAGTACGGCTACCAAGTTGGTTTAGTACTAGAATCAAAAGACCCTAAATTCCCGGTCGGAGCCAGAGTCGTCTCGTACAAGGGCTGGTGTGACTACGTCATCATCGACACTAGTGTATCCACGGTGTACGGGAAACCTTATCTGTTGCCACCAAACATGGAAGGTTTATCAAACTCTTTAGCAGTTGGTGCCGTGGGAATGCCAGGTGTTACCGCATACTTTGGATTTCTGGACTACTGCCAGCCTAAAGCTGGCGAAACAGTGGTTGTGACCGGCGCTGCTGGAGCGGTGGGCTCAATGGTCGGACAAATTGCAAAGATGAAGGGTTGCAAGGTCATCGGTTTCGCTGGCTCCGACGATAAAGTGAAGTGGCTCGAGGAAAACGGCTTTGACAAGGCGATCAACTACAAGACTGCCAACATCGCGGCGGCACTTAAGGAAGCTGCTCCCAACGGTGTGGACTGCTACGTTGACAACGTCGGCGGTGAAATCAGTACAACGATCATGACACAAATGAACCAATACGGAAGGGTTTCAATCATTGGGAGCATCAGTACATACAACGAAGATCCCACTCGTCAGCCTAAAGCGACAGTCGTACAACCTGCGGTACTATTCGGTCGATTAACACTTAAAGGTTTTATCACGGCGGATTGGCTAGAACGCTTTCCAGAAGCATTTGCTGAAATTACTAAATGGATTCACAGTGGGGAGTTGAAGCCCAAAGAACACATCACTGAAGGTTTTGAGAACATCTATGATGCCTTTGTAGGAATGCTAAAAGGAGAAAACATCGGAAAGGCGGTTGTTAAATTATAAGCATTCTTGTAAAGCTCTCTCATCGTAAGTGATGTGACAGAATAAAATGTTAGTAAAAAGTAAGTTCTAAAACCTGACTACTGAGAAATGAATGAAACAAGAAAATATTATCATCTGAAATTGTTATGTGCATACTATTCAATATTTATCGTTTATTAAATAAACAACTTACACGGATTATATTTTAATGTATTTAATACATATTCATAGTGATGTTCAGAAGATAGCCGTGGTCCGTGGTCGTATGCGACTTAGCCCTAAAGCTTATGATCGCCTACAGTAGTAGTTTTAGTTAGAATGTATTGTTTTGTTAGGGTAGGTGGCATACGACCACGGACCACGGCTATCCTAATTTTATTTATGTTATGAACTCGTAGTAAAAGTCAAAACAGTCAAATCATCTTTTTTTTGCATCTATTTCGATGCTTTTCTTTTTAACCCAAAGGTTGACTGGTAGAGAATATCTCATAGCATTAAGTCCGCCTTATGTACCACCATAGTGCATGGAAGAGTAAATAAATAAATACAGCTGTTCTCGCCGTCGCGTCTGAAGGAAATTCTTTACCAAAAGTAAATGATGCATAGGGCAACGGAGATAAAACGAATGAAATGAAATATTCTCAAGACAAATATGCGTTCATCAAAAAAGCTACACAGGCTGTTAGAGATGAACATTTTCATTGAAACATTTCGATGCCTCCCACGTAAGTTGTTGTAAGCCACAAATTGCATTTTTGAGTTTTTCACGTAAAAGTCTTATCGTAAACGTCTAATTTTATGAATTATTATGTGTTCCAAAGATAAAAATAGAAAAAATATATATAGTTTTTCGGTATTTTTATATTTGGAACAGATAATATACATAAAATTAGACACTTACGTGAAAAACACAAAAATGCAATTTGTGGCTTAAAACAACTTACGTGGGAGGCATCGATTTGTATTTTAATACATCACTAAAAGTTTTGAAAACATAATTTTAATGAAGTTTTTGTAAGAAATGATGAAAAGTGAAAATATGGGAGAGGCGGTTGTTATGGGAGAGTGGGCAAAACAAAGCCCAGAAACGAGAGAAAAGGCTCATTATTGGTATTTGACATTATCTCACAGACAGACTTACAGAGACGGAATACGTTGAGTAATTAGATATCAATTTTAATTGAAAGACATTGTGAACTTTGATAATCCTTACTTCCATAATAGTCCTTATTTTTTATTAATATTATAACCGCAAAAGTAAGTTTGTTTGTTTGTTACCTGCATGTCAGGTGTACAGAAACGGACATGGGGTACCTTTGATCCCGAAAAAAAGTACTGTTCCCGAGGAAAACAACAATAACGTACGTAGATGGCGCCACGTGTCTTTCGAATCACGACTGAATTATATTATTATAGTATCTAACTTTAGTAGTGTGTTAAGATTTTTTTTTGGCTTAATTAACGCGAGCGAAGCCGCGGGCAAAATCTAGTGTTTGAATACATTTTCTGAGCAAGTCCCATAAATTGTCACCACAATGGAGACAATTCATGGGAGTTGCTATTCTTAGCATTGCACTGTGATTACGTGATTACTATATTTATTTATTTCTGTACTAGGTACTCCAACAGATAATACTCAATGTTTGACCTCATTTTACTGGGTTCTCCCGAACCCTAGGAAAAAAAGATCTGCAAATAAATGTGACGAATACCGTTATGAGTCGTTTCTGGGTTTTTGGTTACCTATATGAAATTAGTAAGTTTTCACATCTATTAAGGACTCCTTTTCCGTGGCGGATCTAGCCTTTTACTCGGGGTGGGGGGGGGGGAGGGGGCTAAAGGTTAGCAACCACTGTATAAATTTTAGTATTATGAGTTTTGGATTATGATCGTAAGCTGGTGCCTGGTGGAGCCAGGTCACCCTGACCTGGCGGTCGGCGTGGCCTGGATAATGAGTAGGCGGGTGTATGCTAAGACACACAGACTCGCTTGTTAAGCACGGGTTGCAAACCCAGGCTAGTATCAATGTGACTTTTTCAATGTTATATGGGGGTGCATGAAAAGAGCCTCCACGAGTGACGATACGTAAGTACGTCCGGCGCACCCTGGGCAATCAGCCCCGCTACTAACCTTGCTGACTGGCTAAGCTTTTCACCACAGCATGAGCTATTTTCGTATAGCTCACTGACTCGAGAGAAGAAGAAGAACAATGTTATATGTAGGTACTTTCTTAGTTAATCTAAGACGCCACTGACATACGGTGAAGAAAAACATCGTGGATGGACTTGATGGTCTGAAATCGCCAACCTGCAGTGAGCAAGCGTGGCGCATTGATGCTCACTCCTTCTCTTTTTTTCAATTGGGTCAAGTACTTAAAAGCATCGACACTAGCTTCGTTACACAAAATAGGTACAATTTATTTATTTATATTACTTATTTACACTTCTCGATTGGTGTACGCACTTGCATTTCAAACGCGACTAATAATCACATGACAGTCGCGCAAGCGTCGGTGTCGTTTACCGTTACGATGCTCTTACGCAACAATGGCCGCCGACAACTTTCTTGCCCGGTTTTTTGTTTTGATGTCTGTCATGTTTTATTATGTTCCTAATATGAAGTGCAATTGGTTATTTAATAACAATATTTGTATTATATTTGGCACAGCACACTACACAGTTTATTAAGTCTATTTTACACACAGTTCGGTACATAATAAAATAGTACTCACTTTATGTTTCTGGTTCTCCCTTGCGGTGCTTCATTACGTCACTCGAAGGTTGTTGCTGAAAATCAGCGCTGTTGGCATTAGGCTCGTCTAAAGTCACAGCATAAAGCTGAGCAACGACCTAAATTCTTATGTACCATGCGACGCGCAAAGTCAAGTATTCATTATTGATGTATTTTTATTATGATATTACGATGTTTACTATGTTTAGGTAACCACAGTCTAAATGTGTATAGTCTATGGTAAAGCAAACTTGATTTGCATAGATTAAAAATTTAGTCATAGTTTTCTTTT
Organism: Amphipyra tragopoginis; assembly: GCA_905220435.1. Lineage (NCBI taxonomy): Eukaryota > Metazoa > Arthropoda > Insecta > Lepidoptera > Noctuidae > Amphipyra > Amphipyra tragopoginis. The sequence continues at coordinate 21,750,742 of HG991994.1, forward strand.
TTACTTTTAATTGTTTTGTGTGTTTGGGTTGCCAGGCAATTATATGTTTAAATTTAAGGAAAACTTATTTTAGAGCAATTATGTTATTCATTTTAAGTATGCTTGTGCGTCGGTTTGGGCGTGAGAATAAATGCTTTTTCTTTCTTTCTTTCTTTCTCTGTATAAGAAGAGGCCTTTGCTCAGCAGTGGGACAGTTAGTCTAATATTTACGGTTAGCATAAAATATTCTTATGCTAAAACTCCAAGGTTTTGGATTATTCTCGTACGTAAACCTAGCACTAGTTTTTTTCAGATTGAGCGGAAAAAAAAATGTTACTTCATTCAAATTTTCTGTTTCTGAGTCATTTTAGCGCCCCAAGTTAGTTACCTGATTGCACGGAGCGATATCGTCCTAGTCATGCCCTCCAGCTGTATCGCCGTGCTTTCATTTATTTATGCATGCCATAGAAATGTAAATGTCATGTCAAAAGAAAATATTTTTTTACAAAAAAAAATGTACTCTTTTTTTAAAACCGTAATAGGTGGTTTAGATACGATAAATTAACCAAACTGCAAGAAACATTTTTTATTTTTATTCAAGCTAAATCCCGTGCAAGGTACCAGTTATAGATCATGTGGTTTTAAGGAATTACACGAATTCGTTTACACCCTGTATTTGTCTCTTTTTTCTTGCGGATGTGTAAGAGAGATAGAAAATCAAACGAAATTTTAAGTGACGTTCGATGATTACTAAACGATGTGATTCACCCCAGAGATTACATCTACCTACTTTTATTTAATGAACCAACCAAGGATGAGACCTTCGCTCCGAGTGTGCACAACACATAAGTAATAAGTACTACGTGCACAATGACATCGCTTGTAGATGGTCCGACTTCTTAGTTAACGGGCTAAAAGACGAGACTAGAAAGGAAATTCAGAAGTATTATAATGTCCCAGATAATTTAAAATTGACGCTAGGTCCTGTCAACAAATTAAATTATATACTTGGGAGCAAATAAATCAGCCACTTCTATTTTTCACGTATAATTGTTATTATTTTTGGTACCTACCTTTTATGGAACAGATCAATTCGAAACATATATCGCCTAAAAGGTTATTTGATAACCTTCACAATTTTTTGTCAACTTAGTATAATTATAATCCATGAAACTAAAACTAATAAGCAGGATACGTGAAAAACGGAGTGGCTCGATTTATTTGCCCCCAAGTGTATATTTGTTTCTTTTTCTTACGGCTGTGAAAGAGAGACAGACTTTAGTTGGCTCAAAAAAACAATTTGAAAATCGTACTAGTGGTAGGTACAGGTGCAAACCACTGTTCACAAGCAATGGGCTGACAACCAAATCCAATGAGTGATATTCTACGAGACTGACCATGTAAACAAACCTTGAATTGCAGGCGGTTTGAGTAATAAAATAAATTATATTGATTGTAAATAATTATGTTGAATTATCTGTATTATTTAGATTACAGGTCATTTTGTTTTCAATTCATTCAGAATTGTTCTATACTTTGTTTATCATCCGCAATTTGCATAATTTCATTATTGTAATGTTTAGGTACTATTTTTTTCTGTGTATAGACTCAATTAATTTATTAATGCAATGCATTATTAATGCAAACACAATGATAAAATAGATAACGTAAAACTGGAGAGAACATTAGACAAGCACAATGTGAGATGTCTATAAAAAGCTGCCAAGGGCGTCGCACAAGAGAGGCACCGCACCGGTGCGTTCCACGGGAGATCCCGCAGCTCCCTCCTGTATCCTGAGGACGACTACCAGGTGGTTTTAGTCCACAAGAGTCCGACTCATTCGCCTTTCCCAAATAAAAGGTATCCCGGTAGACCGACCGAAAAAAAAGGGTTTATAAGCCAGTAACTACAAATATCATATTGTATTATCAGGTGTGGTGCAGAGCGATGCATCCTGAAGCAATGCGCAACAAGCTAAAGACAGCCGTGCACTCGCCGGACCGGTTCCGCGTCATTGGCACTCTGTCCAACTCGCACGATTTCGCAAGGGAGTTCCAATGCCCGCCCGGATCACCCATGAACCCCACGCATAAGTGTAGATACTGTATGGTGATAGAGATAGCGACGATTAGATGATTTTTAATAAAAAGTCCAGTCCACACCAGCGCCCCCCTGGCAACAAAATAATATAATTCAATCCACGTGCAATGCGCAACAAAAATTGACATGAAGCATGAAGTGAAAACGATCTGCTACGATCTCGTAGCAGCCACTTATTTAACCTCATTGCCATTGCTACGACAACTCTGAAAATATCGGAAATGAGGGCTACGCCCGTTTTAATCAATTCGGTTGTGTTTTTTTTTAAACGACTTCAGGACGGAGGAGTTTCTCAATTCGGTTGTTTTTTTTTTAATGTTTTTTACCTCATATATCTCCGTCATTTATGAACCGATTTGAAAAATTCTTATTTTGTTCGAAACATTTACACACTTCCCGATTGGTCCCATATAAATGTTGTTATGATTAGACCATGAACTTCAGAGATATGGAACGAAACTCCTCATTGGATCAAAGCAAAATTCTCAAATTACTAATATTGCTTTGTTTATATTTGTTGTTGGGAACTGACTACTGGAAAAGAGGTGGGGGTGCGTGTTCCCCCCCCCCCCCCTCTTTTGGGATGTTTTCATTATGTCGTGTAAGGTATCATTTGAAAGGGCTTTTTATACCCGACTACGTCAAAGCCAAAAAGAAGGGTTCTGAAGAGGAAGGGGTTAAATTTATGGCACTAAAACGTATTTAATAAAAAATAAACTTTAAAAACAGTAAAAACCGACTTCAAAGAAAAACTAAAAGGAGTAAAATAATTACCATAATATAAAATTTACAGTTTCAGAAGTCGGTGCAACTCTACACTGAAAAAAATAGAAGCCACCGACTTCTGAAACTGTAAATTTTATATTACGGTAATTATTTTTCTCCTTTTAGTATTTCTTTGAAGTCGATTTTTACTTTTTGTTAAATTTTATTTTTTTTCATTTCGAAATCAAAACACATTGAAAATGACTCTATATAATATTGTGATAAGAGTAGGTAATGTAAAAAACAATTCTAATCACAGTCACACACCTTAATAATCACAGTCATTCTCAAGTATAGGTACCTCGAATGAGCATGACATGTAATTTTTAGGAAAAAAGGAATTCATTTTATCACCATTACGTATAACATTACCGTGCCATTACCTTGGACAACCTGTTAAGCATTTTCTATTAAGGGTAATACACACGAGTCCCAATCACAATACATCAATACTGACGCAAAGGTGTGCGGCTTTGTGCGAGCGCGGGATACGCGGGCACAAACGTCGCGAGGGGCACGCTCGTCACGAAGGACACGCAAGCCGCGAGGAAGGCCGCGCCGCGCGATGTCGCGTTTTCGTTGGGTATTGCCCTTCCTCCTCCTCAAGTCGTACTCCTCATTACTGAGGGTCGTGATCCTCCCTTGAAAACATTTTTGCTCTTATGATGTTACGCCATCGCTGTCTATCCTTGGCCAAGTGAAGCGCATCGTGAAATTTCGTATCAAGAGAGGAGCTTATCTGGTCAGACCATCGCAAAGGGCTGCGACCTCTTGGTCGTTTACCGTCCACCTTGCCGGTAACCATCAGTTGTTCGAGGTTATTGCCATCTTTTCTCGCTATAGGGCCGAAAAATTCCAAAACTCTGCGGAGACAAGTCGTAGAGTCTGGTCTTTACATTGAGCTCACGTAGAATGGACTCGTTGGTGCGGAATGCAGTCCAGGGTTCCGAAGCATCTTCCTCCAACACCACATCTCGAATTGCCAAAAGAGGTATTGCCCTTAACCTTATCGCTATCTTAAAAAGATAATGTAATTAGGACAGATAAATGCCGGTCATAAATAATAAGAACGCTTATGCAACGATGAGTCTCGATATGTTTGTACGTAAACACTAAGTAGGGCTCGTTTATAATGTTCACCAAAAGTCGATTGTGATATTAATATTTTTAGCAATTTGTATTTTGTTAGTAAAGTTTAGAATGATGATTACTAGTTGTATATTTTATAGATTTTACCTCAATATATTGTATTTGTAAGCGCTTGTATGAGAATAGGTTTGTGAATAAAACAATGATGTAATACTTTTGCTTTTAACTTTTTTCTAACGTCGCCCTTGTAATTATACCCAAAAAGACCAAATCCAAACTCCAGGTATTATGAATTCCGGTAACCAAAAAACTCAAACACATTTTACCTGACCTAGGAATGGAAATCCAAGGTCTCGCACTCAGCAGCTGCACAATTGACCATTGACTTATGCAGACAGACGTATGTACACGTACGGTGGTCAAAGTCTCGTAATCAATCATTCTCGTTACTATTTTTGTGTGATTTGGACTTTGTAGTTTAGGTCTGAATACGTAGCCAACCATAGAGCAAAGCGGACGCGGTGTCTCAAGTCGTCGACCGCGTTGCTCTAAGTAGCAAACAGACACTTCAGCATTTTAAACAGACTTCTTCAAAAAACAAGATTCTCAATTCGTCTGTTTAGCAATTTAAACATGTGTTCTGGCAGTGCTCCGACATAATTATATGCACCGATTTCGATTATTACTGTAAGGATTAATTATTATTATATATTTATTTTATTATTAGCCTGTACTGTCCCACTGCTGGGCAAAGGCCTCCCTCCTTTCCTTCCACTTGTCGCGATTCTTTGCAGCTTCATGCCAAACCTCAAGAAAGGCATCCAACTCGTCCCGCCATCTTCTCCGCGGTCTGCCGCGACCCCGTCTCGCTGTCTCAGGGCTCCATTCTTGTGCTATACGGGCCCACATCTCATTTGGCATACGGCAGACATGCCCTGCCCAGTCCCACTTCAGCTGGGCGGCCTTTTCAGCCACGTCGACAATTTGAGTTTTGGAGCGCAGTATTGTGTTTCGAACTCGATCAGTTAATTTAACACCAAGTATACTGCGCTCCATAGCCCTTTGGTAAACCTTGAGTTTGGACTTCTGGATGTTGGTCAAAGACCAAGTCTGTGCACCATATGTCAAGATGGGGAGAATGCACATGTCCATGAGCTTGCGTTTTAGTGACATGGGCAAACTGCCCTTGAATTGCTCTTTCATGGACCAGTAGCTCTTCCAGGCGTTTTCGGTACGTCTTTTAATTTCCTTATCTTGTCTGGCCTGGAAGGAGACTACTTGGCCCAAGTAGATATAATCTTGGACATATTGCATTTTCTCCCCATCCACTTGCACGTTTCGTGGTGAACTATTAGTCATAACTTTAGTCTTTGACATATTCATCTTCAGTCCAACCTCAAGGCTTGCATTGCTCAGTTCTTGTAGCATCTGTTCTAGTCCAGTGGCTGAGGAAGAAAAAAGAACAATGTCATCGGCGAAACGAAGATTAGTCAATCTTGCCCCGCCGAGGACAATGCCTTTGTCTTGCCATTTGGTCGCCAGCGTCTTAAAACCTCTTCCAAGGTACTGGTAAATAATTTAGGAGATAGCGGGTCACCCTGTTTGACTCCCTTAAAGATATTGAATTTCGGGCCTATTCTCTCTAGCTTTATTGCAGCTGTGCTATGGGTGTAAATCTTTTGTAGCAGCTGTATGTACGTAGAAATCACTTGTTGCTTTTCAAGAGCTTTAAAAATTGCGGAGTGTGAGATGCTGTCGAAGGCTTTGGAATAGTCTACAAATGCAAGATAGAGTGGAATTTTAAATTCTTGACATTTTTCTATGATCTGGTTGATTGTATGTAGATGGTCAGGGATTAAGGAAGTTATTATTGTAAGGAATAGATAACTACGATGTATCGTTTTTATATTATCAGAACAAGGTCAGGGCACGGAAACAGGTACTTGATTCTACACCTTTTTTATACTGCACAAAACGCAAGTCATCTACTATAAACGACTTGCGTTTAATGCTGAGTGTTATGATAGTTATTATGAACATTGATAATATATCGTCATCGTGAAACAACCACTGGAGATTCGCGATGGCGATAACAATATTTACAAAATATAAAACATGTCGGGCTTGTATCTACATTCAGTCGCTTGTCAGATTTAGAACAGGCATCATGGTGAGAGCACGGAAATACGTGGTGGTTAAAGAATTCCAGGGATTACCCAAACGTGATGATTTCGAAATCGTGGAGTACGAGTTACCACCCCTCAAGAATGGAGAGATCCTCGTCAAAGTTGAGTGGGTGAGTGTGGACCCATCCATGCGGCTAATACACAATTCACCTGATCGATACGATCAGTACGGCTACCAAGTTGGTTTAGTACTAGAATCAAAAGACCCTAAATTCCCGGTCGGAGCCAGAGTCGTCTCGTACAAGGGCTGGTGTGACTACGTCATCATCGACACTAGTGTATCCACGGTGTACGGGAAACCTTATCTGTTGCCACCAAACATGGAAGGTTTATCAAACTCTTTAGCAGTTGGTGCCGTGGGAATGCCAGGTGTTACCGCATACTTTGGATTTCTGGACTACTGCCAGCCTAAAGCTGGCGAAACAGTGGTTGTGACCGGCGCTGCTGGAGCGGTGGGCTCAATGGTCGGACAAATTGCAAAGATGAAGGGTTGCAAGGTCATCGGTTTCGCTGGCTCCGACGATAAAGTGAAGTGGCTCGAGGAAAACGGCTTTGACAAGGCGATCAACTACAAGACTGCCAACATCGCGGCGGCACTTAAGGAAGCTGCTCCCAACGGTGTGGACTGCTACGTTGACAACGTCGGCGGTGAAATCAGTACAACGATCATGACACAAATGAACCAATACGGAAGGGTTTCAATCATTGGGAGCATCAGTACATACAACGAAGATCCCACTCGTCAGCCTAAAGCGACAGTCGTACAACCTGCGGTACTATTCGGTCGATTAACACTTAAAGGTTTTATCACGGCGGATTGGCTAGAACGCTTTCCAGAAGCATTTGCTGAAATTACTAAATGGATTCACAGTGGGGAGTTGAAGCCCAAAGAACACATCACTGAAGGTTTTGAGAACATCTATGATGCCTTTGTAGGAATGCTAAAAGGAGAAAACATCGGAAAGGCGGTTGTTAAATTATAAGCATTCTTGTAAAGCTCTCTCATCGTAAGTGATGTGACAGAATAAAATGTTAGTAAAAAGTAAGTTCTAAAACCTGACTACTGAGAAATGAATGAAACAAGAAAATATTATCATCTGAAATTGTTATGTGCAAACTATTCAATATTTATCGTCTATTAAATAAACAACTTACACGGATTATATTTTAATGTATTTAATACATATTCATAGTGATGTTCAGAAGATAGCCGTGGTCCGTGGTCGTATGCGACTTAGCCCTAAAGCTTATGATCGCCTACAGTAGTAGTTTTTAGTTAGAATGTATTGTTTTGTTAGGGTAGGTGGCATACGACCACGGACCACGGCTATCCTAATTTTATTTATGTTATGAACTCGTAGTAAAAGTCAAAACAGTCAAATCATCTTTTTTTTTGCATCTATTTCGATGCTTTTCTTTTTAACCCAAAGGTTAAAAAGAAAGGTAGAGAATATCTCATAGCATTAAGTCCGCCTTATGTACCACCATAGTGCATGGAAGAGTAAATAAATAAATAAATACAGCTGTTCTCGCCGTCGCGTCTGAAGGAAATTCTTTACCAAAAGTAAATGATGCCTAGGGCAACGGAGATAAAACGAATGAAATGAAATATTCTCAAGACAAATATGCGTTCATCAAAAAAGCTACACAGGCTGTTAGAGATGAACATTTTCATTGAAACATTTCGATGCCTCCCACGTAAGTTGTTGTAAGCCACAAATTGCATTTTTGAGTTTTTCACGTAAAAGTCTTATCGTAAACGTCTAATTTTATGAATTATTATGTGTTCCAAAGATAAAAATAGCAAAAATATATATAGTTTTTCGGTATTTTTATATTTGGAACAGATAATATACATAAAATTAGACACTTACGTGAAAAACACAAAAATGCAATTTGTGGCTTAAAACAACTTACGTGGGAGGCATCGATTTGTATTTTAATACATCACTAAAAGTTTTGAAAACATCATTTAAATGAAGTTTTTGTAAGAAATGATGAAAAGTGAAAATATGGGAGAGGCGGTTGTTATGGGAGAGTGGGCAAAACAAAGTCCAGAAACGAGAGAAAAGGCTCATTATTGGTATTTGACATTATCTCACAGACAGACTTACAGAGACGGAATACGTTGAGTAATTAGATATCAATTTTAATTGAAAGACATTGTGAACTTTGATAATCCTTACTTCCATAATAGTCCTTATTTTTTATTAATATTATAACCGCAAAAGTAAGTTTGTTTGTTTGTTACCTGCATGTCAGGTGTACAGAAACGGACATGGGGTACCTTTGATCCCGAAAAAAAGTACTGTTCCCGAGGAAAACAACAATAACGTTCATAGATGGCGCCACGTGTCTTTCGAATCACGATTGAATTATATTAATGTCGTACCTAACTTTAGTAGTGTGTTAAGAGTTTTTTTGGGCTTAATTAACGCGAGCGAAGCCGCGGGCAAAATCTAGTGTTTGAATACATTTTCTGAGCAAGTCCCATAAATTGTCAACACAATGGAGACAATTTATGGAAGTTGCTATTCTTAGCATTGCACTGTGATTACGTGATTACTATATTTATTTATTTCTGTACTACTCGAACAGATAATACTCAATGTTTGACCTCATTTTACTGGGTTCTCCCGAACCCTAGGAAAAAAAGATCTGCAAATAAATGTGACGAATACCGTTATGAGTCGTTTCTGGGTTTTTGGTTACCTATATGAAATTAGTAAGTTTTCACATCTATTAAGGACTCCTTTTCCGTGGCGGATCTAGCCTTTTACTCGGGGTGGGGGGGAGGGGGGGGGGAGGGGGCTAAAGGTTAGCAACCACTGTATAAATTTTAGTATTATGAGTTTTGGATTATGATCGTAAGCTGGCGCCTGGTGGAGCCAGGTCACCCTGACCTGGCGGTCGGCGTGGCCTGGATAATGAGTAGGCGGGTGTATGCTAAGACACACAGACTCGCTTGTTAAGCACGGGTTGCAAACCCAGGCTAGTATCAATGTGACTTTTTCAATGTTATATGGGGGTGCATGAAAAGAGCCTCCACGAGTGACGATACGTAAGTACGTCCGGCGCACCCTGGGCAATCAGCCCCGCTACTAACCTTGCTGACTGGCTAAGCTTTTCACCACAGCATGAGCTATTTTCGTATAGCTCACTGACTCGAGAGAAGAAGAAGAACAATGTTATATGTAGGTACTTTCTTAGTTAATCTAAGACGCCACTGACATACGGTGAAGAAAAACATCGTGGATGGACTTGATGGTCTGAAATCGCCAACCTGCAGTGAGCAAGCGTGGCGCATTGATGCTCACTCCTTCTCTGTATAAGAAGAGGCCTTTGCTCAGCAGTGGGACAGTTAGTCTAATATTTACGGTTAGCATAAAATATTCTTATGCTAAAACTCCAAGGTTTTGGATTATTCTCGTACGTAAACCTAGCACTAGTTTTTTTCAGATTGAGCGGAAAAAAAAATGTTACTTCATTCAAATTTTCTGTTTCTGAGTCATTTTAGCGCCCCAAGTTAGTTACCTGATTGCACGGAGCGATATCGTCCTAGTCATGCCCTCCAGCTGTATCGCCGTGCTTTCATTTATTTATGCATTGCATAGAAATGTAAATGTCATGTCAAAAGAAAATATGTTTTCCCAAAAAAAAATGTACTTACTCTTTTTTTTTAACCATATTAGGTGGTTTAGATACGATAAATTAACCAAACTGCAAGAAACATTTTTTTTTTTTTATTCAAGCTAAATCCCGTGCATGGTTTATACAACGTTATTTTTAGTATATACAAAAACCGAGACACCCAACAAGATTGTCATCAGAACTACCAGAATATGTGTTTTTTTTTAATAAATCTCCAAGTTACACCGTAGTTTATGTCGCGTTAAGTTCCCTAGTAAAGTGTGAAATGCCTGAGATGTGCTATGCAGGGATTGTCTAATACACGGAAACTGACCGAGCGGACCGTCTCAAGCCTCAAGGTGTCTATTCCCGTCAAGTGTTATGGGTAGAAACCTACTGAAAAATAATTGAAATTTATGAAAAAAAAATGTGGTGTAAAAAATATGTCAATCGATTTTCCTAGTGATTCTGAACAAACTAGTTTCAGGTTTAGTATATACTAAAACTAAGCTTGTATATACCAGTAATAGATCATGTAGTTTTAAGGAATTACGCGAATTCGTTTACACCCTGTATTTATCTCTTTTTCTTGCGGATGTGTAAGAGAGATAGAAAATCAAACGAACTTTTAAGTGACGTTCGATGATTATTAAACGATGTGATTCACCCGAGAGATTACATCTACCTACTTTTATTTAATGAACCAACCAAGGATGAGACCTTCGCTCCGAGTGTGCACAAAGACATCACTTGTAGATGATCCGACGTCTCAGTTAACGGGCTAAAAGACGACACTAGGAAGGAAACTCGGAAGTATTATAATGTCCCAGATAACTTAAAATTGACTCTAGGTCCTATCAACAAATTAAATAATACAGGGTGAAATTGTAAACACTCGACAAACCGAAATGGGAGATTGTACTCATCACTATGAACAACTTTTACTGTGGGACCAAAGCTGAAATCGCGAAAAAAAAACAGCTGTTCCCTACATTTATGTTCGCATAACTCGTCAAAATGTAGGGAACAGCAGATTCTTTTTTCGCGATTTTAGGTTTGTTCTTAAAGTAAAAGTTGTTCATAGTGATGAGTGCAATCTCCCATGTGTCGGTTTGTCGAGTGTTTACAATTTCACCCTGTATATTTGTTTCTTTTACTTGCGGCTGTGAAAGAGAGAGAGAGTTTAGTGAGCTCACAAAAAAATTTGAAAATCGTACTAGTGGTAGGTACAGGTGCAAACCACTGTTCACAAGCAATGGGCTAACAACCAAATCCAATGAGTAATATTCTACGAGACTGACCATGTAAACAAACCTTGAATTGCAGGCGCTTTGAGTAATAAAATAAATTATATTGATTGTAAATAATTATGTTGAATTATCTGTATTATTTAGATTACAGGTAATTTTGTTTTCAATTCATTCAGAATTGCTCTATACTTTGTTTATCATCCGCAATTTGCATAATTTCATTATTGTAATGTTTACTATTTTTTTCTGTGTATAGACTCAATTAATTTATTAATGCATACGCATTTCTAATGCAAACATAGTGATAAAATAGATAACCTAAAACTGGAGAGAACATTAGACAAGCACAATGTGTTATGATGTCTATAAAAAGCTGCCAAGGGCGTCGCACAAGAGAGGCACCGCACCGGTGCGTTCCACGGGAGATCCCGCAGCTCCCTCCTGTATCCTGAGGACGACTACCAGGTGGTTTTAGTCTACAAGAGTCTGACTCATTCGCCTTTCCCAAATAAAAGGTATCCCGGTAGACCGACCGAAAAAAAAGGGTTGATAAGCCAGTAACTGCAAATATCATATTGTATTATCAGGTGTGGTGCAGAGCGATGCATCCTGAAGCAATGCGCAACGAGCTAAAGACAGCCGTGCACTCGCCGGGCCGGTTCCGCGTTATTGGCACTCTGTCCAACTCGCACGACTTCGCACGGGAGTTCCAATGCCCGCCCGGATCACCCATGAACCCCACGCATAAGTGTACTGTATGGTGATAGAGAGCGACGATTAGATTATTTTTTATAAAAAGTTCGGTCCACACCAGCGCCCCCCTGGCAACAAAATAATATAACACGGCGCACTGGCTTTTGTGTGTAGCGCCTTTTAGAAAGTTTTCTCTTAAGAATATTAGTCGTGATCACTAAGGAAATTATTTTCAAATAGAATTAAGTGCTAGCGCAATTCAATCCACGTGCAATGCGCAACAAAAATTGACATGAAGCATGAAGTGAAAACGATCTGCTAAGATCGCGTAGCAGCCACTTATTTAACCTCATTGCCATTGCTACGACAACTCTGAAAATATCGGAAATGAGGGCTACGCCCGTTTTAATCAATTCAGTTGTGTTTTTTTTTTAAACGACTTCAGGACGGAGGAGTTTCTCAATTCGGTTGTTTTTTTTTATGTTTTTTACCTCATATATCTCCGTCATTTATGAACCGATTTGAAAAATTCTTATTTTGTTCGAAACATTTACACACTTCCCGATTGGTCCCATATAAATGTTGTTATGATTAGACCATGAACTTCAGAGATATGGAACGAAACTCCTCATTGGATCAAAGCAAAATTCTCAAATTACTAATATTGCTTTGTTTATATTTGTTGTTGGGAACTGACTACTGGAAAAGAGGTGGGGGTGCGTGTTCCCCCCCCCCCCCCCTTTTGGGATGTTTTCATTATGTCGTGTAAGGTATCATTTGAAAGGGCTTTTTATACCCGACTACGTCAAAGCCAAAAAGAAGGGTTCTGAAGAGGAAGGGGTTAAATTTATGGCCCTAAAACGTATTTAATAAAAAATAAACTTTTAAAAAAGTAAAAACCGACTTCAAAGAAAAACTAAAAGGAGTAAAATAATTACCATAATATAAAATTTACAGTTTCAGAAGTCGGTGCAACTCTACACTGAAAAAAATAGAAGCCACCGACTTCTGAAACTGTAAATTTTATATTACGGTAATTATTTTTCTCCTTTTAGTATTTCTTTGAAGTCGATTTTTACTTTTTATTAAATTTTATTTTTTTTCATTTCGAAATCAAAACACATTGAAAATGACTCTATATAATATTGTGATAAGAGTAGGTAATGTAAAAAACAATTCTAATCACAGTCACACACCTTAATAATCACAGTAATTCTCAAGTATAGGTACCTCGAATGAGCATGACATGTAATTTTTAGGAAAAAAGGAATTCATTTTATCACCATTACGTATAACATTACCGTGCCATTACCTTGGACAACCTGTTAAGCATTTTCTATTAAGGGTAATACACACGAGTCCCAATCACAATACATCAATACTGACGCAAAGGTGTGCGGCTTTGTGCGAGCGCGGGATACGCGGGCACAAACGTCGCGAGGGGCACGCTCGTCACGAAGGACACGCAAGCCGCGAGGAAGGCCGCGCCGCGCGATGTCGCGTTTTCGTTGGGTATTGCCCTTCCTCCTCCTCAAGTCGTACTCCTCATTACTGAGGGTCGTGATCCTCCCTTGAAAACATTTTTGCTCTTATGATGTTACGCCATCGCTGTCTATCCTTGGCCAAGTGAAGCGCATCGTGAAATTTCGTATCAAGAGAGGAGCTTATCTGGTCAGACCATCGCAAAGGGCTGCGACCTCTTGGTCGTTTACCGTCCACCTTGCCGGTAACCATCAGTTGTTCGAGGTTATTGCCATCTTTTCTCGCTATATGGCCGAAAAATTCCAAAACTCTGCGGAGACAAGTCGTAGAGTCTGGTCTTTACATTGAGCTCACGTAGAATGGACTCGTTGGTGCGGAATGCAGTCCAGGGTTCCGAAGCATCTTCCTCCAACACCACATCTCGAATTGCCAAAAGAGGTATTGCCCTTAACCTTATCGCTATCTTAAAAAGATAATGTAATTAGGACAGATAAATGCCGGTCATAAATAATAAGAACGCTTATGCAACGATGAGTCTCGATATGTTTGTACGTAAACACTAAGTAGGGCTCGTTTATAATGTTCACCAAAAGTCGATTGTGATATTAATATTTTTAGCAATTTGTATTTTGTTAGTAAAGTTTAGAATGATGATTATACTAGTTGTATATTTTATAGATTTTACCTCAATATATTGTATTTGTAAGCGCTTGTATGAGAATAGGTTTGTGAATAAAACAATGATGTAATACTTTTGCTTTTAACTTTTTTCTAACGTCGCCCTTGTAATTATACCCAAAAAGACCAAATCCAAACTCCAGGTATTATGAATTCCGGTAACCAAAAAACTCAAACACATTTTACCTGACCTAGGAATGGAAATCCAAGGTCTCGCACTCAGCAGCTGCACAATTGACCATTGACTTATGCAGACAGACGTATGTACACGTACGGTGGTCAAAGTCTCGTAATCAATCATTCTCGTTACTATTTTTGTGTGATTTGGACTTTGTAGTTTAGGTCTGAATACGTAGCCAACCATAGAGCAAAGCGGACGCGGTGTCTCAAGTCGTCGACCGCGTTGCTCTAAGTAGCCAACAGACACTTCAGCATTTTAAACAGACTTCTTCAAAAAACAAGATTCTCAATTCGTCTGTTTAGCAATTTAAACATGTGTTCTGGCAGTGCTCCGACATAATTATATGCACCGATTTCGATTATTACTGTAAGGATTAATTATTATTATATATTTATTTTATTATTAGCCTGTACTGTCCCACTGCTGGGCAAAGGCCTCCCTCCTTTCCTTCCACTTGTCGCGATTCTTTGCAGCTTCATGCCAAACCTCAAGAAAGGCATCCAACTCGTCCCGCCATCTTCTCCGCGGTCTGCCGCGACCCCGTCTCGCTGTCTCAGGGCTCCATTCTTGTGCTATACGGGCCCACAGCTCATTTGGCATACGGCAGACATGCCCTGCCCAGTCCCACTTCAGCTGGGCGGCCTTTTCAGCCACGTCGACAATTTGAGTTTTGGAGCGCAGTATTGTGTTTCGAACTCGATCAGTTAATTTAACACCAAGTATACTGCGCTCCATAGCCTTTTGGCAAACCTTGAGTTTGGACTTCTGGATGTTGGTCAAAGACAAAGTCTGTGCACCATATGTCACGATGGGGAGAATGCACATGTCCATGAGCTTGCGTTTTAGTGACATGGGCAAACTGCCCTTGAATTGCTCTTTCATGGACCAGTAGCTCTTCCAGGCATTTTCGGTACATCTTTTAATTTCCTTATCTTGTCTGGCCTGGAAGGAGACTACTTGGCCCAAGTAGATATAATCTTGGACATATTGCATTTTCTCCCCATCCACTTGCACGTTTCGTGGTGAACTATTAGTCATAACTTTAGTCTTT
Organism: Amphipyra tragopoginis; assembly: GCA_905220435.1. NCBI lineage: Eukaryota > Metazoa > Arthropoda > Insecta > Lepidoptera > Noctuidae > Amphipyra > Amphipyra tragopoginis. The sequence continues at coordinate 21,765,827 of HG991994.1, forward strand.
GACATAATTCATCTTCAGTCCAACCTCAAGGCTTGCATTGCTCAGTTCTTGTAGCATCTGTTCTAGTCCAGTGGCTGAGGAAGAAAAAAGAACAATGTCATCGGCGAAACGAAGATTAGTCAATCTTGCCCCGCCGAGGACAATGCCTTTGTCTTGCCATTTGGTCGCCAGCGTCTTAAAGACCTCTTCCAAGGTACTGGTAAATAATTTAGGAGATAGCGGGTCACCCTGTTTGACTCCCTTAAAGATATTGAATTTCGCGCCTATTCTCTCTAGCTTTATTGCAGCTGTGCTATGGGTGTAAATCTTTTGTAGCAGCTGTATGTACGTAGAAATCACTTGTTGCTTTTCAAGAGCTTTAAAAATTGCGGAGTGTGAGATGCCGTCGAAGGCTTTGGAATAGTCTACAAATGCAAGATAGAGTGGAATTTTAAATTCTTGACATTTTTCTATGATCTGGTTGATTGTATGTAGATGGTCAGGGATTAAGGAAGTTATTATTGTAAGGAATAGATAACTACGATGTATCGTTTTTATATTATCAGAACAAGGTCTCGGCACGGAAACAGGTACTTGATTCTACACCTTTTTTATACTGCACAAAACGCAAGTCATCTACTATAAACGACTTGCGTTTAATGCTGAGTGTTATGATAGTTATTATGAACATTGATAATATATCGTCATCGTGAAACAACCACTGGAGATTCGCGATGGCGATAACAATATTTACAAAATATAAAACATGTCGGGCTTGTATCTACATTCAGTCGCTTGTCAGATTTAGAACAGGCATCATGGTGAGAGCACGGAAATACGTGGTGGTTAAAGAATTCCAGGGATTACCCAAACGTGATGATTTCGAAATCGTGGAGTACGAGTTACCACCCCTCAAGAATGGAGAGATCCTCGTCAAAGTTGAGTGGGTGAGTGTGGACCCATCCATGCGGCTAATACACAATTCACCTGATCGATACGATCAGTACGGCTACCAAGTTGGTTTAGTACTAGAATCAAAAGACCCTAAATTCCCGGTCGGAGCCAGAGTCGTCTCGTACAAGGGCTGGTGTGACTACGGCATCATCGACACTAGTGTATCCACGGTGTTCGGGAAACCTTATCTGTTGCCACCAAACATGGAAGGTTTATCAAACTCTTTAGCAGTTGGTGCCGTGGGAATGCCAGGTGTTACCGCATACTTTGGATTTCTGGACTACTGCCAGCCTAAAGCTGGCGAAACAGTGGTTGTGACCGGCGCTGCTGGAGCGGTGGGCTCAATGGTCGGACAAATTGCAAAGATGAAGGGTTGCAAGGTCATCGGTTTCGCTGGCTCCGACGATAAAGTGAAGTGGCTCGAGGAAAACGGCTTTGACAAGGCGATCAACTACAAGACTGCCAACATCGCGGCGGCACTTAAGGAAGCTGCTCCCAACGGTGTGGACTGCTACGTTGACAACGTCGGCGGTGAAATCAGTACAACGATCATGACACAAATGAACCAATACGGAAGGGTTTCAATCATTGGGAGCATCAGTACATACAACGAAGATCCCACTCGTCAGCCTAAAGCGACAGTCGTACAACCTGCGGTACTATTCGGTCGATTAACACTTAAAGGTTTTATCACGGCGGATTGGCTAGAACGCTTTCCAGAAGCATTTGCTGAAATTACTAAATGGATTCACAGTGGGGAGTTGAAGCCCAAAGAACACATCACTGAAGGTTTTGAGAACATCTATGATGCCTTTGTAGGAATGCTAAAAGGAGAAAACATCGGAAAGGCGGTTGTTAAATTATAAGCATTCTTGTAAAGCTCTCTCATCGTAAGTGATGTGACAGAATAAAATGTTAGTAAAAAGTAAGTTCTAAAACCTGACTACTGAGAAATGAATGAAACAAGAAAATATTATCATCTGAAATTGTTATGTGCATACTATTCAATATTTATCGTTTATTAAATAAACAACTTACACGGATTATATTTTAATGTATTTAATACATATTCATAGTGATGTTCAGAAGATAGCCGTGGTCCGTGGTCGTATGCGACTTAGCCCTAAAGCTTATGATCGCCTACAGTAGTAGTTTTAGTTAGAATGTATTGTTTTGTTAGGGTAGGTGGCATACGACCACGGACCACGGCTATCCTAATTTTATTTATGTTATGAACTCGTAGTAAAAGTCAAAACAGTCAAATCATCTTTTTTTTGCATCTATTTCGATGCTTTTCTTTTTAACCCAAAGGTTGACTGGTAGAGAATATCTCATAGCATTAAGTCCGCCTTATGTACCACCATAGTGCATGGAAGAGTAAATAAATAAATACAGCTGTTCTCGCCGTCGCGTCTGAAGGAAATTCTTTACCAAAAGTAAATGATGCATAGGGCAACGGAGATAAAACGAATGAAATGAAATATTCTCAAGACAAATATGCGTTCATCAAAAAAGCTACACAGGCTGTTAGAGATGAACATTTTCATTGAAACATTTCGATGCCTCCCACGTAAGTTGTTGTAAGCCACAAATTGCATTTTTGAGTTTTTCACGTAAAAGTCTTATCGTAAACGTCTAATTTTATGAATTATTATGTGTTCCAAAGATAAAAATAGAAAAAATATATATAGTTTTTCGGTATTTTTATATTTGGAACAGATAATATACATAAAATTAGACACTTACGTGAAAAACACAAAAATGCAATTTGTGGCTTAAAACAACTTACGTGGGAGGCATCGATTTGTATTTTAATACATTACTAAAAGTTTTGAAAACATAATTTTAATGAAGTTTTTGTAAGAAATGATGAAAAGTGAAAATATGGGAGAGGCGGTTGTTATGGGAGAGTGGGCAAAACAAAGCCCAGAAACGAGAGAAAAGGCTCATTATTGGTATTTGACATTATCTCACAGACAGACTTACAGAGACGGAATACGTTGAGTAATTAGATATCAATTTTAATTGAAAGACATTGTGAACTTTGATAATCCTTACTTCCATAATAGTCCTTATTTTTTATTAATATTATAACCGCAAAAGTAAGTTTGTTTGTTTGTTACCTGCATGTCAGGTGTACAGAAACGGACATGGGGTACCTTTGATCCCGAAAAAAAGTACTGTTCCCGAGGAAAACAACAATAACGTACGTAGATGGCGCCACGTGTCTTTCGAATCACGACTGAATTATATTATTATAGTATCTAACTTTAGTAGTGTGTTAAGATTTTTTTTTGGCTTAATTAACGCGAGCGAAGCCGCGGGCAAAATCTAGTGTTTGAATACATTTTCTGAGCAAGTCCCATAAATTGTCACCACAATGGAGACAATTCATGGGAGTTGCTATTCTTAGCATTGCACTGTGATTACGTGATTACTATATTTATTTATTTCTGTACTAGGTACTCCAACAGATAATACTCAATGTTTGACCTCATTTTACTGGGTTCTCCCGAACCCTAGGAAAAAAAGATCTGCAAATAAATGTGACGAATACCGTTATGAGTCGTTTCTGGGTTTTTGGTTACCTATATGAAATTAGTAAGTTTTCACATCTATTAAGGACTCCTTTTCCGTGGCGGATCTAGCCTTTTACTCGGGGTGGGGGGGGGGGAGGGGGCTAAAGGTTAGCAACCACTGTATAAATTTTAGTATTATGAGTTTTGGATTATGATCGTAAGCTGGTGCCTGGTGGAGCCAGGTCACCCTGACCTGGCGGTCGGCGTGGCCTGGATAATGAGTAGGCGGGTGTATGCTAAGACACACAGACTCGCTTGTTAAGCACGGGTTGCAAACCCAGGCTAGTATCAATGTGACTTTTTCAATGTTATATGGGGGTGCATGAAAAGAGCCTCCACGAGTGACGATACGTAAGTACGTCCGGCGCACCCTGGGCAATCAGCCCCGCTACTAACCTTGCTGACTGGCTAAGCTTTTCACCACAGCATGAGCTATTTTCGTATAGCTCACTGACTCGAGAGAAGAAGAAGAACAATGTTATATGTAGGTACTTTCTTAGTTAATCTAAGACGCCACTGACATACGGTGAAGAAAAACATCGTGGATGGACTTGATGGTCTGAAATCGCCAACCTGCAGTGAGCAAGCGTGGCGCATTGATGCTCACTCCTTCTCTTTTTTTCAATTGGGTCAAGTACTTAAAAGCATCGACACTAGCTTCGTTACACAAAATAGGTACAATTTATTTATTTATATTACTTATTTACACTTCTCGATTGGTGTACGCACTTGCATTTCAAACGCGACTAATAATCACATGACAGTCGCGCAAGCGTCGGTGTCGTTTACCGTTACGATGCTCTTACGCAACAATGGCCGCCGACAACTTTCTTGCCCGGTTTTTTGTTTTGATGTCTGTCATGTTTTATTATGTTCCTAATATGAAGTGCAATTGGTTATTTAATAACAATATTTGTATTATATTTGGCACAGCACACTACACAGTTTATTAAGTCTATTTTACACACAGTTCGGTACATAATAAAATAGTACTCACTTTATGTTTCTGGTTCTCCCTTGCGGTGCTTCATTACGTCACTCGAAGGTTGTTGCTGAAAATCAGCGCTGTTGGCATTAGGCTCGTCTAAAGTCACAGCATAAAGCTGAGCAACGACCTAAATTCTTATGTACCATGCGACGCGCAAAGTCAAGTATTCATTATTGATGTATTTTTATTATGATATTACGATGTTTACTATGTTTAGGTAACCACAGTCTAAATGTGTATAGTCTATGGTAAAGCAAACTTGATTTGCATAGATTAAAAATTTAGTCATAGTTTTCTTTTTTACTTTTAATTGTTTTGTGTGTTTGGGTTGCCAGGCAATTATATGTTTAAATTTAAGGAAAACTTATTTTAGAGCAATTATGTTATTCATTTTAAGTATGCTTGTGCGTCGGTTTGGGCGTGAGAATAAATGCTTTTTCTTTCTTTCTTTCTTTCTCTGTATAAGAAGAGGCCTTTGCTCAGCAGTGGGACAGTTAGTCTAATATTTACGGTTAGCATAAAATATTCTTATGCTAAAACTCCAAGGTTTTGGATTATTCTCGTACGTAAACCTAGCACTAGTTTTTTTCAGATTGAGCGGAAAAAAAAATGTTACTTCATTCAAATTTTCTGTTTCTGAGTCATTTTAGCGCCCCAAGTTAGTTACCTGATTGCACGGAGCGATATCGTCCTAGTCATGCCCTCCAGCTGTATCGCCGTGCTTTCATTTATTTATGCATGCCATAGAAATGTAAATGTCATGTCAAAAGAAAATATTTTTTTACAAAAAAAAATGTACTCTTTTTTTAAAACCGTAATAGGTGGTTTAGATACGATAAATTAACCAAACTGCAAGAAACATTTTTTATTTTTATTCAAGCTAAATCCCGTGCAAGGTACCAGTTATAGATCATGTGGTTTTAAGGAATTACACGAATTCGTTTACACCCTGTATTTGTCTCTTTTTTCTTGCGGATGTGTAAGAGAGATAGAAAATCAAACGAAATTTTAAGTGACGTTCGATGATTACTAAACGATGTGATTCACCCCAGAGATTACATCTACCTACTTTTATTTAATGAACCAACCAAGGATGAGACCTTCGCTCCGAGTGTGCACAACACATAAGTAATAAGTACTACGTGCACAATGACATCGCTTGTAGATGGTCCGACTTCTTAGTTAACGGGCTAAAAGACGAGACTAGAAAGGAAATTCAGAAGTATTATAATGTCCCAGATAATTTAAAATTGACGCTAGGTCCTGTCAACAAATTAAATTATATACTTGGGAGCAAATAAATCAGCCACTTCTATTTTTCACGTATAATTGTTATTATTTTTGGTACCTACCTTTTATGGAACAGATCAATTCGAAACATATATCGCCTAAAAGGTTATTTGATAACCTTCACAATTTTTTGTCAACTTAGTATAATTATAATCCATGAAACTAAAACTAATAAGCAGGATACGTGAAAAACGGAGTGGCTCGATTTATTTGCCCCCAAGTGTATATTTGTTTCTTTTTCTTACGGCTGTGAAAGAGAGACAGACTTTAGTTGGCTCAAAAAAACAATTTGAAAATCGTACTAGTGGTAGGTACAGGTGCAAACCACTGTTCACAAGCAATGGGCTGACAACCAAATCCAATGAGTGATATTCTACGAGACTGACCATGTAAACAAACCTTGAATTGCAGGCGGTTTGAGTAATAAAATAAATTATATTGATTGTAAATAATTATGTTGAATTATCTGTATTATTTAGATTACAGGTCATTTTGTTTTCAATTCATTCAGAATTGTTCTATACTTTGTTTATCATCCGCAATTTGCATAATTTCATTATTGTAATGTTTAGGTACTATTTTTTTCTGTGTATAGACTCAATTAATTTATTAATGCAATGCATTATTAATGCAAACACAATGATAAAATAGATAACGTAAAACTGGAGAGAACATTAGACAAGCACAATGTGAGATGTCTATAAAAAGCTGCCAAGGGCGTCGCACAAGAGAGGCACCGCACCGGTGCGTTCCACGGGAGATCCCGCAGCTCCCTCCTGTATCCTGAGGACGACTACCAGGTGGTTTTAGTCCACAAGAGTCCGACTCATTCGCCTTTCCCAAATAAAAGGTATCCCGGTAGACCGACCGAAAAAAAAGGGTTTATAAGCCAGTAACTACAAATATCATATTGTATTATCAGGTGTGGTGCAGAGCGATGCATCCTGAAGCAATGCGCAACAAGCTAAAGACAGCCGTGCACTCGCCGGACCGGTTCCGCGTCATTGGCACTCTGTCCAACTCGCACGATTTCGCAAGGGAGTTCCAATGCCCGCCCGGATCACCCATGAACCCCACGCATAAGTGTAGATACTGTATGGTGATAGAGATAGCGACGATTAGATGATTTTTAATAAAAAGTCCAGTCCACACCAGCGCCCCCCTGGCAACAAAATAATATAATTCAATCCACGTGCAATGCGCAACAAAAATTGACATGAAGCATGAAGTGAAAACGATCTGCTACGATCTCGTAGCAGCCACTTATTTAACCTCATTGCCATTGCTACGACAACTCTGAAAATATCGGAAATGAGGGCTACGCCCGTTTTAATCAATTCGGTTGTGTTTTTTTTTAAACGACTTCAGGACGGAGGAGTTTCTCAATTCGGTTGTTTTTTTTTTAATGTTTTTTACCTCATATATCTCCGTCATTTATGAACCGATTTGAAAAATTCTTATTTTGTTCGAAACATTTACACACTTCCCGATTGGTCCCATATAAATGTTGTTATGATTAGACCATGAACTTCAGAGATATGGAACGAAACTCCTCATTGGATCAAAGCAAAATTCTCAAATTACTAATATTGCTTTGTTTATATTTGTTGTTGGGAACTGACTACTGGAAAAGAGGTGGGGGTGCGTGTTCCCCCCCCCCCCCCCTCTTTTGGGATGTTTTCATTATGTCGTGTAAGGTATCATTTGAAAGGGCTTTTTATACCCGACTACGTCAAAGCCAAAAAGAAGGGTTCTGAAGAGGAAGGGGTTAAATTTATGGCACTAAAACGTATTTAATAAAAAATAAACTTTAAAAACAGTAAAAACCGACTTCAAAGAAAAACTAAAAGGAGTAAAATAATTACCATAATATAAAATTTACAGTTTCAGAAGTCGGTGCAACTCTACACTGAAAAAAATAGAAGCCACCGACTTCTGAAACTGTAAATTTTATATTACGGTAATTATTTTTCTCCTTTTAGTATTTCTTTGAAGTCGATTTTTACTTTTTATTAAATTTTATTTTTTTTCATTTCGAAATCAAAACACATTGAAAATGACTCTATATAATATTGTGATAAGAGTAGGTAATGTAAAAAACAATTCTAATCACAGTCACACACCTTAATAATCACAGTCATTCTCAAGTATAGGTACCTCGAATGAGCATGACATGTAATTTTTAGGAAAAAAGGAATTCATTTTATCACCATTACGTATAACATTACCGTGCCATTACCTTGGACAACCTGTTAAGCATTTTCTATTAAGGGTAATACACACGAGTCCCAATCACAATACATCAATACTGACGCAAAGGTGTGCGGCTTTGTGCGAGCGCGGGATACGCGGGCACAAACGTCGCGAGGGGCACGCTCGTCACGAAGGACACGCAAGCCGCGAGGAAGGCCGCGCCGCGCGATGTCGCGTTTTCGTTGGGTATTGCCCTTCCTCCTCCTCAAGTCGTACTCCTCATTACTGAGGGTCGTGATCCTCCCTTGAAAACATTTTTGCTCTTATGATGTTACGCCATCGCTGTCTATCCTTGGCCAAGTGAAGCGCATCGTGAAATTTCGTATCAAGAGAGGAGCTTATCTGGTCAGACCATCGCAAAGGGCTGCGACCTCTTGGTCGTTTACCGTCCACCTTGCCGGTAACCATCAGTTGTTCGAGGTTATTGCCATCTTTTCTCGCTATAAGGCCGAAAAATTCCAAAACTCTGCGGAGACAAGTCGTAGAGTCTGGTCTTTACATTGAGCTCACGTAGAATGGACTCGTTGGTGCGGAATGCAGTCCAGGGTATCCGAAGCATCTTCCTCCAACACCACATCTCGAATTGCCAAAAGGGGTATTGCCCTTAACCTTATCGCTATCTTAAAAAGATAATGTAATTAGGACAGATAAATGCCGGTCATAAATAATAAGAACGCTTATGCAACGATGAGTCTCGATATGTTTGTACGTAAACACTAAGTAGGGCTCGTTTATAATGTTCACCAAAAGTCGATTGTGATATTAATATTTTTAGCAATTTGTATTTTGTTAGTAAAGTTTAGAATGATGATTACTAGTTGTATATTTTATAGATTTTACCTCAATATATTGTATTTGTAAGCGCTTGTATGAGAATAGGTTTGTGAATAAAACAAAAATGTAATACTTTTGCTTTTAACTTTTTTCTAACGTCGCCCTTGTAATTATACCCAAAAAGACCAAATCCAAACTCCAGGTATTATGAATTCCGGTAACCAAAAAACTCAAACACATTTTACCTGACCTAGGAATGAAAATCCAAGGTCTCGCACTCAGCAGCTGCACAATTGACCATTGACGTATGCAGACAGACGTATGTACACGTACGGTGGTCAAAGTCTCGTAATCAATCATTCTCGTTACTATTTTTGTGTGATTTGGACTTTGTAGTTTAGGTCTGAATACGTAGCCAACCATAGAGCAAAGCGGACGCGGCGTCTCAAGTCGTGGACCGCGTTGCTCTAAGTAGCCAACAGACACTTCAGCATTTTAAACAGACTTCTTCAAAAAACAAGATTCTCAATTCGTCTGTATAGCAATTTAAACATGTGTTCTGGCAGTGCTCCGACATAATTATATGCACCGATTTCGATTATTACTGTAAGGATTAATTATTATTATATATTTATTTTATTATTAGCCTGTACTGTCCCACTGCTGGGCAAAGGCCTCCCTCCTTTCCTTCCACTTGTCGCGATTCTTTGCAGCTTCATGCCAAACCTCAAGAAAGGCATCCAACTCGTCCCGCCATCTTCTCCGCGGTCTGCCGCGACCCCGTCTCGCTGTCTCAGGGCTCCATTCTTGCTATACGGGCCCACAGCTCATTTGGCATACGGCAGACATGCCCTGCCCAGTCCCACTTCAGCTGGGCGGCCTTTTCAGCCACGTCGACAATTTGAGTTTTGGAGCGCAGTATTGTGTTTCGAACTCGATCAGTTAATTTAACACCAAGTATACTGCGCTCCATAGCCCTTTGGCAAACCTTGAGTTTGGACTTCTGGATGTTGGTCAAAGACAAAGTCTGTGCACCATATGTCACGATGGGGAGAATGCACATGTCCATGAGCTTGCATTTTAGTGACATGGGCAAACTGCCCTTGAATTGCTCTTTCATGGACCAGTAGCTCTTCCAGGCATTTTCGGTACATCTTTTAATTTCCTTATCTTGTTGGCCTGGAAGGAGACTACTTGGCCCAAGTAGATATAATCTTGGACATATTGCATTTTCTCCCCATCCACTTGCACGTTTCGTGGTGAACTATTAGTCATAACTTTAGTCTTTGACATATTCATCTTCAGTCCAACCTCAAGGCTTGCATTGCTCAGTTCTTGTAGCATCTGTTCTAGTCCAGTGGCTGAGGAAGAAAAAAGAACAATATGTCATCGGCGAAACGAAGATTAGTCAATCTTGCCCCGCCGAGGACAATGCCTTTGTCTTGCCATTTGGTCGCCAGCGTCTTAAAGACCTCTTCCAAGGTACTGGTAAATAATTTAGGAGATAGCGGGTCACCCTGTTTGACTCCCTTAAAGATATTGAATTTCGCGCCTATTCTCTCTAGCTTTATTGCAGCTGTGCTATGGGTGTAAATCTTTTGTAGCAGCTGTATGTACGTAGAAATCACTTGTTGCTTTTCAAGAGCTTTAAAAATTGCGGAGTGTGAGATGCTGTCGAAGGCTTTGGAATAGTCTACAAATGCAAGATAGAGTGGAATTTTAAATTCTTGACATTTTTCTATGATCTGGTTGATTGTATGTAGATGGTCAGGGATTAAGGAACTACGATATAACTACGATGTATCCTTTTTATATTATCAGAACAAGGTCAGGGCACGGAAACAGGTACTTGATTCTACACCTTTTTTATACTGCACAAAACGCAAGTCATCTACTATAAACGACTTGCGTTAATGCTGAGTGTTATGATAGTTATTATTGAACATTGATAACGTCATCATGAAACAGCCACTGGAGATTCGCGATGGCGATAACAATATTTACAAAATATAAAACATGTCGGGCTTGTATCTACATTCAGTCGCTTGTCAGATTTAGAACAGGCATCATGGTGAGAGCACGGAAATACGTGGTGGTTAAAGAATTCCAGGGATTACCCAAACGTGATGATTTCGAAATCGTGGAGTACGAGTTACCACCGCTCAAGAATGGAGAGATCCTCGTCAAAGTTGAGTGGGTGAGTGTGGACCCATCCATGCGGCTAATACGCAATTCACCTGATCGATACGATCAGTACGGCTACCAAGTTGGTTTAGTACTAGAATCAAAAGACCCTAAATTCCCGGTCGGAGCCAGAGTCGTCTCGTACAAGGGCTGGTGTGACTACGGCATCATCGACACTAGTGTATCCACGGTGTTCGGGAAACCTTATCTGTTGCCACCAAACATGGAAGGTTTATCAAACTCTTTAGCAGTTGGTGCCGTGGGAATGCCAGGTGTTACCGCATACTTTGGATTTCTGGACTACTGCCAGCCTAAAGCTGGCGAAACAGTGGTTGTGACCGGCGCTGCTGGAGCGGTGGGCTCAATGGTCGGACAAATTGCAAAGATGAAGGGTTGCAAGGTCATCGGATTCGCTGGCTCCGACGATAAAGTGAAGTGGCTCGAGGAAAACGGTTTTGACAAGGCGATCAACTACAAGACTGCCAACCTCGCGGCGGCACTTAAGGAAGCTGCTCCCAACGGTGTGGACTGCTACGTTGACAACGTCGGCGGTGAAATCAGTACAACGATCATGACACAAATGAACCAATACGGAAGGGTTTCAATCATTGGGAGCATCAGTACATACAACGAAGATCCCACTCGTCAGCCTAAAGCGACAGTCGTACAACCTGCGGTACTATTCGGTCGATTAACACTTAAAGGTTTTGTCACAGCGGATTGGCTAGAACGCTTTCCAGAAGCATTTGCTGAAATTACTAAATGGATTCACAGTGGGGAGTTGAAGCCCAAAGAACACATCACTGAAGGTTTTGAGAACATCTATGATGCCTTTATAGGAATGCTAAAAGGAGAAAACATCGGAAAGGCGGTTGTTAAATTATAAGTATTCTTGTGAAGCTCTCTAATCGTAAGTGATGTGACAGAATAAAATGTTAATAAAAAGTAAGTTCTAAAACCTGACTACTGAGAAATGAATGAAACAAGAAAATATTATCATCTGAAATTGTTATGTGCAAACTATTCAATATTTATCGTCTATTAAATAAACAACTTACACGGATTATATTTTAATGTATTCAATACATATTCATAGTGATGTTCAGAAGATAGCCGTGGTCCGTGGTCGTATGCGACTTAGCCCTAAAGCTTATGATCGCCTACAGTAGTAGTTTTTAGTTAGAATGTATTGTTTTGTTAGGGTAGGTGGCATACGACCACGTACCACGGCTATCCTAATTTTATTTATGTTATGAACTCGTAGTTCTCACAGTAAAAGTCAAAACATTCAAATCATCTTTTTTTGCATCTATTTCGATGCTTTTCTTTTTAACCCAAAGGTTGACTGGTAGAGAATATCTCATAGCATTAAGTCCGCCTTATGTAACACCATAGTGCATGGAAGAGTAAATAAATAAATAAATACAGCTGTTCTCGCCGTCGCGTCTGAAGGAAATTCTTTACCAAAAGTAAATGATGCCTAGGGCAACGGAGATAAAAGGATTAAAGAACATTACAGAGTATGAAATATTCGCAAGACAAATATGCGTTCATCAAAAAAGCTATAGAGGCTGTTAGAAATGAACATTTTCAATGAAAGATTTGTATTTTAATACATCACTAAAAGTTTTGACAACATAATTTATATGAAGACTTTGTAAGAACGATAAAAGTGAAAATATAGGAGAGGCGGTTGTTGAGGGAGAATGGTCAAAATAAGCCCAGAACCGAGAGAAAGGACTCATTACTGGTATTTGACATTATCTCACAGACAGACTTGAGACGGAATACGTGGAGTAATTTGATATCAATTTTAATTGAAAGACATACTGAACTTTGATAATCCTTACTTCCATAAAAGTCCTTATTTTTTTACTAATATTATAAATGCAAAAGTAAGTTTGTTTGTTTGTTACCTTTTCACGCCTAAACCATTGAACCGATCATCCTCAAATTTTCAATATACGTTGTCAGGTGTTACAGAAACGGACATAGGGTACCTTTCATCGCGAAAAAAAGTACTATTCCCGAGGAAAACAACAATAACGTACATAGATGGCGCCACGTGTCTTTCGAATCACGATTGAATTAGATTATTATAGTAACTTTAGTAGTGTGTTTTTTGTAGTTTTTTGGGCTTTATTAATGCGAGCGAAGCTGCGGGCAAAATCTAGTGTTTGAATACATTTTCTGAGCAAGTCCCATAAATTGTCACCACAATGGAGACATATTTATGATTATTTACGGTTTACTCACGTGCATTTTTCGGGATTGCCGGACTAGTTTCGGACCCAAACGGAGCCCTTAATCATGAGCTGAACACGCGGCGAGGTCGCGAGTCGAACTATAGTTCGTAAACCGTAAATAATCATAAATATGAATGTGTCTCACGAACGTTATAATACAAAAAAAACAATGGAGACAATTTATGGGAGTTGCTATTCTAGCATTGTACTGCGATTACGTGATTACTATATTTATTTATTTCAGTACTAAGTACTCGAACAGATAGGTAATATTCAAAGTTTGAACTCATTTTACTGGGTTCTCCCGAACCCTAGGAAAGAAAGATCTGCAAATAAATGTGACGAATACCGTTATGAGTCGTTTCTGGGTTTTTGGTTACATAAATGAAATTAGTAAGTTTTCACATCTATTAAGGACTCCTTATCCGTGGCAGATCTAGCCTTTAACTCAGGGGAGCTAAAGTTTAGCACTTGTAGATACCAATGTGACTTTTTCAATGTTATAATTACTTTCTTAGTTAATCTAAGACGCCACTGACATACGGTGAAGAAAAACATCGTGAGGAAACCTGGACTTGACGGTCTGAAATCGCCAACCCGCAGTGCGCAAGCGTGGTGATCAATGCTCGTTCCTTCTCTCAGAATACAGATTCCTTCTCTGTATAAGAAGAGGCCTTTGCTCAACAGTGAGACGGTTAGGCTAATATTTACGGTTAGACGGTAAGACTCCAAGGTTTTGGATTATTCTCGTACGTAAACCTAGCACTAGTTATATCAGAATTTCCAAAAAAAAAATTCATAACTTCATTCAAATTTTCTGTTTCTGAGTCATTTTAGCGCCCCAAGTTACCTGACTGCACGGAGCGATATCGTCCTAGTCATGCCCTCCAGCTGTATCGCCGTGCTTTCATTTATTTATGCATGCCATAGAAATGTAAATGTCATGTCAAAAGAAAAGTTATTTCCAATACAAAATTTACTCTTTTTTTTAAACCATAGGTTTTTTTAAATAATAGGTTTAGATACGATAAATTAACCAAACTGCAAGAAACATTTTATATTTTTATTCAAGCTAAATCCTGCGCAAGCTTTATATGTATACAACGTGTTACATAATTCCCCTTAAAAAAGAAAATGTTAATGAAGTAGTCTTTTATGGTTGTTGTCATTTACCTCTCAGAGGAAAGTAGGTAAGAATGTAAATAACTTTCTGGGTAGTCTGCTACCGTACGTACGTACTTTTATGTTTTCAGGGTTGCGTTTCAGTGATGATTTTATTTCATGATTTGTCCAATATTCTTTTTGGGTCCTTCTTTTATTTTAAAATATTGCCAATAGACTCTTTACAAGGGACCTTTTAATCCCCTTTCGGATTTAGGGGTATTTTTGTAACACGTTGTATACCAGTAATAGATCTTGTGGTTTTAAGGAATTACACGAATTCGTTTACACTCTGTATTTTTCTCTTTTTCTTGCGGATGTGTTAGAGAGATAGAAAATCAAACGAACTTTTAAGTGACGTTCGATGATTATTAAACGATGTGTTTCACCCGAGAGATTACATCTACCTACTTTTATTTAATGAACCAACCAAGGATGAGACCTTCGCTCCGAGTGTGCACAAAGACATTGCTAGTAGATGGTCCGACGTCTTAATTAACGGGCTAAAAGACGAGACTAGGAAGGAAATTCAGAAGTATTATAATGTCCCAGATAACTTAAAATTGACGCTAGGTCCTGTCAACAAATTAAATTATATATTTGTTTCTTTTTCTTTCGGCTGTGAAAGAGAGACAGAGTTTAGTGAGCTCACAAATATAATTTAAAAATCGTACTAGTGGTAGGTACAGGTGCAAACCACTGTTCACAAGCAATGGGCTGACAACCAAATCCAATGAGTGATATTCTACGAGACTGACCATGTAAACAAACTTTGAATTGCAGGCGGTTTGAGTAATAAAATAAATTATATTGATTGTAAATAATTATGTTGAATTATCTATATTATTTAGATTATAGGTAGGTAATTTTATTTTCAATTCATTCAGAATTGTTCTATACTTTGTTTATCATCCGCAATTTTCATAATTTCACTATTGTAATTTATACTATCTTTTTCTGTGTACAGACTCAATTAATTTATTAATGCATATGCATTATTAATGCAAACACAATGATAAAATAGATAACGTAAAACTGGAGAGAACATTAGACAAGCACAATGTGTTATGATGTCTATGAAAAGCTGCCAAGGGCGTCGCACAAGAGGGGCACCGCACCGGTGCGTTCCACGGGAGATCCCGCAGCTCCCTCCTGTATCCTGAGGACGACTACCAGGTGGTTTTAGTCCACTAGAGTCCGACTCATTCGCCTTTCTCAAATAAAAGGTACCCCGGCAGACCGACCGACACCCCCCCACCGTTTTGGGATGTTTTCATTATATCGTGTAAGGTATCATTTGAAAGGGCTTTTTATACCCGACTACGTCAAAGCCAAAAAGAAGGGTTATGAAGAGAAAGGGTTTAAATTTATGGCACTAAAACGTATTTAATAAAAAATAAACTTTAAAAACAGTAAAAACCGACTTCAAAGAAAAACTAAAAGGAGTAAAATAATTACCATAATATAAAATTTACAGTTTCAGAAGTCGGTGCAACTCTACACTGAAACAAATAGAAGCCACCGACTTCTGAAACTGTAAATTTTATATTATGGTAATTATTTTATAGATTTTACCTCAATTTGTAAGCGCTTCATGCGCGTTCCCATTGAGGGACCACATTTGAATTTTGAGCTTTTGAATGCGTCAGCCCTTAGTAAAAGTGCTCAAACGATTGTAAATTCAGCCTCTAGTTTGTAAAAGTAACCACTCAAAAGTTACAACCGGTTAAAGGTGGTCCCTCAGTCGTGACTGACAGGCATCCATATCTCGCAAGATAGTTAAAATTTACAACTGCTATAAATGACTACTCTTAGTAAAAGATTTGTAAAACTAATTTACTGAATATCAACCCTTCCTGTGCACTGAATAAAAAGAACTAGCATGCAGAAGATGGTCCCTCAATCGATCACCATAAGTTCACCGTGAGTGGAGACCCCAATGGAATTTGGAATTTTCGTATGGGTCTAGCGTTAGTAAAAGTACTTGAATGATTGTAAATTTAACCTCTAGTTTGTAAAAGAAGCCATTCAAAAGTTTCAATCGATAAAAGGTGGTCCCTCAATTGAAACGTTTATCAAAAGAAAAAAACTATTTACGTGGCATTCCGAAGTTAAAAAGACGAATACTACAGTCTATCCTTTAGTAATTTTTTTTTACTAACGATTACTTTACCAAACAGTGTCAAAAACTGAACCGTTTTATTTTAAATAATAATCGAATTCCTGCGAAGAAATACTAAGATCGAGGTGACCACACAACTGGATTTTTTTTAGAGACTTACGTAATACAACATTTCATTGATATTTGACATCGCTTAGCTAATTTCAAACCCAAAGAAAATAATGAAATAGTGTAGGAGTAGTAAAAAAAAATTAAACTCTTCTGAAAATTATTGTACAATATTATTTTTTATGAATCACATCACTGCTAATTAAAAAAACAGACAGAAAATAATGCGTATGATAATTAAAAAAAGGATGGTTCCCATTTCTTCTATGGAACATCACGTCAATAGAGAAACTGAAACATTTTTTTCTCGTTTTAATACATAGAACCGCATACTAGCACTTCATCCGACTTCACTTTTCGGTGACGTCATGGAACAACATGGGAATCATAATTTTTCCCAAATTTGACACAAAAAAAAACTTTTTACAATTTAAAGCGGCCGGCGGCGCGGCGCGGCGGTCGCGGCGGGCCGTGACTAAGGGAAAAAGGGATATAATTTATATAAATAGAATAGTATAGACGGACAGAGACTTACAGACATAAGCTTCAAACTTATAAAACATCCCTCTTTTTCCGTCGTGGGTTCACCTCTCACCTCTCTTTTTGAGTCGGGAATGAAAAATAAGAAATGCTTAATAGTTATGTTTTTTTTTTCTACTTTAGTAGTATATCATGCATTTTGATTGGTGCCAGTACCAGACTCCATACATTTGTGCCCATCATCCTTTGGGAAAAATTATGATTCCCATGTTGTTCCATGACGTCACCGAAAAGTGAAGTCGGATGAAGTGCTAGTATGCGGTTCTATGTATTAAAACGAGAAAAAAATGTTTCATTTTCTCTATTGACGTGATGTTCCATAGAAGAAATGGGAACCATCCTTTTTTTAATTATCATACGCATTATTTTCTGTCTGTTTTTTTAATTAGCAGTGATGTGATTAATAAAAAATAACATTGTACAATAATTTTCAGAAGAGTTTAAATTTTTTTTTTTACTACTCCTACTCTATTTCATTATTTTCTTTGGGTTTGAAATTAGCTAAGCGATGTCAAATATCAATGAAATGTTGTATTACGTAACAGTCTCTAAAAAAATCCAGTTGTGTGGTCACCTCGATCTTAGTATTTCTTCGCAGGAATTCGATTATTATTTAAAATAAAACGGTTCAGTTTTTGACACTGTTTGGTAAAGTAATCGTTAGTAAAAAAAAATTACTAAAGGATAGACTGTAGTATTCGTCTTTTTAACTTCGGAATGCCACGTAAATAGTTTTTTCTTTTGATAAACGTTTCAATTGAGGGACCACCTTTTATCGATTGAAACTTTTGAATGGCTTCTTTTACAAACTAGAGGTTAAATTTACAATCATTCAAGTACTTTTACTAACGCTAGACCCATACGAAAATTCCAAATTCCATTGGGGTCTCCACTCACGGCGAACTTATGGTGATCGATTGAGGGACCACCTTCTGCATGCTAGTTCTTTTTATTCAGTGCACGAGAAGGATTGATATTCAGTAAATTAGTTTTACAAATCTTTTACTAAGAGTAGTCATTTATAGCAGTTGTAAATTTTAATTATGTTGTGAGATATGGATGTCTGTCAGTCACGACTGAGGGACCACCTTTAACCGGTTGTAACTTTTGAGTGGTTACTTTTACAAACTAGAGGCTGAATTTACAATGGTTTGAGAACTTTTACTAAGGGCTGACGCATTCAAAAGCTCAAAATTCAAAAGTGGTCCCTCAATGGGAACGCGCATAAGCGCTTCTATGAGAATAGGTTTGTGAATAAAACAATGATGTAAGTAATACATTTGCTTTTAACTTTTTTGTAACATCACGCTTGTAATCATACCCAAAAAGAGCAAATCCAAATTCCTGGTACTTAGTTAATATGAATTCTGGTAACCAAAAAACTCAAATACATTTTACCTGACCTAAGAATGGAACCAAGGCCTCGCGCTCAGCAGCTGCACTTGCGACCAATTGACCATTGACGTATGTGTTAGGCAGATTTGAAATTTCTGTCTTTTTTTTGGTAGTTATTGGTGATAACCGAAACTTTAAATAATAAAAATAATATTAGCCTGTAACTGTCCCACTGCTGGGCAAAGGCCTCTCTTCTCATACAGAGAAGGAACGAGCATTGATCTCGGGCTTTCGGGTTGGCGATTTGAGACCATTAAATCTCTCACTCTCCTAAAATAAATCTTGATAAATCACAACCGAACCAAGGCCGAACCGTTCATTCAGACAGTTCTCAATTTCAAAAGCTATCAAAATTGTTTGACACAAAAAACAAATTCAATCATTTTGAAAGTTTTCGAAAACAAAAACTAGCTGACGGTTGTGGTTCGATTGCGTTTGGCAACAATTTATTTTAGGAGAATTAGGCCCCAGGTTTCCTCACGATGTTTTCCTTCACCGTACGTCAGTAGCGTCTTGGATTACCTAAGAAAGTACACATGACATTGAAAGTCACATTTGTACGTGGCACCCGTTTCATACATTTTTTTTCTGTGGCATTCTCGCCTCTTAAACGTAGTGAGGCTCTTTGATAATAACTAAACTGGAATCATGTTAACTGGCTATGATCCACACGTGGGTCATTTTGGGTTTGAACAAGACGTCCGTGCCATTCTTATGGGTCACTGCTACCCTCAAACATAATTGGTTCCTACTACATGGACGTTACAGAAACTAACTTGTATTGTACATGGACGTATAAGCCTATAAGATAAAAAAGCAATGAGACAGTGGTTTTTTTTATTTATTTAGAACTTATATAACTGAATATTGTAGATGGACGTGTGAGCTAATTTCAAAAATTTTGCTGGACAGTGAACGTGTTAAAACAAGTTCTCAGCCTAACAGCGATGACGCACTGCATCCGATCCGGATCCGTGAAAATAAGAATGTAAAAAACTCGGACCGAATTCGGATATTGCTTTGCGCACTGCGTCCGATCCGAATACGTGAAAATACGAATCTAGAGTCTAAAAAACTCGGACCGATTTCGGATATCGCTTACGCACTTATCCGATCTCTGATCCAAATTCAAACAATTCAGGGGCCATCTTCGGCATATCCATTTGGCGTCCGATTTGAATCCGAGGTAATGCGAAAGCGTTCATACAAACAGTACTACGGCTACTTCGGTCCGTATTTTTTTTTTTCGAATTGGAAACTCACGGATGACGTAGAGAATTCGGATGACGGAAGTCGGATCTAGTGCGTAAACTGCCATACAAATAGTTCTATGACTACTTCGGAACATATTTTCTCGGATTCGGATCGGATGCAGTGCGTAACCGCTCTAAGGATGGATTTGGATTGATTAGATGGGTTAGATGGATTGGATTGGCATTGGATTTGGCGGTGTAAAAGTAGTGTAAGTAACTATAAAATCATATGCCATAACAATTTTATTTTAATCAGTCAGCAGCCTCTTAAACTAAAATACTTTTTCCTTAAACGTTAACGCCTGCAGAAAGATCAATTTGTTTATAAATGACATTTGCTCGAGCGTAAGCAAATATCATTTCCATACAATTCGATCTTTCCGCAGGCGTTAACGTATATGGAAAAAGGATTTTGTCTCAAGGCCTTCAGGTTGTTGGTGTCTTGACAAAATACTATACTTACTACTTTCTGTTTTATTTTTGGCATTTTAAGCTTTTAATTAAAAATTATACTGTCCTTTTTAGTAGCCCAGTCGCCAGGTAGTTTTACTTTGCAAAAGGTCCGTCAGTCTTAAATTTTGGATACTTATGTGGTATTTTTAGGTGTTCTTATGAAAATATCAAGTTTTCGACCTTGAGTGATCTCGGCGCGCTCCGCCATCTTTGATTAAAGACCCCAAAAGTGAGTTTTTATTAAATAACTACTTATCTATGGGTTTTACGCCAAAAATAGAGCAGACTATTATAATTTTATAGAAAATTAAATTCGCTACAATTCTAGCTTAATCATTTTATTCTATAGCCAATAGTTTACGATATATTGCGCTTTAAAGCAGGCAAAAAACACAATTTTTAAGCATTTTTTAGTTCTCATTCCCGACTCAAAAAGAGAGTTGTTATAGTGTTATACGTTTGAAGCCTATTTTAACCCAGGACACAAAAAGAAGGATGTTTTATAAGTTTGAAACCTATGTCTTAGTTATTTAATTCTAATTAGGTACGCGTAATTACCTACGGGAGCCTGCGGTGATCAAGGTCTCGTAATCAATCATTCTCGTTCATATTTTTGTGTGATTTGGACTTTGTAGTTTAGGTCTGAATACGTAGCCAACCATAGAGCAAAGCGGACGCGGCGTCTCAAGTCGTCGACCGCGTTGCTCTAAGTAGCCAACAGACACTTCAGCATTTTAAACAGCCTTCTTCAATAAACAAGAGCGTCTCAAATTCGTCTGTATAGTATATATGTACATGTATGTTCTGGCAATGCTCCGACATAATTATAATGCACCGATTTCGATTAGTATTTTAATATGATTTAGGAAATATTATTGTGTGGTTATTATTGTAAAGAATAGATAACTACGATGTACCGTTTTTATATTATCAGACCAAGGTCTCGGCACGGAAACAGGTACTTGATTCTACACCTTTTTTATACTGCACAAAACGCAAGTCATCTACTATAATAAACGACTTGCGTTAATGCTGAGTGTTATGATAGTTATTATTGAACATTGATATCGTCATCGTGAAACAACCACTGGAGATTCGCGATGACGATAACAATATTTACAAAATATAAAACATGTCGGGCTTGTATCTACATTCAGTCGTTTGTCAGACTTAGAACAGACATCATGGTGAGAGCACGGAAATACGTGGTGGTTAAAGAATTCCAGGGATTACCCAAACGTGATGATTTCGAAATCGTGGAGTACGAGTTACCACCCCTCAAGAATGGAGAGATCCTCGTCAAAGTTGAGTGGGTGAGTGTGGACCCATCCATGCGGCTAATACGCCATTCACCTGATCGATACGATCAGTACGGCTACCAAGTTGGTTTAGTACTAGAATCAAAAGACCCTAAATTCCCGGTCGGAGCCAGAGTCGTCTCGTACAAGGGCTGGTGTGACTACGGCATCATCGACACTAGTGTATCCACGATGTTCGGGAAACCTTATCTGTTGCCACCAAACATGGAAGGTTTATCAAACTCTTTAGCAGTTGGTGCCGTGGGCATGCCAGGTGTTACCGCATACTTTGGATTTCTGGACTACTGCCAGCCTAAAGCTGGCGAAACAGTGGTTGTGACCGGCGCTGCTGGAGCGGTGGGCTCAATGGTCGGACAAATTGCAAAGATGAAGGGTTGCAAGGTCATCGGATTCGCTGGCTCCGACGATAAAGTGAAGTGGCTCGAGGAAAACGGCTTTGACAAGGCGATCAACTACAAGACTGCCAACATCGCGGCGGCACTTAAGGAAGCTGCTCCCAACGGTGTGGACTGCTACGTTGACAACGTCGGCGGTGAAATCAGCACAACGATCATGACACAAATGAACCAATATGGAAGGGTTTCAGTCATTGGGAGCATTAGTACATACAACGAAGATCCCACTCGTCAGCCTAAAGCGACAGTCGTACAACCTGCGCTACTATTCGGTCGATTAACACTTAAAGGTTTTGTCACAGCGGATTGGCTAGAACGCTTTCCAGAAGCATTTGCTGAAATTACTAAATGGATTCACAGTGGGGAGTTGAAGCCCAAAGAACACATCACTGAAGGTTTCGAGAACATCTATGATGCCTTTGTAGGAATGCTAAAAGGAGAAAACATCGGAAAGGCGGTTGTTAAATTATAAGTATTCTTGTAAAGCTCTCTAATCGTAAGTGATGTGAACAGGATATAATGTTATAAAAATCAAAAAACCCCACTGCATAAAAAGCGAACTAAAAAGATGCAAACAAGATGATAACGTTAAACTTACGTAGGTTTTCAAAATATCACACTATGAATCATAACATGCAGTCGGAGGCTACGCTACGAATTATGTAATTCGAAACCTGGCTGACCAAAAAGATACGTAGCCTCCGCTGCATGTTATGATTTGATACTATGATTTTTTGAAAACCTACGTAAGTTTAACGTTATCTTAGCATCTTGTTTGCATCTTTTTAGTTCGCTTTTTATGCAGTCGGGTTTTTTGACTTTTATAATTTTTAACGCTAAAAGTTTTGAAAACATAATTTATATTACGTCTTTGTAAGAATGATAAAAGTGAAAATATAGAAGAGGCGGTTGTTGAGGGAGAATGGGCAAAACAAACCCGGAACCGAGAGATTTTGTAAATGTGAGAACTTCGTAGACGTGCTAGATGCCTAGCCATATAAATGTGTGAATTATTATTTTCATAAATGGTGTTTTTTTTTTGTTAATTCCAGTACCAAGTCTTGATACTTTATACAAGTACCTACCTACTTATCTGGGCTTCAGACTACACTGTTCTGTATTTACTGAAATTGTTTTAAAAAGATATTAGTTCTAAAAGAGTAGGATGAAGTTTCTTGTCGGCTCTTCTCCGTAGGAAACAACAAATTGGAACCGTGCACCTAAACTGGACTCTTCCTTAGGGTCGGAAAAAGGCTTACCTACGTGAAAAAAAAAATATTTTGAAGGATACCTACCTATTGTTTTTATTTATTAAAACCGAATGTTTTACTTTTATCCTGTATAAAATGTATGTTATACAGTGTTCTGCAAAACACCCAAGAAAGGGATACGTAAATGACCTCTAAAATTATCTTTACAAATTAAGAATCATCAGTAAAAAAAATCACTATCATGTTGTTGAATTTTGCAATCAATCTGACTTTGATAGTAGAATAAAACACGAAATCTTGTTGTTTCTTGTAAAATTAACTGCGACGTTAGGTAAGTAAATATTTATTTAAAAGGATCTACAAACAACGACCAAAGACATTCAAGAATACATTTCAGGATCCAGCGACTATAAGTTGCTCACTAGCATATTGAAAAATCTATTAGCAACTTTTAGTTGTTCGTCCGTTAAGGTAAAGGTAGCTTTCGGATCTTGGCGACCGCGACCGGCGACTGAGACCGGCGACCGCGATCCACTGATAAGTACGAATTTTAATGAAGCGCTGACTATAGATGCGAAGCCGGTTATTAACGATTTTAACCAAGCGGTTAAAAATACATTTTTCCTTTTTAATGGTTAATTAACCGCATTTTATGCTTTTTACGGTTAAATACCACTGCTATATGCCGCTAGTGGCTTGAAATGTGTATCGCGAGTTGCGTGATGATGACAGCTTCAACTGGCGGAAAGGGGGCGGGCGGCGGGGGACGAGGTGGCCCGTGCCCAGCCGACACACGGCTGACACGGCGGACGATCGCGGCCGGTATAGCGGGAAAGAGCGAGTAAGGCAGCCGATGTGCGTTTAACATTCATGCTGAGTAAACTATTTCGTTAATTTACGTTTACGTTAATTTACTCATATTTAAAGCTGGGTTATGTAGGTATATAATGTCGCTTTAAATATGTATGATTTATAAAATCTTAAATGAAATCTTTATCCTTCGGATATCGATTTATCACTTCACATAGGAGTTGACTACACAATAAAAAAAAACGTACCGTAACATAGGTATTTACCCTTTTTCGTTGTCGCAGTCGGATAATTAACGGTTAATAACTGCATTTTAGAAAGAAAGAAAGAAAGGTAGGTCACGCAAGCCGTTCGCAGTCGCCAGTCGGTGTCGGCGGCCTCGGTCGCCAAGATCCGAATAATACCTTAAGGTAAAGCGCTTCGTACTTTTAAAACGATAACACTCAATCCAAAATATCTAAACCAGTGAACAATGAGGTGAAGAATGTAAGGCAACTAATTGTTTTTGTACAAAATCGTGCAACGGCGGAATCTCATTCATTGGCACTCATTCACGCCACAGTTAAGTTATTCATGAATCAAGTGTTCTAAGTTTAGTTAGACGGCTTTCGATAGATCTTGGTGCTAGTAAATGTAGTTGCGCACTTCGACGCTCTGCACGTCGTCATTGCTCCAAAGAGTTTCGACTTCGTACTCCGAGTCGTGAGAGGCGATGGAGTGTTCACGTCGTTCCCACCGTGACCGCACCAGACGAGCGATCTCGAGCCACAGTCGTGCCTCAAGTACTGTGGTAAGACAACAACCTGTATTAATTTAACTAAGTGGTGTCCCTGAAAACATGTCTTAAATATCTTTTCTCGATCCATAACCATAAGAATAAATAGTACCGTATCGCAAAACAATAGTAACGCAAAACTCTTTTGTACCCTTAGCGCTATTTCATATACACTTACTTCCCCCCTCAGCCCTCAACGCCCTGCCGATGCCGTCGCCCACCACGGATCCGCCAGGGCTGGTACTTATGGCTGCTAGTTATTTAATATTTTCCCACAGAACGTGTACGTACACACGGCTATCAAGCTGTAATATCCAGTATAAGCTGACCTCTCCTTGTACGGAAAGCCTATACAATGCAATATAGCTCATACTGGAAAAGTATAGCTTGATATGTAGGCGAGCGGCGGCGGCGGTTTGACTGACTTGTTGATTGAGCCAACTTTTTTTCATTTATTTATTCTTTTTGATTGTTGTGTATCGTCCATGCGGTCCGTTTCTACGTTACCGGGCAGTTATTATTACAGCCAAGATTGAGACAACGCGAGACGGTAGGCTTTTGGCACTTTGAACGCGTCAAGATCGCGAATTCCGCTTCTATACGATTATTTTAGTTAAGTATTTTTAGGTTATACTATGTAGGAAGTTAGGAACTAGACCTACCTACATAGTTTTCTTTATATGATACTTACGGAACAGAAACGAAAAAGCAGTGAGGAACAGCGGGTTTATGTTGCCGTTGATAACAGCCATGGTGTACAGCAGCGCACCGGCAGTAGGAGCCTGCCGCAGGAACAGGCCCCGCAGCGTCGCGCCCAACCATGGCAGGAATAAGTACTCGCTTAATGGAGAACGCTGAAAGATTATTACGTCAACATTCATTTTAAATCGATATTAAAGAAGAAAGTTGTGCGAGGATTGTTAGGCAGACCCGTCGCCTACATGGCTGTTTCGGGAAGTACCAGCGTCACATAGGCCAGGATTAGACGCCCGGTTGTCACCACTGCGTCGACTGCTCAGAGGACACGGCGCTGCATACATTGCAGGCGTGTCCTGCGTGGGCGACGCGGCGCCGCAAACTAGTTGCGGCAGTCGGTGGTAACCTCTCGCTTCCGGCCGTGGTTCTGTCCATGGTCGGGAGCGAGAGTGTGTGGGAAGCCGTCGCCTCCTTTTGCGAGGTGTTGATGGCGGTTCCCTATCCATTTGCATAAAATTTTAAGACCTAATATAACTTAGCATAATTTTGTTTGGCATAATTATATTTTCGCATAATATAATTACGCATAACAGCTTACGCATAATTTTTTTAAGCATAATTTCTCTAACCATAATAACGATTAAGCATAAAGTTCTAAAGCATAACTTTTTTAAGCATAATATCCTAAAGCATAAATTTATTTACGCATAATGATATTAAAACATATTTTTATAGGTACCTATACGGTAGACGATTATTCGTCACCTACTTTCATTTTCACAATAAAAACTTAAGGGGATGTTTGTAAGGTTGAGGCTCCAAAGCAGAGTCGACGGAGCCTCGCTGGGCGGGGCTCCTATTTCTGTCTGCAGGGTTTAAAGTAACCTAACACGAAGGGGATGAAGGGGGCTTCGTTCGCTCGCTTCGCTCGCTCACTCTAGCCCCCATCATCCCCTTCGAACCTAACCTATCCGTGTCGGGGTGCGCCTGCGACTAGATTATTAGACAATGGTAAAAACATTTCTGATTATCATAACTAACGTTATGCTAATAGTCATTAGGCCTACTAACGTTATGCGAATCAAATTTATGCCAAAACAAATTAGTCTTTACGATGATTATGCCAACATAAAATGTATGCCTAAAAAAATTATGCCGAAGTATTATTATGCCAAAAAAAATTGTGCCAAAATCGTTATGCCGAAGTATATTAGGACAAAGAACAATATGCGAAAAGAAGGGATCCCGTTGATGGCGACCAAGGAAGGAGCGGAGAGGGAGAGAGACACGACGGCCACTCTCCCTTCCCGCGCCGGACGCACCGGGCGCCGCCGAAGGGCGCGCGACGATCTCCGGCCACCCTAGTGTGTGGCCTACGGGCGACGGGTTAGAGGAACCATCGCCCGACCAGTAACAGGCACACGAAGGCGGCGCGCCGTTATCCGCATGCTGCTCTCTGGAGGACGTGGGATAAGGCCCCACAGAAAGTGAGGTCTGTTAGGAGCTGGAGGACCGAGACCTGCCGGGGTTGCGGTGCATGCAGCTGCGAATCCCGCGACTGACCATCGTCGGTCAGGAGGAGGAACACCGTGGGTTTTTAACCGGTAAGAGTCCGACATAACCCTCCGCCTTCCCCAGAAAGGTAAACGTGAAGATTTAACCACAATAAAAAAAGGATTGTTAGGCAGTAGACGCCAGCGTGGCTGAGGAAACTAAGGCTGCAGACGGGATCCCTTTTTTTCGCATAATGTTCTTTGTCCTAATATACTTCGGCATAACGATTTTGGCACAATTTGTTTTGGCATAATAATACTTCGGCATAATTTTTTTAGGCATACATTTTATGTTGGCATAATCATCTTAAAGACTAATTTGTTTTGGCATAAATTTGTTTCGCATAACGTTAGTAGGCCTAATGACTATTAGCATAACGTTAGTTATGATAATCAGAAATGTTTTTACCATTGTCTAATAATCTAGTCGCAGGCGCACCCCGACACGGATAGGTTAGGTTCGAAGGGGATGATGGGGGCTAGAGTGAGCGAGCGAAGCGAGCGAACGAAGCCCCCGTCATCCCCTTCGTGTTAGGTTACTTTAAACCCTACAGACGGAAATAGGAGCCCCGCGCAGCGGGGCTCCGTCGACTCTGCTTTGGAGCCTCAACCTTACAAACATCCCCTTAAGTTTTTATTGTGAAAATGAAAGTAGGTGACGAATAATCGTCTACCGTATAGGTACCTATAAAAATATGTTTTAATATCATTATGCGTAAATAAATTTATGCTTTAGGATATTATGCTTAAAAAAGTTATGCTTTAGAACTTTATGCTTAATCATTAATATGGTTAGAGAAATTATGCTTAAAAAATTATGCGTAAGCTGTTATGCGTAATTATATTATGCGAAAATATAATTATGCCAAACAAAATTATGCTAAGTTATATTAGGTCTTAAATTTTATGCAAATGGATAGGGAACCGCTGCAGACATATTGAGCGTATCTTGTGCGGCTCATGTTTCGTCGCGTGCGTATGCATCGCGATCGCGCTACATACAAATTCTCCGGCGCGGTCTCACCACTAGTATATAACGTCGTTACGCCTAGATAGACGACCCATGATTCAAGAATATGGCAACATGAAATGCCACTTTTTTTCAACCCTTAACCACTGACGTACGTCTGAGAGACGTAGGAACGCGCTTTAAACCATTATAACTTTTAGTGTCGTACGCGCACAAACTTGGCCTTCCCTGTACCTTTCTTTCCCTGTATGTTTCTAGGATCCTGTGAGGCACGCGAAGCGGGAGCGAGGGCATGTGTGGTGCGCCTCTATCAGGTAAATATTGACTTCATAACGTCTGTGAGACGTAGCGTCAGTGTTAATGTCAGTTTTTATGTTTTGGGTTAGTTTTTGTTTTAGGGCTTAATAAGGCGTAAAATGGTTTCTAATAAACGCCGTTCAACTGTTGGATGCTCGACATCAAATAAACAGCCTCGAATCAAGTTAACCAGTCAACATTTTTTGAGTTTTGTAATGGAAAACTGTACTTTTTCGGAGTCCAACGATTTATCAGCTGATGAGCATGAGATGCCGGCACCAGAGTCTGCAATTAACTCTGAAGAGTTATTGGAGATTTTGGATTTGTATTTTGGATACTTCATAATACAAATTCATATTCTAAAGATGATTTCATTTTATAATTCTCCGAAAGGCAGCGTTGTTTTCAGTGTTCAAAACCTGCTTGTAACACATGCCGTCAAAAAGGCGTTTATAATATTATAAAGTGCCATTTTCCCATTATAATTATATGATCATTAAATATATTTTAAAGTGTTATCAGTTCTGTATTAAAAATAGACTGATAAATTTAGTTTATAAGTCGTAGGAAGAGAGGCTATTTTTGTTACAGTTGATTTTTTGAAGTTTTTGATTTTGATATAAAAATAAATACTTAAAGTGGCGGTATTGCATTCCCTATATTTATTGGATACCCAAGATATTAAACTAACAATATATTAACAAAACAAAACTATATCATAATCCAATAACTGATTAGGGGCATTCAATTTAAGCATACGTCTCATAGACGTATGTCAGTGTTAATGTAAGTAAATACACGTCAGTGGTTAAGGGTTAAATTAATCTTTGGTACCTTTGTTTATAATCAACAGTATGATTATTTTAAAGTTAGGAACATGATATTATTAAGCTACGTTCTTTAAAATCACTAATCAAAATACAGTTGTGAAAGTACCTACATAATACACAATTATACTTCTTATCAAGCCACCAACCTTTTAACAAAAGAGTGAAACTATTATGAATACATAATGGCTAATTTTAGTACAAGTACACATAGCAACACTGACTAATATAAAATAACTAATACGAATATGATAATAGAAGTCTGTATGTTTTTTTTATTCATAAAAAACATAATTAGATATAATTACAATTGTTTTTACTATTTATTTTTACCATTTTATTTATTTCTACTATTTTACCACATTTCTACTCTATTACTACTTATTTCTACTAATGAACAACTTTTTTTTTTCTTAAAATGTATTTCAGTCACATCGGAATAACATTGTTTTGCAGTATTTCGCACAGAGTCAACGCCATCTGATCCCAACCCCAACCCAATTAGGAGCCATGATGGTATTATTTTAGTACATTTTTATGGACTCATATTTGAAACCTGTAATTTAAGCCAGTAATGTAGTTAACTAGGTAATACAGGAAGACTTTTTGAGATAGGACTACAAATCGAAACCGAAACTTGAAAAAAAAGCAAAGTCATCGAAAAGTTAAGACCTATGACCTCGATTTCAAAGAAAACTAATACAGCATTTTTAAATTGTTCAAAGAACATCTGTCTTATCCGGGAACCGAACCGACGGTTTTAGCAAAACATGCCACCCTTCCGATCCATTATGTTGATTAGGATCAAATCCTGCAAAAGAATGTTCTTTGGTCGAAGGAAAATAGCTAATGAATTTTTTTTTCTTAGTTTTCAACTTGTCTTTTAAATAACTGCATCGTTAAATTTGGAGTGACGTAGACCACACCGCGTTTGGTGAAACATAAAACATAAACTCACGCCTGTATTCTCCGGAAGCAGATGTATATAGTACACCCACATTTCGCCGTTATGTTTACGTCCCATGTAATATGAGGCGAGCCTATTGCTATCGACCGAGCACAAATCCAGACTCCGGGCTGCTACTGAGAAATTCCACACGGAAAAACCCAATAACACTTTACTTTGCCCGATCTGGGGATCGAACCCAGGACCTCACGCTCAGAAGTCGCGCTTGCGACCGCTAGACCAATGAGGTAGTACGGTCCATGGCCCTTTACGGGGCCCCAATATGGGAGGACACTCTGACGGCCCGCAACGTCGTAATCCTCCGGAGACCACAGCGTGCAATGGCCGTCAGAGTGATAAGGGGGTACCGTACGATCTCCTAAGCTTCGAGGCGGCGAGTCTCTTAGCCGGATCCGTGCCCTGAGATCTGGAGGCGAGAGCCCTCGCGCTGAGATATCGTCAGCGCGAAGAGGCGCCTGAGCGGAGCGAGCGCCGCCAGATCCTAGTGGCCGAATGGAAGGAGAGGCATGCGCAATCCAGCGCAGGGCACGCCGCAACAGCGGCGGTAAGGCCCGTGATGGAGGAGTGGCTGGAGATGCGTCACGGCGCCCTCACCTTCCGGCTGACGCAGGTACTCTCGAGACATGGTTGTTTCGGGAAGTACCTGTGTCGCATAGGCCGGGAGCAGATGCCCGGTTGTCACCACTGCGTCGAATGCCCAGAGGACACGGCGTTGCATACGCTGCAGGCGTGTCCTGCGTGGGCGACACAGCGCCGCGAACTAGTCGCGGCAGTCGGTGGTAAACTTTCGCTTCCGGCAGTGGTTCTGTCCATGGTCGGGAGCAAGAGTGTGTGGGAAGCCGTCGCCTCCTTCTGCGAGGAGGTGATGGCGATCAAAGAGGGAGCGGAGAGGGAGAGAGAGGCAGCTGCTACTCTCCCTTCCCGCGCCAGACGCGCCGGGCGCCGGCGCGCGACGATCTCCGGCCACAGTAACAGGCCCGAGAAGGCGGCGCAGTTTTCCGTGTGCGCCTCTCAGGAGGACATGGGGCAAGGCCCTAAAGAAAGACAAGTCCGCCAAGGGCTGGCGGACCGAGGCCTGCTGGGGTTGCGGTGCATGCAGCTGCGAATCCCGCGACCCCGGCCAAGGGTCAGGAGAAGGGACACCGTGGGTTTTTAGCCGGTAAGAGTCCGACATACCCCTTCGCCTTCCCCGGGCGAAGGGCATCCATGCAGTTATGATTACCAATATGAAACAACATACGTTTCACGAAACGGGGCGTTATTAGCCTTCCAGGACGGTAATTATTTGCTTAATTTTTCAAAATATTTTCCGTGGCCCCTTACTACTGAATTTAGTCAAATTCGAGCAAGCAGAATCGCAAAAACCAGCAGTATTAAAATCTAGTACTTGGTATGAATGAACCAAGGTACTCTGTGAACGTTATAAGAGAGTCACTTGCGGCGCAGGCGCGTAAAAGATAGTGAAAGGTCCGTCATAACCAAACGCACGCATTGTTTAGGTAAGTCTTAAATATACAATTATTGAAATAGCAAAATTTTAAATGCAGATTAAACCTGATTGATTTTTTAAAAACATTATTGTTAGTCATCAAAACAAAAACTTGCCTTGAAAAAAATTGCACAACATTTACCTCTCAGACTACGAAAAAATCAATTAAGTATAATCGTTCTGAGTTTTACCTATCCTACCATAACAAATCGCGAATACTATAAAGGATGATTTAAAATAAAATAAAATAAATGGCCAAATACTTAAACGCTATTCTATTTTAATTTGCCGTTTAATCATGCTGTGTCTGTCACTCCGCTTTAAAGTGCCAGTGACATTTCATTCATCATCATCATCATTCAGTCGAAAGACGTTCACTGCTGTACATAGGCCTACCCCATATCACCCTATCGACCAGTCCTGTGCTTCTCGCACGACACTTAACATTGAGTGAGTATTTGTCAGTCACAAAACTATTATTCGTATAGTACTTACTATTTATTTTTCAGCTGAAGCAGCTACCTATACAACAATCATGGTAAAAGCACGCAAATATGTTGTGACAAAACGTTTTCAAAGAGACCCAAAAAGAGAAGATTTCGAAATCGTGGAGTATGATGAGTATGAGCTGCCACCGTTGCAGAATGACCACATTCTCGTCAAGGTAGAATGGATCAGTGTAGATCCTTATCTGCGTGCATACAGCATAAATTATAAATTGCCTTACGACCAATTTGGGTACCAGGTCGGTATTGTTCTGGAATCGAAAGATAAGAAATACCCTGTCGGCACTCGGGTAGTATCACACCACGGATGGTGTGATTACTGCATAATGAACCCTAACGTACAAGTTAGTGGTATAGATTTCGGAGTCCTAGATTTTGGGGTATATAAACTGCCAGATTTACAAGGTTTATCTGCATCTTTGGGTATTGGTGCCGTCGGCATGCCGGGAGCTACAGCTTACTTTGGACTCCTCGAAGTTTGTAAACCTAAAGCTGGCGAGACAGTGGTTGTAACGACCGCAGCTGGTGCCGTGGGCTCGATAGTTGGACAAATAGCGAAGATCAAGGGTTGCAAGGTGATCGGTTTTACCGGCAGCGATGAAAAGGTGAACTGGTTGGAGAAGGAGCTTGGCTTCGACAAAGCTTTTAACTACAAAACTGTCGACGTCACTGCAGCTTTGAAGAAAGCAGCTCCAAACGGAGTAGACTGCTACTTTGACAACGTTGGTGGAGAGTTGAGATAATTAATAATGAAACAGATGAACTCATATGGAAGAGTTTCTATTTGTGGGAGCATTAGTGTCCACTATGAAAGTCCCAGCAAAATGCCTCAATCAACAATTCTTCAACCAATTATTCTAATAAAGCAGCTCAAAGTTGAAGGCTTTCTAGTTTTCCGATGGATGGAGCGGTGGCCCGAAGCGTTCGCTGAACTGACAAAATGGATCAGAAGTGGGAAGTTGACGGTCAGAGAACACGTCACTGAGGGTTTCGATAATGTGGTTGATGCATTTGTCGGTATGCTCTCCGGTGACAATTACGGGAAGGCGGTGGTGAAAGTCTCGTAAATCAAGATCCATGTATATTAATCTTGTGTGGTGTGATTTCAACTGATTTTTTAAAGTTTTATTTACATTGTAAAACCAATGTAAACAATATACCTACTTTCATTGATTTCGGGCGTTAACTATTAATTTGTTTTAGGGCTGATTTTTCAATCGTCAGATAATTTTTATCTGGGGAATAAGTTCGACGTTTTGACAGCTTTTGCATAGGAAAGATGTCAAACCGTCATATTTATTCCTTAGATAAAAGTTATCCGACGATTGAAAAATCGGCCCTTAGATAAATAAAAGGAAGATTTTGCCTACGATTTATTGTACATTTTAGTAGTTACCTAAAAGTTGACTGAAACAGGCCAGCAATAGAAGTTTACTTCATTTGTTGCAATTATTTCCCTAATTCCGCGGCCAGGTCATGATACGACTCGTATTCAGCTCATGATGGCTCCGTTTCAGTCGGAAACGAGTCGGCAATCCCGAACAATGCACATGATTAGGTAAACCGTAAATAATCATAAAGGAGAATCCTCACGAAATATGAAAAAAACCCGGGCTTGACGCAAATGAAACGTATCTCAGATTTTTGTATAAGCGTGTAATAAAATGCCACAGTGGCATCATCGAAATAGACGGCTAAATGTAAGAAATTGTTATTTGTTTAGTGGCAGGATTAACATTCAGGGATTTCAAAATGTAATTATAAAATTTACAATTAGCATATTATACTAGATAACGAAAAGAAACGCTTTACATTGAAACTGATGACTGAATTTGAAAAAGTACTATTTATTTTATGGCAGGAGTAACTTTATGGTACCTAAAATATACTTGGGAGCAAATAAATCGAGCCACTTCTATTTTTCACGTATAATTGTTAATATTTTTGGTACCTATTAGGGAACAGATCAATTCGAAACATATATCGCCTAAAAGTTTATTTGATAACCTTTACAATGAGGGTAGTTTTTTGTCAACTTAGTATATAATCCATGAAACCAAAACTAATAACCAGTACACGTGAAAAAAAGAGTGGCTCGATTTATTTGCTCCCAAGTGTAGTTACAACTGGCATAGGTAGGTACTTACTGGATACAAGTTTTTAGTACTCTTCGACTTCATGGGCACCAAGAAATAATGTAAAGTTCTTACTTAGAGTAAAAAAACAATGTAAACGGAATCGAAAGATCTTTTATTGATTTTCTATGTCTAATGAAACCTTTTCTAATGATAGCGCACGATGTTCGAAATCGTCTTGGTATCTAGGGTCCTACTCCCTAAGTCCGTCAACGAAGTTAGTCGCCCGTCCAAAGGTAGCCCGAAACGTAGGAGTGAACAAAACAAGTGTCAAGGGGCCGTCCATTAATCACGTGAGGCTCGAAAGGGGGGGTAGGGGGTTTGGCAAAAATCACGAAATATCACAAGGGGGGAGGGGGGTGTAGTAAGATATCACGTGTATTTATTTTTTCGTCAAACGCGCGATTTCTAAACCGAAAAGCGAAATTTTTTATGGCAGTCAAAAAGAACCTGCAACCTTTCTGTCTAGACATTTTTATCATGGTCCATAATTTCAGAATAAAATTAGATTATACTGTATCTAAAGATAATATTAAAAAAAAAATAAGATTCTTTGTAGGTACTAAAAAATACACGTGATTTTGGGTGGGGGAGGGGGGGTAGTGTCAAACCTCACCACGTATCACCAAGGGGGAGGGGGGGGGGGGGGGGGGGGGTTAAAAAATCCTAAAAATAACATCACGTGATTAATGGACGGCCCCCAAGTTCAATTTTTCGGACGGGCAAAAACACATCGGTAGTAGGGACAACTGTCAAATCGTGTTGTCATTTATTCTTAGATCGGGCCCCGAAATAGTCTTAGGTCCGTAGGTGATAGGGAGTAGGAAACGCTCGTAAATAAGGCCGAAACCACGGACTTCGTGCTTAGGGAGTAAACCCCTAGCACGACGTCTTATGGAGCACTGAAGTGATTCGTACGATGAATACGTACCAATAATAGAAGAAAGTCGTGTGATTTTACGTAGCTCTTCACACAGAAAAACAATTAATTAAAAAAATCTCTGCCACTGAACAAATAGCACTTTTTTACGTATAGCCATCGTTTTTGATGATGTCACCTATGTGGCATTTCATTTCACATTTATACAAAAATATATATATATATAACTAGCTGACCCGGCAAACGTTGTTTTGCCATATAAATAATTTTTGTCTAAAAAATAAAAAAAAAATTTAGGGGTGGACTACCCCTAACATTTAGGGGGATGAAAAATAGATGTTGGCCGATTCTCATAGATACCGGATAAGCACAAAAAATTTCATCAAAATCGGTCAAGCCGTTTCGGAGGAGTATGGCAACGAAAACTGTGACACGAGAATTTTATATATTACTAGCTGTACCCGCATGCGTTGCAATGCACTTTTTCCTACTTACTACCTACCTCCTACCTACTACCTACCTACTACCTACCTACTACCTACCTACTACCTACCTACTACCTACCTACTACCTACCTACTACCTACCTACTACCTACCTACTACCTACCTACTACCTACCTACTACCTACCTACTACCTACCTACTACCTACCTACTACCTACCTACTACCTACCTACTACCTACCTACTACCTACCTACTACCTACCTACTACCTACCTACTACCTACCTACTACCTACCTACTACCTACCTACTACCTACCTACTACCTACCTACTACCTACCTACGTTAGGAACACACCTACATTGCTTAGACAACAGTGAGTGCTTGTAATTTAATATGAACTTTATACCATAGCAATAAAGCTCAAATTGACTACGTTTTAGTTAGAAATCATTTGTATGGGAAAAAGAAAAGGGCTATTTTTAGGGTTTTTCCAGCAATAATTCTAATTTTTCTCGCCGTAAAAACCATCCTTGAACTTCAACGAACATTTAAAAAAAAGATTTGGCCAAATTGGTCAAGGCGTTGTTGAGTTATGCGCTTACCAACACATTTTGCGATTCATTTTTATATTATAGATTCCGTTTGCGTCAAGCCTTGGTTTTTTTTGAGCATTATCCTTTTAATTTGAATGATGAAAGTTATGAATGTTATGATTCAAAAAAAGGTGACATAGAATCACGAAATAAGAGACAGAGCCGATTTTATCCTGAAATAGGCTACAAATAAGTGGTCAATTTTTTTACAAAAGGACCATGCAAAAAATCGTCCCCAACTACCAACAGATTTCAAACGTTTCTCAGTTAATACATCTTAACTCCCTGATGATTTTCTACTATGAGGACATCCGCCGTAGGAATGGGGTTTCATGCAAAAAATCGTTTTTGAATATTTAATTTTTTTGTACTTTTTCAGTTTTTTTTTTTACTTTTTCTTACACAGTGGTACTGCACATGTTTAACAGGGGCCCGAACAATTGGAAGTTGCGCTCACATAATCTCAATTGTGTGGTATATGGGGAAAGGGCGTCACATACTCGTAGTATTTAATCTGCCAGCAGATTTTATATCTAGTATAATAATAGACGAATAATTAATCAATTATTTACACTACATAATAGTTCTGTTGGCATGAATAATTACCCTCCTCCTTTTTTTTTAATATGCAGCTATTTTTATGTATCTCATTTCGCTCTGGGCGAAGCGGAAGGGAGTGTCAGGCTCTTACTGACTAAAACCCATCCGTGTTCCTTCTAATGCCCATTGCGTTCCAGGGCCGCGGTAACTCTTTCGAACAAATTCCGCAACTCTGGCAGATGAATAATATGTACCTACAGTTGTGAATACACATTATACTATATTAAAGATATATGTTCTCTAATAAGCTGTCACGTTTTAGTTACTCGCGGTCATCATCATAACACATTTTAAGATTATTATTGGGTTTACTTAACAAAACTACTATCGGGGCATGTTCAGAACCATTACTTTCTGTTGTAGTTTGTTAAAAGTTAACACATTGCCTGTCACGTGGCACACGCCTCATTGTTACTTATGTGCTTATTTTTACTGTTGTTTGAAAGTATTATTTTATAGTTATTTAATTAAAATAAACAGGTTTTTGAAAATGTTTTTATTATTTATCAAAAAAAATAACCATCGATTTTTGGATCGGGAATGGTTATAAGTCTTTTCATGGGATGTCATAATAGTATTGAAACTAGTGCCACGTCTGTTGGTGGGTGGGGACAGCGCCCATACAAT
The DNA here is from genome assembly GCA_905220435.1 of Amphipyra tragopoginis. Taxonomy (NCBI): domain Eukaryota; kingdom Metazoa; phylum Arthropoda; class Insecta; order Lepidoptera; family Noctuidae; genus Amphipyra; species Amphipyra tragopoginis. Next base: position 21,803,203 of record HG991994.1, read on the forward strand.
TTTTTACATGGTCCCTTCATTAATTTAAAAATTTCTCTCTACTCAAAATAAACCAATACCTATTTATGTAAAAAAGATGGTCTGAATAATAATTATTATTCTAGTAAATATTAGTGATCAGTTGATGTTTCTAAGTAATACAGTCCGCGAGGCCTAAGCTGAGCTTTGCATTTGTGTGAGTGCACATAGAATCGATTGCCAAAAAATTCAGACGAATTGAGAACCTCCTTCCTTTTGAAGTCGGTTAAAAAGCAGTATAAACCGGTTTAAAGTTTAAACCAAGCAAAGGACGCATCTGCATTCATTCTCACACAAATGCAAAGCTCAGCTTAGGCCTCGCGGACTGTACCTATTTGATGATCTTGACTGCTTTGGTGATCATAAGATAAAGATAAAGAAACATTTATTTTGACACAGCACAAAGAGACACAACAGATAAAAAGTACAATGTAAATAAAAAAATCTTAGGTATGTGTCTCACGGCTGGACCAAAAAGGTATCCAGATCAGCTTAAGACTTAAGACTAACGATTTTCAGATTTTTCACACAATGAATATAAAATGTAATATTTCACAATATTAACGACTTTATTTGCTCATATCTCGCGAAAACTTTACTAATCTGCCTAATTAGTCGCGATTCAACAAAATAAAGATAACAAGCAATGAAGTAAATAACCACTAGTAGATAAGTATTTTGTAAATGTGGAGTGATGCAGAAGAAATGGATATATTAGAGGGAGTTTGAAAGTGGCGCCAGTGACAATAATGTTATAAGGAAATCGTTTGGTTTGGTATGAACATGTGATGAGGAAGGATGACACGCATGTGACTAAAAGAGTGATGAATACGAATGCCGATGGATGGAGGGGGGAAAGGGAGACCAAAGAAAAGATGGATGGATTGTGTTAGGGAAGCTATGAAGGAAAAGGGAGTAAATGATGAGGTGACGGCTGACAGAGAAGAATGGAAGAGAAAAACATATTGAGGTGACCCCACGAAGCAAATTTGTATTTGCTTCGTAGGTGACCCCAAGTAACTTGGGAACAGGGCAGGAAGAAGAAGAGATAAGTATTTGCAAATGGGTGCTAATTAAACAGACTTCTTTTTACTAGCATTATTCGCCTCTAAAAATCTACATTGGCTTCTAAATTACTAAGTCAGCCACAATTAACGAGCGTCTGAATGATACTATCTTAGCCACTAGTTATCTTCTATATAAGCCACTGTTCGTCACCCACTTTCATTTTCACAATAAAAACAAATGAAAAACAAAAAGAGTCAACGGAGCCCCGCTGCGCGCGGCTCCTATTTCTGTCTGCAGGGTTTAAAGTAACCTAACACGAAGGGGATGACGGGGGCTTCGTTCGCTCGCTTTGCTCGCTCACTCTACCCCCCGTCATCCCCTTCGAACCTAACCTATCCGTATCGGGATGCTCAAAAATTTAGTTGGCGTTGTAAAAAAGTCGAATTAGTTTATTAGAGGTTATCTCATTTTCCCGTTGCTTAGTTATAAAATGAGAAGTTTGGTCACGTGGCCAATAAATAAATTTGTGGCTTGATTTATTATTTCTCTTTGCAAATTGCCTTTGTATATACTTCAAACTTTTTTTTGCCCAGGCTTTTCATGACACGGCACCACGACAGACGTTATTAATATCCATGAATTTGATGATATTAGTAAATAAATCTTTTGTCGATTTGCCCGGCCAGCTGAGAGGTTTGGTTTAACCTGGCGGATGATGGATTTGACACCATTATATTCCCAAATAGCATTTCTGTGTAATGCCCGGGCCACTAAAGAACGGTTTAACGGTTAACCAGAACCGAATTAATTCTTAAAGGCTCACTGATTACCAGTTTACTTGCAGTCTCCAGTCTTATCGGGCGTCCTGACGTCCAAGGTGTACCTACATGGCCCGCTCATTAAGGCGAGCTGAACCCTGGCGCGGTAGGTTTTGCTTGTTTTAGAACTAATTTTTGATAGGCAAATTAAAACCTTTAGAACCCAAAATAAATTTATATTTTAGGATACATTCCTTCTCTATGCCATGTACCCGTTCAATACACGATGCAATATAGTTTTCTCGATCGAAAAAAATACTGAAGTTACTTCGATTTGCAGTTTTTTTACAAGCAAAATTTCATTTTAAACAAGTACTTACTATAATACATTTTTATAATTAATATTAATTTATAGGTAATTAATTTTGGAATCGATTCTACCCGATCGTTTTTTTTTATTACATTTATATATTTTTTATCGATTTTTTAAAGTGATTTTCGGCCCGCGCGTCGTCGCTTACCCGATTGCCGTCGCTTACCCGATTACCGCGCCAGGGTTCAGCTCGCCTTAAAGTGATTATAACCGGCTGGCAATAGTTGCATAACGGCTCTTTACCTGTCAATCGTCAATTTTTAGTTGTTAGTCCGCGATCTGCAGTTCACATCGCAGGTTGTCTTTACTAGGCGGTTGATTGACACGTGATGACGTTCGACAAGCCGCCGGTTGACCGTGCCATCCATTTCCGTATGTATAATGAACTCTATGCGGCCGACTACCGGCCAGTGTGTTTGACCCAGCCTTGAGATCACGGTCACACACAGTCCGGCCGTTCACACATACTCGCATTTTGCATAAACTGTCAGTCCAAAACCTCATAAAATCATGGTGAGTTTGTGATCTATTGAGACAAACTGATAGGCTTATGTGACAGGCTTATAAACAGTCTATCAGTAGGACCCTTATTTAGTCAAAAACGACTTTTGACTCAAATGTAGCCTTGACTGTTAAACATATTCGATTTTGACCGGTTGGACACAAACAAACTAACATAATGCTCCTCCCTTCGTGCGTCTTTAAGTCCAACAGTTGAATCTCGTATCGTTGAATGATCCTACTTTTCATCATCAGCGGCATTTAATAATAGGTACGATCATTTACCCCTAACGAAACAAAAAAAAAGATTTTTATTGTTTAATCTACCTAAATCTCATGCGGTGATAATCTATACCAGTAATAGAACATATGGTTTGATGGAATTACACGAATTCGTTTACACCCTGTATTCATATTTGTATCAAAATATCTGTGCTATTTAGGGCTATAATCCTCGTATTTTTCTTTTATCAATGCATTATCTACATAAACATGTTATCGTAAACAGTCATGTTGACGCTTTGCATATCGACAAACATTGTAGCTGACATAAGTTTCCATTTCGACATTCCTTTCACCTTCTAACGGAATGAGTGAAATTGAAAAATCATGTAACAAAAAACATAAGTGCATACATAGATATTCAGCCCCAGGGGCGGATTTGATACGTTGGGTGCCCTAGGCCTATGAAATATTGCCGCCCTCTACTCGCTGTAAATTACGAAAAATTAAATGAACTACAGGGGCCTAATTCTCCTAAAATAAATTGTTGCCAAACGCAATCGAACCACAACCGTCAGTTTTTGTTTTCGAAAACATTCAAAATGATTGATTTTGTTTTTTGTGTCAAACAATTTGATAGCTTTTGAAATTGAGAACTGTCTGAATGAACGGTTCGGCCTCGGTTCGGTTGTGAGTTATCAAGATTTATTTTAGGAGAATTGGGCCCCAGGAATGAAATTAAAAAAAAGAGTTTTTACACTCCAGTTTTTACATTTCAGTTGAGTTTATTGAGTTTGAATTGGCGGATAGGAACACAAAAGGAGCGACTACTAAAAAAAACCTACCAAATTTTGCCGCCCCCTAAATTTTGCCGCCCTAGGCCCGGGCCTGCCTGGCCTATAGGGAAATTCGCCCCTGATCAGCCCATTACTGGCCCACTACCAGGCACGGGCCTCTTCTCAGAATGAGAAGGGTTTAAATAGGCCTTAGTCCATGGATTACAGATTGGCGGACTACAAACACTATCAAGAACTATTTGGGAGCTCTCGCTGGTGTACGGCTTCCTCACAATTTTTTCCTTCACCGTTAACGCAAGCAATACTCAATTTCTGATCCGACATGAATTCAAAAAGCTAGAGGCTGGGATCGAACTCAGGTCCTCCTGCATCGAAGGCAAGCGTTCAAAAAAAAACATGCTTGAGAATAACTTTTTTTTGCGTAATACGGTCCAAAGTCAAAGTCAAAGTTTTTTATTTCAAAATAGACCAGATTGCAGGCACTTTTAAAACATCAAAACTAGGTGCACGGTTCCAAAATGTAGGTTCTATGGAGAAGAGCCGGCAAGAAACTCCATGAATACTCTTTTTAAAATAGTAGATCATGACAATTCCATTACAGTAGTGTGAGAAATAGAATGAGAATAATGCAGGTTATCGTAACAAATAAACTCACATAAGAGTAATGAAATAGTCCTATCCTAGAATGCATCATGGAATACATTTTACACACCTATCATTTTTGTCAATAGGTCAGGCCACTTTGTATACCGGCTGACACGTACTGCCGTCCGATTTCTAAAAGACTGTTAAGTGATATTTTGGCAAATATGAGTTTTATATTGTATGTAAGTACGTAAAAGCGCAACTTTTTCTCTATCGACCAGTCTGGGCCGTATTTTTCTATCATTTGTCAGTTACGAGATCCAAAGACTTTTACAAAGACATTAATATAGTAGGTGGTCATATTACAGTACAGAAAAGCATGACTAAAAAACAAAAACTTTAATTTTAAAAACAATATTAAGTACAACTAGCGAGGCGTAAGCTGAGCTTTGCATTTGTGTGAGTGCACATAAAATCGACTGTCAAAAAGCAGTATAAGCCGGTTTAAACGAAGCAAAGGACGCGTCTGCGTTCATTCTCACACAAATGCAAAGCTCAGCTTAGGCCTCGCGGACGATACTCCTGTGACTCAATAAGAGTTAGACAATGAGCTTAAAAGTAGCCCAATAATTTTATATGACAAAAACACCTGTCCTGTATGTCTTCAGAATTTCTAGAGAAAACATTTTCCACGTTTTTGTTCATAACTCAAAATTAGGTTTAATCACTTATCGGCCTTTTAGAAACCGGACGGCAGCATAGGTACCTAGCTACTAAATGACTAACCGGTATGCGGTAAATATATTATTTATGCATGTATTTGATGCGTGTCGACATGACGCGGACGTTATCCACGACAACGATAACATTATTGACTGAGTATAAACTACACGATACTAGTGAATAAATTTAGTCGCTACTAACTTCTCGTGAACGAACGGTCATCATGGTGAAGGCACGGAAATATGTGGTCAAAAATCCATTCCAAGGATTACCCAAACGTGAGGATTATGAAATTGTGGAGTACGAGTTACCAGCCCTCAAGAATGGAGAGATCCTCGTCAAAGTTGAGTGGGTGAGTGTGGACCCATACATGCGTGCCTATAACGCCGGTTACCCGACTCCATACGACCAATTCGGCTACCAAGTTGGATTAGTAGAAGATTCAAAAGACCCCAGATACCCTGTCGGTACCAGAGTCGTCTCACACAAGGGCTGGTGCGACTATTGTATTATCGACACCAATGCCGTCAGTCGGCCTGGCGAACAAATTTACAAGTTACCTAACATGAAAGGTTTACCGGACTCTTTGGGAGTTGGTGCTGTGGGTATGCCAGGTGCTACCGCTTACTTTGGATTCCTGGAAATATGCAAACCTAAAGCTGGCGAAACAGTGGTTGTGAGCGGCGCTGCTGGAGCTGTGGGATCGCTTGTCGGACAGATAGCGAAGATCAAAGGATGCAAGGTCATCGGTTTCGCGGGCTCTGATGACAAAGTGAAGTGGCTCGAGGAGATCGGCTTCGATAAGGCGATCAACTACAAGACTGCCAACGTCGCGGTGGCACTGAAGGAAGCGGCTCCCAAGGGTGTGGATTGTTACTTCGATAATGTTGGCGGAGAGCTTAGTAGTACGATCATATCTCAAATGAACACCTTCGGAAGGGTTTCAGTCTGCGGTAGCATCAGTTCGTACAACGAGAACAACCTTAATACGCCTAAAGCAACAATCTTACAACCTTCTTTAGTGTTCAAACAATTGAAAATTGAAGGTTTCATTGTATGGCGTTGGGTCAACCGCCTACCGGAAGCATTAGCTGAACTTATTAAGTGGATCCAAAATGGGGAGCTGAAGCCCAGAGAACACATCACTGAAGGCTTCGAAAACATCTTTGATGCCTTCGTAGGTATGTTAAATGGAGAAAATACAGGAAAGGCGGTCATTAAATTGTGAAAATGCAACACTAACAACTAATATTAAAGTGTATCGTTTTGCATTTTTTTTTTATTTCCTATGCTCCTCTAATTCAAGTGACTAAGAAGGATATTAATACTAACCTAGTTATATTTTTACTATGTTTACTACTCGATACCTACATGTATAGTCACGTGTAATAATAGGTATACTCATAGCGAAATTTCCTTCTAAAATATCTGTTAGAATTATGAAATATTATACACATTGTTTCTAAAAATATACAAGGTGTAACTTAAATAACACACAACATCTACACTGTAGGGTCAAGTGTTGTACCTATGGACGGCTTTTCCTATGGACACTACCAATATTTCAAAAACCAAACGGCGTAAATTCGTAGTTAGAACGCATTCGTAAACTTTTTTTGACGAATGGCAACACTGACTAACTGTCACTAAGCTGTCAGTGATAAATCTGTTGTTATGTGCTGTTAAACAATTTTATTTGAAAAAGTAATTTTTTTTGTACATTTTCAAGGTGTTTTTCTGTGAGATAACTTAAACTAGAAGTATAATTGTAGATGATTTACAGAACTTCGTTGTTTTTCATTGAAATAAGGACCATTCTGCGATTCTGTTAATGCTCTGTAGAAAGATTTAACCTTTTCTAGGTTATGTCTTAATATTTGTACCTCTGGACAGGGGAAGGAATGTACCTGTGGACTGTCCATAGGTACATAATATCGGTTGCACCTGTGGACAGTAATTTACACAGACAAATTACTACATTTGTTTTGGTTTTTTTCAGTGCCTCGTAGTAAAACCGGAGTGAAACGGGATAAAATATGTCCAGACACTCTCCGAAGCAGTTATAGAAGTCAAAAGTGGATGTTTAGATCGTAGGGTGTCTGAAAAATACAAAGTACCAAAATATACCATTTTGAAATATTTTTAACTCAACAAATATTATCGTACGATCATTATCTCAATGAAAAAACTATAGATTAATTATTCGATAGATTTATCGTTATATTATTGAAGAATGACGGAAAAAAGGTGTTTCAAGAGCATGAAGAAATTATGTTACGTGAATATTTAGAAAAAGCAGCCTACATGCACATGGGTCTAGATTCCAAACAAGTCCGGGAACTTGTCTACCAGTTTTTTGTGCAAAAAATAAATAAAATACTCTTAAAAGCTGGCATCAATACAAAATGGCTGGTATAGGATGGTTTCAATGTTATCGACAACGTTTTCCAGAATTATCGCTACGAAAACCTGTTTTTTTTGCAATACTAAATGCTTGTCTACAGGTACATTACCGTCCATAAGTACATTTGTGCTGTCCATAGGTACATTTGTACGTTGTACCTAGGGACAAAATAAGGGTTTTTGAAAATCTTTAATTTTCTGAGCAATTATTTCCGCCATTGCATTGGAGACTGATAATTATTAAGAGTTGATTAGTTACTAAGCCGTAAGATAAATAATTTCATGATAAAAGTATAAGGGTTTTTTTTTTAAATACTTTTATGTCAAATTCTGGAAATCGTCCACGGGTAGAGCACATGCCCCTACCTACTCATCATTATGTTTTCGTCTTTCGTTATTTCATGTTTGGTCCCATAGTAAAAGTTGTTCATAATGATGAGTACAGTGACCCCTTAAGAGGTTGTGCATTATTTAAGTTACACCTTGTATACAAATCGTGGTTTTCAATATTTTTTAATAACAAACATTATTCTAAAAAAAATCGCTTACAAACGCTATGTGTACCTATACATATTATTACAAGCGACTGTACGTAGTATCTACCTACATAAATGTTTATAGGAATGTTACCACGTTCGAAGAGTTCCATATCAGCAAACTGCTAATTACTATGACGAGTGCGTCGGACGCCTCTACACACCACATAACTCCTGCAACAAAAACAACATGACATTGCATAATTTTCTTTCGCTCGGTACCTAACCTTGGCCTTCAATTAATTTAATTATGTAGCAGGAGTTTACATTTATTTACATATTGTACCTATTGTAAACTAGATATTATTCATTGGTCAGTCTTGTAGGTAGTTACTATCAGACAGATACAGGCATACCATTAAAATTTTGTTTAATTAAAAGATAAACAAACCTTTGGTCATGAAACTTTTTTTTAAGAATCCATGACTATTATATAATTTTTTTATAAAAAACAATAATTTAAAGGACTGCCTCGTTGGTCTAGTGGTCGCAAGCGCGACTGCTGAGCGTGAGGTCCAGGTTTCGATCCCCAGGTCAGGCAAAGTGTTATTGGGTTTTTCCGTGTGGAATTTCTCAGTAGCAGCCCGGAGTCTGGTTTTGTGTCCGGTTGATGGCAATAGGCTCGCCCCCTATTAAATGGGACTTAAACATGACTGCGAATGTGGGTGTACTATACACCTCTGCCCTACCCTTCTGGGAATACCGGCGTGATGTTTTTGTTACGGCATAACATGTGTAGGTATGTTTAATTATTTTTATTGTTTATGCTGTCATTGTGTCCTTGGCTGAATAAATTTATTTTCTTTCTTTATGTTAATAATTTAACCGGTTGCGTACCGCCCGTCGTCCCAGGACGACACTTAATTGTCTTATCTATTGTGTCTATAACTACCGTGCTTGAGGTTTAGACAAGCGTTGAGTGTGTTAAATGGATTCTTAAGCAAAATGAATGTTTCATAATTAAAGGGTTGTTCACCTTTTACACATAGGTAATTTAAATTTAAATGACCAGACCAGCCATTTTATGTTTTATTTATTTCTTCAACTGCAGTAGGTATTGTTACAAATGAAAGTCATTCTTGACATGACTGGACCTTGTTTGATAAACTAATAGACATGGATCTATTGTTAGAATGATAACAAACACGCTACAACGGCCTGCAATTGCTGTATCCTTGGCACAGAGTACAGTACAGTAATATATTTTAATATGAACATCCTTGATCTGAGAAGAGTCAACATGTATATACAGGGTGTTAACGAATTCGTGTAATTCCTTAAAACCACATGATCTACTACTGGTGTAGACAGGCCCCGCACGGGATTTAGCTTGATTAAAAATAAAAAAATAAAATTCTTTTTTTTTCATGCGGCTTTGTTACCGATCGTATCTAAACTACCTAATAAGGATTCAGTAAAAAAATAAGTTTTTTTTTTTTTGCAAAAAAATTTTTTTTTTTTTGTGAACATTTCGTTACCACGCATAAGTTAATGAAAGTACGGCGATACGGCTGGCAGGAACGACTAACGCGATATCGCTCTTTGCAGTCAGATAACTCAAGGTTCTAAAAAGACTCAGAAATTGAAAACCAAAAATCTTTTTTGAATTTTTTTTTATGGTTGATTTTCGAAAATTCCCATTTAGGGTTAATCTGTGCCACCAGTAGATCACGCGGTTTGAAGGAATTACACGATTTCGTTAACACCCTGTATAGGTATCATTATGAAATACGGAGCGGCTCTAGTCACGTAAGAACACAGAATAAAACAATAATGATGCAGTAGTAAGAGGTCGTGAACCTTCATATCGGAATGGATGCAAAATTTCGTGGATTATTAAAATAAGACCTTATAGGTATGTATAATATCTACTACTAATGCCTACCTAAGGTGTTGAAAATTCATTCTAAGAATTTTGTGGGGTTTCTCGATAACGGAAATTGAACAACATTTCGTAATTGAAATTTAAAAATTCAATTGAATTGAAATTCTCGTATTTATTTTGTGGAAAAACCAAAAAAAAAAATCTTTCTTTTAATTACGTAGGTACATAATAAAATTAACTAATGAATTTTGTTGAGTTTCTAGTCATGTTTTTAACACCCTATTCCTACATAGGTATAACGTCTTAATTTAAAAACTACAAAAAAATTGCATAATGCCTTACCTACTTAGTAAGATGATGAAAGTACCACATTAAAAAAATCGGATTGTACAAATCACTTTTCTGTTAAAATAATTATTTTATGAATCAATCATTTGATTCATAAGACGAAAAAATACAATCTGTTGTCGTATCAATAAATAAACACGAGATAGGTAAGTGTTATTAGTATTTGACCAAAACTGTGGGCAGGTAAAATAAGAGTTTATAACATAGGTATTATCCAAAGTCCACAATACAATAACATATTTATCCTGTTATTCATTACCAGACACAGTTATCAAATATTATATCTATACTAATATTATAGAGGTAGAATTTGTTTGTTTGTATGTAGGAGGTAATCTCCGAAACTACTCATCAGATTTCAAAAATTCTTTCACCAATAGGAAGCTACATTATCCCTGAGTGTTATAGGCTATATTTTAGTATCAAAAAATTAGGGATCCTTAAATAAATTACAATAATGTAACCCAAGATATCAAAAATTGGCTTATCTATACTTTAATTAAAAGAGGTAGAATTTCTTTGTTTGTATGTAGGAGGTACCTAATCTTAACGCGAGCGAAGCCGTGGGCAAAAGCTAGTCGAAGATAAAATCAAATAAAACCATTATCATTCTATACTCACTCGAAACGTCGATATCGTCAATGTAAAGTTTATCATCTTTGCTCATGAGCATAAAATGCAAGTCATTGGGCAAAGGTTCCTCGTCCGCGGTCACCACTTCAAACTTGACGTTGCAAGCGAAACCTAACATGAGGCATACTGCTGCTAGGAAGGTCGCCGAAAGAGTCGCCCTTGTCGCCTTAGCATGGAGTTTGTCGGCTTGCGTAAAAGTGCTCCTTCGCAAATACTGGAGGCTGGTATCCACGTAATCAATGAAAGCGCCAAAAACTGGCACTTTAGAATTTGAATAGGTCATATGCTTCGGTAAGGTGTTCATCGGTTCCTCACCAGTAGCCATGCCTATCAAACTGAAATTAATTTGTACGAAACAAAAATTTCTAAAAACTCTGTTGTATGATACTTCTTAATTTGACAGCCGTGTTTCTTTTTTTTCTTTTTTAATACTATCAGGAAAGTTTTTAAGGAGGATGAGTAGGCATTGTCTTTTCTCCATACATAAAAATCGTCATAAATTTTTAAAAAGAATTTTCTTGTTTTTTTATTTGAATTTGTCGCTTTTTCTCTCGTCGCAAGCGCAACTGATGGTTAGCGCAGACCGATAAGATGGAGCACACAAATCCAAGTATCAGGAATATAGAGGGATTCCTCTATATCCCTCTGGCTCTCATTTATACATGGTAAACTGCTAGTCGCCGGACTTCAGTAAGGGTGGTAGCTAGCCAGACGGACCGTATAGATCCCACCAACAAGCGTGCTAGGTTTTGCTGAATCTTTTTACTATATATTTATGAATAGAGAGATACCTAGAGGTCTAGAAGAATATGGAGGACACGAGGCTTTTTCCCAGCAGTGGTACGTAAATGTTGTTGAAAAAAAGAATTACTGTTAAGGCGAGAACTAGGACGAAACGTATTTCGCTGAATAAAACACATGATTATATCAAAATTAATTTTATTGTAAATCAGGTCTGAAATGACAATATTACAACGTAAATTAACAATAACTAAATAGCCTAAAAATAATATTTTCAATTAAGGAGGTGCGACTGTGTAGATCTATACCACAGCACGCGAACATTATCCGTCGGAAATGTTATTATCCGTCGTGCTCTTGTCACCGCCGGCGTTCCAGCTGTATTAGAACTAAATGGCTTGGCACGTAACGATGACAAGAGACCAGATGGCATGTCGTTATTGCTATGGAAGATGGGTAGGCCTCTGGTGTAGGACGCAACGTGCGTCGATACCCAATTACGCCATCCCATCTTCCTAGCTCGGCGGGCTATGCTGGCGCTCTGCTGCAACAGCTGCGGAAGTCTCCTCAAGCGACGAAAATATAAAAACTTTATTAGTCATTATATTTTCGACCTGTTTGGGATCTACAGGCTGTAAGGGTAAACACCGTTATCCTTGAAACCAGTGGTTTGGTTTCATTTATAGAACGTAAAATCAATGAAAAATAACAAACTTTTTTTTATTTTTATAAAATTTTCATCTTTCCTCAAAAGCATTTCACCCTATGCGCGGGGGCAACAAGCTACGGGAGGGGGCGCGGGGAACTCGCCGCGTGGCCCGACGCACGGCCCCGCACATTTTGCTACCCCAGTCAGTCAGCTGTCTTGTTAGCGAGTGTGTGTACGCCGCGTCGTAGCGCCCCGCCGCGCCGCTCATTTCTCGCGCGTATATTTTTTTATTTTTTTTTTACTCGTTCCTATATTTTTATGTTTAAGTCAACTACCCTTGGTTTCAAGGATAACGGTGTTTACCCTTACAGCCTGTATACAGAGAAATTGCAAGACGGCTGGTCGACACTTCCCGTGACCCGAAGGCTAGCCTTACGTTGGCCAAAGGATTAGCACTGTCATACAACGTGACAATGCTGCCAGTCTTCTGGGCACGTTACCAGTCGACAGCGATGCGGAGGAATATTTCAATGCCCTCTTTTAATTTATAATTTTATACTAGGATATATTTTTCTTTAACAAAAGTTTGCAAGTCGCGTTATCTACTTACCTACCACTTATCAACGATTATCAGATTTCATATTTTATTTAACGTTTATGTTGATAAACACGGACATAATTATATCTAAATAGGTTAATTTGATTTCTATCGTTAGGCGTTAGGTGCCTTCAAATAATCGCTGTTCAGCTTAACATAAACTAAAATTCTTATACAACTGTAATCTAATCATACATAATTGGAAAATATTTATTATTGATAAGTTGTTTTGTGATTCAAAGGGAACATTAGTCAGCACCTTTGATTATATCACGGTTAATGCTAAGTGGATGGATAAAGCTAACTTTATCCAGATAAACCTAGGTCTATCAATCCAAGGGTTTGAATAAAGTTCGAAATTATCCCAAACCTCGGATAAGCCAGCTATTAATGTAAAGTGGAGGCAGTTCCTAATATAAATCCATGTTTTTTTATACATGCATAACATTAACCATTTATTTAAGAAAACGTTAACTGTATCCAACGACGTTTGGATAAAGTTACCACAACAAAAACAACATTTTCCAATCGTATGTATTAGCTATACAGGGTGTAAAAAGACCCATCACATAGCCGAAATCTACGCACTCTGTACATCAAACTAAACTACATTGACCAAAAATAATTACTGGGAAACGACTTTTATTTTTTGGCATAAAAAAACCTTTTTTTTGTATCGCGCAATGTGTGGTTGTGGCGATGCCGCGCGTTTGCATGCGTGCAGCGGCCACACAGCTGAGCCAAGGCGGTCGTGTGCGTTTGAAATTCGTTGCGTTTTTGTAACTTCAAATGCGTAATTTGTGAGGAAAAATTGAAAATTTTGATAAGGTTGTTTGGAAGAAAGTTTAGTATTATCACTTAGAATACGTTTCTGGAAAAAACTAAAAAAAATATGTTGACTTTGACCTTCAATATCTTCACAACCAATGATTTCCCAGGTATGGTCTGTTAGAAAAAAACGATCCCAATGATGGGTAGAATATGTGGTTTTCGTTGTCGTTAAGGGTCTTTTTACACCCGATATACATACAAACAGTCAACAATAGTTGGATAATGTCCGAAGTTTGCAATAATCTCGAACTTTATCTAAAGGCCTCGGATAGAACTAGCTTTATCCATCCACGTAACATTAACCGTACCATATATGAATGACCAAAGTCCAGCGCATATTTTGAAGGTATCGTTTTTATTCGTGCAATACACACCAATGTGACAAGCTCGGCTTCGATTACGAAACAGTATTGGCAGAAGCCAAGCCGAATAAAAACGCAGTAGGTAACGATTAGATTACACGACGGCAGTCAAGTATCCAGCTAGCTGTATGAAAAGTTATCCACAATTTTCGAGGTACGGGACACTCAGGCATTCGTTAGAGCAACTGTTACTTGGTACAGTTAACAAAAGATTTAGGTATACAGGCAAATGCACTACGCAGGCAACTTTCATTGTAATTGTGTGCGTAATTACTTTTTAAATGTAAGACACGGTCAGACAAGCGATGGCAAAGACATGGCCACACAACACAAGTATAACTCTGTTAAAATATGAACGTAATTAGTTGCCTATACACTTATCCTTTTTGGTTAACTGTACTTATGTCCAACAGCAGGTTGTCTATAGTCACCTTTTTACACGCATCAAGAACTCAGTATATAATTATTAGCTCTCTGAAAGCTTGTTCAAGTACTTAAAATGTAGTTGCCAACTGTTCTGTAAATATTACTGCCCGCTGATTCAGAACTATTCGATAAGCCAGTTGTCGAACCGATTCGGTAAACTAACTATTTTTCCCTCGTTACGAGAATCGTAGAAGGTTCGAGATAAGGTTCTGAATCGGGAGGCTGGTTGCATACAAGAAGTCTACAAGCAACTTTGATGTGTATTAGGGCGTATACATAAAGGAAGCGGGTAACCGACGCCGACCTGCCAGCGGTTGTCGGTACTGGTGCGTGCAGGTAACCGCTACATAAAGAAAGCGGGTAGAAGCAGGGGCTGGCATTTTTTAACAAAAATACGCCTTATTCCCTTGCAAATACAGCAACAAATGACGGCCTACCAGCGCTGATCGGAGCATGTCGGAACTTGTCGGTGCAGTTCGTAGCTTGTCGGCGCTGTTTCGCTACACAGTATAGAGACTACCTGCGCGGACCAGCATCGCCGATCGGCGCCGGCAACCCGCTTTCTACGTGTATACGCACTTACGGTTTACAAAGCTACGCTCTTACTGTACTGGGTAGATACTAAATAATTCAGTCTGTCACTTGACTTAAATGTTTATCAGACAATTTTTTTAGAGTAAAGTTGCTAAAAAGATTAAATTAGATTCAAAGAAATAGAACTAGGATCAATAAAGTACAAAGCATTAGCCAAATTGGAATCTATCCTTTTACATTACAATATATTTTTAACAAATTTTAGACATGTTATATTAACTCCATCGACATCAAAATCAAACAAGACGTTTATCAATGATATTCGAACATTTTATTAAAAGAATAGAGTAAATCTGTGAGCACATGTACTTGTAAATTGCGGCGAAACATGCTGCCAAACCAAAAGGGGTCTTATTCTGTCTAGTCTTAAGAAAATAATTCCTCCGCAGCAAACATGTTATAGAAAAATAAAAAAAGAATAGTTGTACATTCTGACATGAGTTTTGTTATAAATTACTAGATATTTAGATGTGCTGCAGAATTGTAAAAAAAAAAGCTATACAACTTTGATTTTAACAGTTGAAGAAAGAAAATGAGAGCTGTTGATTATTGAAAAATACCAATTGTCTGACAAACAACAAGATTCATACAAAATATACATCTGCAAGTGTCCTCATAACGAGCCTACACTTAGAGAATAGATTCACTTACTCAATACATTGACCGTCACGCTTTGTACACAGAATGACATGTTCGGGCCCTAACGCGAAACTACTACTATATTTAAATAATTTAGTATTAATCTTTGAGCCTAAGTTCTCTTCCAATTAAATAAAGTTGATGAAACTATTAGTTGTTTTAGAAATAAATGCTTACTGTAAAATAAATGTTTCTTTCGTAGTCATTTGATTTATGTTGTGAAATTCGTAGTTAGCCATTGATTTTAATGAAAGTACATTACTATGCAATTAATTCAACATTTTAGGAAACTAAAGAAACAGATCTTGGTTTTAGTCAATAATAAACTAAAATATTTTTTGAGCATCATCGTATAGGCTCAAAGAAAGCTTTGTCCCGTTTCATTAGATTTAAAAAAATAATTTACTATCGCGTCATGACCCTTACAGATTCGTAAAAGTGTGTTGCTATAACATATTCACGTGTTGACCCTCTTCGCAGCGGAGGAGTCCGCTTCCCCTTCGCTAGCCTTCCTCTTCCTCTTGATGAGATGTGAGATGTCGGAGGCTGCGGGCTTGGGAGCTGAAGAACTGGAGCTGGAGCTGGCGATGGTACTGGCGCCGTTGGAAGTGGAAGACCCTTGACCGTTCGTGGAACAGAGCTGTTCGCGGACTCGTTTTATCGTCTGTGGAAATAGTAAATAAAGGATAAAACAGTGTTCTCCAGTGTTTACCTATTGCCTATTTACTTCAGTTTTCCACCTTACTTGTTATTGTCAGGTCATGTTATCGGTAAACAATAATGACTAGCCAAATACTAAAAGTGATATATCCCGATCTAGGGTAAGGCAGCTCGGGACTTATTACCAGCCCTTTTCTCCTACACGACTGCTCTACGAAAACATTCGTGTCACCTGACTGTATGAAGTTAGATTAAGACAGACTAGCTAAACTAGGTCGAGACTGTGTGTTGTTAAGTTGTTAACGCTGTATAATGATGTATGAACAGAAATCAAAGGCAGAGCAGAACACACTTATTAGAAAGTTGACCATCAGTGGTATGACTTTGGTTTTATTTTACGGTTTTATTACAATAACCCCGACATATTAGTGGATTCTGGTAGTTTTTAGCCACGGAATCGTTATCAACTGCGGTGCCAAAATTACAATTAAACTGGCACAACTTGAGGTGCCACGGGAGGGACACGATACACGACATACGATCACAGACGTGTCTTATCGCTGTACTGTAGTTGCGTTCCATTAGTATGCTTCGAACGTTATGTCAATTGCCGCCATGTCTATCATAAATTGAACTACGCTTGAAGTAGGTTTATCTCAAAATTAGCACATAAGAGCCAAGTGATATCATGTTCAAAGAATATAAACCCATTGGTATAGATTTGAGCAACTTTTTATATATCTTTTGCTCGTTTAGCACTGTACTGTCAAATCTATCACGGGCATTGTTACTAAAAGCGGATGTACACGAGATCACTGGGTGATGCGTCATTCGCTTGTAGTCGGGGTTCGACCATTATTTTGCCTGCCTACACATTTTATTCTGCGCGCATCTTTGGGAGAGTATTTTACCTGGTTAAATTTCGGGCTCAGGAGAGTGACGCATCGATACTTGGTCATGTCGTGTTCATCCGCCTTAATCATGAGCGCTACATGTACCTACTCTGTTTAATGAAAGATGAGTCCTGACATAGAGGTAATTTTGTAAATAATTGTAGCCGCAAGACTGCTATCGAAAAAACGTACACAACATCATCAAAAACTGTAAAATACCTTTATTATCGATGTTTTGTTTTTTAAAAATGTTTGATATTCTTTGTATGGTAACGTTTTGTAGAAATCCTCAGGACTCACCTTACATTGAAAAGTGTGTAATTATTTGTGTTTGTAGTCAAAAAGATAACTTTTAAAACCATCAATATACCATCAATGGCCATGATCATAACATAATTATACAACAAATCAACCACATGGCCATTAATGTATTGGGTTCAATCTGAAATAACACACAGGGTACAATTTTCAACAAATTTATTTCAAAATGTTGCAAAACACAATAGAAAAATGGCCTTGTGGTAAAAATGTTGGCTTAAAACTAACATGATTCAGATCAAATAATATCAATACATTGAGCTTATAACTACGAGTATATAAATGCTGCTGGGTATAGCTACCAGTCGGGTTTGATAAGATTATAGTTTTATCACAAATGTTTACAAATACTTTTATGTATGGACAATATGCCGGGAATTTTAATTTATAGGCAATTCCACACTATAATAGGAATGTTCGTTCTCAATTGTTAACACGACGATTACAATATCACAATCCAAATTAATACAAGTCTTAACATTACAAACAATGATTAATAAAACACCTTCAGTCCATACTTTCAGTCAGTTTGAAATCAAATATTCATTTCCTCTCTCAAATTACATTTCAACAATATTCAAAGTATTTAAGGCACACACATTCACTCCAAAAAGTTCCAAAAAATAATACTGATTAGAACAGTCAACCGTTGAATTAACAATCATAATAATATCACAAATTCTGGCGCGAATTTAGCAATTTGGCACATAATAATTTAGGAACAAACAATGTTAAATAACAAATATCACTATGTCATGGAATGTCAACATACTAGCTTTATTATAACCAAAGCTTACTATTATGTCACATGATTAAATTATTCAGAAATTAAATTAAAATTGTTGCAAACTGTTTGTATAAACTACAATTAAATATGTACTGCATAATTGTGATTAAATTATCTCTCCCTCCTCCATAAACTTGTCACAGATGAAAAAATACTAAATTATTCTGATGTTTGCAACAATTTGAACCTTAAACCTTCAGTCTTAAGATTGGCATTCCACCTGACAATGAGTCTTCTCCTTAATTATCATGTTGCGTAGCATTTTCCTAGTCTCCTCAATGCAATCGCAAGGTCTTACCTCAGCCTTATAGTCCATCATATCCTGGATCTTCTCCTGAATTTCCGGCAGAAGCTCCTTCAACTCCTTAATTTCGCCTTCGACAGAGTAAAATGGGTCTGCAGATGTGAATTTCTTGACGGTAGCATCGTCGATAACGGCGGCTGGATTCTCTAATGTCTTGATTCTGGTCTCCAGAATATTCGCTGCATTCTTGAAGTGTGTGATAGCGTCTTCGAAGTTCGAGGCCAGGGAATTTGCCAGACCTGTAAAAACAAAATATAGATTTCATCAATCAAAGCTTTGCATTTATTAAGGATTATTCTTGAATGTAAATCGACCAGTTACGGAACAAGTCCTACGAGGGTCGGCTTTTTAGCGATCCTTTTTTGCTTGCTAAAAAACCAACAAAGTAAGTTATAGTGACTCTTACCTATTTGATAATGCGTCTCAGCAATACGCCTGTCATCACTGCGGTACAGTTCCTTCTGGAGATCCAAACAGCTCTCTGAAAACATAATTACAATCACATCAGATGCAATATTCTGAAACATATCGTCGGTCGGGAGTGAAAACATCGAGAATGTAATTTGGTCATTTTATTTTATAACGACTTATAGGAACTATATCTTGTAATAGAGCAGCTCAATTTGAAATTACTTTGTAGGCACTGAAACTAGCCTTTATTGGATATATAAATATCGTAATAAATATAAATGACTAGCTTTTCCCCGCGACTTATTTCGCATGAAAGCCAACAGGAACTGTGCAATGATCAAATGCATTCCCGAGGTTTTCACTACTGGGCGACGATATACAAATAATTTTAACAATTGAATGACTGGATGCAAATATAAACTGGAGCATAAGCTGCCTGTCAGCAAACCAGACGAGTTAACTGGTTTATTTTAGTATGTATTCGAAAATTGATCATTGCTTTTACCGGTCTAACTTTTGGATATTGGCATTGCTCTGCGACTGGGTTGCGGAGGTCTGATGGCAGTCGCTCTGTGTAAAATACTGGTATTCAGCTGCATCTGTTTAGACTGGAAGCTGACCCCAGTATAGTTGGAAAAAGGCTAGGCATCGCAAATTGATCATTTTTGCCTCTTCTCTCTACATATCTAGGTTTATTCCACTTTGTTCACCTGGGTGAACAAAGTGGAATTTTTAGTGTCTTCAATTCACCTCGGATTTATTTCACCTGACAATATCACCCAGGTGAATTAGTGCGACATATTTGGTCTCCTTTGTTCACCTTGGAATTAAATCACCCAGGTGAACAGTTGCGACTTTTTTTATTAATGTTGTGGACTTTATTCACCTACATACAACATACATGTCAGGTATATTGTCAGGTGAAATAAATCCGAGGTGAATTGAAGACACTAAAAATTCCACTTTGTTCACCCAGGTGATATCACCCAGGTGAACAAAGTGGAATAAACCCATATCTACACACTTTTAGGGAGTGCAAAAAGTTGCATGTTTATTAAACTCGAAACTTATTTGCAATATGTACTACATTTGCATAGTCTTTATTATATCATCTTCATTTAGCCTTGAAATATCCATTCATAACCATGGGCTTTGTGAGGACTTGCATACCACCAGTGAGTGATCTTGAGGAAGGTTACCTTAACACCCATGCTTGTCAAACTAAATGGTGATTGCAGTATATGGTTATAAGCTCAAAGCAGGGTGCTGTAACCCATTCTCCTAGTGTAATATCTTACTTTTACCACATTCTCGGAAAAGGAGGAGATAAACTGTACCTTGCTTGGAACAATACAGCCAATCATGTACAAAATCACATATATAAACTACAGATCTATACTAACGCATATCAGTGACAGCCTTGTCGTATGTCTCGCTCTCTAGCGCGACTTCCCCGAGCGCGAGGTGCACGTCGGCCAGCAGCGCGCGCGCCGCATTGCCGCCGCAGTCCTGCACGCGTCGGTACAGGATACTGCGAGCTAGGTCTACAAACAAAATTCAATTCTTAATCTTTATTGTCTTACAAGGGTAAAATTTCATAGGGACTGCCATCAAGTAAAATGGTTTTTTTTTTTTTTTTCATAAAAATGACAAGTAAATACCATCAAATATGTTGCAAATCTGACCTTACTCTATTAGTATAAACGTAACAACAATAAGCTACAATTAGACACCGATTATAATAATAATTGATTGTACTCCTTTTAATCTAACATGTAAACAAACACAGAAACTAAATTATGAAATCTTGTTACTTACCCAGCATTTCCCAAGCTAGCTGCAAGTTATCAACATCATCCTCAGCATCAACGTTCATAGCAGATTCGTCATGAGCATCGCCATTTGTTGTTCCCTGTTGATCAAACTTCAATGTAAGCTAAATAACTTAACATTTATATCCAGAGGGAAAAGAAAAAAGTTTTTTGCTACAGAAACTTTGTAACAGTATAAAACAACTTCAAAAAAAAAACTAAACAGTAAAATAATTATCATACTCATAATAAAATTATCAGTTTCATAAGTTTTTTTTTTCACAATGTTATTATAAACGGGGCCACATTTTGGAACTGTAGATAGACCCCTAGTTTTACTTGTGGTGTTAGCCCTACTTAATATGGGTGGGGAATAACTTAGGAATAATTTCATAAATTGGCGAATTCATGAGATAGTAAAATTTATAAGAATTGCAATAACCATGATTTATTAACAAAAATATGTATTTCAATAATAATTATGAAAATAACATAGAGTAATTTTACACTATTTTTTTTTTGATGCGGGCCACTTTTGTGCACCCATGTCTAAGCTTAAATACAGCTCTGGTTATAAGCACAAAAGAGGATGCTACTGCCCATCCTCTTACCTTTCAAAACACTGACGAAAAGAGTTTATGTTTCTAGACAACAAAATGGAATCGCTATGGTGAGACTTTGTTATCTGTTTGTATTTCACATTTCTAAAAATAATGAAAAACCAGTTAAACATTATTTTCAACAGACTTACGGGTTCGTCATTTTCTTCAGCAGCAGTACTGCTGCCTGGTTCGTCTTCCTTGGTTGTGGACTGTGCTTCACTCTTCTCAACCTCTGCTTTTGCTTTCTCTTGCTCAGGTTCAGCTTCTGCTTCTGCCTCTGCCTCACCATTCTCATCATTTTCTCCATTTTCCTCTTGTTCTATTTAAATCATTCAATATTAAACATAAAATGTGATGTTAGGAATTCTGATAATCAGAGTACTTTTTAATCAATTTGTCATTTTCTGACATTTGTATACAGCGCATGACTGATTAGTCACTTTACATCTGAAAAACCATAAACTATGCTCATCATTCTGTACAAGTTTTACTATGGGACAAACTCTGAATTCGTGAAAATAAACAAAATCGGCTGTACCATACATTTTGTTAAGAAACATTGGAGGTAGTTACAAGAAAAGGATCCAATCCACAACATGGTCAAAAATAAGTTAAGTGCACCAAACTGATGCTAAATATCAATACTAGCGGCCAGTAAAAAACATCCAAGCAAAAACAAATGTCTATCACTTTTTATCAACCCCAAAAACAACCCACATGTATGGCACATGGCACGTCAAACATCTTCCAAACTTTAAATGTCAATATCTCTAAAGTGACTTTGTGTAGATTGGATCCTTTTCGTGTAACTACGTCCCATTGATTTTTGTATAGAACAGCAGTTGTTTTTTTAATATATTTATTGTTTGTTAGTAGAAACAATAAATGAGTAAATTTTTTACAGAATGATGAGTAGAGCAGTCATGCTGTGTAACACTACAGTTTGACTAAATTAAATCTTCAAACCTGTCTACCGCAGATCATAATTTAAATACTTGCTGACTTACCTTCATTATCTTCTTCCTCATCAGCATTGCCTGAGCCTGGCACGCCATCACCAAGAACACCACTCTCCTCCCTCGATAGACCTAACAGGGCCTTTCCATACCTATAAAAATTACCAATGTTATAATATTGAATTGAATCAGCAGGTCATTTAGCTCATATTGTTAAAGTATAACTGACCACAAGTAAGCCTCAGCGCATTGATCAGCAGTATCTCCGTGTTCTTTGGCGAGCCCCTCACAGGCCTCAGCAAGAGTGCTAGCAGCTGCACTGAAATCTCTAACAGCCAGATGCCTGCGGCCCGCAGCCAGCAACTCTGTTGGGGATGATGTTGACACTTCTGATACTTCAGCCATCTGGATGAAAAGACAATAGTTTCTTTTATGAAACAAGCAAGTCGTGTTGTAGTTTTGTTTTATGGAACCTACTGTAGGATTAGAAAAATTTACTTATATTTCCTATAATAAACATTTTAGTGATAATTAGTTACTCGAGAGTATTGTAAGAATGACCGCACATGGGCCAATCAATGTTCTATGTTAGGAGATGTGGTTTCTGCACTTAGTCCTTTAAGTGAACCATTGTACGTGGGACCTGGCGGCCATCATTCCAACCAGCCCACCTCCTTCCAGAAGCAGATTAGGGCTCTCAGTCCGCTCAGAACATTTAAATGTCACATTATTTTTTTTTTTTTTTAAACCTTGCCCCACACTAAGATTTCTCTTGTATCATGGGTGCGTTTACAGACACAAATCTCACAAACAAATGCCCAGACCCGAAACAACCATCTGTAGGCCATACAAATTTTTGTTCCGTGTGGGAATCAAACCCACGACCCGTAGCGCAGAAGCCAATCGCTTAGCCACTGCACCAAACGTGTCGTCAAAATTTGCGAGTGATTTCGGTGCGCCAAGGGTTGTTTCTTGTATTCGGGTCACCCCTGTGTATTCCAGGAGCATGTGTGCGACCGTTTCTTCGGCCCCCATACATGCTCTGCATAGAGGGCTGTCCGTTATGGCTATTGTGTATGGGCCAATCAATAACATGATACATAGTTGATCACTATTTGTTTGGAGCTGCAGTTACGCAGTTAGTTGGTGTATGGCCTGCAGCTAAAAACATTTGATGATCAACTGTGTCTTGAGCAACTTATTGGGCCATATTATGCAGTCAGCTTTAGTGCTTGAACACAAAAAATGACAGTAATTTGAAAAAAACTAGAATGTTATAGTAAAACGTTTTTGTATTTTCAGCACACTTTTCATTGTAACAGTTAGAGTTTTACGAACTTTATTTCTGTATAGACACAAAGCAGGCTCGTTAAACGTTGTATTAGTGTCACCATACGGCGTGAGCGCCAATTCACTCGATGAATGTCAATTATAGGGCACACTGCCCTACTTTTTGAAGGTAATAATATAGTTAGACGATAGAAACTCACGAAAAACTCACGGTAAAAGAGACATTAACTTTCTTTTCTGCATTTCCACGATGTAACGGTCAGCCGTAATATAACAATACCTACATAAATACAATAGGCAGCATACGAATTCCACGTGGAAGGGCCCAAATGCTCTCTCAACTTAAGCATTTCGTAGAAAAAGACTAAATACAGTAGTTATATGTTAAAAATGATCAAATAATAGAAACAATGACAATATTCAGTGAAAGAACCGCGCCAAAATTTTGGATTCCGCAATCGATGAGTAAGCAAGCGAAAGCAATAAACACAAAAAGTACTTACTTTTGTTGTTTCTCCTAAGTGATATGACAATTCTAACACGAAACTATTAGTAAATTCTTTGCAAAAAACCAATAAAACTTAGAACATGTACGCGTGTCGAGTGATTCCGTTTGCTTGCCGTTTTAAACAGATAAAAAAAAAATAACCAAGATGAACATGACAGTAACGTCAATTACCTGTCAAAAACGAAATGCCATTTATTTGTCTATGAAATTACTTTGGAATCACGCATTTGTCTATGGACCCGTTCCCGCGCTTATTTGAAACTAATAACAGCAACAAGAAATTACAAATTCCTTTCTATTGTAGAATTTCTGCGTAGCTATCTAAAGTGTTCCTACAGATGTGAGTGATAAAAGTATCTGTTCAAGTACTAAGTAAAACAACCAATTTACCCGTCATCAATTTTCCTAAATAGGTACATACAGCTGCAGCACTGCACACGGTCTACTTACATAAAAGTAGGTATAATAACATGGTACTTTAAAAAGTTTAAAACTATCTAAATTGATTGGTTGATTAAATATTAAGTGGATATTTCGCATTTTTAGTAAATTAATAACATCGATATACCTATCTAATTAATATCGGTGCAGCTTGCATCGTGTAATGACACAGGGTGGGAAGTTATCGACTTTTCCCCCGCCCCACCCATAGCGGTCACCCGCCCAATCAAACTTTAGTAAGGTCTGCTTATTATCGAGATACTTATCGATAAATTAATGTAATATTATGAAAACAAAAAACACAATTCTAACTTTAACCGTGTGGATGAATGAACTGGCATACGGTAATGTTCTCATTGAATATTCTGAATATTTTCTATGGAAGAGGACAGAAAATCACGTAAAAAAATACAGTTGAAATTGTGACCGGTTGCGTCCCGCGTGTCGTCCCAGGACGACACCGCCATTGTTTATCTATTGTGTTTATAATTATGTTGATTGAGAGGTACCTATTTTAATATCTTATGGACTCAACCCCTTTCTTACAAATATCCAAACAATCAATTATTAAGTCTTCATAGTCAGCGCAATTAATCTTCTACGCACCTAAGCACCACCTAGCTATACTTAGTCACAGTTTACAAGCTATCGATAAAACAGTTTTCCCTAACGGCAGCACTAGGCACCCACCAATTCATTTTCCCACTTTCCCTCAGTTTGTCTGCAACGGGTGGACCGGCAGCTCGTGTCCTCACACCGACTTCTTCGCGAACCAATTACAACCCTTTATTGACATACCTATCACGCGAAATCTAAATAAAAAGTTTGTCTGTACCTACCATTTAAAAAAAATGTGACAAAAGACTGTATTTTTGATGCGAAGAGGTGCGAAATACCATAGGTGAGTATTGTTTTGTATATTACCTACGTTATCGCTTATAGTTGATTTTCGTATCTAAGGGCGAAAGCTTACAAAGATTTACGATGCTTTGTAACGCATTTTTAATTTTAGTTAGTATATTTTAAAAGCTTTTTTTTAAAGCCTAGTTAATTAGGTACAATGAAGTGGGGTAAAGTACCTGTATAGATTAAGGTCAGTCATTGAACCCTTAACTTTTATATACGTAGAGTTCCATAAACTACTCGTTCAGTAATCATAAAAGGCCATTTCTTTAATTGATACCCATTCTATTTGATATTATAATTTCTCTATTGTCATCAGAGTAACCATGTTGCCATTTAATTACTCGAATGACCTTTAGTGAAGGTATTCGTGCCTACTGTCATTAGTCCTTATTTGTTAGTCAATGTTTTATCATTAGCCTGCCTTAAAGCACAGCTTAAAGTTTATTCCGAGTTTATTCATTAGTACCTATGATAAAAAAATCAAGTACGAGCGGAATAGCATTTTTTTAGAGAACTCTTGGGAATCTCATTGGGATCCAGTTTTTGTATATTTAGGGTCCCGTACCCAAAGGGTAAAACGGGACCCTATTACTAAGACTCCGCTGTCCGTCCGTCTGTCACCAGGCTGTATCTCATGAACCGTGATAGTTAGATAGTTGAAATTTTCATAGATGATGTACTTATTTCTGTTGCCGCTATAACAATAAATACTAAAAAACAGAATAGATAATGGTACGGAACCCTTCGTGCGCGAGTCCGACTCGCACTTGGCCGGTTTTTTATTATTTGCTAAAAATAGTGCCACAGCAATACGTTCACAATTTCAACTGGACCTCTTACGGCTGCCGAGATTCTCTTGTAAAAGGCTGGCAGATAGCGTTGGCTTAGGGTAAGGAACCCTAAAAAATATCTTACCTAAAGTATTATGTATCCATCAGTAGGTATGACAAAACCCAACACGCTTGGTAGTAGTATTAATTACACTATGTTCACATGTAGTTGGACTAATGCCCTTTCTGCAATCATCGATTCAAATGATCTAGACAAATTCATATGTAAGAAACATTATGCCTTTGTCTTTTTAAATATTACCCCCCATTCCCGCTTTACCTATTCTCATCACTGCGTTGGAAAATGAACACCATGTTGTAGGTTACGGTAAAGTTAAGCAATACCTTCCTAGGAAGACGAAATAGATATGTATTTAAATTATTTAACATTCTCAATCTCAATGATTGAGTACGACATGATCACTCAGTATTACCTTGGTGGTATCTATACGGTCCGCTGGCTAGCGACCACCCTCACACTAAAGCCAAATAGCTTACTGTGTTTCGTCGTGTTTATGTGAGAGCCAGAGAGGTAGGTATAGGGAAAATCCACTATATCTCAGTTACTTGGATTTCTATGCTGCATCTTAATCTGTCTGGGCTTACCATCAGGTGCGACTAGGGTTGCCATCCGTCCGGATTTGTCCGGACATGTCCGGACTTCTAGACTTTTGTCCGGACTTTGTCCGCCTCTTTAATTTGTCCGGATTTTTTGGCTCAGTTGGAATACGAGTAATAAAACTTACATAAGTAATAATTATCAAATAAGTCTTTAATCTTTATTAACTTCTCATTCATCTAAAAACAAGATACTTATCTTCTTTAGCAATCAACTTAACGAGATCAAACAATAAATGTTCGTATGTTTGCATTTTGAGACTAAAATGTCCGGACTTTTATTGAAATGTCAGGCTTTTTGTCAGGACTTTTCAAATTTCTAAATGGTAACCCTAGGTGCGACTAGGGTTAAACGCGATCAAGCCAAATATTAAAAAAAAAACAATTACCTACTTAAAATAAAATGTTGTTGTAGTTACTCACTTAATTTGGTTTTCCAAAATAATTACGTAATGAAGGCCAGCCTTCATTAGGTAAGTTCTTGTCTCCGGAGACAAGAGTATATTACTAACTAAAGCCTGATTTACACAGGGTAAGTAACTGACTCCAAACTTGAGACAAGTCAGTGCTGACCCGATATTTACCTAGTGTAAATTGATTTGGAGTTAGTACAGCGCTGTCGCGATCAATTTACACTAGGCCTAACGTTACTGGATATTTTTCTTGGCTTAGCCACTTTGCTCGTAACAACTTATTTATTTTGATTTTGGTAGAGTCGTTTTATGGGAAATAAATAAATACATTTATTTCCCATATGTGCCCTGTCTGGTGTAGTGCCGGACTTAAAGAATAGCACTATCCCATCTCTTCCCGTGAGTGTCGTAAAAGGCGACTAAGGGATTCTCTAGACGATGGGCAGCAGCGTTCTTTGAGTACTTTAACAACCATACTGCGATCGCCATCCCGCCTGCAAAGCGTGGCGATTACGGCAACCCCCCCCCCCCCCCCCATTGGGGGAGGCTAATGTCCAGCAATGGACGTCTTTCGGCTGAATGATGATGATGTGCCTTGTATCGTCTTTTTCTCTCATGTCGATCGAGCTATTTGAGAAGAGCTTATGCCGTGGTGAAAAGATTAGCCAGTCAGCAAGGTTAGTGACGAGACCTACTCCGAAAATCGAACTACGACGTTTCGGCTTACGGATCGCACGTTTTCTAACCGACCCGAGATCGATTCGATTTTCACGATTTAATATTTTGTCTTTCGCCGCGCTCACCCTTCTCCCAAATGTTAATTGACATCTAGTAGTTCGTTGTTTGACAATACGTTAATCGTATAGTTATAAAATAATAATAATAATAAAAGTTTATTACGGAACCATAACACAAGACTAAGTACAACAAGTAAAACGATGATAGCTGCAAAAGTATAAACTGTAGCGCAGCTATCAAATATAAGTTCGTTGTTTTCTTTCGATCCGAAACTTCAACGCTTTCTTACTTAGGTAACTAACTTTATTCGTTTTTCAAAGTAGGCCCCCTGTGCTGATAGTCGTGGTCTAGCTGGGTGGGTCCACGTTAATAAGAAATGGTTAAACTAGATTTAATCACTAACCCCCTTATTACAAAAGATGGTTTAAACCAAGACTAAGGTAAATCCAGGTTTAAAATATACCCATCACTTTCAAGAAAGTGAGACAAGATTATGTCATATAACAAAACGAGACGGGGCTATTTTAAGACCTAGGTTTTTCTTAAACCATCTTTTGTAAAATGGAGGTAAAAGTTCGGATTAGTAAATTGTGCAGGCAAAATTTTCAGGCTGTATGGAATGGAACCCAAACATCAACTGTTTATTAATACGACAATTAGCTTAGCTTAAACTCAAAACCCATTAAATTATCTACCCATGTTTCGCAGAATCCAAAACAAAGGTAACAAATATATCCACCATAATTCCAGTACATCGTCGGTCGAAATTACCTGTATTATGTAAACTAGATAACAACGCACAATAAAAGGGGTGCAAACCACAATTTGCGAACATTACCCATACGATTCACAAACCTATATTATGTTTATACGTGAATAGGTACGGTTAACGTGGACATTAAATTTTATGAGTCAATTTATGAGGGTATTTACGAAAGACAGACTGAAAGAGGTGATAGTCCAACGGGGCGATAATCTATACTTATTATAACTAAGAAATAAAATGAATTGTATGTTGCAGAAAGAGCATATTAGTCGATGTTGGCTGCAGAACGGGCATGAGTCCAAATAAAATAACTTTATTTTTCTAGAGAACCAACGGTTATTTCTAGAATCTTTTAAAACCATTTTAGCTAATGACATACATGTGTACAAATACGTGTGTTAATTCAAATTAAACGAAATTGTTCAAATAAAAAAACAGAGTTTTTACACTATTTTCACAAGTAGTTGGACTAATGAAAAAAACCCTGTCTGCAATCATCAATTCAAATGATCTAGACAAATTACTGTATACAAGGTTAGTCGGAAAGGGGGTACTAATCCGAAGCCCACTTATAGTATCGCTGATGACTGTTTGAAAGCAAGTGTTAAAATTTCAAAATTCGATTTTTTTTTTCCAAATAAAATTATTTTTATTTTAGTTTTTTCAAAAATTCTTCATCCCTGCTTTAGTTACAAATTCAGAAAATGGTGCTTCTAATTCATGACCCCAAATAAGACCTAAAATGTAAACACAGCTGATCGTAACTGGGGATAGATAGATTTTAGAGATTTTTTTTTAAGATTTTTGAACATCTGTTTCTCTTAAACTATTGACTTTTGGGAAATGTTGTAGAACAAAAGTTATTCATTATTGTGTGTACTTTAACACCCTTTCGGATTAGTACCCCCTTTCTGACTAACCTTGTATAAGAAAAATGTTTTTTTTACATTCAAAAAGACTATTAAGCACAATGGTGCTTAATAGTCTTTTTGAAAGTAACCCAACCCCCAATGCCCACTTTACCTATTCTTATCACTGCATTGAAAAATTAACACAATGCTCTATGCGTAGGTAGGTGATTGCATTAAAGTTAAGCAATACCTACCTAGGAAAACTAAATATCAATTTAAATTACTTAACATTCTCAAACACAACGATTGAGTACGACATGATCACTCAATAGTGGTAGGATCTATATGGTCCGCCTGGATAGCTACCACCCTCAAATTAAAGTCCGGTAGAGTCCGTTTAGAAAGAGAACCGTCATACCTATGGATATGAGGGCGTCGCATTGTTTAACTACCGTGTATGTATTATTGGCAACACAAAAACGGTAATAGTTAATACGGCTATAGTAAACCAGTTATACAAAATTTGACACGTTAACGCGTTTGTAGTGAACATTATAATTATGTAATTTAATGCAATCTTAATGTTAGTTCCTTTTTACGCCACGACGGTTCTCTTTTCGAACAGACTCTACCAAGCAGTTTACTGTGTTTATGTGAGAGAAAGAGAGGTATAGGGTAATCCCTCTATATTATCTGTGTTACTTAAATTCGTGTGCTCGTGTGCTCCATCTTATACCCTGTCTCGCTTATCATCAGATGCGGCTAGGGTCAAACACGACCAAGTCAAATAATAATAATAAAAAAGGGGTGTTGACTCAGCAGTCATTGTGCCGATAGTCGTTACGGGTACGGCCAATGGTTTAATAGCCAAGAGCCTCGACCAACATCTAAAGAGGCTCTCGTTGGGCGGCTGGATCAAGGGCCTGATACAGAAAGCGGTACTTCTGGATACGGTGCGTATTGTTAGGAAGTTCCTCTCTCTGAGGCCCTGACCACCGGTAGCTTGGACCCTGTTCCCAATGCCGGTGGGCTACTATATTTTTATATTTTGAAATGTTTTTTTTTTGTATTTAAATATTTTAAAATGTTTTTTTATATGTGATGTAAATGAATAAAAAATAATAAAACCTAACACTCGCAGTTTGCAACTTTTTTCGGATCTGTTAGAATGATATAGGTACCTAAATAAAAATAGGACGTTGTAAAACTTACCACCGACTCACACTTGGCCAGCTTTTCCTTACCTACATGTTTTGGCGTTAGGGAAAAGGGACGAATATTTCGTGGGCGTGCCAAGAATGCCAAAATCAGCACTTCGGAATAAGTGGGTTATGAATGTAAGAGATTAACTTTGACCTAGTAAAACCGTAAAGCGTGATTACCCCTGTAATAAAGTTAAGCCATTTTATCAGACTTATTTTCGCGTGTTTGACCTAAAATCATATTGTCATTGTAAAAAAATATATATAAATTCTTGTCGCGCCTCTACCCTCTACATAAAACATTTATGTTTTTTTCTGAACTGTAAACGTGTCACACGCAAATATATGGGATTAGTGTGAATATTTCCAACGAATTTTATATTCACGACGCTTCGGTTGTGGTTTCGTAAGCTTTATTTACCTAAAGTTCTTTACACATAGTCAAATGTAAGCTCTTTAAAAATAATACGCAAGCAACATTTGGATGTCCTGTATTTTTTCTATTTTGAGTGGCATATAAACATGACATAAACATTAAACATGCGATTACAGCAAGCGCGAGTGCTTTGCTATTATCCATTGTCTATCTCCAGTCTTCAACAGATCTTCACAAAATGGGACCACCTTAGGAGAATACTCTTTGAAACAAAAAAGAATCATTAACATCGGTTCACAATAATGGCGACGATGTCGCTGAAGAAACAAAGTTTTCGGAAGTCGGTTAATTGATCAAAATTCAATAAAAAAGCCTTTTCCGTAAAAAAAACAGAAGCATTTTTTTCTGTACGACGAGACTGCTTGATTTTGTAAACCATACTTACCTACTTAACAAAAACTTTTCTGTTGTAAATGTCCAGTAATCCTCTAAAACTAGCGGTTTCCGAGCCTCGTACTGTTTATGACTACTATTCTGACCTTTGTCCCTCACCCGACTCTAACATCTCACCCGGAACGATAAACAGCAGTTTTATTATGAGTACTTATTCCCTTTGTTTAGAAAGAAATGAGTAAATACAGACGACGAGGGATACGTAAATATTCCTTTGCGATTTGTTCGCAAGAAAAGATACTAATTGTTCTTTTTTTTCTCAGGTGAGGAGAACAGTCTCCTCGGCGACCAGATGATCAGTTTCAGTGTTATCGGGAGCGAGAGAAGGCCACGAAAATTGCTCCCCACGGCAGTCCAGCGCGCGCGTACATCGCCTACCACAAGCTCGGGGCAGGCATGGAGGCCCAGACCGCCACGCCGCAAACCGAGTGCGAATGTGGTGTGCACCCCTCAGTCTTCTACCTGCTGGCCACCTTGCTTCTCACCAGGTGAGTTTGACGTTTCAAATTATTTTTCATTGTCATGGCCCGATCTCTTAGCTTAGATACTCTCACTGATTGTAACTTAGGGTTAGGATTTTCAGTTGCACCTTGTGGTGCGACTACGTTTAATAGGCTGTGTACATTCCACAAAGCTATGTATGTGAGTTTAAGGAAATACATGATGTATCAACTAGGTATCATATCTCCAAAACTCTACAATCAAGTTTTTTGACTTGCAAACACCTTCATTTCATTATAATCTAATCGGAATCCAGGTACCCAGGCTCATCTAGACTATCTAGTCCATTATAGTAACTCATAGATTCTCGTCCCTAATATGGGTATATTAAGTTTACGACTTCATATATCTAAAGTTATGGCTGACCCTCCAAAACGTATTTACACATAATACCTACTGGTAAATATATTAAGGCGCAGTTTACGTACGACCACAGAAGGGTGGAATATTCCCACAACGCATGTTTTGTTGTACTCGTAGGAACATTTATTAAACCAATATTTTTATTTCACTGAGTGAATTGTCTAGCTCAGCTTGTACTTAGTTTCTACTTAGAATTGCAAATACTATTTGCCTATTCAACAAATCAATTTTGGTCTGTTTTCATAAACAATACACATTCATTGACTAGAAGGCAGGTACCGAACCTACAAAGCCTTCATAATGTTAAAACGGTCGCATGATTCGAACCAATTTGATGTAGATCTCCATCGGATTGGCCCATAAAAATGTGTTTATCGAATATCAACATCATTTCGCTGACATTTATTAGTGTCGCTACCAGATCGCAGATTAATATGGCCTATAAACAACGTCAAATCCCGAAACACGAGCTAATTGCGAAATGTAGCTTAAGAGGCAATATTCATCTTGTAACAAGCGACGCGCTAAAATTGCCACTCGACGCCGCGCCGCCGCGCCGCGCCGCTGTCACGGAAATTTAATATATTTCATAAAACTTGAACGGACGAATAAAAACGACGAGTTTTCTAGAAAGTTCAACCTTCAAAAATAGCGAAAACTTAGATAGACTTTGATAAAATTGGAGCTTTAAGCCACGCTTACCCTTTCCGCTTTTCCTGATAGCGGATTACAAATAAAAGTCCGTAAGCTCTTAAAGCCTGAAATTGATTGCAACGATTATTTAAATTCGATATCGAATTATATCGCTCATGAATTTGAAACGGCTTTGTTTCGGTGAAGACCCTTGTAAAACATTACTCAATTCATAAAATATATTATGGCATTAAGTTTAAATGTCCCATTACAGAGTCTAAAGTCGTTTTACTAAACCTAATTTAAATAAATTATTCAAACTACGAGTACTACTCGAGAATAAAGTACACTTTAACTTATTTTGTTTATATAGGTATACTTTTGTCGCAGGAAAATGACGATACCAGGGATTTTCCAAAATCCCTACCGATACTACGAAGTCACGGATGATGTCGAATATTCTAACCGTTCACCTCATTCTACTGAAAACGTCTAGTGATTTGACAAAATTCTAAACTATTTTCGGGGATTTTATGTTGATTCATTAAGTAGACTGATTCTAGTAAGATGTGAGATTTCGCAAAATCCCTGAGACATGTATTATTAACTAAGGATAAAATATGTATAATTCTAAAAACAATTACAATATCGGCCGTTGATTCTTTTTTGGTTCCAAAAACAAACATTTATTATGTACATACTTTCATTTGTATTTATTATTAATTAGCTACGTACGTAGATCTTGAATACGATAATTAATAAATAAACACATTGTTTATGTAGCTGCTGGACTGTTTATTTATATGGAATTACTCGTTGTGAGGAGATTTTTATTTACGAAATGGAACTCCCTGCGAAGGTAAATATTACAAAGAATAAACTAGCGTTACCTAGGTATAGGTATACTATAACAGAAAATACGACTTTTATATCATACTAACTGTGCCCTCGCGGCTCCGCCCGCGTAAGAAGTTTTTCGGATTTTTGATTACGTCAGAAACCTTCGCGCAAATGCCAACAACAACGGTACCAAATTTTAAGTCAATCCATTCGACTACTTTTCGAGTTTTGCGGACACAAACATACGGAAGCCGAATTTTTATATATAAAGATTACGAGTCAATTATTCTTTAGATAGTATTATGCCAAATAGAGTTTATTGTATGTATGTATACAGGGTGTAAACGAATTCGTGTAATTCCTTCAAACTGCGTGATCTACTGGTGACACTGATTGACCCTAATATAGGTTTTTTCAGAAACAACATTTTTTTTTCCAAAAAACTAGACATGGTATTTTGTATCTGAGTAATTTTAGCGTCCCGAGGTAACTGCACTACTTGGAGCGATATCGCGCTAGTCGTGCCCGTCAGCCATGTCACCATGCTTTCATTCATTTAAGCATGGCATCGAAATTTTTTGTCACAAAAAATAAACATTAGGATTTTTTTTTGTTTTTTTTTCTATTTAAATCCCATGCGGAGTTAATCTATACCTTTAATAGACTATGTAGTGTGAAGGAATTACACGAATTTGTTAACAGCCTGTATAAATTAGTTTTTTTAAATTCCATCCTAGGTTTAGGTTTAGTTGAGCATTATATATCTTTACACGTATACTATCAGCATTATCTTTTTGTAGCCATAAAAACTATGCTGAAGGTTAAACAAATAATTAGGTAAGCATACCTTTATTTTATTGTGTTTGTGAAACTTGAGGTTTTCGGTTTCAATTTCATAAGCATTTAGCTCAGTTAAAACTAAGTTACCCACATTGTTACCTTACTTTGCGTTAACGTAAATAAAACCCTTTCACGCCTAAGCGGCTAACGACAAACATTCAAGAGGAAAAACCTCGAACGCAAAGATTTTCCTTTTACGAAAACCACTAGGGCAACGCCTATTTACATACATTTTGTACCCACTCATCCTCAATGGAACAAATGAATTGACATAATCGTAAATTCTATACAATAAATAAGCTTATAAAAGGAGCAATGGGTGCTCCCCCTCCCCCCACTATCTGCTCCTTTCACAAGCTTTTACGCACGGGTGACTTTTGTCGCCGTGACTATTTCATCACTCTTAGGGCCTTTTTACTGTCATGCGGGTTCGTGCCCGCATGCGTGCGTCACCCGCACCCGTGGCGCCTGAATTTCACCTTTTCATACATGTATTTATTGTGATGCGTGAAACACGCACGAAAAGGTGAAGTGCGTGCGCCACGCATGCGGGCGACGCACGCACGCGGGCACAAATCCGCATGACAGTAAAAAGGCCCTTAGGACCCTTTTCCTATCATACGTATTTTCGCCCGCGCGTGGATCTTGTCCGCATGCGGGTGATAGCAGCTCCTGGCCACACGTAGGACAAAGATTTCGTTTACCACTGCAGTGTTGTGCGTGTCGCCAGTGACTAAACTCGTACACAAAGATGAACGTTAAAAAAGTAATCATGCGTACTATGACCATACGTGCGACCCGCGTCACAGTAAAAACAACACTGAAGGCAGAAGAACGCCGCCCGCATCCGGTTAGCACGCGGTAATCCGCGTTCCACGCGCGTGCTGCCCGCATGATAGAAAAAATATGTATGAAATGATAGGATACGGGCAGCCTGCACGCGGACCAGAACCGCGGGCGAAAATACGCATAACAGGAAAAGGGCCCTTATAAAATGGCGCACGGGTGGCTTTTGCCACCGTGAAAATCTTGTCACTCTTTCAAGTCCATCGGTATATGTGTTACGACATGATAACTGGGTGCATCTCCATACATACTTACTTTTAGATTTTATAAGAGTGATGAAATTGTCACGGTGACAAAAGTCACCCGTGCGCGCTAGCTCTTACTGTTACTAAGTATATTACTAAGCAATTTACTTGGAGGAAAAGCATCTGCTTCGATATGAAAGGACAGAGAATATGAAACTGGTTAATAATACGACCAATGGTCAATAAGGGGGAAATATACTTTTAGGAATTCGGGAAAACTTTCCACAATGCAGTATTGTTTACCAAGGGTCCTCAGAGTCATAATATGTACAGTCGGCGATCTACTAAGAACAAAATATTTCGGCAGTAAGTTATCGACTTCTTAAAGAGAAACACATACGTTTTAGAAAAATGTTTATAGTGCCCTTAATATTAAACAGGTACAAAATAAAAGTACGTACCTACCTACTAAATATGAAATGAAATGATATTTATTTCTGTAAATAAATCTGTTACAGACACTTTTACAAGTCAATGTAATATTTTTTTAAGACTAGATGGCACCGGCATTTCCTATCTGATTAGCTCTGAGAAGAAAAGCCGAAACAAACTCAGAGGTCAAAGGTATCTTTTAAAGTCCAGACATTGTAATATAAAACTAAAACTATGTGAGTGTAACAATGTAGGGCAATGTCTGGAATGGCCTTTTGAGGAAAGAGCCATAGCAGGTTTGAGTTGACCTGTCCTAACTGACGGCACGCATGCATCAGCCATCGTGTAGCTCAACCTTATTATATTTTCTTCGAATCATTAATCTTGTCTGGATGTTGATGCATGGCACTGAATAATTATCATCGGCTACATTATATTCCCGTAATCGATTCTGAAAGTTTCGCGATCGACCGGTCGATGAGCACCCCTGCCTTAAAAAGAGACCGCAAGGCAGATTGTGGTTTTTAGTCGACCCTTAATACCGAATACATAATCATTTTGAACGAAGAAAACCAGTTAAGTAAACTAAAAGAGATAGCTAATTAAGTCATTTTCGACAACAATAGATATGATATTACGTTTTCGTTACACCTGACGCACGAACTATTTCATCGTCTCTAGGGAATATTCGGTCCAGTTCCTAACAATAAATTACCTACACCTTTCTAGTTTCAAACATTCCCATATTGTCCCACCGATTCTCAAATAATAACAAAACTGAAGGTAGAATTTCGAAATCGTAGGCAGGATGTGCCGCATTTTACCGCGAACCTTATGGGTGTGATAATATCAGAAGTGTAAATCATTTCTGAATAAAAATAAGGAGAAAAAACGCACAATACAATGTTATAATCTAAATCCTTTTGCCAGGGATAACATTTACACACGCGTAAGTACAGTCAACAAAAGAGTAGGTACTTTAAGGTCCACAGGCAAACAACGGAAACTACGCAGGAAATTGTCATTGCAATTGTGTGCGTAATAACTTTTTAAACGCAAAAATCGCTCAGACAAGCGATGGCGAAAACTTGGTTACTCATCACACGCATATCTGTTAAACGACGAAATTACGAATGTAATTAGTTACCTGTATACCTACTTCATTGTATATACGCAACATTAATAGTCTGGTAAAATAACGTGTTGTTTGGTAATACGATGGGACAGAGTCAACATTGCATATGTAAACAGGATAGAACAAAAGACATGAAACTAACGCTAACGCCAAATTGACAGTATCAACATATTGACCGAACGTGCCTACCAACGAAACTCGATAGGAAATCATAACTATGGAGAAAAAAAACTATGTAATACTGAAAGAACAGATATTCTGCTTACCTGTACAGGATAATGCAGGCCATAGCCAAGTTTTAATGCTCAAAATCAATATGTTAGACAGTTTGTTGGTCATCAGAGCCCAGTTGCATAGTAACTACACAGCGTGGTAATCGTATAGTAAATAGCTTTGCCGTTCTGAAACAGAATTTCAGCGTTTTGAACGACGAACGTCGAAGCTTCGGACCGAAACAAAACAATGAACTTATAAATATCCGATCAAAATATTGTCAAACAACGAAATACTAGATGTCAATTAACATTTGGGAGCAGGATGAAAGACTTTCGAGGTTGGAAAACGTGCGATCCGTCAGCCGAAACTTCGTAGTTTGATTTTCGGATTAGGCCCCCTGTTCCTCACTTCAGAGAGGCAGTTATTTTACGCGTACTATACACTTCTTATGGTATGTCTATACCAGTGCGCTTTCATGTTCATTTTGCGCTTTCAATTTGTCTTGCGTCAAGCGCATGCAATATTGATTGCCATATGACGCATCCAGCTTATTGTCTACACCGGTGCGCCTCAGTCAGTCGTCAGTCGACATATAATGGACGAATTATTATTATTTAACAGGCATGCGCTATTGCATGCGGTATGGCGCTTCACGCATGCTTCAGACGAAGACGCAAGATGAACATGATAGCGCACTGGTGTATATGTCGTGGCCAGATCATAGAATTGATCACTTCATGATGTGGCCGACCATTTCATGAAATGGTTGTATTTCATGAAATGGCCAATGCCCGCTGGCCACATCATGATATGGCCTGGCCAGATCAATGAATAATCAGCGTTTGACGATATGATCAGCTAAACGCATGGCCACTTCATGATATGGCCAAACATTAGTGATCATATCATAAAATTAGTTACATTATCTGCTGTTAGAGGCGCTGATATCGTATTGTTATTGTAATGCATCATGGCGGCGGACAATTATTCTGACAAAAAAGCTAATAATAATAAGTAAAGTAGGGTGACCACGCAACGAAAATTAATGGACTATTATTGGATTTCAAATTAATTGACTTCATGGTAATGGCGGATGAACTTTTCATAAAATTTCATTTGTTCGATTATTTATCTGGTTAACCTGTCAAACTACAGAACACAGCACAAAATATCGATGCACGTTACTGCGAAAGTTTACTATTTAGTATATTGAATCATTTGGGTTAGGTTAGGTTAGAACAGTGACTAATAACGCGCGAAGGCGAGCGAGCGAAGCGAGCGTGCCGCGGCAGCGGCCGCCGAGCGCCAGATCCCCTTAATTTTGGTGAATCAAGCTATTAAACTTTCGCAGTAACGTGCAACGATATTTTGTGCGTCGAAATTCCGCTCCTTTGCTTGCATGGTACGTGCTTCCTTTATTTGGATTTTTTATTAAACCTTTGATATCATGGAAACCCTACATTAATGATATGGCCAAACGTGGATGGCCATATCATTAAACGTTGACGTTTAAACGATATGGCCAATTTTAGTTGGCCATTTCATGAAATACAACCATTTCATGAAATGGCCGGCCACATCATGAAGTGATCAATTCTACGATATGGCCACGACATATACATAGCTTTATACCATCCCTAGATTCACACAATATTTTATGTATTGAGTACCTACATTCAGTATCGAAGTATGTAAGTAGCTACTTAGCATTCCACGTCAGCAACAACGCTTTTTCACTTACGGAATGATATAAAATCGATATGTTAAGTACTGTTTACGAGAATTTAATGGTCGTCATTTGCACGTTCCCACTCTGTCAGCAAACAGTAAATTGACTCATTTTCTTCGATTGGCTCACACAAATTGCTTGGCAAGGTAAGTGGCTGAGACGTGTCATGTTTTTCTTCAAACAGAACATAGAAAGTTCAGTATCTTATTATTATAAAAGATCTTATTTCTATGCTAATCAAAAGTTTCGTAATTAATGTTACAAACTATTCAACAGTACTTTGTTTGCGTTTTCATGATTCGAGTATTGGAAAGTACGTAATACAGACAACAATGGTTTCACAAATGATTTATCTATTTTATTTATTATGCAAATAACGGTTATTTACCTTTATAATTAGATACATATTTTATACAATGTGTCCTTTCATGGACTAGCGATATTCTAGGTACTTATATAACAACTATTCTAGTACACAAATACACTAGTGTCGGGAACTTCATGGAGTGAGCGCCATCTGTTGTCCGCCACCTAACTAACCGTGACGTCAACATCGGACCACCACTGCCCGTTGGAGGGAGGAGACCGGCTCGCTCGGTGCGCCCGGGGGATTGTTTCTTGGACCGTACGACGGAACACTCGTCTAGAGTATTCTGTGTAGATCAGCTGAAGAAGTCTGACCTTTTATATCTGACTAGCTTGTCCTTATTTTATGATCTTGTAATAACTTGTAATAATTATCTAAAGTATTATATTGTGATCTAGTTCATGTTACTAACACTAACCCAAATACAAGTACTCTCAGTGATGGAGAGTCTATGTTGGTTTTATTTACTACATTTACCTTGCTCACAATCCTGACATACCAATATTAGCGATAACTGTAATGATAGAATCACTCCTTAACGATCAAATTGTAGTGTCGCTAACACTATACACTAGGGTCCTATCCACTTCCATTTTTTTGTTGAGATATTCTGTACGTGTGTACGAAAAAGTTATATCTCTCAAAGTTTTGGTCTTACTGGGATAAATGTGAAAAATTTAAGATATTTAATGACTGCCAAAACGGGTTTCGCAAAAATAGATCCACAACGTTAGCAGTATATAAGTACATCCAAGAAGCTTTAAACATAATTAATAATAAACAATATGCAATAGGAATATTACTTGATATGACGAAGGCCTACGACAAAGTGCAATTTCAAACCCTGTTAAATAAATTATACGGTATAGGAATACGTGGAAAAGCCTACGACTGGTTTGTATCATATCTAGAAAGTAGAGAGCAATTGGTTGAGGTAGAATTCTATAATAAAAAAACAAAAGAAGCACAGCTCAAAAGATCAGATGTCAGATCAGTACAAGCTTCAATTCCCCAGGGAAGCGTTATAGGATGTCTCCTATTCCTGATCTACATAAACGACCTTCCCAAAACCATAGAAGAGCCCTGTGTTTTATTTGCGGATGATATTTCAATCCTCACCTCATGTCAAACAAATGTAAATCTAAATGAAAAATTAAATAACATTTTTAATAATATAATTAATTGGATGAATGATCATAATCTCGAAATAAATTTTACAAAAACCAAATTAATAACATTCCATCCACGCCAAAAAAATCAAATAAATATAAATTTCACAATTAATAAAATTAAATTAGAAACAGTTAATGAATTCACCCTCTTAGGTTTGACAATAAAGTCCCCGTCGCGAGAAGCTATAAATTTTGTAAACACACATTCAGGGGTTCGCAACATTTGGAACAAATAAAAAAACAGTTTTGTAATGATTTTTATTTTCATATAATGGTTTTTATTGTATTTATATAATAATAAATAATAATCTACGAAAACAACACAAACAAACTGAAACGCATTCAAAACTCAAATGACAGCATTGACAACGTCAGTGTGAACTTACTTCAAAATGGCGGGCCAAATGTTGACGTTCCATGAGTCAGACACGTTCCGGTACCACAAAACATTAGACGATAGCGCTTTATATCGCTAAAATATAACCCGACTAAGTGAAATTGCTCGTTAGTTTCGTATTACACGTATGTAACTTTGAGTTGATTGAATTTGGGATTATTTGTTGTTGATTGAATTGTCGCTACGTAACTTTGTAGAAGTTCTTTATTTACAAAATTTATAGCTTCTCGTGACGGGGACTTTAGATACAAATATTAATTGGAAATCGCACGTATGTAAACTGAATTCAAAAATCTCAAAATTTTCATATGCCCTCCGGGAAATTAAAAAGACTACCAATCTACAAACCGCAATAGTCACATAATTATGCATATGCCCATGCTTGGTTCACTTATGGTATCATTGTATGGGGAAATAGCACGGACGCTTCTTCCGTATTTATCCTACAAAAACGTCTTATAAGAATAATAACGAACATACAACAAACAGATAGTTGCAAACCATACTTTAAAGAACACAAAATCCTCACCTTGATTAGTATTTATATTTTGGAATTGTGTAAATTGGTGCGAAAATATCCTGATACATACAAAACACGAGGAGATATACAAACAAGCCATTCGTTACGTCATAAGAACAGACTAAATTTACCTCAGTCCCATCTTAAAATGCACTCTTCTAGTCCTTATTCTATGTCAATTAAAATATATAATAAATTACCAGAGTGCTTAAAACAAATA
Source organism: Amphipyra tragopoginis (assembly GCA_905220435.1). Lineage (NCBI taxonomy): Eukaryota > Metazoa > Arthropoda > Insecta > Lepidoptera > Noctuidae > Amphipyra > Amphipyra tragopoginis. The sequence goes on from HG991994.1 coordinate 21,845,303, forward strand.
GAAAAAACAAATATATTTTTAAGCAAAGCAAAACAATTTTTAATTAATAAAAGCTATTACTCATTAGACGAATTTTTAAATGATAAAATTTAACTGACTAATTTGAGTAGAAGAATACCAAACTATTTCTGGTATTGCCTTTTCACTATTATTGTATATTAAATAAAAAATAAATTATAAAATAAATATATAAGTAATGACATTAATGTTAACTTGATGATTGAACAATGGAAATAAATGTTACATAATTATAATATGCACCCAATAAGACGGAAATACAATAATATTACAAATTATAAATACTTAAAATAAATAAATGAGTGATAAAACCAAATATAATAATAATAATAAATAATTAATTTAAATAAAAAGCAATGATATAAATACAATAAAATAATCTACCTAATTTCCAATTTACTTTAGTCTTAAGAAATTAAACAGTCTAAATAAAAAATAATAAAAAAAAAAAACACCTAATAAATAAAATAAAACTGGAATATAATAACATTACAAATTATAATTAGATAGACTAAATAAACGAATTACATAAACGTAAGAATAAACTATACAATAATATATATGGAAAAATGGATAAAAGCGCTCTTCCTCTCGCCACCCTATCTTATAATTTTGCTGTGCCCGACAGGGTCCATAATTGTTTCTTTTTAAATATATTTTACCACCTGTATATGTACATTATGGATTGCAATAAAGAATTTGAATTGAATTGAAAAAAAAAAATAGACTTATTCGGAGGGCCAGAATATTGTCTATCGTTTACATTACGATACAATGGGTTCACATTTTCATAACTTTATGATAGAGAATATCTCAACAAAAAAGCAAAATGGCTGCCAAATAGCGGGGAAGTGGATTGGACCCTAGTGTGTAGTGTATTTGTGTACTAGAATAGTTGCAATATAAGTACCTAGAATATCGCTTGTCCATAACCGGACACATTGGTGCCGATTCTGTTACGGACAAACTAAACTTAATTTAGACTACGGCCATCTTTTTCACTCTAATAAAATAAGAAAGAGACATTTAAGTAAATAAGAGCTGTCAAATTTAGTTGAACTAAAAGTTTCATACAAAGAACAATGGACACTTTGGACTAGGAAAAAACAGAGATTGTTCCCGAGATGAAACTGTCACCAATATATTAATGCATTGTTAGTGTATTTATTGGATATCTTATTTTATTCTTATTTTTAAAAGACGGGGAAATATAGATAATCTTATTTTTAAAATACTATTTTATTTATCAGAACGCTGTATAAAATATCTAACTTCGAACGCATCCGTAATTACTTACGTTACTAGAGAAGTCCATGCTTTTTCTAGTCTATTATGATTTTATTTCATAAATCGAAATAAAATCCCAGGCAACGTCAACCGTATAAACTCACATCAATATTATACTAAGCTTAGCCACTAATAGAATTTGATGTTACTTCGTGGTAAATTGTTTTAATCAAGCCATGAATAAGATAAAAAACTAATGATTTTACATCTAAAAATCGATACTGTCATAAATCGATTGATTACGTCCCTCCCTATTCTTGACAAGTAAAAATAAATTGACGGTTTTCTGTAGCTATAATCTGTGGTTTTCTGCGCTGACCGTGTCCATGGTAACCATGTCGTTGTAGTTTCGGCGACGACTGTGTTCTCCTCGCTTATTGTTACAATATTCTTTGGTGTTCTGTGCGATTTTATATTATTTTCCCTTTTTTTATATTTTTGCATTGCTTACAGACTCCGATTGATCTTCTACTCTTGTTGACTTGGCATTCGTTTAATGGACTTGGAATTGCATGACGTTTTGAATCTGTTAATGGAAGTGGCAAAATATCTTGTCTCTCCGACCTTTTAAAAATATATTGAAGGCTGTACTTATTTATGTTTATGTAGGCGAATGAAACGACATTATGTTTCATCAAGTTACGTTTTGTTAGATTTTACTAGTCCAAGCATGTTAGCCGAGTGATCATTGTTCTTTAGACATTTAAAATGTGTTGACTAAAAACATGGTGAAGTTCAAGGCGTAAACTAATTTGACATCTCTAACTTAGTTGTTGTCCATCACCGTCCTTTTCTCGCGCTGTCTGTTAGTAAAAGATAGCAATTCTCTAATTTTAGTTTAGTTGGTGAACAAGAGAATCGGCACCATTGTATACTTTGCAAATAACGGTTATTTACCTTCATAATTAGATACATATTTTATAGATACCTAGTCTGCCTTGTTGGTCTAGTAGTCACAAGTGCGACAGCTGAGCGTGAGGTCCTCGGTCGGTCAAAGTGTTTTTCGTTTCTCAGTAGTCAGTAGTTTGGATTTGTGCCCGGTTGATGGCAATAGGCTCGCCTCTTGTTACATGTGACTGAAACATAACGGCGAAATGAGGGTGTACTATTCACCTCTGCCCAATCCTTCGGGGAATACAGGCGTGATGTTGTGTTATGTAATTAGATACAAAAACGTCGCATTGTTATTCTTATAAATTCCTGTATGTGTCTCCTTTGCTCACGGCTTTATTCGCTTGGTTTATTTATTTTTTGGATAATTCTTTGGAAGGACTTTTTCAGGGCTTAAAAATTGATTGTCACTCTTGTGCTTGTCCTATGCAAAATTTCATAGAAAATCTGTAAACAGTTTGGATACTAACACTATCCGAACAAACTCACATTAATTTTCTAGTTTCAGACACAAAAAACGACTTGAAAGTTTATAGTAGCGCGTAGTGACATTGACCGCCCACAAAATTCATAACGACAGCACTATCAATTACAAACAAAATGGCTCTGAATAAACAAAGCACCGGCGAAGCCTACCATTAGCATTGTTAATGTAGGAAAGACCATTACTAAGCTTTTATAATACTGTAAGTACGAGAATAAAGGAACTGAAATTCATACTGTTATATGTGCTTCTATCCTATTAACAATGACAAGTGACACAATTAATTGTGTTGCCAGCTTAAGTAGGTAACTTGAACAGATCTGTCTGTATAAGTAACACCCTTTGTGAACCTATCTTACATTTAAATAGCGCTGACGTAACACAAGTCGACCATTTTCCTTTTAAATCCGTGATTGAAATTAAATGAGTTTCTTATCCCTGTCCGTCGAAAAATTTATTGTTGTGTCTCATTTTGGTAAACTTAAGACTCTTTAGATTATCTGATTGTTTTTTGTTCTGATAATGGGCCTTTTTCATTAACGTTTTAATTAATGATCCTAAGAGAAAAAAGACAGTGAAATATACTCAGAGCAATAACGCAATAACTAACCAAGTAACAACAAGCTTGATTGTGATTGCAGATGTCCACTTAGGACTCTTTTTTTATTAAATAGGTAGGTATTATTTACCTCTAAAATTGTAATAGGTTTTTTTGTATCTTAGACTGGAAGATGACACCAACATAGTTAGGAAAAGGCTAGGCAGAAGCAAGTATTACATAGATAGTTGAGAAATATTTGAAAGTCTGCTTACATAATTATTATAAGTAGGTACACCATGTCTCCCATAAAGTTTCTATAGATAGTTAAGTATATAAACAGATGAATAATCTCTAAATATTGTAAATTGAAGTCACTTTTCGCGTTTACCTGTTTGTCCGCTTACTTCATACAAACTACTCTAAAGATTTTGATGCGGTTTTCATTTAAGCTATAAAACTTACACAGGCGACGGCAGGGCGGGTCGATATATGTAATAATTATATTTAATGTAAAAAAAATATAACGTTATTATAAGGACCCAATAGAAACGTATTCGTAAACTTGTGTATTTTATTTATAGTCCTAAACCAGGCTTTGCTGAAACGTTCTCAGCGTGAAACTTTAGTGCTTTTACGTGTTAGGTCTGTAGTTCAATATATTATTAAATTTTATGTGGTAAACAGCTATTCCGTATCGAATCCGTTTTCTCTCGTGTTTACAACCTCACCAGCCCAAATTTCTCGGATTTTATGCCGAACATTAGTTGTAGGGATACAAAAGAGAAGTTTAGAAGGCCGTGAAGCTCGTGAATATCCGAAATTCGGGGTTTTTTACGGACGTCAATGTAAAATTCTGCTTTTTCAATGATGCGGCAAACACAAACGTATCCATGTGAAACGACACTGAAATACTCGTATTGGTACGAAAACTATGCCTTTTATATGAAGAAAACTATGTATATCTATTGTACAGACTACAAAAGGTGTCACTGCGAAATTAACAGGGACGATTGCCATCAAAAGAAGACGACATGAAAAATTATTGAATTCATCAGAGAAGCGTTTGGAAAATCACAATACGTTTAAGAAACAGAACATGTTTACCTACTTTACCGCTCGTTTATTTCAAACCCTTAAATAAGAGTACCTGTATATCTATATATAGATGGTAAATACCTATAAAGTCTAGACGATGTCTTTGACGTGGCGAACCTTTTGCGTCCTTTCGAGGGTTTCAATTTCAAATTCACTTTGTCTGCGTTTACGTTCCCTTGAGGAGTTATCCAGAGATGCTAAGACAATCCTTAATCGAGTGTCAATCATGAAGACGAGCTATAGACATTGAAAAATAGGCATATTGACAGCATCAATAAATTAATAATAAATTAATAATAATAATAATAAATTTTATTTCTCTCTCCACAAAGGTTATCTTCATATGCAAAACTTAAAAAATAACAAAAAAAAATGCACAGGTCATATAAAGCTCCTTTGCGAGAGACTGGAGTCCGTACTAGGGAAACCCTGTGTTACGGATCACCAGTTAATTGTAAATCTAATTAGACCGCCAGTTAGAGTTTTGAAAAATAATGGACACGTATTTTTTCTTTTGTTAAATCTATGAATATTTGGAACGATAAAACGCATCAAAACTCGAGAGCGGGGCTTGTGACGTCACAAGCAAGTAAAAATTTTACTTGCTTGTGACGTTTTACCAATTTTAAAAGTGTCGTATTTTCGTCAATTTTGGTTTACGTAACAAAAGAAAAAATACGGGTCAAATATTTTTTGATAATCTAACTGACGGACTAATTAGATTTTTTCAGTCGAATACCCTAAGGCGTGTTATTAGTTTATTAAACTTTCTTCAATGTAATGTTAAGTTTACGACATTTTCTAAGCCCTTTTTGCTAGTAGGTCTTTGTAAATAAGGTCACGAACTCATTAGTGCGGTGGATCACGTAATCTGCGAAGATTTGAGTGAGTTTCATTATTCTTCCTTACTACAGTTAGTAGGTACATCGTCGATACTATCGCGTTCGAAAAGATATTGCCTTTCAACCATTTTATTTGGATGTCTATAAATGTTTTGAAATAACATGATATCTTGCTTGTATTCTCCGAAGTGTTGGACAGAGGTGTATAGTACACACCCTCATTTTGCCGCTACGTTTAAGTCTCATGTAAAGGCTCCTACACACAATGCCGCCGGCTTTGTCGCCGGCATTGCCGCGCGGCATGCCGGCGGGTGTTTAACCAAGTCGCCTGGTATATTAACGCCTATTGACTTACACCCGCGCGGCAATAAGCCGGAGGTAAAGCCGGCGGCATGTGTGTAGAAGCCATAATAGGGGGCGAGTCTATTGCCATCAACCGAGCACAAATCCAGACTGCGGAGTGATACTGAGAAATTCCACATGGAAAAACCCAATAACAATTTGCACGACCTGGGGATCGAACCCACGTTCCCAAATCAGCAGTCGCGCTTGCAATCAACGAGCCAGTTTTTTTTTCAAATACAATATTTAAATTGAGAAATTCTAATTCAGATGTATTCTAGAGACGTGTTCTCTCAGTCGAAAACCGTGATCTTATTGAACAAAATTGAATATTATCCTTATTTGGGTCATACCAAATAACACAGGACTAGTGACCAATACCCAGTGACCTTTTCCCTAATAATGTTTCTATTGGACATTCAATGCCACAAGTTTTCTTTTCAGAGTGCCACATATACGCTCATTGGTGTCTTTAAGTGCGAAGTATCAAAGTTAGAGACATTTAGCCCATTCGGCCCATCCGCAGCTAAAATTGGCAACAATAACATAACGCTGAGAATAATCGTGATGAATGGCGGCAGGGCTCTAGACCAGACGCTTTGGCGCCTCGCCCGACAATCGATGGAGCACCCATCCCACAGTACCTACTAAATGAAGTTAACAGAATAAAGACATTATAAAACCGATAATTTATTTATTACGACGACGAATACATACAAAATTCGAATTAATATTTATGTAATCTGTACTTAAATTGATTTGAGTTGCCATCCATATTTATTAATTGATTTAAATTCCTTTTATCGTGCCGAAATATTACTGAAACGGTTTTGAGTACCGAATATTCTTAATGAGCAAATTCTAATGGCCGATTCATATGTTTTATGGAGCGTTATTGGTTAAAATTAAAAATCTTGTATCTTTACCAATAATGAAGCAAAGACCATGAGCTTTGCATAGAAGAACCTCCCATATATTAGTAGCTATCGCACTTAAAATTAGCTCACGAGTCTATTTAAATGGTAATTTTGACAATAAAAAAATGCTACCATTGGTAGCAAACGTAGTAAACAAACGAATCGTTTTTGGCTATAGGAACCAGGCATAAATGGTTTTTCTGATATCTACTCTACAGGGTGTTAACGATTTCGTGTAATTCCTTAAAACCACATGATCTACTACTGATGTAGATTGGCCCCGCACGGGAATTAGCCTGATTAAAAATAAAAAAAAAATCTTTTTTTTTCATGCGGTACCGGTAATTGATCATAAATCTAAACGACCTAATAAGAAATATCTAAGTAAAAAATAAGAAAAAAAAAATTTGCTAATATTTTTTCTTAATTGTGTGATCATTTCGATGCCACGCATAAATTAATGAAAGCACAGCAACACGGCTGGCGGGTACGACTAACGCGATATCGCTCTTTGCAGTCAGTTAATTCGGGGCTCTAAAATGACTCAGAAATAGAAAACCAAGTTTTTTTTATGAATTTTTTTTCAGTTGATTTTCAGAAATACCCATTTAGGGTTAATCTGTGTTACCAGTAGATCACGCGGTTTGAAGGAATTACACGAATTCGTTTACAGTCTGTATAAGTATTCATATTTTTTGGCTTCATGAACGAACCCAAATAAATATTTATTAATAATGGTAATTTTTCTACACAACCGCGCTCTACAAATTATATCGACCTTCGAACTTCCTACAAAAATTAGTCTCAGTAATCAATCCAAGTCGTGTACAGTGTACTGTATCTACTATTACTATCGATTTGTGAGGTATATTATACTTTATTTAATTTCAAAAGCATTTAGGTAAGTTATTTGTGCGGTATATTATACTTTATTTAATTTCAAAAGTATTTAGGTAAGTTATGTTAGAACATTAGGTATATGAAGACATAGACGTTGGGCGATCCAACGCAATAGCGACACGGCAAAGGATTATTTGAAATCCTTTGGTCTAAGCGTAACTACATAGGTATGCGCATTTCTCTCAGCTAGTCACTTGCACGTCCTATTACAGCGTCCATGCTTCGAAACTACGACATTCTTGTCGAAGTTTCGAAGCGCATACCTACTTATAGTGAAATCACGAAGTGTCCAGATCTGGAACGAATTTAATCCCCCAGGGTGCCGTTTCACGTACCGCCGATACGAAACATTCTGACGCCACCTGAGACTTTCTATAACCACTGTGACCAGTCTTTTCTAATTGAATGTTTCTGTATGCATATTAAATCCTAAGATAGAAAAATACTTTTACGATCGCTCATCAGAATAATAAATCATATTTGAAGCGATCCCTTTATAACAAAAAACATTGATGTGTACATATCAAATATGCCAAAAAAACGATCCTAAAATTGATTTGAGACGAAATGGAAAAATGTATTCAAATCCAGTGGACGAAATTGCCGTGCCTCAGTGATTTCTGTTTACGTGGCATTAAATTGCCTGTCGGGACGGCGCGGGTAATCCTGCACGAAAGGGTATACGTTCGCTCTGGTTTTACGAGCATAGTTCACCTGCATAAATCAAGTCTAAGGGAAACTTTGAAAACAAAAGGTTTAGCTACATTGAAACGGCAACGAATAACTTTGTCTTCATTCGAATATATATTTCGAAGTAACAAAACCGAACGGAACACCTTTTACGTTTCAAATAGTACTTTATCGGGCCTGCGTAACACTCGGAATAATGGCTTTCAACAACAATTTTCGTTCTATTGTTGTATGAGTATTTGAATGGGTGAATTTATTTTCAGAGGATCTCAAAGGTTTATAGTCTTTGGAAGTCTAATAAATATTCAGTTGAAGTGCTCGTCGCTGTATTAATTACCACGGTCTTCCTAATTGCCGCGCAAGATTAACGTCTTGCATGATTGACCGTTTTTAACGCTTGTCCCGAAAATAACAGTCATTCCAGATAGTCAAAAGCTCGAAACTTTGACAATCGTCACACAACATAGAATATACAAGGTCAGTCAGAAAGGGGGTATTAATCCGAAAGGGTGTTAAAGTACATATAATAATGAATAACTTTTGTACTACAACTTTTCCCAAAACTCAATAGTTTAAGAGAAACAGTTGTTCAAAAATCTCAAAAAAAAAACTCTAAAATCTATCTATTATCCCCAGTTATGATCAGCTGTGTTTACATTTTGGGTAATATTTGGGGTCATGAATTAGAAACACCATTTTCTGAAAGAATTTTTGAAAAAACTAAAATAAAAATCATTTTATTTGGAAAAAATATATATCGAATTTTGAAATTATAACACTTGCTTTCAAACATTCATCAGCGATACTATAAGTGGGCTTCGGATTAGTACCCCCTTTCCGACTAATCTTGTATATGGATATGTTATGTGACACATCTTCAAGTTATCGGGTTGAAGGACTTGCAGGTTTCAAAGAAAGTCGGTCCGTGTAAAATCTGAACCAAAAAACAGCCCCATCTGAGCCAATCCATTACATTCAGTCAAAGACTATGTAGATTTATACTTCGGTCATACTGAAAGCTTCGGGATTCTGAAAAAGTAAAACACGTATAATGTTTATATTGTATTCACTGTTTTTCAAACTATTCTCCCTGACAATTTATTCACTTTTTCATTCTTTGAAACCACTCTACTCGCTGTCGTTTTTGAACTTCCACTAACTTATGCGGTATATCCATCTCCAACAAAGCATCCAAACGTGCAGGTGTAAGTGCAAAATGTTTTGCACTTGGCTCATGCTAATGTTCAACGTTGTACGAATTTGCTGACATGTAAGTTTTTATCGGATTGAATTAGTTGTCGTTCAGCATCAATGTTAGTTTCAGTTACCGAAGTTTCAGTAAGTTTCAGGAAGTGAAGCACTGTCGCTGAGCAGCTTCCTGTTGTTGACTTAAAATCGTACAAAATCATACCTATCGAAATCTCGACTTAAATCCATCGTTTGGTAAACACGCAATTTTCAAGGGTGCTACAAAGAAAAAACTTGAAATGCCAGGTAAAAATAATAATATATTCTACAGCCAGAGTTCCATTTTCAAAAATAGAAATTACTTTTTGAATATCTTTAACGCAAGTGGCCAGTTTTAGAAACTTTCAGTATGGCCCGGCCCCACACGTATTAGTAACATAAAAACTTTATTAATAAAACAAATTAAATGTAAGCTAGGTATATGCTGTAAGATGTAAGCAAACCAATGCATACAACTTTTCATAATTAGGAGCACTATCGTAGTGAGAAAAAATTCGCTGAAATAGTAAATATTTAATACCGTAGAGAAAATAACGGCCTTATTACTAAATCAAATGTGTTTCTGCTTACAAATTCCTTTCCTTGACTATTTCTCTTTACTCTTCAGGAAATGGCCATAATATTTCAGCTATGAATATTAATGAGTATGTCGTTTATATATTTCAAGGAGCCATAAATAAAATAACGTACACACTTTTCCCGAGGCACGATATATGACACGATGCTTATTAAGATAACAATAGCAATATGTTTCAATGGCGTTCACAAAAAACAAAGTTCATGCCCTTTAGTCGTAAATATAATAATCTTTCTTGTTTGTTTTAACTTTATGGCGAATAAAGTCCCGTCTTACATAGTGGCAGGTAGTTATAATATACAGGGCGTCTCTCGCCTTTGCCACATGGAGGGGAAGTACCTTAAATACTGTAGATAGAAAAAAATGCTGAATGAAGACTTCATTTTTATTTTAAAAATAATACGAACTGCATTCAAAAAGTTTTAAATAATCACTTGTCTGAACCGGGAATCGAACCTGCTAAATGTGAAAACAAAAAAAAACTGCAATTTTATTGTACTAATTGAAAGGCTCGATCAGATACATTTATTTCTTCTAGATAACATAGCGTCTAAAATAAAAGGAACACCATGAAATTTAACATATGGCAAAGTCGTGGAACGCCGTGTATATATAGCCCCAAGAAGTGTATCTTGTAATGCCCGCAGCTCGAGGACTCACTTGACTTTTATGAAACAAAAAGGCATTTCTACACGATCCTGACCAAAACAATTAGTATTGTTAAACTTTTGCTACTCGTTTTTCTATATTGAGACTCAACAACAAGAAGAATAAGATATAAGAACCAAAAATATTTCTTCTTCGCAATGTGATACACAAGTGTTGTCCGAAATATTGTTCCGATGATACGTGCCCACATAACAAAGCAGAATAATATTTCACTCTTTATGCCTTGACCTTACGAAATCACAAATATCTACCCTCACAATGGTAAGAAATACCCAATAGCTTATTTCTTTCTACTCACTTATTTCGTTGTATTTTCAACCGACTTCAAATGAAGGAGGTTCTTCTGAATTCGTCTGAATGTGTTTTTTTTTTATGTTTGTTAGAGCAATTACGCACTGCATCCGATCCGAATCCGTGAAAATACGGATATAAAAAACTCAGACCGAATTCGGATATTGCTTTACGCACTGCATCCGATCCGAATCCGTGAAAATACCGATCTAGAGTAGGTAAAAATCTCGGACCGAATTCGGATATCGCTTACGCACTTGTCCGATCTCTGATCCAAATTCAAACATTCAGGGGCCATTTTGGCGTATCCATTTGGCGTCCGATTTGAATCCGAGGTAATGCGAAAGCGTTCATACAAACAGTACTATGGCTACTTCCGTCCGTCAATTGTCTTCCGAATTAGAAACTCACGGATGACGGATAGAAATCGGATGCCGGATGCCGGATGTAGTGCGTGAACTACCATACAAATAGTTCTATGGCTACTTCGGAACGTATTTTCACGGATTCGGATCGGATGCAGTGCGTAACCGCTCTTACGCAATAACGCAGTGTTATCGTCGCATCGTTGCGCTTGCCAAAACCCACAAAATATGTGCACGCTGTAAAAATCTGACGTGTGCACGAAAAATACAAAAAAAAAGTACATTTTGAGCTAATGAAATAACACAAAAAAAAATGTATTACATTATAAAACAAAGAGGTTTTGCTAGCGTTTTGAATTTTTAGATTTCTCTTAAACTTATTAGTTACCAGATTAAACAGCCCGCTTCCTGAAAAGTTGATAAAATCCACGGCAAGCCCACCGACGATATATAACATTACTCCAGACACATTAATTAAAATCACGTGAGGTATTAAATCACTCAACAACAGTATAATATCTATTTGGTGAAATAGTTAATCTTTGTTACATGTTAGACAATTTGATGCGCAGACACCTCACGATCCTAGATAATCGGGGTAATCTAATTCCCTTCACGTAGACATGTAATCTGGGTTGTTTATGTACCAAGGTACGTCTCGTATAAATAATAGTAAGCTTTATAAGGTCTTACTTTAGTAGTACACCATATTTTGCATAGCGCCTTAGTAAACGCTGAAGATAATGTAGGTGTTACTATTAATGAAATCAGTTGTATGTTTTTTGTCATAATTTTTAATAATTCAATGATTTCATTTCTTACGGGTTTATTGAGTTGGAATAAACATCCGTCTATCTACCAAGAAAATGGCCCCGCGCTCATTGATAGATAGCGTGCACGGATGTTATTACAAGTAAAAGAACCAGTAGATTGATGGATTCATAAAATTATAATTTTAACAGAAAATACTATCAGTTTTTTTATATAGGTACGAATGTACATCATATTTAACATTTACAAGGGCGCGATGCAGAATAATAAAATTATTAAAATAAAACCTTATCTTTGCTTAAGACTGCACTTGCGTTAGTAGAGACCCGCGAGTGCCCCGACCTCGCTTCATTCTTCTAAGAATATCACTGTGTTTGACCGTCCATTCAACTTAGCTTACTTTCACCCGCTGAAAAAATAAAAGTGAGTTATGGCAACTTTTTCGGTCCCGAGTTAGTTCTATCATTACATTTGTAGTCACGGTATTATCGTATTATAATTGTTTTGTTTTATTGTATGGTGGTACATAAGGCGGTCTTAATGCCATAAAGCATTTTTTGCCAGTCAACCTGCGGGTCAAAGAGAGCAATAATATCGTTATCATTTTCTTAATATTTCAATTATTCAAAGAAAGATGAGTTCTGACATAGAGGTCATTTCGTAAATAGTAGCCGTAATGGTATGTCTACACCAGTGCGCTTTCATGTTCATCTTGCGCTTTCAACTTTCAATACCTCTTACGTCAAGCGCATGCAATATTGATTGCCATAAGACGCGTGCAGCTTATCGTCTACACCGGTGCGCCTCGGTCAGTCGTCAGTCGTCGACATACAATGGACGGATTAGCGTGCGCTAGGGGCATGCGCCTTTGTCGAACTAGTATTAAGGCAAGCGCTATTGCATGCATTATGGCGCTTCACGCATGCCTCAGACGAAGACGCAAGATGAACATGAAAGCACACTGGTGTAGACATAGCTTAAGGAGACTGCTGTCGAAAAAACGTAAACGACATCAACACAAAACGTAAAATAGCTAGTTTTTGTATTTTTAAAATAAGTGATATTTCTATAATAACGATTTGTAGAAAAACCCCAGGACTCACTCTACTTTGAAAAGGCTGTAGATGGTAATGTGGAGATTTTCTGCAACGCTACTCAAAGTTCTGACAGCGGTTTTCATTTTCCTGTGCGACACAGCGAGCACGTAGTCACGCTGAAAATTTCATATTATGTAACATCGGCGAAACGTTGAAGTAAGATCGGTGAAACGTTGCCAGCAAAGTTTAAAGAAACTCTCAACTGAAGGAAGTTTGCAAAGACATTTATGACGAAGTAGCGCTATCGGTTTTTACTACCTTTGCATATGGGTCTACTTTGTTCGATTGTACCAACTTCAAATGTTGGAGTAAAACTGTTTCGATTTTTTGTTTCTCTAGTTTTTCCTGTTTGTTTTTCGTCTTTAGCGTTTGAGGCGATCTTTCTTATTCCCTTCACTTTACTATCTTTGGCATCCGTTTTGGAGACGTGAATAATAGCAAAACAGGTAGTTTTTTTAAATGTCTTTCTGTTCTATCCCACTGCTGGGCAAAGGCTTCTCCATGTACTCTTTTCCTGCGCCACCTCAAACCAGCCCTCGCGGTACGTGTCTAGGTCATCTCGCCACCTCTTACTGGACCGACCTCGGCGGCTTAAAATTAACTTAGAGCCATTACGCACTGTCGACTGGTCGCCGGAGACTTGATCGACGGCGACTATGACTTTCTATAGATTAAATAGGTGTTTACGCACTTGGTCGCCGGTCGCCCGTGCGTCTATGCTTAAGTTTTGGTCGAAGAGAGACCAAGTCTCCGGCGATCAGTCGATATTAATCCGACAAAAACTTAAAATATAAATCTAGTGCGGTTATTACAAAATTGTTTTTAATAGGAACAAGAAAGAAATACAATAAGATAATCTTTTTTTATGGATGGTAAATCATCCTCGGACTCCTTTCGCTCTGGGCGGAGCGGAAGGGAGTGTCAGACTCTGACTAAAACCCATCCGTGTTCCTCCTAATGCCCTTTGCGTTCCAGGACCGCGGTAACTCTTTCGAACAAATTCCGCAACCCTGGCAGACAATATGATACCATAATAGTATTATTAACTATGCAAGAACAAGGGATCCTTCATCATAGTTGATTAATATTCGTCTGTTCATGCCTCGCCGTCGCGTCGCAGAGACAAGACTTCGGGAGCTGAAGAGTCAGTGTGAATTAAGATGTAATCTATGAAACTTATACTCTGCGCTATATTATTCGGATTATGCCACAAGGGATGAAAACAATAATTGAAATGTCAGAAGTAAGTCAGTCTCAGTCTGTTCCACATTTATTTTCCATTGTGGGTGCTTAATGTATTATACTTGTAAGTTTTCTATGAATCCGTATCTCACCCCATAATTTTTTGTAATAACATCAACAAATAAACGTATATCCATCCATTTGGAAACACATCGAACAAGTATAGAAAGCACATTAAAAGTAGTACATAATGACTGGAAAACTAGTAATTTGGATAGCTATGTTGTATCAATATTGGTATCGCTATTACCGATTTAGTGAATGAAATATCAAGTAATTACATTCAAAGTACACTGCAACATTGAACTATAGAGATTGTAGCAACAAATATTGGTTTAATAAATGGTATAACTTAAATGATTAGTAAACTGTGGTAATGGCTTCGAATTAATCGATGCTTCGTTATAATTGGGTATGAATTTGTGGTTGAAGGTCTATTTCATTTCAAAGTAGATTCCAATGAAAGATTAAATTGCGCATGAATATTATGTACTGTGATGAAGGGAATGAATGGTCCTCCTCATAATTTCGTTCTATTGCGAGATACTTGTTAAAATATGTATTACATGTACTATAAGATACACATTAGAAAGGAAGAAAGAAAAATGCGTTTATTGGCATTACAGCTAAAATACACCATAAAACTAAAAAAAAACAGATAGCAATGATTGTAATGCCAAAAGAGCCTCAGCTCAGCTTAATGTCAGATGATAACACTAGGTGTACCACCTGACGCTGATTTTCAGCTGCAACCCACGAGTCCCATACGCTAGAATAATAAACACATAAAATTGTGTGTCCGTTTTTAATATTAAAAGAATAACTTAAAGGTGATTGATAACTCATAACACAAAATAGCTCATAAAAAAATCAAAAAAATTGTGACAGACATGGGTGTGTGTGTGTGTGTTGTGTTGAAAAATAAAAAAAACTATAAGTTGTAAAATACCCAATATCGGTGTATTTTTACTATCATTAATAACTAGTTGACTCGACAAACGTTGCCCTGTCCAAATTTCCATAATTTACGCATATCCATTGTTCGCATCGTGAGTTATGGTCCTGACTTCATGCAAAAATCCCAAGGAAAAAATTAATTTCGTATTCGGATGGGACGCTTATTTTCCCAATTTAATTTTTATATTCTTATTTTTGTTGCTATTGTTTTTATTTCAACTGTTTGTTATTTTTGGTTGTTATTTGCGTCACGTCAAATAAAGTTTTCTTTTTTCCTTTCTACAAGGTTAGTCAGAAAGGGGGTACTAATCCGAAAGGGTGTTAAAGTACCCATGATAATGAGTAACTTTTGTTCTACAACTTTCCCCAAAAGTTAATAGTTTAAGAGAAATAGCTGTTCAAAAATTACAAAAAAAATATGCTAAAATCTATCTATCCTCAGCTATGATCAGCTGTTTTTACATTTTAGGTCATATTTGGGGTCATGAATTAGAAGCACCATTTTCTGAATTTGTAACTAAAGCAGGGATGAAGAATTTTTGAAAAAACTAAAATTAAAATCATTTGTATTTGGAAAAAAAAAACGAATTTTGAAATTTTAACACTTGCTTTCAAACAGTCATCAGCGATACTTTATGTGGGCTTCGGATTAGTACCCCCTTTCTGACTAACCTTGTATATACAAATATGACGGCGATTCTGGTGTGCTGCCAAATAAAAAGTTATCGTTATTACACGAACTATTCGTAAAAATTGAGTTCAGCATTTTCCGCTAGCAGCTTTTATCAATTTTGATGCAGTGCCGAATTATCGACCTACATACAAAAGTGCACGTATCAACGCATAATAATTATTTTGACTGGAAAGAACAAAGGTCGTGATGAAAATGCTGAAGGCTTTAATATGTTAAAAAAGGAGAATAGGCAGATCTGCCCCACCCCCCCAATAATATTAAGACACTTGATAATGGAAAGCTCTAATTTATTATTACGACTCGACTCAATTAAATAATTATACGACATCGGAGTTATCTTATTATGTTAATTAATTGTCTTTCAATCATAGTTCCAAGGAATAATTCAGCATTAATTTATTCTTACTGCTGCCTCGTTGGTCGCAAGCGCGACTGCTAAGCGTGAGGTCCTGGATTCGATCACCAAGTCAGGCAAAGTGTTATTTGGTTTTTCCGTGTGGAATTTCTCAGTAGCAGCCCGGAGTCTGGATTTGTGCCCGGTCGATGGCAATAGGCTCGCCCCCTAATACATGGGACGTAAACATAACGGCGAAATGTGGGTGTACCATACACCTCTGCTAACCCTTCGGAGAATACAGGCGTGAGTTTATGTTTTTTTACGTAATTTATTCTTTATTATTTTACTTATCTGCAGTTAAAAATTAAAAGCCATTTCAACACGTAACAGTGCAGGGAAAGGGAGAGTATCGATTAATAACTCATCTTTGAAATCTGCGGAAACCAAAATCGTAAATAACAAAGTATGAACATCAAACTATCATGTATTTAATCATATTAAGGATGATATACATCCCGAACGCAGTATCAAAGACAACTCATATATTATATTTCGATCTGACACAGTTTATCATTACAACAGCGCCAAAAGTGCCATCAGGCCTAACTAATATGTCTAGCTCAAATTTCGCATCCCTCTCACGTCTTTAATATTAAGGCACAATGTTTTAATGCGTTGAATTCACAAACAAGTTAAATTGCGCAAGTGCTTGTTTACACTGAAAGCAAGTTTTGTTAAGACTTGTTTTACACGTACCATGACCACACCACAACAACAACACGCGGGTACTAATTTGTATGAAAATGAATCAAAGTCAAAGTTTTTTTATTTCAAGTAGACCAACTTACAGGTGCTTTTAAAACGTCAAAATTAGCTGCACGGTTCCAAAAGGTAGGTCTCATGGAGAAGAACCGGCAAGAAAGTCCATGGATACTCTTTTTAAATAATAGATCATGACAATTTCACTACAGTATCATGAGAAACATACATACATAGAGCACGAAACTTATATACGGCACTGAAACGTGGTCGCTCACAATGGGCCTCATAAGAAGGCTCAAAGTCACTCAAAAGGCCATGGAGAGGGCTATGCTCGGAGTTACCCTGCGTGATCATATCAGAAATGATGAGATCCGCAGGAGAACCAAGGTAACCGACACAGCTCGAAGCATCGCCAAACTAAAGTGGCAGTGGGCGGGGCACATTGCTCGCAGAACGGATGGCCGATGGGGCCGAAAGGTTCTGGAGTGGCGACCGCGTACCGGAAGACGCAGCGTGGGTAGGCCTCCCACAAGGTGGACCGATGATCTAGTGAAGGTCGCGGGAATCCGTTGGATGCGAGAGTGGATCCGTTGGATGTGGCAATGCTTGGGGGAGGCCTATATCCAGCAGTGGACGTCTTTCGGCTGAATGATGATGATGATCGTGAGAAAAATAGAATTAGAATAATGCAGGTTAATGTAAGAAATAAACTCATATAAAAATACCAACCACAACGCAACCACCAGCGACACCGCGCACTAGTGGCCGGCCACCTCGCAACGACAACGAACTCCAAGAAGCTGCAGCGTCACTATTTACACGTAACCACTGTGATGTGGTGTGGTTCTGGTACGTGTGAATTCTCTCTAAAACCTTAACGTGCAGCTTGCGGCAAGTCAGGCAAGTCGATAAAACTTCCCGACGTCAACTTGCTGCGGGTGTGTCCGCAGTGCAGGTCGGTTGCACAAGTAATCTTGCGTAATATAACTTGCTAGTACAACGCTTAACGATCCAGGCAGTATAAACATAGCACTATATCTAAATCTTGAAGTTCTCTATAAACAGAATGGACGTTTCTACTCAAGATGCTTTATAGCTCTTTTGCCCCAGGGCTATGAAATATGCACTCGTTCCCGCTACAAAGTTTCGTGAACGTAAGTTCTGTACTGGTAAAGTTAACTGAATTTCCGAATCGAAATATCTTTTGAAAGTTTGACCTTGTTGTCTTGATAAAATTTTCTTTTGTGTCATAAAGAATTTTTAGTCATACAACGACTTTTTTGTGTCACATTACATTATTTTCCCCCTGGGGACAAACCGAGCTCCACGTGTAGAACAGCGTAAAACATTCGATAATGTATAAAGTTCAAAGATAAAGTTCAAACTTCTAATACAGAGTAAACCTTCGAACAATTTTATCTTGATTAGAAATTCTTCAAACATAGAAAACTAATTCAAAACCTATAATTGCAAGAATTAACAAAATAAAAACATTTCTTTCACAAAGGGTGAGCAATTTCATTTGGCTGTTGAAAAATTGAGGCATTTCTCGAATCATCTATCTTCCAGACCCAGCCGCTGGTCTCGAACTAACGATATGTACCTACTTTTTGCAAGATGCAATAGTGATTGAAGACATAGCGTGTGCACGAAACCTTAAGCGATTCAAGCGATGCAATGAAAAGAATAATGCAACGCTGATCGCTCATGCTTCATCCACTTTAGATAAGCGATTCCGGCAATCTTGAAAAATTTTACAATGCATTTCAGTAATAGTTTTACTTTGAAGTCTCTTGATATAGGAGATTAGAATCAAAAGTTCACATATCGATATTCTGAAATCAGTCAGGAAACGGTGAGAACAAAACTTTTTAGCACACAATTTTGTGAGTTTTTTAGAACATGGAATTTTAATATGGGATGAACAGGTTTACTAGAATCAGTTTTCAGTTAATTTATAATGTAGGTACTTAGTATTTGTACACAAGAATTTCAAAAGAATTGATTTTACCATCATAAAAATATTTTACGGTAGGATATGTTTGGTTTTGAACGTAACATAAATATGGGTTTGATCGAAAATCTTTTGACAAATGGTTTATTTTATCTTTACTTTTTTATTATTTGCGCCGGAGTTTAATGTAAGGGTGGTAGCTAGCCAGGCAGACCGCAGATCCTACCACCAAGTAAGTATGTTGGGTTTTGTTGAATCTAAGAACACGCATCTATTCCCAGCGAGCGGTGAGGAAGTTTTTTGTTCTAGTCCGTTCCTACACAGGGATATAATTTTGAGTCGAAAAATTTAAAATATTTCACAATTATCAAAAGTGTATACACATATAAGCTTTTGATTCACGCCAACTTTGTTTTACAACACTAGAAATAAAGTATAATGGGCCTCAAGTCTCTCTCCCGCTAAACGATCTAGGTACCTACAGCAACGCCTATTACGATTTTCACCTCGCTCGTCCTCTCTTAGATCTTTCTTTAACTTTTTTTTGTTTTGCGTCGCTATTCTACTCGGGCTCAATCGATCGGTTGGGAAAAAATGTAGGTAACTGGTATCACTTTTTGTTAGTTTCTTATTCAGATCAGGATCTATTCCGTTCCTGATTAATGGCAATGGGCTTGATTTATGAGGGTTTACTTTCTCATCACCCGTACATACAAGGTTAGTCAGAAAGGGGGTACTAATCTGGAAGGGTGTTAAAGTACACATAATAATGAACAACTTTTGTTCTACAACTTTTCCCAAAACTCAATAGTTTAAGTAATTCCAGTCCCCCGCACGCCGCGATCGCGTACGGTTGTAGGTATGTCAACGCACCTGTGACCGCGACCAATATGGTTACACTCAGATATACCTACTTAACGAAATAATAATGTCGTTGTCAAATCAGTGCAATAACTTAGTGATAAACGAACTACTGTGCTTTCTACAATGTAAAATTGATGTTATGGACGAAATTAGTTTGGTGCAGATATGTGAATCTAACTTTAAGGAGGCTGATATTTCTACTGCTAAGACCATTCTCTTCGAAGCAGCCAATTGTCGTTCTACAAGGAAAGGGGACGGAAAAAACAAACGGTTACTACAAGATATTATTAAAGTTCTAAAAGAAACGGAGCCCGCTTCGCTGCCTACCTTCGTGGCGAAAGACCTACACCGTCTTCCTCCAGTTACATTTGACTACGTGGATGTAACGAGCTTACTTAAAGATATTTTAATACTTAAACAAAGCATCCACTGTGTTCAAACGGACTACGTAAAGTCCTCGGACTTATTTCAAATAAGGCAAGAGATAGAAAACGTCAAAACCATTCAACATCAGCAACAAAGCGAACAACATAATATTGGCGCAAATTTTTGCAACGGCTCATTTTCAAATACGGAAACCAAGCGCGTCTCAACAACGTCGCCTTCGCCGCAGCTAGCATCGACAAGCACGCATGCGCCGTGTGGCGCGCCGCCGCCGTCACCGTTGCCGTTCTTCACGCCTGCGCAGAGCGGCACCGCTGCGCCTCCCGCTGCTCCTATACACGAGCCGTGCCCCGCGCCCGCACCCCTCTCGGTCCCCGTGCACTCGTATGCGCCTGACCACGTGACCCCAACAGCTAATCGCACCGATAACGATAAAACTATCACTGCTAAACCTGCCGAACTGCCAAGGACTAATAAGAATCAGTACATGCGGCGAACTGACACCCCGTTACATGCGGCGAAAATAAAGAGTACCAATTTCGAGGAAGTTAATTTAGATAATAGTTTTACGACAGTCGTGAACAAGAAAAAGAAAAAGACATACATAGGCCACAAGAATTCCAATCAACAGGGAAAAGCCATATTGAACTCTAGCAAAATTAAGATAGTGCCCAAATTATCTTACATATATGCTTCCCGATTTGACAAACATACCACGGAAAACGACATTTGCGATTTTATTAAGGATTGCGGACACACGGTCGAAAAAGTTGAAAAACTTGTCCAATACAAAGAGACTGCATTTTCTTCATTTAAAGTTACTGTTAACCAAGACCAGGAAAGTATCTTCCTAAGCCCTGAGTTTTGGCCTTGTGGAGTGGAATACAGGAAGTATACGATTAAACGCAATTTTTTTAAGGAAGTAAACAATCCAAGACCGAATAACAATGAGAACTAGCATGGTCTCCTTTAACTGCAGATCTATAAAACGATGTGTGAACCATGTTACTGACCTCTGTGAAGAACACGACATTATTGCACTCCAGGAACATTGGCTATTACCGGATGACCTAGGTTATCTGGACAAAATTCATCCCGATTTTTCCAGTCAGGGAGTTTCAGCGATAGATACGACGACTGGCGTGTTAAAAGGAAGACCCTACGGGGGAGTAGCAATATTATGGAAAAAGTCGATATATTCCAACGTAAAACCAATCGACACGGGATCGACGCGCGTCGCGGCCGTGTGTATCCAACTCTCGGACGGCCGCAGCTTTATAGTAATGTCGGTATATATGCCTACGGAGGACGCGGACAATCTGCCTCTGTTTACGGAATGTTTGGGTGTTATAAATGCAGTCATTGAAACGAGTGATACAGAATCAGTATTAGTGCTCGGTGATTTTAATGCGGATGTCTCGCGTTCGGGTAGTTTATTCGGAGGTAAGATTCTGGAATTCTGTCACGACCAGAGCTGGATCTGTGCTGATCTTGCCTTACTTGGTTCATCTTCGAATTCATTTACATATCTAAGTGACGCGCATGGAACTACGAGCTGGTTAGATCACTGCATTGTAACTGAGGCCGGTTTAAATATTATTGACAATATTTATATTTCAAATGATGTATATTGGTCAGATCATTTCCCTATTATAATTAAATGTAATATTGATACGTTAATACCAAAGATAGTTAAGTCACATAGTAGCACAATTAATAAGGTGATATGGGGTGATAGAAATCCGGAACAAAAATGTAATTATGCAAACCTATGTTTTAAGTATTTAGATTCATGTGAGTGGCCCACCATTGCCTGTGAAGTAGATTCATGCAAAGATTGTCATCATCATAGTTTAATTGATACATATTATAATCAGATTGTAAATAGTATAACGAAAGCTGCAAAACACTCATATAGGGGCAAAACATATACTAACAAACAAAAACCAGTTATTGGGTGGAACTACCATGTAAAAGAGTGTCATACTATAGCTAGGCAGTATTATCAGTTGTGGAACTTTTGTGGACGCCCTACACAGGGTCAATTATACGATGATATGATACATAGCAAAAAGGTTTTTAAGAATAAAATAAGATGGTGTCAGTTGAACGAAACAAAAATAAAAATGGACATTATAGCCACGCATAGATATAATAAAGATTTCGGACATTTCTGGAAAGAAACCAACAAATTAAATTATAAGTCGAATAGGCCTATGTCTATTAACGGCAATCAAGACCCATCTAGTATAGCTAACTTGTTTGTTGATAAATTTAACCCTACACCTTTATCTCAGTCTGCCCGTTCCATTTCCGATAGTCACAGTGGACAAGTGAGTCGTGGGGCCCATGGTGGCTCGGAGACGCCATCGGTACAGTTACATGAGCGTAAAGAGTGCACTGCCACCGCTGCGCTGCACGTCACTGCGGAGGATGTGTTCAGGTGTGTCAAGGGCATGAAGCGCGGCAAATCTCCGGGCCACGATGGGCTCAGTGTCGAACACCTTCTATTTGCATCTGTATTACTTTTTGAGAAGCTGGCTTTGTTATTTAATTCATGTATTGATCATAGTTATTTACCAACAGATTTTATGAGAACTATTGTTGTTCCTATTATAAAAAACAGAACCGGTGACATATCCAGTTCATCGAACTACCGACCTATCTCCTTGGCCACTATATTTTCTAAAGTATTTGAAAACATAATTATAAAACATTTGAATGAAAAGAACATCCCGCTAAACAACGCTCAGTTTGGTTTCCGACGAGGCTCATCCACCGATCTAGCTATCTTTGCTTTAAAAAATACAGTTTACGAGTACTTAAATAGGAATACAACAGTTTATTCATGCTTTTTAGATCTAAGCCGAGCATTTGATGCAATTAATTATAACATATTATGGGAAAAATTAAGAAAAACAGAAGTACCACCGAAAATAGTAAACATTTTAGAATTCTGGTATGCTAACCAAGTTAATCAGGTTAAGTGGAATAACGCTCTGTCGAAGACCTACAGGCTAACAAGTGGAGTGAGACAGGGTGGTCTGACGTCACCGGTATTGTTTAACCTGTATGTAAACCAGTTGATCGAGGAGCTGAGCAGCACCAGAGTCGGATGCCAAGTCGGCGGCGTGCGCGTTAATAACCTTAGCTACGCGGACGACATGGTGCTGCTCAGCCCGTCGGTCAACGGCCTCAGAAAACTAATAGACATCTGTGAGAGGTACGCAACTCAACACCACCTGACGTACAATGTAAATAAAACGGAAGTTGTGATATTTAAATATAAGAAAGGCCCTGATGTAATACTCCCTATTAATTTAGGTGGAACTAATTTAAAAATAGTTACAAAATTTAAATATCTCGGGCATATTGTAACTGAAAACTTATCGGATGTTGATGATTTGGAACGACAGAGACGCAGTATCGCTTGTAAAAGCAATATGCTAGCTAGACGTTTCTATCACTGCTCGAATCAAGTTAAGGTGACGCTGTTCAGAGCCTACTGTCAGTCGTTATACACCAGCCAACTTTGGTACCGGTACACGAGGAGTGCGTATAACACTCTTCGTGTACAGTATAATAATGCTTACCGGGCTATGATGAACTTGCCCTGGCGGTGTAGTGCGACTGACATGTTCGCCGAGAGCAACGTTGCTGGCTTTTCCGCGCTGCTAAGTAAGCTCAGAGTATCATTCTACACAAGGGTAACCCTGAGTAGGAATGACATTGTAAAAGCTGTGTACCGTGTCGTCCATCTTGCAAGAGAGGCAAAAGACTTTTAATTTATATTTTTAATTATTGTATTTTTTGTATTTTTATATTCTATCTTGATAACGCCTATAGTATGTAAGAGTATGTGTATGTATGGTATGGGTTTAATAATTGCCTGAAATAAATGATATTTAATTTAATTTAATTTAATTTAATTTAAGAGAAACAGTTGTTCAAAAATCTCTAAAAAAAATCTCTAAAATCTATCTATCCCCAGTAATGATCGGCTGTGTTTACATTTTAGGTAATATTTGGGGTCATGAATTAGAAGCACCATTTTCTGAATTTGTAACTAAAGCAGGGATGAAGAATTTTTGAAAAAACTAAAATAAAAATCATTTTATTTGGAAAAAAATATATCGAATTTTGAAATTTTAATACTTGCTTTCAAACAGTCATCAGCGATACTTTAAGTGGGCTTTGGATTAGTACCCCCTTTCCGACTAACTTTGTATATTCAGCGTCTTATAAAGTAAATTCTGGGACAAGCCTTTGGCCTGCAAAAGTCTGAGAGTAGATTGATTAAAGATTTCATAGGATTACTAATCAATGTGTTTTTTATTGTTTTAGCTGCTCGACGGCGATGCTATGCGCGGCCATCATGACAGAGCACTGGGAGCACGTGGTGTGGGAGCATGCCGCGCTGGCCGCGCTCGCCAATGCCTCCAACACGGCGCTTCAGTGGCTCCTCGACGAAAAAGTTGCCAAGGTACACCCGGAAATCTAGCGAAAGGTTTTCATAAACCTGTAAAGTAGGTCACCTCGATTTTCACAATTCAAAATAGATATTAAAACTTTTATTTGCCTATCAACGTACAAAAATTTTAAAGTTGTAAAAATTAAACTCTACGTCGTAGCCTAGCTACGAAATGTAGCACGTAGCTCTCTACGAGGTTTATTTCGTAGCAACTAACGTAGCGGGCTTTCCACGCTTTATAGCTACTCAAGTCTGTAAAGTCGACATAATTAAATTTGGATCTGGTATTCTGGACCAGTTTCATGCTCCGATCTCCAGAAGCAAGAAACATCATTGGTTTATTAAACGCCTGCCGCAAACGACTTATCCGAAATCGGATACGGCGGTTACGAAGGTTACGACGAGGCTACTCTGCCGGAGCCCGAAATGGCTCTGAACGTTCGCAGCTGGCTAATGCATTTAATATGATGCGGTATCAATCTGACTAACCGCTTGAGGTTTAGTTGTTCCATTTAAAAGATCGTAAACGCAAATAAAAATAAAAAGGATATAAAATAAAATAAACAAAGAATTAGCAAAGTCACCATCGTAATGGAAGGATAGCATGACAAACATATTTCAAGCGCAAAAAATACAAAGAATTGTCAAGGTTAAAAAACTTGTAAGCAACAAAATTGGTAAAGTTCAAATTGATGTTTTGCTCCTTACAAGTTGACTATACATACTAAGTTGCATTATTATACGGAATTCCAGTTGGCAATGGAAACTTCCAGCACCAAGTAATTCTTCACATCACTGATGTTATTTCCCACGTGACAGACTTTGTGGTAATTGGAATTGTTTGTAGGTACGGAACTAGGAACATCTGACGGTGGAAAATATCGATAGTCGTTGAGGATTAACTTTTTTTTTATGGATATCCAATGCGCTGTTGGCCCTGATAGAAAGTGGTTACTGGTGTATATGTCTCTAAACCCATGAAAGAAGTTGAAAAGTGTCATGTGCCTATAATTTGACCTCGCCAATTTTTAAGAAGCAATTTTTTTAATTTTATTTTTTTAATATTTATGATTATTTACGGTTTACTCACGTGCATTTTTTTGGGATTGCCCCACTAGTTTTTTAATGATAAATATAATGATAACATACGAATTCGCTACCACCGGTTTAAACCAGATGTAAATATTTTGAACAAGAAAATTTTATGAATTCTGGTAAAACGATTGTTGTCATAAAATGACAAAAAAAGATGAAAAATGAAACAGAGCTGCCGCTACGCCATTTGTGTCTGACAGGCATTACATGGACAAAGTAGAATTAAAGTGAAAAGTACGCTGAGTATGCTTGTGTGCTTCTTTTTGTGAAAAAACTTTTTTATGTAAAGCGTCGGTAACTTTCGCTTTACATTTCTTACTCAGTTTTGAACACACACACACATACCCAACTAGATAATTGATTCCGACCTCGTTTTCAGTTTTAGGGCCAACTTTTCTATCGTCAGATATTTTTTATCTATACAAGGTTATTCAGACAGGGAGTACTAATCCGAAAGGGTGTTAAAGTACCCATAATAATGAGTAACTTTTGTTGTACCACTTTCCCCAAAAGTCAATAGTTTAAGAGAAATAGCTGCTCAAAAATTACAAAAAAATATGCTAAAATCTATCTATCCTCAACTATGATCAGCTGTGTATTAGGTCCTATTTAGGGCCACGAATTAGAAGCTCCATTTTCTGAATTCGTAACTAAAGTAGGGACGAAGAATTTTTGAAAAAACTAAAATAAAAATTATTTTAGATGGAAATAAAAATTATCGAATTTTGAAATTTTAACACTTGCTTTAAAACCGTCATCAGTAATACTTTAAGTGGCTTGCGGATTAGTATCCCCTTTCCAGCTAACCCTTGTATAATATGGCGGTTTGGCATATTTCCTATACAAAAGCTGTCAAAATGTCAAACTTATTCCGCAGATAAAAGTTATCTGACGATTGAATAATCGGCCCTTAGTCGAACAAATCTCTCGAAGTATCTCTACATAGTATAAAACAAAGCCGCTTCCCGCCGTCTATACGTTTAGATCTTTTAAACTACGCAATGTATTTTCATGCGATTTTCATCTTAATTTAGGTAATTTCTCCCGTAAAGTTTTAAACTATAAAACATACCCAAGCGATGCCGGAGCGGGTCGCTAGTATCGAAAAAATCTCTGCACTGAGTTCACTAACGTTAGCAATGTCTTCAGTGGGCCACAGAGCTCTTTGAAATTGGGTCAGGACAGGACAACTGGTTGTACGTGTGCCGCATTCACTTTATTCCAACCCTTAAACTTATTATCTCCCTAGTTGACTAATTCCTCTCAGTTTTCCTGTTCATGATGACAATCAAGAATACATGGGTTGCAACGGTCATTCGTCCTTAAATTTTTGAAACATGGGTAGTATTCCCCCACTTTAATTTGTTGCAAGCTTCATATCCGTAGCTAGTAATAGAAAAAACAAATGAAAGTGCCCTTATACTTCCTTAGGGCCTTTTTCCTGTCAGGCGGGTTCGTGCCCGCGTACGGGCCTCACCCGCATCTGAGGCGCCTGAATTCCACCTTTTCATACATGGGTTTTTTATGATGC
The DNA here is from genome assembly GCA_905220435.1 of Amphipyra tragopoginis. Classification (NCBI taxonomy): domain Eukaryota; kingdom Metazoa; phylum Arthropoda; class Insecta; order Lepidoptera; family Noctuidae; genus Amphipyra; species Amphipyra tragopoginis. Next base: position 21,872,619 of record HG991994.1, read on the forward strand.
GTGAAACACGCACGAAAAGGTGAATTGCGGCCGCCACGCATGCGGGTGCAGCACGCACGCGGGCAATAACCCGCGTGTCAGGAAAAAGGCCCTTAGTACAAGTGTCGCCAAACTGACATAACAATTATATTGAAATACTTATATCAAAGTTTTATCTATCTATATATATAAAAATGAATTGCTGTTCATTAGTCTCGCAAAAACTCGAGAAGGGTTGGACCGATTTGGCTAATTTTGGTTTTGAAATATTTGTGGAAGTCCAGGAAAAGTTTAAATGGTGAGAAATTATGGAAAAATTGCGAGGAAAATAGTAAAAACAACAATTTTATTTTCCCGTACAAACTGTTTCTACCTGACAAGCATTTGATGTTTGTCCCGTCGGTAAACTTGGGTCCCCTCAAATTAAAGAACGTATTAATTATGGGTTTCGAATCGACAACATATATCCACAATATTCGGATTATCACGTATTTAGATTTTAAAAATGCAAAATAGTGTTACCATGACAAAGAATCGACATAATATTTGTTGTCAGTTTATTTACAAGGCATTGCAAAGCATGCCGGGTACAGCTAGTACTTTATACAACTCTGTGAGATACATTTTTCGTACTGTTATCATTTTTATACGTTTAAGTTGCACAATAAGACAAGACGTCGTATCACAGAAAGTAGCTAATTGCGTGAGCCAGTTTTTTGTGTGTTACAATTGCCGTGGTATGAACTACTCTATAAATGGAAATTAAATGACAAAACACTGAGCCAAGTATATTTAAATAAGGTGCTATCTTAAAATCTAATCCCTCCAACGAATTTCATTACAAATCCAGGGCCTCTTTATAGGATCACGTATCGCAATCAAAACTTTAACTGCTTCTGAATAAGACCCTATTTCCAACAGTAAAGTTACCTTTCAAAGAAGATTTTATTTCCAAACACTGAAGAAAGCTTTGGACTAATTTTATTTTGTAAAATAAACTTTTATGTAAGTTTTTGTTGCTCTTACACAATAAATACAAAAGTTCTTGTTTAAGGTGAAATTGACGGTAATTTTAATTTTCGCTAGTCTGTTTGTCTAGCGTCCTTGAATTTATGAGGCCGAGTAAAATGAATGGCCGTTTTAGGGAAATTCTTCTGCTTTGAAACACTACAAACTTTTCCCATTTTTATCGTTAACTGAATAATAAATCATCCTTATTAATTTTCTAGACTTGAAAGAATTTAAAGAAAGTAAGTTCTGTTGTTGCCTATTAATGAGTCATTTCATAAACAATTTAGCAATAAAGAAATTGCTTTAAAGCTGCTTGTCTTAAAATTCTGGTTATTTATCACAAGAACTATAAGGATAAAGCAATAAACGTAGATACTCTCTAAACACTACGTTTACACTTAGGTGTACTAGGGTAAGGTGAAAAGTTCTCGGCCTGACACAGAGATAGCGTTCCAATCAGCTAAAAAATATGTTTCCTGTCTGGGTGCACTTGTCATTAGTTCGTATGACAAGTTTCAACTTGTTCTCTCAAGTAGTTTGTTTACACGATTTTTTTCAGTAGACGTGTTGCGTATTTTTCCTTAGAATGGATGAACTTGAATTTCGTGCGGTTATAAAATCCTTCGTTTTGGATGGATAAATCCCTAAGGAAATTCAACCGAAGTTGACAAATATTTACGGGGACTCTGCTCCTTCCATGTCAACCGTTAAAAAGCAGACAGCTGAATTTAAGCGTTGTCGCACGTCCCTCAAAGACGGCCACGTGAAGGACGGCCAAAAGCCGCCACCACGCCGGAAACCATCGAAAACGTGCATGATGTCGTGTTGGACGATAGAAGAGTGAAGGTGAGTGAGATAGCTGAGGCTGTGGGTATATCGGAAGAAAGGGTACGAAACATCTTGCACAAAGAATTAGGGATGCGAAAGCTCTGCGCAAGATGGGTGCCGCAATTGCTGAATGCCGATCAAAAGCAAATGTGCAAACGATTTTCGCAGCAATGTTTGGACCTATTAAATAGGGATCCGACCGATTTTGTGCAGCGATTTGTCATCATGGATGAGACATGGGTCCACCACTACAAGTCAGAAACGAAACAACAGTCCAAGCAGTAGGTGGAAGCCGGTGGTGAAGCGCCAAAGAAAGCGAAGTCGATCGCATCTGTCAAAAAGGTCATGGCCAGCTTTTTAAGGGATACGAAAGGGATCCTGTTAATTAATTACCTTGAAAAAGGCAAAACTATTACAGGCGAATATTTCTCCAACCTTCTTGACCAGCTGGATGCCAAAATTCGCGAGAAGAGCCTTGGCTTGAAGGAGACGAAAAAACATCTTTCAACAGGCCAACACATCTGCAGACAAGGGCGCATTGGCGATGGGAAAACTGCGGGATTTGGGGTACGATTTGCTCAACCATCCCCCCTATTCTCCTGATTTGGCACCCTCAGACTTCCACCTGTTCACAAAGTTGAAGAAATTTGTTTCTGGGAAGCGCTTCGCGTCCAATGAAGAAGTTGAGAAGGCCGTAGATGAATATTTTCACAGCCTACTAGACTCTCACTTCCGGGAAGAAATACTGATGTTGGAGAAACGCTGGACCAAGTGTGTTGAAGTCAAGGGAGAATGTGTAGAAAAATAAAATCATTTTTTAACTGAAAATCTCAGTCTTTCATTGTCAGGCCGAGAACTTTTCACCTTACCCTCGTAAAACGCTATGTATGCTACATGTATCCGTCAATTTTATCAGAAACGTAATAGCAAACATGTAAGTGGATCACATTAAAGTTGTAAATACTTTATACATCATGTTCATTGCATGTTAAAAACAAGTAAGTAACTTATTTTAAAGAGACCTTTGCACAATTTGTTTACAACTAGTACAACAACTTGTTTTAGTTGTTATCGATGGGTAACAACTAAATCATTTTAACAAGACATAAACCTTTCTACACTTTGATCTGATTTATCAAGATTAGAGCATAATAACCTCAGACACATGGAAACTTGTTATCGCAATGATGAATGACGAAATGATGAAGGCATTTTTGCAACCCTACAATTTAGTGATGTGAAACTTTCTACAGTCACCTTGACGTATTTTTATTTCTCACGCGATATAGGCCTATTAAGTCGCAAAATATTTTTTGTCGAATTAACAACGCGGACATGTTTATGAAAAGGAATGAAATATATTTTAGTGTACAAAATAAACAGTGAATAAAATTGTGTTTTATAAATAGGACACTTAAGTACTTGAAAGTTCTTTTAGTCATTATAAATTAGACCATTCGAGAAAAGCAATTAATTATGCATGTATAAACTAGAAGACTACGCAGCTATCTTGTCCCTTGCAAGAACAAAATAGGCGACCTACTTAGTACGCACTACTGTGACCTGTAATGCTTGTGTGTGTACGTGCGCGTATGCGTGTGTGTGTGTGCGTGTGTGTGTACTGTGTGGTGAGACATTATGCCACCGATTTTGTCGAATATCCCATACAATATCGAAACAAACTTAATAGTAGATTGTGTCATATGGGAGCAAAATAATATTTTTACAGCGAGGGTGCTTTTTTAAATCCAGAGCGAAGTGAGGGATTGTAGAGTAGAATCCTGAACGTAGCGAGGGATTCAAAGTACCTACGTCGCCCGAGCCAAAATTTTTGCGCCCGAGTGATACACTCTACTTTTCATCACCCACTATGAGAAAATAAAAGGCGCCTCATATTTTATTCACTGTCACTTGAAGAACTCATTTTTCAAAACAAAACCGTGAATTTCTAACAATCCGTGAAAATTGACGAAAACGCGGGTTGTAGTTCGCGCGGTTTTAATTTGATTTCTTTTTTTTTTTATTCAGCCGGCGGCGCGACTTTGGGCCGTCGTACCAGCCAGTCTTTATTCAAACAATATTTGCGTTCGATTTACGCTGAACACTAAGATGTTCCAAATTCAAAAAGTGCGCGGCAAAGATAATTGCTGCGCACTTTTAAAGAGGATTAAAAACTCATTACTGCCTGCTAAAAGTTTCGTAAAGAAAACACCACCTTTGGGTGCACTTAAAGGCGAACCAAGTCGTCCTTTTCGAATAGATGGGATGAAAAAACATTTATTCTCCCATGTACAATGAAAATTTCCTACACCGCAATAAATTCAGCAACTTTTACTATCTTAGGTTTTAATTAAAGCGAATAAGCGTCACACTGGACTAGTTGGCTCTAATATCTCGTATATTTTATATGAGATCCTTCGCAGAGCAGTAACAAATGGTTTTACGGCTTCCTACATAGCCAGATAGTTAAAAGCCAGTTTCGAGGCCAATTCCTACTACTACTACTACAAAATTGTTTATTTAATGGCATTCGAACCGCAGCTCAACTACGGCCGAAGAAAAAAATGTCAAATAGCCATGGTCAAAGCTGCGAATGGATTGCTATTATTACACAACTGCCGAAAAAAAGGAGTGTTACGATTTCAGGATTAATGTATGTATGTTTGTGTGTGAGTTTCTTTATTCCACCATAACTTCTAAACGCCTGAACCGATGTAGATGTATTAGGTATCGTAACAATTATTGCATTACTCCTGGTAACATAGGTAGGTATGCAGGACATTTTTTTTGGAAAAGATATTTTTTGGGTCCCCATACCTACTGCATCTGAATTTCAGATACATACAGAATTTGCTGTGTTAGGGCGTATACATAAAGGAAGCAGGTAACCAACGCCGATCTACAAACGTTTATCGGTACTGGTCCGTGCAGGTAACCGCTACATAAAGGAAGAGGGTAGAAGCAGGGGCTGGCTGTATAAACAAAAATACGCGTTATTCCCTTGCAAATACAGCAACAAATGATTGTCTACCAGCGCTGAGCGGAGCAGGTCGGAAGTTGACGGCGACGTTCGGAGCTTGTCGGCGCTGGTTCGCCACACAGTAAAGAAACTACCTGCGCCGACTAACTGCGCGAACCAGCACCGACAAGCGCTGACAGATCGGCGCCGGCAACCCGCTTTCTACGTGTTTATGCACTTATGCTGAAAAGTTCAACAACGCAACTTATTTTTTGAATTTTTGGTTTAATTTTTTAGTCAAGTTGTATTTTTTGAGAAGTCGTGTTTTTTAATTTATCAGTTTTCTTTTTTAGGGTTCCGTACCCAAAGGGTGAAACGGGACCCTATTACTAAGACTTCGCTGTCCGTCTGTCACCAGACTGTATCTCATGAACCGTGATAGTTAGACAGTTGAAATTTTCACAGATGATGTATTTCTGTTGCCGCTATAACAAAAAATACTAAAAAACAGAATAAAGTTAATATTTAAGGGGGCTCCCATACAACAAACGTGATTTTTTTACCGTTTTTATAGATAATGGCACGGAACCCTTCGTGCGCTAGTCCGACTCGCACTTGGCCGGTTTTTAATTCATAAATTTGTTAGAACAATGGCCTCGTGGTATTAGTGCCACGGTCCACTTATATACCAAGATGATCTGTTATGCTTTGAATGACGTCATATGAGCACTATAAGCAACTCGTAAAACGTTCAAGCTATGTTACATAAATGTCCTAGCTAAGCCGACGCCCGCTTAGACTTAAACGTTAAAATTCCTTAAAGATAAAACGTTTGAACTTTTAATGGGTCTGAGTGCTAAGTTTGTCACAAAAGAAAATATCGAGAAGTTTTTTTAATATTGATGGATGGATTTTATACAAGGTTAGTCAGAAAGGGGGTACTTATCTGAAAGAGTGTTAAAGTACCCATAATAATGAGTAACTCTTGTTCTACCACTTTCCCCAAAAGTCAATATTTTAAGAGTAATAGCTGTTCAAAAATTATATTAAAAAAATATGCTAAAATTCATGTATCCTCAGCTATGATCAGCTGTGTTTACATTTTAGGTCATATTTGGGGTCACGAATTAGAAGCTTCATTTTCTGAATTCGTATCTAAAGAAGGGACAAAGAATTTATGGAAAAACTAAATTAAAAATGATTTAACCTGGAAATAAAAATTATCAAAATGTGACATTTTAACACTTGCTTCAAAACCGTCATCACTGATACTTTAAGTGGCCTGCGGATTAGTACTCCCTTTCTGACTAACCTTGTCTAAGTACTTAGAAATGAAATAGTAACAAGTTCTCCTTTGGATCATTTCACTTAATTTTCGACTCTTTATTCTAAAATTCGGTCCTATTCGGTAGGCAGCTTAATAAACATACTTTCATAAAATATGTAATGTGTTCACACAGACACATGATATTTTATGAAATATATCTCAATTCTTTTCCAGAATTTCAATTTCCTCACAATTGCTGACAATTTACATTCATCAATTTATACTGTACGTCGTGAACGGTATCAATTTTTCAATAACAATTGTATGCATATTGATATGATTTTGTTATTATCGATTCAAAACGAATGAAAATCGAATGTTATAATAAAACTATGATGTTAAAGCAAATAATTTTCACTTCGAAAATCGGACGATAGTTTTCAAACTCGTTCGCGATGTAAAAACCATGATGTTAAAACAAATAATTTTCACTCTGAAAATCGGACGATACTTTTCAAACTCGTTCGCGATGTAGAACTACCCCACAATATCTAAATATTCCAACCACAAACATTTGAGCACCGAATAGTAAAATATTTTCATTGAAAACCACTGCAAATATATATAAACAGTAAGTAGTGACTTATGTACTATAAAATCCAGCACGCAGGGTGGTAGGATTTATATACGGTCCGCCTGGCTAGCTACTCACATTAAAGTCCGGCGCCAACTGTGTTCCGTCGTGTGCATGTGAGAGCCAGAGGGGAGAGAATCTCTCTAAATCTGTATTACCTACTTTTTTTTTTAATCTTTATTATTTTGGAACTTTTAACAATATGTTACACCATTCCCATCGTAACCTGATCAAAGCATAATACATTACAAGGTAACTAATGAATAAACTAATGCAGCCTGTACCGACATTGGTTTGGCTAAAATACTATTCAAAATCTTAAAAATAATTAATGTATATATCTAACTTATTAATATTCAATTTATTAATTAAAATATTTCTCTCAGGCTCATTCCTGACACACTCCACCAGACGATGATAGACATCTTCTGTATTACTTGAATTCGTGTGCTCCATCTTAGACCCTGTCTGCGCTAAACATCAGGGGCACGTTTCTCCTAAAAAAAACCGTGGTAAATCGCAACCTAACTAATTCCGAACCGTTCATTCAGACAGTTTTCGTTTTCAGAACCTGTCAAAATGTTTCACACAAAAAACAAAACCAATCATTTTGACAGTTTTCGTAAACAAAAACTTACTGACGGTTGTGGTTCGTTTGCGTTTGACAATTTTGTTAGTCGAATTGGCCCGCAGGTACGACTAAGGTAGGGCTGCCATAAATGCTGAGATGCCGACCGGGACATTTAGAACAGAAATACAGCGGTTACGCACTGCATCCGATCCGAATCCGAGAAAATACGTTCCGAAGTAGTCATAGAACTATTTGTATGGTAGTTTACGCACTAAATCCGACTTCCGCCATCCGATTTCTCTCCGTGATCAGTGAGTTTCCAATTCGGAAGAAATATTGACGGACCGAAGTAGCCGTAGTACTATTTGTATGAACGCTTTCGCATTATCTCGGATTCAAATCGGACGCCAAATGGATATGCCAAAGATGGCCCCTGAATTGTTTGAATTTGGATCAGAGATCGGATAAGTGCGTAAGCGATATCCGAATTCGGTCCGAGTTTTTTAGACTCTAGATCCGTATTTTCACGAATTCCGATCGGATGCAATGCGCAAAGCAATATCCGAATTCGGTCCGAGTTTTTTATATTTTTATTTTCACGGATCCAGATCGGATGCAGTGCGTAATCGCTGATAGGATAAACCATAGAATAATTAAAACTCAGATTATAGGTATTTAAGAAACTTTAATAAAAAATTGCGACGTCAACGCTTCCTAACTATTCTACGTTCTCGGTGACACTTTTCTTTGCCCGTTTATATTTTTCTGTAGATTTAACCTTTTTAAATAATTCCTTTTCCCCTTTAATGTGATTATAAAATTCTGTGCACGTCGTTTTATAATTATAAACGCATTGAATGATGCTTTCGACTGTGCTTTACTGAGTGAATTTCTTTCTTTCATCCACTGCGATGAAATTAACGAAAACACTCGTTCCAAACGCGACACTTACGCAGCGGTAGCTTCCCAATTGTGTGCAAGCCGGGACAAATGACTTGCTGAACGGGAAACAAGGCTTCAAACCGGGACATGTTCCGGTGTACTGGGACGTATGGCAGCCCTAGACTAGGGTCAAACGCAAAGTCGACACATAATAAATAAAAAATGTTAATTTTTTCAGTATGAAAACATTTTCAGTCAATTTGGTCTGTTCACTGGTTAAAATGTCAAAGTTAAAACGGGTTTAAACTAAAACAGTCACCTTGAACGTGGGTGTTTTGACGCGGGCTTGGCACCGCTTGTGTCTAATTTCACGGCCACAGATCGATCATTAACGGTTTACATCGCATTGCTTCTTGCTTCGATAAATACGGTTAAGTTGGGACTTAAGCATGAGTGATTACTTAAGCTACGAGTACAGGCAATATGTCCTTTTGGGAATATCTTACTCGTATGTTTAGTAAAATGTAGGTACTTAGATTAATATTGCTAAGTTGATTGATGAAAAGTTAGACTGCATTGTCTTAGTGAAAGTTTTCAGGATAATAATATTGATTCAGAATACACGTCTATATATAGCTGTCTGAGTTAACAAACTCTGCATCGAAGATTTGAATCGTGTGTTACTTTAGAACTTTCAGTTTCGCAAACGTAGTCTTAGTTTTCTCTAACAAGATTGCCCATAAACTCAACTCAAACTCAATTCATTTACTTATTCTTATTAGACTAGAATTATTTCGTTCTTTTTGAACGTCAATGATGCAAAATTCAGCCCCCAAAAACGCCCGCCCTTCACCGCTTCCTAGTGTTTATTATGCTGTGAAGAAGAAACGGCGCAACAAACTCCCCAGCAACACAGTTCCGTCTGTCAGGTTAATTAATTAATTGAGAATGAAATAGCCTCAGTACTTTTGGGCAGACAATCGAATCACTACAATGATATTTTATTTGCTAGTTCAATAGTTCAGCTTTAATCAAACTCTCTTGTACACAAATCTGCATATAAAAGAGCCGCAACAGTAACACCATAGAACAGTAATGTTTAGCTAAAATCCAACGTCCGCGTGGCTGTCAGTGATACTCCAAGACTTCAGCACATAACATATGGTATGTCTACACCAGTGCGCTTTCACGTTCATCTGGCGCTTTCAACTTTCAATTCCTCTTGCATCAAGCGCATGCAATATTGATTGTCATTGACGCATGCAGCTTATCGTCTACACCGGTGCGCATCGGTCAGTCGTCAGTCGACATACAATAGACGGATTAGCGTGCGCTAGGGGCATGCGCTTTTGTCGAACTAGTGTTAAGGCATGCGCAATTGCATGCGCTATGGCGCTTCAGGCATGCGTCAGACGAAGACGCAAGATGAACATGAAAGCGCACTGGTATGGCCATAGCTTAAGAGACTGAATACTATTATAAAATTCACAATATGTTCAGGGATTTCTTGTTCATTGTATGACGTCACCAAGAGGGGCAAGGTTCAACGTACGTTCGTGATTACCCACGTATCTGCGTAACTGGAGCAAAGGGGTCTGAATAGCTCTCCTACTTAAACTAGCTCCCCATTTTATTTCCTACAATGGTGTCGAGGAGAATATACTTAGTTTTAGTACTACATGCAAGTATTAAGTTTAATGTACCGTACTGCAAATGGGTTCAACATTGTACTGCGTAAAATTAGGTCATCTACTCACTGTAGAAAATTAAACGAAAGAATAGTTAAGCTTTCTATCATACTTTTATAAATCATCGTGCCTAGAATATAATTAGGAATTAAGGAAGTACTACAAGTATTGTTTAGCCCTAGAATTTTCTTCAAACAATGGTCTACCTGCATCAGTCTTTGTCCTGTAAACTGGTACCAGTTCATTATATGAGATGGATAAGGAAGAGATAGTGGTCCATACTTAATTGAGGACTTCTTCTTCATTCTTCGCTCACTGCTGAAGGTCATGACCACATACGACGCGTCTCCCAGCTGCGATGTCTTCCGTCGGGTGAACCACTCGATACATGCAGCCTTCGACAACCTCTTTTATTGAATCTGAGTCAGATGGTGAAACGGTCTGACTATTTTGCCAGCGCTATGCCATATGCGTGTTTCCCTTTCAATCCGCACAGTATCAAGAGCCCTTCCAAACTATGCCTAGTTGGAGGCTACAGTAAAAGAAAAAAAAGACTTTTATGTTTAGTCATACAGTGTCATCATCATCATTGAGCCGAAAGACATCCACTGCTGGACATAGGCCTCCCCCAAGCCATGTTCGGGGGTTTTGCCATAATCGCCACGCTTGGCAGGCGGGTTGGCGATCGCAGTACGGTTGTTAAAATACTCAGAGAATGCTGCTGCCCATCCTCTATAGAATCCCTTAGTCGCCTTTTATGACACCCATGGGGAAGGATGGGGTATTCTTCTTTCTATTCTAGTAAAGAATTACGTCCGGCACGACACGGTACATCATACAGTGGGCGTCTCCATAAAATGCACAAATGAAAATGAATGAAACTAGACATCGTTTCTTCTTCAAAATCTTGGTTTTGTAGACTTTGTAAGTCTTGAACCAAGTGGTCTATCATGTAAAAACAAAAACACGTAATAATGATTGTAAATAACTAGCACGGAAGATGAATTACAAATTAGCCCAAAAACTAAAATACCGGCACTTAAAAACAAGGAAGAATTTACGGAAAACTTGATTTCTTTTTCAGTGTTTTTCTCGATAATTGTAAACCAAGATATTTTTTTTCCCAACTGTATAATTATGTCTTGTTTCACCCAAGTGCACTTTATGAAGACTCACACTGTATAAACGAACATGTTTCTTTTTTCTTTTCTGTGCATATGAATTCAAGACATAGCCGTATTTATTTTCATTTTATCTGCTTTGCAACGAGGAGACAGCATACGAATGATAATAACCGAAATTGTGTAGGTGGGGTTCATACAAAATTCAATAGAAACACGATGTAGGTTTAAAATTTATGTATGAGTTTGTTAGAAGGCTCTGCCATGCCCGTGGTTGATTTAAAAAGTGTAGGAGATGTGCTACCCGATAAAGTTATCTCAATTCCAATTTCAAATTTCAGAACCGGGAAATAACATTCATTTAATTGGCTAGACCCCAAGATTAGAAAATCCAGAGTCGCGCTTGCTCAACCGATCAGAAAGTTTCTATAATTCTAATTTCCTTACTTAACTTCTTTATTAATATTTGTAATCTACGTTCATATTTCTCAGTACTTAAATACGTGTATAATATTAAAGGAATTATTAATGACGTGTCTAGAGTTCTTCAAGCAATATTTCACTAAATACAACAGTCGCCTTATGAGGGAAAAATATCATTAGGAAAAGAATAGGTTTAGCCGACTAGCTCGTTAGGTATTCAGTACCTAAAGCGTAATGTACCGAAGCTGATGTATCTCCTCAATCGCTTTTACAATTGTAATTTTGTTTTGATACTCGACTTACTCAAGCTGACTATATTAAATTGGATGGAGTTTTTTTTAGAAATCGCTTTGTTGTTATCTTTATTGTTTCTTTTTTTTTTCTTCTTAGTATTTTAAATGTTTTTTGTTTCGGAATCCTAAATATTTTTCGGCTGACTTCTTCAGTTAGATACACAAAACGTTCTTTGGGAGTAAAAAATATTTTCCTGTCCCGTTTACTTACTTAAATCATATTTCAACCCGGAAAACATTCTTACTCAGAATTGCAAGTGGTTTCATATTTTATTGCCGCTATTTCGTATGATGTCTCCACATTATCCTTAGCTTGTATCCTCCACATCTTGGCTGAGACGCGCCAACAAAGCTCAATCAAAACTTTTCACATGGTTTCAACCAGGAACTGAATTGCCGAAAAATTACGGTATTTTTTAGTTAATGTCATGACGTCATATCTATTTAAAATGGTTTACAGAAAATTCCGGTATTCTAAAGATTTAATATCGCAGAATTTTGATATCGAAATGAGATCATATTATAATGATTAATCGATATTGGTTAAATAACGGTATCGATATTTAACCGAAAAAAACTGATTACGGTAGATACAGTACATTTATCAAGGACGATAAATAGTACATTTATTGATAATCAAACTTGTTGTTCACATTGCTGCGCCCCGTGCAGCCCGCGCTGCCCTCCCGCGTGGCTAGTTCAAAGCTTATCGGTACCGAAATGAAATAAGTGTTAAATAACGGTAAACATGAAAAGGGTTGAGTAAATGGTATCGTTAATTTGGACTGCTTAAAAATACCGAAATTTAATAATAATAATAATAACCCCCCTCTGGGAAAGGCGTTACCTCATCATGAGATTAACGTAAAACCGGAGGGAACATTAGACTAGCTTTCTACAACCCCATCATATAACAAAAAATGTATCATGAGGTCTACTGAAAAGCTTACAAACCGCAGGGCAGCTTGTGGCGAGCTGTTGGTGAGTGGCGACACTGCGTACCTTATTGCCTCAGAGAGTCGGTCAGGGCCTCGTCTCCAGTTTGCCTTTATTGGCTGGCTGGAGTGGAACCTCAAGAGTGCCCGCAGGAGTCTCAACTCTGTCTTGCCTTTATCGGCCGGCCAGAGGGGGGCCGCCAGAGCTATATGCTCGGGGGTGGAAGTGTCTAAAGGCGTAATAGCGGGGAAACCCACTCCGGGTCTTTTAGACCCGCGACGGCGAAACCGGGGCCACACCTCTCTACACCCCTAGCCGCCCACACGTTTGTTGCCCTCTTCGCCTATGTACTGGCGGCTTTTCAGGGGGCCCAGCTAGTGAGCTGGCGAGTCACCGTCTGCCAATATATTTCAAATTTAAGCTTGAAAGGCAGACGCCGTTTTCTTCCGGCAATAGAAGTTATCCAGTCCACCTAACACCCCTTCCCATAGACCAGATATTTTTCACCATATTTTACAATAGTCTTGCACCCACCTGGGACGGTCCATGACTGTACTCCAATAGTGCAGCCGTGGATAGTCCCCGGTTGGTGCCCCATCCCATTTTAGATTAAAGCTCTCAAAGGGGCCTCTGCGCGTTGGACCTGTGTCCCCGTGTATGCCTTCCAAAGGACCGGACATCTTCCGCAAGGAAGATGAGCCGTGACTGCTGAAAAGAGATACAAAGATAATAATAATAATAACCTTTATTTCAGGCAACTTGGCCCATAGAAAACTAATACATAAATAATAAAAACAATACATTATAAACTAATACATAATATTATAAAACTTCACTTAAGCACTGTCGTTGTACGATCGTGTGGCACTTGTCCGCGGAAGCGACGGAACACCACTCCCTCCGGCCAAAAGTTCTCCTCCATGACGAGGTGCAGAAGACACTTTGGTACTCGCACCACAAACGCCTTGAAGTTGGCGTTACGGCGCGATTCCAGCAGCTGCACTCTCACCAAGGACTTGGCCTTTTGGCGTACATACTCCACGATGTCCTCCGCATTAGTGGTGTAGTGTATGCGGGAGATGTACACCGGAGTGTTCGGCATCGCGGCACGAAACGTCATATTCGGCTCTTCAGGAGCCGTGCCGCAGCAGTTCTTTTTGGCTCTCTGACGGCACTTCTTTTGCACCGTCACGAAACCATCCTCATTTTCAGCCTTTTTCGGCGCCTTTTCTGGCATTGGCTTCATACTGGAAGGGGCGCTCGCGGTGACGCTAGCGAAATCCCCACGTTTCGGTTTCGCCAGGGCTGCAGACACTGGCAGCGGGACGGGGCGAGGGGCGGCGGCGGCGCAGCGCGGTGCGGCCGCAGTGAGGGGCACGGGGCTGCGGGGTGCGCAGGCAGGGCGCACTGCAGTCTCAGCAATCGACGGATGCGCTGGCGACGAAACTGCTGACGCGGAATTCGACGACGATGTATCGAGGCCGGCTCCGCGACGCATGTTTACGTTAGATGCATCGACTGGTGACCTAGTTACCGTCACACTGTTGCGTAACTCGCTGACTTCCTTACGCAATTCGGCGACGGTGTATTGGGATGCATCTAACTTCGCTTGCATATCCGCGAGACTGGCCTTCAGAAAAACGATGTCCTTCAGAAGGCTCGTTACATCGACGTGGTCAAAAGTGACGGGAGGCAGCTTGTGTAGCTCCTTCGCCACAAACGTCGGCATGTCGTCAGGGTCGGTCTCCTTGAACAGCGTGATAATATCCTGCAGGCTTTTCTTAGTCCCGTCACGCCGGCGGGACACCATCTGGTCTCGTTTGTTCAGCACAGTGAACAACAACAGCTTGGCAGCAGCTATGTCGTCCTCGCTGAAGTTCGTTGCGCAGATCTGGACAGCTGACACCTCGTCCATCACATCCAGCTTCTGCTGCAGGAACGCCAGCAACTCATTCGCCACAAGTTCGTTACTCATGGCGAGTAATTACGAGCGACAGCTTGCGCCGCGCTAATCGATATAAATAATACGTAAATGCGTCCGCATCGGAACGCAGCGCAAGCGAGACTCCATTTAACAACAGTTCTCCCTGGTATCAACCACTACTGTGTGATCGGCGCTCTACCTACCAACCGCGCTACTTCTAATTAAACGACATAATGATAATGAACCGTACTCTGCAAACCGAGCAGGGTCAGTTCTAATTCCTAATCTAATGTTACAGGGCCAACACGCCCGCTAATCCCTTGCGGGTCTCCTTGCTCCAATATCTCATGCGGCTCGGAAGTGAACGTCTAAATGTAATTGGTAGCAAGTACTCTGCGACGAAATTCACTATTAATTGTTATGTGACAATTATGTTTCTGGTGCTACTCGTATTGGAATTGACCTAGATTTGTGGATTGCAAGCTGTATCTACAACTCCAGTACAAATAGTATAGTTCCAGCAATAACTTTTTAACGGGATTTCAATAGTTGTAAGAGTTTTAACCAGGATAACATTTTATAGTGATGGGAAGTACCTACCTACTTATAAAGAAAAATAAAATTACTTTAAAAATAAAACAAAAACCGACTTCAAAAAGAGTAAAATAATTACCATATTGTAAAATTATCAGTTTTAGAAGTTGGTGCTAATCCACGCTGAACCAAATTGAAGGCACCGACTTCTGAAACTGCAAATTTTTCAACATGGTAATTATTTTACTCTTTTTGAAGTCGGTTTTCCTTTTATTTTTGAAGTAATTTTGTGTTTCTATTGTAAGTGGCTTAATCATGCAATTACAGCAATCGCGGGTAATTTGCTGTTATCCATTGAAGAGTCAATCTCCGATGATCTTCATCAGATCTTCAACAAATTTAAATGGGACTACCTCAGGAGAATACTCTTTCAAACAAAAAAATCGCTTCACGTGTGTCTATAAAATTTGAAGAGTTTCCTCGATTTTATCAGACTCTGACGTGATGACCATGGGACCACTTGGGAAGAAACTTTCAAACAAAAGAAGAATTTTCCAAATCGGTCTAGGCGTCTTTGAGTAATCGGGGAATATACATAAAAAAAACCGACGAATTGAGAACCTCCTCCATTTTTTCGTCGATTAAAAACTCATCAATATTACAGTAAGAACTGAAATAAGTTGTTGATATTTTGAACGATGATGTTTTGAACCATTGACTTTGTCAACTTGAATGTTGATATTTTTATTAAAATTTTCTTATTACCGAGCCTTTCAACGGAATAGCATCCAGGATACTTTGGTTCTAAATTCATTATTTGTTAGAATAAAATCTTTGATAGATATCCATTACATTTCCTAACGCTATCGCTGAACTCTTATTCCAAATCGCTATAGGGACTTCAATGCTTGCAGTCCCAAGGAACATGCACCTACCATGGACGTACAAAAAAGATTACATACTGAACCCCGGAAATGAAAGGATTACCAAAACCAATATAATTAATTCAATTCGGTTGTTCGGCGTTGTATTTTACGGTTACTAGATTGTTCGCAGAGGCGATCTGTGGTAAGAAGCATTATTGTCAACAATATAAATATCCATACTGGGCATTCCCATTGAAGTACAGACGCCAGCAGGTCAAGCTACCCGAAACTGTAAAATTTTTCCAATCAACTATACTACTATACTTACTAACTAATGCTTTCGCGATAAAGATGAAAATTTAAAGAAATTTGACAGATTGTATTAGCTTGATGTGCTGGCGTCTGTCTGTACATAGGATGCAAAAAAAAACTTCAGATAATTTAGTGGGGTTTCTTGGTACCTATCGGAAATAGAACAACTTTCTTTAAACAATTTTTCGAAATTTGCGTATTTTTTTATGATTTTGTATAGGTACAACTCAAAAAATAATTTTATTTGTTTTGTTCTACGAAAGTTGTTCAATTTCCGATACCGAATAACCCTACAAAATTCTAAGCGTATTTTTTTAGCATTCTGTATAATTTTACGTATTAAGAATCAGAATACAGAAAGGAGCATTAGCATTCCTAACAAACACGAAAGTATAAAGCTTAAAATGTAATAATGTAGCATAAGTAATAACGAAATAAATTCCCATAACACCAACCTCAAATAAAAGCCTGTGTTCTTGTTTTTCTTTCGTTTAGAATTCATTGTAAATAAAAAGTTATGAGTAGCGGTCCGTGGGATTTCGTTTACTTTTAGCGGGCCTTCTCATAACTTGACTCACATAACAAGAAGACTGACGATTATGGTACACTATGGTGACCATAAAACTGACTGTTTCTATTACGAGTGCCTAAAAAAAGGAGTGCTATGTTTTTAGGGTTAATGTATGTATGTGTTTCTTTATTCCACCGTAACTTTTAAACGCCTGAACCGATTGAGATGTATGTGGTATCGTTAGAATCCTTGCATTACTCCGAGTAACAAAAGCTAGTGAAACTTTAAAAAATCGAGTAGCAATGGTACATTAATAAAAATCAAAGGTCCATGTTTTTTTTTAAAGTCTGATTATTTGTTTGATCATTGTTTTTTTTTTTTATTTATTATGGGGTTTGTCGCTGAGCGACCACATCGCCCTGTAAGACAAAATAACAAAAAACAAATACATAGTAAATGGGGTTATGGCTTAGTAAGACCTAGTTCTGCTAACTTATAAAGAATTTTGGCCTCGTCTGACATAGGTTTTGCTAAGATACTATTGCAAAGACCAATATCCATTTCTCTGGCTACACCCAAATGCATAAATCTGTAAGCTTCGTTACGTATACACTCCCATAGAATGTGTAAAACATCCTCTATCCGTCCACAGTCCTCGCAGTTAGGAGAAGCTACTTTTTGCATTAAATATGCGAATTTATTTGACGGAATGTGGCCAGATCGTAACTAGAAGAGTCTTGTGTGTCTTGATGAGTAGATTTAAAAATATATAACACTATAATTCAATATCCAGTCGTTCCTTAAACATACCTATCTGTATAACTTGAAAGTAATAAATTACTTCAACTGTACAATACGTACACGTACGTAGTTACTTAGTTATTTCCTTCCCTTCTTTGAATTCATTGCGAATTGTCTACGCCAAGTAAAAGATTTCTGCGGTATCTTATTCCCATCCAACACAAGTTATGTTTGTTTTTTATGTTGAGTGCTTCATACAGAAACTTACTATGTACTTATAGTTAATGGCAAAAGTGGATGACTTTTTTTAAACTTTGAATTTTATTTTCAGTGCATGTAATGAATTTTTGAAAATTTTAATAATACTAATTAGGTTGGTAGGGTTGTCTATTCTGTTAGTTTGTATACAAAATAATATTAATAAAAACCAAGTTCACATTCATAAAACACCTTTGAAATTGTCCGATCACCATTTAGTTTTGCTGTTGACTGTACAATAAACAGGCACCGTCTTCCGTCTGTAGGCTAATGCAGGTGTTTTTTTGAAGCAGGAAACTTGCTGTTTTCGTTTACAAAAACTGTCACAACAAAAACGTAACTGAAAATGTTGTACGACTAAAGTAGCGTAAAAACGGTTACGCACTGCATCCGATCCGAGTCCGTGAAAATACGTTCCGAAGTCTTCATACAACTATTTGTATGGTAGTTTACACACTAGATCCGACTTCCGTCATCCGATTTCTATCCGTCATCCGTGAGTCTCCAATTCGGAAGAAATATTGACGGACCGAAGTAGCCGTAGTAGGTACTGTTTGTTTGAACGCTTTCGCATTCCCTCGGATTCAAATCGGACATATGCCAAAGATGGCCCCTGAATTACTTGGATTTGGATCAGAGATCGGATTAGTACGTAAGCAATACTTATCCGAATTCGGTCCGAGTGTTTTAGATTATACATCCTTATTTTCACGGATCCGAATCGGATGCAGTGCATAACCGCTCTAAACGTGAAAGTTTCTCTTCAGTTCACGAATTTAAAAGCGCCTTGCGATGATAATTAGCGGTAAAGGTTTACTTAAGATTATGTACCTAAAACATTAATGTCCCATTCAGAGTACAAGTCTGACAGGGACAAAACATTTATTTCAAAAGATTGACAAAGAAAAATCTTGTTGCTACGTACATTTATAAGGGGCTCGTGGCTAATAAACAACCACGCGGATCATACGATTTGCAACGTTAATTTGCGCTTGCTGCGGACAGTCTGTAGATGGGTGACCGTTCGTTACACATCGAAACCCCTCCGCGCCTCGGAGAGCACGTTAAGCCACCGGGCGGGTTACCATGATCTGTTAGAGCAGGAATGTTTAAATATTATTACGAGAGTGGGAAAGTAACAGCGCTAGACAGCTCTCTAGCGCCATCTCTTACCCGCTCTCGTAATAATATTAAAACATTCCTGCTCTAAGGGCTATATTTCACTGAGACACCATGGCGGCGCAACCAGTCGCCGCTACCAACAAAATGTATACAGCTCTATAGAGAGTTACTCACCTGGTGTCCGTTTGGTTGCGCAACCAATTTGGTGGCGCGACCAACTCGGACGCGTGCACAGAATGTTACTGGTTGCGCCGCCACGCTGGTCGCGCCACCACTAATTACCATAGCGCTGTATGGTGTCTCACTCACTCGGCCGCCAGTCTGGCTGCCAGTGACGCCCCCACCTCATTGCATGCAACACGTGTGCACTGTTATGTTTTGTCAACGGTACTCATCAAAGAACCTCACGGACATCCTCACATAGCTAAAAAACTTATCCGGATATTTTCTTAGATCGTCGTATATGTTGACGAATTGTCCTTTCTTACAGCGATCGGCTAAATAAGGATGAACCCACCACTGTTTCTTTTTTCTCTTGAACTCTCTTTTCCTACGTACATACAGCAGTAGTGCTATCTCTTCGAGGTCCATTTTGATACTGTCTCAGTGTGGTGTGGCGACTCTGGTGTCTGTGGTGTCTAGTTTGGTAGCTTACGGACACCACGGTGGCGAAACTGGTTGCGCCGCCATGGTGTCCCGGTGAAATATAGCCCTAAGAGATCATGGTAACCCCCAGGTCCCGGGTGTTATACGAACACCTATGACAGTCGTTACGGGTAGTCAGGAGCCCGAAAGTCTGACAACCAGTCTTAGAATATCGGCATTGCCTAGTACCTAACTGGGCTGCGGAGGTCTGATAGCAGTCGCTCCGTGTAAAATATTAGTATTCAGCCGCATCTGCTTAGACTGGAAGCTGAACTCAACCTAGTTAGGCAAACGCTAGATAGTATAAGCACGTACATTTATGTAACCTGAGAATAAATTAATTCCTTCGGTTTTGCGTTTTATTAGCTTAGGTCGGCGCGGCGGAGCGTTCAGCATCTGTCGCTACGTGATTGAAGGCGAAAAGCCTTTTATCTCCATCAATTCGTATTTTGTTCGACGGCTGTTATATCAGAAGCAATAGGGTTCACGTCGAAACTTACATCGGTCAATTGTTACATAGTTGGACTGTTAATGTTGTAACCTATCACACCGATAATTCAGCCCCCATTAAACTGTCTCCCTCCTTATCAGCAACGCCCTAAGCCGAGGTCCGAGTCCTACTAGAGGTTTGCCCTTCGTGGTGTTGTTGCTAGTAGTCATGATGTTAGTGTAGTATTGGCTTATATACAGGGTGTTAACGAATTCATGTAATTCTTTCAAACCGCGTGATCTACTGGTGACACTGATTGACCCTGCATAGGTTTTTTTCAGAATCAACAAAAAAAAGTTTTCAAAAAATGAACCATGGTATTCTGTATCTGAGTAATTTTAGCGTCCCAAGTTATCTGACTGTATGGAGCAATATCGGACTAGACGTGCCCGTCAGCTGTGTCGCCAATGCCTTCATTCATTCATGTATGGCATCGAAATTTTCTATCATATAAAAATAAAAAATTGGGAAAAAAGAAACTTTTTTTTATTTTTAATCAATCTAAATCCCGTGCGGGGTTAATCTATACCATTAATAGATCATGTGGTTTAAAGGAATTACACGAATTCGTTAACACCCTGTATATACATACAAGGTTTAAGATAACGCACAACCTCTTAAGGGATCACTGTACTCATCTTTATAAATAACTTTTACTATGGGACCAAACCTGAAATCGGGAAAAAAAATCAGCTGTTCCCTACATTTTGACGAGTAATGCGAACATAAATGTAGGGAACAGCAATTTTTTTTTTTCGTGATTTCCCGTTTTTTCCCGTAGTAAAAGTTGTTCATAATGATGAGTACAGTGACCCCTGAAGAGGTTGTGCGATATTTATGTTACACCTTGTATATTTAACTCCCCCCCCCCCCCCACCCCCATTGGTTGGAGACCCTTCAGGTCTCGCCAATAACTGCCCTGTTATATCGAAACGGTCCGCAAGGACCGTACAAGAGAAAAAAAACTCGTAAACTATTCCAAAATTGAACGTTAAGCGTTTTTGAAAGTACGTATTTTTATTTTACAAAACCTTAAAAACCTTCGTAAGGTTTTGTAGCTTCCTGCTGTGCTGAAAGAAATGCTGCCTTGCATTTCAACATTTCCATTAAAATCCCAGAATATTAAACTTTTTACAACCCTGTCGTATCAAAGAGCTTACACGCGGAAGCATGCTACACGTGTAGATAGTTCATCCTTGGACACGTTTAAGAGTCTGTAATCCAAACCAATCCCAACTGCATACGAAATTTAATCTACTTTAATGTACACAAAAGTGATTAGGTACATGAAATACGTTTTTTGGATTCGTGTGATACACCTCGTACCAACCTAAATACTGCCATACTGTCTAATACTGTCTACTCCATGATTTCCAGAACTTTTGGGCCTTATGATAATGTAAAAACTGACAATAAATTAAAAATACCGACTGCTAAAAAAGCGAACCAAAAAAATGTAAACAAGACGTACTTCTTATCTTAACATGCATAACATAACCAACCCGTTACTGTCCCACTGATGCATCCTATCCTTCAGAGAGTTACTAGTATTGGGAAAAAAAAACATGCTATGAAATCATAACATGCAGTCGGAGGCTGTATGACCAAAAACATACGTAGCCTCCGACTGCGTGCTGTGATTTGGTAGCATCCTATCTGACAGATAGGATGCTATCATATGTATAATATATGTATACTAGCTGTACTCGGCATGCGTTGCAATGCACTTTTTCCTACCTACTACCACAGTTTAAGAATCATAATATGTTAAACTGTGCTACTACCTACCTTCAGTAACAAAATCAAAATAGTAACATAAAGTTAACGCCATTTTCATGCATGCGGTAAACAAATGAAGAATATGGACATACTGAGATAATTTCGTTTTTTTTTTTAAATATCAAAATTTTCTTTCGTAAGAACCTTCTCCTGACAATTTATATTGTGTCAGAGAGATATTTGTGTCTATCGGTTATCGTTTATCCTTCAGATAGGATGCATCAGCGATAAACACAAATATATACATATAAAAGTGATACGCGTGAAAAACATAACCCTATCTTTTCTGTCGCGCAGTCGGGTAAAAACCGAAACGAATTAAATATCGTTAAATAAAAATGCTTTCCACCCGAAATGACCATGAAAATGTAGATAGATAACAACTAAAAGCAACCGTAAAGATGTAGATGTTAACATTCACGTTTACGAGTCCACAGGTCATGGCACAGCCCTTAACAATTAAGTCGCCTTGGCCGACCCATAATACATGCAACGTAACCACCCCGACTATTACCGGCATTCAACCATTGATTTCATTGCAACCTTCTACCCGTTTTACCCTAAGTGATTAGATACATAAATAATTACAAAAACAATGGGAAACAAGGACTGTAGACTCATTATTGTTAATAGCTTTAGTGAATAAATTATTGGTTTACCTTTATAGCTATTGAGTCGCTCTATTCATTAGTAAAGTAGGCAATTACTAGATTGATAGAATCTGTAATTACTTTAAAAAAGAGTTTCTGTTTATCTGTTCAGGTTTAGTAGAATACCTATAAAATAGGTAACCTATTTCAGAATACTTTATACTGTAACATTGTTTCGAAATGAATATTTAAATTTTTAATCCAGTTATAACATGACAGAGGGTTAATTAGTTCTTAACACGGAAAGTTGAGCTTTATTTCATTCTTACACGATACAAAATTAAATGTGATGTAGGTATTCGTTCGTAATTAGAATCCGTAAAAACCCTTTGCTTCTATAATACCATACGGGTTTATTTTTTGACTCAATGTTTGTCTTTAATAATTAAAGTCAGGTAGGTACTACGAGATAACCACTTCTCTTTATAGGACCTATTGCAAAGGTAAAGTTTCGGAAAAAAACGTTTCCTGTAGCCTGTGATTATCTTATCAGGAAACAGTCCATAGCACCAACTTTTATCTTAATCCATTTAGCTGTTACGAACTGATTCATTTAAAAATATTTAAACTTCTCAATTATAATGTAGGTACCTATGTACTAGAGCCCCGCCCAGACTTCTTACGGTTAACATTTAATTATTTGATTGAGGTCATCATCAAACATTTTTCGACAAGTCAGCTAATACAAAAAACTTGTTTATAGTATACAATGTGTCCGGTCATGGACCAACGATATTCTAGGTACATAAATAGCAACTATTCTAGTACACAAATACACTACGCACTAGAGTCCAATCCACTTCCCCGCTATTTGACAGCTATTTTTCTTTTTTTGTTGAGTTATTCTCTACAACTGTATGTCTTTGTGAACCCATTGTATAGTAATGTAAACGATAGACAATATTATTGCTCTCCGAATAAGCCTACTTTTATCTCAGTAAGACGAAAACTTTGAGAGATATGACTTTTTTTGTACACACGTAGAGAATATCTCAACGTAAAATGCAAAATGTCTGCCAAATAGCGGGGAAGTGGATTGGCCCTAGTGTGGGTGGATTTGTGTAGGTACTTGAATAGTTGTTATATAAGTACCTACAATATCGCTAGTCCACGACCGGACACATTGTATATTATTAAAGATACATACGCAGGCATAATCGTGAAAGTTAGAACAAAATCCGTTTAGTAGTTCCGGAGAAAATCGCGCTCAGGGGTGCTAATAATGCCGCGTTTGGTGAAACATAATTATATTATTTAGTTTCATATTCGCAATTATAACTGCACGTAGACTGCACATCCAGTCGCAACTGTAAACTATGGAACTTTCAAATGCGGCTTGAAGACAATTAGGATGTAGCCAGTGCAACTGCACTATACAACCGCCGACTGGATGTGCAGCCCAGTTGCAGGTATAATTAAGTACGAATATGAAACGAAATATGTTTAATCGAACGCGGCGTAATTAGCCCACCAGACCGAGAGGACTTTGTTTTGTAATATGTATATGATGTAGAAAAGTGTTATTATTCCACTTCAATTATTCTCATATAGCTTGACCGACGCCGACGTGAGAAAAGAAGAATAGTAATAGTAACACATGCTGTAGATTCACAATAATTATACAACTCTGCAGTGCAATTCTGTAAGAATCTCACCTCGATCGCGACTGTCCAATTAGACACTTGTCGTGACACAGCGTGGATAACAAAACTACACGTTATTGATTATACTGTCGATTATCTGTGTGTTATTTGCTTCTATTATCCATACTGTGACATTATGGATATCGAGCTAACCGTCGATATTGAGGTGGGTTTCTTACGGAATGACACTAATTATTCGTTGGCAGTTACTCAAATGTATTAAGGCGCTCGAACCGCGGGGATCATAGTTATGATTTGCAAGGTTAAGCTGCACTTGCCGCAGTCAGTCCGTGCATGGGTGACCATTCGTTGCACATCGGGACAACTCCGTGCCTCGGAGTGCACGTTAAACCGTCAATCCCAGCTGTCATTCGAAAACCTCTGACAGTCGTTACATGTAGTCAGAAGCCCGAAAGTCTGACAACCGATCGAAGCTTAGGATATCGGCACTGCGACTGAACATCTGGCGATCTTCATGAAGGAGGCATATTGTCCGAGAGGTGTAGCGTTCCGACGATTTCGAGGCCGTAGACACCGCGCGACACAAGTCTCCGACTCCTCGTGTGAATTAGTGTTTATATTATATTGTTTATGAATAGTATTTTTATGTTATTTGTAAGTTTTATATTGTATTCTGTTATTGTATTTTCTTAATATGTATATTTTATGTTGTGGTTTCGCCTAGCTTCCACGACACAGGGACTCCTAGTGTGGAAGCTAGTGCTTAATGTAAGTTTATTTGTACAATAAAGATTAATATTGCGCAGTAAATAGGTTGTGGAGGTCTGATAGCAGTCGCTCCGTGAAAATCTAGTATTCAACCGCATTTAGTTAGGCTAAAAGCTGACCCAAATATAGTTGAAAAAGGCTAGGCAGAAAGATTACTAAAATGCATTAGTTTATTAATCGGATTACATACAAGAGCATGTGGATTACAAGACAGCTAGTGTCAGTTATCCACACACCTGTATAATTACATACAATGCTACAATTAGACACGAGACTTGATTAGAAGCCTGTAATTTAATTAACCGTATCCATTTGGTAATTGGTTTTACTTCAGCTCTAGTTATTATAATTCAATTGGGAGTTACACGGTGTTTCGCTTGTCAAATGGACCTGTTATTGCGTTTAAAGTTTCAATTAAAACGAACTAATGCTTGATACTTGTATGTTAATGGTATCAATTATGTTATGTACAAACTTAATTTAGGCTATTATCATCTTTAATTCTAATAAAATAAGAAAGATACGTAAATAAGAGCTGTCTTAGTTGAACTAAAACGAGATCATTTTTTTTGGGGGAATTGGCCCGCCACAAAATTGTGGCGTAGGTATAGTAATGAAATGCATGTTGGTTCATTTCTTATTATCTCTAGATTGCAGTGGTAATATTAGCAAAACTTTATGTAACCGGAATACTGTGAAACACGACAATTAAAACATGACTCTCACAATAACCTACTGGAGAATCATGTTTTGACTGTCGTATTTCACAGTACTCCGGTTACATAAAGTTTTGCTAATATTACCACTGCAATCTAGAGATTATAGGGAATAAACCAACATGCATTTTCATTACTTTACGCCACAATTTGTGTTGGGCCTAATGATTAATACAGGAGTGGGCCCAAAATAAATATTGTCTCCTTTCCATAATTTTGATTAAACGTCAGAACGCGTCGACTAAAACATGGTGAAGTTCAAAGCGTAAACTAGTGTCACAGCTCTAACGTAGTTCTTATCTATCACCGTCCTTTTCTCGCGCTGTCCGTTAGTAAACAATATCAATTCTCTAATTTTAGTTTAATTTATGAACAAGAGAATCTGCGCCATTTATTCAGTATTCGATGAATTTTAGCTACTTATCTGGATAAATATATTTTATGGAGCCCTGACACAGCCAGAAGGCGTCGCGGCAGACCTCGAAGAAGATGGCGGGACGAGCTAGACAAAATCATTGACGACACGTTTGGTGCAGTGGCTAAGCGATTGGCTTCTACGCTACGGGTCGTGGGTTCGATTCCCACACGGAACAAAAATTTGTATGGCCTACAGGTGGTTGTTTCGGGTCTGGGCGTTTGTTTGTGAGATTTGTGTCTGTAAACGCACCCACAATACAAGAGAAATCTTAGTGTGGGGAAAGGTTTTTTTTTAAAAAAAAAAAGACCAGTGGTCCACTCCCAAGGAGCACCACAAGCTGTATAAAAGCTGTATTTTAGTTTATTTTTATACCACAGGCTGTATAGTGAGGCTGTACAAGGGCTGTATCAGCGCTTATACAGCCCTTATAAGTAAAAATTGGGCCCATTCTTATACAGCCTAATGCGTTATTATGGCTGTACAGTAGCTGTAGAAGTAAAAAATAGGCTGTAATATAGCTGCAGTGGAGCTGTAGTATAGTGTAAAAGGAAACCACAGGAATATAGTTATCTTCTTATAAATGTCTTTAAAAGATAACGGTTCTTAATAGGTTTTTTAAGAGAATCACAAAGGGAAAATTTGTGAAACTTGTCAAATATTTCTATTTTAGATACATAAATGGCGATCGAATAATATTTCATGCAAAGTTATAAATCAAGTAATGATCTTTGACTTTCTGTGTGATAATTTGTAGATTCGACGTGCCGATTTAATTTTGTTGTGAAATTGTATATAGTTTTGTGTCAAAATATTCACGCGCCCGAAATATAATCAACATTAAGTAAAAAATATAACTAAAACGGTTAAGTAAGTTTATGGTTTTGAGGTTAGAATAATATAATATGTTTGAAAATACAGCATAATATTAGAGTACACTCATTATTTTAGCTGTAAAATTACGATAGCAGCTGTAGCTATTGTCAAATATCGTTTGATTTGTATTATGTTTTGTTTTTGTTTATTCAAAAATGGCGATAAATATTAAACAGCCTAAAGTATATCTGAAGGGTATTATAGGTCTTGTAGCTTTACTACGCAGTTTATAGATTCCATTGTACAGCTATTGCCTCTAAATAGGCATTATATTAGAATATTTTTAATATTTAGGCTGTATATCAGTTTTCAAAACATAAATTGTACAGCTCATTAGGGATACGTAATCAAAATGAAAAACCATGTAAGTATAAGATTTCGCCGTTTACATCGCTCGCGGCTTACACAACGTGTTTTTTAAGTGTGTAATATGCCGAAGGCAAATTGAAGCAGTTTGATAGAATCAACAGACGACGCACCTACTGATAGACACATTTTACTTGTAAATAAACAACCGTGTAGGTAACATCGTCCATAGAACACACACACAGAGCGAGACAGCAGCGTCACATTACAAGCAACGCGATTAGTTTATAGATAGTGCCTGGACAGCGTGCACGCATTTATTTATTCTTTTCGATCCTTTGTTTGCCACGTCGTAAAACTCGTAGGTAGGTCAAAAACAAAACAAAGCGTTAGAAAACGGTAGTTCGTTTTAAAAAAATATTTTACTAAGAACTATGTGCAGTAGTGTTTTTAGTGTGTGGTGTTGTGTGCCTATTTTTTTTTTCATATGTTTTTCAATATTTTTCAGGAAAATATGCCGTTCAAAATAATTGAAACAATTGAAAAAAGCCAAAAACGACTGTGCATTATACCTAGTTTTTGGGAGTCTAATGGTATTTTAAGATGGCCAAAAAAGCGATTAGATATCAATAAATTGGTCAAGGACGAATATTCGCAGCCTGTAGATAATTGGTCTTCTTCACATTGCTGTGTCAAAAGACAATTATTATCATCATACGACGAAGCAACACGAGAACTAGATCTCATGCTACAAAATAGCGACACCGAATTTGATAATCAGACAGAAGTAATCAAGAGCTTTTTGAGATATATTTCTTTCTATAGCCCATTCCTTAATTTTACGACGGAACAGTAAATTTTCTGAAAATTCGTCTTCTTTACTTGTACTGCTGCATGAAAATATGTCATTATCAGTTTCCCAAGGTTTTATTAAATTTTCACTTTCAATATCAATGTTTGACGTTTTTGCTGCGGAACCTTCGTAAGACGTCGACTGAAGTGGCGCTTGACTGTAGATTGCTCGATTCATGACTACATTCTTTTCATTCTCTATAAATGACGACTCAGTATCACTAGTTTCATTTGGTTGGTAATTTGTCATATTTTTATATTCTCTTTTAATCTTCCTTTTGACTCCACCGGACCTTTTTCCTTTTTTCCACATATTTTTATCCAGAATTACACGTTTATTTACTATTGCAAAGATAGACAACTGACACTAAAACAGACTAAAGCTGTACTATAGAATTAATTTATTATTATAGTGTTTTAACATCATATTTGTCAGAAGTCATAAAACTCTAACACTTACAAGGGTGTATAATTACGCAATAATAATAAGTTTTATAAAGGAGTTTGCATATACCATTATACAGAATCAAGTATAGAGTGATACCATATTAACACATAAAGCTGTAGTAAGTAAGTGATCACATGCAAAATACAGCCTCTGTGCAGCTTGAATAATAAACATTAGCTTAAAGTGTCAAAAATTCTTAAAGTTTTAAAGTAGAGTTTTAATATTCCGTTTTAACACGTTTAGTTTAGCGGATTCTTTTATAAAGATTTAGTATAGCTTGAGCTGTATAATAACTGGTAAATCAACCTTATAAATATAGAATCTTTTCTTGACACCCTTGTACGTCTCCAAAAGAACTCTAAGTTCTATAAGTGCTGCATATTTGATGTCGGTAACGCCTAAGTGCTCCTTGGGCTTTGGCTCTGGATCGAAGAAACTGGAAGTCATGGGGAGAAACCATTGCCCAGCAGTGGGATGACGTAGGCTAGAAATGAAATATAATGAATCTAGATAAAGATGGGTAACTCATGAGCGCCAAATTCACTAGCAAGTTTTATTGGACAATATTGCAACAATTTCGCGCTTAGTTCGTAAAACTTACAGGAGTTACTTGCTGCGGGTGTCTACAGTTTGAATGTCGGTTGGAGAAGTCAACTTTATAGTGAACTAGCTGTACCCGGCATACGTTGCAATGCACTTTTTCCTACTTACTACCTACCTTCTACTTACCTACTGCCTACCTTCAGAAATAAAATCAAAATAGTAACAAAAAGTTAAAACCATTTTCATGCATGCGGCAAACAAATGAAGAATATGGACATACTGAGATAATTTAGTTTTTTTTTTAAATATAAAAATTTTCTTTCACAAGAACCTTCTCCTGATAGTGACGAACACAACAAAAAAAAATTGCGTAATCGGTCCAACCGCTCACGCGTGATGCCGTGACGTGAACAAGGGAAATAGGGATTCATTTTTATATACCTACATAGAAGACTTCACGCTCAAAGCAAGTATCGAGTCAATGCGATAACCATATCGTGTAATGATTATCTACCTACCCTGAGAGCCGCAGCATCGTCTTACTATGCTTCTGCGATTACCAATTTATTTGTTAATTGTGCTGATTATGCTAGTAGGTAAACAACATGATCATGGTTACACACTTTACATTCGAAAACCATGAATTCTGCTTACCATTCTGTACAACTTTTGCTACGGGTCAAACTCTGAATTCGTGAAAAGAAAATCAGCTGTTCACATTTTGTTAACCTATGTCGCCCTACATACAATGTTTATGATCTTCTCTCGTGTCAGCACGAGCTATACGAAAATAGCTCATACTGTGGTGTAAAGATTAGCCTGTGCAAGGTTGGTAGCGGGGCTGACTGCCCAGGGTGCGTCGGACGTACTTAAGTATCGTCACTCGTGGAGGCTCTTTTCATGCACCCCCAATGTTTGTGATACACAATGTTTATGATAAATTGTTATTCTTTCATAAGTAAGTTTATTGTATTTTTTTTTCTTCTAATGACAACAACATGGCCGAAATGGCATTCAGCCGAAAGATGTCCACTGCTGGACATAGGCCTCCCCCAAGCATCGCCACATCGACCGGTCCTATGCTTCTCGCATCCAGCGGTTTCCCGCTACCTTCACCAGATCATCGATCCACCTTGTAGGAGGCCTACCCACGCTGGGTCTTCCAGTACGCGGTCGCCACTCCAGAACCTTTCGGCCCCATCGGCTATCCGTTCTGCGAGTAACGTGCCCCGCTCACTGCCATTTAGGTTTTAGTAAGATTGGTCAATCAGAGCAACATTAATTATTTTGTATGGAACAACTGATTTTTGTTCACATATTCGGAGTGTGTCCCGTATGTAAAGTGATTAACCAGTCATGCTGTATGGGTACCTAATCACGTTGCTTTATTATTATACCGAATAGTACCTACTAATAAAAGCCTTTATTCAGCAGCAGACGAAAACAAGCTAAAATGCTGATACAATTAGTGGCTAACAAAAATAAAGAGCAAAATTCTTAACTAATTTTCATCAATTCACCTTCACAAACGACCTTAAGAAATGTTTTCAAGGCAAAGTTTTCTTCCATTAATTTACTTTATTCAATAACGTTCCCGCCCTGATTGTTCCACCTCTATTCTATTCTATTTTTATTAAATGGCGTGTCAAGTCGATGTCGACTATTCTGCCAGTGTCAAAAGTAACTTGGAAAAACAAGTGTGCATTAGCTATCACAGCTATCAAAAAAAAAAAAAAATTAAAAAACTTCGATTGGTTCAATTGAAACACATCCTGTTGTGTTAGTAAAGGACTGAAACAAACAAAAAAATAAAATAATTATATACATTGATATTATTGTTAGAACATTAAAAAAAACACGTATACCACAGCCATGACGGATTATAATTTGATGTTATTGTGGCGGATGAAGATCATCAACGCCAGGAGCAGTTCTGGGGAGGAATATGTTAGTAAAGAGGAGATGTTAATTGGGAGAGGGATCTTGTATTTGGGGAGACGGCTATATAAATCCAAAGGTGGGAGGTTGTTTGAGCATTCGAAGAAAATGTGATCCAGAGTGCCTTCTTCCAAACCACACTCGCAGAGAGATGAGTCACGGACACGGATTTTACGCAGGAAAACCGGAGTACAACAAAAACCTAGTCGGATTCGGCAGAGGACAGAAATAACCGTTTTGGAAACTTTTTTATATCCAAAGAACCAAGGTTTAGGTTTTATGACTGGTTGAACCGCATAATAAAACCTTCCCTTTTGTCCTCCAGTGATGTTCCATTGTTCCTGCCATGTAGATTGAAGACTACCTTTTGGTAGGTTTAGCAGGTCATACCCCTGATGGATATTGTAAGTGAAGTCAGCTGCAACAGATGAGCAGGCCTCTTTGGCCAAAGCATCAGCGCACTCATTTCCCTTGATGCCACAATGACTAGGTATCCAAACTAATTGAACCTCCTTTTGACTACGAGCACAAGAAAATAAGGACTTTTTAATTTTAAGAACAAGAGAACTGTGCAATTTACTTTTGAAGGGATTTTGACTTAGGGCTTGCAGACAGCTAAGAGAGTCTGTGAAAATAACGGCTTTGTCAATGTTGTGGTGTGAATCTATAAAGAGGCAGGCTTCCAATAAAGCCACACACTCGCCAGTGAACACAGAAGACTCCTTAGGGCATCTGTATTGCAAAATAATTCTAGAGTTTTGGTAATAAACTGCAGCGCCAGTGTTCTCAATATCACTAAATTTTGATGCATCTGTAAAGAACCTTTGGAAACCAGTCCATCGTTCTCCCACAGCCACATTGAAAGCTGAATCCGCTGAAGGGGACTTTTTGGAGATGCCAATGTCAAAGAGAATTTTTGGAATAAAACATAAGACATCATAGGAAAAGTTAAAAAGGGGTAATGTGGGATGCTGGTCTATGGGACATTCTAAATTTTGAGTTTGACGAAATGCTTTAATGATAAGAGGAAGTTCTTTGTTTTTCCAATAATTTGAGTTTGTGCATAAGGCATCTAGCTCATTCAGTCTTACTAAAAGGGGATGAGAGGATCTAGGTATTACCCTAGCCAGGAAACGGGAAGACAAATACTGCCGTCTTATGTCCAGGGGGGGTTCAGCACATTCAACCTGCAATGCATTAATGGGAGAACACTTCATACAACCAGTGATGATACGAAGGCATTTTGACTGGACCCTATCTAGTCCAGCCAAAGCACCCTTGTTGCAAGGAACTAAATGGAACGTACCATAATCTAAAATACTACGGATTAAGGCGTTGTATACCAGTTTCATAGTGTAAGGGTGAGCACCCCACCAGACACCCGCAAGGACCTTTAAAATCGAAACCAGTCTTTCACATTTTTTAATTAATGAATTTATATGCTCATTACCTTTTAATTTTGAGTCAAGAAAAACGCCTAAAAATTTAACTTTACTGACTAACGGAATATTATGACCTGAAATGTCCACTGATATAACCGGGATCAATCTTTTACGAGAGAAAATTACTGCCGAACTTTTTGGTGCCGATAATGACAGGCCGTGGCTTAAAAGCCAGTGATTCAAAGAGTCCAAAGAGAGACAGAGAGATGACGCAGCGTCTATGATCGAAGGATCTGTCACATACAAAACTAAGTCGTCCGCGTATTGTAGAATGTGACAGTTGTTGTTAAGGCATGTGCCAATGTCTACTGTGTATAGATTGTAGAGAAGAGGACTGAGGACGGACCCCTGCGGTAAACCCTTCCAAGTCTGCCTCTTATCGAAGTGCTCTCCCTGAACTCTCAGAACCAAAGACCGTGACATAAGAAGTCCACATATGCATTCGATTATCTTGACCGGAAGCCTCAGCTGATGCAGTTTCTGCCTGAGTACGGGAAGAAGGACGTTGTCATATGCAGAGGAGATGTCGAGGAAAGCGGCAACAACAGATTCGTTTTTTGAGAACGCAAGGCGAATATCCGTGACTAAAACGCCGACGCTATCCATTGTGCCTAGCCCTTTCCTAAAACCAAATTGGTAGTTCGGCAG
Organism: Amphipyra tragopoginis; assembly: GCA_905220435.1. Lineage (NCBI taxonomy): Eukaryota > Metazoa > Arthropoda > Insecta > Lepidoptera > Noctuidae > Amphipyra > Amphipyra tragopoginis. Next base: position 21,905,599 of record HG991994.1, read on the forward strand.
TAAATCTCTCGATTCGACTACCCATTCAAGTCGATTTTTAATCAGGTGTTCCATTAGTTTGACTAAGACTGAGGATAGAGCGATTGGTCTAAAGCCGTTCGGATCATCTACATGTTTGCCTGGCTTCAGTAATGGAATGATAATTTGAAGCTTCCACTGATCTGGAACCCATCCATGAGTGAAACAAAAATTAATGATACCAAGGAAGTACAGTTTAGCCTTGTCTCCAGAACGAGCAACAAATGAATATGGTACTCCATCACTTCCAGGGGCTGAGTCCCGGACATGCCGGAGCACCACATTCAGTTCTCCCAAAGTAAATGGCACGTCCAAAGCCTCCTCTGAAGTGCTTTGCAGGGAAGTATAGAAACATTCAGAAGAGAGAGGAACATACGGAGGAGCAATTCTGTCAAAAAAAAGTTCAGCTGTTTCCCTAGTGATTGGTGAGGAGACTGATGGGGAGCACCCTCATCTGTACCTATTGATGCTTTTCCAGACTAATGAGGCTGGAGTAGCAGGGGATAAAGAGGTACAGAATTTAACCCAACCCATGCGTTTCTTCTTACGAAGGAGACGCTTTGTTTTGGCATTAATCTGCAGAAATGTGAGAAGGTTTTCAGTGCTCATATCACTATTGTAGCGCTTCTCGGCCTCTTTCCTATCTTTGATTGCAGAAGTGCACTCTGGATCCCACCACGGGGGCGAGGGTATTTTATTGCGGGCACTGTTCTTCAGAGGGAAGCAGGCATCCGCACTGGAGGTGATGGCTGTAACAAATTCCTCATAACAGATCTTGGCATGGGGGTGATCAGAAGAATCTAAAAAATTTGAGTTTATATTTGGAAGTACATCAATCTTATCCTCCAATAATGAAGCAAATTTTGTCCAATCTGGATTGGACAGGTTATACTTCAGAAGTGGAGGGGAAGTTTTCTCTAAATATGTCTTATTGACCAACGATATAATAATAGGGTAATGATCACTACCATGCGTCAAGGACGTACATTCCCAATTGGTTGAAGATGCTAACTCAACCGAACAAAAAGTTAGATCAACACAACTCTTTTGTTGACCGGGAGAAGATCTGCGGGTTGGACAACCATTATTGAGGATGCATAGGTCCAGATCATCCAGGATATCAACCAAAGCTACACCAAAGGCATCACAGCGCTCAGATCCCCATCTGTAGTGGTGACAGTTGAAGTCACCCATGACCAGAATTGGTCCATCAATATTGGAAAGCATGTTTCTTAAAAAAGTCAAATAATCATGCTTAGGGTGTGCGATGTATACTGAAAACACTGTAATGCCTTCGACCCTTCCTGCTACAATACTCATGTCACCTGTGAGCGAAGGTAAAGTGAATGGAGAAAGAGGGACCCGATTATTGACTAGGAGAGCCGAACCTCCATAGCCATCAGATCTGTCACATCTGAGAATATTAAAGTGTGGCATACGGAAACTAAGACTTGGGGTTAGCCAAGTCTCAGCTATAGAACAAGCCAATGGCTTGTACTTATTTAATAAGAATATGAGGTCGTGCTTTTTATGCCACACGCTCCTCACATTCCATTGTAGGAATATTAGGCGAGACGCCATTTTTAATACTTAATAGAAGAGATACAATTTGTTCGGCAACGTTGGACGGTAATTGACTGTTAGAATTAAAAGAAGAGATAATAATAGGTATGAATTTAACAAGTAAATCAATAATAGAAAGATTATTATTGGAGGATAGATAATTATTATTAAGAGAACAGCCATTAGGCTGTGTGGATTGGGGAGAACTAACTATCTGCTCATGAGCAGCTTTATCATAAGATGGGGAGAGGGGGGCATGGGTCTTAGGTTTGAGTGTCACGGTTTTGCGATATGACTGAGAGATTGGTGTTTTTGCTATGTTAGCATAGTTGCGGGAGACTGATGGAATAGCCTTGTTAGCTTCAGCATAGGGGATGTTTTTCTCAGCCATAACGGTTTTAATAGCTCTCTGCCTACCATATTCGGGGCATGTCTTGCTATTTGCATGGTGGTTTCCCGAACACAGTACACAGAAAGCCTCACCCTCAGGAACACTGCAACCATCACCTGGGTGATCATGACCACACTTATTGCAGCGAGGTTTAGATCGGCACACATTAGCTACATGGCCAAATCTGCAGCACTTGCGACATTGGATTGTCGGGTATATGTATTGCTCGACAGGGAGGGAGGTGTAACAGCAGTAAATCCGTTTAGGCAGAACTTGTCCATCAAATGTCAGGACACATGTTTCAGTTGGTTTCCACTCATTAGTACCGTCTCTTTGTGTTTTCCTATTAATACGGCGGACTTTAAGTATTTGCCCACAGCCTGAGGGTACAGATAAGTAGGTTAGTGCTTCTTCCTCTGAAATATCTGTGGGAACACCAGTAACAACACCCATCCTTGTAATGTTGAATGTAGGAATTGATGCTGTGTAACTATGTTTCGACAACAGGCTATTGACCAAGAAAGAGTTAGCATCCTGAGGGGAAACAAACTCTACTGACACGCGGTTTCTGCCAACTTTGTTAACACCCCCGCGAACAACGTTCGCGATGTTGTTCATAAGCAAAAATTTACCGAAAATTACTGGATGAAGGGTGGTACCAGCATTTGGTTGATTCTCTATACGAGAAACGTGCACAACATAAGGAGCCTTATCAAGCACTGAGTACTTAGAACGACCTATTTGGCTTTTAGGTTGTTTACAGGGAAGGGATACTGACAAAATTTCTTCGTCTCTAAGACGTTTGCGAGAAGTTTGCGATTCTGTTAAATCCATCTGTGTAACGCTACAAACAACATCCGCGAATTGAGTTAGCGGATTCGGAGACAAAGGAGTTGACGGACCTGGAATATCTGGGGGATCGGGATCAGGAGGTTTGTTTCTATCCATCTTGAATAGAACGAGACTTATTAGTTAGACAAACACAATACGAACCTGTTTACGAACACAAGGACAACAAAACAAGTCACAGAAGTATCAACAATCACACAAAATCGCTCAAAAACAACAAGAAATTCTAAACACACGTGTTAGCCAAGAACTCGTCGGTCAGAATCGATTGTTCCACCTCGGTTTAACCCTTGACTCACAAGCTATCAATCAAATCAAGTACACGACGTTTTAGTGGAAATCGATGTTAATGACCAGTTTCAATATAATTTACGAGTCCAATTTCCCTAAATTCCTTCGCCCACTTGAAGTTTCAAAGAAAACTTACTTGAAAGGTTAAAGGTGATAGATCAGACATTAATAAAAAGTAACTGTAGACTTCGCATACGGAAAATGGTTCAGCAAAGTGGAGATTCAGCATTAAAGAAGAAACTCATTTATGTATAATTACGAGTAGGTACAAGGATACCTAATAGTTGGTAGGTCCTAACAGTTGGCATGTATTTATGTAACAAATACAAAACGTAAATTATGATGATGATAATGATTAATGACGTACCGCTATGTATAATATACAGCGTATAAAAGAATTTGTGTAGGTAATTCCTTAAAACCATATGATCTATTACTGGTATACATTAACAACGCACGGGATTTAGTTAGTTTAAAAAAACATTTTGTTTCTAGCTGTCGTGGTAAGTGATCCTGTCTTAACCACCTAACACGGTTTAAATGATAAAATAAGCAAAATATAAGAGTGCAATTTTTTTTTCAATGATCTTCCTTTTATCTACCTGGCACTACTAGTTCGATACCGCTCCAAGCAGTCAGTTAACGCGAGGCGCTAAAATGACTGGTAAAGCACATCATATTTTTTCTTTCTGATTTTTTTCTTGTTGAATCCGATAAAATCCCATGCAGGGTCAATCTATGTCACCAGTAGATCACGCGCGGTTTGAAGGAATTACATGAATTCGGATATACCCTGAATATACCTATCGTACATAGGGTTGCCATCCGTCCGGGTTTCCCCGGATTTGTCCTAGTTTAGAGGGCATCCGGGGAGCGTCCGGGCAGAACTTCATGAGTAGTCCGGGTTTAAAAACTTAAAGTTTTGGGCCGCCCGCGACACACGCACTGACCAACGAACCGGCTCGTTAAACAACTGTTTTTTATTACACTAACTACGTTTAAAAAAAACCTGTTGACATGTCCGGGTTCTGGGCTCTAAAATCCGGGGTTTTCACGCGTCTTGTCCTGGTTGCCAAATTTTAGAGATGGCAACCCTAATCATACACAACAAGTCCCTTATGTCGCCGTAAGGCACTGAATTTTCATAGCACCCCCTTTTCACCGCAGAAACTGCTCTAACAAAACTTTCATTGTTACACATAAAAGAAACTACAATTGAGTTAGCTCGGTAACACCGAGTCACCGACATCTGCTTTGTGATTATGCCTTCATTTCCTCGTGTATAGATATCGGCACTTGGCAGCTAGGTCAAGGCTATGAAAGCGAATAAAACAATGCCGTAATCAGGTGAGCATTGCCTTGGGACTGCACCTAAAGTTTGCACGCGACGCAACAACCGCGTCGATGCGGTGCGGAGATTATTAAATCCACGTGTAGTTTTCAATTTTGTATTGGATATTGGATAAAGTAAAACAAAATGATCTCTCTCTCTGCCATGTGTTGCCCTTCAGTAGGTTTAATTAACAACCAATAAAACCAGTCCGCTGCGCCGTGTTTTCGTGTTTGCAAACAGGATAAAATTGTTTGCTAACCAAATAGGGGCGTGGCCTAACAGTTTTGTTAGCAAAATTGGCGCTGCGGACCCGGCTTAACGTTGTTTGCTAACCGAATAGGGGCGTGGCCTAACAGTTTTGTTCGCAAAAATACAATAACATGTTAGAAAATTGGCACTGCGGACCCGGCTTAAGGTTAAATTAACAACCACGCGGGTCGTACCATTTGCAAGGTAAAGCTGCGCTTGCCGCGTTCAGTCCGTGGATGGGTTCGTTACACATCGAAACCACTCAACGACTCGGAAAGCTCTTTAAACTGTCAGTCCCGGGTGTCATACGATTACCTATGATAGTCGGAAGCCCGAAAGTCTGACAGTCGTAGACCGGACCTTAGGATATCAGCATTGACCAGTAGGTAATTGAGTTGTAGAGGTCTGATGGCAGTTGCTCTTGGTAAAATGCTGGTATTCAGCCGCATCTGGACCCCAACATAGTTAGGAAAAAGCTAGGCAGAAGATAACCCTGCAGTAGGTTTACAAAAATTTGCGATTAGTGACGTGATGTCGATTTCGATTTATTTTAGCGATGCATTCGATTAGGTATAAGAGGATAAAACATAGAGTAGAGGAGGAAGGAGAGAGACTGCCTCGTTGGTCTAGCGGTCGCAAGCGCGACTGCTAAGCGTGAGGTGCGGGATTCGATCCCCAGGTCGGGTGTTTTTGGGTTTTTCCGTGTGGAATTTCTCAGTAGCAACCCGGAGTCTGGATTTGTGATCGGTTGATGGCAATAGGCTCGCCCCTTATTACATGTGACTCTAACATAACGGCTAAATGAGGGTGTACTATATAGGGTGACAGGTAATTAGTGACCGATACTTTAACACATGATTGTACTCATGATAACAAACAGCTTTCCCAAAGAAACATTAAATATAAAAAAAAAAAAAACATTACGAGCCGCGTCTTTTCCGTAACGGTTTATTAATAAATTATATATAATACACCTCTGCCCAACCCTTCGGAGAATACCTTGGACCGTTCACATTATTACTGTTTTCAATTATAACTTGATGAAAATCCAATTATTCAAAAATTCTGACAAATGAAAAAAAAAAAAGAAACAATGAGAATACCCAAATGAAAACTCAACTACACTCAAGCCACGGTGGAACGAATAAAACGAAGACGCGATGAATAAAAAATAGCGTCCATTGTGATTACTTAATTTCAATAAAATGAAGACAAATTACTAACAGCCTTCGTTTACAAACTGATTGTTTTAAAGCGATTGATAAATTAGTACCTAACCTAGAAAGCGTGAAGTTTTCATCAATTCAATCTGTCTTTTGACCGAACTAGTGAAGCCTATTAAACTCTCAGACACAACAAATGGTCTGATACGAATGCCTTTGTGTTTTTACTTTTAAATATAAATTAACTAGCTGTTGACCGCGGATTTACTCGTATCCTACTGGAAGTACTTTATGTACTCGGCAGTGGCATAGGGTGAAGTTTCTTAAAAGGGAAGCCGGACCTAAAAATGCTTACCTTGCTCAAGTGTGATGCGTGATTTCCAGTAACTACTCGTTTCGAAAGGGAAGCCGATAGGAATCGAGTTGTATGGAGCCTTCGCCACTGGTACTCGGATAATAAAGTACCGGTAAACCGGGGTTACTTTCAATTACAGGGGCGACATTGATAGTTACTAAAAATATTGCATTTGGTCAAATATCTCTGTGAAAATGGAACTTATCCATTTTCATTTAATATTGTAGGGAACTTTGACAGTTTTCCTATTTTACCATTCGGTATACACGTGTCTGCGATGTTAGATGGCGAAGATAAAAAATATTAAATTACACCCCTGATTATGTAAAAAAAAACGATTTTTAGATTTCTCGATTGGGGCTACTTTGAAATTCAATGATAGAACAGAGATCATCAAAGTAGAAGCTCTACGGTCCAAGTTTGATAAGGAACAATTCTCCTTTTTTTCTCGAAAATAATGCTCTGTTATTTTTTTAATTTAGATTATTTGGTTTTCTATATATCTGTTAATTCAGTTTATATAAAAGATTTTTGTTGTGGCATCTAAAATCAAAAATAAATAAGATATAAACACATGAAGCTCAAAAATTAATCAAAGTATCCCGGTATGCTATGTCCTAATCCAGGTCATGGTCTACTTGTGTGCTAAATTTCGTCCAAATCCGTTCAGCTGTTAAGGCGTGATTGATTAACAAACATCCAAATTCACAAACTCACTAACATCCTAACTTTCACATTTAGAGTGAAAACCTCGGGAATGCATTTGGTTATTGCACGGTTCCTGTGGGGTTACATGCGGACGAAAGCTAGCCAATGATATTTATTACGAATGTTATATCTATGTATATAAAAATGAATCCCTATTTCCCTTGGTCACGGCATCACGCGTGAGCCGCTGGACCGATTTCTCTAAGTTTTTTTTTGTTACGTTCATAATTGTCAGGAGAAGGTTCTTATGAAAGAGAATTTCGATATTTAAAAAAAAAACAGTTATCTCCGTATGTCCATATTCTTCATTTGTTTACCGCATGCATGAAAACGGGTTGAACTTTTTGTTACTATTTTGATTTTGTTTCTGAAGGTAGTAAGTAGGAAAAAGTGCATTGCAACGCATGCCGTGTACAGCTAGTACCCAATAAAGACGAATTTCAGTGCCTACAAATTAATTTCCACACAAATTCACATTCTAAATTTTCGCATAGAGCGGTTCTCTTATAATTAATTATAGTACCTGTACGTCGCGATAAAATAAAAATGACTAAATTGCATTCCCGAGATTTTCACTCTAACACGACGATAGAACATAAAGCAATGTTTCAGTTAATACTTACTAAGTATACTACCTAATCCTTGCTCGGCGGTTTGTTTGAGAAAATGTTTAGCAAGGGGCTTATAACTTTCTTAATAACCTAGCAAGTATAAAAATGCTATTGGCCACGTTATAGTATACAATACATAAAACACGTTTAATAAGCAGTGCCGAATTCATAATTATATAAAATCCTGAAGTCACTCTAGCAAGCCTACTTGTATGATAAAGGAAGGATCTATGCAATGTCATATGTCCTATGGGCTGGCCATGGGGCCGGCTGCCAGGAGCCTAGAGGGACGCAAATTAGGCCGCTCAATACATACATAACTAAAAAAACCCGCAGCAGATCTCGCGTTAAAATATGATGTTGATTTAAATGCAAATCAATGTCCGGAGATTGATAGCTAGAAATATGAGATAAATCGTTACTGTCTTTTTAGTTTTAACAAAATTCTTAATTAAATGCCTTTGCCACGCACAAGGGGATAAACAGGTCGTATCCGAATTCCTTCAAACCGCGTGATCTACTGGTGACGCTGATTGACCCTGCATAGGTTTTTTTTCAGAATCAACAACAAAAATGATTTCTGTGTAATTTTAGCGTCCCGAGTTAACTGACTGCGGGAGCGATAACGCGCTAGTCGTGCCCGCTAGCTGTGTTGCTGTGCTTTTTTTGTTCATTTATGCATGGTATCGAAATTTTCCAAAACATAAAAATGTTGAAAAAAAAATGATAATTTTAAATCAATCTTTATCCCGTGCAGGGTTAATCTGTAGGAATAATATACAAGGTGTAACATAAATAATGCACAACCTCTTTAGGGGTCACTGTACTCATCATTATGAACAACTTTTACTATGGGACCAAATATGAAATCGCGAAAAAAAAAACAGCTGTTCCCTACATTTATGTTCGCATAACTCATCAAAATAAGGCAACATAATGAAGGAATTACACAAATAGGTACATTTACAATCTGTATAGCGTGTTTTTTTGGAGGCGCATAATTTGATTCTTGCCCTAAGCGCTCTATGAATTTGTAGAGAGTGTGTGATTTAATATTCTCTATTTCTAGCGAAAGAATTCCTTTTGGCCATTGTTGGCACCGATTTTTCATTGTTTCTGTTCAAAGAGCTTTTAAAATGAAAACTCTGGTACTAACATAGCGCCAACTGTAATTCTTTTGTGAAATGATGTGAAGTGCACTCTAGGTGTACCACAGGCACACCGCCTCAGAACAAAATAATATAGCACAGACCACAAACTTGACCGAAAAAAGGATACCGCACGAACCGCACGAGACGCCCACGTTTCGCATACAAAAGAGGCCGTAGAAATATGATTATTAATTTTGAAAGGTTACACGTATTTTATAATCCGATATTCAATCCTAAATTATACGAATTAGCTCCAATTACGAGCTCACGTGTAAGCAAATATGCTATGTAAAATGTTTATTTAAGCCTTGTATTAACAAGATAGACCGGGAGCCGACACACTTTTAGCATAAAACACGAATTAAAAGTACAACGATAAAACATTTTGTTTTCCTTTCGTAATAAATAGCCAGTTATGTATCTGCATACATATTTAATTCCGATTTACGATATGCTTCTCGGTTCAACCTCTTACGTAAATCCGAGTAGGTAATACTGTACATTTTCTTTTTACAGATTGAAGACTCAAGTAATCGGAAAGGTGGGGGGACTTTTCTAGTGCCGATGAATGGTGGTATTTGGACGATGTGCGTTTCTCTTCAAGGTATTTCCTTGATTTGTAATTTTTACTGTCATAGTGGAGGAATTGAACTTAAAATTTCAAACGTTATAATTATTTTCAGAGGAAGAGGTATCGATATTGTCTAGGGCTGGATTCCCCTCGCAGCCTGTATGCACAAATTATTTAGCAAACAGTGAAGATGAAGAGCCGAGAGCAGATTGGCAGCATCGTAAGTCTAATGTTCGAGATACTAGTTTTTAATTAGAACTGTAAAGTTAAAAAGAAAATGGTTCTGTAGGTAGTTTATTGCCTATCTAATTTGAAAGAAATCTTCACCCAGCAATAATGGAAAAAAAAGCTATTCAACATCTCAAACGACCTGTTAACGCTCCATAAAGCTGTCGTAATTATCCTTTCACGTTACTAAAACCAGTGTTCATTATGAAAAATAGATGTTAAAATATTCAACGACGATAAGTCAAGGTGTGCATAAACAACGCCCTTTTCATCCCTCTGTGTGTTAACCTTGGAGAACCGTTTGCTTTCGACTAAGTTCATTTATCAAACTGTTTTGGTACAAGTGCGAATAAAGTTTATGGCGGAACAACAAACAATAGAATCCGCCACAGATATACGGCGTTGGTCATTAAGAGGTTGAGACAGAATATTAGGTATCAAATTAACGTAATTATACTTACTCTGTTTAATGTAACAATATTCAAAAAAGATCCATGTTACCAAGGAAATGTATAGAAATAAGCAACATGTTTGCTTTCAGCATAGATTCAACGCAGTGTTATGATATTAAGAACCCAAGAAGAGCTGAAACTCAACTTGAAGAAATGGAATGGTTCAAAAGTTAAAAGAGCCTTGGTGGGCCACTTTTGTCTACTGTTATAATAAATAGAGTATAGTTAGGTATATAAAAAAACAGCTTTTACTTTATATTCAAAGCCATAAACGGCACTAAATTCTTTGAATATTTAATGAACATTTTGCAGCTCAGAAATATTACGAAGTAAAAGTTATATTTTTGTCCCATATTCAAAGTAAAAATTAATGAACCTGCCATATTTTAACTAGCGGGAAGCGGAAATTTATATTTTCTATACCGGCGTTAATCGTCGCTCTAACCCTTTACATGTTTAAAGAGGCCGACTACTCTGGCCTTTGACGTGGGCACGTAAATATTTAAATTATATGATATAAATGTACCACTACAAGATCGGTTTCACGAGATTAATTTAGATTTCACATATTCTGTGGCTTAAAACTATTTGAAATATGTTTAACTTGAGTACAACTAGCAGAAAACACTGAAACTTTAAAGGAGATTTCTAATGTTAGCTATGCGGGTAGGATGCGCTACTATTACTCTATCTTTGTGTTAATTCAAAAACCCGATTTACACACACATACGCAAAATGGCAACTTAACTTTTTGACGTGGCGAATTAGGTAGAGTTTTAACTTTTAAGTTTCATTTTTGTTAGAGTTGCCAACCGTCCTGTTTTCCCAGGACATGTCCTGGATAGTTTTTGAGCAGCGTCCTGGATTTTTAAAGCGCCCTAATAAGGTCGTGTATTTTAAAACTCGCGTTTTCAACTCGTATAATTTTATTCAAATACTTTTATTGAAAAATATGATTATTTTTATTACTTGAATTTCATTTAACCTATTTTCACTACATATTAATTTAAACATTGCTACGCTATTACTGCGTCCTGATTTTAAACTGAATTGTCTTGGTTTTTCCGACTTAAAATCCTAGTTTTTGATATTTGGGGTTGGCCACCTCATGTGGACGCATAATGAAACTAACAACTAAACTCGCATTAAAGGATGTTTAGGCAGTAATAGGTACTTACTACTCGCTCAATGAAGTTAAAAAAAACGGCAAATTAACTTGCAATTCATGTGTGTGTAAATTGGGCTTAATTGCCTACACAATTACCTATTCACACGCCGTTATATCTCTTAATATTAGGTTTTAATTTCAGGTATGCAGAATCTATCCATATCATGCGCCCTGGTCTGCCTCATAGTGCTAGGCAGCGCGGCTTTGGTGGGCGCGTTCGGTATTTGCAAGCATCAGATCAGCGCTGTGCTTATTACTGGCGTCATGTATCTGTTAGCCGGTATGTATATCTTTCTACAAACGCTTTTATAGCAGGAAATGGTAATTTACCTCCTCGGCCTATCAGAGCCTGCTGCTAAAAATTCTCAGTTTCCATTAAAGAGGAATGCCACTTTTAGGCTGACAATGGTGCCGATTCTGTTAAGGACAAACTAAACTTAATTTAGGCTATTGCGATCTTTTTCACTCTAATAAAATAAGAAAGAGACACACGTAATTAAGAGCTGTCAAATTTAGTTTCACTAAAAGTTGCATACAAATTTAGACGACATTTAAAACGTGTTGACTAAAAACACGTTGAAGTTCAAGGCGTAGGTAAACTAATTTGACATCTCTAACTTAGTTGTTGTCTATCACCGTCCTTTTCTCACGCTACCTGTTAGTAAAAGATAGCAATTCTCTAATTTTAGTTTAGTTGGTGAACAAGAGAATCGGCACCACTGGCTCGTTGGGCGGATGATTGCAGGGCTCTTTCTCTCCAATACCTCGTTTGTCATGCATCTTTTTCGTCAGTAAGATACATCACATGCAGTAGAGAGAACTTGATGTTTGGGAAACTGGAAGTTCCGCGCTTAAAGGTTCTGGTCTACTTTTTACAGGGCTTTTCGCAATGTTCACCCTAATGATAATACACTTCAAGCGTGTACAGCGTGTGTCTGCCCGAGGTAGTTCGCACGCGGACGGCACCGGCGACGGCGTGGTAGGTCCGCGCGGAGTCGCCCTGCCTCTGCTCTCCGCCAGAGAGTTCTCTACCGCCTGGTCCCTGGACCTCGGCTGGGGAGGAGTAGCCCTGGCTACAACCACCTCCCTCCTATGGATAGTACTTTCCAAAATAATGAGATACAATCCTATATCCGCTATGCTGTTGTAAATCCAATGTCGTATCGTATTCGATTGAAATCTTCCCTAGAATTTAATTTCATACAAATTACTAGTCAATTACCAATTTTAAGGTTTTGAAATGTTGGTTAGTAGGCATAGCCGTGCGGGGAAGATCTCATTTGATGTTAATTTTATAAATAGTAACTAATAAGAATTAAAAAAAGAACAATTCACAGATATATTATTTGCTACATATTCCAAACTCCAAAGCTTTGTAGAAAATAAAAATCGTTACCGTTTCTTGATCTTTTTAAATTCTTAACAGCTACGACTTTACATTTTTTTCCAACGTTATGCTTTGAATTTGAATAAGCTTTAGATAATCGCCGAGCTTGCTGCCGTCCATTGCTATTAATGTTATTGTTATACTTCTCTTTTCTATGATTATACTTTTCGTATTTCACGATACCTACCTAATATTGCTATCAACTTTGAAATTTTATTATACAATGTTACATACTTATAAATAAACGTTTAAAATATTTTAGGTATTCGCTCTACCTACTTATTCTACAGAAATGCAAAATATAGTAGGTACTTAGACGCTTTCGTAGTCAGTAAAGTCCTACCTATACAATAAATTAATTCAAAATAATTATTATATTGTTCGAGATATCAGCTCCCGGCCTAACGTTTAAATATTTCAATATCTCACTGTTGGTAGTTGTAGACACACAAAGATACACAAAAAAAATAGTTTCAGATATTAAATCAATAATTTTAAAGCTACTTATTATTTTGAAAATAATATTTAGTGTTTGAAAGAGTTATGGTGCTTTGAGTATCAAAATATTACGTAATTTAATAGAATAATAAAACTAACAACTGATTACCTACATTAAGTTAACTTTTACTTTATGTTGTCCTGAAACACAAGCCCAAATAAAGAATTCCCTATCCCTAAAAGTACCTCTCTAATGAATTAAGAATTTAAAAAGAGGACTTATTAATTATTTTTTATATTTTTCCCGTATCTATTCAATTGCAAGGCAAACTAAAACACTTCCCAAGACAACCAACAAGCATTTACGCACATTTTCTTTATAAGATATTTTACTACTTTATTTATTTATAAATAAATATAATATTCGTATTAGGCTAAGAAATAGTAAGGTAAATATCTAACATTGTTTGAAACCGAAGTACCTACCTATGGGTGGATAAAACAAAAAAGTTTAGGTACAAGAAAAAACATTCCCTAGGCTTCCAAAGCAGGTAGACACTTAGGCAGGTAGAATTTAGGGTTGAAGATTTGTCCTAGGTCTTATAAGAGCTAATGGTCCTACTGGATGTCAACTGTTACGTCTCAATTTACCCTTTCCTGTGTACTAGCTAATATAGTATATTAGTGTTTGTCAGTAAATGCAATAAGATACAGTAAAAAAAATTAGGAACCGTAATAATGTTCTCGTAAAACGAGGTCACGAAATGATCTAAATATGAAAAACGCCCTAAGGTTTGCGATTGGACAAAATGGATAGAAAATTGTGAAATAAAAATATTATAAATCTAGTTTATTTTATCTGTAGGCAAACCCTGTAGGTATGTCTTGTAATGTGTATAAGCAACGCAGTTGCTGATTAAATATTAAAAATATGCTTAAAAGCACATTTTTGTAAAGAAGCATCGTTCTCATTGTGATGTCAGTTCATTTCAATGAGTGTTGTTCGTTCGATGTTTTTGTTAATTGTTCTTTTATACTTTGATTGCAGAAATAAAGCAATATATTTATTTTGTTTATATAATGTTGTTTCATTCCTTCACTCCGCAACCTTACGCCGAAAATTCCCGGAAAGTAAACAGGTAAACCTGTATGGTCCCCAGCCCGAATATAAAGCGTTCCCAAAACGTAAAAAGATAAACCTGTATGATCCCTGACCCACATATAAAGCGCTTAATACACTATCAAGTTAAACTGCGCAAGTTATTGAAGCAAGTGCTTGCTTATCTTGCTTCAATACTCTTAATAATGCTTGATCTGCCTCGTTGGTCTAGTGATCGCAAGCGCGACTGCTGAGCGTGAAGTGTAAGGTCCTGGAGATCGAATGCAAAGGGCAGTGTTATTGGATTTTTCCGTGTGGAATTTCTCAGCAGCAGCCCGGAGTCTGGATTTGTGCCCGGTTGATAGCAATAGGTTCACCCCCTATTACATAAGACTTAAACATAACGGCGAAATGAGGGTGTACTATACACCTCTGCCCAACCCTTCGGGGAATACAGGCGTGAAATTATGTTATGTTCATCATCATCATCATCATTCAGCCGAAAGACGTCCACTGCTGGACATAAGTCATCATCCCCCAAAAGGGGGGGGTTTGCCGTAATCACCACGCTTGGCAGGCGGGTTGGCGATCGCAGTATGGTTGTTAAAGTACTCAGAGAAGGCTGCTGCCCATCCTCTAGAGAGTCGCCTTTTACGACACCCACGGGAAGAGATAGGTTAGTGCTATTCTTTAAGTCCGTCACTACAAGAGACCGTATGATATGTTATGCTTGCTTATCTATTTACACTAAAAGGAAGTTTTGTTAAAACAGCTGTCTGTAAACATCTTACGGCACGCCAAGCATGTTGATAAAGCCGCCAGAAGTCGATTTGCTGTGGCAGTGTCCACAGTGAAAGTACGTTGCAAAAGTCAACTTGCGCTAATTAACTTGTTAATGGATTTAGCGCTTAATAATGATGATGTACACCTTAAATACATTATTAATTTGTTAATGAAGTTAGGTTATATATCCATACTTCTGTACATTGATAACATCATACTGCAAACAGCAAGCCGCCTCCTAAGCGCTATTGCTTAATTATCCTTCCATAAACGCGGCTGTTCGTTGTAGCGATCTACGAAATTACACATGAAAAAAATAGTCATAATGTTATGTAAGTTTGCAAATAGAAAAAGAAAGAAAATAAATTGTATTTAGCCAAGGAAACAATGACAACATAAACAATAAGAACATAAAAGGAATTAAACATACACATTTTATGCTGTCGAGAATGCCCATGCCGAAGGGGTCACCAACTCAGCATATGCTAGGCGTCAAGCGCTTATTTTCAATTGGTATCCTTACAGTGACACACGGACGGAGTCAAATCAAAAAGTAATTAAATAAAATAGTGTTTATTTCCATAATAACAGCTTAAACTATATTTACAAACGTTACATATATTCGAACAAACTATGACTTAGTAAAACGAGTCACTTACTTATTTATTTTTATCAAATAAAAAACTAGACAAAGATTCTTCATCGTTATACCTAGTCTTTAATTACCCCCCATTAAATATGCACTAAGCATTTGAACATTAAGTGCATTTAATGATATAATTCGAAAGGTAATAGGAATCAAATTGCTTTCCCTACATTTAAAATGTCAAAAGTGATTACCGCATTACTTAATCATCGTCCCTTAGTAATTGGTCTTCGATATCAAAGTCTTCGGCCTTCCGTTTTTTCGGCCTCGGCCTTTTGCCTTGTACCATTTCCATCTTTACCTTTTTAGACTGTTTCTTCTTTTCTTTTAGTTGAAGTTTTCTTTTAGCTGCCTTTTCGGGGTTGTGCACCTTTTCTTGTAGGAGTAACTGTAAAACAATATTATATTTTTAGAAACGTTTTGTTTACGTTGTCTATCTGTAAAGGCTCATTTACACGCAGATAGTTTCTCGAAGCGAGTCTCATGCTATCTCTGTTTTCATCGTAGAGAAAGACGAAGACAGAATTAGTCTCGCTTCGAGAAACTGTCTCCGTGTAAATGAGCCTTTATGCTATGTTGTCTATATGATAGGCGCCATCTCCACGAGCGAGTGAATCGCGGCGATATTCCCGCCGTGCCATCAAATTCAATACTAACTATCGCCGCGATAACATCGCCGTGTGTAGACACGTTCTAAGAGAGTGTATAGAAATACGTGGTACGACGATAATATCGTCGCAATTCTCTCGCTCGTGAAGACGGTCCCTTATGTTAGTTACTGCGTTACAAATTTTAGGCACGTATTGAGTTTAGTCTATCTACAAAGTCAGTCTGAAAGGGGGAATTCGGAAGGATGTTAAGGTACCTATAATATCGAATAACTTTTGTTCTACAAGTTTCCTCAAAAGTCAATAGTTTAAGAGCAATGACCGTTCAAAGATATCATAAAAAAGACGCTAAATTCTGTCTATCCTCAACTATGATTATGTGTTAACATTTTAGGTCATATTTGGGGTCACGGATTAGATGGTCCATTTTCTGAATTCGTAACTAAATTAAAGATGAAGAATTTTTTATAACAAATAAAATTCAATGAAGTAAAAATGATCGAATTTTGAAATTTTAACACTTGCTTTAAAACAGTCATCAGTGATACTCTAAGTGGCCTGCGGATTAGTAGCCCTTTTCCGACTAATCTTGTATATCTAACTCCATCGTAACTGCATCGGTTATCGCAAGAACTTTGAAAGTGCAATCTTGCGGGGCTTGCGTGGTGGGAAATGGGTGAGGCGTCTGTTCCAAACTGCCAAATGTACACGGCACGTCCTAATCTTAAATGCAGTTGACTGTTCAACATTTGAGAATATTACTTGTATAAAGGCTCATTTACACGGAGATAGTTTCTCGAAGCGAGACTCATTCTGTCTTCGTTTTTCTCTACGATGAAAACAGAGATAGCATGAGACTCGCTTCGAGAAACTATCACCGTGTAAATGAGTCTTTACACAGGGGTGCGCAAACTTTCTTATCAAGGGCCAAAAAAAACCGAGTCAATCTTGAGGGCCAGAATTTCTTTACATTGATTTATGTCGACATAAATACGATGCAAGTATCTACATTTATTTTCGAGGCTATTCGAAAGGTTTCTACGATGAAACAAACCGGTTCGCGAGCCGGAGCTGGCCCGCGGACCGTACTTTGCCCATCACTGATATACCATGGAATTGTAGGTCATTAATAAACCGACGTTAATCTATTGGACAACTGCGGAATCGAAAGCAAGAACAATATTGTACGTAAAAACTATACAAACCTTTTTCCTCTCAGCCCTCTTAATATTCAGTTTCATCTGTGCATCAGCAGCGAGTTTACTATACTCTATGTCCCCAATCTTTCTACGAAGCTTCTTGCCGAGTCGTCCGGCCAGTTGCTTGGCGACCGTGGCCGGGGTTGCCGCGTCTCCGGTGGACAGTTCTCGAACTATTGGCGGTAGAATTACGTCCACTATTTTGTTGACGTCTTCATTTTCCAAGAAACTGATAACGTGTGTCCACATTGTAAATATTGATGTTCTCTGTTAGAATTTAATAGATTTGGGTCAGAAATTATAAAAATAAGGTAAGGTAGTTTAGGCCGGTCGAACATTATCAGATTTTTCGGTCTGAAAATTTCTAACACACGACTCTGCTCATAAATTTTGTACTAGATCCCGCACACTGTCAGAATTTGCTGGATCCGGCAGCCTTTTGGCTCTAGTACAAAATGTATGCATAGAGGGACAGAAATTCCTTATAATGTGCGACCGGGTTTAAAAGACGAAACAATTATGTAAAAAAAAGACATTAAAGTTTTACATTTGCTTGTAAAAGGCCGCTAAGTTATAACTAAAATTTAATGTAACACCTATTATGTACACTTAGTATGCAATAAATCTTTGAATCTACAATTTCCATAGCAGCAAAAAAAAACAAGGTACCAAAAGAATGCCTGTTCAACATACAAAACATCTCAGTACGATTTTCAAAAATCCATAAATAATATCTACTTACAATATTCATAGCGGTAGGTGCTCTAGCAACTTCTCCGTTGACAGCTCTCCTCAATTTAAACAAGATCCAGCGTATGTTCATTTTGCTTCCACCTTCAGCTTCTTCACCCTCTAATTGAGTTTTCTTGTTTAACTTAAAACTTGACATTGAATGTACCAGCTTTAATATTTGGAATAACACTGCTGTCACCTGCAAATAAAAATACGGTTTAATATAACTACGCAAATATATGCCTGGGCCTTATGTTAATGTTAAGCGAAACGAATGGATGCGTGATAATATTTTTATATAATAGTTAGTCATTGCCGACAACAATAGAATACCTACAGACAGTCAGTCACTTTGTCCATAGATTCACTTAACTATACTTTTTCACCCTCAGAAGAGTCCTAAAGGCCGAGCTTATTTTGCTTCATGTTCGCTCGCTTAGTTCGCGTTAGTTGGCCGCAATAACCCGCCGGCTTTGGTGTGTAGAGACCTTAACAGGTAGGTAATTTCGTAAATTGCAGCCGTAAGGAGACTGCTATCGAAAAAACGTAATATAGCTATATTATCAACGAACTATTTAAAAAAAAAAACTTTGTATGGTAACGTTTTGTAGAGAAACGTCAGGAATCAACTTACGGTGAAAAGGGTATAACTAGTTTGTTACCTACCAGTGGCGAAGGCTCCATACAACTCGATTCCTATCGGCTTCCCTTTCGAAACGACTAGTTACTGGAAATCACGCATCACACTTGAGCAAGGTAAGCATTTTTTGGTCCGGCTTCCCTTTTAAGAAACTTCACCCTTCGCCACTGTTACCTACACTTGACAGTTAATAAGTCATTGTTTTTGGCACACATGTGGACGCAGCCTATCCTTTTATTTGCCTAGTGACCTTACTAGATCCCCCCCCCCCCTTCTTATAAAGTAAAAATAAACTGATCTTACCTGCTCTACCATTTCCTTGGCAGCTCCTGTAGTATACTGTGCACACAGATCCAATACAAGACTCCTGAGAACATCTTCCGTGTCATCATAAATGAACCCTCTTTCAGTTTCCACCTTCTTCTTCACAACGGCATCTAGCTCCTCCGTATCAACTACTGATAACAACTGTCCCAATATTTTAGCTGATTTCAATCTCACCCACGCATGAGGGTAGGCAAGCAACGCTTTACATTGCTGCGCTATCTCATCGTATTCGTGGACGTACTTTTTATTTGTCAAACTAGACGAGCAGTGGAACGTAATTTTTTCGATAAGGTTTAATATTTGTATCAAGCTGTGGTCTTTTTCTTTTTGTTTGTCTTCATCTGTCTTTTCATCGGATTGTTCTAGTACAATTTTGACAAATCTGCCTTCTGTAATATCGTTGCTAAGTAATAATATTTTGCCGCTGACTATTGGTAGAATGCTGGTGAGCCGATTCTTGAAGTCTTCCTGCTCTACATTGACGAAACGTGTGCTAAGTTGAGCAGCGAGTTCGAAGTGTACTGGCTGTGGAAACAATAATTAATAAATAATCTTAATAATTCTGTGGGATTACACGTGTTTAAATATTAAGCTCCAAGTTGCTGACGGTCTTGATTGACAAACATCGGTCTTTCGATCCGGCTCGAAGGACCACTGTTTGAATGCCAAGCTCCTGATGTGCTGCTGGGAATCTTGACTGACCATTAAAAGCACTAAATTTTAATATAAGTACTATATTTCGATAGGGAGCTGATTACAATAAGAAGACAGACGATGCGTGTGCGCATGCTAAGGTAACGGCGGAGTGAGTCCAGCACACATGGATCTTGGCATCATCATTCAAACAACAAGTTTCGAAGGACATGAATTTACTCTCAGTTTCTTTAAATAAATAAATCGAGTAAAGTATTTGCATTACTTTTATTCCAATTTCAACCTTGTACCAGAGTCATAAAGTCTCACGACTCATGACGCATCATAGAGTTACAGATTATTTGCACCTACCTGATTATCTTGGAAGAACGTCAATACGAGATCGAAGAGTTTGTTCCTCTCTTGTTGAGGGAATCTCTTCAACATAGCTTCTATGCAGCTGGCGGCGGCGGCGCGGCATTCAGGCGCACTGTCGTTGAGCATACATGCGCCTAATGCGAGTAGGAGGTGCGCACCGTGCTTTGATAGTTGAACCTGGAATGAAAAGATGATACTAAAGGAAACAGTTGCAAGCTTTGTTTGTATGCAAGTACATAAATAAATTAAGGAAATAGAAAAAGGAAAGATCCATCAACAACAAAATACTCTATTTGTATTACAAATACAATGCTACAGTGTAAAATTCGATGGCGGGTGTTTTTCAAACCGGATTTAATTAAGTGCACAATCTAAACAGTGTGGGTACACTGTTTAGATTGTGCACTTAATTTATGCCCAGTTTCAAGCAAAGAGCTGATCAAAAAATTGTGTAGGTACAGTCAGCATCAAATATATCGGGACGAACAGAGTGTTCATAATTACGTTAACAACTAAAGAAATTATGTTATAACGTTTTTTTACATTGAAATATTTAAAAATGTAAAATTTATGTATTGAAAATGAATAAACGAAAGAAATTAAACTTTATCTCAATGGAATAAAATTCTTGTTCGAATGACAGTTGTCGTGTACTGTGTTCATTCTGAAACACCGCTTGTATCATTGAAATTTAGATTAATTTTCTTAGTTGTACCGAACATTTTGGACAGTTTGTTCATCCCAATGTATTTGATGCTGACTGAACACACGTTTCTAAGAAGAATGTTTATGGCTGTTCCAGAAGTACATTAAACAGTCTAACTAGTCACACAATCAAGTAATCAGAGTGCATAAGAAGTATGAATAAAAACTAACAAGGATTGCTATGTCCATTCACTACGAAATGGATAATTGTTTTGATAAACACAGTACTTACCACAAGCAGTTTATTGATGATCATCTCTAGGAATTTAAGTGAAGACTCTCTGCCGTGCTGTAGTTCATAGTTGAGCTGTGACACGAAGAAGTCTATGTACTTCTCCAGACGCTTGCCCGGAGAGTAGTGAGTCAAGTAGTTGACGAATATCACACGAGCTTCGTCCCTGGAAGAATAGTTTTAAGTTGTACGAGGATATATGCCCTGATCTGTAGTGCCAAATCCACTAGCAAGGATTATTGCACAAGTTGAGTTCTGCAACAGACTTTCAACCGGTGAGCCGGAATGTATCCGATCGTGGGCTCCCTGAACGCATGCGCTCTGCACTATCACTGGTTGCCAGAAGTCATGGGTGATGGTGTGTATCTCCTATCTTTTGGATACGTCTTACTTGTGTGAATTGTGTGAATCTTGTGTCTGTTGTTTTAATAAAGTTTTACACCGCCAACTTGGACTTCAAGGTCTTACCAATGAACCGACCCACCCCGACTACACCCTTAGCAAGTCGGCTTTTGCAAGTTTTACGAACTAAGCGAGCTTTTACATGCAATAATTTGCGCAATAAAAATAGCTAGTGGATTTGACGGTTTTGGTGGTCAAAAGATAACACTAGGCGCAGGAGACGCATTAATGATAGCAGTATCAGAAAAAGGGGATTGCTTTCATAGGGCGGTAATTAACTAGTAGCAGTTTAGGAATTGCTTTTTTGCATTGGTTCGCACAGGATTGATGTGTCAGGGGAGTTACGACAAAATGGATCGTAAGTCGGAGAGCACGAGACGTTTAGAATACATACAAAAGTAACATAAGACTCACCGAGATCTAGCAGACTCACTAAGAATACAAATCTTGGACACTTTCTGCATAACTTCGTGCAGTTCTGTCGAAACTAGTCTAGCTTCTAATATAGCTTTCAACAGTGCAAACGAATTGGATTGTTTCTCGTCATTCTGGCAGTCTTCTTCCGCGTATAGAAGCAGGGTTTTTAGTTGGTCCGCTTCGAGTTTATAGTATTTTACATTGCGAACTAGTACGGTTACAGCCTGCGAAGGAAAGCAAATATAAGTAATGAAGAAAGATCTAAAGAAAAACTATACTGAGATTTCAAATAGAATCATAATCATCATCATCATTCAGCCGAAAGACGTCCACTGCTAGACATGGGCCTCCCCCAAGCATTGCCACATCGACGGGTCCTGTGCTTCTCACATCCAGGTCAAGTACATGCAAAGAGCTATGCTCGGAGTTTCCTTGCGTGATCATATCAGAAGTGATGATATCCGCAGGAGAACTACGGTAACTGACATAGCCCAGATAGAATATATCGTAAAAATCCAAAACAATTCAATGAAACATCATCAGTATGTTATTGTTAGGGGGTGCATGAAAAGAACCTCCACGAGTGACGATACTTAAGTGCGTCCGGCGCACCCTGGGCAGTCAGCCTCGCTACCAACCTTGCTGACTCGCTAATCTTTTCACCACAGCATGAGCTATTTTCGTATAGCTCATGCTGACATGAGAGAAGAAGAAGTATGTTATTTTTAACAGATAGGAAGACGCTGCTGCCGTCATCTTGACATGACCGATTAGTCACCTTTTATGTCACCCACGAGTGAAGAAAACATGGTCAATTCTTTGCCGGGAACAAATCGATACCAATGGAAAATGCTTACCTTAAAGGCAGTCCTAACTAAATGAAAGTTATCATTCTGTTTGCTAATTTCAAACGTCGCGTACTTATGCAATGTCATAAATATAGTCTTCACAATATCTTGAACCATTTCTTCCAACGTTGGCGTGCTAACTCTGATCGTCCACAAAGTCGCTATGCACTTCATGGCAACGGTTGACACTTTCACATGGTCACTTTTGAGTGCATCAACTAATAAAGGTACAAGGGGATCCACAAACGCTCGACAATCCATTCTTGGCACTTTTTCTCTCTTCAGTATTACGTACAAAATATTCAAACTGAATTCTACTAAAACGTGAGCATTTGCTTTGCCTGAAGTCTTTACATTTTTAGCTTGGGACTCCTTGTTTCGTTTCGGAGTTTCGGCAATTATGAAGCAATCTGGCTTTGCTCTAAGCATTATCTCTCTCTGCTTTTCAGTTATTTGTCTCTTTGGAGCACCTAGTACGAACTCGGGTATGCTTTCAGAGGCAACTCCGTGTAAGAATATAAAAAGAGATTCGATATCTATAAACTTATTAGTTACTAGCCCACTTGTAATGTGCATTAGAGCTTCCTGGACTTTCAATACAATTTTCTTTGAATGATGCTTCTGCAGAACTTCTTTGAAAGGTATAATTAGATTGATAAGGCACTGCTCAGATATATTTTGCGACACTATCATAAGTGTGACGTAACTTTTCTTGCTGGGTTTCGCTTCTGGGGTCTTGTAGTGCAGTTTATCAACTTCTTTCTCTTCTGATAGTGCCCCGAAAAGATCATTAGTGCAAACATCGAGTATGTAGTGAAGATTTTCGTTCAGCTCTCCAGGTTTGAAGTCTGATTTCAAAGCGTCTAGAACTGTATGTATTGTGGCAACTAATACATGGACTTGGAATCCTCTGGTTAGTAGCAAAGTAAGGTGTTCAAGTAGAACTCCCAGGTACGATGTGCCAACAGTAATCATGATTTTCTTGACAATATCTCGTGCCGTTATTCTGATTTGCTTCAGAGGTGATTTTAAGAATGAACAGAGTTTTATTATGATTCTGGAAAAGAAAAACAATCAATGCAATATCTAATATACAGGGTGTAAAAAGACCCATCACATAGCCGAAGTCTACGCACTCTGTACTTCAAACTAAACTACATTGACCAAAAATAATTGCTGGGAAACGACTTATTTTTTGGCAATAAAAAAAACGCTTTTTCTTGTAGCGCGCAAAGTGTGGTTGTGGCGATGCCGCGCGTTTGTATGCGTGTAGCGGCCACACAGCTGAGCCAAGGCGGTCGTGTGCGTTTGATATTCGTTGCGTTTTTGTAACTTCAAATGTGTAATTTGTGAGGAAAAATTGAAAATTTTGATAAGGTTGTTTGGAAGAAAGTTTAGTATTATCACTTAGAATACGTTTTTGGAAAAAACTTTAAAAAAAAAAGTAGACTTTGACCTTCAATATCTCGAAAACCAATGGTTTCCCAGGTATGGTCTGGTACAGAAAAATGATCCCACTGATGGGTAGAATATGTGGTTTTCGTTTTCGTTAAGGTGCATGTACCGATGGACCGTCCATACAATGTTTGTAGGGATTATACGCTAAAAATAGACACTCTTTGTTTAAAACGAATCATTTTATCACTTTTCTACAATCAAATGTGCTCGCGAATTCACTCTTTAGGAAATAACTTACACTAATTACTGAGAAAAACAATCATGAAATTCAGACAAAATTTGACACTTCTTTACATGTGTGGGTTTGTTTTGACAAGCAAACTAAGCGCCATGTTTGTTATAGTTTAAAATTGTAAGCGATAGATGGCGTGCAGGCGATATTGTAAATAGATATTAAAATATGCAGCGTTGCCGGTCTTCTGTAACCTTGACGGCGGCTGCGTTGCCAGCTAATTTGACTATGATTCGAATGCATGTACATTTTCAATTTGTTGAACGTAATGTTGATGCACTAGGATTTGCGCGCGGAATTTGTTGCGTGTTATATTTTGTATGCTATTTTAATTTATTCAAATTGCAATATGTCTAGTAGGTACTTATGTAATTGATTTCAATTGAATATAATTATTGCAATTTATTATTGGTAGGTAAATAATTTTATTAATTATTCAAAATACGCAATTTTATTGTAAAATAAAATTACCTAGGTATATTTCGACGGTAAGTATTAGAAACAGCAAGTTGGCCCGTGAGTTGGGTTTTAGACGCTGCAATCTCGTTACAATACTAATTACCTACGTACCTACGTGTCGATGTTGTCATTATGTATATTTTATGGTCAACCATGAATTAAATTATTCAGTAAGTCACCAAAGTAACCACAACATTAAATTTCGTGAAAAAGCAATCTTGGGGTATGTTTTTACCAGGTAAAGAATACTTTGTATGCATATAGCCCCCCGCCGAGACGCCGTCGCGAGCAGACGTATTTTTGAACGTTCCGTGTTTTAAATTCAAAAAAAATTGTTTAAATTGCAAAATATTGTGTAAACTATCAGTGAAACGATCAATTAATTAGTGATTACCATCTCAGTGATAAAATATTGAAACAATTACAACACACAATTAACAATATTATCAAAATTATCAACAGCAAATCAAGACAAGTTGTTATAAAAAATCGTGTTAGCGTGCGCCGGGCCAAGTGTCCTTGAAAGTGAATGCAAGGACAAGCTTTACACCTGCAGCTACAGTACCTATTTTTATTAAATAGAACGCTATTTTCAACTCTCTTAGTAACGACGACTTGGTCCGATGACACATGGGCCGGACTGTAAGTGAACGTGATCGTGTGAGTATCAAGTTCAAACCTCCGCAAAACACATTACTTTTTGGAATGTTTTTTATTATGCTGCTAAAATACCAGAAAAATCTGAGATTTTTTTACGAAAAAATTGGAGAAATTTCTGAAATATTATAATTAATACTTGCACAAATTGCTGCCTGCAACATTGCTTAATTAAAGAAAAATCCGCATTCATTGTTGCTTTATTTTGCTTTTGGTGCATTTGAACGCCCAATATGCCGCTAAATCGAACACCGCCAACCTCACCGAAATCTAACTTCAAAAAAAAAAAAAAAAAAACAAAAACATTCAGACGAATTGAGAACCTCCTCCTTTTTGAAGTCGGTTAAAAATCAATGATGGTGACGCTGGTACTAATATACTAAGTAAAGTTATTTTTTACAAATATACTAAGTAAAGTTATTTTTCTTTGTAGCACCTGTGAAGCAGTGGTTTCAAGACAAGAAGAAATAATTTTTGTTCAATTGAAATTTTTTTGTAGTAGTTTGTTTAGAATCTACATAATCATTGTATAAAGCTTTTAATTTGTATTTACTATAAAAGGTGAAATAATACCTTATTGAACTCAATAAAGATTTAGATTTTTGTTTTACTAAAAACTTAGGTAATAAAATAAAACTATATTTTACTGTGTATATTTGACATTATTTATTTCCTTTTTTTATTAATCAATTAAATGTTTTACGCCTTAAAATATAACTTTTATTTTCCTAAAATAGTACTAGTTTTAATTTATCGTAGGTGTCGTTCTGCTTACCCCTATTGAGAGTATTTCTACAAAATATTTTAGCCCTTTTTTAAATGCACGCCATCTAGTGGTAAACTTTGTAAACGTAGGGAATACGTCTATGTGTGTGTAAAAGTGTGTAAATTCAATGACAGATGTTATTATGGGATTCTGTGTCAAATTGGGTGGATTTTGAGGCATTGTTATGATCAAGTTCATTAAAAGGTAATGACCAGGTGTCGCGAACACTACTTCTACAACTTTGTAATGCTCAGATTTCACATAAAACGAAATAAACTCAAAATAATGATTTCAGCGCCATCTAGCGGGAAAAGTGCTGGGAACAGCCCGTATCTTTCACCTTAAGGGTCTTTTTACACCCGATATTTAAAGTTTAAGACACTTATCGACGCGAAATCGGCTTATGCCGGTCGGAAAAACTTTTGTGTCTATAGGTATAACGGTGTAACCGACGTCGTTTGTCTCGGATCGGACGGCCGCGCTGATCATTCAAAAGGGGGCAATTACTTTGCATAAAAATCAAACTTCGTGCTTCAAAAGTTGTCCTACTACCTGAGTAATAAAAAACAGGGCGAAAGACTTAAGTAATTTCAGGCCTTATTTGTACTTTTCCCTGATCAAGATTTAAATAATTGCTTAGTTGTCCAGATAAGAACAAGGTTTATCCATAGCTACCCAACTTACCCAGGCAACTGATGTTTGAGCAGTTCTCCAGGCAGCCTCTGTAGTAACTTGACGAGCGCGAGAGCTATCGGTACTCGCAACATGTCTTCCTGTTGACGATCGAAGCCGGTTTTACGACGGTTCACCTTGTGGGACTCCTCGTGTTCCGTCAGCTTGCCAATAGCACTAGACAAATAAAAGAAGTATGGGTTTGTTTATTACTAAAAAAGGTTTATAATTTAGTAAACGTATTATACGATAATTATAGTATTAAAAAAATAACTGTAACAATTTTATGGGGTTACTCGGTATCGGACATTGAACAATTTTCGTAGAACATCTTTTCGAAATTTGCGTAAAGCAATTTTTTTAACACTATATTATTTTGTGTTTACGCACAGAAGAAGAAGTATTTATGTAAATCTAAGAACAGAATAGTATTTAAGCTTACCGATTTAATTGCGGTAATAATCCAGCCGACAACGATTTGATAATTCTTTTCGCGACTGAGGGCGAAACGTTTGTTATCCTATCAAATGCAGGTACATTTGCAACTTCTTTACTTGGTTCTTCATCAGCAGCTTCATCATCCGCTGCTTTTAATTCACTTTCTTCATCTAAATCTAAAGTTTCCTTAATTTCTAATTCATTTTCCTTATCACCATCTTCAGTAATCTTTTCTATATTTTCTAAACTTTCTTTGTTTTCGGATTGTACTTTAGGCATCTTAAATTTATGCACATTTGTTATCAGTGCTTTCGGCAGTTCTATATCTTTCACTTTTGAGAAATCAAAATGAAAAGCGTCTATAATTCCAACCAATATACGAGTCAATTGTTTTTGATGTTCAGAAGAATGTCGCATTTTATTCAAGTATAGTTTTAGTATTACTTCGTAATGGTACCAAGGAAGCAATCTACAGCAAGTAGATACGACTTCTATACATGCGTCTATCAGAGTATTTTTATCTGTATACTTATCATCGCAAATGTACATAGATGCTAACGGTAGAATAAAATTTGTCAAAGTCCTCGGGGTGGGACATTTCGTCATCTTTTTGGCGACTTTGCAGAATTTCAACAACGCTCTCACACGCCTGTGCATTTGAAGATGACACATGTTATCAAAGAAATCTACTTCTCTATCTTCTTTATTTATGAAATGGGCTAAATCTGATATTACTACGTCGGCATCAGGACATTCTCTTGCCAATTCTCCGAGCAGGTTGATGCATTCATTTCTCAATAGTTCGTTTTTAGTATCTCTAATACCATTTGAAATGAGTGATAAGACAGTATCCCGAACTAAAAATTGGCCATCGTTTGTAGATCTATATTTCATGAGTAGTTTTGGCAAAATTCGTTTCAAACACAGTCCAGCACTATCTCGTAAACCAATGTCTTTCTCGGTACGAATGAAGTAGAAACAATTGTTAACAATAAGTATTGCTAGATCTACGTCAATTTCGTCTTGTTCTAGTAATTGATATATTTGTTTACACGCATCAATTCTGCGGTCAAAATCTGGCTGTTCGATCCATCTCTTGTTGAAAGCATTCATTTCTGCGACCGTGCTAGCCATTCTAGAAAGTATCTCATTATTTTTAGGAGCGCTTTCAGCTATTGACGTAAGTAATTTGATAAGCAATTTCCTAACATCTATGGGACCAACTTTGTTGAACAAAACAGCTATATTCTTTATGTAAACTTGTGGATTTGTGCTGTGACCTAGCAAATTTATGATTGTGTTCACAGCATGTTCCATATTTTCTTCAGCCATATTCATACATACTTTCTTTACTAATATCGGTAGTAGTAGGTTCAATAGCTCGTCGCATAGCTCTGGAGAGGCAACTAATTCTGTTATTCTTGAAAGAATGAGTAAATCTCTCTTGTTAACTGTGTTAGATTTTGCAGAATTGGCCATTCGTCTTTTCATCACTTCTAAGATGCTAGGTATATGTGGAATCAAAATCTTGCTTCCATAATTAATATTGGCTATGTTTTGAGGAGCATCTACAGGTAGGGTATTAAATGATTCTATACGAGGAATTTCTTTATCTTCTTCGTCTTCAGTCAGTGTTATTAGTTTTTCAATCATATCCAGAATCATATTGACCACACCAGTAGTTGTTTTTGGTGCAAGTAGAAGTTTGAAAATAGCTGGGAGTGGACTAATTGCTTCTTTTTCTGAACAAGTGATTAATAAAATATAATATCGAGGATTCTGACACCACACATTTAGGAGTTTTAAAAGTGCTGTTGGACTATGAATACCTTCGATATGTAATTTAGGAATCAAAGGCCAAATCAGTGTCTCGTAAATAACAAATAATTCATCCTTGTTCCAGGGATATTTGCTAAATTGTTCAAATAGCTTCCTTGTGGTACCCAAAGCAAGTGTTCGAAGATTCTTCATAACTTTTACGTAACCAACATGCACTTTGTCTCCTTGATTTAAGACTGCTGCTACAGTCGAACAAATCGCATAATATATGCTAAAAAGCCGAGACAATAACTCTTCATTCATGTAACCGCCAAAGTATTCTCGGACCACTTCAAATAAATTTAATATACTGTGTAACTTTCCAGGGCTTGTAACAGATTTCAAATCTACATTAGATACAATATTTTCGAATATTTCACGAGGTTTCATGTCTAAATATTGTTTGTAATAGGAGAAAGCCATTTCGATAAACATTTTCAGTTCATTCTCGTTACAACCCGCCAGATAGCGCATTACAAGAGACCTTCTTGTCTGTCCACCTCCTTTTTTTTCGGCTACTAGCTTCGAAGTCATTTTTCCGTAAAGTATTCTTAGTATTATTGGTACTACATGTTCTCTATCTTCAGACTGAATACTTTTGGCATCTTCAGTAATTTTGAACAGAGTCAGTTCATCTTTGAACTTTTTCTCATCTACTAAGTTGCATAAATTGCTTTTATATTGAGTCACATTTTTGTTTTTGTAGTTTAGCACGCAATCTAATGCATATTTCTGGAGGCCCGGATTTTTGTGTTTCAAAAATTCCATGTAAAGTTCCCAAAAAACTGGTTCTTTATGCAAAGCTCTCGGGTTCTTGAACTGAGATAGGACCTGCATGATGTTAATGAGAGTTTTGAATACTATTTTCCCAGAAACAGTTTCTTTTACTTCATCTATTTCTTCGATAATTTCCTCGATGTTCTCAGCACTTTCTTCAGGTTTTTCATCATCAATTTCCATCTTATTATCCCGTATTTCCATGTCAATTTTTAGGGCATTCATGCTGTCATTTCTTCTGTATTCCTCTTCAATGAAATTCAAGAACAAGACTACCACATCGCGATTTCTAGCTTCGCAAACTTGTATACAATTCATCATAACTTTTAAAATCAAATTCCTATAATTGTATAAATCAGGTCTTTCAGATATACTGTTGTAATCAGTGTACAATTGTTGGAGAATTTCGAAATTGGTATCGATTTCCTCATCAAAATGGAACTGTTTGAGATTTCTCTTTGCGTTCAAAAAGGAGGATTCAAGGGCACTATGGAAAGTGGGCCAGAAATCGTCAACATTTAGGGAATTTCCAAAACCCGCAATGAATTCAGTCACAGGTTCCCATAGCAACTTGAAGTTAACATGCAAGATTCCTAACATGTAATTTAATGCAAAAAGATGGAAGTCAGTATCCTTAGCCAAGGCATACTGAATTGTGTTGAAGGTCATTTTCTGAAGCAAATTCAACTGAGACCTGTACTCCTGTATAGATGGTGATATAGATTCGACAGAGTAGCATTTGCGAAATATTGAGAATTTTTCAACAGTGCCTCCCACCTCAACAGTTTTGTTTAGTTCTTCAATATTTTCAAATAACTTGTAAACATGAGTAGTTAGTAGACGAACCTGAAAATAAATAAATAGTGAAAGATATAAGATAATTTAAGTTATTGTTTACTGACATGCAAACATTTTATGCAGACATGACAGCCAATAAGGGATAAGCGCCATTTTTTGCTAAATGGACTTGTATACAAGAATATTTTTAATTTACTAGAAAAAATTTAAGGGCATGATCGATCAGTTACTGTATGAAAATACGTAAAGCAAAAAAAAAAAAAATTTTTTTTTTTCGAAGTTTGTACTCCAAAAACATCAATAATTGGTAAGAAAGTTCAATCACATTGACAATGATATTCGTACGCGCACGCACACACGCTAACACTTTATCTATTCGTTCATAAAAAATCCCGCGCGGCACAGTAGCGGCCGCCAAAGTAAGTATTAATAAGATTCCCGCGCCACACCGCCCCGACTCACCCTTGCGTGGCTTGCGCCTACGACATCAGTCTGCCGCCCGCAGTAATTAGATCAGGTTGCGTGTCGCGCGGTGCAAGCGCATCCTCTCGTTGCCGATTTTTTTGTTAAATACGTAATTACATGTGTTGTGTTGATAAATACTAAATAAGCATAATATTCGGTAAACTAAGGTCAAAGCAGACCGCACCGCACCCTCTCCACCGAGCCAGACTTCGTAAAACGCAATAAAAAGGTTATTAAGGTTATCCGAGCGCGCAATACTTATTACCTGTTAAGTTCTTTTATTAAATTGATAACTACGATGACTTATCAGTTCACGTCTCGAGAATACCCTATGTGTTAATACTTACGGCTTACGGCTCGCAGGTGAATCTTATCTAGACAGATCAGAGCGAGAGTACCTAACCGAGGAGTTCGGGAGTCGGTGGACAGGCTGCGGCGGCCTCCTGACATCATACCCATGGATTTTTACGTGTGAAGTGAAAACAAACGGAGAGTGTACGTGAGTGAGCCCGAAAGTCGCAAACTTTTAAAACAATTCGAAGTAAAAGGGCAAAGAGATGTTCTAGTATCATTTAAAAACAATCTTGTAAAATGTTCGCGCGTGTGTGTTGATAACCAAGGCCGGTGGACATTTTGAAAAATTGCTAAACTGTAAGTGCTTAAGTTTTAAATAAGACTGTAAATTACCACCCTCATCAGCTGATTTCAATCCTTATCAGCTGATTCTAATCATTGTTAGCTAATCCCTTGAAATTCAAATCCCCATTGTCGCAGAACAAATTCTAACTTTTTAAATACGCTTAAACTATTTTATTTGGTTTCTACCATTGAAATAATTCATCATTTTTCAATAATGTTTCGGTCCTGGTAGCTTCACTTACTTCAATAACAAATAAAGTAATTATGCCGGTCCTGAGCCCATAAAAGTATGAAGGAAAAGTTAGAATCCCAAAATAAGATAATTTAAACTAAGTTTTCTTTTTATTTTACTCTGTTTTGTTTTACTTTTTTAAAGAACCCAGCGTAAGAATCGAACCCAAACTATTAGCGGGATTATAACCACTCGGCCATGACGTGCGATGATCGGCGATCGGGCGGGTCTCCCGCAGTCGCACCGCCCTCGCCCCACCGACTCCGGCGCGTGCGTGAGCCGCCCGCCGCAGTCGGCCGCCCGCAGTAATTAGGTCAAGTTGCGTGACGCGCGGTGCAAGCGCAACCTCTCGTTACCGCGTACATACCGGTTTTTGTTGAATACGTAATTACATGTTGTGTTGATGAATACTAAATAGGCTTAATATTCGGTAAACTAAGGTCAAAGCAGACTGCATCGCGCCCTCTCCACCGAACCCGACTTCTCAGAACGCAACAGAGAGGTTATTAAGTTTACGCGAGTGCGCAATACGTATTACCTGTTAACATCTGTTATTAAATTGATAACTACGATGGCTTATCAGTTCACGTCTCGAGAGTACCCTTTGTGTTAATACTTCATAGAAGGCCGGCACGTAGGTGAATCTTATCTAGACAGATCGGAGCGAAAGTATCTAACCGAGGAGTTAGGGAGTCGGTGGACAGGCTGCGGCGCCCTAATTGCCTGGCCCGCGTGCCGAATGACCTCACACCCATGGATTTTTACAAGTGAAGTGAAATCAAACGGAGAGTGTACGTGAGTGAGCCCGATAGTCGCAAACTTTTAAAACAACTCGAAGTAAAAGGGCAAAGTGATGTTCTAATATCATTAAATAACTATCTTGTACAAAGTGCTCGCTTGTGTGTTGACAACAAAGGGCGGTGGCCATTTTGAAAAATTGCTGAACTGTAAGTTTTTAATAAGACTAAATTACCACCCTTATCAGCTGATTTCAATCCTTATCAGCTGATCCTAATCACTGTTAGCTAATCCCTTCAAATTCAAATCCCCATTATCGCAGAACAAATTTTAACTTTTTAAATACGTGGAGTGGAGTGAAGGAGAAAGCACGACTGTGTGTGTGTGTTGCACGGATTTCGCGCTATCGACTCGCTCGCACGCATTACATACCGGTATAGCTGACTGACGCATGACTCACACAAGCGTATAATGGTGCATGATGTGTGTAGCTTACGCGCGGTGGGATGAATTTCATTGATAGTCCGTGTTGTTGACGTAGTATTTCTAGTATTAGAGTATTATGTCCATAAAATTATTCATATTTTCAGGATCAAATAAAAGTAAATAAGTTTGTTAGATTTAAATAAATTAAATTAATGATTTTACATTTCAATAAGTATACCGCTTCCGTATGTACCCTTAATTTTTTTATGGTGAATTAAAAATATTCTTGTATATCGTTGGAATCGCCTTTTTTTCTGCTTCGATTGGTCTGAGTTTCATGACTCTACGACATACTTTTTGTCGCTTAGGCGGTATGTAAATTAAGGTCCTTCGCCTAATTTCTTCGTCGTAAACGAACTTTAAACCACTCTCCTGTAAAGTTTGTAAATTGGTGGTAATCCCTTTTTGGCTATTAGGCCTTGATATGACAGTAAACCATAATTTTTATTAGATTTAATTGAAAGGCACTTACCACATGAAAAGGAGATGACACATTCGTTCTTAAATACGAATCAACTAGCGATAAATATGGATACATCAATCCATTCTCCTGTTCATAAGCTGTCAAATACAGATCAAGGAGATGCAGTGAACACAGGTAATTAGGATCTGCAGCACATGGGAGAATCACTGGCAATAATGTATCAATATCACAAATCTCCTTCAGTTTCTTACAACTTGATATGTGAATAGCACTTTCCAAAGCCACAGATAATATAAACAGAACCTTTCTAGCGCATCTTGATAGTGCAGTTGTGTCACAGTGGAATTTATTATCTTTGGGTTGATTGTCCAGGTTGTAACTTGTTAAGATATTCAACAGCTTTGATATGAGCTGTCCTAACATTTTAATACAGTAATCAACATCAACCTTCTCCACATGTGGCAAGCAGAACAGGACGTTAGTGAGTTTGACTGGATTTTCAACATATTTCTCTATATCTTCAGACAGAACATTATTGAAATGCTCCATAAAGTTAGGCAGATTTTTCCCAAAATCTATGGGATATTTCACCCAATCAAACAATTTAATACCATTCATAGACAGGGGTGACTTTTTCAAACATATTTTTGTCAGGGTACCCAAAGCCTCGTTATCAAAATTGGATTGTATAACAAATTTAACGAAAGGAGGTAGTATGTGCATATCAAATTGCGAATACTCAATAACATTTTGCACAAAATTGATGAGTATATTTGGGAATGGTAGAGGCAGTAGAACTTTGACAATAATTCCAGCATGTTCTTGAGATAAGGATACATTTGGTGATAGAAGTAACACAGCTCCTATCTGTGCACACACTTCTAGAACACTTTCAGAAGACTGCTCACATATCACTTTTATCAATAAAAGCACAAATTGTGGTGGGTTTGACAAATATTTTCCTTGCTGATGCTCTATGACTTGACCAGCAAGTCTTAAAATATATTCTAGGCCTTTACTTTCTTCATCATCTTCCTTCAATATCTCTTCAGTAAATTTTATAATGCTTGTCCAAAAGACACCATACTCCTTATGCGATATACTTTGCAAACTGTCTTCTACAGTTTGGGTTAGGACTTTGAACAGTATTTCTTGGTGTTCCTTGTGATCTTTAAGGTATTGAAGGAGAATAGGCAGGAATGTTTCTATGCAGCTATGGAATTTATCAGTCACACCTCTCAGTATTTCAAATATGAGATGACCACAACCAGAGACAGCCTGGAAAAGATATTAAAAAAGAGAAATAATAAATCAAGCCACAAATTTATTTATTGGCCACGTGACCAAACTTCTCATTTTATAACTAAGCAACGGGAAAATGAGATAACCTCTAATAAACTAATTCGACTTTTTTACAACGCCAACTAAATTTTTGGACACCCCGGCACGGCTAAGTTAGGTTCGAAGGGGATGACGGGGGGTAGAGTGAGCGAGCAAAGCGAGCGAACGAAGCCCCCGTCATCCCCTTCGTGTTAGGTTACTTTAAACCCTGCAGACAGAAATAGGAGCCGCGCGTAGCGGGGCTCCGTCGACTCTTTTTGTTTTTCATTTGTTTTTATTGTGAAAATGAAAGTGGGTGACGAACAGTGGCTTATATAGAAGATAACTAGTGGCTAAGATAGTATCATTCAGACGCTCGTTAATTGTGGCTGACTTAGTAATTTAGAAGCCAATGTAGATTTTTAGAGGCGAATAATGCTATTAAAAAGAAGTCTGTTTAATTAGCACCCTTAAAAAAAAAGTCAAAGAATATAAGAACGAAAACCAAAAATAAAATATAAAAAACCATGTATCTGTCCCACTGCTGGGCAAAGGCCTCTTCTCATACAGAGAAGGAACAAGCATTGATCGCCACGCTAGCTCACTGTGGGTTGGCTATTTCAGACCATTATTAAAAGTCACCATACGTCAGTGGCGTCTTACGCGGCATCCTACGTGAGCGATCTAGAAGCGACGCGAGGCGGCGCGACGCTAAAACAACAAACAGTCGATACCTATTGAAGTGGCGTACGTGACCAAACGCACGTGGACTGCGGTGCGGCGCGGCGCAAAGCGAAGCGAACGCGATCAGTTGGCTTGATATTTTCGCGCGAACTGAATGCGGTGCCGTACAGTGCTACTGAATGGCAGTTCGTAGGACAAAGCCGCCGCTTCGCACCGCATCGGATCGCTTCGCAATTCGCGTCGCTTTAAACCGCCTACGTAAGACGCCGCGTTAGATCAACTAAGAACGTACGTATAACACTGAAAAAGTCACATTGGTCTGGGTCTGAACCCGCAACCCGGTGCTTAACAAGCAGGTCTGTCACCTCCGGGCCACCATGACATTCCTAATATTAAAATGACTTAATAAATACTTACATCATCATTAGTTTGCAAATAGTTCAGCAGAAGTCCCACAAACTTCTTCTTATCTCTGATATCTCTAGCAACAAATGCAAAGCTCTCAGCTGCAAAATTATTGATATATTGTGGCTGAGTTTCACTAAGCAAAGGTATAATCCTTTTTAATACCACAGCTATATCTTTCTTCAGGTATGGTTTAAGAACTTTGAACAAAAACGCTAAACAAATCAAGGTCCATTCTAATCTTTCAGCATCCTTTGTGTTTAGCAATTGTATAAGGATGTCTAAAAACCTTGGAAAGTGTGGGTAAAAATCTTCTCTTAGGTCCTTTGCTACTGATACTAGAATTCTAGAAAAGAATAAAATTATAGTCTGTTAGAAAGTAGGAATGTTAACATTAAGTATATTTTATACAGGGTGTAAAAAGACCCACCACATAGCCGAAATCTACGCACTCTGTACATCAAACTAAATTACATTGACCAAAAATAATTGCTGGGAAACGACTTTTATTTTTTGGCATGAAAAAAAACGCATTTTTTTCTAGCGCGCAAATTATGGTTGTGGCGATGCCGCGCGTTTGCATGCGTGCAGCGGCCACACAGCCGAGCCAAGGCGGTCGTGTGCGTTTGATATTCATTGCGTTTTTGTAACTTCAAATGCGAATTTGTTAGGAAAAGTTGAAATTTTTGATAATGTTTGTATGGAAGAAAGTTTAGTATTATGACTTGGAAATCGTTATTGGAAAAAACTAAAAAAAAAATGTGTACTTTGACCTTCAATATCTCCAAAACCAATGATTTCCCAGGTATGGTTTGTTCGAAAAAAATTATCCCAATGATGGGTAGAATACGTGGTTTTCGTTATCGTTAAGAGTCTTTTTACACCCGGGTGGGTCAAAAATCGTGGATCAAACGAAACAGGGCGATAGTTGGGGTTATTTGCAGTCAAAAATAGCAGTGTGGCAGAGTCCTAACTTAATCTCCTGTTTTAAGAAAATATCAAAATTTGTAATAAACACATAGGCAATTAGAGTAAAATGGGTACCTATTTTGAAACAATAAATGGTGTTTAGTTGCTTGAAAGTGTTTTAATGACAGTGGGTACCATTATTTATGAGTATTGGCACTTTTTTCAATATCTTTTAAGTCTCACGAAAAAATATTTGTAACTTTAGAACCTTACTGTAAAAAAAATGTACTACCAAAAAATGCTGCAAATAACCCCAACTATCGCCTTGTTTCGTTTGATCCACGATTTTTTACCTACCTGTATAAATAAACAAATAACTGCTTACATAATTAGCCCATTACAGTCAGATTGTTGGGCATAGGCCACTTATCAAAATAAGAAGGGATAAGACTTTAGTCTACCACGATGGCCTGGTGCAGTTTGCCAGACTGCACACACCATCAAGAACTTTCTGGAGTCCTCACAAGTGTGTAGGTTTACTCACAATCTTTTTTTTTAAACTTTTCCCCTCTCTAGGATTTCTCCTGTATCGTGGGTGCGTTTACAGACATAAAAACCCAGAACCGAAACAACTATCTGTAGGCCATACAAATTTTTGTTCAGTGTGGGAATCAAACCCCTTGCGCCGAAGCCAATTGTTCAGCCACTGTACCAAACGTGTCGTTATTCACTGTTTACGCAAGTCATAATCAAATTCTGATCCACACATGAATTTGAAAAGTCAGAAGTGCAGGCCAGGCAACTTAGACCCTTTGGCATGAAATTCAAATGATCAACTGCTAGGCAATCACTGCTAGGCAATTAAATAATACTAATAACTTACTCAAGTAATGGCTGTAAACACAGCTGGTCTTCTAATTTCAAATATTTCTCCAATATCTCAAGAACCTCATCTTTCTTATGAACAAGCTGTGGCACAGTTATAATACCAAAGACTTCTTTCCTAAACTTTTTAAACTTATCAGTTAAGTTGAGCACATGCCATTTCTGCAGTGCCACAAAGAAATGAGTTTCATTCTCTTGAGGCTGCTGTGCGTATGCATGTTCAATGTGATAGAGGGCTGCATGGCGGATGTCAATAGCATTGATTCGCTCCGCAAAAGGTACAAACTGTAAATAAAAATGGCAATTTTCTAGATATAATTTTTTTTTCAGAAAAAAACTTTTAAATAAAGTTCAAGAGATAGAAGCTATTAATAAAACAGACACTGGACTTTTGACTAAGATTAGTTACATCTGAATAATCTGAAAATATGGTATGGTATGGCCGAATTTTTTTCAGAAGTGCTTCAATTACATTTCTGTGGTGTTATTGACCATTTCACTAGTAATTAAACTATTTAAGATGTTTCAGTGGTTAGACCTTACTTCAATCTATGAAATGTATTTTGATTATAACATTTTCTTGTCTATTTTCATAAACTAATTTCTTGTGGTTGGAGCCTTTCCGTAAACAGTGTAGAAACTCCCAGTAGTTATGATATGGGCTGAGGCACCAAGTAGATATAGCTTAACTACTTTGTGGTTCAGCTGCGAATAACAATAAAAGATATGCTCTGTTTTTCTATTAAAAAATGTTGTTCTTAAGTTTCATTACAAAGTTATTGTTAATAATAAATTGTGGAAATATTAATAGATAAGTTGATACTTAGATAACTGTGCTATAATTGTTCTTACAAACTACCATAGTAATGTATACAATGCGTGTAATTTCAAGTATTTTAATTCAAAAATCGCACTTAACCTAAAACACGATAATTATAAATCTCTTGGTAATGACTTACCCGAAAAGTGTTTGTAGTCTTGTGTTTAACAGGTTTACCCTTCATCTTGAGTATGTTTATTTAAGTTTTCACGAACTCATTTATTCTAACAACGCTTGAAAACTGTTGTAAATAAATGCACATGCTTATGTTACCGTCGCACCACACATGACAATGACATTGACAGTAATGACAACTCAACTTCATCTGTCACTGTCACCACTGATATGCTGGGGCCGCAACTACGTCCAATACGAACCTTTGCACAATAATACGAAACACGCAGACAAATACATAAATAAAATAAAATAATATTTATTTCGATTAAGTAACATCCATAGTTGGTTAGTAAAAAAGAGAGATAGATGTTCTATCTTAGTTAAAAACTTTATATTTAGTTACCTGTTCATTATTCGTCATGCATCTTTGAACAATAGCATTCAACAAAGAAGAGTCGTATCTTCCTGCTATGGTCTTCAGGATGAAGTTGGAGCCTTGGAGCTGACCCGCACTCTGCAGAGCATCTGTAGATAAGTATCCGACGACGTCTGTGGTCTAGTGGTTCGAGTGTCGGACTGCTGATCACGAGGTCGTGGGTTCGATTCCTACAGGGGGCTTACTATGACCTCTTAAAGCAGGGCAGAAGTTGCCTGGAAGTTCAACTGCCCTGCTTTTTTGTACTATGACATCGTTATAGCAGGCCTGCTACGTTGACGTTTACGAAATCGTTCACCTTTTTTTTTGTATTGAGTTTTCATACCATGACGTGTTATTTGATAGCAGCAGAGCGTATTGAGCGGCTGTAATGTCAAAATAAGCGATCTTGAAAAAGTTAATATTTACGAGCTTATTCAACATTGTTTTTGTTATTAGAGGTAAACTGTTGTGAGGACCCCCTTAAAATTTGGTCGATAAGACTTTCTAAAGTCGATACTTTGTATAAAAATTACAAGTGTTTATTAGATCACACTTTTTACTGTTTTTGTAAATGTGTGACGAGTACGAGATATTTGAATATTTAGAGAGTACCTAAATATCGTATGGAGAAAAAGCGATGGCGTTGCATTAGGGAAATAAATAACCCATTCGAAATTGATGAAAGGAAATTTATATTAGATACGATTTATTTAAGATTATTTAAAATTCCCACAGGTGAAGCAGTTGGTTCATACTAACACGGCGACGACGTCTTGTTTGTGTTTCACTAAAAATAAAAGCATCACATTTTATAAGCGACATTTTAATAAAAAATCTGAGACTGTGTGCCTAGTTTTAATTCGATATTTTGATAAACGTACAACATTGTTGAAACAGGATTCACAATAAAGTATGAAATCACAACGAAATGCTACTTTATAATTTCATTGACAACTTCGATCGACTAACTGTGATACAGTTAAGAGGGCTATCGCATTTTCTCACCTCTCTCGCT
This sequence comes from Amphipyra tragopoginis, assembly GCA_905220435.1. Classification (NCBI taxonomy): domain Eukaryota; kingdom Metazoa; phylum Arthropoda; class Insecta; order Lepidoptera; family Noctuidae; genus Amphipyra; species Amphipyra tragopoginis. The sequence goes on from HG991994.1 coordinate 21,945,806, forward strand.
CGCACAGGACCATATTTTTTAAGAATGTTAAATTAAAAGATGCATTTTTTAATAATGTATTCAATGGGCTCCCTTTAAAATAATATTAATTTAATAGGTATAATTATGTACACACGGCTACACATCAAGCTATACAAAACCAGTTTATCTTGGCGTCGCTTTGTATTATCTTTTCGCACAAGTAACGGTCAGCTTATACTGGTTTTGCATAGCTTGAAGTGTAGCCGTGTGTACATTGTTAAACATTTATAAAGAAAAATCAAGAATGTAATGCTTGAAACGAAACATTAACTTGTATTTTGACATCGACCGTCTTAGCATATGCTAAGCCTAAGCTCAGCATTGTCTCAACTTGATACGTCTATAAATTCCAAATCCAAGATTATGCTAAGCTTATACTTAGCAAAGTATTACGTAAGTAAAGTCTGAGCAAAGTCTAAGCTAAGACCAAGTTGGGTCTATAGATCTCAGCCATAGACATCACAGCAGGCCACAGACAAGCACTACCGTTCAATAATCGTTCACCTTTAATAGTGTCATGGTACGATTTTTAGCGATTCAGAAGCAGGCCTGGGGGCTTACCATGACCTCTTAAAGCAGGGCAGAAGGCCTGGAAGTTGAACTGCCCTGCTTTTTTGTAATATGACATCGGTAGAGCAGGCCTGCGGCAGGCCTGCTACGTTGACGTTTACGAAATCCGTTCACCTGTTTTTTTTGTATAGACTTTTCGTACCATGAACAAGCTTATCCGTTCAACTTGGTTGAATAGTCGTTCACCTTTTGTACTGCCACGGTACGATTTTTAGCGATTCAGAAGCAGGGGGCTTACCATGACCTCTTAAAGCAGGGCAGAAGTTGCCTGGAAGTTGAACTGCCCTGCTTTTTTGTACTATGTCATCGTTAGAGCAGGCCTGCGGCAGGCCTGCTACGTTGACGTTTACGAAATCCGTTCACCTGTTTTTTTTGTATAGACTTTTCGTACCATGAACAAGCTTAGCCGTTCAATTTGGTTGAATAGTCGTTCACCTTTAGTACTGCCATGGTACGATTTTAAGCGATTCAGAAGCAGGCCTGCTTTTGAAGGAAAGTTGACTAGCTGGCATTTGAGCGTTTTCATAAGAGGTCATGGTAAGCCCCCAGGCCTGCTTTTGAACGGATATTGACTGGCTGGCATTTGAACGTTTTCATAAGACGTCATGGTAAGCCCCCTGCTTTTAAACGGATATTTACTGGCTGGCATTTGAACGTTTTCTTAAGACGTCATGGTAAGGCCCCAGGACACAAATATTTATGTGATGATTTGTGTTGGTCTGGGTGTTTCTTATGTAAATTATAACTATAAGTACGTATTTACAAAAAATAAAGAATATAAGTATTATATCCATTGTCTAGTACCCATAGTACAAGCTCTGCTTACTTTGGGACTAGATGGTGCTGTGTAAAAAATGACCCAAAATATTTATTTATTTATTCAAACTCAAACTCAAAACTCATTTATTCAAAATAGACTAGATTTTTTTTTTTTTTTAAAAAAAACGTTGCCCCACACTAAGGCTGAGATCTATAGATCCAACTTGGACTTAGCTTAGACTTTGCTCAGACTTTACTCACGCAATACTTTGCTAAGTGTATGCTTAGCATAATCTTAGATTTGGAATTTATAGACGTATCACGTTGAGACTATGCTGAGCTTATGCTAAGCATACGCTAAGACGGTCGATGTCAAAATACAAGTTATTGTTTCGTTTCAAGCATTACATTCTTGATTTTTCTTTATAAATGTTTAACAATAATAACATGTAAATAATCTAGAACTACGCTCATATTTCTTCTATGTATTATTATTATAAGAATAAGCAGAAATTGGCATGCTTATAAGTGTTTTTTTTTTTTTTATAAACGAACACAATATTATATTCATTGAAACGGATCGCATCGTTTTGACATCTGCAATTTGTCGAAAAAAAGTAACTTTTAATTCATTTTTATACATTTTAAACTTAGAAAAACTTGTTTTATGTGATGTTATACTACCTAATTGTTTTTATCTTAACTAATTCAGAATTAGTTATCAACATCAAGGAAATCTTCCCTAATCTGGTATTACTGAGTTGAGTCTGGTCACTTTATAATACTAAAAAATTAAAAAGTTGTGTAAATATAATGATGGTAAAGTAAATTACGGACCATTATTTTTTGTTAGGATAATAGTAACCTAAGTATTTGCTAAGTCGTCGATTTTGTGAACTTAGACTTTGCTAAGCATTTGCTAAGCACGCACTCAGATGAATTCAAAGACGGCTCTATAAATACTGACTTTGTCATAAGTCTAAAGTAAAGTCTGAGCAAAGTCCAAGTTGGGTCTATAGATCTCAGCCTTAGGCTGAGATCTATAGACCCCAGCCTTAGGGCCTGAGGTCTATAGATCTCAGCCTTAGGCTGAGATCTATAGACCCAACTTGGACTTTGCTCAGACTTTACTTTAGACTTATGACAAAGTCAGTATTTATAGAGCCGTCTTTGAATTCATCTGAGTGTGTGCTTAGCAAATGCTTAGCAAAGTCTAAGTTCACAAAATCGACGACTTAGCAAATACTTAGGTTACTATTATCCTAACAAAAAATAATGGTCCAAACTTTACTTTACCATCATTATATTTACACAACTTTTTAATTTTTTAGTATTATAAAGTGACCAGACTCAACTCAGTAATACCAGATTAGGGAAGATTTCCTTGATGTTGATAACTAATTCTGAATTAGTTAAGATAAAAACAATTAGGTAGTCTAACATCACTTAAAACAAGTTTATCTAAGTTTAAAATGTATAAAAATGAATTAAAAGTTACTTTTTTTCGACAAATTGCAGATGGCAAAACGATGCGATCCGTTTCAATGAATATAATATTGTGTTCGTTTATAAAAAAAAAAAAAACACTTATAAGCATGCCAATTTCTGCTTATTCTTATAATAATAATACATAGAAGAAATATGAGCGTAGTTCTAGATTATTTACATGTTATTATTGTTAAACATTTATAAAGAAAAATCAAGAATGTAATGCTTGAAACGAAACAATAACTTGTATTTTGACATCGACCGTCTTAGCGTATGCTTAGCATAAGCTCAGCATAGTCTCAACGTGATACGTCTATAAATTCCAAATCTAAGATTATGCTAAGCATACACTTAGCAAAGTATTGCGTGAGTAAAGTCTGAGCAAAGTCTAAGCTAAGTCCAAGTTGGATCTATAGATCTCAGCCTAAGTTCACAAAATCGACGACTTAGCAAATACTTAGGTTACTATTATCCTAACAAAAAATAATGGTCCGTAATTTACTTTACCATCATTATATTTACACAACTTTTTCATTTTTTAGTATTATAAAGTGACCAGACTCAACTCAGTAATACCAGATTAGGGAAGATTTCCTTGATGTTGATAACTAATTCTGAATTAGTTAAGATAAAAAAAAAATAAGGTAGTATAACATCACACAAAACAAGTTTTTCTAAGTTTAAAATGTATAAAAATGAATTAAAAGTTACTTTTTTTCGACAAATTGCAGATGTCAAAACGATGCGATCCGTTTCAATGAATATAATATTGTGTTCGTTTATAAAAAAAAAAAACACTTATAAGCATGCCAATTTCTGCTTATTCTTATAATAATAATACATAGAAGAAATATGAGCGTAGTTCTAGATTATTTACATGTTATTATTGTTAAACATTTATAAAGAAAAATCAAGAATGTAATGCTTGAAACGAAACAATAACTTGTATTTTGACATCGACCGTCTTAGCGTATGCTTAGCCTATGCTCAGCATAGTCTCAACGTGATACGTCTATAAATTCCAAATCTAAGATTATGCTAAGCATACACTTAGCAAAGTATTGCGTGAGTAAAGTCTGAGCAAAGTCTAAGCTAAGTCCAAGTTGGATCTATAGATCTCAGCCTAAGTTCACAAAATCGACGACTTAGCAAATACTTAGGTTACTATTATCCTAACAAAAAATAATGGTCCGTAATTTACTTTACCATCATTATATTTACACAACTTTTTAATTTTTTAGTATTATAAAGTGACCAGACTCAACTCAGTAATACCAGATTAGGGAAGATTTCCTTGATGGTGATAACTAATTCTGAATTAGTTAAGATAAAAACAATTAGGTAGTATAACATCACATAAAACAAGTTTTTCTTAGTTTAAAATGTATAAAAATGAATTAAAAGTTACTTTTTTTCGACAAATTGCAGATGTCAAAACGATGCGATCCGTTTCAATGAATATAATATTGTGTTCGTTTATAAAAAAAAAAAAACACTTATAAGCATGCCAATTTCTGCTTATTCTTATAATAATAATACATAGAAGAAATATGAGCGTAGTTCTAGATTATTTACATGTCATTATTGTTAAACATTTATAAAGAAAAATCAAGAATGTCATGCTTGAAACGAAACAATAACTTGTATTTTGACATCGACCGTCTTAGCGTATGCTTAGCATAAGCTCAGCATAGTCTCAACGTGATACGTCTATAAATTCCAAATCTAAGATTATGCTAAGCATACACTTAGCAAAGTATTGCGTGAGTAAAGTCTGAGCAAAGTCTAAGCTAAGTCCAAGTTGGATCTATAGATCTCAGCCTTAGTTCTTTTTGAATGTCATAACAAATAGACAGGCCTCCAAAAAATCCCTCCCTTCACCGCTTCCTAGTGTTTATGCTGTGAAGAAGAAACGGCGCAACAAACTCCCCAGCAACACAGATCTGTCTGTAAAGTGAATAAATTAATTGACTCTATACAATAACATAATACCGGCTATCATCGCGATAGTTCGGGCTGCGTGCTAGTTATCGCTTGGATGGCGACACAACATAATATGGTTTTAGCGCACTAAGGCTGAGATCTATAGACCCAACTTGGACTTTGCTCAGACTTTACTTTAGACTTATGACAAAGTCAGTATTTATAGAGCCGTCTTTGAATTCATCTGAGTGCGTGCTTAGCAAATGCTTAGCAAAGTCTAAGTTCACAAAATCGACGACTTAGCAAATACTTAGGTTACTATTATCCTAACAAAAAATAATGGTCCGTAATTTACTTTACCATCATTATATTTACACAACTTTTTAATTTTTTAGTATTATAAAGTGACCAGACTCAACTCAGTAATACCAGATTAGGGAAGATTTCCTTGATGTTGATAACTAATTCTGAATTAGTTAAGATAAAAACAATTAGGTAGTATAACATCACATAAAACAAGTTTTTCTAAGTTTAAAATGTATAAAAATGAATTAAAAGTTACTTTTTTTCGACAAATTGCAGATGTCAAAACGATGCGATCCGTTTCAATGAATCTAATATTGTGTTCGTTTATAAAAAATAAAAAAACACTTATAAGCATGCCAATTTCTGCTTATTCTTATAATAATAATACATAGAAGAAATATGAGCGTAGTTCTAGATTATTTACATGTTATTATTGTTAAACATTTATAAAGAAAAATCAAGAATGTAATGCTTGAAACGAAACAATAACTTGTATTTTGACATCGACCGTCTTAGCGTATGCTTAGCTTACGCTCAGCATAGTCTCAACGTGATACGTCTATAAATTCCAAATCTAAGATTATGCTAAGCATACACTTAGCAAAGTATTGCGTGAGTAAAGTCTGAGCAAAGTCTAAGCTAAGTCCAAGTTGGATCTATAGATCTCAGCGTAAATATCGTGCTACGTGGTCGGACTAGCATTGTTGATTTCGACTGTTTTTCTCGGATTGATTAGACGCTCCTAGTTAATAAATAATAGAGAGCACTGAAAGGAGCGACGAAATAATTTTGAAGTTTTTACATTATTTTGAAGCTGAGCCCATCGTAAATGGCAGCTTTAAATAAATGCATGAAGTTCTTGATATCACACATTTAACAGTTTCCAGAAATTCGTTATCCTTAGTCAAAAAGTCAGAGAAGTTTATTACGGCTATCTTGGATTATTGCACGCTTGTCTGATCAACGCATTAGCGCAATAACTTTTTGCAAGTACAAGTAAGTTGTTTAAAACAATTACGAAGCTTCGACACACATGCTTCGTGAGTTTCGTGACCATAGATTATACAGATATAAAAGGTATTCGTGACGGTCAAGGACTTTATATAGAACTGGACTGAAGACTTGGCAATTTATATTATCTAAAATAGACTTTATGTGCGAAACATAAGACATAATATGGCTTGGCAAACATAGCGGTACACTTGAGATAGCAATAATTGTACCTTGTGTCCCTGTTTAATGCACACTGTGTGTTGTCACGTAAATAGAAAATGCATATTACTAAATTAGTAGAATTTTTGAACTAAATGTACAAATTCATAAACCAACTTTTTTCATCTTAATTTATCCCAAGAGACGCGATACAACTATCGGAACTTTTGTTCGTCAACGATTCATTGTAAGAGGACTTTTTTCGTCAACGTAAAGCCAGGAGGCGATTTTCATATAATGTGCTTTTATCTACACCCCTAAATTAAATTCACCAGAAAAAATTTAAGGGTACATACGGAAGCGGTATACTTATTGAAATGTAAAATCATTAATATAATTTATTTAAATCTAACAAAGTTATTTACTTTTGTTTGATCCTGAAAATATGAATAATTTTATGCACATAATACTCTAATACTAGAAATACTACGTCAACGACACGGACTATCAATGAAATTCATCCCACCGCGCGTAAGCTACACACATCATGCACCATTATACGCTTGTGTGAGTCATGCGTCAGTCAGCTATACCGGTATGTAATGCGTGCGAGCGAGTCGATAGCGCGAAATCCGTGCAACACACACACAGAAATGCTTTCTCCCTCACTCCACTCCACGTATTTAAAAAGTTAGAATTTGTTCTGAGACAATGGGGATTTGAATTTGAAGGGATTAGCTAACAGTGATTAGGATCAGCTGATAAGGATTGAAATCAGCTGATAAGGGTGGTAATTTACAGTCTTATTAAAAACTTACAGTTCAGCAATTTTTAAAAATGGCCACCGCCCTTTGTTATCAACACACAAGCGAGCACTTTTTAAAAGATAGTTATTTAATGATATTAGAACATCACTTTGCCCTTTTACTTCGAGTTGTTTTAAAAGTTTGCGACTATCGGGCTCACTCACGTACACTCTCCGTTTGATTTCACTTCACATGTAAAAATCCATGGGTGTGAGGTCAGGCGGCACGCGGGCCAGGCAATTAGGCCGCCGCAGCCTGTCCACCGACTCCCGAACTCCTCGGTTAGGTACTTTCGCTCCGACCTATCTAGATAAGATTCACCTGCGTGCCGGCCTTTTATGAAGTATTAACACAAAGGGTACTCTCGAGACGTGAACTGATGATCGTATGAAGCCATCGTAGTTATCAATTTAATAACAGATGTTAACAGGTAATACGTATTGCGCGCTCGCGTAAACTTAATAACCTCTCTGTTGCGTTCTGAGGAGACGGGTTCGGTGGAGAGGGCGCGATGCAGTCTGCTTTGACCTTAGTTTACCGAATATTAAGCCTATTTAGTATTCATCAACACAACATGTAATTACGTATACAACAAAGGCTCCACTGTACAACATAACCCGCTGATTTGGAGGTTCAAAATTTTTCTGCGTGTAGATCTTGTCCTTCTTAAACCTTTCACAAAAACTTGACCTGCGGACGCGCACAGTTTTCGAGAAAAAAATTCCTAAAGTTTCAATAATTTCTAATTAATTTACGTATTAATTGACATAACTTGCCACAGATAACGTAAGAATTTCACTCCTTGGTCGTTTCGTTTTACGTTCAGACAAAGTGACACCGGATTTAAATGTTTTTTGATACTAATAAAGCAGTTTTTAACATTTTTTTAATTTTAAATTGTTGTTACCGCAATTAAATAAAATATTAAGCAAATAATGTAATTATTAAAATTTAAAATTATATCATTTTATTTGTACTTATTAACAATTATGGATAACGGAACGTAATTTCTGGAATTCGATGTAAATGACGCTAACGTTTGACAGTTGTCAGCACGGGGGGTTCACTGCGAAGAAAATTTTTCGACCGTCGTCTCTATGGGTCATATAATCACTCTGACAACTACCTCATCCCCTCTGACTCATACTTCGCCCCTTTGACGCCCTGTGACGCCATCTTGATGATATGACGTCACTTTTATCTATGAAGTCTATGGACTGATCTGTCAAACTAACATTATCAAATTATCAATAAAATTTATTTATTTACGTATTTAGCGTATCCTCTAAATATTCTTACTGAAATATACTTTGAAAAGCTGCAATTGTGTGCAATAAGTGATGTGCTGTGGGTTGTCAGAGAAATGGAAAGGCCGTCATGTTTTTTGAAACATAGGACTCTTGTGCTTAAAGTGCATCAAGTTGGAACATTCACAGGGCTTGACTTTTCAATAACTGCAAGAACTTAATTTTTAATGCAGAACTCAAAAGTTTCCAATGCAGGAAGGACTACCAATAGCTCGGTGATCAAAGCTCTGTCTTTCAATCATCAATGAAAAGTTTGCTGGAAGACGGAGTGACTAAACTGATGCTAGTGAAATAATTGGTGGTGAGTGCTACCTACTAATGTGTGTAAGAGTGAATAATAAACTACAACCAACCATTATTTGTATTTTTGACTAAAATGTCTTAATAATTGAACTTACATTTAAATAAAGTTCAAGATGCAATTATGTGTGAATAAGAAGCATGTGCAGGAACATGATTATGTAAAATACTGTACATAATGGAATAAACATAATTGATTAATCTTTTTTCCTCTTCCAGATGATGTCATTGTAATGAATGGTGATTCATTAAATATGTATAACCTACGCCCCACCTTACCGGATAAAAGGAATTAGAAATAATTTCCTCACAAAGAATATAAAACATAATAATCAAATTTCCAAATGGAGTAACATAGTGGATGTATACAAAGGACTGCAGTCACAATAATGTTAGATTGCTTCATAAATTAAATGATCAATACTTGGTTCCTGAAAAAAATCAAATAGATGAAGGTATGTATGTATTTAATTACTGCAGACTAAAACCAATAGGTCGAGTCACGAGAACCAATAGTTGTAGTCAGTTGCAATGATGATATTATTATAAAACTTTCAACATTCAATGCATAACAGCATTACTTTTCCTGGCAAGCAGTGCGAGCACGGTTCTTTGATCGATAAACTTCTCGACTCGATAAAAGTTTAAACATACCGAATTTTATCGAGAGTCGGTAGCACGGAACTTGCCTCGGTATCTTTATCGAGCCTTGTCGACGGCTGTCTTCTCGATAGCTTATCGACTTTTCAAAATGGCAACACCATATTTAAAAATATGATTCACTCATGTAGACTTTATTTTATTTACGAAATAATCTTTTCCTGGTTATTTCTTGCGATTGAAAACTATTTCGTTATATTATTTTGTTAGAAATATTGTAAACATTTTTTATAATCTTTGTAAGATTGTAAAAAATATTTAAAATATAATTTTAGTGGCATACAGTCTGTCAAAAAAGAGTAGAAAAATTGGGGGCACCACCAGTCATACATTACTGAATTAAACTTAAATTCACGTCTTTCTCCAAATTCCATTTGTTTTGCTAAAATAGTTTCAAAGAATCTTTATCTACCAACTTTTAACTGACGACAACAATTCGTGATAATTCGAGAAATTTACCAATAAGAACTGTCAAAACTCGACATAATCGATAAGATTTGTCGATTATATCGAGGCCTCGATAAAATACGTTCCGAGCTACCTTTGTCGTTTTATCAATATCTTATGTCAAATTTGACGTTTAGAATAGATAAATTTCTCGAATCGACTCGATAAAAAGAACCGTGCTCGCGCTGAAGTTCATGTAAATATTTGCATTAGGTGTCCAATAGCAATACAAATAAATCATCTAACAACCATGACATATAATATAAGTCATGGTTGTTTAAATAATATTATGTATTTTTTAGCTGGTATTTCCACTCGTCTATCTTTAAAGCTATTAATAATTTAATAACAGTGATTTACTTTGTTTTAGGTAAAGAACTGCATTGGAGTATACAGTAAAACGGTACCAGCCACTTTATCCTAGGCGGCTTGGTTTAGTAAGTTGTAAAATTAAAAAAATAAATATATTTTACAGTAACAAAATGCATTCTTTTCTTTTTTTATATAATATTCCTGTTTCTAAAATACAACAAGAACCAGTAAATTAGTAAGGAGCTACGTATAGCAAAAATATAGAGCTCAAAAGACCAATATTCGAATCTAAAATACACGAAATTCAGCTTAAAAGACTTGTGTTCGTGTTAGTTTCACGAATACTGACACGCCCACAATTAAAAGGTAAAAAATTTGCGAGTGAAAATGTGAGGTCCACAGATAAGCAAAATGTCCATTTTTTTGTTCGAGAGTGCGCCGTCTGATTGTATCCCTATCTAGTCTGTGGTTGTCAGTCTTCGTATGTACTCACAGTCGAGAGCGTGCATCGTACTCCTGTTTGCAACATTAACGATTGATTGTCACCATGGCGTCCCCGAAGTCCCCGGCTTCGTGTTCTGCTGCGTCATCTTCTCCCGATCCCGAAGTGTTAAGTGTCGTGCAAGTGTTGGACTCAAATTTTTCATGAATATTTTTGAGTTTTTTATTTGTTGTTTACCTATCAAACTACACACCACACAAACATACTTATGGGGCACCTATTTCTGTGTAAAGGGTTTGAAAACACCTAACATGATGGGGATGACCGGGGCTAGAGTGAGCGAGCGAAGCGAGTGAACGAAGCCCCCGTCATCCCCATCATGTTAGGTTTTTTCAGGCCCTTTACACAGAAATAGGTGCCCCCGAAGCCGGTATCCGTCGACTGCACGTGGATACCAATGAACCTACGATGCAAGAGCGAGCGCAGCGAGCTCGGGAATTGGGGCACCCCGACTCGGATAGGTTAGGTTTGAAGGGGATGACAGGGGCTAGAATGAGCGAGCGAAGCGAGCGAATATAGCCCCCGTCATCCCCTTCATGTTAGGTTTTTTCAAACCATTTACCCAGAAATAGGTGCCCCGCGGAGCGGGGCTCCGTCGACTGCACCTTAATACTGGATTCTGTGAATTACTTTGACCTTGAATATGATGTAAGTATGGTAAAAAAAAAAATGACCTTGACCTTTGTATGTTGACCTTTGACTTTGACATGACCTTGACCTTTGAGCAAGATTTTGGGCAATTTTCCACGATTTTCAAATTTTTTTTGGATGTCCTTGACCTTTTGACCTTGACCTTGGAGGTGACCTTGACCTAATTCTTACTTTGACATAAAATTTGGGCCGTGATCCCGACCCCCCACCCTTAATACTCCCACAATCCCACCAATCCCGAATGACACTTTTGGAGATTTTTTTCTCGTAACCTATGGGTTTCCGCAACTTTTAGTTTTCAAAAACACACTAAAAACACCATATTCTACCCAAAAAAAAATAGCTACTATATAAAAGCGATGGGTTATATTGTACAGCGCTTCCACAACAAACACCGGGTACGCGGTAACGAGAGGTTGCGCTTGCACCGCGCGTCACGCAACTTGATCTAATTACTGCGGGCGGCCGACTGCGGCGAGCGGCGGGCGACACGCGCACGCGCCGGTGTGGGTGGGGGCGAGGGTGGTGCGGGAGCCAGACTAGTTGTCGCCGTCCGTCTCGTGCGCAGCCTATGTATTGCGCGGGCTTTTTTTTGAATGAATAGATAAAAGGGTTGCGTGTGTGCGTGCGCGTACGAATATCATTGTCAATGTGATTGAACTTTCTTACCAATTATTGATGTTTTTGAAGTACAGTTTTCAATCAAAATAATTTTCTTTTTTTTTTCTCTTTATATGTTCTATTACAGTAACTGACCATGCCCTTAATTTTTTTCTGGTGAATTTAATTTAGGGGTGTATAGTTTTTTGACAGCTTGATATTAAGTCAACGCATTTATTTCAATTAGACCATATAAAGACATTTTTGAACCGTCGAGGAAAAAAAAGAAGTTACTGCCGCGTTCCAAAGTGTAGATTCCTATGGATTAAAACGGCCAGTAAACTCCATGGTTACTCTTTTGCAAATCAATCAAATTTTTACAAAAAGTTGGTAACATTGTGAATAGTAAAAATGAAAGTGGGAACAAAGTAAGGTAAAGTAAGGAAAACTTTCAAAATGATTGATTTTGTTTTTTGTGTCAAACAATTTGATAGCTTTTAAAATTGAGAACTGTCTGAATGAACGGTTCGGCCTTGGTTCGGTTGTGATTTATCAAGATTTATTTTAAGAGAATTAGGCCCCTGTATTCTACAATAAAATTCCATCTTGTAATACTGAATTGCCTTACATGAAATTCAAGTCTTTAGTAAAGCGTACCTCTATGCCAAGACCATATTATAACATAAACCAGTACATTGAAGATGACAATGTCTGGAATACGATTCACAACTGCACACTGCGACCCACTGGCACTCCATATTTGGCTGCTTAATTAGATGTCACTGTAGGTATCTTTTTTTTTACCTACTCATTATATTTATATTGTATTATAGTTATTATATGTATATCTTTTATTCTCGTGACATTATGTGTTTTCTGATACAGTATCAGTTTTCTTTTTAGTGATTCCCATGGCATCAATCTATATGGGATTTTAATCATTACAAAATGTAAATAGGTGACCGTTCGTTACACGTCGAGACCACAGACTAGTTAGGGATATGTCGAGACCCTTCCATACCTTGGGAAGCACGTTAAGCTGGCGGCCCCGGATGTTATACGAATACCTACGACAGTCGTTACGAATAGTCAGAAGCCCGAAAGTGGTCGGCGCGGCGCGCTGGGTGCGGATTCCAAATAAAAAAGCAATGCGGCGATCTGATTCGCCGAAAATTTGCGGCCATATATTTTTAATTGGTAATAGTTAGTGTATTCGCATTCACATAGACTGCATAGACAGTTCGCTTAGCGCGGTGAAGGTAAACGCCCACTGTCACGCTATTAGCGCGCAATGATGAATTTTAGCATTTGTAGAATTTAGCAAACGCTTTTCATATTGTCATTACTAAATGAATTTTCGTAACTATTATCGAATGCTAATGCTAATTATTCATCAATTCTGGAGACCCTTCAGGTCTCACCAAAAACTGCCCGGTACCGCAGAAACGGTCCGCAAGGACTATCTACAAGCAGTACAATAGAAAAAAAGCGCTACTCGGCCCACTTTGCAGCGACAATTTGGTCGGACGGGTGTAAACAATTGTTTTTTTGTTTTGTTCAAATGTTTTTATTATAATTGTGGTTGATGTTTGTTCATTGAAAGAAATACTGATTTTAATAAAGCATTCAGTTCATACGTACTATTTTGTCTAAATAAATAACACCCTAAAGAGCTAAAAGTTATTACTAAATATATAATAAAAGGGTAAAGTATCCAAAAATATTTGTTTTATTTACAGTTTTTTTTTGTTTTATATTTTAACTATAACGGATTACATGCTCCCGTCTGATCAGCAGTTGACTTAATAAATATTATAAATTAAACGATTTGATTGGTATAATAAATATATTATTACTAATTTAACAAAAAAAAACTAGGTATTCTCTCTATCTGACTCGTAATGAAGATAAGAGAACTCGGTTTGGGCTTTTCTATTTAGCTTCTTCTCAATGGTAGTAAAAAAAAATACAAATGCTGATAACCCCATTTGCATTGACGTAAACCGATAATTTGAAATAAAAAAATTAATATTTGGATTTTTTACACAATTAATTTGGAATTTGCGTTGTATATGCTTGCAAAAGCGAATATTACCCGGACTGTGGAATATCTTTTCAGAGAAAGGGTTTTTCATTACTTGAATTTTCTTACCGTTAGGGTGACCATGATACTTCTAGTAGCAGTACATACAAAATCTAAATGTCTATTATGGGATTATTTTTCAAAGATTTTTATTATTGTAACTCTAAGACCGCAATGATACTTATTTTCAAATTTAAATCAAGGCATTCATCAGCTACCGCTGCCATGTACACTGCAAAGTATCTGTGAGTAGGTATGGGGCTAGTCGAAATCGGCGTTGTTATATTATGTGAACTGGAGGCTTACCATGACGTCTTAAGAAAACGTTCAAATGCCAGCCAGTCAATATCCGTTCAAAAGCAGGCCTGCTTCTGAATCGCTAAAAATCGTACCATGACACTACTAAAGGTGAACGACTATTGAACGGTAATGCTTGTCTGTGGCCTGCTGTGATGTCTATGTCTTTATAATAGAAAACGTTCAAAAATCTAAATAAAATTGATTAGCAATTTACCGGTTTTTTGCAAATAATAATAACATGTTTTTTTTGGGTAAGTACACGTTGTATCTAAGATTATGTATAACCACTGACTAAGATACATTATTTAATAGCTCTAAAAAGCAAAAGTTTCACGTTCAAAAGACCTTTGTGACTCTAAATAAAAGAAACAACGTGGTTATGAACGTACCAACGTGGATTAGTTTTGTCAACTATTTTTAGCGCGTAAATTTAAAAAACATCTCGAGTTGTTTTGTTCCCCACTTGACATCGATGTAGTCATTAAATACTTTAGTTAATGCAGTTTTAAGTGTATTTTTAGGTTAGTGTATTTGTTTCCGCAGCGTGATATTCTGTCATCATTCTGATATCTGTATCACAGTTAGTCGATCGAAGTTGTCAATGAAATTGTAAACTAGCATTTCGTTGTGATTTCATACTTTATTGTGAATCCTGTTTCAACAATGTCGTACGTTCGTTTACTTACCTTTATCAAAATATCGAATTAAATCTAGGCACATAGTCTCAGATTTTTTTATTAAAATGTATATAAAATGTGATGCTTTCATAAACTGCTTCACCTGTGGGAATTTTTAAATAACCTTAAATAAATTGCATGTATAATTGCAATAGGTACCTATATTGGTTTATAAATTTCCTTTCATCAATTTCGAATGGGTTATTTATTTCCCTAATGCGACGCCGTCGCTTTTTCTCCATACGATATTTACTCTCTAAATATTCAAATATCTCGTACTCGTACTCGTCACACATTTACAAAAACAGTAAAAAGTGTGATCTAATAAACACTTGTAATTTTTATACAAAGTATCGAGTTTAGAAAGTCTTATCGACCAAATTTTAAGTGGGTCCTCACAACAGTTTACCTCTAATAACAAAAACAATGTTGAATAAGCTCGTAAATATTAACTTTTTCAAGATCGCTTATTTTGACATTACAGCCGCTCAATATACGCTCTGCTGCTATCAAATAACACGTCATGGTATGAAAACTCTATGCAAAAAAAAAGATGAACGGATTTCGTAAACGTCAACTTAGCAGGCCTGTTACAGGCCTGCTTTAACGATGTCATAGTACAAAAACGCAGGGCAGTTCAACTTCCAGGCAACTTCTGCCCTGCTTTAAGAGGTCATAGTAAGCCCCCTGACCCAAATAGGAGCGGCGGCGCGGCGACCTATAGTCCCAGCCTAACATCTGAATATAATTTCAAAATGTACCTAAACAAAAAAGGAGTAGTATGTACAATAATCGTGTAAATGTTAGAAGACATTGCTAATTATGGTTATATTTTTTTTCCGATTGGTTTAGTTAACTTGCGGTATAAAGATATTGTAATGCTTTAAAGGACATACAATATTTAGTAATACTAGGCAGGACTTATTACACCATAAGTCTGCCATATGGTTACCCTTGTGTTAGAAAGTGACAAGGCGTACACTTATACCTATCTCACGTGATTCGCAGAAATCGACAAGTACTCATTCCAGTTGTACGTAGTACATAATACTTCTATGGTGACGGTAGACCACAGACTAGGTAGTTAGGGATACAATCGGTAGACGCAGGTGCGGCTGAAGCGTTATTTTCCGTTGAATGGTTGAATGTTGCTAGAGTGGTACAATTTAAACTTCTTTATTTCTGTGTCCACATTATTCTGCTGCGTAAATAAAGCCAATGCTGATAAGAATTTACTGTAATGAGAAGATAAAATAGATTGAGTCCCAGAAAAAACTTAGTTAGCAACTAATTACGTGTAAACAAACTTATAATCGACAAACGTCGTCAACCTTTTTATAGCTGTCACCAGCGTTGCCAGAAGGTTACTTTTGTAACCTTTTAGGTAATTTTTAACTCCTTCAGGTTACTTCTAGGTTACACGACTCGAAAGGTTACTTTTAGGTGATTTTGCGGAATGTTTAAAATTACCAAAATAACCATAAAAAATGCGACAACATTTGAGCCAAAGAAAGCGATGCTCAAAACTAAAATTAAATAAGACAAGAATGACAAATGCGAAGAAATCTATTGCTGTATTTATGTACAAAACATTTTTAAATGATTCTTGTAAGAATGTTTTCAATCAGTAGGATAAGTACATATTTTCTATACTTTTTATTTCACAAACACATTACATTGTGTCCTTAATTTCAGGTGTTTAGAAAAAGTATCTGGTAAATGCAACTTAAAATCATTATTATGTAAATCTAATCTAAATAAATAAAAGCGAAAGGTCACTCACTCACTCACTCATCACGAAATATCGAGAACCGCTAGACGTATGAAGATGAAGTTTGGCAGGGAGGTAGTTTATAGTTAGTAGACGTCCGCTAAGAAAGGATTTTTGGAAATTCTACCCCTAAGGGGGTGAAATAGGGATGAAAGTTTGTATGGAAAATCGTCACTTAACGGGTTCAAAATTTCACGCAAGCGAAGCTGCGGGCAAAAGCTAGTTATACATATTTCTGTAAGTTAACACAATCAACATCCTGTCTATCAACGTATCAACCTTTAATCTTAATAATGGAAAAATAAACGTGAAAGGTTACTTTTCGTACTAAAAGGTTACTTTTTTATCCATTTCAGGTTACTTTTGACAAGACACGGCTGGCAACACAGGCTGTCACTGTTAATTGTTATGCTGTCAAAATCAAAAGCCTACCTGAAAAGTGCTAAGGTATTTTTTTTTGTTTTTCCATGTGTTAACAAGTGAAATGTCCAAAAAAATACACAAATACATTCCTTAAATTTTACTCTTAGTTAATCTAATATAATAAACTCAAAGCAATGCTCGCCAAGCTTGTAAATTCCTTGCCGTTCGGCTTATCGCAACGAATCACGAAGCTGTACTTCCAAGGTACTTTTTTAATATTTTTTTCAACATGACAATCGCTTTTTTCTGTCCGTATCAGTCAGTTTGCTTATAACAAAAAGAAAGATAATCATAAAGTAAATTAAAAATAAAATCAAGTCGCTGTCGGCCAAACTAAATGAATAGGACATTTTTTCAAAATTATTTTTATTACTTTTACGTATTCGATGAACCTGCAAGGATGAACAACATTAACAAGTTGAAAGGAAAAAAATGGCGAAAGCTTGGTTACTAACCTGGGTATTAGACATGCTGAGGTTACTTGTATCATAATCTACATAATTATTGTTTAAATAATATTATAGTACTATCTGCATTTCTTATCAGAGGTAGTCAGATAGGAATATTATGATTGTTAATATTAGTTTTAGAGTGTCACATTTCAAGCTTCGACAAACCCTTGACTTTTCTGCAATTTTAAGTTCTGCAAGTTAAAAGTTTATCTAACTGTTTGTTTCACAGTTTTCCAGATTGTTCGTTCAGTGATTTTGACTCAAAGAGAGATCTACTGAGTGATTCTTTTGGCCCACAGCTTAGATGGTAGAAGTGGTCAGCTTTAAAGATGGGCGATTGTGAATGACATTATTCGAATAATTCGATTGTAGAAGTCATTCAAATTATTCGAATAACCTAACCACTCATTCGAATTTGAAAAAAAAAGCGAGAAGAAAATAAGAATGTATTGCGTCGTCTCATTCCTTCCGATTCAAATTTCATTATTACTAGTTTTTAAATTCGAATATCCATAACCTCATCTAAAAGTAAACTCTATGTAGGGAGAATAATACCCAATTTCGTGTGGCAAATTGAATCATTAAACCATCGAACTTAACGAACATTACTAGTTTGTATTTGAATACTCGTAGTTTTTATTGCGCGCGAATAAGACTCTATTTTGATTGTAAAACCTAACATAACTAATTAACTTGTACGAGGGAATAAAAAGATAAACGAAAAAAGTGTAAGCGAGAAATAAATATAAACACATTTATTATATCAACTCTATGTAATCTTTATAGTACGAGAAAAAAGCTAAACTTTGTAAGTGTGGCAAACTAAATGAATGAACTAGCGATTTGCAAATCAGTAACTATTTACTTATTGCTACGAATATCAATTAAAAGTAGACTTTATTGTACGAGAAAACAGCCCAATTTTGTATGGCACGTAAATGAATGAACTAGCAGTTTCATTCGATTGTGTGAACTAGAGATCGATTGTTTTTGTATTCGATTGTTAATATTAGTAGTATCAAACCATTCGATTATTAGAATCAGTAACAATCGCCCATCTTTAGTCAGCTTAATCCCACTTTAGTTTAGGGCATTTCAAGCTTAGTCAATATGTTGTGTTCTGCAGCACAAATGTGGTGTTTCAATTCTTATCCATTAATTTATGACCCAAGTTATGTACAATACGGCTGACGTATCTTGGCGAGTCTGAAGTTAGCTGATTAGCTGCGCAGTAGACAATCTCGAAAGATTCATTGCGCAGCTAAACAACTAACTTTAGACTCGCCAATATACGTCGGCCCTATTGTACTTGATCCATTGAATTACATTACACACTGAGAAAACTCTTGAGCACTATAATGCAATGGGTAAACGACGCCAAAATTTAATTTTCGCGTAAAACTAGTCACCACACCACCTTCGAACCACAATAACATATTCAAATTTAAACAAAATGAACTTTAATAATATGTTGCAACATTCAAAACACCTTCGAACCACAATAACATATTCAAATTTAAACAAAATGAACTTCAATAATATGTTGCAACATTCAAAACACGTTGTTTTCGCGCCGCCACTGCCTGCCTTGCGTTGCCAGATGTGATTTTTAATTTCTCCCCAATTTTTAATTTTTATTTCACCAATCTGATAGGTACCTACTATTTTTGTAAGTTTTACTCAAAGGCAAAGAAAATAGTATTGCTGAGCAAGTAAACAAAAAGCAACTAAACAAAATGAAATGTGAGAAAAAGAGTAACATGTGACATTTTAAAGTTCATTGCACACTGGTTTGTTTTACCTATTGAATTAAACAAACTAAAGTACAGACGCCAGCACATCAAGCTACCTGAAACTGTCAAATTTTCGTGATCAACCTTGAACCTAATGCTTTTGCGATAAAGATGAAAATCTATTAAAGAAAGACAGATTGTAGTAGATTTAAGTGCTGGTGTCTGTACATGGACTCAGCCTGATGTCAAATGTCATTAATTTTGGCGCCGCCACCACATCTTTTTCGCACGCACCTAATTATAAGCCCAACAAAAGTATACTATAAATATTCCCGCAGAAACTGTTTAAGATATTGAAGGTTTTATGGAAAAAAATATTTGTAACCATAGAAAAGCAATTTCAATAATATGAAATATATTAAAATAATTTTTGCTTGTTTGTATGTCCGTCTGTTCGTCTTCTATGCGATCGCGCATAGTTCATCCGATTGAGTTGAAACTTTGTACAGTTACAGCGATTAGGCACTGCATCCGATCCGGATCCGTGAAAATAAGAATATAAAAAACTCGGACCGAATTCGGATATTGCTTTGCGCACTGCATCCGATGCGAATACGTGAAAATACGAATCTAGAGTGTTGAGTACATTCCTTTGTAAGAATAGACTTCTAAATCCCTTCCAATCCGGTTTTCGTCCTGGCCATAGTACTGTCACAGCCCTGGTTAATATTACGGATGACATCAGGCTAGGCATGGAAAATGGGAAGTTAACGGTACTGGCATTGCTGGATTTTAGCAATGCTTTTAATACTGTTGACTTCGACATTATGCTTGGCATACTAAGCTCTCTTAACATAACTCCAACAACAATTGATTGGTTTCGTAGTTACCTGTATGGCCGCCGACAACGTATTACTATTGAGGATAAGTTATCTTCATGGAGTAATACGACTGCTGGTGTGCCTCAGGGTGGCGTTTTATCCCCATTACTCTTCGCAATATTTATTAATTCAATCTCTAATCAACTACTTTCTTCTTACCACCTTTATGCAGATGATCTTCAAATTTACTCACAGGCTCCGTTGGGACAGTTATCAGAAGCCATCGTCAATGTCAACAAAGATCTTGGCCAAATTGCTGAGTGGAGCAAGTCCTACGGACTAAGAGTCAACCCTACAAAGACACAAGTCATTGTTTTGGGCGGCTCTCGGATGGTTTCGAGAATCGACTGGTTGCAGCTTCCACAGGTTTTCTTTGACGGTATACAAGTACCTTTCAGTGAAAAGGTAAAAAACCTAGGGATCTTCATGGACAAGAACTTTTCATGGGATCCACAACTGAAAGAGACCAGTCGCAGGATGTTTGCGTCAGCCGGATCCATGAGAAGACTTCGTAACTTGTTACCCACTGCCACTAAAACTGCGCTTGCACAATCTCTTCTTCTTCCCATCCTTGACTACGCCGATGCCAGCTATCTTGATCTCACCGAGGACCAGTTTAACAAACTTGAGCGACTTCAAAACTTTTGTATAAGATTCATATTTGGTTTACGCAAATTTGATCATGTGTCAGAATTTCGTGCTAAACTCAAGTGGCTTCCAATACGCCTTCGTCGGAATACTCATATTCTTTCCCTACTATACAGTATTCTGTTTAATCCTACTACCCCTCCTTATCTTAAAGAACGTTTCGAGTTCATGCGTGATTCGCACTCACTGTCCTTGAGATCATCGGAAAACTTGAAACTGAAGATGCCTCTGCATTCCACAAGATTCTTTGATCATTCCTTTACTGTCCAGGCCATACGCTTGTGGAATGCACTGCCTGTATCTGTGAGGCGTGCTCAGTCGCTAGTTTCTTTCAAAAGAATGGTGAAGGAACATTATTTGGCTCTATAGTAGTTTTTAAGTTGTCTATATTTATAATTAAATATGTATTATCTTATTTGAGTATGTAAGTACATATGTGTATATGTATATATTTATATTTGAGATATGTATTTAATTGTGTTATACTATTTATTTATACCTAGTCATTTTGTTGATTCCCGATTTTCATTAGATTATAAATTTGTACGCTGCAAATTGCCCTTTATATTTTTCTTAACAATTCTTTCCATCCAATGGTTGTCTGGAAGAAATTGCTTTAAGCGATAAGACCGCCATTTGTACTGTTCTTGATTACCTGTATTCCTTCTGTTTTATTTCTTTTAGTGTACAATAAAGTATATCTATCTATCTAGAGTCTAAAAAACTCGGACCGAATTCGGATATCGCTTACGCACTTATCCGATCTCTGATCCAAATTAAAACAATTCAGGGGCCATCTTTGGCATATCCATTTGACGTCCGATTTGAATCCGAGGTAATGCGAAAGCGTTCATACAAACAGTACTACGGCTACTTCGGTCCGTCAATATTTCTTCCGAATTGGAAACTCACGGATCACGGAGGGAAATCGGATGACGGAAGTCGGATCTAGTGCGTAAACTACCATACAAATAGTTATATGACTACTTCGGAACGTATTTTCTCGGATTCAGTGCGTAACCGCTCTTACTGTTGGCAATTACAGAAGTCGGAAAAAAAACTTACGCAGACGCAACTGCGAGGGCACAGCACAGCTAAAAAATAATTATAATTACATACTTAATTCAATTCAAAAATACAATTGTTATGCAAAAACATTATGAACATTGTATGTAAACTTGATAACAATGTTTATGGTTAATAAGCAGGTCTACGATTCGGTGCCACATACATGGCCCATGAGGATGCTAGAGTAAATGCAACTCTATGCATGTTCCTGACGTGGATGCACGTTCATATATGGAGGATGGTCTTTAACAGTCCAGGATGTCGGTAAATTCAAGGGAGAGGTGAGAATCAATCAAGAATGAGTGAGGTATATTCCAAGGTGATTAGCCTGAGCCTGCTTTGGTTTTGTTAATTCTTGAACCCGCTAAGCACACTGCTGGAGGGCTCGGGGTTAGGCTACCGGCTTAGAAGAGGTGGTCAGGTAATATATCCCACCTCCTTTACATGGACGGCCTGAAATTCTTCGCCCCCCAACAATTTACGACTGTTGGAGATACTGAAGGTAACTGATACTTTCAGCGTATGAAGCAAGGGGGGACTATGGAATCCGTGGGCAGTCGTGGAATTCCATACACTTAGATCACTCTCCTCAACCGAAATCTAAAAATACTTGGACATATCGGAGGCATTAGGCATCAATGAACCTGACAAAGTAATCTTTGCAGAAACGCTAAAAGTCCTGTGAAGTACAAACAAGGCACCTTTAACGGTTGGGCCATGCCGGCGCTGATGTACACCTTCGGCATACTCGAAGTGAGCTCAATTGGAATTTGACGCCCTAGATAAAAGAGTTCGTACGCTGCTGACTGTGTATCGAATTCATCGCCCACGTTCATCGGTGATGAGGATGTAGGTACACACCGCGGAAGTGCGGGGGTCGGGTCTTTTTAAATGGAAAGACCCTCCACAACCATGAGGTGTGCAGTCTGAGAGAGTATTGCTTCCTAGCCAAAGTGGGGATGCATCGATAGGCAGTCGCAGTGGACAAAGGACTCACACCACCCTCCTTGGCTAAAGAGAACTAGCGCAATCATGTAGTACTTGATACTAATAGCCGCAGTAAGTATGGTGGAGCAAGGAACTTCACAGTTGCCACATCATGCAATCTACATCGGTCCCTGCATGAGCCCGATGTAGATTTTCTAGCATCTGTAGCCAGCCTACATTTTGGTGACCCCTTCGAGGAAATCGAAGGTTTTGTCTGTGCAATTATAGACGTACCTAGTTATGATGACGAACAAATATCGGAAATATTGAGAAGGACGGCACGGTTGACATCTGTCGAGCATGCCACTGTCTCGGTGAATCAATCCGACATATTATTACTTGTTGATCTTGTCTGGCTTAGTGTGTGTGTGTGTGCACAGGCACAATCTAGTGGCTAGGATTATCCACAAGCAACTTGCAAGTACCAAACTACAGGTATGTGCCCGACCCAGTTCTAGAGAATGGTCTTGCCACACTGTACTGACATCCATCTATCATCACTGACAGGACCATTGTTGCCAACGAGCCTGACATAGACATAGGAATGGTGATAGTTCGATTAGAGCGCCGCACAATGATTGTAGATATCACTGGCTTGATGATGAGAATCAAGTGAAAGCCGAGAAGGATAAAGAAATTAAATATCTTGACTTGGCACACGAGGTTGTCGACAAGTGAGATGCTGATTCAGCAGTTATTACGCAGATAGCCTTTCCGGCCAGTGGTTTAATAGCCAATCCCCTCGACCAATATCTGAAGAGGGTCTCGTTAATCGGCTGAGTCAAGGGTCTGATACAGAAAGCGGACACAGTGCGTATTGTTAGGAAGTTCCTCTCTCTCTGAGACCTTGACCACTGGCAACTTAGACACTGATCAGTGATCACGATACCGGTGGGCTTACTATGTTTTTATATTTTTTATTTATTTTCTATGGAAATATTTAAAATATAAAATTAAATTATATATGTAGTAGCTACAGTAAATGCATAAAGGAATTTATACCTAAAACGCATATTATTGTAACGCTATAACAATCCAAAATCGTTTACTTGCGTGTTCTTTTCTTTTTTCCATTTTTTGTACAAGTAATACGCTATTAGATTTTTTATCTTGGTAAATTCCGCATAATGTGTAAACATCACGACAGAACCTACGAAACTAGGAAGTGGGAGGGGATTAGCGGTGACCACATTGTGCGCGGCCGTCCTATCATGTTCATATTTAACGAAATGCACTATAAATTAATATAAAATCTAAAATTTTCACGTTGCCCCCGCACCACGTCTTCGCCGCCGCCGCGCCATGACCGGTCCGTCGCGGCGCCGCCGCCGCTTCGCTACTGCACCGTCTCCGCGCCGCAATCGCGCCGCCGACGCACTGCGGCCGCGCGCAGTTACTATGCGGCAGTTTTTCGTGGCGAATAGACGTGCCCGAAGTTAGTTTAAGAAGGATTAATGTATTGTAGGAACCAAAATATTATTTTAAATAGACAGTAAAGAAATGTCAAAATATTTACAGTGCTAGTACGGAACCAGCATCAATCGCACAGCTGTACAGAACATCATCAATACGCAACCATGGATGTGAAGATACTGCCAGCACTGCAAGACAACTACATGTATCTGATCGTGGATAAAGCCACAAATGAAGCTGCTATCGTTGACCCAGTGGAACCCTGCAAGGTGTTGCAGGCTGTAGGTGAAGAGGGTGTCGATCTTACTACAGTTTTAACTACTCATCATCATTGGTGAGATTTTAGCTATTTTTTTATTTTTCTTCTATTATCTTCCATCAACAATTAGTACCGTAGAACGGGGTTACTTTGATCAATTTTTTGAGCTGCATGTGTTTGTAACTTACTTATTTTCGCTTTTATCTGCTACATCAAAAATGTTTCTTATAGACTGAATTAACTGAAATATATAAAATCACATAGACTAGATAAAAAAAAAAACTACAGAGCATAGTTTTTGATACAAAAGGAGAAATGTTCCTTATCAAAGTCGGACCGTAGGTTTTTACTTTGATGATCTCTGTTCTATCATGGAGTTTCAAAGTAGCCCCAATCGAGAAATCTAAAAATCTATTTTTTTACATATTCAGGGGTGTATTTCAATATTTTTTATCTTTGCCGTGTAACATTGCAGACACCTCTATACCGAATGGTAAAATAGAAAAACTGACAATATTACCTATACAAATAAATTAAAATGCATAAGTTCCACTTCCACCAAGATATATGACCAAATGCAATATTTTTAGTAACTATCAATGTCGCCCCTGTAATTGAAAGTAACCCCGGTTTACCGGTACAAGATTTAGGTACAGTAACAGAACCGCTCGGCAATATGCTGAATTTACTTAATACTTCTATGATTAAAATCAAAAATCACCTGGGAAAGAAAGTCATGTTGCAATAAGTACAAATAAACATAAACTCACGCCTGTATTCCCCGAAGGGTTGGCAGAGGTGTATAGTACCACCCACATTTCGCCGTTATGTTTACGTCTCATGTTATAGGGGGCGAGCCTATTGCCATCGACCGGGCACAAGTCCAGACTCCGGGCTGCTACTGAGAAATTCCACACGGAAAAACCCAATAAGATTTTGCCCGACCTGGGGATCAAAGCCAGGACCTCACGCGCAGCAGTCGCGCTTACGACCGCTAGACCAACGAGGCAGTCATGTACAAATATACGAATTTTATAGTATTTTTTTTAATTCTAAACAATAGAAGTGTTTTTTGTTATTCATATCTAAAAGATACTTCTAGATAGAATAATCGCGAGGCTGCTCATGCTAAAACTAAAATACTGCATGCTCCCATCGTACAACATACACTAAGCACTTAATTAATGGAGTCTATTTCTCATGAATACAAGAATACGGAAAAATCGTGTAATAGTGAGTTGGTACAGAACACATACACTCAAGAGTTGGCTAACATTAATAAATTCGCCAACCGAAAAAACGGCACGACACTTGTCCCAGTTTTCCTACAAATTTTATGTACATGCTTCTCACATCCACACTTCCTACTATAATCATGGCTAGAGCTGCATCTAGACTATCTAGAGGCATATAATCTAAGATCTTTTGTGAATTTGACCTCATACTTTGACACATAATTGAACATAATGCGAATATGTAATTGCATCACGAAAACGTTTTGCAAATTTGATCTTTTGCGCCTAAACTAATTTAGCGTCTTTACTATAGCTGTACTTGGGCCGCGCTAAATTAAAATAGGAGCGCACTTCGTTTTGCGCTCTATTTTTTCTGGCCAGTTTGCAATGATAAAATTAGTCTTAGAAAGATATACCATAGCAGTTAGGAGCTGGCCAGTCCCAACAGACGACACCTGTTTTCCTGTATTATTTGCTAAACCAAATTCTTTTATTTACCACTGAGTCCAAAAAACCTTTCTTCCAGGGATCACTCGGGTGGCAATGAAGAACTAGCCAAACAGGTTCCGGGCCTTGCAATTTATGGTGGAGACGACCGCATCAAAGCCATGACAAAGAAAGTGGAGCATAACACTACATTCAATATTGGCAACTTGTTGGTGCAATGCCTGTTCACTCCTTGCCACACTGCAGGCCATTTCTGTTACTATGTGACCACTCCTACTGAGACGCAAAATGAATCTATAGTGTTCACAGGTAAAATAGTAGTGTATGAAACTATCACATAACAAGAGTGTGAGTTTAAAAACTGAGCCGTAGGCAAGGTTTTTAATAGTATCACAAAGTGTTTTAATACCTAGATAAATGCAGTTTCATGCACTATTTATATCTAAATACATGCAATTAAAAAAAAATGGTAATACAAAAACAATAATAGGGCGCCTAAACCCAGCAGCCCACAACGCATGCATGTGCATCCGCGCGCATGCGCCTAACCGCGCGCTGTGACAGATAATGTGCAAAATTGAATTGAAAACTCCTTGGTCCGTCCGAAGTGTACTATAATAGAAAAAAGTTATTATAAAGTTTTATTTTGTTAGGAAAACTGTGCTTTAATAAAACTTAAAATTGATTGGAGATGCACGTGAATAAAGCTTGTCAATATGGTATTATTTTTGAGTTCATAATTGGAACTTTACGACATAAGTGTAGATCAATATCTTCTTTAATCAATATCTTTATTGTAAAAATAAACTTACATTTGGCACTAGCTTCCACACTAGGATTCCCTGTGTCGTGGAAGCTAGGCGAAACCACTACATAAAGTATACATATTAACAACATACAATAATACAATACAATATAAAACTTACAAAACTAACAAAAATACTATACATAAACAAATAAAATATTAACACTATATCACACGAGGAGTCGGCGTCGTGTGTCGCGCGGTGTCCGGTAGCCGGCCCCGAAATCGTCGGAACGCTACACCTCTCGGCCAAAATTCCTCCTTCATGAACGTCGACAGCTGTTCAGTCGGCACTCTCACCACAAAGGAATTGAAATTAACATTGTGGCGAGACTCCAACCGTTCGACCCTCAGGGTGGAATTGGTCTTCACTCGGATGTACTCTACAATCTCCTGGGCCTTTGTAGAGTAATGTAGCCGAGACACGTATAGCAGCGTCGTTGGTACAGCGGGACGCAGCAGGTGATTCGGTCCGGTCAGTGCGGTACCACACTGGTTCCGAGAAGTAGGCTTTCTCTTCTTCTTCTCGACTTTGATAAAGCCCTCCTTATCGCACTTTTTCTTTTCGGAACCCTAGATAAAATATAGATTATGTAAAAAATTTGATTATGATGTAAATTTCAAACTTGTAATATTTTAAGGAGTAGGCAGACACTTAGGCCTCATTTACGGAGACGCGGGGCGTCGCGCGTCGCGTGCGGCGTGGCGTCTCGCGGCGCGTCGTACGATTTTTCTGTTCACACGCGCAAACACAAACGTATGGCAATGTACGATGTTGTTTATGAAGATGCGGCGCGTGGGACGCCTCGGGCCCCGCCGCGGTTGACGCTACCTTTTACAGTGGACAGAGAGTTGCAGAAATAGCTGGTCGCAACGCTGCGTGCGCCGCCGCGATAAACGTCGCGGGCAACGCGGCGATGCCATCCGCGGGCTCCGCCTGCATTTCAAGCAAACGCGTGTAAAATCGCTTCTCCGTAAACGCTTTCATACAATGCCATGTTTGAATTCAGTGCGGACCGCGCCGCGCAACGCGACGCGCGACGCCCCGCGTCTCCGTAAATGAGGCCGTACACCCACTATCCGCCAAAAGTGGCCCTACAACAACTTACAGCTTGTTTCTTGATTGCTATAGAAAGAATCTCTCCATGTCCCTGTATCATAATTTTGCACCTCCTTACAACTTTCATATGACTTCTGTGATTACAATTCCAGGTGACACCTTATTCCTGGGTGGTTGCGGAAGATTCTTTGAAGGCACTGCTGAACAAATGATCAATGCGATGTCAATTCTGGGCTGTCTTCCAGACGACACCAAGGTGTATTGTGGCCACGAGTACACACTGCAAAATCTTAGGTTTGCCGCGCACGTCGAACCGAGCAATCAAGACATTATGCGGAAATATGCTTGGGCGCAGCAGAGGCGAGAGGAGGGTAGGCCGACGGTATGTGGCAATTATACAAACATTTTCAGCTTAGTTAGGGCATCGCTGTCTTTGCATAAAACGTCGGCGACCAATGAAAATCTCGCAACCCATATTTACGACTGGCCTGAGTTCAATTTGAATGAATCACGCACCTGTTTATTTTCTGATCGTCACGTATTTAACGACAAAAATCAGAGTTTTTTTCAAGAAAGCCTCTTAATTCGCGTTTAGAAAAATGAGGTTCTATTGGGAAAATAAATAAATGCGGATTAAAAAAAATCCATTAGCCGTGTACGCACGAGCGAACGCGAACATCGCGAACACGAGTATCGAACACCCATTGTTTGCATGTGCGTATCACTCACGAAGCAAATACAAAGAGGAGATGGCATAAGCAACTGTGAACCGTGATACCAATGTAGAACCATTCCGTCCTTGCTTCGTGGTATCACTACCGAAGTGTGTTCGGCGAACACCTTCATAGTGATTCGTGTTCGCGATGTTCGTGTTCGTTCGTGCGTACACGGCTTTTCGAGAATTCATGTTCAAATATTAGTTACATGATTTTGTAGGTAATATTCATTTATAATAAAACAAAAAAAAGTGAATTTCCTTACAAAATCTCCCAGGAAACAGTTTGTTCAGTCTCCTGTAAAATTTTGCTTTTGGCAATAACGAGATTTTCACTGGTCGCCGACGATAAGCATTCCTAATTCTAGGTATGCTAGTAAACTACACTTGGGAGCAAATAAATCGAGCCACTCCTTTTTTCACGTGTCCTGGTTATTAGTTTTTGTTTCATGAATTAATTTTAAGTTGACAAAAAACTACCCTCATTGTAAAGGTTATCAAAGAACCTTTTAGGCTATTATGTTTAGAATTGATCTGTTCCATAATACCAAAAATAATAACAATTAGGTATACATGAAAAATAGAAGTGGCTCGATTTATTTGCTCGGAAGTATATAATTTTAAGATTTTACTGAATGTGTCAAATCTCCAACAATTTCTTTATACAGGTGCCATCAACAATTGGAGAAGAAAAGAAGTACAATCCATTTATGAGGGTGTTTAAGGAGTCAGTGATGACCCACGCCAAGTCACTAGATGCGGTAGAGACCATGAAGAATATTCGATTGGAGAAGGATAATTTCTAGTAATATAAAACATCTATGTTTATATACAAACTATATTTTGGCAGGGTATTTAATGTTCAGGGCAATTTCGTTTTATTTTGTTTTTATGTATAACTGTTACAAAATTTTTGTGTTATCTGACCAATAAAAAGCTGTTTTCTTACAAAATACTGTTTAATAGTTAACCTAATCTTAAAGCTGATGATCACAAAAGAATTAAGTGCTATTATTGGCCGGTGTTGGTGATTGTCATTGTTCCTTCTTTATGTAGGCGGACATTTGTTCTGCATACTTCTCTTTTGATCGCTCGAACATAGCAACATATACCTGGAAAGATAAGAACTTTATTAATGACAAATGTGTTTAATTAAGTCTATATAGTAAAGAACTACATTTTATCGTGAATTCCCAGAGGTTCTGTTGAAGTAGTTCCATGATGGAACTACTGGGTTTTTCTTTCCCAGAGATTCAGTGGCATTGACATCAACTACGTTGTTGACCCGGATTTGTTTGAAATTTATTGTTTTGTTTTACTTTTTGCAAAAAAATGCCTTAGGCTAGCAAAAAAAAAATCACGAAAATCGTTGTTAAAGTATAATAGAGAATTAGTTATTGAGCTCTTGGGAGATTAAATTCCTAGTACTACAGTTAACGGAACCTCTGGGAATGAAAATACTATTAGTCCAAGTAATGGAACCTCTGGGAAAGAAAAACCCAGTAGTTTCATCATGGAACAACTTCAATGGAACCTCTGGGAATACACGCATTTTATGGATTTAGATATAGGTAACTAACAAAACATCACACCTGTATTCCCAAAGGGTTGGGCTGAGATATAATACCCCCTCATTTTGCTCTAGGGAGCGAGCCTATTGCCATCAACATGGCACAAATCAAGACTCTGGGCTGTTAATAAGAAATTCCAATAATACTGCCTGACCTGGGGATCAAACCCAGGACCTCACTTCTGACAGTTGCCCTTGTGACCACTAGACCAATGAGGCAGTCCTATACTGCCGTCCTGTGTCTAAAAGACCTTAATGTGACATTTTGTCAAATTTGACAACAAAAACTTTAATTTTAAAAACTGTATTAGTCCTGTAACTCATTAAAAGTTATACAATGAGCTTAAAGTAGCCCAATAATTTGGTATAATCAAAAACATCTGTATGTCTTCATTAAGTTTATTCACTTAACAGCCTTTTAGACATAAGACGGCAGTATATAGGTCTATTTAAATGAAATAATATTCAGGCCATTAGTAATAGGTACTGTCACAGAAACAATACAATACAAATGACCTTGGTATTGCCTTTCTAATCATTAAGGAGTAATCAACATTCCATTTTATAAAAAAACCACCCACTTGCCTGGATCTGTCTCCAATAACAGTTCCTTGGAGCCTAGACAAGATCCCTTTTCCTTAAATGGTAACGCTTATGCTTAACACATTCGAGTTCACCACACTTTTCATAGGGCTCATATGCCATGCCACCATACATACTGCTAGTGGACCTTCCAGGAGTGTCCACAGCATTATGTTTGTGCTAAGAATGAACCCTCGAAGACGGTTCCTGGCATTACGTAAAAACCATAAAAATATGCTAGTCCGTCATACTGTCATACTACTCGTCATAAAATAGGTGTTTGCCTCTTTCATGACTGTGCATTTTCAAGAAAAACCTACATTAAAATGAGCCCTCCACAAGGGCACCCAGCATGGCGAATGCGACTACAGGGTGCCCTCCCGAAGGGCACCCGGCACTGAACGTGTTAAGAGCCATTTCACGTTTTCGCACGGATTTCTAAGATTTTGGGTTCCTTTATTACCATCTTAGGTAATACCCAGAAATTATTGAATACATGCAAAACATGGTACAATCGTTTGTGTTGACATTTAATGTATCACATTTACTAAAAGTAACTTGCTTGATCTGTAGTGACCCATCTCCCACAACCATTTTACTGAAAAATCGCCGCAGACTCAATTTCAGAGTCCTATATCTATCAATAACACTTAAAAATAAAGCTTAAAAAAATACATTCAGCATCAGACATGTATTTTAGTCGTCATTTAATGTAACAGATTCTTGAATTTTATTACCATTAATTAGTAAAAAAATAATTCCTACGACCAATTTTTAAGTTTTACTTTGCAATTTAATCGTGATTTTTGGTTTAAATACGGAATAATTACAAAAATAAAATTATATCTAAATAAACTACGTTCTTTGGGTGATCGAATTCTACAGTTATTTTGAAAATCCTAGCATTTAATTTGTCAAAATATCGATGTGAACATCAGTCTAAATTACAATAAATTACGATACGCAAGTGGGCACCGATTAGTACGGCGCGAGCGCCCATCAAGGAAACATCTATGCTATTTTATCCCGCGTCCTGACTTTCGAGCGCTCATACAGCGAAGTAACTATTATACTGCGACCACATAGTTTTGATTCGCTTTGTATTTTTTTCATAAGGTAAGGTCAGTTTTTGGAATTGATCCTGATACTGCCTTGCAAGCTAAAAAATTGAAATGTTTTAAAGTGAAAAGCCAATCACAAGTCGAGATGAACAAGAATCACGACTGGTACTACCAAGTTCAGGGCCAGTTACATATAGCAAAAAAAGACTTATGTGCATTTGCTGTATGGACAGGTCCTGATTTTCCTTTGAATGTGGTAAGAGTAGAGAAAGACGACGTTTTTTGGCAGGCGAAAATGCTACCCAAATTGATTCGGTTTTACCAAGACTGCGTATTGCCGGAAATTATAGATCCAAGAAAGGCAAGATCAATGCCTTTACGGCAAATATTCATTTAGAAAAAGCACTAAGCAGTTAATTAAAAATAATAAGTGTTTGTTTTTATATTAATTGTTATTAAATATTTTAAATAACATACCTATTTGTGTTTACTTATTAATCCACCTAGAAATCTTCATTAGACAAAATAAAATCTTTTTTTTTTTTCATAAATCTCGTTTCAAATCACATTACGATTACGGCTCAAGATAGCCTCGTCCGTCTTAACTCTCGCGTTACACTGTTTACATTGCGTTTGAGTGGGTAACTACGCACACATAAACAATGATACAGTCTTTTACCTAAACTCGAGCGCAATCATTTTGTGAAATGGCTCTTAAGGAAATGTAACTTCCATACAATTTGATCTTTCCGCAGGTGTTTTAACTAATTAAAAACTGGACATCGATACAATAGATGCCACCACTGATCCGCAGCACTGGGAAATTAGTACTTAAGGTAAAGGGATTTTGTGGCATGCCACAGGTCTTAATGAAGAATTATCTAATCATTCAATACATATCACAATTAAATAGGGATCTGAATATCTTACCCTTTTTTCTTCATTATTGAGTGCTCTCCAGCGTGATGCCAGTTGTCTGGTTACCTCTTGCTTTGAAGGCTCTGATCCCAACTCAGAGTTAGCTTCAGCCACTACCAGCGGCCGCTGTTCTTGGCAGAATTGGAAGAATGCATTGCAAGGCTTTTTAGGAGCATTAGGATCTCTTTCAGGCTAGAAATTAAACATTTTTTTAAAATTAAAGTAGGTTCATCCAAAAACTGAAACTTTTTTAAGATAGAATATGAAATAAATAATAGATTAAAACTGTCCCATAGCTGGGCAAAGGCCTCTTCTCATACAAAACAGGAACGAAGCATTGATCACCATGCTTGCTCACTGTGGGTTGGCGATTTGAGACCATTAAAGTCTCAAGTACTGTAATTATAGACACAATAGATAAACAATGGCACTGAGGAACCAGGGGTCCAATTCTACTAACAGAAACTTTTATCAATGTCAACTGAATCATTCTTTCAGGCAGTTTTCATTTACGAAAAGTGTCAAAACGTTTGATTTTGTTTTTGTTGTCAAACAATTTGATAGTTTTTGTAAACGAGAACTGTCTGAATAGACGATTAAGTTGCAATTGATAAATGTTTCCGTTAGTAGAATTGGGCTCCAGTTCGTCGGTCGGGCCGCTAGCAGTTAAGTCCAGGTTTCCTCACAATGTTTTTCTTTACCATATATCAGTGGTGTCTTAGATTAACTAAGAAAGTACTTTTATTGAAAGTAACATTAGTACATGCTTGGGTTTGAAGCCACAACCTGATTATTAACAAGCAGGTCTATAACTTGCTAGCCATCATGACATGTTAAGCGTGAATTACACAGAAACGGCATAAGGCGCAGGCACGGCGCAGGCGCGTCGCTTTTAAACATTTCGTGCGAAAAAAAATGAAGCGGCACGAAAAATGTATGAAAGTGACGCGCCTGCGCCTTATGGCGTTTCTGGGTAATTCAGGCCTTACAATGGCAGAAAAAAAACAGTTAAAACATACCTTGTCTGCTTTGCTTTTCCTTTTAGGTCCTGGTTTTTTGGCACTAGCAGCATTTTGTTTGTCTGTTTGTTTAGACACAGCTTGTGTCTTCCCTCCGGCGCGGGCTGTCCGGACTATCACCTCGGGCTTCGTTTCAACCTCCAAACATGCTGTTCTGAACTGATCCCCATGCCTATCTAATCTATCCACCAACAATTTAATGTCCTTCCGGTAGCGCTTGGTTATTTTCTTTGCTTCATGTATTCTGTAACAATGTTATACGCTAGCTTATTGACGAATAGCTTTTATCAACAGAAAACAAGCTCAAAACACAAACCTATTGATAATCCTTTCGTTATCTTGTTGTAAAACTTCACATCGCTCCAACAACAACTGATATTTTCTCCTATAAATTTCCTCTTCGGATGGTAAACTAACCATATCATCTGAGTCGTCAGAAATATTCGAGTTAATCTGCTGGACTGTCATTTTAATTTATTTCACAGCTTCAAAGTTCAACGCGATCAAATTTATTTTTATTTAGCTGTCGGCTTCGCTGTCAAATGGTTGGTTTCATTGTAATTTTCTTTGTGTTGGTAACAGTGCTGCCAATGCTAATGTCCTAAATTACCCACAAACCTCTGTTAAAATCCTCAAATTTGGGGAGAGGAAAATCTGGAACGCCACAAAGTACTCACACATTTTTCTCTGAAAAATAAAAAATAAGATGCAAATCAACAAAATTTTATTACATTTTACACCTACAAATATTTTATGTCCATCATAATGTAAAGATTGTCAAACCAAACGTTAGCAAATGGCAGACAGAGATAAAAAGATTATCTCTAAACGTTTGCTGTATAGTACTATCCTTGTCACTCAGCTAAGTAATAAACCAGGACTTTCGTGATTACAAGGGTGCCAATAATGCTGCCATAAAATAAACGGTAAAATGTTCAACCAGAATGTGTGAATATAATATGCTTCATGAATATTTTTAAGTAGATGCATAGATAAATAGTGCCATACGGGTAAAAATTTTAAATATCCGCATTTACCCGTCTTCAATACTCTGATTACTCAATTGATTAGATTCCCCACAGTTTGGGGAATTTCCCAAAAATTGGCAACGCTGGTTGATAGTGGTGGTTTATTTCTACCATAGAAGTAAATGTAGTAGAGTGCGCGCAAGATAACTCTGCGCGCGACTGAGGGCGTGCTAAACGTTTCCATGATCGCAAAAGTTCAAATTACCGCTTTTTAAGCTTAACTTTTTTATCGCTAAACATAATTTTCCCGTTAAATATTCCTACAATCAGGTAGTTCTACTATCAAATTTAATAAAACGGCATACACTTTGGTGGACCATAATTAGTTCCGATTTCGGCCGCGCGCAGACTTATCTTGCGCGCACTCTACGTAAAGTCCTTGATTTCTACTAAAACTTCCGTTGCACGAAACAAAAACAAAATGATGTTGTACTGGGGGCTTACCATGACCTCTTATAGCAGGGCAGAAGTTGCCTGGAAGTTGAACTGCCCTGCTTTTTTGTACTATGACATCGTTAAACATCGCAAACTGCTGATGGAAGCATTTTGCACCACGCGACGCGTGTTCATGTTCGAGGTGTCAAGTAACCTACTTAACGAAACAGCGTTGCGAATTATTCCTCTTTGCCCCACCAGCCGCCCCACTGGTGGGGCAAAGTGGAAAAAATCTAATTTTGGAGTGGAATTTGCCCCACCAAATTTAATTTTAGTGAGGCAGGGTTGGCACTGGAATTTGTGTAAGTAAGTAAGTATGCTAAGTATTTCATATTTTTTGGAAAGAAATGTATATCTAAGTAAAATGTAAACTTGTGACTTAGGTAGTACATAGGTAGTGTTTTTAAATAAAAGTACAAAAATAATTGATGAAACAGAGAAGAGCATGAAAGGATACACATAATAAAAATGATATCGATATACGTTTTAAAACTGTTTATTTATTAAAACTACCAGGAAAGCAGAAATGAACTGGAGCTAGGTGCTTAAAAGCAACTTACTACTTAGCTCAATAATGGTATAATGGTAAAAATACAGGCTTTGAAATTGAATCATTTGATGTTTTGAAAAGTACCAGGGTGACAGAAATATACAAAAAAACATGCGCCTAAACGATTTCACTAAGTTGTGCTCCAACGATTAAACACAAAGATAAATATAAAGTATTCGTTATTTTCACTACATTCGATAGAAGTCTAAATTAAAACTGTCCTATTATAACTTTCATGTCCTATACCTATAACTACCAGGAAAACAGAAATGAACTGGAAGTAGCTGCTTATGCGATACTACTTAGCTCAATAATGGTAAAAAAAACAGGCTTTGAAATTGAATCATTTGTTGTTTTGAAAAGTACCAGGGTGACAGAAATGTACAAAAAACATGCGCCTAAACAATCTCACTAAGTTGTGCACCAACGCTTAAACACAAAGATGAATATAAAGTATTCGTTATTTTCACTACATCGATAGAAGTTTAGTCTAAATTAAAACTGTCCTATTATAACTTTCATGTCCTATACTATACCTATAACTACCAGGAAAACAGAAATGAACTGGAAGTATGCGATACTACTTAGCTCACTATAATGGTTGAAGTACACGTTTTAAAATGTTACCTTTAAGTACTTCCTACTTTCCTTCCAGAAACGAAAAGTAAATAAAAAAATTGAAACAATTATTTTTGTACTTTTATTTAAAAACACTACCTATGTACTAAGTCACAAGTTTACATTTCACTTAGATATACATTTCTTTCCAAAAAAATATAAAATACTAGCATACTTACTTACACAAATTCCAGTGCCAACCCTGCCCCACTAATTAAATTTGGTGGGGCAAATTCCACTCCAAAATTAGATTTTTTCCACTTTGCCCCACCAGTGGGGCGGCTGGTGGGGCAAAGAGGAATAATTCAGCGTTGCGTAACAACACTACCACATGAGTAGATAAACGACACTACTTCGGCACGTAGTTCACCTATGATGTTATCCGATGATTCCAACTTAGACTGCATCTCGGCCAGGCTTGTGCTTGTTGGAACAAAACGCTGAAAGCCCGGTTTCCGAGCGGCAAAGTTATTTTGCGCATAGGTTAGGTATTGTACATAACTACTAAGCACTTACAGCAACGGCAGCGTTCTCTATAATACAAAAAAAGTCTGCGTCTTCCATTGAGTTAATATGTACTACGTACTAGAGGAGACACCTCAACTTGACTGTTTGTAACACGCGTTAGAGCGCGTGCACTCCAACTCTCTTAGTCTGTGCCAAGCGCTTGATGCAACGTGACACGGAAGAGTGCAAAGTTCTTTCTTAAAAAATATGCCTTCGTGTGCATTGAGGTACTGTTCTAATAACTCGAAAAACATAAGTAAAAGTCAAGGAGTGACCTTTCACCAGTAAATTCAAAATAATATAATTAAAACTTGCATAATTTAATTTAATTTTATCAATTGTTGCACGTCACCATGGCGACGGCCATTTTAAGGTGAATGTCAAAGAGTAATAACATTAATATGCGCAGAGTTGACACTATCGACGTATACCGACAGTAAAATATTAAGGCATGCGAGTTAAAATTAATAGTAGGTTATACATGGTGTTAACAAATTCGTGTAATTCCTTCAAATCGCGTGATCTACTGGTGACACAGATTAACTCTAAAAGGGAATTTTTGAAAATCAACTGAAAAAAAATTGGAAATAAAATCGTAGCTTTCTATTTCTGAGTCATTTTAGAGCCCCGAGTTAACTGACTGCAAAGAGCGATATCGCGTTAGTCGTGCCTGCCAGCTGTGTCGTCGTGCTTTCATTCATTTATGCGTGGCATCGAAATGTTCAAGCGCAAAAAAAATATTTTTTGCAAAAAAAAATCTTTTTTTTTTACTGATGCCTTATTAAGTGGTTTAGATACGATCACTTACCAATCACATCTGCCTAGCCTTTTCCCAACTATGTTGGGGTCGGCTTCCAGTCAAACCGGATGCAGCTGAATATCAGTATTTTACATGGAGCGACTGCCTATCAGACCTCCACAACCCAGTAACTGGGTAATACGATACTCTTGGTAAGACTGGTTGTCAGACTTTCTGGCTTCTGACCATCAGTAACGACTGTCAAAGATCTACAAATGACAGCCGGGACCAACGGCTTTACGTGCTTTCCGAGGCACGGAGGAAACTCGCTATGGTAAATGGTCACCCATCCACAGACCAACCTCGGCAAGCGTGGCTTAACCCGGAAGATCGGTCTATGCGGCTGTAATTATTTAGCCACGAGCTCCTCATACACGATCATCATATACGATCACTTACCAATACCGCATGAAAAAAAAAACTATTTTTAATCAGGCTAATTCCCGTGCGGGGCCAATGTACACCAGTAGTAGATCATGTGGTTTTAAGAAATTACACGAATTCGTTAACACCCTGTATATCTGAACATGTGTCTAGACAATTAACCAAAAAGTTAAAATGTGAAGATTGCATTGACAGTTTGACTACACCAATTAAACTTCCACATCACACACTTATAACTATAAAAGACATGGGTGGTCTATGTTATTCTGCAGAAGACGTGTACATAATATGATTGACAACGGAAAAGATCATACGTAATTTAATACGGCAAAGCGGTGGAAGTATTGCCTCCAAATATGATTTTAATTATATAACCGTAAACACCCTGAAGCATTTCATTGGGAAAGAAGTATTTAGTAAGTTTGAATCAACATTCACTGAATCAGCCATCAACATTAAATCATAGAATCCATTTAATTCGAGCCATAATAAATCAGTATACAAAAATTAGATTGCATCACGAAACAAAAACTGATCAAACTGTGGATTATTATTACTCGTATACCAAACGGCAGAAACTGACTAAAATTATATTATTTATAGGAAATTAAAATATTTTTGCAGTTGGATTATATTTTTATTTAATCCCTGTGTAAGTTCACACAGTTTCAAGTAGGATAGGCATAATAAAAAACATGTCGCATCTGCGCGCATTGATTGTTATCTTTGAGAACATAACACCCCCCCGCTTGCCCCGCTGTCAACAAGTGACGCGCAGATTTTTGTTTGAAATGGCTTCTCTAGTACGTAGTACATATAACTCAATGGCGTCTTCGCTATTATATTTTTTATATTTTAAATGTATACACTTTTAGAAGACATGTATTAAAAATGTAATTTGTATGTGCATACAAATGAATAAAGGGAAAATTACGCCTTGAAGATGTTCCATTCATATGTAAAATATAAATAACTCAAAAATTGAATTTCGCGGGCCGACTGACCGCAAACTACCACCATTATGAAACATGTTGGTCAACCGGAAAACGGGCGGAACGAGAAAATTGCCTTCGTTCGCGCCAAATGCGATTTTCCGTCTCGATTCGACAGCGATTGCGCGCATCGTGATTCGTCTGGAAAATTACATCGATCGTTCGTAAACACTGCTTGTTTCAGTGCGAACTCTGCAGTATTCATGCATATCAATTAAATTGGAAACATGAAGAATAGCGTGCCATATTACAGTAGTTTAAGTTTTATAAAGCAATTATTCTTGTAGAATGTTAAGTGAAGTGAATTTCGTTTATTGACGAAAGGAGAAACAAAACACCACAAATGAATCCGAAGAATAGCAATGAGATGGATACCAGTGCTATCGAAGCGAACTATGTTTATTTATTTCGTACTATTATTTCTATTATATTTATTTTATGCTTTGAATTCTTGTTTAGTTGACGAAAACAAGGTGAGTGGCGATCTCAATATAATCAAATAAAAATGTACAAAATTAAACAGCAATAGGGAATATGCATGTAACTTTTTTTTTCTCTTAATCAATAAAACACATTAATATAAACCCAAGAAAAGTATTAAAAGTCAAATGTTACTATTATTTCTTGCTCAAAAAAAAACTCAAACTCAAAACTCATTTATTCAAAATAGACTAGAATTACTTAGTTCTTTTTGAACGTTAGTTTTACAATATTATAGACATCCCACAAAAAGCCCTCCCTTCACCGCTTCCTAGTGTTTTTGCTGTGAAGAAGAAACGGCGCAACAAACTCCCCAGCAACACAGATATGTCTGTCAAGTGAATAAATTAATTGACTCTATACAACAAAAATCATCATATTTTTTACAATAATAAAATTATGCAAGTACAGGTAAAAACAAATTAAAAATAAAGTATATAAATCAATTCTGTATGAATTGTGTTAAATCATAATCGTATCTAACTAATATAGATACATCATAAACCTACATCTAAAAACTATTGGTTACCAGGGAAGCCACATGTGCAGAAAAGAACTAGCGCCACACGTCCCTATCGTCAACATAGTCGTTTATCTTATAGTATGCCTTTTTAATGAGAACTGATTTAACGTGAGATTTAAATTTGCCTTCAGTGAGATCCGTAATTGATTTGGGAAGCTTGTTATAAAATCGAACACAGTTTCCTAGGAATGACTTATTCGTTTTGGATAATCTAAATTTAGGGACTACTAATTTGTGTTTGTTCCTAGTATTTATATTATGAACGTCGCTTTTTACACTATACATTGGCAGATTTTTACGTACAAACATAATGTTTTCAAAAATGTAAAGGGAAGGCATCGTCAGAATATTAATCTCTTTAAAGAAATCTCTAAGGGACTCCCGAGGGCCCATATTATAGATCGCGCGGATTGCCCTCTTCTGTAATATAAATATCGAGTCGCGATCGGCCGCTGCCCCCCACAGCAGAATACCATAAGACATAATGCTGTGGAAGTACGCAAAATAAACAAGTCGGGCAGTAGGTATGTCAGTTAGCTGTCTAATTCTTCTGACTGCAAAAGCAGCAGAACTTAACCTACTAGAAAGGGCAGTTATATGAGCTCCCCACTGTAATTTGGAATCTATTGTTATGCCTAGAAATACAGTTTGATCTACTATATCCAGTTTACTGCTCAAAACAATTATTAAACTTCAACAATTTTCTTCTACAGTTCAAACGTCCTTTAATGTCGCGGTCATAATATGACGTCATAATCCAAGATTCTGCTTTGTTTACATCTCTTTTTTGGCCACAAATCATATAAATTAAATGATGTCTTGTGCTTTATTCAAGCAGAAATCGCACTTACTAACTTAACCTCAGTGAGAAATCAAACAGTTTGTTAAGAAAACATTAATTAAAGATTTATTCATTTTGATGTCACTTCCGGCATTTTCGAAGACGACGCGTTTCGAGATTGCGTTCCGTTCCACGTAAAAAACGTAACATAAAACAATGAATTGTAAATTAAGTAATGAGTTAAAAAATGTAAAAAAAAATGCAATTTGTGTCTTGACTCCTATACAATGTATATCTAAATAATGAAAGAGTTTTGAATTACATGCATATTCTCTAATCAGAAAATTATTAATTACTTATTTAATTAATTTTCTTTTTAAGTACATAACTTAAGTTTATTTAGTAAAGGTAAACACACTTAATTAAAGTGTATAGGGTAGGAATCTAGATATTGTCACATTAATAAAATTACCTACTTTTCTGATATCGCATTATATTTGCGAATATTGTACAAATCAACCACTTATTCAGCTTATTATTTTCAGTTCACGCTAAAATACATACTACTGAAGCAGCATATATCGAAATACAGAGAAGCAAGCGTGCGCTTCGCTTCGCTATTGGGATTCAATGTAGACGAGAGTTACAAATACAGGCGACTGAAGCAAAACCAAGTTCCGGTAAAGAGGCTGCCTGACGCACTTATTATAGGCGTTAAAAAATGTGGGACGAGGGCACTGTTGGAGTTTTTGAGGTAATTATTTATGGTGGGGGGGGGGGGGGGGGGGGCTTTCACATCTTTAATGATTAAGAGCGAGATTTACAGACAGCACTTACACTTGACTTTACTAAGTAAACCTTATCGTTATACAAGTAATGTTCATATTCGTATGAAACGCTTACTTCACTTAGCTAAGTAAAGTCTAAGTGCGGTCTGTGAATTTCGCCTTAAGAATATATATCATGTTCTAACCATTAAGTTCTGTAAAAGACAGCCACGCACTTATAGCTTTTTTTGTTCTAGAGAAGTATGTAGATAGGTCTCTAGCTAGGTGGTACTTTCTTAGTGTTGTTGTTGTATCAAGTATGCGTGAGATAAAACTAGGTTTTACATAAATAGGTATAACACAGAAGTTCTCTAAAAGGTGCTAAGGCTCTTCTTGTCAATCGCCCATGAGCTATAACAGACGAGCACGATAGAGTAGAGGGCATACCCGCCTGTAATCGCCCATCATGGGCTATGATTGTCGACAATCGACGAGCAGTCGGTTTTTTGAACACACATCAATGGGAATCGCCTGTAGTTGCGTACACGTGCCCACACGATCGCTGATCATTCAATCAACAGAGGACAGCGAAGCAGTGTATGTTACGTCTCGGTCATGTTGGAATTTAAATACGATGGCCCAACGAAGAGACTTTTCAGTTTAAAATCATATCAGAACAATCTTTATGTTTAGGATTCCATATTGCATTATGGAGCCTTAAATATATATTTATGTCAGAACAAATAAGATACCTACTTATAAAATCGATATAATGTAGGTACCGTCCGCGAGGCCTAAGCTGAGAATTGCATTTGTGTGAGAATGAATGCAGACGCGTCCTTTGCTTGGTTTAAACCGGTTTACACTACTTTTTGGCAATCGATTTTATATGCACTCACACTAGTATATTAATATCAAATCTGTGCCAATATTAAAATGCTGAAATGAGTTAGTTAACTGGAAAAAAAAGTTCATATAGTCCGATTGATCGAACCATGCGGTCGAACCACGTGGCCAGAAGCAGTTTTTTGCATTTATGAAATCAAATAAATAGTAACAACAGCAATGGATTCCACGATTTCCACGTCCATCTTGAATGCTTGATGCACGACAAAAGGACAAATGATAACGGACACTCGTGTCAACTCGTGTGCCAATGATGCCAGATCATGTGTTGGCCCATCATGGGCATTGTTAAGAAGAGTCATAAAATCGGTGCAGTAGGTACTGCCACACACGCAGGTGTTCACTAGTAAGTAGGTAGATTATTAAATTGATTGAATGCACCATGATGTTTTTATGCCCGTTTAATACATGACTACCTAAGTACAAAGTTAAGTATTTAGCGAGTTAACGTGCCGATTACACACCTAATTTGGACGTAGGTCGGCTAGGTATATTGGAGAGTTAAGTTTAGTACTTGCTCAATTAAGTTCTCTAATCGGCACCTTATCTCCTATTTTAATCGGCCTTTAGATAAAAGCTATTGCCTATAATAGCGTAAGTAGGTTTATGTATAAACATACGAATATCTACTTATGTTTAGAATTCATCACATTGGTTTATTACGTTGTAAAACGTAATTTACTTACTTAATTTGCCTTGTAAAATACCTATGCGTATGCACGTGGCATGCCCGATTTACTATGCGCCACATACGACTTGTTCTCAACCTGAAACGAATGGTCTTTAGGTACTACCTACAAACAAATGTGATATCGGTATTTGTATTGCAATTGCAGATTACACCCAGATGTCAGGGCAGCGGGGTCAGAGGTCCACTTCTTTGATAAATTTTATCACAAAGGCTTCGAATGGTATAGGTAAGAAATATATTAACACGTCCGGTGCCGGGTGCCCTCAACCCTCGACCCTGTAGTCGCATTCACCATGCCGGGTGCCCTCGTGGAGGGCTCATTTCAAACGCAGGCTTTTTTTGGAAAATACACCGTCATGAAACAAGCAAACATCTATTTTACGACTTATTAGCGTATTTTTCAAGGTTTTTAACCTAATGCCTGGAACCCTCCTCGAGGGTTCACTCTTAGCGCAAATGTAATGCCGAGGACCCTCCTGAAAGTTCCACTAGCAATATGTATGGCGGCATGGCGTATGAGCTCTATGAAAAGTGTGGTGGACTCGAATGTGTTAACTATAGATACTGTAGGTAAGGTCATTTGCGTCTTCGGGGCAATTGCGTTTATTTGAAATAATCTTAAATCTGTTTGAAAACCAACCTCTCCTGCCATCTAGTTTTGTTTATTTTGAATAAATTCACAACGTATAATTTAAATAGATGGCGTTGAAACGCATACATTCAAAATATCGGCCATATTTAAAATCACTTGTTTTTTGTAAAGTGGTGCTGCACGAGGTGAGT
The DNA here is from genome assembly GCA_905220435.1 of Amphipyra tragopoginis. Lineage (NCBI taxonomy): Eukaryota > Metazoa > Arthropoda > Insecta > Lepidoptera > Noctuidae > Amphipyra > Amphipyra tragopoginis. The sequence continues at coordinate 21,989,961 of HG991994.1, forward strand.
GATCAAAATCCTTAAGAATCCATATTTTTTCTCGGTTTTCCGTTTTTGTTATAAAATATATATAAATAATAAAATATAGCCTGTCTATACCAATAGTTATTTTTATTGAAATCGTTTTACTTGTGGAGAAATGATGATTTAATTTTTTTCGGTTAGGTCTGGATGTTTGGGGTAAATGCATCTGCTGTTTAGGGGCTATTGCGTCTCTATGACGCATTTGCCCTAAAACCAGAGATCTTAAACCTTTTGTTTTGTGTTTTTTTTTTGTATTTTGTAGTTAATTTTATTTCGTAATTATGTGTTTCTTAAAGCTGTGTTTAGCGATAAATTTAAATTTGCCTTTATTTTTTTTATGAGAAATGACGCGTTTTTTTTTGTTATAGTGAAGTTATCAATTTGTGTTGCAGGTAAGTAAATTAGAATACGATCACAATGGTTATATTGATATACATTGATATCGATAAATATTAAGAAAGAAATGACTTTCAATATTACATAGAGCAGAAACTTATCTGGCCATGGCATAAAACACATTTTATCTGGTCACATGAATGTATCGGATGTAGACAGCCCCATGCGACACTGACAAGTCAAGATTGTTTTCGTAAATTACCGTATTCGACAGATTTTATAGACATCCATTGGTATTAAAACGTTTTTATTGCAATTTAAATTTTGTAATATTCGTCTAATGTAACTTGATTTTGATTAAACTTCAAAAATGTAGTGTTACTTTTATTTAGCACCCATTTAAAGGTTTTTCTAGGATAGAGTTTATTCTAATTTTGCTTTCACAAATAAAATGTTCTTAACGTCTGGATTTGACAGGGGGTAAATGCGTCTAAGAAAAAATAGTCGCATTTTCCCAGTTTTTATGATATAGCTTCTGATGTAATGATTGTTTAATATTTTTATAATTTACTGAAAGATTCGTATACAAAACTTTAATCGAAGGAAAATATATTTATTTCAGCCTTCAAACGTCACAGGTTTAAAACTTATTTAATAAAGACGCGTTTGCCCCAATACGGGAAAATGCGTCTAAAATGCGTCTTTACAAAAAAATGTTTATTTAAGTACTCGTATTTACTGCAACTAATGGTAGAAACAATTAATTAAGGTTGAAGACAGATAATTTCTATATACATTTGTATTAATGATTTTTCTCATAAGTTTATAATTAGTGTGATATGAATTTTTAAAAGCGTGTATGGGATTTATATGACGCAATTGCCCCGGTTGACCTTACCTCTGGAAATATACCATTCTGGATGAAATATCAGAAACTGTACTGATTTTTAACATATTTCTTGTCGTCATTACCACAGCATGAGCTATATGAGAATAGCTCATGCTGTGGTGAAAATACCTATTAGCTAGCAAGTCCGCAAGGCTGACTGTCCAGTAGACTAATTCACGTAGATAATTTCATGACGCGCCGATCAAGTTGTAAGTAAGTTCACGCGTGCGTACCTATCTGTCAGCGATTGAGAATACGAAAAGCGTTGTTTTGAACGAAAGTTAACTGCAACTACAAGGTAGCTGAACTTCTTTAGCTAGATGAATCAGCCCCCGGGTGCGCCGGACCCGAGTCTCGTTACTTGTGGAGGTTCTTTTCATGCTCCCAAACATTTTCATTTATTTTCAACATAAAAGAAATTTAGATGTCTTCATCTCATTAAAAATAACTTTAACTTTCAGAGACAAAATGCCTCCAACACTGGAGGGTCAGATTACCATGGAGAAGACCCCTTCATACTGGGTGACAAGGTCGGCTCCCAGACGTGTGTACGCCATGAATCCCAGCGTCAAACTGCTAGCAGTCGTGCGGGATCCAGTTACTAGAGCCATCAGCGACTACACGCAGTCAGCTAGGTAATTTCGATCATCTTCATTAGCCAAATGCCTCCTTTTGCCTTCCAAACATCTCTTATATTATAATTTCCCACTGCCTCCTTCGTCGGGCAAGCGAATCGTAAGAGATGACCCTGCCACTACTCTGAACTTCTCTGCTTACCTTACCCCTTCGGGAATTATAGGCATGTGTATTGTATCGTATTTGTTCCTTAGCCTGGTCCCAATTATTGTCTAACGATTTGGCCTTTTTACACTACATATTTAACACGTTCAGTCGCATTCGCCATGCCGGGTGCCCTCGTGAAGGGCTCATTTGAAATGTAGGTTTTTCTTGGAAAATACACCGTCATGAAACAAGGAAACACCTATTTTACGACGTAGTAGCGTATTTTTCACGGTTTTTAACCTAATGCCAGGAACCCTCCTTGAGGGTTCACTCTTAGCTTAAACGCAATGCCGAGGAACCTCCTGGAAGGTCCACTAACCTAACATATATGGCGGCATGGCGTATGAGCTCTATGAAAAGTGTGGTGGACTCGAATGTGTTAAAAGTTGGCTCAGCTCAAAACACACTGAGCTCAATCCCAGTGCGTGGACAGTTTGGAGATCTCGAGGACCCAGGTTTTTCACTTATAATTCAGAATAATAGTGGATGCGAAGACTCGTAGCTAATGAAGAACCATGCGGATTATGCGATTTTCAAAGTTAAGCTGCGCTTGCCATGCATCCATAGATGGGTGACCGTTCGTTAATCATCGAGACTCCTCCATGCCTCGGAGAGCACGTTAAGCCGTCCGTCTCGGGTGTTATACGAATACCTATGACAGTCGTTACGGGTAGTCAGAAGCCCGAAATCTGACAACCGGTCTACCCTTAGGATATCGGCATTGCCCAGTACCTTACTGGGTTGCGGTCTGATGGCAGTCGCTCCTAATAAAATATAGGTATTCCGCCGCATCTGGTTAGACTGGAAGCTGATCCCAACATAGTTGGGAAAAGGTTAGGCAAACATATCTGTTTGCCTAACCTTGCCACTATCGTGGACGCGAAAACACAGACTGCGTACGTATTTCCCTGCCGCGGTCTCACTTGAATTCTATTGTTTTTAGCAAAAGACCATCTCTCCCTCGCTTCGAAGACCTAGCCCTAGTGAACAGTACCGCCGGTTGGGGTGCAGTGCCGTCAGTTGTAGACGCGTCATGGCCGCCGGTCCGTCTCGGCGTGTATGCGAGGCCGTTACGACGCTGGCTACGAAGGTTTTCGAGGTCCAGGTTATTACTGATCAGTGGGGAGAGATTGGTGGCTGATCCTGCTGCTGAGATGGCTAGAGTGCAGGTAATAATATTTTGAGTCTTTTTGACGATACCGTTACGTGTACCACAGGATAATAATAACAATGCCAGGTGTTCTCTTCACGTAATGACCACATCTACGTCAGGATTTGTGATAGATTCCCACCAATAACAACAAAGTTTGACAACAGACGCCGAAGCTTATTGGTTCATCAGTAGCTGTGTCGTAGATAGAGTCAGTTACGTGATCTAGCTGTTACGGTAAGGGACTACCTAGCATGTTTGTAGCATGGGTAGCATTACCTAACTGTTCAGTGCAGTAGCTGATCGAGGGGGTGGTTATTGGAACATGACTATCCCAGTTGGCGTGCAAAACTACGATTTGTGCAAGATTTACCTATACAAAAAAAAAAAACAAGCTGGTGGGCCTAAGTGGCCAGAATTTATCATTTTTTTGAGGTAGGTAAAGGTTGGATACACTACTGGTTCAGTGTGCATATTCATATCAGGGGAGAGGCTTATGCTCAAGCGTCGATTATGTAATGATGCAGAAGCCTAAACAAGGCGATTTTATCAGAAACACAAAAAAATACTGAATTACATTGATGTAAGTCCGTGGGGGATGGATTAAGAATATAATTCCCTCTCAGTCGAGCGAGTCGGGCAAGCGTGTCGCAAGAGGCAACGAACCTGGCACCAATAATTATGCCAAGAAAATAGCAACAGGCTCGCCACCATAATTATTACACGGGATCTAATCAGCGTCGGATTTAAGAGGTTGGAGGCTGTGGGGCAACGAAGAAGCTTGTTGATTTGTTTTTAAAACTGTCTCGTTTATGTGTACTCTTTTATCTATGTCAAAACGGGTTTTTCTTAAAAATCAAAAACTCATTTTGTCGAGGCCCCTCTCTTATGGAGGGCCTGGAATTAAAGTCCTTGTTGCCCTCCCGTAAATGCGGCCTGAACTTAATACCAGAGACGAAACGTAGGTGTACAGACTTCTGCAATGGGAGAACATCTCTGTCTACCCTTTTGGCGATTAGGCACTAGTGTCACTTTATGTATGAATGAATAATATAAATACATATTGAATGTATTTTTTTTCTCTCTACAGGAATTCCTAGAACTGAAACGGGTGATAACAGAAAAGCATTTCTACTTCAACTCCACCAAAGGTTTCCCTTGTCTCCTTAAATCTGAAAGTCGGTCTACCCCGCACTGTCTGGGCAAGACAAAAGGCCGGAGTCACCCACACATAGATCCTAGGACTTTAGAAAGACTGAGAGACTTTTACCGGCCTTTCAACGAGAGATTTTACCAGTTGGCTGGTATGAATTTCGGATGGCCTTGAAATGTTGTGATTTTGAATTTTTGGTACGCAGATTGAGAATGTTCTCGAAGACACAGTATTGGTTAAATTAAGAACTTTATCCTCCTTATTACAAAAGATGGTCTAAGAAAAACCTAGGTTTTAAAATAGCCCCGTCTTTTTTTGTTTTAAGACATAAGAAAGTGATGGGTATATTTTAAACCTGGGTTTACCTTAGTCTTGGTTTAAACCATCTTTTGTAATAAGGCGATATGTGTTAGTAAAATTGTGGGCTAAGTGCAATGCGTGCTTGCGCGAATCCGGAGAAATGCCCAGATATCAATATTAGCTAAAGCAAACATATTTTGACTATTAATATTTTTATGCTGTGTAAAATTTGATTATCGATAAAACTACGTGATGATTTTTCATAAGTTTCCGTTATTCAGCATAATATGAATTGTATTGTTAAATATACTAGGTGTAACATAGTTAACCAGAAACTAGATTGTTTAAAATCGACTACTTAAACACCAGCATGTCTTTTTATCGTTTTTTTTTCAAACTGATCTTTCGATCGAGAAGGAAGGAAGGAAATTAAGACCTACGTCATGGCAATAAAATTTAATTTGAATGCAGTAAATAATGAAAAAGCGATTCCAATTTCTTAATTAACTTGATACTCTAATTGTGGTGTCTGAAGTTTCTGGTTATGTCTGTTACGCGTTGCATAATATTATATTTTAAAAGTTAAGTTTATTGTTATGTATCTATCAATTGTTATGTTATTGGTCATTTTAGTCAAGCAGATACCTTTACATTACATTTACATTTAAAATTAACATGACATGGGATGACAAACTTTAATTCCATTATCCATAGTTCAATTTCCATTGCAATGGAACTGCAGAATGAACTAAAATTGATTTTATGACCTTTTCAACAATTTTTGTCGTTCTGAAATCAACTTAACTCTTATCGTCCGTAAGTTGAAATTTGTGAAGCTGCAATAAATACTAATTTCTATTTTTATATCGGCTTACGTTGAATGTATCTAAATAGTTTGACATTTCTCATCTTGCAAAATTAGAAATCGAATCTTTTCCACTAATGATAACAGATAATTAAATTTTAAAGTATATTTAATTATGAGATGTATAGCTTACTCGAATAATTCGCATAATAATTTTATTCGAAGCTGTACGTATGCGGGTAGTTGCTTACTAGTTCCTAGCCAGCATTCCTTACTAAAGTGTTCCATTTGATATCATTTACGGTGATCGCTTCATAATTTATACGATTATGAAGTTAAGTTATATCATTATTTATAGTTTATATGCTTAGGTATTGTTAAGTATAAGGCACAATTATGTTGGTGTACAAATGCGAATATAGCGGTGTTAGGAACTCCGAAATTCAGGACAAAGTCAAAGGAAGTGTGACAAAGTCATTTTTATGAATTTCTCTAAAGCTAAACTAACAAGTGAATATTGTTGTTTGATGTTGTACAACAGAAGCAATAGGGGGGCTAATAACGCAGCGTTTGGTGAAACATATTTCGTTTCAAATTCGTATTCATAACTGCAAGCATATACTGCACATTCGGGAATTCGGTCGTAAACTGTAAACTACGCAACAGCTAAATGTAATTCGAAGGCAATTAGGATGCAGTCAGTGAAACTGCGTGACAAATGCCGAATGGATATGCACCCCACTTGCAGTTATGATAACTTGATAACGAATATGAAACGAAATATTTTTCGCCAAACGCGGCGTTATTGGCTCCCCAGATAAAAAAAATCTACTAAAAAAAGTTGAAATCACAATCGAACCGCAGCTCAACCAATCACGGCCAGATGTGCCATATAATAAGTTAAAAAGTCAAAGTGCCGTAGTTGGGCTAAGGTGGGAATGCGATTTTTAACCATGATGTTAGTAAAATTGTCATCCTGAAGGCTGTCTTGTGAGCCGCTAAACATGAGAACCACCTCTAAAAACTTTCTATAGTCTTATACGCCGAGACTCAATCGGTCAGATCTGAAAGAAGAGGTCAGATCAATCGAAAAATATTTGAAGACTTACTATGCATTGTTTAGACCATAAAACACTAAGGGCGAGATTCACAGACCGCACTTAGACTTTACTTTGCTAAGTAAAGTGAGCGTTTCATACGAATATGAATCTATAATTTTTATATTCGTATAAGCGAATGTGAACGTTAACTTTACACGAATAATGTGCATTATTCGTATGAAACGCTTACTTTACTTAGCAAAGTAAAGTCTAAGTGCGGTCTGTGAATCCCGCCCTGAGTCTGGAAAAATACCTGCATTTATTTATTGTATTAAAGTCTTGTCACTAATTTTATGAAGACGAAGGTTGTGTAAAGTGAACGAATGAGAGATATCGTTTAGAAAAACGTGCCATATACCGTAGGTAGGTAATTTATAAACATTAGATACCGTTTTGTACACGAAAGCAGTCTCCTCTCTCCTCATATTATTCGTAATTTTGTCTGAACTTGGCTCGCACACCGCCGTGCTAATCCATTAGCAAGGCGCAGCCTTCTTTCAAGGTCTTCCAAGGCAATCTCTAGCTCCCACATACACAGAACGGAACACAGTAATTTGCTTGGCGCTGGACTTTAATGTAGCTAGCCAGGCGGACCGTATAGATCCTACCACCAAGGGTGCTGGGTTTTGTTGAATCTTACAACACGCGTCTATTCTCAGCGTGCGGTAAGGGAGTTTAAAGCCTGGCGTAACGCGTCGAATCGAGTCGAGTGGCATTTGTTCCGTGTGAGGCGAACGGTCAGTAATCGCAAGTCATTAAAACAGAAATTCGCGTGACAGGCGATGCGCGCGAGTTATGCGACTCGGCGCGTCTCACCTCGTCGCTGATCGACGCAGTTTTATAGTAAACTAGCTTTCGCCCGCAGCTTCGCTTGCGTGAAATTTTGTACCCGTTAAGTGACGATTTTCCATACAAACTTTCATCCCCTATTTAACTCCCTTAGGGGTTGAATTTCTAAAAATCCCTTCTTAGTGGATGCCTACGTTACAAAAGGAACCTACTGTCAAAATTTCAAGTTTCTAACCCCGGCGGTTTAGGCTGTGCGTTGATAGATCAGTCAGTCAGCCAGTCAGCTTCTCCTTCTACATATATTGTATAGCGGCGAATTATTGCGGTTCTATTCGACTCGACACGGCGAGCCTAGCGGACGCCAGCTTTTATATTCTAGTCCGATACAACACGTTTTTTTTAAATGGTATCCATATACCAATGGAGTTGAGAGGAGATGTCTAGATAAATATGCAATGTAGTATTAGTCTTTAGACTTAGATATACTTGCACTGAGCCCTCCGAATCACTTGTGCCATGTAGCTGCTTAGTAGAATAGATAGCTAAATATATAATAATAAGGCTGTTTTAAACATTGTAAGTTATCAAATAAAATACACATACAACAATAAAAATGTTTTACTTAGAATAAAAAATACTTAAACAATTTATGAATTTATGACACAGCAGTTAAAAATATATGTGATGAGATGAACATTATAAAGAAAGGTTATAGAACTTTTTTTTATTTATATTGTATAAATATTAATATGTTTCATAGGAAACTCAATTTATGTACAAAGGAGGTTTGGACTCGCATCAAGATCAAATCCTGGCTATTCCGTGATATACATTATTTTAATAAATACATGAATAATTATATGATTAATAAACTGTATTTTGTTAAAGATTGAGCCGAACTCCAAGGCGCCCATTGGTGGGAGTACAAAGGATTTTTTTAGTTAAAATAATTTTTATTTTAAATTTAATACCACTAGCACTGTATTTGCTTACTTATCGATTTGTTACCAGTACGGGAATTATGAGTCCTAAAGGGTATTAATAAGGTTTAAAATTATTTGAGCTTAAAATATTTCTTGTCGTGCCGTACCGCCAGTGGACGCAGGTTCTAAGAGAATAAATCGCCCATACCAAAACACAGCTCGGCGTTTAAAAATACATTATAATTTTTGAGAAAGTAAAAACAAACTTTTTACATATAAATCCTATTTTATTAACATAGTTTCAATATAACCTATACTCCGTTTAACTTTATAAACAATCACACCAAAGTATTATCAGCATTTAGTTTCTACCATTTTATTTTATGATACAACAAGTAACTAAATAAACGGAAGTCCTGAAAGTTGTTTGTTTAGAAATAGATTAATAAACCCATTAAAAAAAACAATCTCTGGTAGATTGTTTTCAGTCGAGTTAAAAAAAAGTATGATTTATTTCAAAGCAATAAGATTGAATTTTAAATGCAGTTACTAACGTGTGAAGTAATATTAATTAAAATAATATTCAACTTTATAAAGTTGTGCTCTCGTCATTTCTGTTACGCGTTGTATATGTTACCGCTAATATGCATAAGACGGTAATGTGAAGATTGTCGAGATAATTTGCACATTAACTGGACAGATCAAGTAAAGTGCGAAGAGGTGGTTAAATCTCTTACATTATCTATTGATTCAAACAATTTTAAGGATTATATCGCATTCCCATCTTATCTAGTGAATCTGCAGATATTCAAAGTAATTTGCAGATTTCCAACACAACTCGTTAATGTGAGAATAACAGAAAAATTGCAATAACAGCGAGCGAAGCGAGCTCAGGACTTGGAGCGACCCGACTAGGTTTAGGTTCGAAGAGCATGACGGGTGCTGGTAACCGATCAAAGCGAGCGAACTAAGCCCTCGTGATGACTTTGTAGAAGTATTTTATGAATATACCACTTTGAAATAGGAGCCCCGCTCAGCGGGCTCCGTCGACTTAGCCAACAAAACTGGCTTAAGAATAGTTTTCTTCGGCTTCCACTTCTTCAATTCTTATCAATATGGAAGGCAAAAAAAAACCACGGTCCTCAAGAGTCGTTTACGAGTGTCCATCTCACTCTATTACATATATTGCCTTTTCGCACATAACCGTGTGTTCATTATTTAAACTGCATAGGTAAATTTTTAAAATAGGTTATCTTTAGTATTTTCCGCACTTTTAGTAATCTGTAGATTAACTCGTTAATGGTGCCGATTCTGTTATGGACAAACTAAACTTAATTTAGGCTATTGTCATCTTTTTCACTCTGATAGAATAAGAAAGAGACATACGTAAATAAGAGCTGTCAAATTTAGTTGAACTAAAAGTTCCATACAAATTTAGACGACATTTAATACGTGTCGACTAAAAACACGGTGAAGTTCAAGACGTAAACTAATTTGACATCTCTAACTTAGTTGTTGTCTGTCAACGTCCTTTTCTCGCGCTATCTGTTAGTAAAAGATAGCAATTCTCTAATTTTAGTTTAGTTGGTGAACAAGAGAATCGGCACCAATGTGTACATTAACGTGTTACTAACATTAACGGTAACATATAGAGATTTTGTACAAAATTAAACTTACCGGTAAATACTTTATACAACATCGTCATATTTACATTTAATTTTGGGCAAGTCTATGGGATTAATCTGGAGGTAGGAAATGGACCCTATACCGACTATAGCAAAGACAATGGCTACGTTATCTTCGTATTTTGAATGGAGAGCCATTACTTGCTCAGCAGATGGCAAACTTGACGATTCACTGAAATAGAAAATGAGAAATTGTAATATAATTCTTATATTTCATATTTTTTAATACATATTACAAGCCTGGGGACTTTGATCCTTGGGGCCGTCTCCACGAGCGAGTGAATCGCGGCGATATTATCGTCGTGCCACGTATTTCTATACAATCTCTTAGAACGTGTCTACATACGGCGATGTTATCGCGGCGATAGTTAGTATTGAATTTGATGTCACGGCGAGAATATCGCCGCGATTCACTCGCTCGTGGAGATCGCGCCTTATTAGCGATTATTTAATGCGGTGGGAAAATGCTTTACATAAAGAGTGTCATGCGAGCTCAAACACGATGGGTCTAACATCTAGTCATTGTAGAGTACCGATCACCAACCTGAGTCACCTTCCAAGTCCTTCTTGCCAAAATAAGTCATGAGACAAATCGATGGGTTCGCCTGAATATTAGCAATTTTTTTTGAAGTATATTATTAACTAGCTTTCGCCCGCAGCTTCGCTTACGTGAAATTTTGAACCCGTTAAGTGACGATTATCCATACAAACTTTCATCCCCTATGTAACTCCCTTAGGGGTTGAATTTCGAAAAATCCCTTCTTAGTGGATGCCTGCGTTCTGTACTGTCAAAATTTCAAGTTTCTAACCCCAGCGGTTTAGGCTGTGCGTTGATAGATCAGTCAGTCAGTCAGTCAGCTTCTCCTTTTATATGTATAGATAACTCTTCGGTCCGAGGGTTACTTCAATCAGCTAAATGGTACCCTAATATTATATAGTCATTAAGTTCACATGCATCACAGAAATTTTAAGTTAATCGGACGAGCTGATGTGAAATAAATAGGCATTGTTTGGCTGAAATTTCTACACCAACTGTGAAAAGGCCTGATCATTTTGAAACAGCTAAATCAATTTCCAGTAAACGTAACCTATAAAAGCATCTCGATGAAACCAGCTTTCAAATAAAAAAAAAAAACCGTATTGAAATTGGCTCATCCGTTTGGGACACAGACAGACAGACATAGGCTTCAAACATATAAGACAACATTTGACGAAAGAAATAAAAAAAGCAAAATTTACTTACTCGACGCAAATAATTCTAAAATGCGGTTTTGGTGGATTCGTTTTTCTGAAGTTTTGCACATCTCTGTTGTACACATCAAAATCTATTATTAGACTAGTTTCAGTATTGATTTCTTTATTATTCTTTATAATATTTAACTTTTCTGCTAGTAGAGGTACAGTTAAATCAGAGCTATCTTCGAAATCTATTAGTGGCCTTAGTCCTATGTTACGTAATTCGGAATCTGCTAGCATTCGTGCCTGTTCATTTTGAAATGCAATATTTGTTTCCTCCAAATGCCTCAAAAAGGATATTTTTGCCTCCAACCAATTTTGATATTGATCAAATTGGTCCTTCATAAAGTCATACAAGTATTGCTCTTTACAACTATCTGCGAGGCGTACGTTCATTAAACGTTTAGGTACAATTTCTGCTCTCCCGAAGTCTTTTTCATTTGGCAACCAAGTTTCATCGAAAGTTTTTAGTAAAAGTTCATTGTATGTATTACCATCCTCAGATTCGGCTCGATCAGACTCAGTTTTACTCGTATCCAAGGCGTTATAGTCTTTGCTAGTACCTGGATTATTAAGAGACTGCAACCTTTCTGATCGACGCTTCAGAATGTTAAATGGATTTCTCAATTTTTTTCCTTTACGCACTTTCGGTTCTTCTTTAACTACACAGTCCGATTCTGAACTAGACTCGAGTGTTATACATCTTCTATCAATGACTTCGTAGTTATTATCATCTAAATAAACATCAGCATTGTAAGATTTATTAAATGTTTTTATTGCCTTAGAGAAAGCTCTTCTATGACTAGCTGTTGCTTTATCTTTTGTTTCAAGATCCCTCAATCTCAATGCTAATTGCCTTAGACTATACAGATTTTCATCAAACTTATCACTATTATCTGGGTCTAGTTTAGGTTTTTTACTTTTTGATTCATCATCATCATCTAATTCTATGGTTTCTATAATCTTTTCTTCATTTACAACATCGAAATGTTCTGTTAATCTTAATCTCGATTTATACCTCATATTGTATGAGTGTAGTTGATTGTGAAGGGTTTCAATGTTTTCTATTTCAGTATTACCAGTCGTAATAAATTGTTTCAATCTAACAGCTAAGTTCTTGATGCCCTGCAAATGGGCAGTTCTTCCAGTTCGTATTCTTTTTCTAGCATTATGACCTATACTGGGAGTATTTTGATTTAAATTACTAGGATAAGTGTACGACCTCAAGAAAGTATTTGGCCTCGGAAGATATTGGACACGGGACTGGAAATATAAATTGGGAAATGAGGGTCTTTGGAAATACATACTGAATTGATAGTAGTTAAGATTATTTTGAGGACGCCAAAATCCATAAGGTCGGAAATGGTGTTGCCTAGGAAATCTTGTATGAGGAAAAAAGTTTAGACTATGAGGAAATTCGGTACCAGAGCTACTTCTTATTCTTCTAACATTAGCTCCATTAACTTCATCAGAACTTGTGTAAGATGATGATTCAGTTGATGTAGTTCTTATGGATCTCCTTTTGATATTTTGCAAGTTCAGCAAATAGTTTGAATTATTGACATAGATATTTGTCGGTATGAATTGTTGTTCTGGAACATTAACCGTGACTACTTGTTTTTTGAATAATTCTGGAATATTTTCAAAATGTTTCTCTATACTTTTTGAATCACTAGGTTTTAGCCGTCTTTTAGTTAATTTGTCTATTTTGCTCAAATTGTAGTATACTAAATGGTTATTTTTGCTGTTGTAAAATGTTTGATTGATGTTTTCTGTTGCAGTGGAATTATTTGAGGTACTCGGTTCATTCTTCTTTGGCAAACATCCTAGAAAATTCGTGTTATCTTCAATAATCTGGGTTCCTGTGATAAAACCAAGAAATAGACAAATAAAAAAAAGCTTACTTATCAATAAAGAATGACTACAGAATTAAATAATGTTGATTTAGGGATAAAAATATATCAAAAATCGCGTAAAGTATTGAAATTATTACCAGAGTCCACTGCTGTGTCTGCTCTGACATCTTCCACTTTCAAAGTTGTGGCATCATTAACTTCTTCTAATAAAATACCACCTGAAAAATCCAAAGTCATTGCTAAGCTATTATTTGAATACACAACATTCAGCATCATGAAATGTCAACCTAAGGACAATAACCAACCGAATGTCTGACAAACATCTCCCAGTGGGATTACTGTTTATCTTACTTGTTGAAGTACATAAGATGGGCAATGGGTAGCAAACTTCACTGCAGTGAATAATACGCTTGCTTAGCATTGGGACTATAATACGGCATATAAGAGGTTACAGAACAAAAGTACCATGAAGTATTGAAATTATTACCAGAATCCGCTGATACGTCTATTATCATACTATTTACTTCTTCAGCTGTGGTAGCTTCACTATCTTTATTTCTTTCATTATCCTCTTCCATTAAAACAATGCCTGAAATCAACACAACAATCTAATCAATGTCATTTAATTTTAGCTTCCTTTATAATCATGTGCTAAATTGTCTATTCATTAGTCATACCAGAATCTCCAGCTTGTCGAGTGTCGTTACATATCTCCATACTATCAGTTGTATTGTCAACATTTTTATTATTAACATCATCACCTATGTTAACAGTAGCTGTGTTACTTTGTGTTATAGTGGATGACACTTCTTGAATAGAATCACTTTGACTTAGATTACCTGCATCCTTTAATTCAGCAGTTTCATCTACTTCCATTACATTTGGAGATTCACTCTGTTTTGCCAAATCACTATTGGTGGTATTACTTTCAGTGATTTCTTCATTACTTTTGGCCTTACTTATATCAGCAATATCATTATTTGCTTCACTATCTGTATTTTCTTCTTGATTATTATGTTCACTGACATTATTAACCTGTGGTTGTATTGGTGAATCAACATATTCAGATTTATTAACTATATTATTAATTTGAAAATCAGCATTCTCAGATTTAATAGCTGTGTTAATTATTTTAGAATCTATATTCTCCAATCCCTTTCCCGTGCTTTCTGGTGGTGGCGCATCAATATTCTCAGATTTAATAACTGTGCTAATTGTTGGTGAATCAACATTTTCAGCTTCCATATCTGTACTGACTGCTGGAAAATCAACATTCACAGATTGAGTTTCTGTGCTAACTGTTGGTGGATCAACATTTTCAGATGTATTTTCTGTGCTGACTGTTGGTGAATCAACATTTTCAGATTTATTTACTGTGCTGACTGCTGGCGATTCAACATTTTCAGATTGTGTTTCTGTGCTGACTGTTGGTGTATCAACATTTTCAGTTTCATTTTTTGCGCTAATGGTTATTGAATCAGTATTCTCAGATTCATTAGCTGCATTAACTTCACGGCGACACGATTTGTTTTCATTATTAATTTTAGGAGTTTTATGTCTAAATATTTTGTATCCAAGTCTACTGAGTGATGCATACACTCTGTATTGTATCATTGTTGTTGAAGAATGAAGTAGTAAAGAATATGCCTTCTGTAATGAAACTGTGACTTCATTGTGTTTTAGCAGTAGACAATTCTGAAAAGCGAAAATATAAAGAATTAATGTGATTCTGCAGTTATTTATTTAAGGTTAACAAGAATTAGCTGTTAAGACTCTTGTTCAGTTTAGAAAAGTAGTGCGATAATATTGCACTCCAGAAGTTTTTTTTTGTTTTTTTTTTTTGGACTGATGTAGAATGACCTTGCTGATTATTTCTATGTAACTGAGCAGTTACTGGCAAGACCTGGAAGGTCTCCAGCCAATGGATGGGAAGTAAAATACTTAACCTTAGCTAAATACTTGTACTACACTAACATCATGATTACTAGCAACAACAGCAGTAAGGGTGACCCCAAGTGGGATAAGGATCTTGGGGGGTTGGGGGGGGGGGACAGCTTGATGAGGGCTGAATTATCAGTGTGTGGCAGTGGCATCAGGAGTACAGGAGTGCCTGTAGAGAGAAGGTTGCTTTATATGTATACAGCAAATGACTTACAACTTCCATTAAGAATAATGCTTCTTCAGGTCGGAGATACAATGTTTTCCCAACATTGTGACCAAGGTACTGCCAGTAGCCACCGGCTTTCTGCGTTATTTCGGCAAGCATGAGATCATCACGCCATTCTGCATGACTTAATGTGCCACTGGAATAATAATATATTCTGATAACATTATTATGAAAGAAAATTATTATTGTGTGTGTGACTGACTATATTACATTTCATATAAAATTACATAAAAGTGGCCCACCAAGGCTCAATATCTTTTAAAATATTTTCTCAAGTAGAGTTTCAGCTCTTTTTCATTGATGGTTAAGGTTTAAATGCATTATACAGTGTGGAATCTCTGCTTAAGCACACATATTGTTTGTTTCTATACATTTCCTTGCTAAATTGCATACTCTACTGCGTTTAATGTTAGACAAATAATTCCTTATTTATCTAATGTTAAATGCAATAGAGTACAATCTATACTGACCCTTATTAACAGCCAAGCGTTTTTCTGCTGTACTAATACGCCACGGATAGACCTGTTCTCAGATTTTCGGCACTCTGACTGCCCTTAGCAATGGTGAAAAGTATTTGTAAGACAATTATCTTGACACTTATTGATCATATTAAGTGTAAAGTTATCATCATCATCATCTGCCTAGCCTTTTCCCAACTATGTTGGGGTCGGCTTCCAGTCGAACCGGATTCAGCTGAATATCAGTATTTTACATGGAGCGACTGCCTATCAGACCTCCACAACCCAGTAACTGGGTAATACGATACTCTTGGTAAGACTGGTTGTCAGACTTTCTGGCTTCTGACCAACAGTAACGACTGTCAAAGATCTACAAATGACAGCCGGGACCAACGGCTTTACGTGCTTTCCGAGGCACGGAGGAAACTCGCTATGGTAAATGGTCACCCATCCACAGACCAACCTCGGCAAGCGTGGCTTAACCCGGAAGATTGGTCTATGCGGCTGTAATTATTTAGCCACGAGCTCCTCCAAAGTGTGTAAAGTGTGAGTGTAAAGTTTTGTGATATAAAAAATATATTAATCTAATAAAAAAACTGGAGTTCGTAATTTCAACCTAAATGTTTGCATTTTGTTTTATTTAAGAGTACAGTTTTTATTAATTGAGTTAGTCCCATAATTTTTATACATACCATTTTTCAATCCTCTCAACCTCAATCAAGTACTTCCTCGCTTCTAAAGCAGCTTGTATCTGCTTCTGTTCCAGCCAGGAGCCATTGGGTGTGACATCTTTTAAGCCTACCTCAGGCAATGACGCATCTATTTTAGTAATGCCTTTGGCTACTAGAGCTCTACCTCTGAAATAATTAACCATTATTTTATAAATTACAATCAACATTAGAATGTTATAAACTGAGTTTCATCTTCTAGTGGCCCAGATATCCTTGACAGTCAGTAATTTTTTGGGACACAAAGGGGATGAATGAAAGGCAATTGCATGCAGTTGAGATGAGAATGCTAAGAGGGATGTGTCATGTTACGGAAATGGATAGAATTAGAAATGACTATACATGTATAAGAGGAAGTCTGATTGGTGCCAGTGACTGAGAAATTGTGTGGAAACCGGTTGTTATAGTACGGGCATGTGAAGTGGAGAAATGAGGAACATGTTGTGAGGAAAGTTTAGTGTGAATGAGGAGGTTATAGAGTAGGCAATAATGGATGATTACTTTGAAAGATAAAGATGATAATATGACTAGAAGGGGTGACTACTGAGATGACGACTAATAAGAGATGTATGGAAGAAAAACACACGCATATATGACCCCAAATAAGTTGGGATAGTGGCAGTAGGATGATGAGTCTGTAATTTGTTGATCTGGGTATGACTCAATAAGAAACCACTAAGATGCGCCTGAATGAAAAGGTTATTTTGGTAAGCAGTTTATATTTCATATTTACAGGATTTCCTAACTAGTATCAGCTGATTATCGTTCTGAGGAAGTTGTAATAGGACGAAGGCAGTAAGTTCTGTTAATAATATATCATACATTGTGTTACTGGCGATAAACGTGTACCTTATGTTTTATGCAAACTTTAATTCTGAGACATTAGAAGTTTTTATTTGGAAATTATGTACTTATGATTGTTTGGGTTTCTATAAACACTGCAATAAGGATAATTGAGTGAGTATGTAAACTGTGGCAATAAGAAAATATATGCTTGAAAGGGATTGGTTTTACTTACGATAATACTCTAGGTTTCTCCATAGTGTACTTATACACAGTTCATAGTTAATAATTGTTTTATTATAACCCGCAAAACACTCAAAAATCGTGAATCGTCTGTAAAGTATTTTTCATCAAAAGTCAAATTGATTTTGACATTGACATTAGAAATAGACAGTATAGACACAGTGTTGCACATGTTAGATTTAGAAAATGCGAGACTTGCCAGTTGTAATTGTAAAACAGGAGAAATAGGGAGCTCTCCCGCTTTCTCCCGTAATAATGTAGTTACTATTCTAATAAACTTAGTTATTATTCTAAGTCGGAACCATAGTTGGATTGGAACGCAATGAATCAATAATAGTTTGACATTACTAACAAGGGGTTGCAAGACGATAAACATAATGTACGAAAAAAAAGTATGTATTCAGCCAGGGTTGATTGTTTAAAATAAAGAATAACCAGATGTCCCAAACAAAACACGTGTTTGTGGAGGAAAAGTTTTACTTTTTACATAAAGATTTTCAAAAAGTGTTGTCTGAGCTGGAAATGCCTTTTAATTTTCCCAGGTAAACACACACGACAAACTATAATTACTATTTATATTCAGCGATGGCCTGCAGAAGGTGACGGGGGGCAGCTTGGTAGAGGCCTATGTTCAGCAGAGAACTAGGCTCAATAACCTTGCACATTCTTTACCGCACTCTGACCGAGGGCTGCGGCTGAAAAGATGGATTGTAGCTGGGGGCTTACCATGTCCTCTTAAAGCAGGGCAGAAGTTGCCTGGAAGTTGAACTGCCCCGCTTTTCTGTACTATGACATCGTTATAGCAGGCCTGTAGCAGGCCTGCTAAGTTGACGTTTACGAAATCCGTTCACCTGGTTTTTTTTGTATAGACTTTTCGTACCATGAACAAGCATATCCGTTCAACTTGGTTGAATAGTCGTTCACCTTTTGTACTGTCATGGTACGATTTTTAGCGATTCAGAAGCAGGCCTGCTTTTGAACGGACATTGACTGGCTGGCATTTGAACGTTTTCTTAAGACGTCATGGTAAGCCCCCTGAGTAAGTAAATACAACTTATTAAATAAAGCCCACAAAAAAGTACTTACCGTACTGAGTTTAGGGTATTACAAGAATGTATAATACCTACATACTAAAAAAACTTTTTCGATAATTTTCAAAATAAATTAACATTGGTTTTGCACATACCCGAGTGACGCCGGGGCGGGTCGCTAGTGATTAATGAAAGAATACGAATTTAGTATATTTTGTTGTTTGTTAGGTATTTTTAGCAAATTATATCTACGTAATTCAACATCTAACTAAAGTTATTGTTGAAGTAATTGCAGCTGCATAGTAGCATAATCAACTTAGTAATGTCCGTTACAGTACAACACGTCCGACGTATCTTGGCGAGTCTGAAGTTAGCTGATTAGCTGCGCAGTAAAAAATTTCGTTACTAAAAGATTCATTGCGCAGCCAAACAACTAACTTCAGACTCGCCAAGATACGTCGGCCGTATTGTAATGAGAAGGGTTTAGGCTTTAGGTATTCCACCACGTTGGCCTGGTGCGGGTTGACGGACTACAAACGCCAATAACAACTTTTCGGAGCTCCCCACTTGTGAAGGTTGAATAATAGGTGTGGTTGAGGTACCTAAATAATTCAACTGTTAATCTATTAAAATACACGTCGAGCTGCAGGCCATTTCGACAAACAAAATTGTTGCCAAACGCAAACGAACCACAACGGTCAGTCAGTTTTTGCTTATGAAAACTGTCAAAATTATTGGTTTTGTTTTTTGTGACAAACAATTTGTCAGTTTTTGTAATTGAAAACTGTATGAATGGACGGTTCTGCATTAGTTCGGTTGCGATTTAACAAGATTTCTTTTAGGAGAATTGGGCCAACTACGATAACATGGCACGCCCCTCCATTGACACTGCAAGTAAAAATATGTGAGAAAGAATATTTACAACATGTCACATGAAATGTCACTTTAATTATTCACTAGTCGAGCAATAAATATACTAAATATCAAACACAAAATTGGTGACTCGTTGGCATAATATGCACACATACAATGAAGATAGATGTTGGTGGGGCGTGCCAGGGGCCTAATTTTCCTAAAATAAATCTTGATAAATCACAACCGAACCAAGGCTGAACCGTTCATTCAGACAGTTCTCAATTTCAAAAGCTATCAAATTGTTTGACACAAAAAACAAAATCAATCATTTTGAAAGTTTTCGAAAACAAACACTGACTGACGGTTGTGGTTCGATTGCGTTTGGCAACAATTTATTTTAGGAGAATTGGGCCCCAGGTGCCACGTTATCGTTGTTGATTTCTATACCTACCTGTATTAGAGCCTTTGCACACGACGTTTTTTCTACGAGCCGTCGACGCGCGTTTCCGTCAAACTCCATACGTAAGAAACGTGATCACGTTTTTTATGTGTGAAGTTTGACAAAAACGCGCGTCGACGGCGCGTAGAAAAGACGTCGTATGCAAAGGCCCTTAGGTACACAGTTACACCCACTGTTGTCACTGACGACCGATAGACGGCGGAGTAATCTAGAAACAGGCTGTAACAAGCAGCGTGACTAAGTTCAAGAAAGCTGCCTTTTTAAATCTTTTTAATCTTTTATTAAGTATTTTTAATAATATTAACAAAAAAATGAGAATGTAATTACGCTACTTATTTTTACATTAAGGTCTGAATTTTGTAGCATAATTTTCCTTTTACGAAAATACATACTTATTAGCCACAGAAGCAGGTAACCAGCGCCGACCTACCAGCGCTTATCGGTATTGGTCTGTGCAGGTAACCGCTACATAAAGGAAGCGGATAGGGGCAGGGGCTGGCATTTTTTAACAAAAATACGCCTTGCTCCAAATACAAATTCGCGCAAATACAGCAACAAATGACGGCTTACCAGCGCTGATCGGAGCAGGTCGGAACTTGTCGGTGAAGTTCGGAGCTTGTCGGCGCTCGTTCGCCACACGAAGGCAGTTACGATGTGGTCAGTGCACATACGCAACACATACGTAACAACTGCCGACTGGTTGTGCAGCCCACCTGTAGTTATGATTTCGAATATGAAACGAAATATAAAATTTCACTAAACGCGGCGTTATTATCCCCCCAGGGGCCCAATTCTCCTAAAATAAATCTTGATAAATCACAACCGAACCAAGGCCGAACCGTTCATTCAGACAGTTCTCAATTTCAAAAGCTGTCGAATTGTTTAACACAAAAAACAAAATCAACCATTTTGAAAGTTTTCGAAAACAAAAACTGACAGACGGTTGTGGTTCGATTGCGTTTGGCAACAATTTATTTTAGGAGAATTAGGCCCCAGCTCATGATTAAAATCTCCGTTTGGAACTTAAACCGAGTGGAAATTCCGAAATACGCAAAGGTTAAAAAAACTGTAAGCATTCTAAGGAGTCGGAAAAGGATGCCTTACCTAGTTTAGAATCTGATATTAAATTATAGACGACGTTGCCCGAAAATACTGGTCTACGATATTTGTCGTAGCTGTCTACGAGGAAACCTCGTAGCATTCAAACTATTTTTTTTCTTTTGTACTTCTATCGTTTGTCCTTGGGGACCCCTTCTACGTAACCGGGCAGGTATTGGCGAGACCTGAAGGGTTTCCAACCAATGGGGGGGAGGGGGAAGTCAAATACTTAACCTAAGCTAACTACTTGTACTACTAACATACCTGCAACAACAGCACTAAGGGCGACCCCTAGTGGGAATCGGACCTTGGCTTAGGGCGTTGCTGGAGGGGGGTTGGGGAGGGGGAGACAGCTTGATGAGGGCCGAATTATCGGTGTGTCAAAACTTACTGTCAAATCAATCCATTTCATAAAGCTTTGCAAGAAACATCTATGCACGCGAACCAAACACAGTTATCGTTGAGTCGTGAAGTATCGGACTGCATTGCATTCAGGGTGTAAGTTTTATCAGAGGCCAATAAAGGACACACACGGAAACATGTCATGTCTATGCAAGGTTAGTCGGAAAGGGGGTACTAACTAATCCGCAAGCCTCTTAAAGTATCACTGATGACTGTTTTAAAGCAAGTGTTAAAATTTCAAAATTCGATAATTTTTATTTCCATGTAAAATAATTTTCATTTTAGTTTTTTCAAAAATTCTTCGTCCTTGCTTTAGTTATGAATTCAGAAATTGGTGCTTCTAATTCGTGACCCCAAATATGACCTACAACTTAAACACAGCTGATCATAGCCGAGGATAGATAGATTTTAGCATATTTTTTATGTAATTTTTGTACAGCTATTTCTCTTAAATTACTGACTTTTGGGGAAAGTCGTAGAACAAAAGTTATTCATTATTATGTGTACTTTAACACCCTTTCGGATTAGTACCCCCTCTCTGACTAACCTTGTATACTAACACTAGAGATCGCTCACGGCTTCGCCTGCGTAGATGTCGTTTATCGCGTAGTCCATATTTTTCGGGTTAAAAGTAACCTATATCCTTCTCCAGGTTCCAGATTATCTCTGTACCAAGTTTCATCAAAATCGGTTCAGCTGTTTAGGCGTGAAGGCGCCACAGACAGACAGAGTTATTTTCGCATTTATAATATTGGTAGGGATACCTGCGTCACTAAAATCGCATAACTGACAGAAAAGCATGCTGATTGCAGTTTTATTGGTATATCATGCCCCATGACCTTTCACGTCTTCCTAGTCCATCAAAAGGTAGTCTGGAAGATATCGCTTTTTTTTTTTTTTTTTTTAATTAAAACGTAGCCCCACACTAAGATTTCTCTTGTATCGTAGGTGTGTTTACAGACACAAATATCACATACAGAAACGCCCAGACAGACCCGAAACAACTATCTGTAGGCCATACACATTTTTATTCCGAGTGGAAATCGAACCCACGACCCGTAGCGCAGAATCCAATCGCTTAGCCACTGCACCAAACGTGTCGTCACTTTAGAGCGTTAAGGCCGCCATTGACTCTTGTTAGGGTTCCGTACCCAAAGGGTAAAACGGGACCCTATTACTAAGACTCCGCTGTCCGTCTGGCCGTCTGTCTGTCTGTCCGTCTGTCACCAGGCTGTATCTCATGAACCGTGATAGTTAAACAGTTGAAATTTTCACAGATGATGTATTTCTGTTGCCGCTATAACAACAAAATTTATGCATATTTTCCTTTCGCGTAATTTGTATCAGCTGGCCGTGTAGCTGTAGAGTATTCTATTCATTCACCTATTCTACTTATACAGATTAGGTTGCCTATGTTCTTTGAAAATATCAATGCTATGAAAGTTGTTTTTAAAGATAATCTTATATTACATGTGTGAGGCGAGGAACTTTAATAATATAATATTTAAGACGAAACACACACTGCGCCGCGTTACGCTGCGATGTGCGTGGCGATGCGTGAATGCGTTTTCGGTGTGTTGTACTACGCGTGTTTTGTATACAAACACAGAAATACTTGCAAACAACGTAAGAACACGCACTCCCGCGCTGCGCTGCGTGATGCGGTGCAGTGTGCGAATCGCCTAAGTGACACTAATTCCGTTGCCAACTCTGCTTAGAAATTTAAGTTATATCATTAACTCTTGCTGGGATAACTTATTTTCACCTTAGTTAGCACGTATTTGTTTATTTTGTGTCTGTTGTAAAATAAAATTCCTTTTTTTCTTTCTTTGATGAAACTATTTTAAGTTGTTTTGTTTTGATTTTCTGGAATAATTATTTGGGATATAGTCCCCATTACCCCATGGTTTTGATTATATTTCGTGCTACACTTTTAAAAGCAAACCCAGGTAAGTAAAATATGGTAAACGTTTATAAAGTATTGTTGCAAAAAAATGCAGCACGTCTCATAGGACTTTTATGATTCTTATTTATATTCCAGAAATGCTTTTATGTCAAACATTTTAAAAATCCTAGATAAAAACTTGTGCAAGTATATAAAAATCCCTAAAATATTAGCCCTGTTAATAGCTCGAACCTGATTTTGAAATCAGTACAGATTGCAATTATATCAGGGACGGCTGAAACTCTAAATGAATCGACGTTCAATTGCTGTGAACAATTTAATTGAAAACTGTTCACTGTGATAATAATTAAAAGGGAACGTGAACTCAATTCTCGGCGCCGTTTACTATCACAGTTCATCAACTAAAATGTATTATGTATCTCCATTGGTGCAGCGGAGCCGCGACATTGGCTGACTACAGAAACAATTAACCGGAACAACACTACCAAAGATGTACGGTGCGACAACCCCACTCGTAGAGTCAAGTTCGCTGACTTTTTAATTTAGTTGGGTAACAACAACACAACCGTAGCGTAAGCTACAAAGTTGTAGACTCGCGTAGTAGCTACGTTGTAACGTAGCACGTCGGTAGCATGCCTAACGGGTATCGATTAGTCTCCCGGAATTACCCGACGACAGACGAGCGTAGCCGAACGCTTCCGACTTCACCCGAGATCTACGTCCATACATAGCGGAAGTAATGAAATGTACAGAAAGATATGAACCGGAAAAATTGTCGCTCTCTTTTTCTTCACGTCGCGTCTTATCCGGATCCCTAAAAAGGCTTCCTTTGTCGGTTTTCCCTTTCAGCGCATTTCGCCTCCGGGTTGTAACGAATGGATATTTATATCAAAGATGACAGAGGAGCGACGACAATGCATTTAAATTCTATAAGACATTTTCACTTTTTGAATTCAGAAAAAAATATTAACATAATTATTTTGGAGGTGGGAACAAACTTTTCTTTTATAAGTGCCACCTGTAAAATTTAAAATTCCCTTTCATACTTATAACAAAGACACCCTATTATAACTGAGAAAGCTACCCAAGCTCTTTAATGGAAAAGCGTCATTAAAGTTGTAGTTAATTGGCTGTATGGTGAGAGCCTAGTCGGGATGTCGCCGGGAAGTTCCCGCCGCGTTACGACCGCAGTCGGCGAGGGCTGGAGGCGATTTAACGTATTGTAATGTGAGTTTATACGACGTTCCTCCCCCTCGGCCCCGACGCCTTGCAGCTAATACCATAGCTCAATGATAGTCGCCAGTTCACGCACGCTGAGACTCGGCCGGCATCGATTTAAAGAATTTTAAATTTGAACTTTCAATATTCGAATCGAAACCGAACCTTCTGTTTATAGACGATCGAAGGGCGGGGATGGGGTGGCGCACCCCAAATACGTACCATGTTATTTATGGTATATTTTGACGTGCTCGCTCGCTGCTAACTTCAAGTCGCGTAGGATAATGGGGTGATGGATAGTGTTATCGGTCGCTATTCATGGTGTTCCGCGTTCAACTCGTGCATTTATTATTACAGTGTATTGTGGAAAACCCCATATTTAACTGGATTTGGGGTGAACAGTGTTAATTCAGTGATTTTATAGGTTGTAGCGGCTAGCGACCGGCATTTCCCTCAATGCGGATTTTAGAACTGGATAAACTGAAACTATTGGCACACAGTTTTCTTTAAGTTGTTCAGTAATATGGTAGTGTTCTTGTTGTAAAAGTGAGGTGAAGTTAATTTTTTCTAGTCTTGAAAATTGCGTATTATAACAGAAGTCACAAGGTAAGCTTTAACCTAATCTAGAATAATGCTGTATTTTTATATTATATAAATTCCAAAACCATTTTTGCCGCTTAAACCTGAAAAAAATGTTACTAAATTTTTTTCATGAATTAAATGCTTCTATATAATTATATTAACATTTCCATGTGTTTGTTTACTATTTCAAGTACCGATGTAATGAAAAAAATCTATGGTAGTGCGTAGGTAAACAGTGAATTTTCCGCGAACTGAGAACAGCGCCATCTCTTGTTAGGATTAGCAGACAAGTGTTAGTTCATGATCCTGCCGCCACTAGTGGCGCCAAAGTGTCAGCCGGCGACACGCCTGCAGTCACGCGGCGTTGACGCGCGTCGCAACATGTTTGCGTGGGTGTAGATCGCATCGTGATAAACAATTTATGTGTTTTCTTCCTTATCAACTAATCAAAATAGTGTACTCAAGTTATCTAGCGTGTTGCTAGTACAACATAATTGGATCAACGAATGTTTACAAGAGTGTGTATTGTGGTGTTCTTGTTAGTGTTTCGTATGTGTGTGTTTTGTTGTTGCCGATACCGAGGGCAGGATTTTGGCCGTGCAGTGAAGGTCTAGGGCCAGCATGAGGAAAATAAACGGTGAGGACACGAATATCCAAGATGCTTTCAAGCATGCCTGCAACGCGTGAGCGCAACTAACTAGTTTATACACAAAGATAAGGAGCATGTGAAAATGTCACCGGGTTGCGTTCAACGTTATCGACAAATTAAGAACATAAAGATCATACTAAAATACAGTTCATGTTGATTGAATATTTAGAACTAATAAGAATTTAATTTTTAAACTTTTCAGAAGATTGTCGTTCATAGCCATTATGTCAAGAACATGGGGTGCTTGTAATTTAATAGGGGACCGGTGTGCTGCCGTAATAATAATAACTGTAGGGTTCGCACTTTTGCCCTTGAATTTATCATCACCGAAAACATAATATAGTTAACTTTCATAACTTCGTTTTCCTTTTATTCAGTTAAGACTCTAACAAGACAATTTCGTAACAAACGAAGAATGAGGAAACGAAAAAAGCATGAAGCCTTAAAAAGTTATTAAGTATCTGTCTCGAAATAGAATTGCACAAGAGACGGAGGAACGACCGAAAATCATTAACCGTAGCAGATCCCATACAAATGGTCCATAAACGTAATCCGACAATGTTTGATGGGTTGCCGGCCGGGCGGCCGTTCGATTGCGAAACCGGCATTCAGTGACTCTGCCCTAGACAAAAGTTGCGTGCGGCATCGCAACCGACACGTTTTACATCGTTTTTATTATTAATAACTTCATCTTTCCTCCGATAGATATCAAATTCCTAAAACAAAATGCTTTATCGCGAGTCTCCATCGGTCAAGGTCGCAACACAAAGATGGTTGAAAGATCAACCACCGAGGACATAGCCGATGATGCAATGGTTCTAACCGTCAAAGGAAGTCGATATCATTGAGCTGTATACTTAATATTCTATGCAGAATCAAATTTAAATTTTCATACATAATTTACAGTTTCCATTTTGTGAATGTGACACTGTGAGGTCTGCGTTAGACGCGCAACGAGATTTATCGTTTAATGATTGCGACAAAGACGGTGCAGAACATCTATTTGTTTTAATAACATGGTACAGCGGAGACATATTAATGTTCCAAGACGTTCAGACGAAGTTATGAGCTATTCCTACTGATGTGATGGCTAATTAAACTGAATCCATCAAACTTTACCTGCCAATAAACAGGAATTCGGACGAAGTTAATTACATTTCGACCTTACGGTAACGTAGTGCGAACATCAAACTTGCGGCGGTTTTACGAGCTCAAGGAATGATGGAGCAGCGGGGGTCGTTGGCCGAAGCTTAGTTAATATGCTTGCACGTACCGGCAGATAATCAAATAAACAGTCGCTTTCATCTCCGGTTTATCGGCGATGCACTTGGTAGCCTTGCACTTTGTGTGTGTGTACAACTGTTCACTCGCAATGACCATTACTCAGATATTCGAGGTTGTCGACTCAATTGCAATTCATATCGATTATTTAATTTGCATTGCCTGTCGACCGTAAAAAGCGTGGACTTCACTGGCATTTCCCCAGGCTTGATTAAAGTTTTAATTCCTTTAATTGTTGAGCAGTTATCTTGTTTACCTTTAATAAGCTAGAGTTAATTGTGTAAGGTAAGAAAGTCTCACTAATCGCTATGAGTTGATGGAATTCTGCTTGGTATTGCTGTTGCGTTACATCTTTCTTAACGCAGATGTAGGTAATGTGAGTATCTGTCTATTGTTTGCTGAGTGTACTTCATTCAAGTCCATTGTTTGTTATTCATTAGCTCGTAAAACAATTTCTAGCAATCATACGTCTAATAACCGATAATGCCTCTATTGATTTTACCAGTGGCTCGAAACAGCACTCCAATATTGACAATGAGCGGTAGTTTAGACGCCACTACGTGCTTTGGGAGTTGATGAGAATGCTACGTGACTCCCAGTTCATTGCTCCAGTTTTTTGCCACTTGATCTTGTGAATGAGTTTGCAGACCTTGGCTCGAAGACAAGGATCTTAGGCGGCAGGATTTATAGCTACAAAAACACTTTACGAGTGCTTGGACAGGCTCCGGACATACCTACTCACTGCCTACTTATTCAGCGAAATAAACGTTTTAGTGGCACTACGGTAGAGCCGAGCCCGGCTCCGCATTATAATACAATTGGCATTTATTGCGGAACGATCATGAAACGTTGATGAGTTTGTGTGATAACGTTGTCAAAACGAGTTATCACTTTCGGCGGCATGTAAATGGCTCCGTGTGAAATCAATGAGTGTAACTAGGCGCGTTAGTACGGCGTCTACGCCATGAATGCTGATTTTCAATAGCATCGCATTAAGAGTAGTTGTGGTGGCGCCGCGCGTGATTGCCATGTTGATTGAGATCACACGTATGCTACAAATTGTCGCTCCAATTCGCGTGTGACAAGAATACGCACTTATACACAAAAGTTCAACATAACGAGCTTATTAAAGGAAGGCGTTGGATTCAGACGACGCCATTGTTTTCGTTTGCAGTTTTAATATTGTGTTTTAGTCGTTAATGAAGATACGGTTATTTACATCCTCAATCTAGAGCGCAGGTAAACGAGTCTACTTGGCTCGTTTACCTCGAGAGGGTGGTGTGATATATTCAGGGCCCATTTAAATATTCCCAGGGGTGATAAGGGGAAGGGATGTGCGCCGGTTAATCAAGTAACGTGATCCATTTATCTGGAGCACTCTTGATATGGTGCCGGTGAACTTTGGAATATTGTAGGCTCATTTTGGGGTTGAGATTGAAAACGAATACGAAGATATGTAGCGAGTTTCAGTAGGTACCTCATTACACCTACTTTCATTCGGAAAATGAAGTACTTAATTTTCTGTGAAACTCAGCGGAACTTGGTATCACGTACAGTTTATACGAGGCAAGTCACATTCGCATTAGCATCTAGCTTTACTCTCACATTGTTACTCAGGTACAAGACTTTTAATAGCTTAATTAACGAGTGGAAAGTTTTCTAACAAATGACCAGACCAGACCCAGTTACCGTGTGTCCGTAGATAAGTGCCACATCGGGTACCTATGGAGATATTTCCTTTATTTCATGCTGCAATTACTTACTATCCGGATGCAGCGATTTCTATGCTGTCTGGTGCTTATTGACATTGAATTTATAAGCTTGAATTATTTATCAATGTCGCTAATGATTTACGATTCAAGTGTCCAGTTATTATTTAAAATAATCTGATTTATGTGGAATGGCTTGTGTAATATGAGACAATACTGTTTTTAATTATGGTAATTTACTGGTTTTAGAAATGAAAGAGGTGTAGAAACTTAAAACTGTTTTAGTCACAACATTTGTGAATCTTTGCGTTTGAAAATATGTGTTAGTATTCAGAGGAAAATAAAGGGTTTCATAAATCCTTTACTATATTCTGTTCACCCAAAGATGATTCCTGACAGCCCGGTCATTTCGTAAATTGTAGCCACATGGAGACTGCTATAGAAAAAACTTAAACGACATCATCAAAAACCGTAAAATAGCTATGTTTTTGTTATGTTTTTTTAAAATATTGGATACTAGCGACCCGCCCCGGCTTCGCACGGGTGAAATGTACCTATTATACGTATAAACCTTCCTCTTGAATCACTCTATCTATTAAAAAAAACCACATCAAAAATCGTTGCGTAGTTTTAAAGATCTAAGTATACATAGGGACAGACAGAAGCGGGAAGCGACTTTGTTTTATACTATGTAGTGACTAGAGGTGGCCCGCAGCTTCGTCCGCGTGGATGTCATTTATCGCGTACATATTTAGCGGGTTTTGGGATAAAAGTAGTCTATGTCCTACTTCGGGTTCCAGACTATGTCTGTACCAAATTTCATCAAAATCAGTTCTGCGGTTTAGGTGTGAAACTGTAACAGACAAACAGACAGAGTTACTTTCGCATTTATAATATTACTAGCTTTTGCCCGCGGCTTTGCTCGCGTTAATTTAGAATTTGACAATCAATCCGGGTTGTTCGTATTAGGAACAATAATTCAATCATGATTCGAAAGATATGTGGCGCCATCTATGAACGTTATTGTTGTTTTCCTCGGGAACAGTACTTTTTTTCGGGATGAAAGGTATCCTATGTCCGTTTCTGTACACCGAACAACGTATATGCAACATTTTAGGATGATCGGTTCAGTGGTTTAGGCGTGAAAAGGTAACAAACAAACTTACTTTCGCATTTATAATATTAGTTAGGACTAGGGAATACTAGGGATTCTTTATATGGTAACGTTTTGAAGAGAAACGTTAGGAATCAACTTACGGTGAAAAGGGTATAACAAATTTTCCGTCAAAGAGCAGACAATTTTATTGGTGTGATTTCTCCAACATCTTGGCCATATCGATTGAATTCCATTGATCGCAATGCAGTGAAATTGGAAACAGACGAGTACAGTGGCTCGTGTATATGCAGCGTTCTCGGTTTTACTGCATTCGATCTATTTACGGGTTTATGAACGTCGATAAACTTGCGGCGCGTTGAACCGTGCACCCGTCAGCCCAGTGCCGAATAGATACGTCTGCATACATATTGACTCGTGGGTTACTATCATGGTCAATAGAGCAATCAAAGTGCGCGATTGTACTTCACTGGAGCTTCCTATCTTGATGATTTCTTTATTGATTGTACTTTTATCTTC
Source organism: Amphipyra tragopoginis (assembly GCA_905220435.1). Classification (NCBI taxonomy): domain Eukaryota; kingdom Metazoa; phylum Arthropoda; class Insecta; order Lepidoptera; family Noctuidae; genus Amphipyra; species Amphipyra tragopoginis. The sequence goes on from HG991994.1 coordinate 22,020,184, forward strand.
AGGGAATAGTGTGTTTTATGCATAAAACAATTTTTATTTTTATTGAAATAAACTGAACTTAAAAATTATGGATGAGATTTCATTATATCCCCTTTCTAACTAAATTGCTTTTCAAAATGCAGTTTGCTTTCTCAACTCAAATCTTATACGATTTTTAATCTTCTGCTTGGAATACAAAACAGCGAAAGAAACTATTTTTTTCGCAATGCAGTCAAAGTTATGGCAAACTTTATGTTAATTCAATTTGTGTTAAAGGCGAAAGTTGAATGCAAATTCAGGGTACACGTCTGCGACCAACAGTATCGATCTTCCGCGATCCAACGCTGAATGTTGTAACTGGTTATATAAAATTCACAATAAAGAAGGGCACTTAAATCTCTCGTACCTAAATGGCCGCCCACATTGACCTTTAGAAAATTGGAAGGTATCAAGCTTGCTTTATGATCCCGAAGGAATTCAGCAATCGGCATCGGCGTTAAAATTAGTAAGCGTTAAAACCTAACTCTAATAATACCCGTTTACACTTCGAGTTATCGCGTCGAATGCCTTAGCATAATGTAAGGCGTTCATCGGCCCAGGAAGTGACGTCACCGCATGGCCTCACACACGCTTCCTGCCCGTCTTCTCGACCTTCACCTAAAAGCTAGAACAGTACTTTTGTCTCTTTTGTTCAAAGAGCTTTGATTTTAAAGCGTGTCATTGTGACTCGCGTTTTAAGGCCGAGAGCCACTTTGATATAAACTGCCCGCGTATTGTGAAACGAGATGCTGCTGTAGGTATACTATTTTCAGTTTTAGATTGTAGATAGAAGAATTAAACAGTGATTATAATAAATATAGGCATATTATGTATCTAAAAGTGGGTTTGTTTTGCCTAGCCTTTTCCCAACTATGTTGGGGTCACCTTCCACTCTAACTAGATGCGGTTGAATACCAGTATTTTACACGAAGCGACTGTCATCAGATCTTTGCAACCCAGCTACTGGGCAATGCCGATATCTTCTGCAGGCGTGTCCTGCGTGGGCGACGCAGCGCCGCCAAGTCGCGGTAGTCGCGGCGGTCGGTGGTGACCTCTCGTTTCCGGCCGTGGTTCTGTCCATGGTCGGGAGCGAGAGTGCGTGGGAAGCCGCCGCCTCCTTCTGCGAGGAGGTGATGGCGACCAAGGAGGGAGCGGAGAGGGAGAGAGAGGCAGCTGCCACTCTCCCTTCCCGCGCTAGACGCACCGGGCGCCGGAGGGCGCGCGACGTCTCCGGCCACCGTAGTGTGTGGCCTGCGGGTGGCGGGTTAGGGGACCTGTCGCCCGACCAGTAACAGGCCCGACAAGGCGGCGCGCATGTGTCCCGTGTGCGGCTCTCAGGAGGACGTGGGGCAAGGCCCCACAGAAGAAGAGGTCGGCCGGGGTTGCGGTGCATGCAGCTGCGAATCCCGCGACCCCGGCCAAGGGTCAGGAGAAGGAACATCGTGGGTTTTTAGCCGGTAAGAGTCCGGCATAACCCTTCGCCTTCCCCGGGCGAAGGGTATCCATGAGGATTATCTCACGACAAAAAAAAAGGGTTAGACAGGTTGTCAGACTTTGGGGTTTCTAACTAGCCGTAATGTCGTAGGTATTCGTATGACACCCGGGACCGACTGCATAAAGTGCTCTCCTAGGCACTGACTTGACTGAGGGGTTTCGATGTGTAATGAACACATTGCTATCTGAAAGTGGGTTTATTAAGGTATTTCAATTAGAGATGGGCCGAACATGGATTTCACCGAATACGAACATTCGGCCGAATATTCGGTAAAATTTTTACCGAACCGAATATTCGGCATAATTGATTCCCTAACGTAAACAATACAAGTCTGAATGCTTTTACGAAAAGCGCGCGGCTGGGCGTTTTAAGAAAATTTACCTTCATGTAACTTAAATAAAAAGTTAATAAAAATGTGAATTTTTAAGGTTATGTTCCTGTATTATTTATTATATTCGATTTGGTCTCTTATAAAGATCTCATTTATTGGTCTTAGTATGTCACTAATATTTATAATAGAGTAACTCTGTTTGTGTAGGGGTAATTGATTGAGCTCTCAAATGAATACCTATAAAAAATGCAATTAATTCTTTCTCTTAAAAAAAACTATATTGGTTTAATACTTTTAACGTTTAAACTTTAAAGTTTATAAGACAATAACTGTTTATATTCAATAAATATTTTTTGCCACTTTAAGTAGAAACTAGAAATATGATTATCATACATATCTGCTGAAATTTTGTAATTTAATCATGCAATTCTTTCTTACATTAAAGACCTGATTATAATAACATATATTATTTTATTATAAAGCGTTCACTGTAGCTTAATCCCAAAATAGCTACATACTTTTATTTGGTTTTTAATAACCATCTTTTTATCTGCTGTTATTGGAAATAAAACTATAGTGCCGACAAAAACATGTAAATTACTTACCTCATAAACATAACCCATTTAACACTCAACTCATACTCAATCATACACGGCTCAATACAGTAAAAATACTTTGAGTACCACTTTACCGAACGTTCGGTGATTTAGCCGAATATTCGGCCGAATACGAATATTCGGTAAACCTGCCGAATATGCCGAATAACGAATATAAAACGAATATTCGGCCCATCCCTAATTTCAATGGCTGTAAACATAGAGAATATTACTTACGTACCTATCTTATTCAAGCTCTTCTTAGGTCATGCTTTACGACACGAGTACTAAATCAATTTTTAATTTGAAATATTTAAAGCTATTAATCCTTTTCATACAAGACACCCACACATCAATTGAAGTTGAAATATTTCGCAAATCTCGATACGCCATTGTGGGAGCAAAAATCAATGTCATTTAGGACAAAGACGCCATAGTTCACAGTCTAGCCTTCGGGTCATGTTCGACAAATAAATAAACATTTTGTATGACTTTCTTCGCTGATTAAGCGTAGGTCGTGAGTCACGAGGTTGTCTGAAGCCATCTTGCTACTGAGTTCACAATGCGATGTTTAGTTCCCGACTTTAACAATGTGTGTTTGGACTTTCGACAAGGAAATGCTGTCCGCTGTTCGCCATTGACTTCATAATATTTCATTGAGAGACGATCGTTGTCGTCTACTTTGTCTTGACTAATATGTTTGCATTTAATGCTACTGTTTCGTAGAGTTACTGCTTAATCTTCTCCGCTGGTACGGTCTTTCTTATAATAGTGACTGATTGACTGATGATATTGTGATGATGGTTTTATTAGAAGAGAAATGGTAGCCTCTTCGGGCCAATTCGACTGACGGCCGATATTAATAACCGATATCAATCCAAAATCTCTGGATTAATATAGGTTTTTGACATTAGTTGTATTGAATTTCTGTCAAAAACCTAGATCAATCCAGAGATTTTGGATTGAGATCGGTTATCAATATCGGCCGTAAGACAATTGTTCCCAAACGCAAACGAACCAAAACTGTCAGTCAGTTTTTGGTAACAAAAACTGTCAATATGATTGGTTTTGTTTTTGTGTCAAACAAATTTGACAGCTTTTGAAACGAAAACTGTCTGAATGAACGGTTCGGCCGTGGTTCAGTTGCGATTTATCAAAATTTATTTTAGGAGAATTGGGTCCCTTAGGTTGCAGTCCCGCTTCTTGACATAATAACGCGGCGTCTTACGTAGGCGGTTCAAAGCGACGCGAATTGCGAAGCGATCCGATGCGGTGACACGCGACTTCAATGCGATGCGGTGCGAAGCGGCGGCTTTGTCCTACGACCTCGCGAACTGCCCGCCGCGCGCCGAAGTCATTCAGTAGCACTGTACGGCACAGTTCCAGTTCGCGCGAAAATATCAAGCCAACTGATCGCGTTCGCTTTCGCGCCGCGCCGCACCGCACTCCACGTGCATTTGGTCACGTTGGACACTTCAATAGGTATCGACTGTTTGTTATTTTCGCGCCGCTTCTAGATCGCTCACGTAGGATGCCGCGTAACATACCTAATGAGCCCATTACTGCCCAACTGCTGGGCATTGGCCTCTTCCTAGAATGAGAAGGGCTAACCCTAAGTTCACCATGCTAGCCGGGCGCGGCTTGGCAGACTTCACACACTATCGAGAACTTTATGAAGCTTTCTCATGTGTTCAGGTCTCCTCACGATGTTTTCATTCATCGTAAAAGCGACTGATAATTAAATTGTGACACACATGAATGCGAAAAGTCAGAGGTGCTAGCTGTGTTCGCACTTAGACCTTCCTACATGGAAGACAAGTGTTCAACCGATAGGCTATCAATGCTACAGCATTGTTGCGGGTTTTAAATCTGGCATGTACATGTGACTTTCAAAGTCATATGTACTTTGTATGTGAATCTAAGACACTAGTGACATACAGGGGCCCAATTCTCCTAAAATAAATTGTTGCCAAAAGCAATCGAACCACAACCGTCAGTCAGTTTTTGTTTTCGAAAACTGTCAAAATGATTGATTTTGTTTTTTGTGTCAAACAATTTGATAGCTTTTGAAATTGAGAACTGTCTGAATGAACAGTTCGGCCTTGGTTCGGTTGTGATTTATCAAGATTTATTTTAGGAGAATTAGGCCCCAGTGCAGGAAAATATCGTGAGAAAACGTAGATGACAACACGCAGTGAGCAAGCGTGGTGATTAATGCTCGTTCCTTCTCTATATGAGAAGAGGCCTTTGCTCTGCAGTTCAGTTGCAGGCTGGTACATTATATTCTAAGAGGCAAGTGACTTGTGACCTTCATTAATAATGAACAGATAGCTTCCGCCGAGGTTTGCGGTAGACCGTACATAAAAGCATCCTCACCAAACATTCCAAACGTTGCTACGAAATCTAATCATTTATCCTAGTTAATATAAGCCTATATTCGCCGAAGGGATGGGCAGAGGTGTTTAGAACACACTCATTTCGCCATTATATTTCGCACCCTTAGTAATATAAGGGCATAATACAAAAAAGTAGTTTTTTTGTGAAATCGCGTTTTTAAAAGATTCTGGATTCCTATTCCAGCTTATTACGCTATTTTCCAAAAAAACTACTATTTTTTGTGTTAAGCCCTTAAGTATATTACTAAGGGTGCGATTTGTTTAAGTCCCATGTAATAAGGGGTGCCTACTGTCATCAACCGGGCACAAATCCAGACTCCAGGCGGCTACTGAGAAATTCCACACAGAAAAACCCAATAAAATTTTGCTTGACCTAGAGACCGAACCCAGGACCTCATGCTCAGTAGTCACGCTTCCGACCACAAGACCAACGAGGCAGTCAGTGTAATCCTAGTTGTTGTTTCAAAAATGGATTAGAAAGTTTGTCCTCAAGACAACGTTCAGCGTTCAAAAATTTTTAGCTCCATAAACTGAGGAGCTCAGGATCAAAAAGTGTCATGCATTTACACTTTTGGTTCGACGCGTTTTTTTTCGCGTTGGACTCAAAGCCTTAGATTTGATCAATGTCTGAATAAATTTAGTTCAAAAAGTGCAATTTTCTAAGACAAAATAGCATCTTCAAGTCGCATTCTGATCAAAAAGTGACATTTACAATGCAAACAGGCATACTCGTATAAAGTTTTTTCTGATTTCTGAACAAAAATTTAAATGGAATTAAAACCTTTTGTTCCTTACCTCCTCAACTATAAAGACTAGTAGGAACATGTAATCCTAGGAAATATAGTTTGTTTTCTACGTAATAATACCGACTACGCGTTTACTAACAGGTTTAGCCGGGCTTTGTTGACAAACTCACTCCTGGCAGGTGCAAGGATCGCCCACAAACTACGGCAACATTACGATTATAAAATTATCGTACTTTGTTGTTGCAAATGGGCAACTATACCGTGGAGAAAGCTTGATATATGGGCCATGTAATTTAATAACTTTAATAAGTTATGTCTTTAGTACTCGCTTTATCGTAACTAATTCTAAGTCTTATTTGCGTTAAACATTGACGATTATTGGATGAAAATCATCGTACAATACGACTTTTGCAATCTTATTGCTTTGAATGTGATTTTTCGTAATGTAATGTTTTTTAGTAATGTAATTCGTCTCTTCAGAGTGTAGCCTGGTGATCTGAAATCACAGGTTTTACCTATCTCAGACACCAGTCTCTGTTAAGATGTTATTTATTTACTGTGACACATTACATGATGATGAGAAAATAAACATTTTTATCAGAAAAGGAAAAAACTGCATCCATGGTGTTAAGTGTTTCGGCAAAAGTCATGTAGACACCTACTCAGAAACATTACAATTTTGATGATTCCTGCAGGGCCAAATCTTTTATTTGGTATTATGATGAGTCCGATATTTTTGCAAAATGACTGCCATCTGACCTCTTTTGTTTCAGGCAGAGTTTTCGTTATAGCTCGTCGACTATTGTCCAAATTTTGTATCATGACATTCGCGACCGGTAGACTGAACGCGACTCGGTTATCCGTGTAATTGCTCACCGTACTGTCTGTCGCACGCCGACGAATTTTGTATCATGTACTATTATTAAATTACCATAATAACACCATGCTAGTACATAATGAGATGCGGTATTATAATTGCTGCGGTGTATTGCCTACATGATGATGCACTGAAGTCGCTTTGTTAGTCGAGCAGCGGAGATGTGGCGGCAATCGTCCGATTAACCTCTAATTATTCCTCTAAAGATTAAACACTAGGAAGCGGTGAAGGGAGGGCTTTTTGGGGGATGTCTATATAGTAAAACTGACGTTCAAAAAGAACTAATAAATTCTAGTCTATTTTGAATAAATGAGTTTTGAGTTTGAGTTTGAACCAGTGATGCCAACTTAGCAACTTTATAGCTAGATCTAGAAATTTTTGCAACCCTGTACAACTTAGATTTTGTAGCTAAACTGTTTAGCTACTTTTTCTAGCAACTTTACAACCTAACACATTTTTTTAGTTTTAAAGTCCAAAAAATAGGAAATAATTGGAAATGGTTTTCATCCTCACACTTTCATATTCGTATAAAATTAGTTTAGTTTTTTTCTAGTATTTTAACTTTAAGTAGTTACTTCCAGCAACTTTTTAGGGTACCAAAATCTGGGAACTTTTTGCAAGACATTTAGCTACAAAGATGATGATAGTACAGTTGGCAACACTGCGATTAACCGTCAAAACCCGGATTGTATGAGATTGATGCATAAGAGACATGCATTTTGTAATCTCAGCTATACAGGTGAAGTTGACCCGAGGCTAAAAAGTCCAAAGAAAAAGAGAGTAAACAATTCTGCAACGATTTATTCGTTTATGGACGACGCCTTCGGCACCTGGTGCACTGTTTCAATGATAATGAGAGAGAGCTAGCCTGTCATGTTTATTTCAAACGACAGCCCACGTGGGCCTGCGTATGGACGGTGGGAATCGCGACACAGCCCCACTCACATAGCCGCACAATTCTTTACTACAACCGCACAAATCCTTTGTTTTGCTATCTTAATAACCTATGGATCTTTGCATTATTAATGGTGGCATTTCGAAGCCCTGTTCAATGTTTCGTAACATTATAATCTTAGGACCTTACCGGAAAGACTATTGAGGCTTAAATCCTCGTATATTTTATTAAGAAAATCGATGAACATACAATATTACTCAACGTATCGGATAAACTTGCCTACTTAGTGTTATTTGAGTAAAAATAGGTTGAATAACACATTCCGCATAGTCGTAGTTAATCTAATTTAATCCACACGTCACAGCTTGAAAGTGTGTTCTTTATCGGATCTATTTCGAAGTGTTGTAATAGCTATAATTAGGGGTATTACAGAATGATGAGTTTGATAAAAAACTGAACAAATGAAATTGTCATCAACCAGCATTCTAATTGCGCAACACACTCGTAATCGCTATGGCTTTGATTTTGACTGGTCAACAATTTCCATAGCAATGTATGTATTACCAATCCGACTTCTCCACAACTATGTACCACGCAATGAATATTGTTTTTGATACATCAACTGTCATGATTGATGATATTAGTTATGTTATGCAATTGCTTTGCTGTATTACGCTATAAGTATCAATGGCATTCTAATTTTAAATTATTCTTCTTACATGTTTTTGTTTATCGGAACGCGGAATCAATGCATTACTGTATTTAGTAGTTAATCGTCACTAACAATTCTTCCTAGGTATGCACTAAGTACCTACGTCTTGTCTTCGCAGAGTGTCGTGTAATAAGATTCCATTAATGTTTTTGAAACTTCGCAAGGGACTACAGCGGAGTCATTTAAAGTGCTAGTCAATGAGACAATGGCATGCCCCCCGGTTCAAGATCACGACCGCGGGCCGGGCACGGTGGCGCGCCGTCGTCGCTGTCTTACGTAAAGGCACAGGAAACTTACATTCAGCCTGTTATGAAAGTCCGTGTAGGAGCCACTTGATAGTTGAATGTCGGTGACAACTGCTGTTTTATTTGGTAGCAGGCAGAGATATAATTTATAAAGTTAATTATAGGTAGGTAGAGTGCGTTTCGCGAAAGTAGTCCTTTTGGCGTTATGTTGGCACTATACCTACTGAGTCTTTATTTTTAAAGCGTTCTGAAACAATGAAAAATCAGCAGTACCAATCCAGTATAGCGCCAAAGGGAATTATTTCGTTAAATGGACTGATCTGCACGCACCTTTTAAAAGTTCAAAACATATAAATCATAAAATTGTACGAAGTTTAATTAGCTGAATCATTATTGTAATCAAAGAATACAGAGGTTTTTCTGTATAATATCAGAAAGAATAAAGAAGCAATAGTATCCTCGCTTGATAATAGCTATAAATTATGTAGGTACTATCACAAAGAACATCTTTGTACCTACTACTTAAAATTCTCGAAACGATTCTCGAAAAAAATGTAACAACAAAGTTTAAAGCAAGTTGGTACTACAAGTACTGATAAGCTATCAACTTCTTCTCCATCTTAAAACTTTAAAACTTATCTCTTGGCACTCGAAAAAGGTTAAGTGTTTAAACTGCGGCCAAACGAAGTGTTACCTCACTAGTGTAATTATTGTTCCTTTCAAACAAAAGAAATCGAAAGTACCGAGATTCAATCGATACAATTAAATCGATACGGGCCGAAAAAAAAACAATGGGTCGTTTTAACAACAATGTCATCCGGTCATTGAAAGAGTTGTTCATAAATAGATTATCGTCAACGTCAAGTAACGTCAATGGGGCCTAACTAGAAGCGTCAAAAGTGACATCAAATAATTTTGACACAGATTATGGCATAGCTAACACCGCCGTGAACGTACATCTGAGAACAGATGTATTTGAAATAAATTGGAGCAGTGAAAATTGGAACACTATTTCCACTGCTATAAATAATTTGGAAAATATAAGTTCAGATACAGTAAAAAGATATTTGAGTTTACCTAGATATATTTAGAAACAACTTTGAAAAGAAAATAATAACACTAATAATATAATTACAGCCGCATAGACCGATCTTCCGGGTTAAGCCACGCTTGCCGAGGTTGGTCTGTGGATGGGTGACCATTTACCATAGCGAGTTTCCTCCGTGCCTCGGAAAGCACGTAAAGCCGTTGGTCCCGGCTGTCATTTGTAGATCTTTGACAGTCGTCACTGTTGGTCAGAAGCCAGAAAGTCTGACAACCAGTCTTACCAAGAGTATCGTATTACCCAGTTACTGGGTTGTGGAGGTCTGATAGGCAGTCGCTCCATGTAAAATACTGATATTCAGCTGCATCCAGTTCGACTGGAAGCCGACCCCAACATAGTTGGGAAAAGGCTAGGCAGATGATGATGAACTTTGAAAAGAAAATGCAACATATTCGACTTCTAAAAGACGTATGATTCTTCAGAAGGCTGTCAATACATTGTAACACGTCATTATCGTTCGGAGAGTTGTTAAATTGAATGTTCCGAGGTTTTACAGCCGGATGCAATTTGCACTTTTATCAGTGTCTGTACTTACGTGTAAGTTGTCACTTTCGAGTCGTGACTCACGAAGACAACAACGAGCTTTCGTTGCCTCCATCTAATGCTAGGGTCACTTTACTGTCATAAATTGCGAATAGTTAGCATTTAATATCCTCGCACCCGTGACTTAAGGTACAAATCGTATCGTTAGTAGTAGCAGTTCCGTTACTTGATGTATTGTGCAAGTGTTCTAATTAATAGCAATCTGTGAATGTACATATCAATATTCATGTTAAGCTGATGTAATGCTTATTATGCTGTTGGTGCGAGTAAAATGCACGGTTTGATGTATTATTGAGATGATCTAGTTTATTGAAAAACAAGTTGCGAAATAGTATTGTATAATTAATGCATTGGTATGATGTTTTTGTTGATTTTAGAAATATTGAGACGTATTATAACAGTGATTTGTTTTGTATCCTAGAATTTTTATTGTCCTGGATGAAATGCAAGAAATGAAAAACAATTTGATTTAGCGTCGGTTTTTCAATCGTCAGATAATTTTCATCTAAGGAATAATCGAGCATAGTTTAGCAGAAAGCAGCCATCGACGAAAAACGCGTTTTGAGAGATGGCCGTTTTAACGTGTTTTGGGCAGTGATTTTTTTATAATAATGTATACCGTACTTCATCATCACTACATAGTATAAAACAAAGTCGCTTCCCGCTGTCTGTCCCTATGTATGCTTAGATCTTTAAAACTACGCAACGGGTTTTGATGCAGTTTTTTTTAATAGATAGAGTGATTCAAGAGTAAGGTTTATAATACATTGCACTCGTGCGAAGCCGAGGCGGGTCACTAGTTTCATATAAATGTGACTTTTTAATATTTTTTTATTGTATAAAAATAACGTCAAATCAAAAATACCTTAAAAAGCCATATCTCCTAACGTGTTTTTCGTCGATGGTTGCTTTCTGCCTAATTATTGTCAATTTTGACGTTTTGACAGCTTTTGTATAGAAAATATGTCAGACTGCCATTCATACGATAAAAGTTATCAGACGATTGAAAAATCGGCCTTTAATCAATTGAATAAGCTCAGCAATACCGTAGTTCAATTAAAATCAGCACTGTCAGTAAACAAGTTTAGATGTTATTATTTGCGTAGAGTTAAGTTAAAACAGATTTGTTTGCAGTCCAAAAAGTTGTAACGAGCAATTTCGGTCACGTTTTTATCAAAACGATGTTTTCCCCCCAGAATGCCAAGGATGCCAAGTTATAAAACTTTCTTAATCAGTACTTTATTTGCTCGGAGTGCGAAATAAGAGTTTTCCGTAAATAATTTTCATCCAAATTCTATCTTTGACTTCGTAATCATTTCTTCGCCATTATAATGTGACACCAATTCTCCGGAAATAAGGTTCGATATCCCGACGAGGGACAGTCGAAATCCGTAAAGTACTTAATGTTTTCAATTCCGTATAATCGGTTTAGAATTTCCGGAGTTCCGCGCCAGTAATTGGATTGGACGAAGTTGGCCGCTTCTGGGGTGAATTTTTCAACGGTTTTAACCGCAAAGCTTACTTAGGAATCAATGGTAGGCAGATAGCATCTAATCAGTATTTCTGTTTATTCGATATTCATTCTAAGGCCCGTATTAATAAAACAGCTCTCGTTTGAGAGATCCCTCTTAAGTGTAGTTTTAAAATGATAGAAGTATTAAAAAAAAGTCTAATGTATGGAATTCTCCTTTATGGTAGCTGCTGTTGGAAGATCTCTCAAATGGAAGTGTTTATTAATAAGGGCCTGAGACAGCTTGGAATAGCCTATAGATTAATTGTATGAAGGCCACAGCTATTTGCTTCTCAAAACAAATGTGTAAGCAGATAATACATTCATTAGCAATGTAGAATGTAGACCCAGGTCTCATGTCGCATTCTCTTATATGCCGTATGTTTTCTCTATCGTTGTTCAATGATACTTTCTTCATCACCTCACTGTTTTTTGATAATATCAGTGATGTTTCACATAAAAATTATAACATTACGACTGTATTCCCCAAAGGATTGGGCAGAGGTGTAAGTATAGTACACCCTAATTTCGCCGTTATGTTTAAGTCCCATGTAATAGAGGGCGAGCTTATTGCCATCAAACGAGCACAAATCCAGACTCCGGGCTGCTACTGAGAAATTCCACAAGGAAAAACCCAATAACACTGCCCGAACTGAGGATCGAACCCAAGCAGTCGCGCTTGCGATCAGTATTAGACCAATGAGGCAGTATCAATGTTACATGTTTCAAAATTAAGTTATAATGCTAGTAAGTAGTAGTAGAGCAACAGAGGATGCTATTCTATTCTAATCTATTTTTCTTAGTGGCAATTAGTGCCGATGTCGACAATTCTGCCAATGTCGAAAGTGACATGGAAAAGCAAGTGTGCAAAAAAAATAAAGTTCTTCGATTGTGGTATAGTTGAACTCAACGTAGACTTCTTGAGATAGTACAAAACTGAAAAAAAAACATAAATATTGTAATTGTTATGATAATAAAAATATACCACATTCACTTAGACAGAAAATATTTATAGGAAAAAACTCACAATCTAATATTATTGTGACGGATGAAAATCATCATCGCCACAAATAGATCTGGGGAGGAATATGTTCCAAGAGAAGGGAAATTAATTGGGAGAGGGATCTTAACCCTTAAATTGATTTTGTCCGTTTTAACGGACATAGTATTTCCTCGCACACATACGCTTTTGTAACACTCCTAAGCGCTGTGCGCGGGTGGAAGGGCTAGGTACTAGCTATCTCTTTCACGCGGGTGCGTGTTCCATCAACGAAGCGCGGAACGGTCGCGAATAGTGATGATTTGAAAACGTGCAACGGTCAGATTTGTTTACGCTCCTGTTCTAATTGATAACAACTGTAAGTATTTTGGTTGTTTTGTTTTTAATGTTATATTATTAGTTAGAATATGGTTATAGGTATAGTATTTTGATACAACTTTTTTGAATATTACTGTATTTATAACAAAAAACTTAGTTTATTTATAGTGTCCCACAAAACGGACCTTGACAACTTGATGTATAAACTAGTGTATTCTTTGACTGACCCATGTAACGGACAGTGTCATTTTGGCCTACTTGCAAGTATTCTTTTTTCTGGTATTATACAACGGACGACGCCAATTAATTGTCACTTTTAGCTTCATCGTTATAATTATAACTTTTGTACTACTACTTTTTTATCATATTTTACAGGAACATGGCTTGGCGATCGAAGAAAATCTTCACACTATTACCTCCGGTGGAATCTGAAGAGTCTGACATTGAGTCTGATGACGATTCGGAAGGCAACTTTGAGCGACGTGAGTATTTTCACAATGCTGACAGTGATACATCTTCGCTCCGTACCATATCTCCGGCATTGTACGATATATTGGCTGATCTCAGTGACAATGAAGATCACGAACACATGAATGCTGCAGAACAGACATCACAGAACGCGCCAGATGAATCTTCTTCACTCCCTAGTAAGCCTTCAGCCCCATCATGTTACATACCAGAAACACCTTCACCAATAGTTGCTGCATCACCATCCTCCAGTTTTTCCAGACCAACATTACTTTCAAATACGGCAACACGTCGCACCAGGCAAACTACCATAATAGACTCGTCGCCTATGCCTCCGCCAGCATCAACGACACCTGTAGCTAAGAAGCGTAAAATGAAGCATTTAGATTTTGTATTTAAAAAAAGATTATATACCGGAACCGTACACACATCAGACTCCCCCAAGTTCAAGGAGCGTCATGACATCCTTAGCCCTAAGCAATATTTTCAAAAATTCTTCACCAATGAGCTACTCGATATCATTGTTGAAATGACGAATTTATATTCTGTACAAACTACCGGAAAATCTATATGTGTGACCCAAAAAGAAATGGAAATATTATTAGGCATTGAAATACTTATGGGTATTGTAGACTTACCGGCAGTTGAAGATTACTGGAGTGCTGATCTGAAGTATGAACAGATTTCATCCGTAATGTCACTAAAATGATATAGATTGATAAAACGATACTTGCACTTTTGTGATAACACAAATGTCGATAAAAACGATCGCTATAATAAAATTGCCCCTGTCATGGAATATACCTATTCGTAAGCAGTGCTTGAAGATAGAAGAAGAACGTTCTTTCGCCATCGATGAAATGATAATACCGTACAAAGGTAAAAACGCTGGCAGCAGAAGGCAATATATGCCAAAGAAACCCAACAAATGGGGTTTTAAATTTCTAGTACGCGCTGGTACTTCAGGCATGGTGTATGATTTCTTCGCTTACGATGGCGCAAACACATTTCGAGGTGTCCAATTTAGTGAATGGGAAGAAGACTATGTTTAAAAGGCTGATTCCAGAATGTTCCTAATTATAATTTAATGTTATAACATCATCATGATGATGATGATGTTAATTTTGAATTGTTAAAAAGGTTAAAAATGATTATTCTGTTCATGTACCACAATTTCACATGTAATGTGCCATGTCCGTTTTGTGTGACGCAGTTTCATGTACCACCACTGCACATATAATGGATAATGTCCGTTTTATGTGACATTGTAAAAACAATAAAAAAAATACAAAATAAATGTTTTTTTTTTTCTTTATCCTCTTTTTTAACCTAATTTCAACCCATAAATACAATTTCAACATTTTACACACAAGAAATCTAAGGGTGACAATTTAAGGGTTAAATTTAGGAAGACGACTATACAAATCGAGAGTTGGAATGTTATTCGAGCATTCAAAGAATATGTGATCCAAAGTACCTTCCTCCAACCCGCACTCGCAGAGAGAGGAGTCACGAAGAGGATGCTTTAATGAAATCAGTACTTAACGTCATTTTCACATCTAATATTACCTTCATCATCATTATTCAGCCGAAAAACATCCACTGCTGGACATAGGCCTCGCCTAAGCCTCGCCGCATCGACCGGTCCTGTGCTTCTCGCATCCATTATCTATTATCAAGAATATGACTGTACTGAATTAACTTTTATTATTCCTGATAAATAATATGAATGATTTACAGAATCATTGTTCAGAAGTGTTTTCCTTCAAACGGTGTTAAGCGAAAAATATATTAAGTATAGTATATGTATTATACCTAAAGATGTTTAGAATTTTGTGCGTGACTTTTACTCAACATGAAAACGGCAAATAAATATCTCGTACGAGGATTATTGCCGGTTCGCAAGCAAAGAGTGTGTATTAAACTCGTTCAATACACATTCATAGGTTGAACCGTTCAACATCGTCATATTTTCCGCGCCAGACGACGTTTTTTTATAAACTCGCACCCACTTTGCACAACTTTTAATATTGTAGGGGAGCAGATGTTTGAAACCTTTTACCTATTCGGGTTCGCTCACACATCACAAGGGTAGGCCTAATGTGCACGTCGCGACGGCGTCGTACGACAAAACGTTGAGAGCACTTCACATAAACGTTTAAGAGGAGCGTTTTTCTTGATTTCATCTCACCTACGATTAGTTGGAAATGTATGCTTGTTTCTCGCTTTAATCAAAGTGAAAGAGAAAGGACAAAGAGAGAAGAAAATATTTTAGAAGACTACGTAGTGCAAAGAAGGATACTCATTTATTAACGAATACTCGTGCCTCGTGCCTCGGAGGAGCTCGTGGCTAAATAATTACAGCCGCATAGACCGATCTTCCGGGATAGGCCACGCTTGCCGAGGTTGGTCTGTGGATGGGTGACCATTTACCATAGCGAGTTTCCTCCGTGCCTCGGAAAGCACGTAAAGCCGTTGGTCCCGGCTGTCATTTGTAGATCTTTGACAGTCGTTACTGTTGGTCAGAAGCCAGAAAGTCTGACAACCAGTCTTACCAAGAGTATCGTATTACCCAGTTACTGGGTTGTGGAGGTCTGATAGGCAGTCGCTCCATGTAAAATACTGATATTCAGCTGCATCCGGTTCGACTGGAAGCCGACCCAAACATAGTTGGGAAAAGGCTAGGCAGATGATGACTCGTGCCTCGGAGAGTACGCTAAATAGTCGGTCTCGGGTGTCATATGAATACCTATGACAGTCGTTATGGGTAGTCAGAAGCCCGAAAGTCTGACAACTGGTATAATTTTAGGATATCGGCGTTGTCCAACAACTGGGTTGCGGAGGTCTGATGGCAGTCGCTCCGTGTAAAATACTGGTATTCAGCCGCATCTGGTTAGACTAGAAGCTGACCACAACACAGGAAAAACCGGCTAAGTGCGAGTCGGACTAGCGCACGAAGGGTTCCGTACCATTATCTATAAAAACGGCAAAAAAATCACGTTTGTTGTATGGGAGCCCCCTTAAATATTTATTTTATTCTGTTTTTTAGTATTTGTAGTTATAGCGGCGACAGAAATACATCATCTGTGAAAATTTCAACTGTCTAACTATCACGGTTCATGAGATACAGCCTGGTGACAGACGGACAGCGGAGTGTTAGTAGGTAATAGGGTCCCGTTTTACCCTTTGGGTATGGAACCCTAAAAAGCTAGACAGAACTAGGGTTGCCATCCGTCCGGGTTTCCCCGGATTTGTCCTAGTTTAGAGGGCATCCGGGGAGCGTCCGGGCAGGACTTCATATGTAGTCCGGGTTTAAAAATTAAAAGTTTTGGGCCGCCCGCGACACACGCACTGACCAACGAACCGACTCGCTAAACAACTGTTTTTATTACACTAACTACGTTTAAAAAAACTTGTTGACATGTCCGGGTTCTGGGCTCTAAAATCCGGGGTTTTCACGCGTCTTTTCCTGGTTGCCAAATTTTAGAGATGGCAACCCTAGACAGAACGAACTTAGTACTTTAACAATATCTTAGCCTTTCAACGAGTTCTAGCCATATGAAATAGCGTAACCAATCTTGTGTCCCCGATACCCATTCTAGCTTAGCTAAATGTGCTTGAACTGTGACTTGCGACGCGACCTTTAGCTTGACATTCAGCACCTTAGCTGTTCGGTTTATAGGCTCTTAACATTGACAATGACGTATAGAACAGTATTGAATTTAAACCATGGCTCTCAACTGGCACCGTGTACTTTATGGGTGCTTACTAATGTAATGTATGCTCGACTAACGGTGTAGTCAGATATGAATTGTACAGCGAGATTGCTAAGAGGCCATTTTATGCCACAAACAACACGTAAAATGGTGGTTTGTGCTGTATTGATATTGGGAAAAGCGGCTGGTCGACACTTCCCGTGACCTGTGGCCGGCCTCTTCTTTGGTCAAAGGATTAGCAAATTGCCATACAACGTGACAATGCGGCCAGCGACCAGTCTTCTGGGAACGTTACCAGTTGACAGCGATGCGGAGGAATATTTCGATGCCCTATTTTAAATTATAGTTTTATATGGAAAATGGTTTTCGTGTAATGAACGGGTAATAAATCCAATTTTTTATTTTATTTTTAATATATATAAAACAAGAACTCAAAGATAAGACTATAACCTCCGGTTTCTGAATTGAGAATTCTAGAATAAGCAGTACTTACCTAGTAATATTTGAGTACGGAGTTGTCAAAAAAATCACTGATTTTAAAGCATTTTTTTGGCAACTCCGTACTCAAATATTATTTACGTATTGCTTATCCCGAATTCTCAATTCAGAAACAGGAGGTAAGAGTATAAGATAAAGAAAAAAATATCAAGCTGCCATTGTAATCAATGTATTACCTAGAAAGATAGAGAGAAAACAATAGTTGACGCCACCAAAGCTGACAAGAAAAGTTTACTTCAAGAAAATTCACCGCCAAGACGTCTAACGAACTCACAACTTCGATAAAATATTCTATCAATGAAAAATGTGTGGGTCTAGTTGTCACTCGTAGTGCGACACTTCACACTCGAAGATATTGTCATCGATTGCTCGCAGGAAGCGGAAACGTCGCGAGAAATGCTCAGGGAGCTGTTTGCGACTGTCTCGTACGTTCACCTTGCACACACTTTGTTGCAACGACGTAGTGTGTGGTCATATCCTTATTTGTCTGTGTGCTGCTCGTTTTAGAATTTAAATCTTGGAGGTGTATGGTAGATAGAAATTGTAGCGTTGCTGACAATGTTTTTAGGTGTGCTAGGGGTTTTATAATGTCGCTTTTGGTTAAACATATTTCGTTTTATATTCGTAATCATAGCTGCAATAGACTGCACATCAAAGCACAACGAAATGTGTTTAATCAAACTCGGTGTTATTACCTGTTTTGAGTAGTTCAGGAACGGTAATTTCAGCAAAAACTTTTTTGTTGCTTGTGCATTTAAAAACTGTTGATGGCATTCATATGGGTGTCCTATTCTAAATCGAAAGCCTGTGTTTTGCGCCTGTTTCGAAATCATTTCATTCATAGTTTGATAATGTGAAGCCTTAGTAAATCGATGACGTTTTTGTCCTATGTTACTTCAAAAAACTTAGGTACGATTTTAACTTAAGTATGCCTTAGATAAAAATTATCCGACATTGGTGAAATCGGCCTTTAATAATAGATACATTTTGTTATAACCTTCTTGATTAGGTACCTGCCTAAGTTACACTACATTTGAAGTTACACAGCGAATTAATCTATCAAGTTTGTACCAAATATGCAACGCATTAAACTGACAGTTCTCAAAACGTACTGTGACTGACAGCCGGTTTCCGAGTTGAGAATTCAGGATAAGCTATACTTAAGTAATATTTTGATCATTTTTTTTACAATTCCGAACTCAAATTTTACTCAGAAACCGGAGATTTACCTTGTCTAGAGCTATTATAAATGTAGTCTTGCTTAATCCTCTAGAGCAGATAACAAAGCCTACTGCAAAGTCTGGAAAGTTTTGACGTAATAAGTACATGACCCTTTTACATGAATCCATAGTTCTAGCCGTCTTACCACTCAGACCACCCTTACAAGCTACTCAGTGATTCAAACCTTTTGAAATATTACCACGTACCTAATTATAGTTGGTGATAACTTTAAAGGGGCGATTGTACGAGATCCCGGTAGCACGTTTGAAATATTCAGAAGTATCCTAACTTAATTAGCCCGGGTACTTTTGCACAGGAAGAGAATTTATGACGGGAAGGGGACGTCGCCATCGCCGAATCGAGTGTGAGGTGTAATGTACGTAAGGACCCTACAATAAGCGTTCTCCCTTCTTGTCCGGATTGAATTACTGGCGCCATGCCGTCTAGTGCTGACCGCACCTGTGTATCGATTTTCGGGACTCCCTCATGTGAATTCGTGTAATTAGAATTGAACGAACACGCGAACGTTTCAAATTCGTGCAAATGAAATTTAAATAATATGAACAAGGGCAAGTGTTGTAGGTAGTGTTATGTTAATTGTTTCAGATATTACTAAAGCTCGACTCCGTTTCCGTTATTCCACTGTTATTGCTTTCATAGCGGTACCTATACTTTCGTAATGCTGAAATTAAATATTTCCATTTAATTTAACCCCAATTGAGTAGCGTAAAGGGAGCGTATATGAATAAAGTGTCACAGGAATCTATTTCTGATTAAGCATCAGCTGCCGTTGATAAAATATCGCAAAATAAGTTCTCCTATTCCTACTAACTATTAAATTACTCGCCTTTAATTAAACTTGACGCTTGCGTGCTTAAGACAAGCTGAAATATGTCAAGCGTTGAAAACACGCATAACTTTTTTTTTGACTCGTAGGTTCGTTGGAACGTTCCGTCAGGTCAATTTATCGACATCGTATAGATGTATCCCAACACTAATAAGAGCAAATGTTCTCTCGTCTGAGTTATACAGTCTTGAGCGACGGCCGCCTGTCGCAGGCTATTTCTTCCTTGATCCACTCGACTATGGCTGCGGTTTCTATTTCTTTTATCGAATGCTTTCTTCCCCCTTTTTGCAAATGTTTTGGATTTTACGACATGTTGTGGTCGACATTACTGTTGCTTGCCGAAAATACAAGGCATTTTTCCTTTTTCTTGTGGCTAGTTTCGAGGCCAGAGAGTTCTAATAGATTATTGAAATAAAAGCGAATGAGAAAAAAAAACTATGCAATTTATTTGTAATTATTGTATAAATCTTACGAACATTTATAAAAAGTGAGGTTACGTTATCACTACGTACTTAATATACAAAAAAGATAAAAAGTTATTTCAAAAATACACATGAACAAGATTTATTATTACCATTGGCTCCAAACTAGGCAAGCCTTGTCAACTTGTGTGGCAAGTCTTGGGTACTATAAGCTAATGTTACTTTGTTAATCCAGTAAATTAACAAAGTAACATTAGGTACACTGTGTCCCACTGCAAAATGAAATAAAATGTGTAACACAAAAGAGGCAGGTATTTTTAATAGTAATTACGGGTTCTTTTTAAAATCCCTTTAAGGGATTTCTAGTATTCATTCAATTGAAAATAAACTTTAATTTTAGTCATGGACTATGGTTCGACCGACCAGCATGCAAAATACTGCCTTTAGTTTGTTTTTAGGGATGCATCGGCGCGGCGATGTTCTTTTTTCAAAATAAACAATTGGCAACGTAAGTTCTCTGACCGTAACAGCAAACCATATCATGTAAAAATGTAAAGCAAAGTTGCAAGCGACACCAATTCACGTATGGCTTGTACATTTTACTTGAACATAATCATGCTAAGTGGTCACCCTAATGTTACCGGCTTCGCAAACATTGAGCGAAACCCTTAGTAGTTGGCAACACCCAACCTTTGAGCCAATATGGCCGTCAAATATCGACTTGTAATTGACAAGTTCTCGTAGTTTTAAGCCCTTACGATTGGCCCTTGAAGGCGATTAGGCGGTGTTGTTAAAACACGTCAGAGATTATTTTTAAGGAAAATAAAATGGCGAACACGTTGCACAGATAACAAATCCGGATTACTGTCAAATATTTAGGAGCAAGAATGTTATGATTCTGACAACAACGCAATTGTTTGTGACATTATTTAATCATTGTTATCTTCTCAATTAGCTAAATATGGAGGATGTTCTGTTCAATTATTCTGTTAGTAACATAACATCACGCCTATATTGGCCGAAGAGTTGGGCAGAGGTGTATAGTACACCCTCTTTTCGCCGTTATGTTTAAGTCCCATCTAATAGGCGGCGAGCCTATTGCCACTAACCGAACACAAATCAGACTCCGGGCTACTACTGAGAAATTCCACACGGAAAACACAATTACAAAACCTGGGGATCGTATCCAAGACCAACGAGGCAGTCTATTCAGGCAGATTCTGTTACTATTCCAAATAAATTCGGTCTAACATCTTACTCAAATTCTCCCGTCGAAGACAAAGCCACTTTTATTTTCTAAAAAGGCCAGAGAAGTATGACAAATATGCTATATTCAACACACTCACTAGGCAAAGGTGTCCAAATGTTTACTTACCTGTTCATACCTCGAATCCTCAGAGACGACAGGTGTTTTTCCATTGAGAGTTATGGCGGGACCCTCACAAAAGCCGAGTTTTTACTATCTGAATTATATATCAGGGGTTTAGAAGCTTACCGTGATCACGAGCGTGGAGATTATGAGGCGAATCATGTTTTAGAGGGAGACATAATTGAAGTTATCCTTCGTTTTGAACTAATTTTGTTTGATGAGTTACTTAGGCTGGAGCTCGTTTGGTAAAAAGGTAAAAATAGTGAAGAGGTTTTGATAATACATATTTTTGGCGTCTAGAGTTTCTTTGTAAGTCATTGTCCGGATACTTGGGTACGTTGTCAAGCTTAAAATACTGTAGTGTCATTCTATAAGAAACCCACCTCAATATCGACGGTTAGCTCGACATCCATAATGTCACAGTATGGATAATAGAAGCAAATAACACACAGATAATCGACATAATTATAATCAATATCGCGTAGTTTTATGATCCACGCTGTGTCACGACAAGTGTCTAATTGACAGTCGCGATCGAGGTGAGATTCTTACAGAATTGCTGCTGTTGTTACAATATCAAAACTTAAAGCAATAGTTGTATTAAAACAAATGATTAAAAAGTTTTTATCCCCATATAGATAGCATCGAACAATGGTCTAACCTGAATAAAAAAATGCGATTTTTAGTGCAACAAAAAAGCGTAGACAACAATCGAATTTATTTTTAATGTCTGGGAACTCTTTTGTGTATGAAAAAAAGTTTTAAAAGTAAAACGACAAAAGAAAAATCAGCACGCGTTCACTTTCAAACAATGGTTGAGCACAATATTTGCTATAGGATTAGTTTGTTTGTGTTTCTCATGCGATTCAGTCGGTCAACCGATGTGTCTTAAGCCAATATAATCCTTTAAATATTGTACAAGTTTTACGGCAACAATGGAGACAAAGTGCCAAGTTTAAAATGCCTTTTGTGTAAGCATAGGTCTGGGAGCATAGATGAATGGAAAACCAATAAAATAACTCACTTTTTGCCGGTTTGCAAACGGTTCTTTTCAATAAAGGATGGATTTAATATTCGATTTTTATTCAAAAAGCTATCAAGTTTTTATTAAACTGCACGGAATCCAACGGTTTTTACTGTCATTTTGTGGAAGGTTTTTGCAATATGACGTGGATAATTACAAATGTGGATCTAGATAACATTTTTTAATAATAGGCATTATAACATAACATCACGCCTTGTATTCCCCGAAGGGTTGGGCAGAGGTGTATAGTCACAGTTTAAGAATCATACAGTTGGGAAACGCCTTTGATGTCGGACGACACCGCCGCCCGTGTAGGTACTTACGCTATCAATCGCAAATGTGCAAGGGTTGTCAAAAAAGAAAAATAAAATAAATGAAAAATTAATAATTAAATTTTATAAATTATATTATATTAATATTCAATCAATATAGGTAATTATATTAATACGTGCATAATCATTATAATTAATTTATACAACGATTCTTGTAAAACTCGCTAGCTATTTACACGGGTTTCCCCTCCAGAGGGAGGCGGAGGTCAAAATCAAAATCCAAGATGGCGACGGTAAAATATCACAAAATATGCGTCATGGGTAACGTTTCCGTGGTTTTCGGGGGCGATGATGAGGAAAATGGGGCCTAAGTCAAAATCCAAGATGGAGGCTGCGAAATTTTTCAAAATATGCGTCATGGGTGTCGTTTCCATGCATCAGCACGCCCGAAAATCATCGACACGACGCCCATGACACCCATGACGCATATTTTGTAAAATTTCGCAGTCGCCATCTTAGATTTTGACTTCGACCGCATTTTCGGGATCAGCACCTCCGAAAACCATGGACACGACACCCGTGACGCATATTTCGTAAAATTTCACAGCCGCCATCTTGGATTTTGACTTTGACCTCATTTTCGGCATCAGCACCCCCGAAAACCATGGACAAGACACCCGCGACACATGTTTTGAAAAATTTCGCAGCCGCCATCTTGGATTTTGAATTTGAACTCACTTTCGTCATCAGCGCCCCCGAAAACAGCGGAAACGATACCCGTGACGCATATTTTGTAACATTTCACAGTCGCTATCTTGGATTTTGATTTTGACCTCCCCCACCCTCTTCTTCTTCTCTCGTGTCAGCAAGAGCTATACGAAAACAGCTCATGCTGTGGTGAAAAGATTAGCCAGTCAGCAAGGTTGGTGGCGGGGCTGACTGCCCAGGGTGCGCCGGACGTACTTAAGTATCGTCACTCGTGGAGGCTCTTTTCATGCACCCCTCTGGCTAGAGGGGAAACGTGTGAGATAAATATAACTTTCATTACTCATACTCGAAAAGTAGGTCTGAAGTTGCTCGAGGAGCGGGTTGAAAGTAATACTTTCCAGCCCTAGGGAGAATCCTTTTCAACTGACAGCTGTCAAATTATAAAAAAAAACTAGTTCTATTTTCACATTTCTATTGAACCATGTTCCAACTTTCTATACAGCCACTCAATTACAGCGCGATGTAAAATTGTAATAACATAAAGTTAAGTAAGTATTAATTAAAAAACATTATTTTTTAAATGATTTATTATAATTTAGTTTCAACTATTTCTTTAAAATAACATAGATTTGGCAAAATATTTAGCATTTTTTCAATGATGAAAATGAAAAATAATGGCTGAATAGCTGGCTGGCCACAGAAAAAAAAAACAAAATAGGCGGAAAAGCGGTAATCCGATCACTCATTTTTTCTTTACCTAATTAATGTTTTTATTTTTACTTTTCTGGTATTCGTAATGAAAAGCACAGTGTTTACCTCGGGTTAAAGAATTATTTAGTCCCTCGAAGTATTGTCTCGGGCCTAAATAAGTTACTTTCACCCCTAGGGTAACAATGTACTATTAAAGAACTTAAACTAGCCTTTATGAATGTAGCAATTAATGGGTTTATATTCTTTCGCGCAAATATCCGGACGCGCCTGCCCTCAGCATTCGAGTGCGCAAACTAAGCGCGATTGGGGGCCGCGATCCGCGCCGCCCACCTCCCCGCGAGTTCCCCGCTCTTGCTCTGCGCAAGTACATTCGTTTCCCAACTGTATGATTGTTAAACTGTGGTATAGTACACCCACATTTCGCCGTTATGTTAAAGTCCCATGTAATAGAGGGCGAGCCTATTGCCATCAACCGTGCACAAATCCAGACCACTAGACCAAAGAGGCAGTCTCGAGTCATTATCATGTAACTAATTGGCATTAGTTACATGATAATGTTCAACCTCTGATATAATAACCTTCATTCCTTTGTGAAGTTTTAATTTAGCTTCTTTTATTTTGCATCATTGCAAAAATGATTGATTGAAATTGATTTGACCTACAAAAGTTCACATTCCAGAAGGTCCATACACGAAAGTCTTTCCACAAGTCGCTGTTTTGCATGAATAACCCCACAATCCAAAATTTTCGAACTAGGGGAGAAAGGCGAATCCAAAATAGCTCTGTTTTTTGCGAACAAAACACATATTCATATCGGCAAGAATTATGAAGTGGAATCACAGAAGGCATTTTTCTTCAACAATATAAGTAATCTTAAGGCAGAGAGCCTTTTAAACTCTCAATCACCGTAATTATAGACACAATAGATAAGACAATTAAGTGTCGTCCTGGGACGACGGGCGGTACGCAACCGGTTAAGATTACTTACATTGTTGAAAAAATAAGCTTTTTTGAATTGTGACGTTATTCATGTAGAGCAGCGAAGTGCTAGAAGGACAAGTCTCCTGTATCACTTCATCACATCCTCATTACAAACTGCGTGCATACTCGGTCCTCACGCGACATCTTATTAATGGGCGACAACACTATCTTCAGCATCAGCAGGCACCGGTACTTGTTTGACACGATCGCTATCTGCTGACACCTGCATCTAGCTGTTGGCGCATTTATATGTTCTGTATGTAGCACATTGAACGAGTGGTGAAGGCTTAGTTAGTGCGCATCTGTGGAATTTGTTTTTAAACCAGTTTTTGAGTTTATTTTTATGGTTATGTGTTGTTTTTTTACCAATTCTACCTCGAACACATTGATTGTATCGATCGGGATGGCAAGGAAATTGAATTCAGTAATCGCAACTGTTGTTACATTAACCAACTTTAAATAATTGGCTCAATCTCCAAAACAAAAATTGATCGCTCTGGTCTCTAACATTTCAAACCTAAATATTTTCAAAACTGCTTGGTTAAAATCGAGGTCAGTATAAAAATAGGCTTATCTAGACACCTTCTTTTCGAAATAAAAATACGGAACACAATTATTATCAATATATAATGCACCAGAGAGGGCAACCAAATACACTGATTTTGGAGATCATCAAAATCCAGATCCCAATTACGGTATTTCCAAAATCAGATCAAAGGAAAGATTTGGAACATACTTATCATCACAGAAGGGGAAAGAACTGTCACTTCTTGTTATGATAATTGTGTTAAGGTCCTTTGTACTTGTTAAAGTTTATGTTATCGGTAATTACAACGCAAGGTATTTAACACGAATGCACCTGTTGTTGGTACTTCTCAGAATTCTCGTGTCCACACATAATTATTGTCACCGAAATCAATGGCATCTGTCAGGGCGGCCATATTTCTTTTTGCACATTGCATGTTCACCGGTACTTCTGTGACGCGATTGGCATCTGTGTTGATACCTGCGTTCACTCCATTTTGTTTGATTACATGTTCTTACTGCTTTCCGAATGTTCGCATTTCTTGCAATTAGCGGTACTAATTTGTATTTTTTTAAAAGGTTCTTACAAGGAAAACTTTGTTTAAAATGTCTTGAATGAAAGTACATTGCACTTGTCGGGCAGCGTGGAATGGAATGCACTGTGGTGGAAACGGGTGTACTACAAACACCTAGATCAAAATAAATCTGGAGTTCAAAATCGATTGCAATCATGATTCTGCAATTTACGCGTGTACTCTTCAATTTCGAGTACATTCTATCTTATCTAACTTATCAATGAACAATTGTTGGCCGAAATTGCCTATGCAGTAATCTCGAATCTCATCTTCATCTGTATAATTACCTACTTTTTTCAAAGGATACAGAGACCGTGTTTAATTCACAGTATGCTAAATTAATTACACGGACTTAACTCAAAAACTCTCTCTGTAGTTCATTGTTAGCGCTAAAAAGCTTATTTTCCGCTTCCTAGGCTTTATTCTCTTCAAGATATTTTAGTAGGACGTCGAACAAAGCGCGGACTACTAATGTGAGTATTATGTAGATCTCTCAGTGCGTTCATTTGGAAGACTTGCTGTAATTTCTGGTTTTAGCCAATATCGCGCTTTCATATCTTTCACCGTAATTACGAAACCTGTTTTAAAAAGTCTGTGGGCGTTCTCGGAATCGAATAGAAGGAATACTTTTCTCGTTTTGTGAGCGCATAGCAACCCTTCGGTTCTGCGAAGAATCACGAGCGCGTGACAGTTGACTCGACCGCTTCCAAAAATGGTAAGACGACGTCTGCGCACCTCACCATAGATCCGCTAGCACTGTTTCAGACCGCAACTCTTCGCATTACTTACAAACTTTTAATCTAATCTCCAGAAGTCTGTTAACGGTCTTGACATAGCGCGATTGATCGTTTTCGGCCGACAACAACTTAATCCAACTTCATAACTTTCGATTTAGTTAGACACTGTAATAGAGTGGAGATAGCGACGCAAATATTGTGGCAAGAACGGTTTTAAAGTTGGGTCGCAAAAATAAATGTAGATTCTCTTGACATCACCCTATACTCTACATTATTAATAAAGTGCACATTAAATATTTTTCCAAAATTTCTATTGGTATACTTATTTTCGTTTCTTCATTTTGCAGCAAAAACATTTTTTTATTGTTGTCTGTCTGTCTGTCTGTCCGTATGCCTGTCTGTATAATTTTTAATACCTGATCTCCGCTATTGTTATTAGAAATTAGCACTGAGCAGTAATTGTAGATTGTAGGTACGTTAAAATCACAAACAGTAGTTATATTTCAAAGCATATCGGTTAGTGTGTTAATATGATATCGATACTCAAGACCTAGTAGTCTGATTAAGGACACAATTCCCTTTCGTCGCTGGGCAAGCGAGTCGTAAGAGGCGAAGCACCTGGCACCATAATTGTCCCCGAAAATGGTAATGGGCTCGCCACCTAGGACTAAATACGAGAGCGAAATATGGGTTTACAGACTCCAGTAAAGCTTTGGTTTCCTAGGAAAGCGGTGCCATCATATAGCGGCCGTAATATTACGGACGCAAAAAGGCGGCCGTCTTTACGGTGACGACATGTGGAAAGTTCCACGGCCGTTTTAACACACAATCAGTCATTTATTTAAAACAAACTTCAAACGAAAAGTATTCAAGATAGAAAATGGACGACCTTGACTTAGCTTTAGTAATTTACTTGGAGGATGAACTATCATCAGAAGAGGAAAATAGTCGTAAGGCGGAAGACGATTTATTCAAATCAAAAAATATTCAAATAAAATTTCGTCATCCTCGCTGCTCCAAGAGTTGGAACTCATTTTGTACGTTGTTCCGGTAAAAAAAACATAAATACGTATTAAAAATAGCTTCACCGCTACCAAGGAAACGTTCACGAAACTATCTGACACCGACAAGACGGCCGTCATGCAAATGGCGGCACCGCTTTTTGACGTTACGGTGTCAGTTACCGCTCTCTAGGAAACCGCGCCATTTTGTTTACATAGACAACGTTCTAGTGACGTCATTCACCGCTGTATTACGGCCGCTTTATGACGGCACCGCTATCCTAGGAAACCAAAGCTTAATAGGAAAACACCTCTACTTAAGTACCCTTTTCGGGTTTACAGTTTTTTTTATGTTTTGTCTTTTTATGTTAGTTGTAAGTTTTATATTGTATTAATTATTGTATTTTCCTAATATGTATATTTTATGTAGTGGTTTCGCCTAGCTTCCATGACACGGAATCCTTGTGTGGAAGCTAGTGTGTAGTATCACCTTCTTCATAGTCATTCACCTACCTACTGGCCATTTTTATATTTTATACTTTTTTTTTAAGAATGACAGATAGGGATTTGAAAGGAGACGGGACTTTGATTTGTTTTAGACCATGGGGATTTTTGATACTATGATTTACTGTTTATTATATTATATTGATATAAATATTATAAATTTAAATCCGTGTGAGTGACCGTTTAATTATATGTGGTATGCCATCACATCAACCATTCCCTATACACTGCTCTAAGCAACACCTGCCTTTACATGGGACTCCGGGGGGGCTGGACGGCCTGAGCCTCCACCACCTATCCGGGAACCTGCGCTCCCGTGGTACCGGGGTGAGATGCGTTCCGGTGCCCGAGGGTGACCCCTTCTTTTCACTTCGTCTCCTGCTACACATACGAGATCGGCGATCGGACCGGCTGTCGTCTACGTCTACTAATGACTATGACTAAATGCTACAGCCGGTCTGTTTGCTGCCGCCGGTTTCTATCAGATGGCTGTGTGGGCCATCGACGGACGCCGTAACGACAAGAAGGAACTCGCTGACTACTCCAAGGGACGTGACGCAGTCCTGCCTCTTATTCTATAAGCATCTTATTATTGTTAAGTACACTACTAGGTATAGAATGCTCTACACATTCTTTACAACTGGTGTGGCAGACGTGCTCTCAGGAGATCCTAGGGCCGTCTGTTACATTACAGTTTGGCGCCCAACTTTGTCTGAACCCCTCCCTCTCCTCTAAATTCAAAAATAATTCAGCTACGAATTGTATAGTTTGGATATTCATTCGGCCTCTGTTATCTCTATTTGTACTCTATTTTTACTCTTTTCCCTCTCTCCTAACCCTCTGTTAACATTTATTTGTCTTTTCAGAGATATTGTGTTGCATTCTGGTGAGCCTACATACTCTACGCTCTACGTTTCATCTTGCTATCCTGTAAGGTGACTTAATATTTTTGTTGTAGATGATTATGCTTTATACCTTGTTGGTTGGTTGTAGTAAGCCCAAGTTGTAGCTTAGCTAGTCTACTTAGATTGCGTCTGCCGCAATATTCTTAGAAAAATAAATTCTTCTATCCCTGCTGTTACTCACTATCAGGAATAAAATTTGTGTGATTTTATTTCTATGTAGAACACATCTTACCTACATATGTCGTTCATACTTACGATTCGTACGTTTAACTTAAAGTTTTACGGAAATAAAATACTGAATTATTTTCCTATAAAATAATTCAATATTATTTAATTATATTGACATACAATACGTCAACATAAATTTGTCATGTTAAATTGACGTATTTATTTTTCTTTTGAGTTTGACAACTTTATGGTTAATTGCGAACTCTTTTGATCTTTTAAGTTGGAATTAAACCTTCTTAAAGATTTTTTTCTAAATTCTAAAAACTTACTTGCACGAGTACGAATATGTTTTGAACTATTTTTCGACTCTCCTTGTACTTACAATATACGTCAAACATTACTCCGAACGTAGTACACTCTACAGTACTCTTACAACATTAGACTACATCCCCACACACAAACATCACTTACAGATTACCCATGCGTAATCTACAACCATTCTTCTCTTTGAAGTGTTTTTAAAACCATTCGTGGTCACTGATAAGACGGGGTTTGGTAGACTTTACGACGTGCTGCAGGAGAGTATCCTCGTAGTATACGTTCATGCAAGCTGTCAGAACTTGAAAGCTGAAGCCTATTACATACATACCACTATTACCACTATTACTAACTATACTACTACTAGTAATTACTACCTACTCTACTACTACTAGTAATTACTAACTACACTAATACTACTAGTAATTACTAACTACTCTACTACTACTAGTAATTACTAACCACACTACTAGTAATTACTAACTACACTACTAGTAATTACTAACTACACTACTAGTAATTACTAACTACTCTACTAGTAATTACTAACTACTCTACTACTACTATTACACTACTAGTACTACTAACATTCATCACTTCACGATGAAACGAGTTAGAAGATTACTTTTAAACTTGGGTTTGCATACTACTTACTGTTTATTTGCATACTATTTACTGTTTACTAAATTTTTTTTTTTTTTGATAACTTTCTATTCGCCTTACTTGCTCACAAACAGGAATGCAGCACCATAATCTGTACCATTTGTACTTCCTATGTGTCATTTGTATTTTTTTATTAATTAGTTATGTATTTAAATTGTATGTTCTGTTTTTTTATATTACTGTACCTATCTCATCTCATCTCATTTCATTATTGGGAACTATTTGGCTTTTTTTTTACATCACGTGACTATCATCCCCATTCTTTTTTTTTCTCTTTACTATCTTTCCCTCCTTATCTACTATATTCTCTTCTAAGCGGTGCGGGTAATGACACCCTAAAAATAAGCCTTCATTATCTATTATTTATCTCTTATCTATTATCTTCTATGCGGTGCGGGTAATGACACCCTAAAAATAAGCCTTCATTATCTCTTCTCTATTCTCTTCTATGCGGTGCGGGTAATGACACCCTAAAAAAAAGCCTTCATTATCTATAATCTTTCTTTGGGTTTTCTAAGCGGTGCGGGTTATGACACCCTAAAAATAAGCCTCCATTATCTCAAATATATCCTTGTGGAGTATGTGCCATTGATCTCAAAGTAGTCGTGAGCCATATCCCCTCCCTCTGTTAGTGTGAGTGCTTGATTGTTTGATAGAATGATGAATGCATGTGGCAAGGTAATATATTCCTAACCTCAAAATTTACAGATTGAAAAAAATTGTTTTTCTAAGTAAAAAATTTTTTTTTCCGGGTTTTTGGGGTAATGTAGTATCACCTTCTTCATAGTCATTCACCTACCTACTGGCCATTTTTATATTTTATACTTTTTTTTTAAGAATGACAGATAGGGATTTGAAAGGAGACGGGACTTTGATTTGTTTTAGACCATGGGGATTTTTGATACTATGATTTACTGTTTATTATATTATATTGATATAAATATTATAAATTTAAATCCGTGTGAGTGACCGTTTAATTATATGTGGTATGCCATCACATCAACCATTCCCTATACACTGCTCTAAGCAACACCTGCCTTTACATGGGACTCCGGGGGGGCTGGACGGCCTGAGCCTCCACCACCTATCCGGGAACCTGCGCTCCCGTGGTACCGGGGTGAGATGCGTTCCGGTGCCCGAGGGTGACCCCTTCTTTTCACTTCGTCTCCTGCTACACATACGAGATCGGCGATCGGACCGGCTGTCGTCTACGTCTACTAATGACTATGACTAAATGCTACAGCCGGTCTGTTTGCTGCCGCCGGTTTCTATCAGATGGCTGTGTGGGCCATCGACGGACGCCGTAACGACAAGAAGGAACTCGCTGACTACTCCAAGGGACGTGACGCAGTCCTGCCTCTTATTCTATAAGCATCTTATTATTGTTAAGTACACTACTAGGTATAGAATGCTCTACACATTCTTTACAACTGGTGTGGCAGACGTGCTCTCAGGAGATCCTAGGGCCGTCTGTTACATTACAAGTGCTTAATGTAAGTTTATTTGTACAATAAAGATTATTAAAGATAAGCCTGAGTATATTACAAGTAATTCGAGACTTCGTATGAAAACATTTTAGAGACTATACTGTGTGAAATATATACCTAGATTTCGTTCGTCTATTGTAACTAGATGGCGTTGTAGCCATTTTTGGATCGCGATATGGTTTCGTTACATCTACATTATTTAGTTATTGCGACACAATGTTGTTTTCCGACTTCCCCACGGACGGAGTCGCCGGCACAGCTAGTTGTGTAAATATATTTAAACAAGTGCACAGTTATAATAACTACTAGCGGTATTGTATCGATACCTTGTCTTAAGTACCTGCACGGACAAACATTAACAGCTGTTTAAGTGCCGCAGGTATTGCGATCTTTATTAACGTAGTTAAAAATAATAAAAGAAAAAATAAGTATTGTAAAAGCCACATGATCTTACAGTTTTAAAAATTGAGGTCTGTTTGAAAAAGGTTTACTAACTGAATAAAAAAGAGATTACTATCTGACTGGACAAATAATTGAAAGCAACCATTTTCATGAAAAAGTAAAAAGAAAAATATTTTCTTTCATAACTAATGGAGTTAGCTAGCCAGTACATATTTTATGGAAAAATAAAATAATGTTCTATAATTAATTATAAAAAGGTTGCATTCAAATAGGACGCAAGCAAGATGAGAAGACATCCGACGTATTCTGCCAGTTGTGCCATTTCACTGAAGTCTTTCATTATAAAATAAAATGTTTCAGCAATTAAAAAACTCTTGGAGACTTGGACATTACTAATCTTTCTACATAAAAATACTTGAACCGATTTAAATGAGCTTTCCGCTGTTTTATTACATAAAGTTCCCGCCAGAGCACTTGCGTGTTAGAGTTCTACAATTTACTACCTCGCAACGAAGCTGAGAGCAAAAGATAGAAAACCATAAACTACAAGAAGCAATTGTAACTGAACTAGTGTTCTTCTATTACACTTCAATGTATGTGTGTCCCAACCTGCGGTCATGGCTTGCGCGTGAGTCGTTTGGTGTCAGAGCAGCAGTGTCGCTTAAAAATATTGCGTAGCGGAAATCTAGTTCAGGTTCAGCCTACTTTATTGGTTTACATTGTAGAAATACTATCGGGGGCTGTTTAACAATGTCTTGAAAATGTAAAATTAAACTGTGCAAATTGGTACACTTGTTTTGTTTACCCTGGATCTGAGAATGTTTAGATTGAGAGAATGATTTAGTTTGTATCCTTTTGATGTAGTTTATAAGAATACGGATGACCACAAACCAGAGATGAATGAATATCAAAGTTCACTTTTAGGAATATGATTGGGATTTTAAACGTCTTGAAAATTTACTAGGTATTATAATATAATATGTCCTACTTCTGCCATACCCGTCATGTTATCATAGAAAGATAAGATATTTGACATGTCTAAACTCTCTTGACATGGAGCGCTTATGAAAATAGAGACTTAACTATGTTTAACGATAGCACGTCTAGAGTTCAATGAGTAAGTATCATGTCTAAGTGGCTAAGCAATTATTACTTGAGTACTTATCTACCATTTATTCGTAATCTACTTTCGTGTGATAGGAATTAAGCCTGGCCAAATCAAATTATTTTGTCATTTGAATGGAAAGTAAACAAAAATATATGCGAATTTCGGAGAGTCGTTGTACGAAAGTTGTTTAATTTTTTAACATCCTATAATACAACGTGTTACAAAAATACCCCTAAAGCCGAAAGGGGGTTAAAAGGTCCCTTGTAAAAAGTATTGGCAATAATTTAAAAAAAATAGGACCCAATAAAAAAATTAGACCTGTCATAAAATAAAATCATCACTGAAACGCAACCCTGAAAACATAAAACTAAAGAGTAGACGACTACCCAGAAAGTTATTTACATTCTAACCTAATTTCCTCTGAGAGGTAAATGACAACAACCACAAAAGACTTCTTGATTTATATTTTCTTTTTTAAGGGGAATTAAACAAAAAAAAAAACTTTTTATTAAAATTTATTTTTTAAGGGTAAGAAAACACGTTGTATAGTGTTTTATCTAAACCACTTCACTGACCTCTTATCACATCTTGTAGTATTTGGTTGCCAGAGTTGTACAAGTGTTGCCAATTTTATTCTAAAAAATCACGATTAGCGATATATTATATTGCCTTATTGACTTGGTAATTAGTAATTTTGGTATCAATTTAGTTTTGTTTAAAACTTTTTCAATACTCACAGAAGTATGAAGTTTTTCGGCATTCTTTATATTTCTTTTGACCCTCAGTTATGTTGCAAGGTAATGAGAAAGCACCTGTAGACTGGTATTCAGACAACCATTAAATTCAATGAATAACGTTAAACAGTAATTTCGTGAACATATTTATGTCGTTAATAACTTCTTTGTGTCGAAAAATTAATGGTCAATATACTATAAAGTGATAATTAAACTTCAACCAATATAATGGTCAGTTGTCGATGCCCCATTACGGAGCTAGTTGTCAATGATTGATGTCCGTTCAATGTCCCACGGTATTAATTTCCTTCAACCGACCAATTTCTATTTAAAGAAACCATTCTCGTTATCCAAATTCGATTTTTAATTTAATCCGGTTAAGGTTTAAACTTGAATGTTTGGTTATCGTACCTAGTTAAGTAGCAATTTTTTCAAGTATTTTAAAGATTTTTTCTGTATTGCAACTTCGGTAAGTGGAATTTAAGGGGAGGAGTTAAGGGGAATTTTAAGTGTTAATGCGTAAATTGTTATTGATATAGTTTTTCGGAACTTTATACGTTAACGGTTCACGCTTGTTAACACTAATGACAATGTGCGAAGTAGGTATAATTAATTGGAGGTTTATTAACATACATAAATTAAGTACTGGTGCTGATTCTCTTGTTCACCAACTAAACCAAAATTAGAGAATTGCTATCTTTTACTAACAGATAGCGCGAGAAAAGGACAGTGATAGACAACAACTAAGTTAGAGATGTCAAATTAGTTTACGCCTTGAACTTCACCGTGTTTTTAGTCGACACGTTTTAATTGTCGTCTGAAATTTTAGTTCAACTAAATTTGACAGCTCTTATTAACGTCTGTCTCTTTCTTATTCTATCAAAGTGAAAAAGACGACAATAGCCTAAATTAAGTTTAGTTTGTGTAGGTATACATATGAGAATCGGCACCATTGTTTTACGGAACGTACGTTGAAAGGACTCGTGGCTAATAAACAACCACGCGAATCATATGATTTGCATGGTTAAGCTGCGTTTGCCGCGGTCAGCCCTTGGATGGGCGATCGTTCGTTACAAATCAAGACCCTCGGAGCCTCGGAGAACACGTTAAGCCTTCGGTCCCGGGTGTCATATAATATCTCTATATTTATTAAGCGTGACTTGAAAAGAGCTTGAATAAGATATAGGTACCTACTTTTGTAATAATATTCTCTGTTTGCAGCCATTGAAATTCTTTCAGATACCCGTGGGTGGCTATTCGTTACACGTCCAGATTGTTCAAAGTGCTTTCAAAACACTTTGAACAATCGGTCCCGGTTGTCATACGAATAGCTATGACACGTTAAGGATAGTTAAAAGTCCGAAAGTCTAACAACCGGTCTAACCTTAAGATATCGGCATTGCCCAGTAACTGGGTTGCGGAGGTCTGATGGCAGTCGTTCCGTGGAAAATACTGGTATTCTACCGTATCTGCCCCGCAAGCACGGATCTTTTATGGAGTTGATTCGAGAAATTTATCTATTCTAAACGTCAAATTTGACATAACTTATTGATAAAACGACATTGTCATTTTATCTATATCGTATGTCAAATTTGACGTTTAGAATAGATGAATTTCTCGAATCGACTCGATAAAGAGATTCGTGCTCGCACTGCAGGTTAGACTGGAAGCTTACTCCAACATAGTTGGGAAAAGGGTAGGCAGAACAAATTAATTACTGTTTTTGTTATTTTCCTGATAATTCACAACAAAAACATAAGTAGTTTGCTTAAAAATCAATGTTTCAGATGGTAACACTAACAAGCGTAGCGTAAACGTAAGTGTCCAAGAAAGGTGTTAAAACGTTTAGCTACTGAAGCGACTCTAACAAACGCTAACATCTATCCAAAGAAAGAAAAAATGCTACCACGTTTAAACCTGACCTACTAAAACACAACATATTAAATAAAACACGGCGAAAATCCCCCTCATGTCAGACGAGCAGTCTTATCACGCGTATTATGTGTATGATGTATACAAAACAGATATTTCAAATCGTGCGTGCATTGTTTGTGCGAAACAGTGTCTCGTTTGCAACTCTGTCACGCATTTTTTCCCCTCCCGCGTGAAATAACGGAGCGGGCGACGTGTGTTGCTATCGTTCACACGCGCACGTCATCACAGTGACGTGTACCCGCTCATATAAAAATTTACGACTGTACCTCACATGTTAATATGTCGGCTGATGGCGTGTATAAAAGGGAAGGTATTTTGTGTATCGCTAACAACGACATCTACGTCGGAGTTGGCAGACGCGCTGTTCCGAACTAGGGCTGTTCGTGTTCCACTTCCTTGTGGCTTGTGGTGCGTAAACAATACAAACTTGCGTTTTGAATTTCGAATTTTCTTATTTGGTTTTTTATATCATAGAGCAAGCTGATGACTCTGAGATTTATAAATACATCTGTGACCGTTTTTGAAACTCCTTTTTTTACTGGCTTCCAAAAAAAGGAATGGTTTTGCAATTCGAATTATTTTTTCTGCTATTTCTTCGCCTGTTTTGAACAGATTTTAATGATTCTATTTGAAAAAGTATTCTGCCGAGGTGGCCCCACTTGGTGATGATTTCATGAATACATTCGGAGATAGACAATGGAACTCTTTAATGGATAATAGCAAATCACTCGTGATTGCTGTAATCGCATGTTTATGTATTGTTTATACCACTCAAAATAGAAAAATGAAGTTACTTTAAAAACAAAGAAAAACCGACTTCAAAAACAACTGAAAAGACTAAAATCAGAAGTCGATGCCTTCAAATTGGTTCGACGTGGATAAACACCGACTTCTGAAACTTTGTAATTATGGTTAATATTTAACTCTTTTTAGGATTTTTCATAAACTTTTTTTTTTTCTTTTGCTCTCCTTATAAGCTTAGAATATTGCTGTATGGTACTTCTATGTTCAAGTTGGCAACAGGAATGGTCTTTGGCAAGAAAATGAGACTTGACATGATCGGAAAAGGTTGGCGAATTTTTTGCTGACAATTTCGCTTTCAAGCCAAGTTGCACTAGACAAAAAGATGGTTAAAGTTCAGAGAAATATCTATGCATTTAAAAGCGAGTTTAAAATGAGATAAAACATGGTTTGCTTGAATGGACGGCTTCCTCTTCCGTGTACGTGTCAAGTCATAAAGAGGAATAGGCTATTGTGTGTAGGCGTTGAGCTAGCACTTATTCAGTGTCGTTGCAGTTTTATTTTATGTGAAGTCCGTAGAGTTGATTAACTTCATAATCGTTGACACGTCTCTCATTAGGAGGTCTTTTGCAAAACGCATGGTATAATAATATTCTACACCAGATAATCTCTTCCCGCGATAGCCAAAGACTACGTCACGAATGTCGCGATTAGTACTGCTATTGATTAACATCTTATACAAGCTGCAAGATAAATAACGTACAACCTCCGGGGTCACTGTACTCATCACTATGAACAACTTTTACTATCGGACCAATACTAATATATAGGACAATAGGTATTTGACGAGTTATGCGAACATAAATGTCGGGAATATTAGACAAAATGAGTATTCGAGTATATAAATGTTATATCTAAAGAAATTACACCAACAGTTGGTATAACTCACGTTTATTATATCTTGTGAACGTTACTGAAATGAAAATATACCAAATAACTTTATATGATATGAGACGCACCCATAAATAAGTGTACAACCTCTTAAGGGGTCATTAAGTAATGTGCTCATCATTATGAACAACTTTTACTATGGGACCAAACATGAAATCGCGAAAAAAAGATCACCTACCTACATTTTGACGAGTTATGCGAACATTAATGTAGGGAAAAGCTGATTTTTTTTTCGCGATTTCAACTTTGTTCCCATAGTAAAAGTTGTTCATAATGATGAGTACGTACAGTGACCCCTTAAGAGGTTGTGCGTCATTTATGTTACACCTTGTATACAACTAGAGCTCGCCCGTGGCTTCGCCCACGTGGATGTTGTTTATCGCATATTACGTATTTTTCGGAATAAAAGTAGCCTATGTCCTTCTCCAGGTTCCAGACTATCTCTGTATCAAGTTTCATCAAAATCGGTTCAGCGGTTTAGGCGTGAAAGCGTAACAGACAAACAGAGTTACTTTCGCATTTATAATATTAGTAGGGATTAAGGAGACTTTTAATTCATAATGAATGTAAAATAAATTGCGAACAGTTACTAACCTAACGTATTTTTCAGTTCGTGTTATTCATCAATTTAGTTAAAAAGATAACTGTATAAAATGACTAGTTCAAAACTGCTTCTTTATACAGGCTGTTAACGAATTCGTGTAATTCCTTAAAACCACATGATCCACAACCACCACTGGTGTAGACGGGCCCCGCACGGGATTTAGCTTGATTAAAAATAAAAAATAAAAATTCTTTTTTTTTCATGCGGCTTTGTTACCGATCATATCTAAACCACCTAATAAGGATTCAGTAAAAAAATAAGAATTAGTTTTTTTGCAAAAAAATAATTTTATTTGTGTGAACATTTCGATGCCACGCATAAATTAATAAAAGTACGGTGACACTGGTGGCAGGAACGACTAACGCGATATCGCTTTTTGCAGTCAGATAACTCAAGGCTCTAAAAAGACTCAAATAGAAAACCAAAAAAAAAATGAATTTATTTTTGGTTTATTTTCGAAAATTCCCATTTAGGGTTAATCTGTGTCATCAGTAGATCACGGTTTGAAGGAATTACACGATCTCGTTAACATCCTGTAGAAGGAAGAAAGTGAAAAACTGCATTTTGCTAGAGTAATTTATTTACACATAGTGCAGTACCCACAGCTGATGTAGTCAATTACGTGACCCAGCTGTAACGGGCAGAAAATACCTGGCGTAGAATATTATTAAACCATGGCAAAACGAAAGCATATGGCGACACTCATCACCACCAATTTGAATGAGTTAAACTGACAATAATTCCCGCAATTTTTAACACTATAAAATCTACCAAAATTAACAGTATCCACAAATAAAACGGTGAGTGAAATATATGAATGGAAACATCAATCAAGAGCGTGCCTAGTTCAACTGCACGCTATTGAATGGGATTGGGACCGAACGACTTGTGAATTGAACGTGATTGAAGTCAGATGAACCGAGATCATTACGTACTGTTGCTCTAGTGCTGTGTGCTGCATTGATGCAGTTTGATTGGTCGTATCTTTGTGATTCGATTTTGAATGAAATATACCGATTTTGAATGATAAATACCGAAAGCTGCAGTATCTATTATACTTAGCATGTTTTAACTAATATACAGGGTAAATGATGGAATCAGGCGTTTTTTTGCGGAAATCCATGACATACAAATATGCAAATACAATATCTAGCTTTAATTCCGCCAAACAAGATCGCTAGTTTGGATGCAGTATGCAGCACCACCCTCCCACCCACAAGTATATGCACATGCAGAAAGAGTGAACAAATAATGCAACATGCAACCAAACCAATACACGACACGTGTTTCGCCCCTCCACGGGGCATCCTCAGGATATGTTGACTCCTCGACCGCTAGGACGCGAATGAAGCGAATTTCATATTTGTAATATACTGGGATTTTTCAAGTAATGTAGTGTAGACAACTGACCAACGAAGGCCAAAGAACGCCAACGAACGTTCTTAATTTGTTGAAGTTATCAGACTTTGTATAGAACGAATCCGATTTCATTCTTTTTTAGCGGTGTCGATGAATTTGAGGATCTTTACTACTTAGTTGGTTCATTGTTTATTTATTAAAAGGTTATTAAAATAAGTCCTGTTTCATAGATTCGATTGTTGTAAACCCTTTTTAACGTCAGGTGAGTCCAGACGTTTCTCAACAAAATGTTACAATCAGAGAAAATCAAATATTTTTAAGAACAAAACATAGATAATGAAGCTATTTTACTGTTTTTATGATGTCGTTTACGTTTTCGTTAACAGTCTCCTTACAGCTACAATTTACGCCATGTCAAGACTCATCTTTCGTTGAACAGATTACGAGTAAGTGGCACGAGCTGTCTGAAGTTGTCATACTCCTCAGCAAAACCTTACTGATATACACTTAAATTATACCTAGTTATTTTCTTGAGCGAAATAAGTGCTAAAATTCCTGCAACAGAATAAATAAAATCTCTCTTCAACCTGTACAAAGCCTTATAATAATTATTCCTGCCACGTTGTCCTATGCTTCAAGTATAACAGTACTTCAACACAAGTTTCTACAATAAATAAGGCTTTTACGACCAATGCTCGGAGGCACCTCGGAGGCGGACGCGTCCTCTCGCTTCCTCGTCTCGCATTATCGAGAGAGCTTTACCAAATCGGTGTTAGCATTCGCGCGGCGGTGTTTTTGTGGTCGTCTGTAGGTGCACTTATAATGTGTCATGCATTATGTATGTTTGGTTTGTTTGTTACTTGACACTGTGAGAATTGAACGCGATTATTGTGCGGAGATTGTTGCTAGTTAATTTAGTTTGTAGGTTTTTTATTGTTTGTTTTGGTTTATAGATTGTTTGTTTTGAAAATAAGCCCTATTTTTTCCTGGATAGTTAAGGCCGAATCACATCATTACAAAAGGAGCGAATTTGTATCACCAAATCTGCAATGTCCGTCGCCTGTTGCATCGCAAAATTTGTTTTTTTGTTTATTTTTTGGTTACCAACAAATTGTAACACTAGAACATAATTAGGAATACAAGAAATGATGTGAGTTAAGTGTACAATATTTAGCGGTAAACACAGCATACCAAAACAATAATACACAAAAATCTAAATTATTTGAGTGATGCGACTTCACATTACGTAGATGTCCGATCCCTTCATATTCTTTAGATCCTTGGAAATCGATTCAGTTTTAATGAAGGAAATAGGAATATTTTTAATAATTTAATAATGTATACATATGTAGATCTAGATCCACGATTTATAAATTAAATACCAAGATACATTAGGCTTGGCGTAGGACCTAGTAGTCCAGATTCAAATAATACTAAGTGAACTTACTCACTTGAAGTTCCTCAAGTTAAGTCAAGTTTTATGACTTGAGGCGATAAAAACCGACGCACTAAGTTTTTAACTTCATCCAGAACAGCCTGGAGAGATTTCAGTACCAGCTGTTCTAATTGAAATATTCTCGAGTTATGTTTTTCAATTATCATTAAACTTATTAAATCGAATGGTTTATAATGTATATCTATGCATGATTTCCAATTGAACTAAACAATTAACTTAGACTTTTAACCAAGCTCCCAAGATAATAATTCTGGCAAAAAAGGTTTTTTGTCATTCTCCTGACTATACAAGGTGTAACATAAATAACGCACAACCTCTTGAGGGGTCACTGTACTCATCATTATGAACAACTTTTACTATGGGACCAAAAATGAAATCGCGAAAAAAAATCAGCTGTTCCCTACATTTTGACGAGTTATGCGAACATAAATGTAGGGAACAGATGATTTTTTTTTCGCGATGTCGTGTTTTGTCCCATAGTAAAAGTTGTTCATAATGATGAGTACAGTGAGCCCTTAAGAGGTTGTGCGTTATTTATGTTACACCTTGTAGAAGCCTCATAGGTACCTCCTAATATGTCGACATTATCGAACCGCTACACAATTCCACCGGCACGGACTCCCACAACAGAGGAATCAATGTCCCTCCCAAACCATATATCTTGTAAGTAGTAATGAAGTTTTTCATACAAGAACAGTTCGACCTCTCAACTAAAACAATATCCTTCGAACCAGACAAGTGGTGGAACACAGAACACTCGACCTTGTGAACTAGTGATCTGATTAAAGACCATGTGGCGGCGAGACGGTTAAGGTCGGCACACTTGTAACACTCGACACCACCCTGCGCGTGCTCATTGGCCGATTGACGGAAAGTAGCCCCATGAGACGAAATGGGCCCAGTGAGCTCGCTACATTTACTTCTCGGGCTTGCTTACCTCGAAAGCTTGGATGTACATAAAGGGCGATATATCTGACACAAGTTTAGCCATTCTAGGTAGGCGGAGGCGGATGCGGAGGCGACGAGTTTCGCCTCCGCGGATGCGGAGGTTAACGGAGGCAGAGGCAGAGGTGAAAGTGGATGTGGAAAAAATAGTAATTTATGGTTTAATGAACGTCAAAAATCAATATTTCAAATACGTACATTCATAGGACACTTAAATAAACATATAAACATTACCTTCTAGTAATCAAAATTAAGAATAGGCAAATTATATTTTACAAACAACAGTTTTGCGGCGTGTGGCGCATATTATTTTTGTTTGTCGATGTTTAATGACGTAAATAAACTTCCGTTACAACTCCGCAAAAATTTTACGGAGGCAGAGGCGGATGCGAAGGTACGATTTCTTGCGGAACTTCCGCAGTAACGGAGGCGGAGGCGAAGTTCTGTTACAACCCTAGACGAAACTACATAATTTAATTTAGAATTCTAAAATGTTTTGGGTTCATTATTAATTTTTTTTAGAAATTTTATTTCCTTTACGTTTACTCTGATCATTTTGAGATTTGTATCAACATAATATCCATCGATTAATCAAATCAGCTTATTGCAGTTTACGGTTATTCCTAGACATACCTAAGCCTCTCTCAATCACGCCACAACATTTGGTCCTCCGCCATCCACATCCCGTCTCTTCTACGAGTAGCTACCCTTATCAAATCGTTGGTCGTTCTTGTTAGGAAGCTACGTCCACATTCTCCGAATCATCATAAGCCAGCGATAAACATTGTTGAAGATAAAAAAAGGTTTTGCATTTTATTTTGTAGTTTCCATAGCAGAAACGTTAGCGGTAAAGAAAAAAATAGTTTTTCAGTCTGCCAGAAAACTTTATGTAGGGCATTGCTCGACTGCTACAGAAATAGAATTTCTCCTATTTACTAACTTCGTTCACCCGTAT
The DNA here is from genome assembly GCA_905220435.1 of Amphipyra tragopoginis. NCBI lineage: Eukaryota > Metazoa > Arthropoda > Insecta > Lepidoptera > Noctuidae > Amphipyra > Amphipyra tragopoginis. Next base: position 22,063,281 of record HG991994.1, read on the forward strand.
AAGTTCTAACCGCGATACTTCTAAAGAGCTATGTGGGCCAAACTAGGTTATTTATTGGTATCGCTATAAACTGTTTATTGTTGAAGCCGTGGCACATTTCCACAGCCCGCATGCATCAATTAACTTTCAATAAAATAGCGATATATGGACCTTCAATGGTTCCCAACCTTTTGGAGATCATATTTCTATTTCATATCCCATCCAAAGTTTGGATGGTTGTGAGTAGGTGAATTTAGGTCTCTGTTAATCAATTACTCTTTAACGACTGAACGGATTTTTATCAAATTTGGCACACAGGTAGGCCATGATCTGGATTAGGACATAGGATACTGTGGAGGAACTAGGTGTGGTATTCCTCCAACCAAAGGGAGGATCCTCCAACCAGGCGGAGTCTTGTGCCTGACGGGCTACTGCCCAACAACTGATGTTGGGAGGTTGTATATATACTATCTGCGTGTTAAATCTTGATATCGCGATGTAGGTTTGAATAGTTCGCATGTGGCGTGGATAGATGCCGCCACAATACTTTTTATCTGGGTACATGTAGGAGTTCCCCTAGAGTGCGAGTGAAACCGCGGGCAACAGCTGGTATAATATCCTAAGATTGTTAGCATGTTTAACTGTAGCCACAAATCCCATCTGCAAAGCTGTATCTACAACTTTAACCTTTAAGATCGTGTTGTGCATGTATCGTTCTCAAATTATTGTCATTTTGTGAGATGGTGGCCATACTATACCATTTTTTCTTGTAATTCTTGAATGATTCCAAACGATTTCAAATTTCAAAACTCTTTTGTTCAAAATAGACTAGAATTACTTATTTAACATCAATGTTACAAAAAACAGCTCCCAAAAACATCCGCCGTTCACCGCTTCTTAGTGTTTCGCTGTGGAGAAAAAACGGCGCAACAAACTCCCCAGCAACACAGTTCTGTCTGGATTAACTGGGTAGATAATACCTTATGGCAATAAGTCAGTCTTATATCCACCACATCCTCGTACATCAACGTATAATTTCATGCCACTACTTCTTTACTTGTGGTAAGCGAATCAGTTACACTAGTAGCTCCTCGTGTTTCTCGTAAAGATCGCGCATGTCTTTATGTTCTGTCAGGCTGATTTCAACTCGTTTCCTTTGCTTGACACTTACAACTTTCTCGGACGATTAACATCGAATACATGCTGTTTTTCTTTAATTAATAGTCAATGTATGTGTCTAGTTCTATTTAAGTAAAACGTAAGAAAATGTATTAGCAAAGTTCCGACTTTGCTTGTGTCGTAACGGATTCTCTGAATTTATATTAATGTTCTTTAGAACTTGAAAATTTAATACACTTAGGAATTTCGAGAAACTAGCGAATAGTCACGTTGTCATTGAAATTAATGTTGCTGAAGGAAATTAATGGACTACGGTTTTGTTAACAATTATTTTAAAACGAGTACTGGTCTACCATCTTAAGTCTAAAGATATTACCAACCACTTCTCTGCTATTAAAATTTCACTTAGCAAATCCACTTTAGTCTGCAATATAGGTTAGGTAGCTGTAGTTATATCAAAATTGATTTCCTGCGAGTCGTAAAACCGAAATCACTTAGCCCGATTCCTATGATTTACTGATCGTTATTGGTTAAAATTACGACACCTGTACCTTTACTAATAATGAAGCTAAGACGACATAGCTTTGCATGCTAGAACCTCCCATAGTTTAATAGCTATCGCAATTAAAATTAGCTAAGGAGTCTTTCTAAATGCCAATAAGTTTGGCAATGATGTCAACCTCCCTACATTACTGGTAGCCTATCATGGATATGTTGCTTCCAGGCTAAGATATGCAATAATTTTCGGGGGAAACGCCATTAATTGCGATAAAGTGTTCAAATGTCAAAAGAGGTGCTATGTGTGGTCTAATAATAATTGATAGTTGTAAGAATTTCTTTATTATAAACTTAAAATTACTTACTGTACCCTCACTATACATATTTGAAATGGCTATTTTTATTAGGTGTCATCCATCCTTATTTACACTAGAGCATAGGTCTCGCAACAGAAGTAAATTATATAATAACCTTAGTAGACGATATAAAACTAGCCTGTATGAGAATAGTGTGTTTGTTATGGCACCAAGGATTTATAACAGGATCCCTAATAGTATTAAGGAGTTTAAAGACATTCGTGTTTTTAAAAATAAGCTGTTCCAATTTCTCACTGAATATTCATTCTACTCTGTTGACGAATTTTTAAAGTGTTAATGTCCGATTGAATCTACCTATATGATTATAACTTTAATTTTAATAAATAATGACTTAAAATTTTTTTTTATGACATTTGTATGCCCATGAGGCTGATCACAGCCTTTGTATAAATAAGACCTTATTATTACCTGTGAATCACAAATAAAAGATTTTGATTTGATTTTGATTTTGAAAATGAAATATACTACTATTGGTAAGCAAAATGATACGTTTTTGGACATAGGAACCGGGCATTAGACTTCTCGATCATCAAACATGTTCAGCATTTGTTTCTGTTCCTATGTTTATTGCTCCCGTTATTACTTCAATTGGCTTCCTAGAAACATGCAGTTTATTAGTTTTTCGTGATAGCTCACCAGTATGTCTTCAAACGATGACGCCTTTGCGTGTGACATCTTCCAATTCAATCACCAGTCAGGCAATTGTTCATTCAGCATACAGAAACGAGGTTTACGAATAGTACACCTCTGATGTCACCCTTGTGGGATTTTTCTTGGCAAATAATAATCGTTATGACTTGATAATTAACAAGTTTCCAGAAGACAGTTTTGACTAGAGCTGAGCTAAACAGAATATGTGTGGCTTATAAAGCAATAGCGTTTACATTATTACAAATGCCATAAATTTTGAGAAGTAAATGGAAACGCCCACTGTTTTGATAGTGCTTACCGTATTTAGTAAGTATCTTAAGTACCTTCATACCTTAATCTCGAGTGCTGCTCGAATTTTCATATGAATTAAGTAGGTACTTACTTATGTCTTAAGCTGAAGTATGTCGTTCTTCACATTACGACTCTTATTTTTAATAACTAAATTCTAGCTATTCCGAAAGTTATGACAAACTTTTTTGCTCGTTTTGTTTTGTACGATAAGCAAATTCTGGATTTACATATTTATAAAGGCATAGGTATATGAACTTAATTCTTTGAAATCTGATATTTAACTCTAATTGTAGAAGTACATACTTCGATAGATTTATTGAGACTTTTACGACCAACGTTTAAAGTTTGAGCACCGGTAGCGTTATCGAGTGTTCGATCGGAATGATTGATCAACTCACGCGCAACCACTGGTGTGGTCCTTACCGTGACGCAATACTTGACAATGATGGGAATGCTGCCAGCTGATGCTGCTTCAATTCTAATGATCTGTTGCGATTTTTACGACGTAAGTAGGTTGTTAAATATTTGAATCACGATTTTGCATTATTACATTGGAGTTTGTTGTGAGGAAATAAAAATGTGATGGAAACCACGAATATTCTGAAACGGCTTTCAATACACTAAAAATATTGTAATTAACCTCAATGTACTTCCTTAGTTTTAGATTTATCAGGAATTAAGTAGAAATTACTTTCCAAAGCAAAAAATACGAATATATATTTTTTATATCTACTAGAGAGACTGGCTTGGTAATTCATATATAAATTATACCAAAACTCTTTTATCCTCCCCCTCTTCATAAAAAACTTTGTACAATAAACGCTCGATAAGTTTTATTTGTTAGTCATTTTCTCTCCAATAAAACGAGACGGCAATAGAATCACAGGGTGTTTTAGTTCAGAACGCTTGTAAGTCCTTACACAACTTAAACGACTCGTACGCACTTGACGTCATCATTTCCTTCCGTCTGCGATCGCTAAGTGTTGTTTTGTAATAGCTGTTTTATTCAATTTATGTGCTTGCCGCGTTCCCTTTATATACTTAAATGGCTGTAGTTTCAAAGAAACTATTTACATGTGAGTACGGTCAAGGGGTCCAAAGTTGCCCAACTGTTAGTTATTCTGGCCCCGAACTAACCGCAACTGTTATTAACTTCATAAGTTGAACGCTTATTTGATGTCATTATGTACGTTTACTTTTGTGAGATTGAAAAGGGGAAAGCTTTGGGTTTAATCGCTATAGGGTTTCAAGTGCGGTGGGATTGGAGAATCGATTATGATGTTAGCATTTGGCGTGTGATTTAATATTCATGATAACATGCCTTTTCGTCTATGAAATTAAATTAAATCAGCAAAATGTTACAACTGCTGAGGCGTAAGCTGAGCTTTGCATTTGTGTGAGTGCACATAGAATCGATTGCTAAAAAGCAGTATAAACCGGTTTAAACCAAGCAAAGGACGCGTCTGCATTCATTCTCACACAAATGCAAAGCTCAGTTTTGGCCTCGCGGACGGTACCTACTGTATATATATTATCTTTCTTATTTAAAAAGTCAAACCCTACTGATAAAATTGCAGATTTTTACGTAAAAAAGTAACCAAAAACAAACAATTTCGAGATCGAATCGTTCAAAAACGTGCGCCCAGCGAAATTAATAGCCAACACGATTTTTTTATAAAAAAAATCTTGTCACCGCGGATTCAATTTCCGGCGAAAAAACTGCACTACAAAATGGTTTTGTGCGAAAATTGTAAAATTCAATGTGTAACAGGAGTACAGGAGTCACGCTGATACTGACAAAAAGTGCAGTTGGAGCGAACCGTGTTGTTGCCAGATTTACTGGCTGCCAGGATTAGTTCAATGTTCGTATGTCGATGTTCGATTGAAATCGGACTGGAATTTGTGGGCATTAAATCTTTTTGAAAGGTGCAGGTCCAATCTTTTTAGATGTTGGCGTATTCGTTTTGCATTTTATCTTGCTGAAACTAAGTAATTGGCTATGTAATTTACGCTTTAGAGTTTGTATCTGGACTGCCTAAGTAAGTAGCTATAGTGGAGAGACTTACAACTTATAAAATCGAGATCGATAGATTTTATTTTGAAAAAAAATACGTATTGATAAAAATCGTTGAATAATTTGAAAAGAAAAGAATAAACGAAGGATTATTTGTTTAATGTGTTGCCATTTTAATAAAGATCAAAACAAATTGTACCCAAACACAATTACGCTTCAACATCAAAAACAAAACTTTGAAATATTCTGAAATTAATGATAAAAAGCCAAAAAGATTGTCACAGTCCATTTAATATTAAAGTTCGTTACAAAAGGCGACCTCGAGGCGATTAAATTTATTATTCCATCGTAATTTATCCAGTCTCCGTCTAGACTCGCTAATACATGTGTATTTAGGGGACAAAGAGTTTGTACCCGCGGGAAGTTAATAAAGAACCTGTACCACGTAGCGTGACCTACAGACAAAGGAAAGTTTGTTTTATATGACGTCATATATCGCTTATTGCTGCCAACATAAAAAAAATATTCGCGCTAAACAGAGCAGAAAATATCATTATGATTTTTTTGTCTATGCAATTTTGTACCGCCCAGGGAACGCAAGGACTGTCCGTTTGTAATCTTACATTCTCGTAATTTCCTTTTTTCTATTAAATTTTATTAAGCGAATCATTTTGTTGATGTGTTCATGTAATATTCAAATATTTTTTTCCTCTTCGAGAAATATTTCGGCGTTATTTTTTATTGTTGCATTATTAGACGAAACATTAAGCTTTTTTTATATTAAATGTGGGACTTTCCGTCATTCTTTCTTTTGTTCATCCCTGGTTGTTTGATTATCCTAGATTAAAAGCAACTGATCAAATCTATATTCCACACATTACTGAATTTGAATACTTATGAAATAATGTATTTAAACCCAGATTATCAGTTTAAAATTATTATCCTGATTGGTTAAGCTACCATAACATGTAGAGTGCTTAAAACATGATTTATTTATAAATCATTAAGTTACCAAGTAGTTACCAATAACTATTTGATATAAAGTGGTTATTAGCCGTCGTCAAATCACGTTATATCTCGGTGTTGTCATTATATCCCACACTCGAGTTACTTCAAGTGTGGTCTGAGGTTTACACCGATATTTATTTTTGATTACGTATTTATAATGTATATCTTTGTAATCGATACTTTTGTGTGTTTAGCTTTTTAATGGGATGGGGTTACACGGTGTATAATTTAGGGATCCTTAAAGCGGGTAGTGGATATTGAAACACCGTGGGCCCGAGGTAACTGTAAGATTAACAACGCCTTTCTGATGGTATTACGAATCAATAATGTTATGTCAACACAAGTCCAATTCAGTCTGTTTAACTATTTTGTTTTTCCTAGTTCCTAGTTCCTACTTCCTTGTAAACAATACCTTAAGCTACAATTCCGTGCATTGCGGCCGATCGAAGCCGCGCGCGATCTATCGCATACGACAGACGCGCGCGGCTGATGCGTCAATAGTCAGTATATGAAAATGTATGACACCGCTTCCGAAGTCTACGACAGACGCGTGCGGATAACGACAGATTAGTCAGTATATTATAGACACGACTATTGACGCATTAGACGCGCGCGTCAGCCACACGCGATAGATCGCACGCGGCTGCGATCGGCCGCGATGCACGGAATTGCACCTTTAGCACTTTAGGTCGAGCTGGCCACGTTAAAATGTATCGTGTGAGTGGATAAGAAAACTCACTTCACGAAACTCCCCGACAAAACACGACATACGGCGAGTGGGGTTTGGTATGACCATGGTATGACAAAAGTTGCAACGCCGCGTTCATAAGGCTTGTTACCCTACAGATTTTTCGACTTTTGAATTTCCACATATGTAAAATGAATCTCTCGATAAGTAAGCTTTATTAGACAAACTGTATCGTAGCTTTTCTTCTCCAATGAGGCATCGGAATTGATGGTTAAAATTTGTCGGGTACCTCAGACCCACGGTGTATAAATCGGTACCGCATTCGTTTTTAACGAATTGAAAACCGAGCTAGTACTTCGGTTCACCGCTATTTTTGTTTCCACCACATTCGTAGCGCTTTTCATGTGAGCTCGGTCTAATAAATAGTCCATTTAGAGTATTTGTTGCACTGTGATGTGCGTTTGTTTATTTGGAAGCGTAGTTTAGTTTTGTTTTCATCTAGTTTCAATGATAGAACAGCCTGATCACAGCTTTTGGACTTTCAGTAATCCACGGTGACATTAAGATAAAGAATTGGTATTTTTAACGCTTTGTTTTAGTATTTTCATGATCATCATCATACAGCCTAGAGACGTCCACTGCTGGACATAGGCCTCCCCCAAAAGGGGGGGGGGGGGGAGTTTGCCGTAGTTAGGGTTACCTTTTAGAAATTTGAAAACTCCTGACAAAAAGCCTGACATTTCAATAAAAGTCCGGACATTTTAGTCACAAAATGCAAACATACGAAGATTTATTGTTTGATCTCGATAAGATGATTGTTAAATAAGATTTATATTTTGTTTAGAGATGATTGAGAAGTTAATTAAGATTAAAGACTTATTTGATATTACTTATGTAGGTTTTATTACTTGTATTCCATCTAAACCAAAAAATCCGGACAAATTAAAGAGTCGGACAAAGTCCGGACAAATGTCTAGAAGTCCGGACATGTCCGGACAAATCCAGACGGATGGTAAAACTAGCCGAAGTGCTATTCTTTAATTCCGGCACTACACGAGACTTTTTTGGTCAACCCTAAAGGCAATAAATCAGATTTTTTACACAGCCAAAAAGGTTTGCAATCATGAAGTTATCGGCATCTCTCTCAAGTTTATTTTTTAATGTAATACTGGCTAACACCGCATTCAAATTTCGAACATTACGGCGTGTCAGCGGTCAATTACCACCTTAATACCGATATTTTGTTACGTTATAAATATTTTAACATAACATTAAAGTCCAATTTGTCATCTATACCGCATATAAAAAGGTTCTTAATGCCTTAGTAGGTTGTTAATCTAAAATTATGTTGACATACAAATGGGTTGTAATGTCGTCTCATTTTCAATGTTTGATATCAATTGGGATCAATGACATTCGAATTAAAATAGCCATTTATTTCGCTTACTGTAATGCGGGTTTTGAAATGATAACGAGAGCGTTTTCTATTTTCTACTGTGCGATAATAGGCATAGAGATCCAATAATCATAAAGTTAATAGGAGAAAAGTATAAATTGAGTATAGTTACAACGCAGAATGACTTTTCAGACAGCTTCTGACTCGGCACTAGAGTACATTGATTTGATATATTAACAACATGTGAATGCAGTATTGTCTTGTCTAGAAAATAATGAAAGTTTCAACTTTCAATCTGAAGTAGCAGATTACGAGTGCGTGTTTGAAAAAGTCTGGTCAAGTGCATGGTCGCCAAGTATAGCAATAGCACAGTCTACCTATATCTTACTCCTTACAGTCGGTCAACGTAGAACATTGTTGCAGAGCAATCGTGCGGGGGGTTGCGGGGTGAAGGAGCGGAGGTTATGTCCCGAGTAGCCATACTGCATACTTGGGACATAACCTCCGCCCCAACATAATTTAGACATTTCATAGGACCTGTCAAATGTATGGGCGTTGACCCACTGTATGTAGTAAGTAGGTACACTGTGGCAATAGTATAGCTCTACCCACGATAGCCCAAGATTCCGTCACGAATGTCATGATCAGTGTTGCCATTGATAACATCTTCAATACAATTTAGGAGATTTTTAATTCATAATGAATATATTCGATTGCCTAACTATTTGCTGTCCCGTGGTATTTATCAATTTAGTTAAAAAAGTAAACTGTATAAATGATTACTTCAAAATTGCTTCTTTATAAAAGCAAATACCTATGTGATGCATGACCTAGGTGATGAAAAAATGCATTTTGATCGGGTAATTTATTTACACATAGTGGTAGCAACCAAAGTCGTGACGTAGGTAGTCTTGAACCAATCATGTGATCTAGCTGTTATGAAAAGAGCATACCAGGTATAGCATATTATACAAGGTGTAACATAAATAAGTGTACAACCTCTTAAGGGGTCACTGTACTCATCATTATGAACAACTTTTACGATGGGACCAAAACGGAAATCGCGAGAAAAAAAACAGCTGTTCCCTTCATTAATGTTCGCATAACTCGTCAAAATGTAGGGAACATCTGTTTTTTTTTTTCGCGATTTCATGTTTGGTCCCATAGTAAAAGTTGTTCATAATGATGAGTACAGTGACCCCTTAAGAGGTTGTACACTTATTTATGTTACACCTTGTATAAGGGTCAAGAAAAGCTACACAAAAAAAAAAGTTTGTCCCTCGTAGACTCTAAACTTAGCTCAAAGTTGATCACAACCAGACAAATAAATTACACAAAAACCTTCCCTTCTCTGTTAAACAAAACTGCAGAACAGTTTTGATTTCTCTGGGGTCCTGAATGTAAACAGGTCCACATCATTTATAATTCAAGCGTGGTGACATGCTGAGTAATAACCGAGATAGCAAGGCCATAAAGCGAAATTGCTCTGATGAAGACAGGCCTGCAGCAAACTAGATATTATAATAGAAACAGCTGGAGTTGTACTTGATATACGTCCGTATCAAATTCCACAAGTTTCCATCTCTATCTAGGACAGGGTTACCATATATAAATAGAGAGATGCCTGTCTATGGTACCTAAAATGCCTGAATTTTCAGAAAAATGCCTGTCTAAAGCAAAACGCTGTAGGTAATAAGTAAAAGCCAACAGATAATAATGAAGAAGGATATGTATTACTGATATTTGTCAGAGGACATAATTTTTTTTAATAGTTCTTTCTTTTCTAATATATTATAAACGTAAAAATCTCCACAAGATACAGTTTTGTAATTTGCCTGGGTAATTAATATTGCTTTTACTGATTCAATTGTCGGCCGCCCGCCGGTGTCATTTAAATTTCGCGCCCGCTTGCATTTATGTAAGCGCAGTGCGCGCGAGGCCCACGGGCGCGAAATTTAAAAATGCCTGTCTCAGATCAATGCCGGCCGCAAGCCTGTCTAAACCTTAAAATGCCTGTCAAATGCGGCAAACGCCTGTCATATGGTAACCCTAATCTAGGACGTAGTCTGCAATAAAACATAGTCTATTTTCCTCAGCTACATTAGAATATTATTTACAACAGTAGCACAGGGAAAACAGTGAATAATTTTCTAATCTGTGTAAATCTAGAGTCGATCTATACTGTAAGACTGGTGGTACTGGTAATGCTGCCTTCCTAACCTATATAGTGTTAATTGTGAATTTATTTGCATCTTTTATACATCTTTGTAAGTTCCGTTTCAATTAATTTGTTCAGTGAGAAGTGATAATGGATTTTCTCCCGGAGTTTGTGCGATCGACGCGTTATCTAAGTTGGTTGAGAGCTATCGTTCGACGATGATTGATACTTTCAAGATTAGTTAAATCGCTTTTAAGGATTGAACGGAGTTGTATTAAGTTTATAGCAAATAGCAACCTATTATAGACATTAATTTACGTAGATAATCTTATGTTTTCACTTGTGTATAGGATATATAGATATCATTTGTAAACTATAGTAACTACACGAGTAGTAGGAGAGTATATTAAAGTAGTTGTATAGTAGGACTGTCTCGTTGGTCTAGTGGTCGCAAGTGCGAGTGTTGAGTGTGAGGTCCTGGGTTCGATCCCCAGGTCGGACAAAATGTAACTGGGTTTTTCCACGTGGAATTCCTCAGTAGCAGCCCGGAGTCTGTACCTATCTGTGTCCGGTTGATGGTAATAGGCTCGTCCCCTATTACCTATTATTTAACATAGCAGTGAAATGAGGAGTGTACTATACACATCTACTCAACACTTCGGGAAATATAAGCGTGATATTAAGAGCTTTCGAGAATATTTTCAGGTCGTTAACTATATTTATTTATAAGATTTTTTGCAATAGCAGAACCGTTATTAATTTATCTAGTCTTAAAAACAGACAATCATCTTGTCAACACAATGTTACCAAACAAGTTTCTAATTTTTTCCAATTTTGTTTCAGGTCAGTATATTGCGAAAAAGTAACAAGAATGGTAACGTATAAACGGAAGAAGAAATTTTACTTCATCGATAAGTATTTTTTTACTATAATTACCTTAATATTTACTGGAGCGTATCGTTGGACAGCAGTAGACACTTTTTGCGTAGTCTCAGATCTATTGAAATTCAAAGAAATGATCGAACCATTCCGACCGATTAACAAAAACTTATGTCATTGTACTTCAAAGCGTTGCCAATCTTTTTTGTGGCTATCTTTTGTCCGGTGTTAGGAACACCGGACAAAGCTAGACTTGACCTAAGTCTAAATTTGTTTCGGTTTCTATAAAGATTTTTTATAGGTATTTCAAGTATTCTTTTATTTGATCAAATAGCTTCCTTTAGCCTATTATTCCTTTGCATTAGGATGTTTTATTTAAAGTTGTTATGTAACAAAGACTTCATTTCCTTGCGTTTTCCGCTGTTTGAACAACATCACTTTAAGGAAAAAATACAGTGAATGTAGACTGAACTGTATTGAAAATAACGCAACCTTCACAATAGTCATTTTTGTCCGCAAAATTACAGTACGCGTAAAATAACTTTGCCTCTCTGAAGTGAAGAACAGAATGCTGAATTCCTGTTTCAGAGCGGTAAATTTATTTTACGCGTACCAAATAAGTTTGCCGCTCTGAAGTGAGGAACAGAACCAAACTTATTTTACGCGTTCTGTACTTCTTTCTTTAACAATGTTACCTACGCGCGCGCTTGATTGAAACTCATAAATTAGCTATAGATCAAATTATTGGGTAATACCTACGACAAAATCGATCGTCAGACTGGCTCTTTTAATTATTATTAATGTCATGTTTCTCCAAAGCTGTCATTTAGTGACAAACCTGCATTCTAATTACGCAACACGCTCTCAATCGCCTATGGCTTTGAATTTGTCAGGTCAACAATTTCCATAGCAACGTATGTATTAACAGTCCGACTTTTCCACAATTAAGTACCACGCAATGAATATTGTTGTATTGACATTAAGAAAGCTATTGAAATTACGAATGTGATACCTACGCAATTCGGTTGCTGAATCAATTTTAAGTGTTGGATGTGGAGAAGTACTTTGACGTCGAAGTACACTTTTTGTATAGTTTATTTATGTACTTTATTTTTTTTATTTATATTTTAATGTGTTTTTTTTATATGGAAGGAAATAAATAACTTTATTTTAAATAAATGAGTCAAATTAAACACACAATAATTCACCGCTGACCCGGTCAACCTCATCAGAGGCATTTAATTTACATAAAATCAACATGATTAGCTATAATCAATCGTGAGTTATAAATCGATATTTTCGGCACGGAAGGTAATCTATCGTTCGTCGTGGTGGCCCGGAGGTTTATAGACCCGTTTCTTAAGCACGAGGTAGTGGGTTCAAAACCAGGCAAGTACTAATGAGACTTTTTAGTTGTCATATTATACTTTCTACGTCATTTTAAGTCCCCACTGAATTACGGTAAAACTGTTGATGAAACCAGGTGGACATAAAACACCGCGCACGAGACGGCAGCCCACGTGCTACTAAACTGGAGGCCTACTCCCTAAGTCCGTCAACGAAGTTAGTCGCCCGTCTGAAAGTAGCCCGAAACGTAGAAGTGGACAAAAAACAAGTGTCAAGTTCAACTTTTCAGATGGGCAAAAACACATCGGTAGTGAGACAATTGTCAAATCGTGTTGTCATTCATCCTTAGTTCGGGCCCCGAAATAATCGTATGTCCGTAGGTGATAGGGAGTAGGAAACACTCGTAACTAAGGCCGAAACCACGGACTTCGTGCTTAGGGAGGTCCCTGAGGTCGCTACATACAGGGCCAAGTACTTCGGTAACCCAGGTACTCTCCGAGAGATCATCAGCAACATGGTGTACTGGCCGTTTTCGAGGAGTTAGGGTGGATCGAGTAACTACACTTACCACCCATCACGCAAAATACGCGCTTAGACGTGGAGTTGCGGACACCAGCCCGTTGTATATTATACCTATTAACACAGCGTTCAAAATCAAAATTTCATAGGTATTCGCAGTCACAGCTCGTGGCTAATTAACGTAGCTTGGAGGGGCTCGTTAATAGTTATCAACCGCGTGAATCATATGATTTGCAAGGTTAAGCTGCTCTTGCCGCAGTCAATCCGTGGATGGGTGACCATTCGTTACACATCGAGACCCCTCCGTGTTTCGGAGAGCATATTAAACCGTCGGTCCCGTGTGTCATACGAATACCTATGACAGTCGTTACGGGTAGTCAGAAGCCCGAAAGTCTGACAACCGGTCTTAACTTTGGATATAGGCATTGCACAGTAACTGGGTTGCGCAGGTCTGATGACAGTCGCTCCGTGTAAAATACTGGTATGCAGCCGCATATTCCATAACGTAACCAACATCAATCATGACAGTTGATGTGTCAAAAACAATATTCATTGCGTGGTACATAGTCGTGGAGAAGTCGGATTGTTAATTGAATACATACGTTGCTATGGAAATTATTGACCTGTCAAAATCAAAGCCATAGCGATTGCGAGTGAGCAGTACGTGCAGTGATCAAGCGTGGTGATCAATGCTTGTTCTCTGCATAAGAAGATGCCTCAGTGTGACAATACGCTGGTATGATTATAATCTATCGATAGTGCTGCCTCTAGTGAACAAGAAGCGTAACTTGGATCGTCTCGAGACAGTCGTCAGTTTGACAAATGTGTCAATTGCTGGCACCGGATGTTGGGTCAAGCACTGTCGGACAAATCGCGTGTGTCAGCCCTGACGGCCGCTCGTTTGTGACCGTGAAGGGATATCGTTTGTATTAGAATTTGTAGAAGGGTTGGCAGTTTCAAAAGACTCTAAAGTTCTGTTTTTTCAGCAGAAATTCTGTAAGGTGTTTTAGTTACCCCAATTTTTTTTCATCATCTTTTTAATTTGTTTCAAAATATATTTCAAAATATATGTGAATTAAATAAATATACCAGTTCCTTTTGCAGAACTCACGATGAAACTCGAGTGATCGAATCAAACTGTATGCTGTCATTTAGTTGTACCGTCATGCATAAAGTATTTGGGACATACTCGTTCATTGGACAATGGCATTCTTAATGACTAAGTGTTCTTATGACAAAGAACCCATTTTATACATGATATTTTTTTGATATCATGCCTTTTCCACATATGAGATAGACAGGGTTGCACACCATTAATTCGTTAATGAAGGTATAGATCTGCTATAACTAAAAAAACATCTTGGAATTTAGTGCAGACTTCTCACTTAATTCATGTTTTAAATATTTTTCGAAAATTTTATTACTTCTCGGCAACCCTATAGATTCCATCATCAGGGCTGTCAGGGTGTATACGGCCGGTTTATTATGAGACGGATGTGTCAAATGGAGGGCGCTCAGTTCACACGATTATGAAGACCCTGCCGATGGCGTTCGATATATAAACGATTTTCATGTAACTCTCGAATTTGTCACCCCTACGGAATGAATTGATATTAATTTTGTCTCGTTAGTGATTTGTAGAATAAGGATGCTATTGCTGTTGTAGACGATGAGATCGTCTGTGTTTTGTTTTTATTAAATGCGTTTAATATCCACTGTACCTGTCTATGCAGTCTTTACAAAAGTTGGCTATATTTTCATAATAAAAGACTGTTCACTGTGTGTTGTTAATAGCGTCCGTGAGGATGAGGCTGTCTTACATAATCGCTTAGTCCTCTTTTCGTCATCTACAAAAAGGAGATGGCCGATTCTAGGCCAATGCCTTCGCTATACTCTGTTCAACGAAAGATGAGTCATGACTAGGGATCAGATATTCGGATGCATATTTACCTAAAGTTAATTTTTAGCTACCAAAGTATGGAAGCGACATCTTAAAATGATTTATTAAAAAAAACTCCGGGATTCTTGGATTGCATAATTATTTAAAATTAATGTTTAACCCCCGATGCAAATAATTATGTCATGTGTGTATGTAGAGTGTAAGAAGAAGAATGGTGTGTGTTAGATAAACCAAAAAAAAACCTAAACTAAAATAATTGTCCCAGAACCGCGGGATTTTTCGATACAAAAGCGCGTTCCATATTACCCAATATCTCAAGTTTAGGTGAATATGCATCCGAATATCCGATCTCTAGTCATGACATAGCGGTCATTTCGTAAATTGGAGCCGTAAGGAGACTGCTATCGAAAAAACGTAAATGGGATCATCAAAAACCGTAAAATAGCTATATTATTATGATTTGTTTTTTTAGTTTACAAATATTTGATATTCTTTGTACGGTAACGTTTTGTATACAAACGTCTGGATGCACTTTACGTTGAAAAGGGTATAGGCACAGTAGATTATATAAGCTAAAGCAGCAGGTACTTCAACTTACTATAATCGCCTGAATTCAAACACTCACACAGACACGCACTGTATACTGAGTAGGTAGTTGTTTTTAGGGTTCCGTACCCAAAGGGTAAAACGGGACCCTATTACTAAGACTCCGCTGTCCGTCCGTCTGTCCGTCTATCACCAGGCTTTATCTCATGAACCGTGATAGTAAGACAGTTGAAATTTTCACAGATGATGTATTTCTGTTGCCGCTATAACAACAAATACTAAAAAACAGAATAAAATAAATATTTAAGGGGGCTCCTATACAACAAACGTGTTTTTTTTGCTGTTTTTATAGATAATCTTACGGAACCCTTCGTGCGCGAGTCCGACTCGCACTTGGGCGGTTTTTTTTGTATGTGACTATTCTGAACTTACCTTAGAAGTCTTGTTGCAGTGCGTGTCTGTGTGAGTGTGTCAATTCGGACGATTGTAGGTAGTTGAAGTACTGCTTTAGCTTTTATATATTCTGTGATACAGGCATCTAATCTTCTTACCTATATATAAAGAGACTGGTACTGACTGACATTTGATTCATCAACGCAGAGCCTAAACCACTAAAGCTGGAAATATGACATTTGGACAGTAGGTTCCTTACGTGACGAAAACATCCACTAAGAAGGGATTTCTCGAAATACAACCCCTAAGGGGGTGAAAAGGGTGATTAACGTTTGTATGCAAGTCCGTCATTTTTGAAGTAAGAACCATGAAATTAAGTATTAAGGTTTCTGGTTAGGAGTAAATGTACACGTATTTGAGCGTTTTTGGAAATTCAACCCCTAAGGGGGTGAAATAAGTGTTGTAAGTTTGTATGAGAAATCTGGTACTTTGAAGTAAGAAGCATGAAATTCAATATTTAGGTTACTGGTCAGAAATAAACGTACATGTGTTTCAGGGTTTTTTGGAAATTCAACCCCTAAGGGGGTGAAATAAGTTTTGTAAGTTTGTATGATAAATCTGGTACTTTTGAAGTACGAAGCATGAAATTTCACGCAAGCGAAGCTGCGGGCAACAGCTAGTATTTTTATAAATTCAGGATATATATTTAAGTTCAATCAGCTTAATTTTTCACTTTGTATTGCGATTAACTCCCATATACATGCTAAATGAGTGTGAGGCCTCCATTAAACATTACTGCAGGCTATAACAGCTTCTTAATGATGATTCTACCACATCACCTTAGAACTAATGTTTATACTATAATGAAAACTGTATCGAATCAAGCTTGCTTATCTGCTTTGTACCATAACGCATTCCTGTTTAGTTTACATGCTGAGCGCCCAGGATATCTTGGTACCTCAGCGCAGCGCTGCTTGCTACTGCAATAAGCAACGATATTCTAAATTCAGTGTTACGAATCAGCTGAAGACGGCGATCGGTAATAATCCAACATTATCAGATCGAACCCTGTGTTACGGACAATTCAATATTTCAAACGGATTCATAACACATTTTTGGAATTCCCTGCGAGGTACATTATTCGTATTTTGTCATAAATAAAGACTTGTACTCGTTATGTTTGAAGTGTTCTATTCTTCTCTTTTTTTTTTTTTTTTTTGTTAGCCTATACTGTCCCACTGCTGGGCAAAGGCCTCCCCCAAGTCCTTCCATGTACTCTTTTCCTGCGCTACCTCAAACCAGCCCTCGCGATACGCGTCTAGGTCATCTCGCCACCTCTTTCTGGGCCGACCGCGGCGGCGTCGTCCCCCTTCAGGTACCCATTGTGTGGAGACTTTTGCCCAGCGGTCATTTTGCATGCGGCTGACGTGACCTGCCCAATCCCATTTGAGCCTGGCAGCCTTTTTTCCTACGTCTAATATCCCCGTTTTGGAGCGCAGTGTGCTGTTCCGTATTCTGTCTGTTCTTTTGACGCATAGAATACTGCGCTCCATTGCTCTTTGGCAAACCCCAAGGCGGAACTTTTGCAACTCGGTGAGCGACCAGGTCTGAGCACCGTAGGTTAGGATGGGCAGGATACACATGTCGACGAGTTTGCGTTTGAGGGAGATCGGCAGATCTCCCTTCATTAGCATCTTCATGGACCAGTAGCTTTTCCAAGCGTTTTCGATTCGGCGATCGAGTTCTCTTTCCTGCCTGTTTTCGAAAGAAACTAACTGGCCCAAGTAGATGTACTCATCGACATAATGTATTTCCTGCCCATCTACCTCGACCCTACGTTTAGTGCTGTTGGTCATCATTTTCGTTTTAGACCGATTCATCGCGAGCCCCACCCTGAGGCTAGCCGTGCTTAGTTCTTGAAGCATGGTCTGTAATTCTAGAGCTGTCGGGGCAAAAAGGACTATATCGTCAGCAAACCGGAGGTTTGTCAGCCTCTTATTGCCGACTTCGATGCCCTTGGTCTTCCACGAGGCTGCAAATGTCTTAAATATCTCCTCGAGTGTACATGTAAATAATTTGGGAGAAAGCGGGTCACCCTGCTTAACACCCTTTTCTATTTTGAAAGAAGATCCTGTAGTGCTAAGTTTGATGTTTGCGGAGCTGTTGTGGTAGATGTTTCTTAAGAGGTCGATGTATGGTTTTTCAAGTTGCTGGCTCTCTAGAGATCTGAATATTTCGGAGTGTTTGATACTATCAAAGGCCTTCGTATAATCTACGAAGGCCAGATACAGTGGTTTATTAAATTCAGCAAATTTTTCTAAGATCTGATTTAGTGTCTGAAGGTGATCAGTTGTTGAGAAACTAGGGCGAAATCCGGCTTGCTCTGGTGGCTGATGTTTATCCAGTTTCCCGTCTATGCGATTATGTATGACTTTAATAAAGGTCTTGTATATGTGGGATGTTAGACTTATTGGACGGTAATTTTCGATATCGCTTTTATCACCCTTCTTGTGCAGAAGCACTATATTCGAGTGGCACATTGTGTTTGGTACTTTTCCTGATTGTAGAATGGTGTTAAACAGGTTAGCGAGGTGGGGCAACAATTTGACAGATCCGATTTTAAGTGCTTCAGTAGAGATTCCATCCTCCCCAGGACTTCTGTCATAGCGCATAGTTGTAAGTGCTCTGTGCACTTCAAAACCGCTTATTGGAGGAATGGAATCTGATAAACTGTATTCTGTGTCGATAGTGGGTGGTGAATGATCGGAATATAATGACTTATAGAATTTAGTTGCTAGTTCTATAGTTGCTAGTTCTATTCTTCTCTAAAAAATCTAAATTATACCGATGTCTAACATCCGATAAGAGATAACCGCTAATTTATAAACTTTACAGGAGATTGGTTTAAGGTTCGTTTACGACGAAGAAATTAAAGGACCTGAATTTACATACCGCCTAAAGCCTCATTTACACGGAGATAGTTTCTCGAAGCGAGACTCGTTCTGTGTTTGTTTTCTTTACGACGAAAACAGAGATAGCATGAGACTCGCTTCGAGAAACTATCTCCGTGTAAATGAGCCTTAAGTGACAAAAAATATGTCGTGTCGTAGAGTCATGAGACTTAGACCAATCGACGCAGAAAAAAAGACGATTCCAACGATATAAATAAGATCATTTCACAAAAAATGGCGCTTATCCCTTTTTGGCTGTTAGGCATCGATGTGGTCTAGAGCAGTGATCATAAACTTTCTCGGCGGCTCCCAGCAGAAGGAACGAAGTAAGTGAGGGCAGCTTTGTATTCTGGTTAGGTCTACTTTACGTGTTCTTGCATCGGCCAGCTGAAGACGGCGATCAGCAATGATCCAACACTATCGGATTGAACCCTATGTTACGGACGATTCAATATGTAAAACGGGTTTGTAACACAGCACATTTAATTTTAGTTCCAAGTTTTGCCGCATGCCAAGATATGTTGGGTATGCTGTAAATAGTCCCGTATCACTCAGCAACCGTGTTGTTCGTAATTGATACCTTTACACTCCATTTCGCTTCCTCACTAACACTTCAAAGACTACAATCAAACTTCAGCTTTATTCTCTAGAGAATAAAGTTAAGATTAGATATGGTTCTGAGAATTTTTGAGAACTTTTGTTATTGAATTTCTATGGGATCCTAGTACCCCATAGTTGAATGTTCTAGTAAGTTAAGAGCGTTATAAACTTTGCTAGTCGGGAATGGATATGGGAATACTTAGAAATGGAAACTTTCGTAAAAAGGCTGTTTAAGTTGGACACGCAACTTGAACATAAACGTTATGGAAGCTAAAACACTTTTTCTACGCTTTACTTAAAAGTATTTCATGGTTATTATTATATTACAGTAAGAGGTCCGAAGTAACAAGGAATTCAATTGATCGTTCTAATAAATTGTCGTATAATGGCCGGTATTATGAAGGGATTTGCCTTTGCTTATCTCAGAATAGATTAAACTTCTTTATCCTATCCAAGAAATAATAGAACAGGTTATTAAATACAGCTATGCAAAAAAGAATACGAACAATCGTCACTAATCTCATTACATAGTATAAAACAAAGTCGCTTCCCGCTGTCTGTCCCTATGTATGCTTAGATCTTTAAAACTACGCAACGGATTTCGATGCGGTTTTTTTAATAGATAGAATGATTCAAGAGGAAGGTTTTAAGCTATAAAACGTACACATCGCAACGTCGCTAGTCTAGTCATATTATTAAATTAAAGCTTTAAAAATAACTTTTCTGGTAAATGTATGGATACCTAACCTTATTCATTTTAAAACATTTTGTTCATCTTAATCATTGACGTAAAAACACATAGACCAGAGGTCAGCGCAACAACGCGAAAATGAAGACTAATTTACACAATGGGTGCAGTCGAATCTTCGTATGGTGAAAACCTAAATTAGGCATTGTGGTGTCGACTTATGATTTTGATTAGTTTGTTGGTATTTCTATGTTTATAAAATACTAGCTATAGGTACCGTGTATGCGTTGCAATACACTTTTTCCTACTTACTACTACTTACCTACCTTCAGAAACAAAATCAAAATAGTAGCAAAAATGTAAAACCATTTTTATGCATGCGGTAAACAAATGAAGACTATGACGTACCTATTGAGATAATTTCGTTTTTTTAAATATAATTTATTTTTTCATAATCACTTTCTCATGACAAGCAAGAACACAACAAAAAAAAAATAGCAAAATCGGTCCAGCCGCTCACGCGTGATGCCGTGACCAAGTGACCAAGGGAAATAGGGATTCATGTTTATATAGATGATGGTGTGCCTTGCATGGCGCGCGCTCTGGTAAACTTAGGGCACTTTTTTTCATGAATTTTGTACAAGACCCTTCGTTCATGTGTTTCTACGGAAATCCTCTTAATACACATTTATCGCCTAATAAAACACTAACAGATGCAGCATTGACAAAGATTACAAATTAGTTCCGTTTATAGACTTACTAGCTTAAGCCCGCGGCTTCGCTCGCGTTAAATAAACTCTTAACACACTACTAAAGTTTCTATGATAACATAATTCAATCATGATTCGAAAGACACGTGGCGCTATCTATTATTGTTATTGTTGTTTTCCTCGGGAACAGTACTTCTTTTATGGATGAAAGGTACCCTATGTCTGTTTCTGTACACCTGACAACGTACATGCAAAATTTTAGCATGATCGGCTCAGTGGTTTAGGCGTGAAAAGGTAACGAACAAACTTACTTTCGCATTTATAATATTAAAGTCAGGATAGGATTTGCCAAGCTGTACTATCAATTTCACATAAGAGTCCGTTCATACCTTAAACAATTATTATTCATCTGAGGTACAGACTACAGACAATCCATTCAACAGATGATGTAGTTATTTATGTTCATAGAAATGCTGTAGATGAATTTTATTGATCATGTGCGCAGATCATAAAATCCATGAGCATATACATAACATGATCAAGTCATCATAGTCTGTTAATATTTGATAAACTCACGTTGTGTAAGATGGCGGCTAAATTGACAGGAGCAGCCATCTTGCAGATTCAATAAACTCCCATAATGTGACAGTAACTTATCCTGCCATCGATATTCTTGTGTTTTGGTATATTCGTTGTACTCCTTTACGTGGTACTTTACTTTTCTTGTATTAAATAACGCTAGTGTAGAAAATTTTAATTCGGTAGTTAAAGTAGACTAGTTAGTTAGTGATTAACTAATATTCAACGAATGACTTCGGCAAATGCAGCTCGTCCTCACAGATCGAATGAGCCACGCTTTTGCCATTTGGCTGTCTGTCACTTCAAAGGCAATATTCAATACTCAATACTTTATTGCATACCATTGTGTAATTTTAATAGGTAGTAGGCAGTAGGCACAGCAATCTTCTATAGATATAAAAGGAGAAGCTGACTGACTGACTGATCTATCAACGCACAGCCTAAACCTCTGGGGTTAGAAACTTGAAATTTTGACAGTAGGTTCCTTTTGTAACGTAGGCATCCACTAAGAAGGGATTTTTCGAAATTCAACCCCTAAGGGGGTGAAATAGGGGATTTAAGTTTGTATGTAAGTTCGTCATGTTTGAAGTAAGAAGCATGAAATTAAATAATAAGGTTTCTGGTTAGAAATAAAGCTACACATGTATGAGCGTTTTCGAAAATTCAACCCCTAAGGAGGTGAAATAAATGTTGAAAGTTTGTATGAGAAATCTGTTACTTTTGAAGTAAGAAGCACGGAATTAAAAATGTAGGCTCTTGGTGAGAAATAACAATACACGTGTTTGAGGGTTTTTGGAAATTCTACCCGTAAATGGTGAAATAGAGGATGAAAGGTTTTTTTGATTTTATATCTATACCTAACAAGGGGCTTAAGGAGCTAAAATAAGGGCTTCAAATTTCACGCAAGCGGAGCTGCGGGCAAAAGCTAGTTTTTTAATAGGAGAGAGTAAGAGCACTTACATTTTTGCTTGAATTCAATTCATTTTTTTGAAGTATTCTTGTTATTAGTAATTGTAATTTTAATATAACAAATTGTCTTCATAGTATTTATAATTTATCAATAAAGTATTAATTTATGCTATAATAGCTTCATCGCATCATTCATCGCACAAGTTCGCAACATCAATTGAATTTTAGTGTATAGTGGTACACGTGATACAATGATTCAATTGCTTGTCTCACAGTTCAGTGTAGTCTCAGAGAGCTGAAAGTTGTATAATAAAGTCTCTTTGTCGTTTAGGCTATAAATTTGTCAACATTATCGTATATCTTATTCATTATTGAAGCGTTAAGTGGACAAAGGTGTTACCTGACAAGTGACAACATTGTAAAATATGACATATTTACATTAACAAAGGTTCTACCTTCTAACTGATGATAAATCGTCACCTCGAAACACGGATATTTTCATAATTTATGGAGTTACAAAGTATAGCAGAGGTGTTCAATGTGTCAATCTGCTATTGAAATTGAAATTTACTATTTCAAAATGCCCATTACTGCATTTGAACTATTTGTTTAGTTATTACCTTTGTCCACTTAAAGCTTCAATAGGGTATTTGACTGAAAAAATCTAATTAGTCCGTCAGTTAGATTATCAAAAAATATTTGACCCGTATTTTGTCTTTTGTTACGTAAACCAAAATTGACGAAGATACGACACTTTTAAAATTGGCAAAACGTCACCAGCAAGTACAATTTTTACTTGCTTCTGACGTCACAAGCCCGGGACTCTCTCTTTATCTTTCCAAATATTCATATATAACATAAGAAAAAATACGTGTCCATTATTTTTCAAAACTCTAACTGGCAGACATATTTGATTTGCAATTTATTGATGCTGTCAACATGCCTATTATGTGTTAATATCGTCTTATATTCCGATTCTGAATCCAAATATTGTGTGGTCCACAAATCATAAGTTTCAATAATAAGTAAGCATTTCCTATAAACAATGCACAGAAGGACATGACTGCCCATCTGCTAACTTGCCCTTTTAGCTTAGGAAATGGAAAACTGTTGAGTAGAAAACAAAAACTTAGAATTCTTTCTATCCCTAAATAAGTTAGCTAATTGAACATTTTGTTCTTGAGTAAATAAACTAAAACTATCCTTAAAATTAAGTGTTATTGGTTATACTTACTTATATCAAACTTGCTGACGCCCTCGGCTTCGTACGCTCAGTATGTCGATAAAAAGTGTCCTAAGACATTGTTTTCGTCGGGGTTTTATTTAGTCTATATCTGTGCCAAATTTCATCAAAATTAGTTCCGTAGTTATTCGCGAATAAGGGCATACAGACAAGTAAACAGACACACTTACACCTTTATCCATATACGATGGTTAAAGGTTGTTAAAAATGGCTCTTAAGTCTTTTGCCATCTCTATTCATTGGCATACAAATGACAAGGACTGGTATAATTTAAGTAGTGTTTAAAAATGACAATATTTTATGAATAAGGTGGTTAGTGCGTAGAAGAATATGTATTTGTGTAGAAAGAAAAAAATACATTGGTGATAAAATATTTAAAAGCTCCCTTATTATCATCAACAAGCTCATAAAGAAAAGACTTAAATTATCCTCATTAAGTTAAATACTCACGTAAATTAATTTAGTATGCAAATTCTACTCCATTCCATCATTCTTCTAGCATTACGCGTATCATAGTAAATGTGAGGTAGTTATCATACATTTATGTTGTTTATTATCATTGTATTAAGACAATGTATCTTGTTTATACTGCAGATAATAGGGATTTGCATATTACATTAAAACTGTAACAAGATTTCGCTGGGAATATCTAGATTATAATAAGAAAGCGGTTTAGTCAGCCGTCTAATACGGTTTGTGATGTGTATTAGAACAATTTGTAAATTTTCATGTTTTAAAATATCTACGTTTTTTTTTGTATTTCATTTTATAAAAAAAACCGGCCAAGTGCGAGTCGGACTCGCGCACGAAAGGTTCCGTACCACTATCTATCGGCAAAAAAATCACGTTTCTTGTTGGGAGCCCCCTTAAATATTTATTTTATTCTGTTTTTTAGTTTTTGCTGTTATGCGGCAAACGAAATACATCATCTGTGAAAATTTCAACTGTCTAACTATCACGGTTCATGAGATACAGCCTGGTGATAGACGGACGGATGGACGGACGGACAGCGGAGTCTTAGTAATAGGGTCCCGTTTTACCCTTTGGGTACGGAACCCTAAAAATGTTTTTTTTTAAATTTGATTTTGTGGAAAGTTATAGTTGCGTCTTCCGGGGAATCATCGCGACCTTTTTTGGCTCTTATTTAGTTTGTACTTTATACAATTGACATAACGTTCATTATGCTATGTACAATTTCGTCGCTTCCATTCCATTCCGTGGCGGTGTAAATTGAGCCTTACAGTTATAATTACGATACCTAAATACATTTATTTATTTATTTATTTATTTATTATAAAGAAAGTTTTATATACAAGCTTCCTTATACTAAGCCCCACAAAACCGTTTGCACGGTTTGTCTGCGGGAACTGAACAAACAATTTTAACAGCATAAAAATTTAGTAGTACGGACTTATAATAATTACACATATTAATAACTAATAATATTTTTACCAATTGGTCTTTTCTGTCTCAGAAACCTGAGAACCACCTAAGTATGGGTCTACAAATTCCCGAGAAAGAACTGCTTTAGTGATTTGGCAAATTTACATTTTATTTTTTGGCTTCTTACATCAGCCGGTATTTGGTTGAGAAGATATGGAATTCTTTTATCAAGCGTTCGGTCGCCAAAATAATTCCTTACTCTAGGCACATCAAATTTACCTGCCGATACTGTCCTAGTTGCGTGGTTATGAACAACTAGCGAGTGACGCTCCCAGCTGCCATGACTGTTTACCAAAAGTAGGTACTTATGTTTTAACCTAATAGGAAGGATTTTGCATATTTTAAATAACTTATTATAATTATCTTTACATTTGTTCTTCGTTTTTTTATTGACTAATAGTTTTAGGAATCTAACTTGCTGTGCTTCTATTTTATCTAAATTAGTTTTGAATGTAAGGCCATAACAGTCGAGAGCGTAACTTAATATTGGGTCTACTAATTGTAAATAAAGGCATTTAAGAGTAGTCTTTGGTACTTTAAAGCTAAGATGGTAAAATTTACCTAGTAATATTCTAAGTTTATTACACAAGTACTCTATGTGACTGGACCACGAAAAGTTCTCGTCAACCTTCACCCCGAGATATGTTACACATTTATCACGAACAATTGGTTTACAATCGCAGTTTACATAGTTATTGTGAATGCACGCAAAGTCATGTGTGTACATTGGAAGAGGGTCGTCAGGTGGAAGTAAGTAAGGTGAGCGAATTATGACTAATTTGGTTTTCTCGGCGTTTAGGACTATTCCGTTGTCGTGCGACCATTTAACGACTCGGTCTATGTCTAGCTGAACGAGTCGACAAGTTTCAGCGAAATCGGTGCCGGCGCGCAACGCGCACAGGTCATCCGCGAACATGTATGCCGAGCAGTTTCGTAAAACGCCGCACAGGCTGTTGACGTGCATGAGGTAGCATACAGGCCCGCATCCCGCGCCCTGCGGCACCCCGCACCTCACCTCCCTCGCGTCACTGTACGACTCGTCCACCTTTACGCGGTATTGTCTCTTCGTGAGATAGTCACTAAACCATTTATTAAGTGGTTCCCCCACCCCACACTCCTCCATTGCGTTTAATAAAGTTGTAGTTTCCAAAGTATCGAATGCCCTTTTAAAATCAAAAAATACTGCTACCACAAACTGCTTTTTATTTAAATAATTATTTATTTCGTCACAAAATTTAGATAACAAGGTGGTCGTACTTTTGTTCTTTTGAAACCCATGTTGACATTCACTAATGATGCTATTTTTTTGAAGATAAGTTCCTATTTGTTTAACAACACATTTTTCTAGAATTTTGTCTACACTTGATAGTATTGCAATGGGTCTGTAATTGGACGGTTTTTTACGATCACCTTTTTTATAAATAGGTCGCACTATGGCCTCCTTTAACTTACTCGGGCATGTATATGAACTTACACATAGATTTATTAAATGTGCGAGCACGGGACTTACTACATTGACTAAATATTTGAGATCAGACATGCGTATGAGATCGCTTCCGGGTGATTTATTTGTATTCATTCCTGCGATAACTTTCTTAACATCGTGGCTATTCACCGGTTGCCATCGCATACAAACGTTCTGCTCCTTGACATATGTGCTTCTGTCCAGCCACTTCACATTACAATCGTGTTTTATATTTTCAATTTCGTTCGTAAATGTTGACGAGAACTTATCACAAATGTCTTTTACACTGCCTTCCGTCTTAATGTTATTTAATATTACGCTATCCAATGAATGTTTATTTTTCCCCATCATAACATTTATTCTATCCCACAACATTTTTATATTATTGTTACAATCTATTATACTTTGTCGATCGTATTCATTTCTGCATTTTATTAATATTTTATGACATTTATTCCTATATCTAGTGTATTCTAACCGCTTAACCATATTCTTTGGATCGTTACTCCATATTGCAAAGAGTCTATCCCTTTCTATTAATAACTTCTTATGATTATTCGTTATCCAGGTTTTCTTATTTCGGGCACTTTTATTAATTACTTTATTTCTATAGCACGACTCATAAATGTCACAAAATATTTTCCTAAAGGATTCATATAGTTTAACAGGACATTCTATCTGCAAAAGCTCACTAAAATCAATGGATGATAGTTTCTCCCGCACCGCGCGGTTATCAAGGACACGTCGTCGCGTAAGCTCAGTATGCGCGCGCGAGTTGGTCGCTTGCGCAGTCGCACTCTTAGTTATTATGGTGCTCTGTCTATCAATTATTGATTCGCGATTCCATTGTATCGCTACGGACACTGGATAATGATCGGACATTTTGGTTCGTATTATTACTGATTGTAAGAATGCAAGCGGCGCTCGAATAAATATGTGATCATATTTTGTAAGTATACATATGTATAGTTTCCCAAGAAAAATGAACAGGTACGAAATGTATTTATTACACCCGTATGGAAAACTTAGAGAAAAGCGCAAATCGTGAGAGCGCTCATTAAGTCTTGTATTTGGAAGTAAAACACAAGTTTTATGGCTGTTTAATTACAACATGTTAATGATGTGTGTTATAATATCCATAAAGCGTATATTACTGTGTAAAACTAATAAACCGTTAGTCAAACAACATTTATGTTTATCAATAATCACGCTTTCTCGAGATTTACTAACGTAAAGAATTATACAAGGTTAGTCGGAAAGGGGGTACTAATCCGCAGACCACTTAAAGAATCACTGATAACTGTTTCAAAGCAAGTGTTAAAATTTCATAATTCGATAATTTTTATTTCCATAAAAATGATTTTTATTTTAGTTTTTTCAGAAATTATTCATCCCTGCTTTAGTTATGAATTCAGAAAAAGGAGCTTCTAATTCGTGACCCCAAATATGACCTAAAATGTAAACACAGCTGTTCATAGCTAAGGATAGATAGATTTTAGCGTACTTTTAATGAAATCTTTGAACAGCTATTTCTCTTAAATTATTGACTTTTGAGGAAAGTTGCAGAACAAAAGTTATTCATTATTTAGGGTACTTTAACACCCTTTTGGATTAGTACCCCCTTACCGACTAACCTTGTATAGATAACTAGCTGTTGGCGCGGTTTCACTCGCATCCCAGGGGAACTACTTCATGTACCCGGATGAAAAGTATTCTATGTTCTAATCCAAGTCATGGTCTACCTGTGTGCCAAATTTCATCCAAATCCGTTTAGCCTTTTAGGCGTGATTGATTAACAAACATCCAAATTCACTAACTCACAAATATCAAAACTTTAGTAGAATTCAATTGATCTGCATCCTAATTTTGCAAAACGGTCGTAATAGCTATGGCTTTGACTTTGACAGGCCAACAACTATGTACGGTCGGCGCCATAAGTGCAAGTCCCACTTTACGGGCGACATTAGCTTGCGCGTTTGAGACGTCAGCAACGTGTAAGCGTATAAAGCCGAGCAAGTCGCCGCATACGATTATTTCGTTGAACTGACACTCCACTAATGAACCCGACTTTACCACACAATGAATATTGTTAGGTTGTCAAAATGAAAGCTAATAAAATTACAAATGTGATACGCAATTCCGGATGCTAAGGGCCAATTCGACAAACAAAACTGTTGCCAAACGCAAACGAACCGCAACCGTCAGTCAGCTTTTGTTTACGAAAACTGTCAAAATGATTGGTTTTGGTTTGGTTGCGATTTATCAAGATTTGTGTAGGAGAATTTGGGCTCAAGGAATTGGTTCACAAACATCGCTAAAAGAATCAAGTCAATAAAAAATTCATACGCAATTGGAAATGCAAGAAAACAAGAAAGCTAATCGTCTCCATAGATCTTTTGAACTGACTTAAAACTTATACAACGTTCATACCACGGACGTGGTCCCGACCGGCGGCGGACCTCCACAAATGGACGTTGACAGACTTCCTAGTTTATAATATATTTTATTACGTTTCTCCCTCTAACATACGAAAGATTTGAGCGTGTGAAAAGAACAGCCTGAATGCAGCAGAGGTACTTGCTACTTGTAATGCAAGTGTCGTTAGATGAAACTTTGTATTTCTTTGTTGAAAACAATTACGTATGTACGATATTTGTCGTATTTTATATATTTTTTTTTTTTGTTTTTTTTTTTTTTTTTTTGTTTTTAAAAAAACGTTGCCCCACACTAAGATTTCTCTTGTATCGTGGGTGCGTTTACAGACACAAATCTCACATACACAAACGCCCAGACCCGAAACAACCATCTGTAGGCCATACAAA
The DNA here is from genome assembly GCA_905220435.1 of Amphipyra tragopoginis. Lineage (NCBI taxonomy): Eukaryota > Metazoa > Arthropoda > Insecta > Lepidoptera > Noctuidae > Amphipyra > Amphipyra tragopoginis. The sequence continues at coordinate 22,092,454 of HG991994.1, forward strand.
TTTTTGTTCCGTGTGGGAATCGAACCCACGACCCGTAGCGCAGAAGCCAATCGCTTAGCCACTGCACCAAACGTGTCGTCAAATTTCTCTTTATATTAAATATAAAGCTTTATAACTTAGGTGGCGATTATTTAGCTTCTCCATAGACTAATTCACCTAACTAAAGAAGTTCAGTTGCAGTATAGTTGCAGTTAAGTTTCGATCAAAACAAAGCTTTTCGTATTCTCGTATGCCGGCGATTATGATATGCTGTCAATGCTCGCGTGAACTGCAGCGTCACTGCAACTTGATCGGCGCGTCATGAAATTACGTGAATTAGCCTCTTTGTAGCCAGGTAGTTTTGTTTGCTGAGGAGCTCGTGGCTAAATAATTACAGCCGCATAGACCGATCTTCCGGGTTAAGCCACGCTTGCCGAGGTTGGTCTGTGGATGGGTGACCATTTACCATAGCGAGTTTCCTCCGTGCCTCGGAAAGCACGTAAAGCCGTTGGTCCCGGCTGTCATTTGTAGATCTTTGACAGTCGTTACTGTTGGTCAGAAGCCAGAAAGTCTGACAACCAGTCTTACCAAGAGTATCGTATTACCCAGTTACTGGGTTGTGGAGGTTTGATAGGCAGTCGTTCCATGTAAAACACTGATATTCAGCTGCATCCGGTTCGACTAGAAGCCGACCCCAACATAGTTGGGAAAAGGCTAGGCAGATGATGTAGCCAGGTAGTTTTGTTTACCTGTAGGTATACTTACAAAAGTTCAAGTTTTATTTAGTTTCTATGAATGCCCTTAGGATAGTTCACGAATTTTGTTGATGCGTTGCCAATCCCAAAGACAAAGTTAAAAGGACTCATGTGTTTGTAATTTAACCAGCACCTCGTTCCCTTCAAACCGCAACACGGCAGTGCTGCTTGGCGGCAGATAGAGGTGTATGGTGACAGTACTGCCTCAGAAGAACTCTGTCATTATCAGATGATAGCGAACGTTTTTGGTGTTGAATGGACTGAACTGGTTTGTGTTGGAATGAACGTTGGAGTTTCTGCTTTTATAGGTCTGAATACTCCGGGATCAAGATGTGTTTTAAAGCTGTTTTTAAGCTCACATACTTTCTTTTATTCTTTAATTATTGTTCAGTTGAAAAAGACGTGTGACATTACAATACACAATTAATGTACAGCAATTAATACTTTTGTAAAATGGAAACAAACCTTTTATAGTGAAAAACATTCAGTTTCATTAAATAACGCATTACTTGAACGTAAACATTTTTAGAAAACTCATTTTTAAAATTATATTTGATTTCTAGAAATATGTATGTTTTCTTACTTGTTTTCATTCTTAAAGAAAACTGATTGATTTTTCATTACATTTTATATAAAATTTTAATGGCTGAAAGTAGGCTTACTTTCAATTATTATTTAGGGTCACATAAAAATAAATTCTCTTTTAGTAATAGAATCATCAAAAACAGCCCGTATTAAAGACAAGAACGATATCACGTACAGTCGATCACGAAAGTGTTTACGATAATAAACATGGGTGTGTGTCAGTGAAACGCGTCGTGACCTCACGAGCTGTCATTCACACTCTGCACCAAGATAGTAGAACGATATGTTTTTTTACTCTTTGTTTGCATTTAAGGCAGAAGCGAGTAAATATGCAAATATTCTTCAGTTTACGTGATGTCAGAAACGTAGCTCGAATTTCAAGCACTTTTGTTGTTGTTTTTTTTGCAAATGTTTTGAGTTTAATAAGAATCTGCGAAAAGTTCGATTCTCATCCATGTAGTATCTATATATAAGCAATATAGGATGGTAAAAATGATGGTAAAGTGGGGAGATAACAGTTAAATTTTGAACTACCGTAACTATGGAACCACCCGTTGCAATACAAAATTAAAACTTCAGAATTTCAGGCCCTAAATTACTTATGATTATTTACGGTTTACTCACGTGCATTTTTCGGGATTGCCCGACTAGTTTCGGACCCAAACGGAGCCCTTAATCATGAGCTGAACACGCGGCGAGGTCGCGAGACGAACTGAATTACTGCCCAAAATGGTGGTAATGTTAGGAAATTATAAGGTGTTAAAAATCAACTCTAAGAATTTTGTGAAGTTACTCGGTATCGAAAATTGAACAACTTTCGTTCTACATCTTTTCGAAATTCGCCAATTTTTTTTATGCCTGTCAATTAAAATATTTTTTTGATTTTTGTGGAAAGTTAATAAAAATACGCGAATTTCGAAAAGTTGTTCTATTTCCGATACCGAGTAACCCCATAAAATTCTTTTAGTTGATTTTTTAACACCTTGTATAAAATGTAAAAGTCTAAGATTATGCGTAAAATCGTTAAATTAGCTTTACCATACTATCGTAACAACAAATGTATCGATTCCACTGAGTCTTTCAAGCAATTCTTCAGTGACTAGCATACTGCGTCTCTAAGTTGTCGTACGACAGCAATTCCCCAAATTCTGATGCGAATTGCTTAAAATATCCTGCATATTTCCGCTAACTCCGCTGCAACTCTCCAATTGCACCACAATTCACGCAAGACTGGAGAAGCAAGGATAATTTGCGATTTGCGTCGCGCACTGCTCTGCCACTTTCACGTAGAAGCCGCCGTGATACAATTTCACAACACGATATGAGAACAGAAAAATTATTATACAGGGTGTTAACTAATTAGTGTAATTCCTTCAAACCACGTGATCTACTGGTGACACAGATTAACCCAAAATGTGATTTTTTGAAAATCAACTAAAAATGAGATTAAAAAAAAATCACGATTTTTTATTTCTGAGTCATTTTAGAGCCTTGAGTTATCTGACTGCAAAGAGCGATATCGCGTTAGTCGTGCCTGCCAGCCGTGTCGCCGTGCTTTCATTAATTTATGCGTGGCACCGAAATGTTGACACAAAAAAAACTTTTTTTTTGCAAAAAAATAAATTCTTATTTTTTTACTGAATCCTTATTAGGTGGTTTAGATACGATCGGCAACAAAGCCGCATGAAAAAGAATAATTTATTTTTTTATTTTTAATCAAGCTAAATCCCGTGCGGGGCCTGTCTACATCAGTAGTAGATTATGTGGTTTTAAGGAATTACACGAATTCGTTAACACCCTGTATTCTTTATTGAATGAGACCACCTGTAACAAAAGTACCTACGTGCTCCTTTCATTCATACGAATTCTTCAAGGAGCATAAGAGATGTTCTCGGATCCTGAAACGTATTGTTCCATTTTTAGATCAGAGCTAGGCTTTCTATTGCTTTTGTGTTCGCTGTAATAAAAAACGTTGAGAAGCGATATTGAAAAAGTAATGAGGTGAAATAAAAGGAAAAAAACCAAAAAAGCATTCGATACATTATAGAAGGATATTTTACTAGAGAATTTATTGCGTTGTTTCATCTTCGAAGAATTATGACACTTTGTATGGTCGCGGACTCGAAATGTTTAACAGATTTCAAAGTCGATTCCTTCTCACATTGTGCGCATTAAGGTTTAAGATGTCATATCCACCTTATGACAGAGTAATGTGCAAGCAATTATAGACTTTAGGGTGGTGAACATTTCAAGACGCAGGTGTTTGAGGCTATTTTTAAGGTAAGATAATAATATGATAGCATTTTTCAGTAACTCTTTTCTTCCTGAGCATACATTCGTTGAAGTTCAGAGAGCCTATGTTCGGGGCGGCCACAATATTTTGGCAGTACTATAGAGTCTGTACACGTTGGTAATTGCAGTGATTCTAATAGAATTCTTTGTAGCTTCTAACATGAAATTGATAACGCCATCAACCATTGCCGAGAAATACCGTACAATGCTATTCAGTAGTTCTCGTACCATCATAATTCCAGCGGTTTTACACTTTACAATCTAGCAAGTGCATTACATAAACACTAATCAATACAAATAAACTCTGGGGCAGCTACTGCCTCGTATTTCTACACATAATTAGCAATAAACCAACCTGCATACTAAATTGATTGCAGAAGTGATAAAACTTTTGTTATGAGCTCTTAACGTTAGAATTTATATCAAAATTGATATTTGTGATTTTATGAAATTACTTTCAAATCATTTTACTACGTGTTGATGAAATGATGGTATGAAAACTTTATTAACATCTACAATGTATTAAATGGTTTCTACATTACATATTACATCGTTCGGCTAACCTATCATCGTTACATTTTGTAAAAGGACACGATGAAAAGTTATTTATATAAGTTGAAATTAAGAATTTGTAAAAAAATAGATTTTACGATAAAGTATGGTACAGTAAGTCAGAATAATGTGTTAAAGCGGCAGGTTCAGCACCGGTTTTCATGCAATTCCGAAACCGAAGCCCAACCACCTTAGTATACACCAGACTTTATAGTTTGATACAGCTTTGGATCATTCATAAAAAAACGAATTTCATTTTTGAACCAATGAGTGGATTCGTCACACGGTTTAGATATCACATGATTACGAATATAAATCCCTCTAGTACATTGAACCTCCACTCCTAAGGGAAAGGGTTGGAACACATCCGTCCATAATCATATCAGAGCATAATAAAATATTTAATATTCGATGCAAAATACATGTTTATAATGGCATAAAACCAGGTAGCCCAGTGACTTTCCCTCAACGCAGCGTGTCGGCACAATTGGTCCCGCTCCTGTACCAACCAGCTTTCCTATTTGGCCGTAAACTATAGCAAAATACTCCTAAGTATATCATAAAATATTACTACTGTATTTATTTTCATTTAAATGAAGTGACTTTCCTTTCGGAATTGCGGATTAATGAAAAATGTAGACCATTGGCTACTTGTCAACGTGAAAGTCAACAGGGAAAAGGATTAGTGTTAATGTCTTCTGATATGTTTTCGCTTCGATTCAATTCTGTTGCAGCTTTTGATCGTTATAGCGGTATTGATAGTAGTGTTGTTTCTTTCCCCTTTAAGAATATTATATTGGAGCGATTACGTATTAATATTGGTTCTATAGAATAAATGTATTTTATACTCTGAGAGATGTATAGAACAATTGAACTAGTAGACGGTACACTCAGCATCAATATATGAAGAACATCTTGTCAACTCATACCAATAGGTTGTTAAATATATATACGTCGCATCGCAGAGCGAGCGTCATAAGTAGTCATAACTGTGAAATGTCAAGCATCATTATTTTTTTGTTAATCCTTACGTTAAAATTATTGCTAAACACACTACTTCAGTGTTTGGTTGTGGCGCGATGACAGATATCGGTGTGACCCGATAAAAATGTGGGTGGTCGATTTAGGACGAACAGGCTGCTGGCTGAGGCATTCCGTGTCGAACCCTCGTAGAAGTGTAACCTTTATTATTTGACTAGTTTGTACTTCTCATTTTATGATCTTATTTGAATTATGTTGTGTTGTGATCAAAGGTTGTGATCTAGCTCATGTAATTAACAACTAATCTGATTACAAGTACTGTCAGTGGTCGAGAGACTATGTTGGTTTTATTTACCATGCCCACATTGCCCCTGATAAGCAGACATTGGTTTTAACTGTAATGCAATCACTGCTACCTAATTCTGTAACCGATTGTCTGCGATATAGTATACATATTACACTCGCCTAGTTATCCTCAATTTCCCATTTCAATCTTGAAAAGTGTATAACATCTTATTTATGCCGACTTTACTAGTCATAGGCGACGAAATAAGTAGGTAAATTATGTATAAATTACGCTCAATGACTTTAAGGTATAGGTTGACAACTAACAGCTGCCTTATTTCAATTCCCAGTTCTTTAATACGAACCAAAACCTAAATCAAACATACCTAAAGGCTATTATTTATAGTTGTTTAATGTTTATGCCGTCTTTGTTCCAAAATGTTTGCGCCATAACTTGGTATTCCGGAGCAACAATGATCGCTAAGTTTACGAAATATTAAGTGGTTTACACTGGCTCACTGTTTTTATTTTGCTCCAAATTTCTTATTGCTTTTTAAGCAGTCTCTTCAGTGATTACTGGTGCTAAATTATAGTTTTTATACATAGATTAGTAAAGATAGAGTTATTTATAAATGAAGATGAATGGAAATGATGATTGAATACGGCTTTCAATGGATGAGTTATTTTGTTTACGTTCACAGATTTATTCAATGGTGTTTACGTTCGATTCAAAGGAACTCTTAAAACATAAAGAATAAAAAATGAAACGCAGAATAAACTATTGCACGGCACGGCTGCTTTTCAAGAGGCAGAAGTTTTTATTGTTTTGTTAAATAATTCATTTAGAATTTACTTTACAGCAAGGAGTCTTGTCTCTTCTTTCTGAATTGCGATTTACAACAAATTATTTTTACTCTTGTATTATGTACAGTCAACATCAAAAGTAATTGATGATGGTTATTAAACCATCATCAATTACTCATTCATTAGAGCGAAAGCTTATAAATTTTTATTTTTGTTAACATATAACGATAGAGAAGTAAATAATTTTAAGAATATCTAGTATTATGATACCTACATTTAGACGAATTATTTATTATCAAATATTATATAATTCTACGCAAAGCTGTAAAATGAGGATCACGCAACAAATAATGTTACATTTGCATTTTTAATATTTGACTCCCTAGTGTCTATCGGTATGAGTTTGTCATGCTCACTAAAATGTCCTGCTGATGGTGGCGTTGTGCATCGAGTCGTTGAGTTCCCTTCAACATGGTTGAGCTGAGCGACGCCGATGTATAGATGCGTGATGCTCGTGAATGGGTGCTGTCTGTTGGGACTAATCAGCTTGTAACTGCTATGGCAATCGTTTTAAAAGGTTATTTTGTCATTACTTTTTATGTTGCTAACCGCATGTACATTAATCTGCATTAATTATCCCAATGAAAGTTGTCAAACCATATATATAGAGTGTCCTTGTTGTTACTTGTCTGCTCATCTCCATAGGACCTACTACTTGGAACCGAGCACTTAATGTTGACCTTTTGAAAGCACCAGTAATCTGGTCTACTTGAAATAAAAAATATTTTACTTTGACATACCTACAAATAATTCTGAGATAATTAATATTGTAATTCCAAAATATTCATAGACTTTTGCAGTTCACTGTACCTCTTGCTGAAATTAATCTTCAAACTCACATTATTCCTTAACAAAGCTGAATCGACTCCACCATTATCCGAGGGTTACCTTGATGGATTACTGCGATTAATACTCAAACCCACAATGAGATTCAGATAGCATAAATCACTAATGTGCTTGATGTTTTCAATAAACATAGTGGTACCATGTAAACCACCACTCGACTGGGTAATTTAGTAAGTTGCGGCTACTTACAGTGCTGCCTCGCTAAGCCGAATTTATTTTCTTTTGTTTCAAGTCTTTTAGCCTAGGCGCACACTAGGCGACACGCGTCAGCGACAGCTCGGCGACTAGACGCGACCGCAGGCTGCGGCCGACAATTTTCCTCCTAAGCTAAGGTAGGGAACGCATGCGTATCCCTACCGACACACGCTGGCTCGCCTCGCACATGCTCAGCCTGTGCGCAGCACATGCCTCGCCACAAACATGAAGACAGACAAACGAAGCATTTGCTTCGCACGCGATGGCTCGACCCGAGCATACGTTGGTATATTTTTTCGACACGCACGCCTCTCTCCGAGGCATTCGTTGTGCGCCGTTCGTAGCGCCGGAAAGTCTGGATCCACCTCAATAAGCATTAAAGTCATCATCATCATAAGCAGCCCATTACTGTCCCACTGCTGGGCGTGGGCCTCTTCTCAGAAAGAGAACGGTTTAGGCCTTAGTCCACCACGCTGGTCTGATGCGGGTTGGTGGAGTACACACACTATCGAAATAATTTATGGAGCATTCTCAGGTGTGCAGGTTACCTCACGAGCATTAAAGTATAGAATTTAGTAACGTTAATACAGTTGGGAGTACTTTCACGTTACTTTGTTTTAGAAATATTGCGAAGTAAATCGATATGCGGTTTACGACAACATATTATAGGGCGTATACATGAAGGAAGCGGGTAACCGGCGCCGACCTGCCAGCACTTGTCGGTACTAGTCCGGGCAGGTAACTGCTACATAAAGGAAGGGGGTAGAAGCAGGGGCTGGCATTTTTTAACAAAAATACGCCTTGTAATACAAATACAGCAACAAATGACGGATTACCAGCGCTGATCGGAGAAGGTCGGAACTTGTCGGCGAAGTTCGAAGCGTGTCGGCGCTGCTTCGCCACACAGTATAGACTACCTGCGCCGACTAACTGCGCGGATCAGCATCGACAAGCGCTGGCGCTGGCGCACTTAGTTTGTAATACGGTTAATTTGTCTAAAGGGCTAACATGCGCCAGTCGAGGTCATTTTGTCGATGCATTATCTCGTGTCGAGATAAGCCTTACAATATCTCGTCTTGACACGAGATAATTATCTCGCGCTGCGCATGGTAGACTAGCTGGGCGTTTGTGCGTGTGAGATATATGTCTGTTAACGCACCCACGATACAGGAGAATTAGGATAGGACAGAGAGGTGCAACGTTTTTGAATTAAAAAAAACCTTATCAAAATTTTCTTATGAGAAAGCCAAATAACTTTAAATCTTTTTATAAGCTGTAATTGACAATCTCTGTGCATAATCACCGTATGTCACGGAAAAGCAAATATCGACATACGGCGGACAGATAAAATGGTACAAAATATTTCGCGATAACGTTGTAACAAGACCGGAAATTACATACAAGAGCGAGCAAAGTAGTTGAGTATGTATTTGATTAACTACCCGCTTTGTAGTCAGGAACCAATGAATATGTATTGATAATAAAACGGTTCCGTTATTAAAGATTAATTGATTTTCTTTCAATATCTACGTGACTTCGTTGTCGCACGAGTATTCGATTTCGGTCAGTTTAAGATAACTCTATGGAATTTATTGCAAGTGCGTGCCAAGCTTGATGATTTTAGTAATTTTCCTTTACGATCGTTTTGTTTTAGATACATACATACACTCACGCATATAATCCTCGAAGGTGTAAGCTTCTAAGGGGGTGTTCTCGTCCTATTACAGGTATTAAGTTTGACTTAGGAACATTCATCACCTCAGCTACTTCAGTCAATAACTTAGCTGCTAAAACAGCACCATTCAGCTCTATGCGTGGGATTGATACTTGCTCTATAGGAGCCACCTTTGTTTTAGCTGCTAGGAGATTTGAGTAAACGTTGCCATCCTTACCGATAATTCGACTGTACACAACGGCTGCATAAGCCATATTTGAAGCGTCTCCAAAACCATGTAATTCTACCGTAACATTATCGTCTCTTTTTCTTATCCATCTTGGAATATGAAGATCAATTAGGTTTTCCAACTCTCCTCTATAATAAATACATTCTTCTAGGATTTGTGTTTATTATATTTTAAGTCGTAACTGACCCAAGTAATGGGTGGCGAGCCGATAGCCAATATTCGGGCACAATTATGGAGTCGACCTCCCGATTCAGAATATTTTTGATATGCTGTTGTCGAACTATTCGGTTTGTTATCTCGTTTTGCCTCCGATTCTTTTCACGAGTAAAAAAGAGATAGTTCGACATCTGTCGAATCGTCCGACAACTGTCTAATCGAACCGTTTTGAATCAGGGGTTGGAGAGGAATTGTATTCTTAAATCAGCAGAGGCAGAGAATGTTTAAGGGCTGTTGTGATTGTTCTAGATTTATTTAAGAGGGTTTATCCAGATTAACTTCCAAAGAAGAAGTAAGAAGAAGTAGTTATTACTATAATTGAACCCCATGAACTTGTTCTATACCTACTCTAAAGAGAATCTAATGTTGTCTCAGATTAATGAATTTTGTTTTCTTATGGGAAAATAAATGTCTTGAACCAGAACTTTCGAAAAGTTTTTTTATTCTTCTGCTTGCCCCTATCCCAAGTTACTTGGGGTCAGCGCAAAATGTTTTCTTCTTCCATTCTTCCCTTTTATCCGACCCCTATCATTTACTCCTTTTTCATTCATATCATCTCTCACACAATCCATCCATCTTATTTTTTGGTTCCCTCTTCCCCTCCTTCCATTAACATTTATATTCATCACTCTCTTAGTCACATGCTTTTCGTCTCTCCTCATCACATGCCCATACCAAGATTATCAGTTCCCTTTCAACTTTTCCGTACCCTCTTCTTATTATGTGTTCGTCACTCACAACCCGCAACTATTCTCTGCTGCCCTGGTGCACAGGTCAACTTATTAACAATCTTATGGACCTGTAATTAAGCTATTATTTCCTTGGCCTTACCAAGCTTTCCTTCAAACGACCTGCTATGATATATTGTTCCTGAATGCGTGTGCGCAATAAAATTAATATAATAGCGTTGGTTACGCGGTCGCTGACTGCGTGACCTTGCCCTTTGCGTAATTTATGGAAATGGGAAAGGCGGGTCGCTTCGAGTTTTCTTTTTTATTGTTTATGTTGCGTTCCAGATTGTACGTGGACGAAATATTTCATGAAAAGATGTTTTTTGACTGCCTCAATGGTTCTGTCCAACGAAAGGAGGAGTCTTGACAAAGCGGACATTTCGTCAATTGTACAGTACCTAATCGTAAGGAGACTGCTATCGAAAAAATGTAAAAGACATCTTCAAAAACAGAAAAATAGCTATATGTGTAAGGTGTTAAAAATCAACTCTAAGAATTTTGTGGGATTACTCGGTATCGAAAATTGAACAACTTTCGTTCTACAACTTCTCGAAATTCGCCATTTTTTTTATGTTGTCCAAATTCAATTAAAATGTTTTTTTGATTTGTAAGGAAATATAAAAAAAATATACGCGAATTTCGAAAAGTTGTAGAACAACAGTTGTTCAATTTCCGATACCGAGTAACCCCATAAAATTCTTAGAGTTGATTTTTTAACACCTTGTATAATACATGTTTATTTTAAATATTTGATGTGACCCTCTTGTAGAAAAACTCCAAGACTCACCTTACGTTGAAAAGGATATAGTGGTCGCAAGCGCGACTGCTGAGCGTGAGGCTTTGGGTTCGATCCCCAGACCGAACAAAGAGTTATTTGTTTTTTTTTGGTGTAGAATTTCTCAGTAGCAGCCCCGAGTCTGGATTTGTGCCCGGATGATGGTAATAGGCTTTTCCCTTTGCATGTGACTTAAACATAACGGCGAAATGAGAGTGTATATCATACACCTCTGCCCAACCCTGCGGGTAATACAGGCGTGATGTTATGATAATATGTATTTTCAGATTTTTTGAACGGTGCCTTACGAAATGAAGTGGTTCTATATGATAACTTAGTGATCTAGACCCATAATAATCATATTGACAACAATAAAATAATTATAAATTGATTAACTACAATCGATAAACTCCTTGTACAGGAAATTGCCCTCATAAACAAGAATCTGACTCACTGACGTCATCAATGAGTACAACCGGAACCGAATACGATTGTTTTGCAATAAAAGTAAGTACTCGATGAACTCGCTTATCGATATTCGATGTCAAAGAATGCATTATCTTCATTCGATCTATATTTATCATACAGATACATTCACGGCTATCATTTAGGCAGGTGTGTCGACGCTGATCTCAAAAACATCACCAAAAATTTTCGGTTACACGTGATGAATCTCACGTACGCAACAAATACTTAGCCACAGACATCATGGAGCCGCGTGACGTCATTTTAGTGTTTCGGCAGTTTAGAAATCTAGATAAGGATAATTGCTAACCTTGTAAGGCCATACTAGTTGATAACGAATATATTCATAATGAATCATGTACTAGAGAGCTAACAGAATGATGTAGGAGTGAATCTATTATTACAGTTATAGCTAATATCTGTATGTTAGGTATATTAGGGATATGGTAAATATAGAAAAAATAAAAACCGGCCAAGTGCGAGTCGGATTCGCGCACGAAGGGTTCCGTACCATCTATACTATCTATACTAATAATAAGTATTATAAAGAGGTAGAATTTGTTTGTTTGTTTGTTTGTATGTAGGAGGTAATCTCCAAAACTAATCATCCGATTTCAAAAATTCTTTCACCAATAGGAAGCTACGTTATCCCTGGGTGCTATAGGCTATATTTTATAATCAATAAATTAGGGATCAATAACCGACACTCACGCTGACGAAGTCGCGGGCAAAGGCTAGTTATCTATAAGAACGGCAAATAAAACACGTTTGTTGTATGGGAGCCCCCTTAAATATTTATTTTATTCTGTTTCTTAGTATTTGTTGTTATGGCGGCAACAGAAATACATCATCTGTGAAAATTTCAACTGTCTAACTATCACGGTTCATGAGATACAGCCTGGTGACAGACGGACGGACGGACAGCGGCAAAAAATCACGTTTGTTGTATGGGAGCCCCCTTAATTATTTATTTTATTCTGTTTTTTAGTATTTGTTGTTATAGCGGCAACAGAAATACATCTGTGAAAATTTCAACTGTCAAACTATCACGGTTCATGAAATACAGACTGGTGACAGACAGACGGACGGACAGCGGCAAAAAAATCATGTTTGTTGTATGGGAGCCCCCTTAAGAGGGCTATCGCATTTTCTCACCTCTCTCGTTCGCACAGGACCATATTTTTTAAGAATGTTAAATTAAAAGATGCATTTTTTAATAATGTATTCAATGGGCTCCCTTTAAAATAATATTAATTTAATAGGTAAGTATAATTATTAAAAACATTTTTAATGTGACATTTATTAAACTTATCTCAAAAACGGATCATAATAATTATTGAGCTGAGTTTATTAGGGAACACGATAGTAATGTGTTTTTAATAATTACCTATCAAATTAATATTATTTTAAAGGGAGCCCATTGAATACATTATTAAAAAATGCATCTTTTAATTTAACGTTCTTAAAAATATGGTCCTGTGCGAGCGAGACAGGAGACAAAATGCGATAGCCCTCTTAATTATTTATTTTATTCTGTTTTTTAGTATTTGTTGTTATAGCGGCAACAGAAATACATCATCTGTGAAAATTTCAACTGTCTAACTATCACGGTTCACGAGATACAGCCTAGTGACAGACGGACAGCGAAGTCTTAGTAATAGGGTCCGGTTTTACCCTTTGGGTACGGAACCCTAAAAATACACAAGAACAAAAAAATAACGAGGACAAGCTAGTCAGATATAGTACGCTTAAAATAACTTTGCTTCTGAAGTGAGGAACAGAACGCTGAAATCCTGTTTCAGAGTAGCAAAGTTTTTTTATGCGTACCAAATAACTTTGCCCCTCTGAAGTGGGGAACAGAATGCTCAAAACCTGGTTTCAGAGCGGCAAACTTATTTTACGCGTACTGTAATAGAGCTTGAGAGCCTGCTTGGCGTCGACTTATTCAAACTTGTTCACCTGTTTTATATAAACAAATATGTATGTGAATTAATTTTAATGCTATACATATAAATAAAAAGAAAAGTCCTGACTGACTCATCAACGCCCCGCCCAAACCCTTGGACCTAGAAAGCTGAAGTTTTGCACAGAGGTTCCCTTTATAATGTAGACAAGGAATAAGGAAGGATTTTTCGAAATTCAACCCCTAAAGGAGTTAAATAGGGCATGAAAGTTTGTATGGAAAATCGTCACTTAACGGGTTCAAAATTTCACGCAAGCGAAGCTGCGGGCAAAAGCTAGTAAGCATTAAAATTAATGCACATTAGTAATAGTTTTCTTGTTACATATTTATATGTAACAAGAAAACTTCACTGTTACGTTAGGAAATATTCCGCAGATAGCGCACGGGCAAACTATTTTCTTATAATCGGATATACATGCGTATCTGATGGATTTGCAAACTGAGCACCGGTGTCATTTTAGAAGAATGTATACCCGTGGCAAATAATAAAGAAACAAAGGGTAATGATTCACCTTACGACCTGTTAGGTTAGTTACAAACGTACGTTTACGTTTACAAACATAAGGTTGTTGACATACAGGTACATACAGTACGACACAAGTAAGAAGTTACATTTGCCAATTGCTGCCACTCATTTTCGTGACACATACTTTTTACGGCAGCGTCAAAATACGTAATAATAAATAGGGAGTACCTCCACTACCGGCGCCGGTTGCCATTACGAGTGCCGGCGCCAGCCTTCAAACTGGCTACCGGTGCCGCGCCGACTACATACACTATTTTTTTTTACATCTTCAAGTCCGCTACAAACTCTTCATGACACGATTATTCAATAAAATAAAAGCAAATGAAAAACTTAAAGGGATGTTTGTAAGGTTGTTTGGGTTTCCAGAGACGACGGAGCCCCGCTGCGTGGGGCTCCTATTTCTATCTGCAGGGTTTAAAGTAACCTAACACGAAAGGGATGACGGGGGCTTCGTTCGCTGGCTACGCTCGCTCACTCTAGCGCCCGTCATCCCCTTCGAACCTAACCTATCCGTGTCGGGGTGCCCCAAATAAACGAGCTCGCTTTTGAAATTAGTCAGTTGGAAGACAAATGATCATAGATTAGGTACTACTTTTTTCGTAAAGAGAAACTTAGCACTTAACCGGGTGCGTACCGCCCGTCGTCCCAGGACGACACTTAATTGTCTTATCTATTGTGTCTATAATTACCGTGCTTGTTTTAAAGACCGTAGTATAAAAGGTCTATCTTTGTTATCTATAGGTACATCTTGGAGTGACGTGGGATATTCCAAGCTGAGGCCCAGGAACCAGGAATCGCAACCGAACCGCAAATCGCAACCGAGCCGCAGCTGAACCACAGCCGTTAGACTTTTTCTTATAAAGATAACGGTCGAACGGTCGTAGTTCAGCTGCGGTTCGATTGCAATTTTCAACAATTTTGTTTGTAGAATCGGCCTCCAATACCAATGTTGTTCATTTATTTGAATGACTAATAATAACAAGGAATTAACAAATAGCTGCTAATTTATTAATTAATTAAGGGCGTTTCGCTTGTTCCAATTGATTATATTGCAATCATGTACCTATTTGTTTTGGTTACACTGCACAATCATGTCGATAAATATATGACAATTTAATGTTTTGCTGTCTTGCAGATAATGTTTTATAAATCAATAGGTACCTAGTCGACACAATCCATAACCTATTGCTGATTTAATTTCATGATTAACTACACGACCATTTTGCCTACGGTACTAATATATTTTATTCCCAAGAATTATTAAGGTTTTAGTACAGCAATCAATATTATAATAATACAGATTCGGGTTTAATCGCGTAGAAAATTTGAAAGGCACAAAATACCTTTTTTATCCTGACGGAATCGACCGAATTACATAGGCCGTGGTCAAGGGTAGACTGAAGTGACGGAGCAGTTGTCATCTTCGTGAAGCAAGGATATCTTCATCTACATCTACTCTCACTTGGTCTTGATTTTTAATAATGTGACTGTCGGTACTTCGACATACCATACTAACGACGTCTTTATACTCGCCTAAGCCGTCCCGACGACGATAACACTTGCTGATGACCGGATTCCAAGATGTTGATAGTTTGTATTCATCTTTCCGATTGAAATTTTTAATCTTAATAATCAACCAAGCAACAAACAATCCTGAAACTCACCATTTCATATAAATGAACTAAGTATAACTTTAAAGGACCATTTCTTTCAATTCTTTTCTTCAGATCAAAGCATTAAGTTACAATCAAACATTAACATAAAGAAGAAAGATATCACTTAAACTACAGCATACTTCGTAACAGAAAATGTGTATGACGACATCCTATATATAAGTATGTTGATGTACTGCATCATCGCAAAACGGCTAGAATAAATAGTGATATTTAGCTTAGCTATTACAATGGTGCGCGTTGCGAATGTCCCCCGGAGCGAAGCAATTTGCACAAAAAGCAAAGTTCCATGCGATTGCTACACCACTTGATTCTGATCTGATGTACTTGTGGATAATGCTTTGTTTTATCGTTTTCTTTGTTATTTTTGTGCTCAAAGGGTGAATGGAGCCCTAAGACATCGATACTACGAACGTTAGCGCAAAAGGTGAAAATTTTGTAACAGTTTCGAGCCCAATGTCTCTCAAAGCTGGTATATTTTTTCATCTGAGATTGGCATAGGCATACTAACATATCCATTCTACAGCACACGATGTCAGCGTGTATTTAACTTAAACGTGATAGGAAGGAAACTTTTCGTCACCATTTAGTGCGCAAAATACCAAATCCGGGCTCTAAACTACATTTTTGTAGCAGAAAGACCAAAACTTTAATTATGTATGTCCCTAATCAGACTTTGGAATAAAATCTCAAAATCCGCAAGTGCGCCTACTTAAATATTTTACAAATAACATTAAATCACAGATCTTGGCACGCAGGAGCTAGTTGCTATGTGTGGTCTTGGACACGCAGAGACTATAGACCACCCATCACTTCCCGCTAGTGTCGTAAGAGGCGGCACTATACCAGGAAGACAGACAGCAGTACCCTCCTGCGTACTAATCAGATTCTATACGAGCGCAAATCCGCGTGCCAAGTGGATAAGGCAATGTTGGGATATTCATCGTCCACGACAATGATTATCGCTCCATCTATGGGAGAGTCCCATGCTCTGCGGCGCACATTTATGGGCTGATATGAAGAAAAGACATGTAAGAGGGAAGTGCTCAACATGCTCCTTCTAAACCTTAAACATCACCTGTTCAAGGTGTTGACAAACAGACGAGAATCTTTTTTTATTATAACTTTCTTGAGACACATCATATTTATGATGAGTTACGGTTTACTCACGTGCATTCGGGATTTCCCGACTACAGACCGAGTCGAACTCACTTGCGACTTCGCCGCATGTTCAGCTCATGACTAAGAGCTCCATCTGGGTCCGAAACTATTCGGGCAATCCCGAAAAAAGCTCATGAGTAAATCGTAACTAACCATAAATATAGACGAGAATCACAAAATCGAAAAAAAGGCGGTCATTTAATTTGCTAGCCCAATAACCCCAGAACAGTGAAAAGCAGTCGCTTCACTGGTGAGAGGAAATTTGCTCAGCGGTCTCTTGCCTGCTGGTCTGACTGTCCTGATGGTGACTTTGGATATCTTTCCTATTTTGAGTAGGCTTTTATGTCCAGCTGTGTTTATAATAGCCTTAATAGATTGTGAAAGCACCTTGCGTCTCCTAGATTTTACCATAATGTCTTCTAGATAATCGTGTAATATTGCGTCAAATTACTCTTAAAGATTACCTGCACTTTCTGTTTTAAAATTAATTACATTGCTTATTTAAATTGTACGCCGCCTGGAGTGACTCTATTTGTAGTTGTCACACTTAAATCTCAATTTTAATTGCCTCGTACCGGCAATAAGTTATAGTTAATAACTAAATGGTTCAGTCTCTTGAAATGTCAAATAGATAGTTACGCAAATAGAATCTTGTATTTCAAAAGTTTATAAAGTCATCTGCACTTTCAAAGTAACTGCTTAACCTCGAAGACTTCTTAATATAGTTTCAGCCAAATAGTTGTCTAACTTCAATACTGTTTCAAGCCAAGTTCTTTGCTTAATTTGTGGACATCATTCTTTGTTAGAAGTGAGAAACGCGAAAAGCATGCCTAACAAACTCTTCTAAAATTCAAATAATTTACTTCTTACTCTAAACGACCTCTAAACTAATATTCTAAATGACCGCAATAACTACACTCCCTCTAAAATTAATAAAACATACCACAGACCAATCTTGTTTGGTCGTACATTTGTCCATTGCAGACAAATCGCCCCCTAATGGTCGCGTCGTGATAGAGCAGCATTACGTCACACCAATCGACTGATAATATTGCCGATTTATCGATTCATTTGCAACATAATCGACTATAAACGTTTTGCCGATCGACCACTAATTTTGTTATCGTTGGCAGGATATTGTGACATCATCTTGACATCGTTTGAAATGCACGTTTATTTCAATTGAGTCTAGTTTTATGCTGAAGAAAAGTATTACCTATCAATTCATACAGGGCGTCCCACGACTTTGCCACATGGAGGGGAAGTACCTTAAATACTGTAGATAGAAAAAAATACTGAAAGAAGACTTCATTTTTATTTTAAAAACAATACGAACTGCATTCAAAGAATTTTAAATAATCACCTGTCTGAACCGGGAATCGAACCCGCTAAATGTGAAAACAAAAAAAACTGTAATTTTATTGTACTAATCGAAAGCCTCGATCAGATACATTTATTTCTTCTAAATAACATAGCATCTAAAATAAAAGGAACACCATGAAAGAACAATGGGTAATTTTGTTTGGAACCCGTACCCACCTTGTAGCATTTTAGACTAGGTGTCATTTAGAAGAGGCATAAGTGAATAACTCAAAAATGAATGAACGAATGAATGAATGAGTGTGAGACCGAAGTTATGATCACTTCTATTTTACATTTTCAATCATTTAAGTAGTGTTATAATAATTGTTTTATAGGCCCAATGAATAATCAGTCGTTCTGTTTCATAGAGAGACTGACCCAGCTTCCTAAGGTTTACTTTTTGCTACGGAAAATATTAATTAAAACGCCATCAATTCAATTAAGCACAGTTTGTTTATTTATTAAGGTACACTAAATAAACATCATCACTAAATGGTATTGTTGCTCTCAATGATTATGTCATCCCAAGCATTTGCCGGACCAACGAAGTTTATTTTTTCGAATTTTATTAAAAACTAAGTAAAAAGTGTTTTTTTTTTTAAATTAATTATCATTTAAGCACTGCCTAGTTATTAAAATAATCTTTATTGAGTTATTCATAGAATACCTTATATGTTTTTTTAAGTTTTGCAATAACATCAATATTTTTATTTAAAATGACTCCTACATTCGGCGTATGCACATGTTTGTTCTCTTCCGCTTTGTGTGTTTAATGTGGATTTTCGGTTGTGTTAAGGTTCGCGCACATTATGTCGGGTCGCAGCGGGGCGGAGTGGGTCGCAGCGCACCGCAAAATGCTTACTTAGCACATTAGTGACGGGCCGGGTCGCAGCGCATTGACGAATTTTGAGTAGTTATAGTGTACTGCCCTGCCAGACTTGCAAATCTTATAGCTCTTTGTATCCATAAACAAAATTAATCAAAAGCTCTTCATCCATTCTAGTGAACACCACAGGAGCACGCAAATACCAAATAAAATGCAAATATCGTAAAATGAACATGTGCGCGCGTGCACTCCAATCCGCTTACTACAGCATACTGTGACGGGGCGCAGCGGGGTGAGGCGGGCTGCATCGAACGCAACCAAAATCCGCGGCGGAATATGCGGCCCGCTTCGCCCCGGCATAGTGTGCGATAGTTCATATAAAATACATACGAGCAATTTGAGCGGATTTTTGCGCTGCGACCCGACCTGCTGCGGCCCGTCATAATATGCGCGAATCTTTAAACTTCAGAAAGTGCGGTAGAGTTGAGCATATTCTTCCTCCCGTCTTCCTGTTTAGTTTTCCATCCGGTAACTTCATTCATGCATGCATTCCCAATTCCCATTAGAAAACCTACTCTATAGTAAAATATATACGCATAGATGTTTAGGTGCATACGAGGGTGTATAGATACACCTACGTATATGTAGGTACCTATAGCAGAATATTGGGCTAGTTCAAGGGATATGATTGACTGCGCGCGGGGTGAATTCACAAAGGCTTGTCTGCGTATTTCAACGTCGAATAACTTTTTTCTCCCGTGAGATACAGAGTTGTCGCCATACAAAATATTTATGTAGTTTTAAAGACCTTTCTAATGGTACTAGTCTCAATTTGCTACGAGGTGGGTACGTTTTGTTCCATGTCCTTTAACATTTATTTGAAACTAGCTTCTGCCCGCGACTTCGTACGCGGATCCTGTTGCTTATGCCAGCGACAACGGGGTCGTCAAAATCGAAGATCTGAAACGTCTGATGTCGAATTCTAAGAGCCCGGGGACGGGTAAACAACGGGATGCGCGAGACGATTCGAGACGTTCCAGATCTTTCATTTTTGTAAGTTAACAGGAAATGCCCATCAGACTAAACAACTTTTGCTAAGACGTCATTCCTATACATGTTATAGTGTCGATGGGCTTTGGAGTTCCACAAGAGGTGTTCCAGATCTTCAAATTTATTCTCACAGCAGAAAATGCTCTTCACGTGAAATAGTTTTTGCTATGGCACCATTTTTATATCTCTTATACTTTGGCTGGTCTGTTGCGGTTCTGCATTCTGGTGTTCCATTTTCCAAAATAAATTATAGCCTATGTGTTGCCCAGACTTAATACCTATACCTACAACAAAAAAAACTTTTCTTCCCGTAATTCCGCAGCGGATCCCAAGGGTACACGAAATTAACAATAAAATTGCAAATAACTTTTTAAAAAAACCTTTTTAAACTATATTTGTGGTTTTTTCCTTCATAAGCTAATATGTATAAAGACCGGAAGCGTTGCTGACCCTTGAAAAAGCAACATAAAGTTGGCCATGAGAAAAACAGCTGGTTGTCAGGTCAACACCAGCGGCTTTAAGCGTCTGCCCTTCTGACTTGGTTATTGTCATGGCAAAGCATGTAGTCACAGGGACCTGTGTGCGCTTAAATTGAAAGGGGAAATTGTTGGGGATGAGTGGTATGCGCGGTATGAACACAGCCTCACCGGCACCACACCCAGTGAGGATTGTAGCAACAATTATATTACGTTATAAACCGTTGACAATAAGACGGGTTCCGTTGCACAGTTTTGGCGGAGTTAAATTTCGCATCAGCATTATGGGAACACCGACTTTAAGTCTTATTTTATGAGCAGGGAGACCACTCGCTGTAAGTGAATTGAGAAACTAAACTGGGTAATTAGTGGCGTCGTCCTGATCGACAACATTGTCGAAAGAAGTGTAAACCACTTCACCCCCTACAATATCCGCCAAATTTTTTTGATTAATTTTTGCAGCTTGCTCATTTTTTGGGGTCAATATGGCGCGTTCGCATAACTGAGGAAGCTGGTGAAGACATGCGAGGAATATGCTTCTGGCCACGGATTGTTGTATAATGTAAAAAAGAGTCAGTCTTCGAGACCGCCAGTGCAAGATGTCACGGGAGCATACCACCAGTTAAACTCAATGGTGTTCCTCTGGAAAGAGTTGAACAATTCAAATACCTGGGGCATGTTTTGACTGTCGACCTCAAGGATCAGGCAGATATGGAACGGGAGCGAAGGGCGTTGTCTGTTAGAGCAAATATGATCGCCCGCAGATTTGCACGATGCTCGGGCGAGGTAAAGGTTACGCTTTTTAGAGCGTTTTTTTTTTTTTTTTTTCTATTTGACTGCTGTAGGTCGTCCTAGGGGACGGTTTCTACGTAACCGGGCAGTTATTGGCGAGACCTGAAGGGTCTCCAGCCAATTTTTAGAGCGTACTGTACATCGCTCTACACGTGCAGCCTGTGGGCGCATTATACTAATAGAAGTTACAGCGCCATGCGCGTCCAATTTAATAACGCGTTCAGGGCGGTGATGGGGCTGCCCCGATACTGCAGCGCCTCGGGTATGTTCGCAGAAGCGCACACTGACTGCTTTCATGCAACTATGCGTAAGCGCGCCGCGTCCTTGGTGCGCAGAGTACGGGCCAGCTCCAACACCGTGTTGGCGATGATTGGGGGAAGGCTGGATTGTCCTTTCATCCGGCATTGTTCCGGAAGACATGTGGCTGTACCAATGCCGGGACGAATATTTTAATGTAGTATTTATATTGTATTTTTATTTCATTTATTTTATTTTATTGTTTGATTTTATTTGTGATTAATGGGTGTAAATTACCTGAATAAATGAATTTATTATTATTATTATATTATTATAACCATGAATTTTCTAATAATCTATGTGACTGCTCCTCTGCGTTACCGGGTAGGCTACCGTGTCACGAAGATAAATGGAAAAGGAAATTAAACACTCAAATAACATAAGCTCGAAGGCATATTTATTCGATAAAATAAAAAAAAAAATGGGAGTTTTGGCCAGTAGAGTCAAATTTTCAGTGAAATACCATCGTCATCAAAAATCAGTCCTAAACTGTTACCGCCTTCACCGCGCGGAGGTACTCCAAGCTTATGTTATTTTCTAATTATACAGTGAAATTAGTGATAACTTTGATTTCCACATCAGATGTTTCGATCTTCGATTTTTATAAGTCAACAGGAAATGCCCATTAGACCGAACAACTTTTGCTAAGACGTCATTCCTATATGTGTTATGGTGTAGCTGGGCGCTTGGAATTCCACAACAGGTGTTCCAGATCTTCAATTTTTATACGTCAACAGAGAGTGCTCATCAGGCTGAACAACTCTTGCTAAGACGTCATTCCGATATTATGTTATAGTGTAGCTGGGCTCTTGGAGTTTCACATCAGGTGTTCCAGATCTTCAAATTTATTCTCTCATCAGAAAATGCTCATCACGTGGAACAATTTTTGTTATGGTACAATTTTTGTATCTCTTATAGTTTAGCTGGTCTGTTGCGGTTCTGCATCAGGTGTTCAAGTTCCCAAAATAAATTATAGCCTATATGTTGCCCAGACTTAATACCTATACAACAAAAGAAAAATCATTCAAATCCGTCCAGTAGTTCCGAAGATTAGCGTGTACAAACAAACAGACAAACAGACATACAGACAAACAGACAAACAGACAGACTTTTTTTTTGGATTCGTGCTCTATTACTGTTTCTAAACCCCCCTCAACTATTGTTTTTTTAATATATTCAATGTACAGACACAGTTTTTTTACTGTTTTATTATATGTATATAGATAATAAGACACGTTTAACTGTGCAACTTACAAACAATTTAACTTATTTAATGCTCAAAATGTGTCTGTTCATAATGTATACAAATTATAACTCTTTCAATAATCTCGCTTACCGTTGATTTATTTATTTTTTCATGGTGAAAATTTGAAAGAATACTTGGAAATATTAATAAAGAAGAAAGTAGTACATAAAGTCAGTTGTAATGTGAATAAGCACGACATAATCAGAGAAAATCGTATTCATTATTCTAAACAAAATTTTAAATTAAATGTTTAATTTCATGGTGTTCCTTTTATTTTAGATGGCATGTTATTTAGAAGAAATAAATGTATCTGATCGAGCCTTTTGATTAGTACAATAAAATTACAGTTTTTTTTGTTTTCACATTTAGCGGGTTCGATTCCCGATTCAGACAGGTGATTATTTAAAATTCTTTGAATGCAGTTCGTATTGTTTTTAAAATAAAAATGAAGTCTTCTTTCAGTAAATTTTTCTATCTACAGTATTTAAGGTACTTCCCCTCCATGTGGCAAAGTCGTGGGACGCCCTGTATAGTGTAAAGTAGTCTCAATTTTCTACAACGATTTTATAATTATTTAATCTTCAGGATGTCTTAAAACAATATCGAATTGATAACAAACTCGATTTGAAATAAGTACAATTACGTATTCGGAATGTTAAAACGTGAACTTTAGACTGTCGCAAAACGAAATACATCTCATTCTTATTCATATCACGACTTAAACATGGCAAATAAATTCCGTCCCCAAACAGTTTGTAACAATAAAGCATCCTAAATAAATTACTCGGTACATTAGATCAATTATAAACAAAACTTAGATCGCACCTGAACCCCAAATTAAATCCGTAGGCAGAAGAAAGTTCCCCGTTTCTGGTCCTCCGGGACGCGGCAGACACGCGGCCCACAGCGGCAGGCTGATCAAAGCTAACAAGATTTATAACCAAGACGATATATAAACCAAATGTACGGAAGGACTTAACTGGACTAAAACCGTGAAATACAGAACGAGTTAAAATTGGGCTTCGAATGAAACGCTTTGAAATTTGTAGACATGGTAATAAAATTATTTGTTGGACGTACGTCTGGTGGGATGTTACAATTTGCTGGCTTCCTATAATGTTTTGTGCGATATTAACGACCGTGTCATTGCTGCTAAGGACGCCAGGAAGAGTATATTTAGGCGTTTATTCATAACGAGTAGTCAAATTTGCTTTTAGTATTATAGCTTACTACTTCGAGTATTTTATAAATGTTTGTTCTACATTCAGTTTACCTCATCATAATGGCTTATCCAGATACAAGCAAGATTCGTAATAAGTTAGAATAAAGGTAAATAAAGAGATCTGCAATCCTCTAATGTCTTCATCCTCTAAATCAAGATTTTAAGATGCCTACCCTTTTCGTATTAATAATTGTGGTCTTATCTATTTGCTGCTGAATAGTATCCTTTGTAACAAAGGGTAAAATTTCAGCCTAAGACGTACTATATTCCTCTTGATTCTCCCAGTTCTTAGATCAAATCACAAACATACCAGTGTTCTTTCTCATTTATATCGTCATAAAATTCCACTTCTCAAGCGTAACAATCTTAAGAATTTTCATCTAAAAATTCTTCAAAGTTAAAGCGAGCAATTGCTGATAAAAAATGCGAAATTGTTTAAGATGTGTTCAGGATTAAAACTTGTCCATACTTTCTTATAATTTACAAAAGTAATGCCATTATTGGCACAAGTGGAATAAAAGGTCTTCACGAAAACGCAATAAATAATAAGCGACGCGACGCCGCAAATTGCCCCATAGTATTTATTAAACTATGACCAACTTGGAGTGGAGTCGATGAAAAAGGAGGTTTAAAACAAAACCCCTTGTGAAAGAAAACTTATGCTGTGATCCCCAATATACCCTTTCCGAGCTTCTATTATATTTTCAAGAGCGTTTTTGTACCGCCTTTGTTATAGATTTTGTGGCCCAGAATTTATCGTCAAATGGTATTTGTGTTTTCCTATCTACATGTATATGTACAGAAATGGGACATTATATCTGACTTTTGGCGTAGGTGTTAAGTTTTGCTCATTTGTTGATAGGGTAGCTAGTTTCAGAAGGGCTTCAAAAGTGTAATGTTTTAAAATTTATTCGACTTGATTAAATACGATAAAGGTCACAAGTTTCACTTTTATACAGAATTTTTGGATTGGATCCAGTTAATCACTACCAGAAGGTTAATATTAATATCTCTACCTCTATAAAATCACCGGTCACAATTGTTTTTAAAACATCGGGCGGCACTTAAAATAAGATTAGCATAGACATCTCGAAAGCAGTGTTTTGACTTCAAGTTGATAACAATCATAATTTAATTTGTAAGCCATGTCAACTGCTTCGGTGCATAATTAACAATTATAATTTAGTAGATAGTAACATGATTGATTCATGTCGCAACTTGTTTCGAGATTCCCATTCCATTTGCTATAACTGCACAATGGGGATTCAACGTAATGAATAGCAATCTTGCATAGTTTACAGACATTATTTTTTTCCCTATTGTTGAGTACCTACGAAGATTATAAACATAGCTTAGCTACTTTATTGTTCCTAACAATCGTTGAATGGTTTTTCATTTTCAAATATTCAGTTTCTGCTAACAAATTATTTCCAAATAGAAGAAATAAACTTCATAACATTGTCAGAAAATGTGAGATTCCCAAGGGAAATCACAATAACTGCGTAGCAACGACTGGCTATATCGGACTGTCGTAAATCTCAAAACATAAATGTGGATTTCATACGGGCTCCGAAAATGTTCGCGTCATCATAAATGAAACTTAAATAAAAACGCTCATAGAAAACAATAAATTACAAACATGGTGCATTTCCAAAAACGTTTAGCACATAATATGTAGAGCAGAACCCCATGATCGCTGACGCATCGGAAAAGGTGTTTGGAACAATCAATAACACGACCACTTTCATAGACCCCTCCTTGAAGCTCCGCTTTTAATAATAAATTCAGCACTTGAGCGGATCGTGAGGAGTATCGGAGATCTCCGTCGTCTGGTCCTCAGCCAGTTCTCGCACGTCACTCGGTATAATCCGGTCAATAACATAAATTTCTTGGAGGCACGCTTCTTTATTGGATTTGTCGTTGGCGGCAAGCCGTTGAACCCCGCTCATAACCTATTCGTGTAAGGAACTATCGAAAATAAAATTTGTGGAAAGCAGGGAAATCTGTAGACGAAATTGGGGAGAATTATTGGGGGCTTTTTGGAAGGTGAAAATGTAAGCGCTGTGGGTTCGACAACATTAACATTTTGCAGTTTTTATTCACATTCATTAATAAAGCCACATAGTTATTGGTAACGTATCAATATTCACTTCTCAATTGACTCGACATTAGTTACGCAAATCTTTCACGTGGTAGAACATGTGACTGTTAATAGAGCCGATGTGCCTATTTATGTGCCCTTGTTGTTGTTAAGTGTGGGCCATCGATTTATTGAGCGATTGTTTCGTAATAATTACTATTGGCAGTAATTTAAATAATTATACGGTTGAACCACAACCGTTAGCAAGAGGGATCTAAGAATTGATTCCAGATAGCTTTCTTGAATGTAAACTAAAATTGAAATGCTTTCAAAGAATTTGTTTTATAACGAAACAACAGTCTTTGTTAATACGTATGCCTGAAGCAAGGTGCATGTTTTACAACACATTTTAAAGTTCCACCAACTTTTCCCATTCAAGGTTTCTGACAAATTGTATGCACTGGAGAAATGTACAAGAAACATTTCAACACATGTCTAAGGAACTCATGCAAAGCACCTCACTCGCTGTGAGCATTTTGTCTAGACGAATGTTCAACATAAATGTTAGATATTTTGTTGCTGTCCCAACCGAACGAAGTTCTCGCCTCCCGACGCGACGAGGACTTGCGATGGCTTTCAGTACAAAACTTCGCAGACCGCCATGACAAATTTTCAATTAAACGTTTCTTTGTGACCTTTTTGCAAATATCTAAAGAGGTTTTTAAGAGAAGTTTATCGCACACGTTTTCGTTCCACGAAGCAATATCTGTTTCTTTCACTCGTATATGCGAATTGTTATAGCTTCCTTGACATCGGCCGTTAACGGCACATGTGTGGCTTAATTACGTCCATATATCAATACGCATATTTAGTAAAACAGTATACGAGATCGGCGTCTCATCCAACGCCGGGTTGCCTTAAAAGGATCGTCAACATTTTTCTTCGTCGGGTGAAAGTTTTTGTATGCGCGCCGGCGGCTCGGTCATCCCTGGCCTTTTAAAATATTTGCATTTCTTTTGCATACACCGTGCAGATAGGTTTTTAAGATTCTTTGCCCAGGTGGGAATAGTTTGAGGATTGTCTAGCATACTAATATGAGGATCGATATTAACAGAGCTTTTATTAGTTCAGTGAGAATTCTCGGAGAAAAATTCTTTCGGATAAGCGTTTTGGAGTGTAGCCAAAGATCATAGTCGGATTAATGGACAGAAAAGACATAAGCCAAACTGTTTTTACAAAGATCTTTTTATTATTTTTATTTCTAACAATAATTCCTTTTAAAACTTCTCAGTCAATTCATTTTATATCTTTATTCATTTAAAGTTTTTCTTTTGGTAAGCCCTACTATACCTGACTCAAACGCTTATTCAAATTCAGAACCTACGTCATGGTCGTCTTTTTATCTTACCCACATTTCAGGTCCACACAAGGATTAAGGTCTACACGACAGTACTATTATAATATCATAGTCTACAAAGTGAAGATACGCAACCCGTGTCACATCACTGCGCCTACCTGCGCCGGGAACAATTCAAATTCAGCCATTGTGGTCCGACACGTATTGTCTCCTCCCTTTATCCGTGACGTCATAACCCTACACTCACTATTGTACGCACTAATTAAACCCTCTTTAATATAACCGGCGTTACGTCGGCGCTGATTGGATTTTAAGGTGTTAAGGAAACGGCGATTGAAATTGAATGGGCTTCCTAGAAAATGTTGAAGACTTGAAAAGATAAGGATTTTCAGGATAATTAATTTGGGATCTACGTTAAGTGATTCGGGAATTAATTTTGTGAAGTACTTAGATAGGTTCTTTTTATTCTTTTATGTTTTAAGAGCCTCTTTTTGCCGTTGTATACTTATAATCAGTAGTTTATTGAAATGGCTGCCTCGTTGTCTTGTGGCCGAAAGCGCACTGCTGAGCGTGAGATTCTGAGTTCGATCACCATCGGGAAAATTTTTATTGGGTTTTTTTCCGTGAGAAATTTCCGGGAAGCCGGACCAAAAAATGCTTACGTTGCTCAAGTGTGATGCGTGATTTCCAGTAACTACTCGTTTCGAAAGGGAAGCCGATAGGAATCGAGTTGTATGGAGCCTTCGCCACTGGTAGGTACTATACACCTCAGCCTAACATTTTAGGGATATAGGTAGGCATGATCTTATGCTTATTATGATTATTTCGATATGTTTTCAATCGAGAATTATCAGGTTGACTTGTGCACATCACAAAATTCCTAGTTGTATGTTCTTTTTATTTTCCTTCACAAAACAAATATCTCTACTTCACTATCACTACATAGTATAAAACAAAGTCGCTTCCCGCTGCCTGTCCCTATGTATGCTTAGATCTTTAAAACTACGCAACGGATTTTGATGCGGTTTTTTTTCGTAGATAGTGTGATTCAAGAGGAAGGTTTTAAGCTATAAAACGTACACGTGCGAAGCCGGGGCGGGTGAGTAATATTATAAATGCGAAAGTAACTCTGTCTGCCTGTCTGTTACGCTCTCACGCCTAAACCGCTAAACCGATTTCCGATTTTGATGAAACTTGGTACAGAGATAGTCTGAAACTTGGAGAAGGATATAGGCTACTTTTATCCCGAAAAATACGGAATACGCGATAAACGACGTCCACGCGGGCAAAGCTGCGGGTTTCTTTGTAGTTCTCAATAATTTCCTACAGAAATAACAAACTTTGACTTTGACTGCCTCGTTGGTCTAGCGGTCGCAAAGCTCGACTGCTGAGCGTGAGGTCCTGGGTTCCATCCCCAGGTCGGGCAAAGTGTCACTTGGTTTTTCCGTGTGGAATTTCTCAGTAGCAGCCCGGAGTCTGGATTTGTGCCCGGTCGATGGCAATAGGCTCGCCCCCTATTACATGGGACGTAAACATAAACGGCGAAATGTGGGTGTACTATACACCTCTGCCAACCCTTCGGGGAATACAAGCGTGAGTTTATGTATTTATTTAGAAATAACAAAGCCCGAAACCTGAACCTGTGTAGTACTGTAATTATAGATACAATAGATAAACAATGGCGGCCGTACCGTTTTCGGTACACTTGGGCAGTTCAAGTTAACACATCAACAAGCATAATAACTAATAACCATTAAACATAACAATTCAATAAAACACAAGATAGTTAGAAAGTCAATGTCCTTCGTAACGACGACTTTTATAGCTTTTCCCGTAAATTGAGTAAAAGTAGACACAGTCAGTAATTACTGACGCGCTTATCATGCACTGTAACTGGTACATAATTGCTCTATAGTCGCATGTAGGTCGATGGTATAGTCGACTATTAGTTTATTGTTTAAACGAGGCAATTGCATCGACCCGGTTGTTAACATCAGGATATGGAGGAATGAGGGGTCCCGTTGATTGCTTGTCGATAGTCATCATAGTTTTATAGTTCGTCATAATATGGCTGTAGATGAACATTGCTGAATATGGCCACTACAATGTACGATCGTTATAATAGCAAATGTTGCCGTGTCAATGTATGCCGATTGGTGATCAGAAAAATTATTACGACATGACTTATGCGCTTCGCCAATCTTCGTGTTAACGAACTTGTACGAAATATGTGCCTCGTTTAATCTTTCAAAAATAAAGGATTTTTTTTTTCTTTCTCTTTGTTCATATCTTTAAACTGAACATTTCTTCTATCAAATACACTTCACCGTTCTAGTATTCTAACCTCAGCGGGTCCGGAAGGGTCTTTTGATCTTTATAAGAAACTAGTTTTTGCCCGCGGCTTCGCTCGCGTTAGTTTAGAAATTGACAATCAACTCTTAACACACTACTAAAGTTTCTATAATATTAAAATTCAACCATGATTCGAAAGACACGTGGCGCCATATATGAACGTTATTGTTGTTTTCCTCGGGAACAGTACTTTTTTTCGGGATGAAAGGTACCCTATGTCCGTTTCTGTATACCTGATAACGTATATGCAAAATTTCGGGACAATCGGTTCAGTGGTTTAGGCGTGAAAAGGTAACAAACAAACAAACAAACTTACTTTCGCATTTATAATATTAGTTAGGAAGTTAGGATTGATCGATTAGCATTATGAAAATATTTTGTGTGAACTGCCCATTTTCGCTTACTGTACCAATTATTATTTTTTCAAAATCAGTGTCTGCCGTTCCAAATATTTTCAAAAATTGTGGACCATCTCCTTACAATATTTTCTTGTAGCTGAGACGGTTAAGCTAGCTGCCTTCTGCCTCATCTCAAATTACCAATCTGTATAACTCCGGCTTCGATATCTTTCGATCAATCCCGAATAGGTCACTTAATTGGTTGCATAATTCGTACAAATTCGGAAACACGAAGACTACCGAGGCGCATAACTTCTATCGTAGAACTGTATTTGTAGCAGGCGCATTAAAGGATCTTCTGGCATTACTATGATCACTACTTTTACTATGCAGTTTGAGAATACAATCGGGATGACTGTGTTATGTAAATCTCCTTTATAATGTTTTCTCGGACTGTTATGAGGATCCGTTTAACATGAATGGAATAACATTCCATTGGTAAGAGCAAAATCGCTTCATTTACACACTTTTAAGTTTGTTTCTTTAGCAGTCTTGAAAGACATCGATGTTCTTTTATTTTTTTACATTATCGTGTGAATTCGAGTTTGAAAGATATGTTTTTTTTAGGGTTCCGTACCACAAGACTCCGCTGTCCGTCCGACTGTCCGTCTGTCACCAGGCTGTATCTCATGAACCGTGATAGTTAGACAGTTGAAATTTTCACAGATGATGTATTTCTGTTGTCGCTATAACAACAAATACTAAAAAACAGAATCGATAATGGTACGGAACTCTTCGTGCGCGAGTCCGACTCGCATTTGGCCGGTTTTTTAATAAATCATTGTTCTCCTAGTTTATTAACATTATATTAGTTTCAGATTGTTTTTATTCTCTTGTCTTACTGCTTGAGAGCGGCAGTGGTGTAGTTTGAGTTTTTATTATCATAATTGGAGTTTTAAACACCTACATTGCTTTGGGATGATGATGATGACGTTCTTAACTTTTATAAATGTTTTTCGAATTCACCCTATCGATTGCCAAACAAGCCGACGATACCTACCAGGGGCCCAATTCTGCTAAAATAAATTGTTGCCAAACGCAATCGAACCACAAACGTCAGTCAGTTTTTGTTTTCGAAAACTTTCAAAATTATTGATTTTGTTTTTTGTGTCAAACAATTTGATAGCTTTTGAAATTGAGAACTGTCTGAATGAACGGTTCGGCCTTGGTTCGGTTGTGATTTATCAAGATTTATTTTAGGAGAATTAGGCCCCTGATGGTAAGTGGTTACCGCAGCCTCTATACAAGCTTAGTTTTAGTATACGCTAAACCTGAAACTAGTTTGTTCAGAATCACTAGGAGAATCGATTGACATATTTTTTACACCACTTTTTTTTCTTTATTTTCAATTTTATTTCAGTAGTTTTCTACCCATAACGGTAATAGACACCTTGAGGCTTGAGACGGTCCTCTTGGTCAGTTTCCGTGTATTAGACAACCCCTGCATAGCACATCTCAGGCATTTCACACTTTTTTAGGGAACTTAACGCGACATAAACTAAGGTGTAACTTCGATTTTACTAAAAAAAAAACACATTATCAGGCAGTTCTGATGAAAATCTTGTTGGGGTGTCTCGGTTTTCGTATAAAGTAAAAATAAGGTTGTATACCTCTACAACCCCAAGAGGATTGCTGATGTGTTCTCTTCTCTTGTGTCAACACGAGCTATACGAAAATAGCTCATGCTGTGGTGAAAAAATTAGCCAGTCAGCAAAGTTGGTAGCGGGGCTGACCGCCCAGGGTGCGCCGGACGTACTTAAGTATCGTCACTATGCTGATGCGTTGCAATCGTAGAGAAAAAATTGGAAAGTCTCACGTGCCTGTAATTTCACAGGCACCTTCAAACCGGAATACATCAATGCTGTTTAATAGCAGAAATGGCACCGGATTGTTATGAGCTGTTGAATTGAACGACTATAATAATATTACTGCAGCAATAAATGATGATGAAAGCTTTATTAGCAACCAGTAAATTCTAAATGATACATTAGTTACATTCCAGCAATTGCTAGATTCATTGAAACGAAGCCGGGGGCGAACCGATAAATTTCAATAAGTTCATTGACTGCAACAGAATTCCAGGTGGGACATGTTAGATTAAGTTACTTTTAAAACATGGTGGAACACTAATTGTCTGTAAAGTGACCGATCGATAACTCGTCGCCTTCGGGGGCTATCTATTATTCCCGGTAGATTTACTACACTTTCTTGCTTACCGAAGTGAATGTATGTATAGTGCGGCCATTTAAACTTAGTATAATAGGTAAACAAACCATTGATCTTGAGACTTTCATTTTGCTTTAAGAATACGTTTAAATTAAGGTAAAAGCACTAATGCCCGACAGTGAACTAAAGGATGACACTTTCGAATAAAACCTCTTCTACTAAGAATAATAATCATTGAATTGACTTCAAGATTGCTGTAACATACACCTAGATATCTAAGATACGCGGTCAAAAATTTTCATTCACGTATTTAAGCAAATTTAAAAATGACGTCAGTTGGCAGTAAACAATGTGAGAAAGAGAACAAATGCAATGTGATTCTAAAAGAAAATGTTAACGACGCCGACATGTAGCTGGTATGATTTTGTTCTACATTTTTACGATTTTTGCTGCTTTTTGTGTTGTTTATAGAAATGTATTAAGTTATTGACATACCAGGACCATTGCCTTCTTATTTCGTTTAGGTTTTCTAACAAATTAAAGGGTGTCTACTATTAGTACCAGAAATTAGTAAAAACCTAAAAGCCGACACATGTGTCATCTACTGGTATCTCACCAAACAGATTTTCTCAGCACATGTTCATGCAATTATTGTCTCTATATCCTGTCAATAAAGTGCTGTTTAATTTTTGTTCGTTTCAAATGATCCTATCCAACAGTAGACAGGGTGTCAACTATTGGGGTATACTAGGTGTCAACTGTTAGTTCTTTTGATTTCAGATTTATTTTTGAGCACTATGCCGCCGTACGAGTTTAAGACATGTCAAAAATTATTATATCAAGTGATAGGATTAAGTCTAAATTGCATTTTCTGTTACAAATTCATGGGTAACTTCATATTATAATATTTCAGTATTGTTTTTTTTTAACTTGATAATAATAATATCAAACCACTATTAATAGACATCTATTAGCACTAATATTAGACACGTCTAGTATTAGCGCTAAGGGATGTCTACTATTAGTGGTTTCGTTTTTTTGTGATGTCATTTAATAGTTCCTAGGACAAAGTGTAAAAGAATATAAATTAAAGTATGAAATATGTTAGTAAATAAAGCTTTTATGTTAAAAACTAAATATCTAAATGTTACTTTAGCATTTAAAAAGAAGTAACTGTGTTTTGTGATTAAATTACATTTGATATTGAAGAATTAAATTTGTGTTGTTCTTAAAGTGTCGGGCATTAGTGCTTTTACCTTAATGGTAAAAAAAAAACTTTTTAAAACAAGCTTTTATTTAATTGCCCTAAAAAAAATAAAAGAAACTTTAAATTAAATGAAACCAATCAATTTAGTACATGTATTACACAATTTATTAAATGATATACAAGATTGTCGCGAGATTTACCTGTGTACTAACTAGTCTTGCTTGACATAATATGTCAAGCAAGACTAGTTTATTATCTACTTATTATTTATAAGTAATTCTATGACAGAAAATGTTTCCTATAAAATATGCAAGTCTCGCGGCATACATGTACTAAATTGATTGGTTTGATTTAATTTAAAGTTTATTTTCTTCTTTTTAGGGCAATTAAATAAAAGCTTGTTTTTAAAAAGTTTTTTGACCATTCATTTTTTTTTTCGGTTATTATGAGGAATGTTTCTAAGTCTGCTTTCGTGTTCTCCTCAGCAAGCTCTTTCATTCGATACCTATACTGTGGTGGTACAGAAAAAATAACTAGTCCGCTATCTTGGATGGTCCGCCATATTGGAATTAGAATGACGTCACATAGCTAAGCATGCATTGTCATCCAAAATAAGCGTGTATACCAAATTTCAGCTCAATCAGTTAAAGATAACTGATTTAAAATTCAGTTGCAAGATTCCACCCGGACAAATATATATACCTACATAGCAAGCTAAAAAAACAAAAAACAAAAACAAAAAAATAAGGGGGTGTTTCACCATCCTATCATTAACTGTTCATTAAGTTAATTCGATCTCTAAAGTTTTCAATAGCTAACATTTGCATTTCACCAACATATCAATAGTGATAATGACAAGATTATTGAACACATTTAAATGTCATATTTGTAGGTCACATTTAGCTTACCTAGTTAATAGTTACGGACTACTTATTGATAGGTAGTGAAATCGCACCTTAGTCATCATCATCTGCCTAGCCTTTTCCCAACTATGTTGGGGTCGGCTTCCAGTCGAACCGGATGCAGCTGAATATCAGTATTTTACATGGAGCGACTGCCTGTCAGACCTCCACAACCCAGTAACTGGGTAATACGATACTCTTAGTAAGACTGCTTGTCAGACTTTCTGGCCTCTGATCAACAGTAACGACTGTCAAAGATCTACAAATGACAGCCGGGACCAACGGCTTTACGTGCTTTCCGAGGCACGGAGGAAACTCGCTATGGTAAATGGTCACCCATCCACAGACCAACCTCGGCAAGCGTGGCTTAACCCGGAAGATCGGTCTATGCGGCTGTAATTATTTAGCCACGAGCTCCTCAATCGCACCTTAGTATTGTTTTCGAAATACATGGGTGTTTAATGGGTTTTAAAAGCACTATTAATGTTTTACGACCAAAGGTACCTTTTCTTAAAAATTCAAATGGCCGACCTCTAGCAGAAGTTGTAAAGGCTCTGTACGGTACTTATAATTTTCTTTGCAGTAACGGCCTGTCTACGTCTCCACGTCACGACGTCGTCAACGTGGAACGGTGCGGTAACGCGGCACGGTGCGTTGACGTAACGTGCAAATTTACGTTACCGTATCGTAACAGGTTCCGCCTCTAGCCGCAAGCGCACATGTATATGCGCTCCGCCCGCGCTCTCCACGCCCGCGAGTTAGTCGCCGTCTATGTGCTCTGATGCTTTAAACCCATACCTTACTGTTTCTCTTATTAAAATTCAGGATCTACATGGTCAACGATAAATCTAACAATGATCCTGACGTGCATTTTTACGATACGGTAACGTAAATTTGCACGTTACGTCAATGCACCGTGACACGTTACCGTACCGTTCCACGTTGACGATGTCGTGACGTGAAGATGTGGACACGCTCTAACTGTAGATACTACGTTTGATAAAATAGGGAATATTTGTATCGTTTCACTGTCAAATTCGTTGCACATCTGAGCGGTTGCAAACACGACTTTGAAATCAACAACAGTGCTTATTAAAAAAATGGATCACGCTTATTTAGTTTCATTCGTTATTTTCAGAGCATTTATTCGGCCAAACATTGTAACTTTCATTATTTCCCAAAACTGCGTCAAAAATATCAAAACAAAAAAAACTTTAAAAAAAGTAAAAACCGACTTCAAAAAAAACTAAACGGAGTAAAATAATTATCATTTAATAAAACTATCAGTTTCAGAAGTCGGTGCTAATCCACGCTGAACCAAATTGAAGGCACCGACTTCTGAAACTGATAGTTTTATTAAATGATAATTATTTTACTCCGTTTAGTTTTTTTTTGAAGTCGGTTTTTACTTTTTTAAAGTTTTTTTATTTTATACTTTTTAGTGCCACAAATTACAATTACAATAGTGTACAAATTCTCGGACCAGCACTACAACTAGAACGTCGTCCACATACGATTTGTGTACTTTTTCTGTTGTTTTTATTGATTTTTTCAAAAAGTGCTGAATCAATTTCAATAAAATTTATATGGGACCACCTCTGAAGTATGGCCTACCAAACAAAAAAAGAATCATCAAAATCCATTCATAATTGGCGGAGATATCGCGTAACAAACACAAAAAAAAAAAAAAAAATCAGACGAATTGAGAACCTCCTCCTTTTTGAAGTCGGTTAAAAAACACAAACAAAGCTATTAGCATATTCCTTGTCATCTGAACAATATCCTCACACAACCCAACATTGTATTAAAACTGCCCAGAAATTAGGCAGACGCTTCGGGTGCGGCTAAAAACCGCAACTCTCGATACGGAAGCGTACGCTTAAATGATGGAGGCGTCTCGACGGGGTCGTCGATCTCATACGTCATATCTAAGGTGCGATCCACATGGGGCGACATGCGATCAAAGTCGCGTGTAAACGAATTTTGCTTTTATCGGGGTCGATGAGGCGCGATATGTTTCCGATGCGGGCGTCAAAGTGGTAAGTGAAGGTGTATCATCAGATAGGCTAAACTCACTGTTGTGTATGTAAGATTACGGGAGGGATGAAGAGTATTAAAAGGGAAGGTGGAGCCTTAATTTTCGCGTTGATGTATGAACTAAAATGCTGTAAATCCTTGCTTTTGTTATTTGTTTCCCTATAGACGTCATTTTCAAGTGATAAACATGCCAATTAGCATGAGTTCACATGATAAACGGATCATTTTGCTTACCAATGCGCAATGGTAGCATTTTTTAATGTCAAACTGTGCACATAAATAGACTCGTAAGCTAATTTTACCTGAGATAGTTACTCACTTATGGGAGGGTTTCTATGCAAAGCTATGGGGACCTTGCTTCATTATTGGTAAAGGTAGAAGAGTCTAAATATTTAATCAATAACGTTCGTAACTCATAGGAATCTGTCATTTGTCGTTATTCAAACTAAACATACCGTGGCCACTGATGATTCAATAGTTATAAAAAACGTAACTGTGGCTTTAAAATCGGCTTGAACTTCGTACTTCTTTGTACGATATTATCGTTCAAATACTGACGCTGCAGCGCGATCTTTAAACGCATCCTTCATTATCGCTTGTCGCTTAATGTGTGAACTGCCTAATATACACCGCGTCTGCAAGATGATAAATAGAACCCGTGTGTATCCATACCCACGTGTTTACTGCATATTGATAGCTCCTGAATAATTAGGCAGGCTACTCATTAACGCGGCTATACTTAATAATGTATGGTTATGAATTAATTACTTACATGTATTTTATTACAATGCGAGCGAATGTGGGCGTGAGATCGGAAATTAGATACTGTGAAGTATTATGAAATGGAATTTGAAGTGTTTGATAAAAAACAAATAATGATGGAAGTAATTATGACGGTTACATAATGATGTTTGGGGAGTTGCATGTCGGATAACATTACGTGTTTTACTTACGACATAATTGCTGTCATAATTAGTAACAGATGTTTTGTTCTTAACATGATAAGACAAAAACAAAATACGGTTTGAATTCATTTATCGTCACCCTCCGCGCTAACTGTCGTATCTAGCAATTGATAATTTTGCAGTAGTTGCGTTAGCTGTGGCTTTATTAATGAATTAATAACTTTTTTATATTGCTCTTAACCTACCCTTGGCTTGGATAGTAGTTGCCCTAAAGCCCTAAGGTATGTATTTATATATTTCTATTCATTTGAAGCAGATACGTCACTCTGAGAATTTCTCTGAAAAATTATCAATTGCTAGTTACGACAGTTAGCGCGGAGGATGACGTTATTTCTAAAGATTACAAATACGAGCCACCACATTCAAGATTGAAGTTAATAAATCGAAGTAGATTTATGCAAGGTTAGTCGGAAAGGGAGTACTAATCCGAAAGGGTGTCTACATAATAATACATAACTTTTGTTCTACAACTTTCCCCAAAAGTCAATAGAGTAAGAGAAATAGCCAGTCAAAAATTTCATGAAAAATACGGTAAAATCTATCTATCCTCAGCTCAGCTGTGTTTATATTATAGGTCATATTTGGGGCCACGGATTAAAAGCTCCATTTTCTGAATTCGTATCTAAAGAAAGAAAGAAGATTTTTTGAAAAAAATAAAATAAATTTCGCATGAAAATAATAAATGAATTTTTAAATTTTAACACTTACTTTCAAACAGACATCAGTGACACTTTAAAGGTACAAGTCCGAGATGGGCTGCAGACCACAAACTGCAAAAGTAGTATCGCTTGCGGTGCGATCTGCGGCTGCGGTCTGCGGTTGCAGTTTTGCAGTCGCTGTCGGAATAGCACCTTTAAAGTGCACATCTTAAAGGCGCTACTCCGATGGCTACTTGCGGTCTGCGGTTGCAGTCTGCAGTTTGCAGCCCATCTCGGACTTGTACCATAAGTGGCCCGCGGATTAATATTCTCTTTCCGAACAACCTTCTATAAATAACAAGAACCAAGCCAAATCCCAAAGAATAAATTATTGCCAGCCCAACTTTTATCAGCACAATGAACACTCGCATCACAATTCAAACTATTCTATACGAAACCATAAATCTTAGACAATATTTTTTTTCTGATCAGCCAGTCGTATTTGTAAGTACGATTTGTTCTCGTCCTGCGTCAAAGTGCCATCGATTTTCTCCTTCCTGGCTTCCCTCCAATCTTTTTCCTTTGCCTAATATATTTGTGAATAAAGCTCTGCGGGATATTGCGTAACAAGATGTACTGGTCGGCTTATGGGATGCCAGTCATGAAATCTTTTTGGACTAAATTAGGGTAATGTTCTAGGGAAATGGTGATTGATGTTCTGAAATCTAGGCTATGCGGTTATTATATCGGAAGTTATTTAGTAATATTTTTTTAAAGCTACGTAAACTATGTTTAGGTTAATGTTTCGGAAGTATTTCTCTATCTATTCAGTCTATCGTAATACACTATGGTCTTTAGCCAGTGCTGGAATGTTTCAACTCAAAACAGCTCACTACGCAACTCGAAATCAAAGTCAAAACATTTATTTCAATTACACTATTTACAAGCACTTTTGAATTGTTGTTTGTTTGTGAGATTTGTGTCTGTAAACGCACCCACGATACAAGAGAAATCTTAGTGTGGGGCAACGTTTTTAAAAAAAAAAAAATGTCTAAAGAAAGAAGTTACTGCCGCGTTCCAAAGTGTAGGTTCATACGAGTATGTAGAAGAACGGGCATACACTCCATGGTTACTCTTTCGCATTAAATATTTACAAAAGCTTGGTTAAGTACATTGTGAATAAGAAAAATAAATGTGAGAATAATGTAAGATATGCTATGCTAATAAAAGTACCTACAATTCATTTGCCATGCCAGATTCGATTCCTAGTCTATCACTGTTTGTGTTACACTGGTGTACGTTTATTTTTAACCGACTTCAAAAAGGAGGAGGTTCTCAATTCGTCTGAATGTTTTTTTTTTTTGATGTTTGTTTTGTTACGCGATATCTCCGCCAATTATGAATGGATTTTGATTATTCTTTTTTTGTTTGGTAGCCCATACTTCAGAGGTGGTCCCATATAAATTTTATTGAAATTGGTTTAGCAATTTTTGTAAAAATCAACAAAAACAAAAAAAAATACACAAATCGTATGTAGACGACGTTCTAGTTGTAGTGCTGGTCCGAGAATTTGTACACCATTGTAATTGTAATTTGTGGCACTAAAAAGTATAAAATAAAAAAACTTAAAAAAAGTAAAAACCGACTTCAAAAAAAACTAAACCGAGTAAAATAATTATCATTTAATAAAAGTACCAGTTTCAGAAGTCGGTGTTCTACGCTGAAACAAATTGAATGCACCGACTTCTGAAACTGGTACTTTTATTAAATGATAATTATTTTACTCCGTTTAGTTTTTTTTGAAGTCGGATTTAACTTTTTTAAAGTTTTTTTATTTGTAAGCCGAACGGTTAAGGTTTACTATGTTCATACTACAATTTTAATGAATATAAAGACATTTTCTCAAACGGCCACGGATTAACAAGCTTCTAAACAAACCCGACATGGTTGTCCAACAAAATGGCACACATTATCAACCGGCTTCTCCCTCGTTTTACACGCAGTAAAAAACTAGATAAATGAAGGTGCTATGTGCTAATAAAAACGGAGGATTTATTCCATTCAAGCGTGAGGAGGAGTAAGAAACAAAGCGGAAAGTTTGGAGGACTGCGGTCAAATCATAGCCCTCTTGGGACAATAGTTTTCCAGAACTTTCCTATCGCATCGAACTCGCCTCATAGTTAGGTCCAAATGTTAGCGGCCAGCGACTGACATAAATCTGCATCCTAATTGTTCAAAATACTCGTAGGTAAGTAATTGCTATGGGTTTGATTTTAACAGGTCAACGATTTTCACAGCAACGTATTTATTAACAATCAGACGTCTCCACAATGCCACGCAATGAATATTGTTGTTTTGTCAGATAATGAAAGCTATTGAAATTACGAATTTGATATGCAATTCGGATGCTGTTCATTTGATGTGGGTTTATTTGTTTCTTTCAGTCTTTAATGTCTTTCTAGTCTAGGGTGAAAGATGGCATTGCCGTTTAAAATTACCTCGAACTGGACACAAGTGTACTGCGTACTTACGCAAATTGCGTATTACATTAGTAATTTCAATAGGTTTCATTTTGAAAATACAACTACATTCGTTGCGTGGTACAGACGCCAGCACATCAAGCTATCACAATCTGTCAAATTTCTTTAATAGATTTTCATCTTTATCGCAAAAGCATTAGGTTCAAGGTTGATTGGGAAAAGACAATTTCGGGTAGCTTGATGTGCTGGCCCGTACTGCTGCCGTAGTGCTGGTCTGTACATAGTTTTGGAGAAGTCGGATTGTTATAATACATATAATACGTTGCTATGGGAATTGTTGACCTATCAAAATCAAAGCGATTATGAGTGTTTTGCGCAGTTGGGACGCTGATTTTACTATAACAATCATTCTCTAAAACAATTCTTGTTTGAACTCGCTATCTCTCCGCTACCGCTTCCGCTTTTAACATAACCGAAGGCCTAGTTTGGCGATTCGATACGACCCTGATGTAGCTTCGCAATAAAAGTCTGGAATAAGTTGGAGTAGTACGTCCGGCCCGGCCACGATACACATTTATTTTGTTTGAATATTTCACCGCCACTGCGCGTTCAAATTTATTTAGTCTGGCAACTTCATTTGCTAAATTAAAAAGCTTGTAATTTTGTTTCTATGTTTTAATTTTACTGTGAAAGACTGAAAGTAGAATATATTTAACTTCATTTGAAATGTACTTGAAACTGTAAAGCTTGTCACAGACGTAGCTATAGGTATATTTTTATACAAGGTTAGTCGGAAAGAGGGTACTAATTCGCAGGCCACTTAAAGTATCACTGATGACGGTTTTAAAGCACGTGCTAAAATTTCAATAATTTAGATTTTAGTTTTTTCAAAAATTCTTTGTTCCAACTTTATTTACGAATTCAGAAAATGGAGCTTCTACTAACTAAAAAGTAAACACAGCTGATCTTAATCTGAGGATAGATAGATTTTAGCATATTTTTGTGTAATTTTTGAACAGCTATTTCTCTTAAACTATTGACTTTTGGGGAAAGTGGTAGAACAAAAGTTACTCATTATTATGGGTATTTTAATACCCTTTCGGATTAGTACTCCCTTTCTGACTAACCTTGTATATAAGGTGTAACATAAATAATGCACAACCTCTTAAGGGGTCACTATAAAAAATCTGCTGTTCCCTACATTTATGTTTGCATAACACATTTTTTTTCGCGATTAGACCTTTGTGCCCATAGTAAAAGTTGTTCATAATGATGAGTACAGTGACCCCTTAAGAGTTTGTACGTTATTTATATTACACCTTGTATATTAATAGTATTGTTATAGCCGCTTCTGTGACTGGCTTTCATATTTAATGAAAACCTTCGTCTAGTGCTAGATCCGTGTGAGTCAACTAATTAATGTTACTAAATGAAAGCTGTAATAAATAAAGAAAACTCTACCAACCTCGTATTAAAACAAAAATTGAAAGAAAAGCTAAGAGATATAATATTATGATATCCAATATGACTCTTACAGGTAATTACATAGTAAATTACCAACTTTCTATCATCATAACTGCTGGTTTTGTTTTATAACAGCTTAATACCGTATTATGAAAACAAAAGGTAATAAATAAACATGACTTACCTTAATAGGAAACTCATAAACTTTAATTAATAATGTTTATGTGGGAACAGGGTAGGAAGAAGATGTGATACTTAGGTACTAGGATTTAAATAATACTTCGCTGCGTTATAATTGTACCAGATCATCGTTTTTTTTTCTTTTGGACTCTTGTAGTTTGTCCTTGCGGACCGTTTCTATATAATCGGGCAGTTATTGGCGATATCTGAAGGGTCTCCAGCAAACGGTGGGGATGTAAAATACTTCACCTGAGATCACTACTTATATTACACTAACATCATGACTACTAGCAACAACAGCGTTAAGGGCGACCCCTAGTGGGACTCGGACCTCAGTTTAGGGTGTTGCTGGCTGAAGATTGTGGGGAGACAGCTTGATGTGGGCTGAATTATCGGTGTGAACAGTTTTTCGGTGACCGATTATCGGACTTAAAGGAGTCCGTTGCCTTCGTTCTACCTAACTCCGCTAAGGATCATAAGAAAAGAATCATTTCTGTATATAATAATAATACGCAGATTGACACTCCATCGCCTACAATTCAAACTTTGAACATCCAAAACAGTTTCAACAAACTCAATACCCCTTCAAAGTCACAGACTACTTTTAATAATCCTCAACGTAACTTATGTATCAGCACACCATTACTTGAGAAGCCCCAGAGACTTGAGAGGCTGTTGGTTTTTAATTTTCAAGTCCCATCTTGAAGCTTGAGGAAGTGCCCCGGGAATAAACTCGTCGACTATGTCCGGGAGTTCTCAAAGATATATTTTGAAGGTATAAAATATTGTCGGTAACTCAAAGGTACATTTATAATGAGATGTTTTTAAAAGCTTCCTGAGCAATGCAATCATTTCAAAGATGATTTAGTTTTGTGTTTTGACGAAACTACGTGGCTGTTCACGCCAGATACTGCGAGACAGTTTTCATGATTCATTTTCATCGCGGTACAAAACATTAGTGCAATAAATTAGAATAAAGTTGAACACACGAGTAAAAGTATAGAAAACGAGAAGCATTGGAAAGAGTAGCTCAGCAAATATCCAGGAGTATACTGTTATCAGTAGCTGAGAAGATCAGGAGGTACAGGAAACGCAAAATTGTAAACATTGGCTGATACATTATACCGCGGCATCACATAGGCCGTATTTGCACCAATGTAATTGTCTTGGAGACACGTAGACAATGACGTGAATAGTAGTTGGATTCAAAATTTTCCATTTAATCTTGGAGACAAGCTCGGACTCAAAGTTGAGTCCAATGTGTAGCCACGGTATTAGATTTGTAACGTATTCACGTTAATTCTTCGACTGTGCGTTCCAATACAGAGTCACACCCGGTTTTTTGTTAAGAATCTTTAAATCAGAGGTCGGCAACAAGCGGCCGATGGGCCGCGTGCAGCCCACGAGGCGTCTTAGTGCGGCCCGCAAGGCTCTCGGTACAACGCAAGCGACGAACGATATCACACACAAAGGAGTGAAAGGAAGGGAGAACTACTACTGCAATGACATAATAGCTCAAATGCGGCCCGCACTAATTCCCACGTAAAATATTTGGCCCTCTTACGACAAAAGGTAGCCGACCCGTGCTTTAAATAGTTTCAATTGAAGTCGCTTTTCGCGTCTTCATGTTTGGCCGCTTACTTCTTCTAAACTAGTCAATGGATTTTGATGCGGTTTTGAACATAATTTCTCACGGAAGGTAGCTATAAAACGTACAAGCGACGCTGGGGCGGATCGCTAGTCACTACATAGTATAAAACAAAGTCGCTTCCCGCTGTCTGTCCCTATGTATGCTTAGATCTTTAAAACTACGCAACGGATTTTGATGCGGTTTTTTTTAATAGATAGAGTGATTCAAGAGGAAAGTTTTAAGCTATAAAACGTACACGTGCGACACCGGGGCTGGTCGCTAGTTCGAAATAAAATGTAGTTTAAAATTATTACACACCCTGCATGTTGTAGGGGTAGACTGGGTGTTAGAAGGCTAGCCTTGTTTTGTGGAACAGACAATATATGTGTAATGTTATTTTGTGCAGTCGTAGGTAACCACTTACAACTATTTATAACTCCATTCTCTAGCGA
This sequence comes from Amphipyra tragopoginis, assembly GCA_905220435.1. Taxonomy (NCBI): domain Eukaryota; kingdom Metazoa; phylum Arthropoda; class Insecta; order Lepidoptera; family Noctuidae; genus Amphipyra; species Amphipyra tragopoginis. The sequence goes on from HG991994.1 coordinate 22,136,781, forward strand.
TTTAGGATCGCCAAACATTTTAAGTGTTGCCACATTCGTCTTATTTATGTTGGCTTTAATTAAAAATGTATCTAAATCAAGTTATTTTTGTTTACAGGTAATTTATACTTTCATTACTTGGCGGTTCAAGCTGGTAAGCGAGATTTAATATCCTCTACACAACGAGTAAACATTTCTTTCAGCTATTGCAAAATGAATAAACACAGGTATGAAGGTCTTGAATATGGGCTATTCATAGAATAATATGATAAATTATTTTTGGACTATATTTCAATTTGGCAAGATAATGACGAGTTTTTAGTAGGTACCTAGTAGTGTGAGAGAGTTCGTCCGGAGAAGTAGAGATTTGAAGCATAAATGGAGAAGGCTGCCGCTGAAATTACAGGCACTTCAGACTTTTGAAAATGAAATGATAATCAACTACTGATCCACAGACGAATTCGAAAAGTTATTTTAAAGTTATTCAAAAATGAGAGTGCCTCCGCTGCCGGCGCCGGCACCCAAAAATAACGCCAACGGGAACCGGCGGTAATTTACTGCCGGCAGCCGAGAATAAAAACACCGGCTGCCGGCACCCAAAATGGATACCAGCAGCGGTAATAAGTTGTTTGATAGGTATATTAGTTGAAAGGTAAATTTTATTTTGCGCCAAACACTGTAACTTGTCTTCCAACTGACTAATTTATAAAAAAATGTTTTTCGGGGCACCCCGACACGGATAGGTTAGTTTCGAAGGGGATGACGGGGGCTAGAGTGAGCCAGCGTAGCGAGCGAACGAAGCCTCCATCATCCTCTTCATGTTAGGTTACTTTAAACCCTGCAGACAGAAATAGGAGCCCCGCGCAGCGGGGCTCCGTCGACTTCGCTTTGGAAAACCAAAAAATCTTAGAAACATCCCCCTAAGTTTTTCATTTGTTTTTATTGTGAAAACGAAAGTGTGTGACGATTAATCGTCTCATGAAGAGTTTGAAGAGGCTTTGAAGGTGTATAAAAACAGTGTATGTAGACGGCGTGACGTCGCCGCGCCGGCAGCCAATTTGGCATCGGCGCTGGCACTCGTAATGGCAACCGGCGCAGGCAGCGGAGGCACTCCCTTCAAAAATTCAAAAGTTAGGAGTGCTGGCCGGTGTCGAATCAGACGCTCTTACATGGAAGGCAACGTTTAACCGCTAGGCTATCTTTGCAAACATCACTTCGTCATATTATCTTTGTAATTAGTGCTAACGTAACCGTGCTAATCCAAAGCGACAACCGTTCGTCTTAACGCTTACCGTACGACATTAGCAGTAGTAAACCGTTACTGTTAACTTGTTTCAAGCCTTCGTATTGATTTTATCTCACAATATCAGAACTTGTTACGTCTTCGGCATCGAACTTAATTACTGTCGCAGTAGGTTGTCGATACTCGCGGACGATCAAGACAATAAATAAACTGGGCTAGGGGCACGAACAGGCCAGGATCTTTACCAGTATTAAAAGATCACATATACAGGGTGTAATTATGTTATACATAGGGTCGTGTGATTTCTTAAAACTACATGATCTACTACTAGTGTAGATTGGCCCAGCACGGGAATCAGCTTGATTAAAAAAAAAGCTTTTTTTATGCGATTGCAGTGATCATATCTAAACCAACTTATAAGGATTCAGTAACAAAATAAGAATAAGTATTCCATTTTGCAAAAAAATAAAATATTTGAGTGAACATTTCGATGCTACGCTTAAATGAATGAAAGCACAGCGACGCGGCTGGCGGGCACGATTAACGCGATATCGCTCTCTGCATTCAGTTAAATCTATTAGGTTTAGACCTGTGATAATAGTTGTATGTGTAAATAAATAAATAAAATAAATCGGGGCTCTAAAATGACTCAGGAATAGAAAACCAATATTCTTTTTCAATTTTTTTATACTTGATTTTCTGTAATACCCATTTAGGGTTAACCTGTGTCACCAGTAGATCACGCGGTTTGAAGGAAATACACGAATTTGTTCACACCCTGTATTTGCATAGTAGACCCTCCCATACGTTAGTAGATATCACAGGTAAAATTTGCTTAAGATACGAGTCTATATATACGCCTAGTTTGGCGATCAATTTGCATCAATTGGTAAGCAAAAGATTCTGGCCATAGAAACCAGGCGTCCGCCTTTCACGATACTAACGGATGGAGATATAAACAAATAATGCATATAAGCATGTAACAGTCCCACTGCTGGGCAAAGGCCTCTTCTCATACAGAGGAATGAATGAGCATTGATCGCCACGCTGGCTCACTACGGGTTGGCGATTTCAGACCATTAAAGTCCAGGTTTCCTCACGATGTTTTCCTTCACCATATGTCAGGGGGTCTTAGGTTAACTAAGGGCGTATACATCAAGGAAGCATGTAACCAGCGTCGACCTACCAGCGCTTATCGGTACTGGTCCGTGCAGGTAACCGCTACTTAAAGGAAGCGGGTAGAAGCAGAGGCTGGCATTTTTTAACAATAATACGCCTTGTTCCAAATACAAATCGCGCAAATACGGCAACAAATGACGGCTTACCAGCGCTGATCGGAGCAGCTCGGAACTGGTCGGCGAAGTTCGGAGCTTGTCAGCGCTGGTTCGCCACACAGTATAGAGACTACCTGCGCCGACTAACTGCGCGGACCAGCACCGACAAGCGCTGGCAGATCTGCGCCGGCAACCCGCTTTCTACGTGTATACGCACTAAGAAAGTACATAATGCAATTGAAAAAGTCACTGTGGAACATCACTTTTTTTTTTCTTTGGATAATCCTCCTGGATGCCCTTTGCCCGGGGAGGGCGAAGGGGTATGCCGGACTCTTACCGGCTAAAAACCCAAGGTGTACCTTCTCCTGACCCTTGGCCGGGGTCGCGGGATTCGCAGCTGCATGCACCGCAACCCCGGCAGGCCTCGGTCCGCCAGCTCTCCTTCTGCGGGGCCTTGCCCCACGTCCTCCTGAGAGGCGCGCACGGAACACATGCGCGCCACCTTCTCGGGCCTGTTACTGGTCGGGCGACGGGTCCCCTAAACCGTCGCCCGCAGGCCACACACTAGGCTGGCCAGAGATCGACGCGCGCCCTCCGGTGGCGCCCGGTGCGTCTGGCGCGGGAAGGGAGAGTGGCCGTCGCCTCTCTCTCCCTCTCCGCTCCCTCCTTAGTCGCCATCGCCACCTCGCAAAAGGTGGCGACGGCTTCCCACGCACTCTCGCTCCCGACCATGGACAGACCTACGGCTGGAAGCGAGAGGTCACCACCGAGCAGTGGTACATGCCTGGGTTTAAACCCGCAACCCGGTGTTAACAAGAGAGTCTGTATCCTCCGGGCCATCGCTACATTCATACATGGTTTACAAAATAAAATAGTTATAATCTCTCTTGTATTATTATATTGGTATTTGTATATGCTGTATAATAAATAAATAAAACTTGTGTGCGCTTTTAACGGGATCATCTACCTACGTCGAAATGACTGGTGCAGTCAATAATTCCGGTCACAGTGTTTATTGTGAGGTGTGTGACCGCAGAACTCATGCAGAACGTACGGACTTTGTGAGGCATGGATGGTTACGAAGAGGAAAATTGAGGTTGTAGTGTTTGTTATGATTTTGAGATCAATTGGTTAGATATTCAAACACATTAGTCAAACGGTATAGTGAGTGTCACCACTTGAAATGAAATAAAAATGAAATGATATGAATAATTTATTTTGGATGCAATGCAGCACTAATGGCCGATTCCTTTGATTTACATAGCGTTATCAGTTAAAATTGAGACTCTTGTATCTACACCAATAATGAAGTACCAAGACCATATATAGTGTTACATAGTAGAATCTCACATACCTACATTAGTAGCTATCACAGGTAAAGTTAGCTTAGAAGTCTATATTTACATGCGTAGTTTGGCAATAAAAAATGTTACCATATAAGCAAAAATATTCGTTTTCGGCCATAGGTAGCTGGCATAAGAGACAGCACAGATACTTGATACTTACTAATTAATTAGCTAAAATAACGAATCCAAAATTTTATTGATACAAAACATTATTCTGCCGTTAACTTCAGTAAGGGCCGATTTTTCAATTTATCCAAGGAATAAATATGACGGTTTGACATATTTTCTATACAAAAGCTGTCAAAATGTCAAACTTATTCCCCTTAAAAAAGATATCTGACGATTGAAAAATTAGCCCTAAGTAAACTTTAGTTGTCAAAGATTAGAAAAATGCAATCAAACAATTTCTATTACCTTTAATATTTAAATTGTATAATAGCAAGATAAAGTAACTGCTTGAATATTTTTGAGATATTCCCTAACCACGAAATAGGCTTTAACCTAAGTATTTATATTTAGCGATTGTTATAAAAACAAAGACTCGGTTACGAACCAAGTTATACAAACGTAAGTGAATTTTTTTAGTCCCCAATTTACCTCGATATCGTCTATCTGAAATCTAGAATAGGCATCACATAAATCTTAAGTGCCCATACACATAAGTAGCTCTTTTTATTCGGGTCAAAAACCATTCGAGACAGGATTTCTTTTTATGATATGCTATTTCAACGCATAATAAGGCCGAAAGAAAGCTTCGCTGTCTATTTGTAAATGTCATTTTCAAACTCAATTTATTTGAGAGCAGATTACATGTACTTATTTTTTATTACTTTATTTGTACGTGGGATATTGACGACTACTGAAGACACAGCACTAACAAATGGCAAATGACTTAAACCAAAGGAAATCTACAACTGTAATCGGTGATACTGAGTACCTATACGATATAATTACGGATTCACAATATTATAATTATCCGTGGGGGGACGGATTAAGAATAAAATTCCCAAAAGAGGCCACGAGCCTGTAATTGTGCCCAAAAAATGGCAATAGGCTCGCTACCTACTACATTCATACAAGCGGTACCTATGAGGCTTCCATAGTCACAAAAAGAAAGAAGGATTAAAAAAAAAACAAAAAAAAACTTATCAGTCCATTACTGCCCACTGCTTGTCCCGCTCTTCTCGGAATGAGAATGGTTATGGGACTATAAAAGAGGCAAAACGAGGGTATGCAAACGCCTGTAAAGGAAGAACACTTCTGCTTTCACCTTCGGGGATTATAAGCGTGAGTATATGTACCTATGTATTATGAATGTGTAACGTTAAAAAATGTAGGCATGAGCGTATGCAGCCTTCTTGGACAGAATAAGATGTGATTTCCTGACTAAGTGTTAGTTTAAAAGAAATAAACCTTCATGTTCATGCCCATTAATGTAGGTGCAAACCTCCCCTCACAAAATCAATGAACTCTTACGGACGAAGCGTGAAAATCTTCAAAGCTTTTGAAGGTATTAATGACACACCTTGAAAAGCTGAACATCAAAAAGATTCAGGAACTCAATAGACAGCTAATCCATTGTTCGAAAGTATCATAAGGCTCAATTCAGACTATTGAAGGTGATGTCTTCGGATCAGAACAATACCTTGATAAAATAAAAATAAACATAGGTAACATAGGTATAAAACACTATAAGGTACCTCTAAATAGTGTTTATAATCATTGGCTCATTTTCAAATTATCATCCGCGCGGATCATATGATTTGCAAGGTTAAGCTATGCTTGCCGCGGTCAGTCCTTGGATGGGTAACCATTCGTTACACATCGAGACCTCTCCGTGCCTCGGAGAGTATGTTAAACCGTCGGTCTCGGGTGTCATACTGTGACATGACCTATGACAGTCGTTACGGGTAAGTAGTCAGAAGCCCGAAAGTCTGACAACCGATCTTGCCCAAATCACAGTGCATGGTCTTCAAGGCGGGTACCAAGTGTCCAACTGTTGTTCCACCAGTGTTACTCAATGACATTCCTCTTAATCGAGTATACCAATTCAAGTATCTTGGGCATGTGGTTACCGAAACTCTTGGAGATGATGCAGACATGGAGAGGGAGCGCAGGGCATTGTCAGTCCGGGCGAACATGCTGGCCCGCAGGTTTGCTCGATGTACGGACGCGGTGAAAGTAACTTTATTCAAAGCGTATTGCACGTCTCTGTACTCAGCGAGCCTGTGGTTCAGATATACCCAAAGGGCTTACAATTCTCTGCACATCCAGTTTAACAATGCCTACAGGGCGCTGTTACGTCTGCCGCGCTTCTGCAGTGCGTCAACAATGTTCGCTGAGTCACGCACAGACAGCTTTGATGCCACCTGGTGCAAAAAGACAGCCTCACTGCTAAGCAGATTGCGTGGGAGCAGTAACAGCATCCTGAATGTAATAGGCAATAAGTTAGACAGTCCACTGGTGTGGAGCCTCACCCAGAGGACTAAGTCTCTCTTAGTTATTAGGTACTAACATAGTTTTTAAGTACTTACTAACAATTTAATGTAATTAAATGGATCAATGGTTGTCTGAATAAATAAATAAATAATTATATTAAAGGACATCGGCATTGCCCAGTCACTGGGTTGCAGAAGTCTGATGGCAGTCGCTCCGTGTAAAATACTGGTATTCAGCCGCATCTGGTTAGACTGGGACCTCAACAAAGGGAAAAGGCTAGACAGATAGATTATAATTCATCACGTCAAAGAAATTGGTCGTCAAGAAGACAGATTCACCAATATTGGCTGTGTGAGAAATTGAAGTTTGAACCAAAGTTGGTAATAAAATTTTAACTTTGGAATCCGTTCACTAATAGCTTCAATTGTTCGAAACTGACGTTGAATTCTCTCTAATGTTATTGCGAAAGTTCAGTCAGTTAGCTTCTTCTTCTAAACATAATAATAAATCTGTAGACTTGGCGTGTCTGTATATTGGAAATATTAAAAATAAAATAACGGGGTAACCAAGAATAACCGATAGAACGACTACTACAACTACCCGTAACGACTGTCATAGGTGTTCATATCGTCACATCCACGGTAAACTTACGAATCTGGAAATGATGCATTTTACACGGAAGAGTTTGAAACAATTTTTCTAATTGAAAAAAAATATTATTTGTAACGTAGATATCGGTATTGTGGTACGGTTGATTTGAAAATGTAACCTTTTAAAGTTACAATCAACAGATCTATGTTTTTTTCCAAGTATCTAATATAAACGCACATTCGTAAGTTCACCCCATCATAAAGATTCGTAAGTTTGCCACGGATGTGACGATATGATACCTGGGACCGACGCGCGACAGCTTAACGTGCTCTGCGAGACACGGAGGGGTCTTGATGTGTAACAAATGGTCACCCATCGACGGACTGACCGCGTCACACGCGGCTTAACCTTGAATTTCATATGATCCGTGCGGTTGTTAATTAGCCACGACCCCTCATTGCCCCTATTATAATTCATCACGTGATGAATTATAAAGGTAAACGCACACTTCTCCGAGCCGAACGCATCGAACGAAACGAATTTTAGAATTTTGTGTATGAAATCTTATGGAACCTCGCACACTTGCCCGCGTCGAATCGTCCGAATCTGGAAGAACCCCAGAAATCCTAGACGAATTCGTATGACGTTATAGGATTCGGCGCGGCTTATGCGGTCGACTCGATCGATGCGCTCGCTCATTGATCTTCCATTAATAAAGCACTGATAATGGGCGTTTGTTTGTGAGATTTGTGTCTGTAAACGCACCCACGATACAAGAGCAATCTTAGGCCGGTTTTAGTGCTTGACCGACCGTCGGTGCGTACGTCGGTCGCGCTTGTCATTTGTATGAAAATTCACAAGTCGTGACAGTGCTCGACCGACAGTACGCACGCGTATATTGCTACGCACTGCGTACGAGGACCGTCAGTCAAGCGCGTCCGCATGCGTGCCGTCGGTCGACTGACGCGCTATGGATACATATTAACGCGTTCAGTGCTACACCGATCGGTGGACCGACCGTACGGATGCGCGTATCATCGTAAAAAGAATGAAACCTACTAGTTCAAAACTTCAATAATATTGTTTGATTTTATTGGTATCATTACCTTTTAATGATTTAAGTACCTAATTTTGATAAAACATGGCATATATTGACACCAAACGCCTAATTACCGAAGTTCGACTTCGTGAACTTCTGTGGGACAAAGGCCACGTGTTTATACAAAGACCGTATTGCCAAGTTAAAGGCATGGGAAGAAGTTTGTACAGCTTTGTGTTCAAAATGTGGTATCTACGTCTTCTGTTCCTTATACGTTTACGAAGATAGTAAGCAGCAATTAAACAATTTGTAAACGCGTTCATTTCGTGTACGTGTTTGTGACTGTACCAGTCCGGCCAGTTTGGTTGGTCAGGAGAGCATTGAACGTTAAAAACTGACGATCGGTTATGCGTATCGTCAGGAACGATGGTACGCACCGACGGCCGGTCGAGCACTAAAACCGGCCTTAGTGTGGGGCAACGTTTAAAAAAAAAAAAAAAAAATGGAGTAATAGGTAACAGTGCGACAGGCGTAAAGGAAATAGAAACGATTTCTTCGGCGCGGTCGATTCTTTCGACGCGGTCAATTCTTTCGGCGCGGATATGTGTGTGAGGCCTCCTTGACTTAGAATCGTTCGACACGTTCGGCTCGGATAAGTGTGCGTTCACCTTAATACTGCAAAATAAATACTTAAAGCGCAATTCAGACTCCGCTATTCTATTCCGCTATATAGTAAAGCATATTGTGTCATAAGCTACAACTATAAAGCATGACGTTCACACTATACGCTATATCGCAAGCCGGTCTGCTATGTATAGCAATTTGACGGCGATCCGTCGAGTGACGGACGCGGTAGAAGTCATGCGGGACGGGGACCGGAGAATCGTACGATATAGCTCTGAAAATCGCTGAAGTTTATCGCGTACAGCGAGCCAATGCTTTATCAGATAGCGTTGTGTGAACGTGTCCATATAAAATGTATGCTGAGCGATATCGTTGCGCTATACAATGTTTGCTACATGCTTTATATTATAGCGTAGTCTGAACTGCGACAAATACGTTAGGTAAAGAAAGCTACTATCATACTTATCAGCGGAATTGATTTTTTGTATGAGCATGAGAATGAGAAATAATGCTTACATAGCTTCGTAGCAATCATAACAAGAGTAGCAAGTTGCGAATTATTGCTGACATTGGTAACATTTCCTATAGCTGACGTATCAAGTATTTATTCTGAGTATTTCATTATGTCCGTGGGTGTATGGATTAGGAATAAATTTCCCATTCTTCGTCAAGCAAGCGAGTCATAAGAGGCAACGAGCTTGGCACTTTAATTATTGTGCCCGAAAAATGGAAATAGGCTTACCACTCGCCACAAAAAATATCGAATTTGAAGGTGTTAACATGTACCTACAATGTAATACCGACAGAAATAAAAGAAGCGAAAAGTATGCCTAGTTTTAAAAAATACTGAAATTTTACATTACGATAAAAGTTAAAAAAACAAAAAAATAGACTGTATGGTCGCGGACTCGAAATGTTGTGTGAGCAATAATGAGAGATAATGAGATTTCAGGCGTGAGTTTAAGTATGTGTGTATTTTGGTTCTATGGTGTTGTACACACAATTCATTAGCAAATTATCATTTCACAAGCAACATTTGTCAACGTTTCATTTCACAAATTATGCTTTAACAATGACATCAAAACACACACATTCATATAACAAGCAGTCATTTTGGAAATGCATTGTTTTATTTTATTTTTAAAGACAAATGACAAGTCATCATATCACAGAAAGCAAAAATAATGTTTTACAAATAATTAGACCAAAATACAACACATTACATTTACAAAATAAAATTCTTCATGATACGATTATTCGTCACCCACTTTCAGTTTCAGAATAAAAACAAATGAAAAACTTAAGGCGATGTTTGTAAGGTTGTTTGGGTTTCCAAAACAGAGTCGTCGGAGCCCCGCTGAGCGGGGCTCCTATTTCTTTCTGCAGGGTTTAAAGAAACCTAACACGAAGGGGATGACGGGGGCGTCGTTCACTCTAGCCCCCGTCATCCCCTTCGAACCTAACCTATCCGTGTCGGGGTGCCCCAAATTAACGAGCTCGCTTCGCTCGCTCTTGAAATTAGTCAGTTGGAAGACAAGTTCCCAATGGCGTAATTTTTGGGTGCCGGCGCCAGCAGTGGAGGCACTCTCAAGTAATAACGATCAATAGATCTTTGTCGATTTAACGTATTTGTGTTACGAAAAATTTACTAATGTTCTGTTGTGAAATGATAATATATGAAAAATATCTTTTTGAGATGTAAAGTTTCAGAAACATTATTATGTGGAATGTTGATTTGTGAAATGATAATTTGGCTTTCGTTGCTTGTTACCTGAAAATTGGTTAATTAACTGTCGAACTTTCGACAGGGGACCGTGTATTTTATTATGAATCTGTCCAGCTTGTGTTATAATCTGCTCCGAAGTTGATTCAATCGGAGGTCAGATGGCAGTACAGAGGTCAGATGGCAGTTGATGGTAGACGGAAGTTAGACTAAAATCCGTCCGCAACTTAAAAGAGGTTAGGCACATGATGAGTGGCGCCGCCGGAGGGCACGCGACGATCTCCGGCCACCCTAGTGTGTGGCCTGCGGGCGGCGGGTTAGGGGACCCGTCGCCCGATCAGTAACACGCGCGAGAAGGCGGCGCGACGTGTTCCACGCGCGTCTCTCAGGAGGACGTGGGGCGAGGCCCCACAGAAGGAGAGGGGCTGGCGGACCGATGGCTGCCGAGGTTGCGGTGCATGCAGCTGCGAATCCCGCGACTCTGGCCAAAGGTCAGGAGAAGGAACACCGTAGGTTTTTAGCCGGTAAGAGTCCGGCATAACCTTTCGCCTTCCCCGGGCGGAGGGTATCCATGAGGGTTTTCCGACGATAAAAATAAGGTATATTCAGTCGGAGCAGGCCTAAAGAATGCAGAGAGGGGAGCATGATGTAGGCTAGCTAAGTCCTATCTTAATTTTTCGTCCAGCTTGAGTTATAATCTGCTTCGAAGTTGATTTAATCGGAGGCCAGATAGCAGTTGATGGTAGACGGAAGTTGGACTAAAAGTTCACTGAAACATATTGCAAAAGGTTAGGCAGATGATGAGTATATTCAGTCGGAGCACGAATAGAGAATTCAGAGATGTAGGTACGCTAGTTAACTCTTTTTAGGGCAGATCTTACATTAAGGCCCGGCGCAGACGACGGACTTTTTGTCCGGCGGACAACCACGAACAAGAATGAAAGTACGTAGTTGGTAGTTGTTGCCATCGCAGACACTAGAGTTCTAATGACATCTACAGACAAAATTACCATTGTGTGCGTTGAGTCCGTGTTAAATTTCGCGGCCGGCAAAGACTACCAACCACGTCAATTCCTGTCCGCAGCAGTCCGCCGGACAAAAAGTCCGTCGTCTTCGCCGAGCCTAAGGCACATATGAAACCACAATTACTTGGCGTCACTGGCGATCATGTTGGCTAAATTCAAGCTGGTGGTCGCGTTTTCGCGCTGTGCTTAAGGTCGATGCGTTTTTAGCATAAGGGTGATCATTCTTACAATAATTTCGATAAAATCGACATTAAAGTCAGACTAGCGGGGTAATTACAAACGCCGTCGTTTCTGCACTATAAAGGGGTAAAGTCCTAACATAACTTTTATTATTTCCCCAGTTCAGCAAAAACAAGATGTTATAATTTAATTTTCCGTAGATTCAGCATCCGTCGTTAAGTGTATGGCTATAAACCTCGAACAGTTTTTATGGCAACCTAGACGAGAATTAGTGTTTACAAATTATCGTAAAAAAGTTATTTAACGAGCTTAGACTCAGCTAAGTTTACCACTTATTGCAAGAAAATGTTGTTTCAAGACTAACCGGCCTGTAATATTTTGCTAGGACGTGAGAAAATTTGCGAGTACAATGTAAATGTTAATAGTTACTTCATAATCTTTTGAGTCTCGTGAAGTGCCGGAATTAAAGACTAACACTACCCTATCTCTTCCCGTGGGTGTCGTAAAAGGCGACTAACCACTGAAATGTCCAAGGATACTACAGTCCCCAAAAAAAAATCTTGCCTAAATTGTCCATGGGGAGTACAGTCACCGAACGACATCGTTCAGTTTAAACGTGTACAGCGCTAAAGTCAGGTGATAGTCGTACAGTAGAAAATGGGATTCTCTAGAGGATGGGTAGCAGCGTTCTCTTAGTACTTTAACAACCATACTGCGATCGCCAACCCGCCTACCAAGCGTGGCGATTACGGAAACCCCCCCCCCCCCCCCTTTTGGGGGAGGCCTGTGTCCAGCAGTGGACGTCTTTCGGCTGAATGATGATGATGAATTCAGAATCTTTTGAGATGTAAGTGATAGAAATGGTTTTTGGAATAATGCTGTGAAAATACTGAAATCTGTGACTGCTTCGTTGGTCTAGCCTAGAAATTGAATGGGCTTCCTAGAAAATGTTGAAGCTTTGAAAAGATAAGGATTTTCAGGATAATTAAATTGGGATCTACGTTAAGTGATTCGGGAATTAATTTTGGGAAGTACTTAGATGTGTACTTTTATTTTTTTGTTTTAAGCGCGTTTTTTTGCCGTTGCGTAATTATAATCCGTAGTATATTGAAATTACTGCCTCGTTGGTCTAGTGGCCACAAGCGCGACTGCTGAGCGTGAGGTCTTGGGTACTATCCCCAGGTCGGGCAATGTTATTGGGGTTTTCCGTGTGAAATTTGACAGTAGCAGCCCAGAGCCTGGTTTTTTGCCCGTTTGATGGCAATAGGCGAGGCTAAATCGGCTGTCCCATTTCAAAACCTAGTAAGGGACACTTTTTACAAAAATCGTTTTATTGCATAACCTTGCTAACCTAGAAAGTCTCTACCAAATACAAAAACACCAGCGTTGAAAATTCACATAATAAGCAGATATAATTAAGCATCGATACCTGGTAGGTGCCATTCATTGCCTCTGATCATTTTAAAACCTAGTAAGTCACTTTAACCACATGGTTTTACCTAACATAAATACTTTTCAAAGGCTGACCGATTTAACGTTTATGCGCTCTCCTGTAAAATTTCGTTTTAAGCCCTTACTAGGTTTTGAAATGGGACTGTCGAAATATAACGGCGAAATGTGGGTGTATTATACCCCTCTGCCCAACCCTCCAGGGAATATAGGCGTGATGTTATGTTATTCTGTGAAAAGCCTTCGTTCTACTTCTCTATATGAGTTATGAAAAAAGGTAAAGCAATTTCACTTTCCGTGTGAGATTTTTCAGTAGCAGCCCTGAGTATGGTATTGTGCCCGGTTGACGGTAGTAGGCTCACAAATATGCAAATAGAATATCAAGCTTTAATTCCGCTGAACAATATCGCTAGTTTGGATACAGTACCTATACAGCACCACCCTCCCGCCCACAAGTATAATACACATTCGACAAGAGTGAAAAAATAATGCAACATGCAATCAAACCAATACACGACACGTGTTTCGCCCCTGCACGGGGCATCCTCAGGATATGTTGACTCCTCGACCGCTAGGACGCGAAAGGAGCTGTGAAGCGCGCGCCCCTCTATATCATCACGATTTGACGTTTGTGACGTTTACGTCGAAGTACCCGCAAAAATGCGTAATAATGGAGATGGCACGACATTAGTTTGGTCATTCAACAGTGTATACCTATCATTGTTATTTTTTGAAATTTCTAATTGTTCCAACACACTCAACCGGAAACCCTTATCATTTATTTAGCCTTTTTGGCAGTAGGCTCACCCCCTGTTACATGGGACGTAAACATGGCAGTGAAATGAAGGTGTACTATACACCTCTGCCCAACCTTCCAGGGAATATAGGCGTGATGGTATGTTATGCTGTGAAATGCGATTATCCTTTGCACTTCTCCATAAGAGTTACGAAGAAACCTAACGCTCTTTCAAAATTAGTTTCTTAATTTCAAGAGAACAACGGAATAATGTCGTTTAATGCGCTATTGCACCATCTCGCACAGGTCGCTCAGACTCTTACATCACATGAGTACGTGGGCTCATAAGCGGATAAGCAGTTAGACTTGTCATTTCTGTCCGTTACCTAACCGCACTAAAGCACAATAGCATTGTCAACCAGTACGCACCTAAATAATGTGGCAGGTATAACTTACTGCCTGAGTGCAGCTCGATATTTTATGACTGCAACTGGCGGTGCCTTGGACAGAGAACAACTCAATATCCTCAATAAACTTGTGTTCCATCCAGGTGCACCGACACGGAAACGTATGGTTTCGACATTTGAACCTAGCGTGGGTTTTCATTACTAATTAAATTAATCTCCTATGTGCGTGTTATATTCACAGATCACAAATTACCTTAATACGAGTACCCAGTTTAATAGGTAACTTTAATTCAGTTGTAGCGTTTTTATTGTTTCGATCGTAACTATAAAATAGTCGTTTGAGAGCTCAGACTTGTGTCACAGGCGGGTATCGTCAAAAATTTAAGACTGATTCTTATGTACAGTCGCGGATTTAAAATGTTTATCGGATTTGAAATTTTATTCCTTCTCACAGTATGCGTAATCACTACATAGTATAAAACAAAGTCGCTTCCCGCTGTCGGTCCCTATTGTATGCTTAGATCTTTAAAAGTAGGTACGCAACGAATTTCGATGCGGTTTTTTTTAATACATAGAGTGATTCAAGAGGAAGGTTTATATGTATAATACATGCATGATATAGTAGAGAAAAACGCGGAATACGCGATAAACAACATCCACGCGGGCGAAGCTGCTGGCGACCTCTAGTAAGGTATAAGATGTCATAATTATCAACTTACATACTCGTAACTATTACTTTTTTAAATTGTGAAGCATCAATTATAGCAAAAAGGCTATTAACCATTTTTTGATGTTATGAACTTCTTTATTAAAACTATTTTTTCCTTAGAACAAACAAGGTTTATTTTTCATAATAATGCGACATTTGTAAAAGAATTAAAATAACACGTCGCCTTAGAGTGAAAACCTCGGGAATGCATTTGGTCATTGCATGGTTCCTGTGGGTTTCACGCGGAGAAAGTCGCGGGCAAAAGCTAGTCAATTATGTTTATTACGAATGTTATATAAACAATAAATGCTAATTTCAGTGCCTACAAAATAATTTCGCATAGAGCGGCTCTCTTATAAATTATAGTACCTTATACGTCGTGATAAAATAAAAAAGACCAAATTGCATTTCCAAGGTTTTCACTCCAAGGCGACGATATCCTCTTTAAATGAACCTTTTAAGTCAATTAATATCTTTGCCCTGTCGATTCTTTGCGATCGACCGAGTGACCTTATGAAAAAGTAATGTGCAAGCAATTATAAACCTTAGGGTGGTAAACATCTCAAGTCCGCGACTGTACATGGTGACTATAAATGACACTGAGTGATATATTGTCAGATAGCTTGCTTTGACTATCAAGGTTGTGACTTTTTGGAGGATTGTACATAGTTTTTCAATTAATCTCCGTGAATTTATTGTTGCGCCCACGGTGTAGATCAGTCTTTCCCAAAGTGGGCGATAATGCCCCCTTGTGGGCGCTAGAGGCCTACAGGGGGGCAGTAAAGTGTGGTAAAAGTACCTAATGGTTGTGATTGGTTGCGATTGCTATTCTTAAGATGCGGTAAACTTAAAAAAATTAGGGGGCGCTAGTAAATAATTGATTCTCAAAGTGGGCGGTAGACGAAATAAGTTTGAGAACCTCTGGTGTACATGGAAAGGTGGGAACAGACTTATAACACTCCATGCCATGCGGCGTCATTACAGCGTGCTCGTTTCTACGTAACCAGGTAGTTATTGGCGAGACCTGAAGGGTCTCCAGCCAATGCAGGGGAAGTTAAATACTTAAGCTAACTACATAAACTACACTAAAATCATGACTACTAGCAACAATAGCACTAAGGGCGACCCCTAGTTCGCACTCGAACCTCGCCTCAAGGCGTTGCTGGCGGAAGATTGGGTGGGAGACAGCTAGGTAAGGGTTGAAATACTTACGGTGTGAATTGTAGCATGCTCATTGGCCACATTTCATCCCATGATGCCACATTTCGTCATTTGGCCAGTGAAAACACGTGGGATGGCGTCGTGTGTTACATTTGCGCTGCGGCCTTAAGTGTGGTTTGGGAACCACACTTAAGCTAAGCTAAGAAATAGGTCCCACCTTTCTTCTTTTGTCTGTGCTTGTCTCCGGATTGTGTCAAAAAGATCATCAGTAGCATACTCCTTGTGCAGTAGGTAGGTACCTAAAATGTAATACCTTAATAGTAGTCACATCATTCTTGCGTACCTACACAGCTAAGTTTTTGTTTAATTTGTTTAAATTCCAATTAATTGTAAATATGAGTGCGTCTCACGAAAGTAAATAATATGACGACTTGTTAGTGTAATATGGTGTCAAAGTCTAAAAGTATGGCACTTTTCATCACTTCCTCTTTCCTTTCGATTACTCGGCAAATGTAAATATTTGTACAAATGTCAATCATTATGATGAACACTTACTGCCTACCACTTATGTATATTATTACCTACAGACAAAACAATAGGCTATCCATAACTTTTCGCTGCACAGTTGAAAAAGTACTTATCATGTGTGTGTTTATAAGTAATAATGATTCTTTAGAAATAAGCATTTCTTATGTTGTTAGGAAACGGGAAATGGATTTCAAAAAATTATGTACAAGTTCAAGTAGACACAGATTATTTTAAAAGAGACTGATGTACAGTGAGAGTTTCCATAAAGTGCACTTATAAAATTGGGTGAAACTAGAAACAATTTTATCGAAGGGGAAAAAAAGTCATTTTTGTTTTGGTGTATTTAATTTGTATTTCATTGTCATTGCCTGATATTTACAATCATTACGGTTTTTATTTTAACACGATAGACACTTGATTTAAAAAATAAAAATAAAAACGTTAACGTAGGATTTCTTTTTTTTTCGCCTATGAAATTATGTTTAATTTCACCCAATTTCACATGTGCACTTATGGAGACTCACACTACATATTTGAGTCACAACACAAGTTCTAAAGTTGCCAAGTTTTCATTCTCAATTACTTATGAATGTCTTAAGTACTTCTTACACATGCAAAAGTTTTAATTCAAGTATCAAAACTTCAATTGCAACGTTCAAATTCCATACAAATCGCAACGATTCGTAACTTTCTTATACGCATACCCTTCACGTGTAAAGTCCTTAACTCCGAAGTCGTGAAACTGTTTTATCACTGAATTAAAATGTAATCTTTAGTCAGACGGAGTTTCATTTGATCTGCACCTTTTATTGTGCTCTCGGATTTTATGGGATAAACTGTCAGTTTGGTCGCGCCTTAGAATAAGGTTGGGTGTTGTCATGATGTAAGAAGCAATGAAGTGATGAGCGATGTTAGCCGACTTCGGATACGAAGAGTGCATAGTTCTCAACCCCGACCTGTGACAATTCTAGGTAATTAGAAAATCCAATTCCACAACAACACCTAGACCCAAAAAACCCACGGACTTCACATGTGTTAGGGTGCCTTTCCAACAGAGATGTGCTATGCAGCTATGCTGCGGTACTGTAAAAGCTAAGCTACGAAACTATGTGACGGTTTCCACTGATGCTAAGCTATGTAGCTGTGCGAGGAAGATGCGCATTTCGAGCTATGCGACGTATCGACAATAGGGAAGGCATGAGGAGCGGCGGGCATAGCTACACCACTCGCGACCATACATAGCACGCATCCATAGCTCGCGTCCATAGCAAGCACACGCATCACACATTCTTCAATATAAAAAAACGTAGCTTAGTTGAATCTGTTTCCACCAGTGCTATGCTATGTAGACCTTGAATATGATTGGTGGATATCAAACGCATCCATGGCAACGTTGCATGGCACATCTCTGGTGGAAAAGCACCCTTAGTCCCGCATTAGTGACCCTGCAAATTCCATGCGGGTTTCCCTCGTTTGCGGGATTGTATTCCCTAGTGCGAAAAATCCTCATAGATACCCTTCGTCCGGCAGGCGAAGGGTTATACCAGACTCTTACCGGCTGAAAACCCACGGTGTTCCTTCTCCTGACCCTGGGCCGGGGTCGAGGGATGCGCAGCTGCATGCACCGCGACCCCGGCAGACGTCGGTCCGCCAGCCCCTGACGGACCTCTCCTTCTGTACGGCCTTGCCTCATGTTCTCATAAGAGGCGCGCGGAACACTGCGCGCCATCGTCTCGGGCCTGTTACTGGTCGGGCGACGGGTATCTTTGTAGGACGTCCTACCGACTCATCATATGACACGACGGTGGTCGTAATGATTGAAATTTCGATCATATCGAAATCTAACAATAAGCGTAAATGTTATTGTTGAGACAAATATGCGTATTGGCACTCCATTCGTTCCGTATTACTTTCTCAATGCTGTACGGTTGTTTTCAACACAGTTTTTGATATCAAAGAATTGACGTGGGTGTCGTTTTTATAGTTTACTTATGATTGTGCGTTGAATTTGTGACTATTTTTATGACCACGCTATCTTTTAGTATTAGCTATCGCTATCAGAATTCAATGGGTTAATATATTTTTTATGGTTTAATAATATCTTACAATATTTAGTATCTCCGTGTCCCAACTATTTGTTGAGTTTTGGAAAACACAAGCTAAGGACGGATTTTACCGACATCGGATAACTTTTATCTGAAGATTAAATTTGACGTTTGATCAGATTTTGTATAGGAATTATGTCAACACGTCTAACTTCTATTAAATCTATTTAGTTGTTTGCATTGTTGTTTGTTTTATTAGCATTTATAAGGCAAAAATTAATCATTATAATTTGTTATATTGTAGGTATACCAAAGGATCAACACAGGTTGGATGAAATGGCGACAGGTCATAGGAACAACTTGTGACTCACGGATGCCCATCAAACTAAAGGGCAAAATTTACAAATCCGTCATAAGACCTGTCGTCCTGTATGGATCGGAATGCTGGGCCGTGAAGAAGACTGATGAAAGAAGATTGCATGTAGCAGAGAATGTAGAGGTGGATGTGTTAACTGACTAGAATGGATAAAGTTTGAAATGAGTATAATAAAGGAAGTTTGAAAGTGGCGCCTGTGACAGAAAAGTTGAAAGGGAACCGATTATCTTGGTATGGGCAAGTGATAAGGAGCAACGAAAAGCAACTTGAAAGAGAGTGATGAATGTAAATGTTGATGGATGGAGAGGAAGAGGAAGACCAAAGAAAAGATGCATAGATTTTGTGAGAGATGATATGAATGAAAAGGTAGTAAATGATAGCGGGACGGATAATAGGGAAGAATGGAAGAAGAAAGCATTTAGCGCCGACCCCGTAACTTTGGATAAAGACAGGTAAAAGAAGAAGAAGATATTGTATACCAAAGGAAATCCCGATAAACAAAACGGCAAATAATTCTTCATCCGCACTCAAATAGTTTGTTAATGGACAAGAATCTGTTAGTCTATCAATACTTCATAAATCGACATCAGACGGAAGCAATCTTACAATAAATTGAATACCGTCGGGCACATAAGTCTATACTATATACCTACCCACTGTGCAAATAACCAATTTATACATCGATAGTTACACCTTAGTGCGGCATCTCACGAGTCACGAGCAAAAGTCGTAGTTATCGGATAAAGTCGATTGGTATTGTAGCGTTATCGTCTTCATCGGCCGTCGATAGTGTGTTGGAGACAGTTTGATAGGAATTGAACTGGATTCAGTTTTGAGTCTCGTTTGTTCGTTGTTATGATCTTCTCGTCTCTATTAGTTAAGTATTAGCTTTTGATTTATCGACCTTGGCAATGGCAACCTTATACAAGTTTAGTTTTAGTATACACTAAACCTGAAACTAAGTAGTTTGTTCAGAATCACTAGGACAATCGATTGCCATAGTTTTTCTAGCACGTTAAATCTTGCATTTTTTTTTTCATAAATTTCAGTTTTGTTTCAATAGGTTTCTATGCATAACAGTGGACGGGAATAGACACCTTGAGGCTTGAGATGGTCTGCTCGGTCAGTTTCCGTGTATTAGACAACCCCAGTATAGCACATGACATCTCACACATTTCACACTCTACTGGGGTACTTAACGCAACATAAACTAAAGTGTAACTTGGAGATTTATTTAAAAAAAAAACCATACTCTGGTAATTCTGATTAAAATCTCGTTGGGGTGTCTCGGTTTTTGTGTATACTAAAAATAGTGTGTATATTGACGACACGTTTGGTGCAGTAGTCGAGCGATTGGCTTCTATGCTACGGGTCGTGGATTTGATTCCCGCAAGGAACAAATATTTGTAAGGCCTAGCGATAGTTGTTCCGGGTCTGGGCGTTTGTGCAAGTGAAGATTTGTTTCTGTAAACGCACAGGAGAAATCCTAATGTGGGAAAACGTTTTTTAAAAAGAAAGATCCATATATTTCGCATTTTCATTGATGTGTGCAAAGTGTGTGTGTCTTACGGTAAACAAAGGCTATACGACTGCAATGATTTTACAAAACAATTCAACGTAGAAATTGAATTTTGTCTTGTAAGGGTTTCATTTGCAATAAAATACGAAGGTGCGAAGTACGATTTAAACTATTAACGTGAATTGCAGCACTTAGACCCGAATGACCGTCGTAGAAGACACTAATGTATAATTTAATTATTTTATTTTAAGACTAAGTGTCGAAACATACTATGCCGAAGATACGCGACCGAAGTTCGGCATGATTACGTCTGCAATGCTTTTTAAATTACCCGCGACACACCAGACTGAAATTACGTCGCGTTTTACCTATACAAAAAACATAGACGCCGAACTACGGTCGCGTATCTTCGGTATAGTGTGTTTAGACTCTCACTATCGTAAACCATGATGCTACTGATTATCGGCATAGGTTTTATAACTTTATTATGAACTACACATTTCTGTGGTCGCAGAGTTAAGTTCTTAATTTATAAGTATGATGAAGTAGTTATCGTAGGTATAACTTGTACCTATCCCGCGACCATATGGCCGCATACAGGGTGTAAACGAACTCGTGTAATTCCTTCAAACCACATGATCTATTAATGGTATAGATTAACCCCGCACGGGATTTAGATTAATTAAAAATAAAAAAAAATAAAAATTTTAAATGTTACATGAAATTTCGATGCCATACATAAATAAATGAAGGCACGGCGACACAGCTGATGGGCACGACTAGCGCGATATCGCTCCACGCAGTCAGTTAACTTGGGGCGCTAAAATTACTCAGACACAGAATACCATGGTTAATTTTTTGAAAACTTTTTTTGTTGAATCTGAAAAAAAACCTATGCAGTGTCAATCAGTGTCACCAGTAGATCACGAGGTTTGAAGGAATTACACGAATTCATTTACACCCTGTGTTATTAAAAAAAACTGTCAGAAAATTGCAGAAGAGTGCGCGAAGAATTTTGTTCTAGAAGCAGCAGGTTGTCGGAGCGGCAAATTCTGATAAGGTGTGGGGTCTAGTACAAAATCTATGAGCAGAGACGCGCGTCAGAAATTTCTGGTAATGTTCGGCCGGGCTTAAACTGAAGACATTCATCATCATCATCACTCATCTGCTATCATCATGGCAAGATCTCGTTAAGGTCATCTGCAGAATATAGGCTTCCCAATGAACGCTGGGGTACATGAAAAGAGCCTCCACGAGTGACGATATGTAAATACGTCCGGCGCACCCTGGGCAGTCAGCCCCGCTACCAACCTTGCTGACTGGCTAATCTTGTCACCACGGCATGAGCTATTCTCGTATAGTTCGTGCCGACACGATAGAAGAAGAAATTAACGCTACAAAGACCAGGCAGCGCATAGGGAGGGGACATTATTATCTTAGTCCCTGATTTGATGATCAAACATTATTCAATTCAAATTCATTTATTTCAATCAAGTTGGACCATACAATATCATTAGGTACATTTAATAAATTATTAGAAAAATAAATAAAAAATAAAAGAAACCACAACACACAATTTCATTATTAATTACAAATTAAATTGGCAAAGTCAGTAAATTAAAATTAGAAACAATTATAAATGTTACATGCCTAAAAATAATAACTCATATAAAAAATCTTTAATAATTATCAATTATTTAGAATATTAATACTTATTGTGAAATAGAAAAGAGGGACGGATAAATTATGTTTCTTGATACTAGAACATTCTGCTGATGATGAAGTCTCCCGTGTGGGGACGGGCTAGAATAATTATACAACTTCCTCACCGCACGCTGGGAATAGACACATGTTGTAAGATTCAACAAAACCCAGCACGCTTGGTGGTAGGATCTATACGGTCCGCCTGGCTAGCTACCACCTGAACATTAAAATTCGGCGCCAAGCAGTTTACTGTGTTCCGTCGTGTGTATGTGAGAGTCAGAGGGGTATAGGGGAATCTCTCTATATCTCTGTTACTTGGATTCGTGTGCTCCATCTTAGACCCTGTCTGCGCTTACCATCAGGGGCCTAATAGTCCTAAAATAAATCTTGATAAATCACAACCGAACCAAGGCCGAACCGTTCATTCAGACAGTTCTCAATTTCAAAAGCCATCAAATTATTTGACACAAAAAACAAAATCAATCATTTTGAAAGTTTTCGAATACAAAAACTGACTGACGGTTGTGGTTCGATTGCGTTTGGTAACAAATTAATTTTAGGAGAATTGGGCCCCAGGTGCGACTAGGGTCAAGCGCGATCAAGTCAAATATTAAAAAAAATGCTGGCTTCTCTTATGATCGCCTTTAGCATCCTCATCAGTTTTTATAGGAACTTATCGACAACTTTTAAGGCTTCATGTTAACCCTTTTTTTTTTTTTTTTTTTTTTATCGTGGGAAAATCCTCATGGATACCCTTTGCCCGGGGATGGCGAAGGGTTATGCCGGACTCTTACCGGCTAAAAACCCACGGTGTTCCTTCTCCTGACCCTTGGCCGGGGTCACGGGATTCGCAGCTGCATGCGCCGCAACCCCGGCAGGCCTCGGTCCGCCAGCCCCTGGCGGACCTCTCCTTCTGTGGGGCCTTGCCCCACGTCCTCCTGAGAGGCGCGCACGGAACAATGCGCGCCGCCTTCTCGGGCCTGTTACTGGTCGGGCGACGGGTCCCCTAACCCGTCGCCCGCAGGCCACACACTAGGGTGGCCGGAGATCGTCGCGCGCCCTCCGGCGGCGCCCGGTGCGTCTGGCGCGGGAAGGGAGAGTGGCCGTCGCCTCTCTCTCCCTCTCCGCTCCCTCCTTGGTTGCCATCACCACCTCGCAAAAGGAGGTGACGGCTTCCCACGCACTCTCGCTCCCGACCATGGACAGAACCACGGCCGGAAGCGAGAGGTCACCACCGACTGCCGCCACTAGTTCACGGCGCTGCGTCGCCCACGCAGGGCACGCCTGCAGCGTGTGCAGCTCCGTGTCCTCAGGGCAGTCGACGCAGTGGTGACATCCGGGCGTCTGCTCACGGCCTATACGACACAGGTACTTCCCGAAACATCCATGTCCCGAGAGCACCTGCGTCAGCCGGAAGCTGAGGGCGCCATGCCGCCTCTCCAGCCACTCCTCCATAACGGGTCTTACCGCCGCTATTGCGGCGTGCCCTGCGCTGGGTTGCGCAAGTCGTTCTTTCCACTCGGCCACTAGGATCTGGCGGAGCTCACTCCGCTCAGGCGCCTCCTCGCGCTGACGATATCTCAGCGCGAGGGCCCTCGCCTCCAGATCCCAGGGCATCGATCCGGCTAAGAGGCTCCCCGCTTCGAAGGAGATCGTACGGTACCCCCTTATCACCCTGACGGCCATCGCCCGCTGCGGTCTCCGCAGGATTGCGACATTGCGGGCCGTCAGGGTGTCTGCCCATATTGGCGCCCCATATAGGGCCATGGACCGTACGATCCCCGCGTAGAGCCTCCGGCAGGAGGCGTTGGGCCCCCCCAGATTGGGCAGCAGCCGCGACAACGCAGCCGCGGTGCCCATCAATTTTGGCATCAGCTGCCGAAAGTGAGGCCCAAAGTTCCATCGGCCGTCGAGGACAAGTCCAAGGTACTTCATCGTCGACTCGACGCCGATGCGGACGCCCCCCACTACGATGTGGGATCCCGAGGGTGGTCCCTTCCGGGGCCCGTGGAAACACAGGGCCTCGGACTTCTGCAAGGCCACCTCGAGACCCAACCGCCGGATCCTTGCGACGACCTGCGCAACCTCAGCTGTCGCTAGTATAGCTGCCTCGCGATGCGTCCTCCCCCGCGCCGTGACCAGCGTGTCGTCGGCGTAGCAAGTCACGCCGACACCGCGGAGGAACGCACCGCGAAGCACCCAGTCGTATCCGATGTTCCACAGGAGCGGCCCCAAGACCGATCCCTGTGGAACACCGCACGACATCTCTCGCCGACCCCACCCTTCCCGACCCGGGTAGATGACGGCTCTTTGTGTCAGGTAGGCCCCGACAATGCGGCGGAGGTAGGTCGGTACCCGATGGTATTCGAGTGCCGCTCTTATGCAACTCCAGGGCAAGGTGTTGAAGGCGTTGGCGATGTCGAGAGACACCGCCAAGACGACCTCGCCCCGGGTGACTGCTTCCTCCGCCTGAGCCCTCACGCGCATGATTGCGTCTACAGTGGAGCGCCCCCGGCGGAAACCGAACTGGTTATCCGCCAGATCTGGCCCCACCCCATTCATGTGCGTGACGAGGCGGTCTGCAATTACTCTCTCGAAGAGCTTGCCCACCTCGTCCAGCAACACGATGGGGCGGTACGCAGACGGCGAGTCTGCGGGGCGCCCTTCCTTCTTTAGCAGGACCAGCTTGCCGGTTTTCCACCGGAGCGGAAACTGGCCCCGCTCGCAACATGCGCTCAAGAGCCCCTCCAGTCGGGGCCCGAGAGCCTTGAGAGCCAGGACCCATGCACGGCCAGGTATGCCGTCGGGCCCCGGGGCGGTGTTCTTGGCCTGAAGCCTTTTCACCGCCGCTCTCAGCTCTACCCGGGTCACTTCAGGCACGTCGTCGTCGTCGTCGTCCGCGTCAGGCGCCATGGAAGGCGGAACCATGGGCGGTGGCGTATGCTCCGCCCTCGAAGGGAACAGAGCGCTCACCACTCCCTCCAGAAGCTGAGGTCGGAGACTCTGGGTCAGTGGGGGGGCCCACGGACGAAGTTTGTTCTGTACCATAAGGTATGGGCGCCCCCACGGGTCTCGGTCCAGAGTCCCTAGCAGTGCCTCGTGAGCCGCTATTTTGGCCCGCGAGATAGCATTCTGGAGGGCGATCTTCGCCTCTCTGTACCCCTCGTATAGCTCCGCCTCCTCTGCTGCCGCATCCGGGCCGCGGCGGCGCCGCCTGCGAAGCCTGGCGTACTGGCGTCGCGCTTCCACGCAGGCGTGGCGCAGGAAATCTATGTCCTGCGACCACCAGTACACCTGGCGCTTTGCAGGCGCAGTCTGGACTCGAGGCATCGCAGTATCGCAGATATGCGACACGGCCTCCTGGAACCACTCCGCTTCCTCGTCAATATCGGCAGGCCTGTCTGGTGCCGACACCCAGGCCTGTACAATCGAGGCCTCCAGGAGTGCCTCTCTGTCCAACCGCTTTAGAGCCCAACGCGGACCGATCCCACCCGGGACCGTTCGGGCCGGAGCGTCTGTAGTCTGGGCGGAGACGTCGAATCGGATATATCGGTGATCCGACAGCGTCTCCACCTCCTCCATGACGCGCCAGCCCTGGACACGGCGCGCTAGAGCGGGGGTAGCGAACGTGATGTCCACTATGGATCCGCCCCGCTGTCGCACGCACGTGTTGACGGAACCCCGGTTGAGGACCTGTAGGCCCGTTTCCAGGGCCCACTCCTCTAGCACCCTACCCCGTGCATCCGTGGCCGGGGAATTCATGTTAACCCTGCCGATTTTGCCTGTTCCGTGTATTACCCCACTAAGAGCTAATTGGAATGCATGCAGGGTAATTAATCCACTTCGGTACGGCAACACCCCCTAGATTAATTGGAGTAAAAGTTATGCTACTTGTAAACCCCTGAGCACGCCCGTAGGTACTACGATACTTTGATCATACATATAAAAACGGGCCAAGTGCGAGACGGAATCGCGCACCGACGGTTCCGTACCTTAAAAAGAAACGATTAAAAAATTACATTTTCATTTTTTTAACCATTCAACTGTTTGTAAAGGATTTTTGCTAATTTCTAAAAAACTGTGCTAGTTGCAGACAATGTTTTATTTTTCCTGTAATAAGTATATACATTTCTATCAACTGGATTTATTCCAGAGATTTTGCTTTGCAAACTTCAGAGATAATGGTGGGGAATGGTATTTTTATAGACATTTTTCATCATAAGTCAAAAACTATTTAGCATAAATTACAATGAAAATATATATATTTTAATGTGCAATAAAGCTCTTTCATATGATATGATCACACTTGTTCTGGTAACATCATTTTAAAACAGCCCCTCACTACGGTCCCTTATGGAATGAAAATAAAAATATATATTTAATTCTTTTCTTTACTATTCTATAGACTAGACTAGATATATAGACTATTTCAAATTTCAAGTCGATAGCGTTAGTAGTTCCTGAAATAAGCAGCTGTGACAGACAGACAAACAGACGACGGCCCCCTGGGGGCCAATTCTACTAACAGAAACTTTTATCAGTTGCAACTGAATCGTTCATTCAGACAGTTTTCGTTTACGAAAACTGTCAAAATATTTGGTTTTGTTTTTGTTGTCAAACAATTTGATAGTTTTTGTAAACGAAACTGTCTGAATAAACGATTAAGTTGCAATTGACAAACGTTTCTGTTAGTAGAATTGAGCTCCAGACCGATAGACGAAGACGCACCATAAAAGTTCCTTTTTTACCATTGTGGTACGGAACCCTAAAAAGTAGATATATTTTATGAAAACAATTTTAAAATAAGCTTCTAGGCTAACGCCTAACTAGCTGACTAACGTCAGCGCTAACAATGCAGCCTTTAAAAGTTTTTTATAATTCCCAACATAAACGTCACAAAGAAAATATTTCCACCATTATAAATCTATAGCATAATAAGTCAGAATCATGTTGTTTCCTTTCCCAGACTCAATGATTCATCAGACTTCGCATGATATTCATTTTCTCACACAACTAACACATCAACTTGGCAATTGTAGGCCAGCATTGTTATAACAAGATTGACTGGCCATTACGCGTAAATACCAGGTCAATCTGCGAAACAGTCGAATGGCCAACAAATAAGTTTCATAGCTAAGTTTATAGCTTTACATTATTTAAACTACACCGGCGTTTGTGAAGATAATAAAGTTAGAGATAAATCTTTGATTTAAGTTTCTGATGCACAATAGATTCTAGGCAATGAAAATGGTGGCTGTAATGAGAAATGCCATGAATGATGGTGATATAAATTGTGCGTATGTGTTTTGTACATCAGGCTTGGCTTTCAATGGTTAGTCTTTCGAGTTAGTACCTACTACTAGTTCCTACAAATTTTCATCGCGTTAAGAAATTTTCTTAGAGCTTAAGATTCTCAGAGAAGTACATTTTTTACATTAGGTGTCCCTAAGCTCTCATTTCATACTCGACAACTGAAATGACGCATATTTCTGTGCTGCTTAATATCCCATGATTAGCGAGAAAACGCATTCAAACTAAAAAAACCCATCTAAATCAGTACATAATCTCGGAGTTATACCCATCAATGAGGAGTTTCATTGTCTATCTCCGAAGGTCTTCATCAGATCATCAATCAATTTAATGTTAACATTTTTAAAAGATACTTAATTTTTTGGGTATCTAGGGAAAAATCTCTTTCAAACTAAAGAAGAATGATCCAAATCGATGCATTTATGACGGAGTTACGCCCGGGCATACATAAAATAAAAACGGACGAATTGAGAATCTCCTCTTTTTTGAAGAAGTCGGTTAAAAGAGTTATTGATATTGACACTGCCAAAATTAAACTCTTCTGTATTTGTCAACACAACAAGCTTCAAACAAAAATTCTAAATACACACAAAACTCCAGATAAATCAGTAGAAACGAGTCCCGATTCTGATATCAATATCGCGAATACAAGTTAGAGGACAGCTTTATAGAAAGCAGTTAGTTTACAGAATGGGTCCGATAGTGCTGCGGGTGCAAGAATCCAGTCACAGTCGGTGTTGCCAGCATCCGCTCACAAATCACTCGGCGCTTAATTGAACGCCGACCGGTTTGGACACGCGAACCTATTGTCAATGGAGACGATTATGAGAGTTGCTTTGAAGATTCTATTAGATGACATGGAGTAAGAGAAATTTTAGATGAATTGTGAATGAAAATTTGTATTTTATTTGGAGTGACAGTTCAAATGCGTAGGAAGATGAAATTTGCGTTAGAAATAAAAGGCCTATTAATGCAAATTTATACAAAACATTTAATACGAGCTTATTCAGAAGACGCGCCATTAATCCAAAGGCATTTCTCTGAACTGTCACTGGATTCAAAACTATCGTCAATGTAAAGGAATACACGTCATTCCGTACATGAAGTGTTATTGTCCCGACTACTTATGGGCTTTGTCGCTCGTTTCACTTCTCCGGGGCTATTTATTGCTCCTACATCGAATAACATCGTCTGTTTATGTAAATGAGGACCATCTACAGTGTTTAGAATCTCCAGCGTCGTATTAGAATTAGGTTTCCTATTAACAGTAAAACTTGCTAGTTTCCCTCAATCAAGATAGAAGTTCTGTTTGGGAATGTCTTTGAAGAAAGTTGTGTAGTGAGATTGTGGGTAGTTCAGCTATTTATTAGTTGTTTCAATTGGTTTTAGAGAATTTACAGTGGTTGCAGAAATAACGTTTCAATTTGGCTTTAAAGTCAGTAGTTTAAATAGATTTAAAGGACGACATCAGACAAATTGTACCCCGTATTCGTTATTAAAAATACCAAACCCGAAGATGTAACAAAAATATAAGTTGGCTTGCAAAAGTACCACATTCTTGATAACCGGTTGAGATGAAAAAAAGTCCAATAAAATTTTAAGGAATCCGCGCGACCCTGCCCTCTACCCGGTTTGTAATAACTTCTCTTTGTTTCTAAACAAGTCCTCTAAAGGCGTAACGTAAAATTTTATTCTTCGTTTGACACGATTCCATTCTCACCAGTTGCTATATTCAGGTGAAGTCAGCCGTTCCGTGGTGAGACAAGAGTTTCACCGCGTGGGCTGCCAGTTTACGATCGTCTCAGACGCATTAACGATTTGTGAGCGAACCATGTCACTGTTACAACACGTCCCGACGTCTTAATCTTGGAAAACGTTAGACTAGAAATGGAGCACGTCTTTGATTGGTTGTCGTTTCGCGGTTCGAGCCTCGAGTTCAAATTGTTCAGAACAAAGTATGTTGAGGTATTTAGGAATGCAATGCTGAAGAGAGAAATGTGTTTCGTAAGCTCTTTGTAGGATAGGAATTAAGGGTAAACTCATTTAAATCGCAAAGGACTTTACATATATTTTCTGGTTGCGTTGGCAGCAGTAGATATTTATGTTACGGAATAATATCCAAATATTACACGTTATGCATTAATGAAAACATTATACAATATTCATTTTAACTGCCTCTTTGGAGTCTTTGGTCTAGTGGTTGCATACGCGACTGCTGAGTGTGAGGTCCTGGGTTCGATCCCCAAGTCGGGCAGTGTTATCGGAATTTCTCAGCCGCAGCCCGGAGCCCGGATTTGTGCCCGGTTGATGGCAATCGGCTCGCCCCCTATTACATGGGACTTAAACATAACGGCGAACCCTCCGGGGAATACAGGCGTGCTATTATGTTACACAATATTCAAAAACTTCGTTACTTACTCGTATACTGGAGGTACCTATATTCCCTTCAGTGGTTAAACAATCTAATGAATAGACGGAAACTTTAAACCGTGTAACAACGAGGCAATATCGTTTAGACTCACAAGATCCGAGAAAAATATGTTCAAACTTCGCGTAACGTCGACAGAATTTGGCGTGAACCAAAACCGATTTTTCGAACAATCGACTCTGAAGGAAGATTTTATCTTTATAGGGCAATGAATGATAAAATCACTTTATTTCATAAGCTCACCTAGAGCGTTTAATAATTTCATCCATTGTGGTGGCGATAACCCGGTAAGTTGGGGCGTTCGCGCAGATAGCTCCATGCTCTTATGATATACGAGCCACTTTGCGACAGTTCCGACCAGGGCTGCCGAGTTTTGTTATTAAGGGTGTTACCGTTAACGTTTACCGTAGAAAATGTTGCCAAGATTGCGATAGTTTATCAAGTTGTTTGGTTTAAAATTCTGGAAATTTCCGTGGGCTACTTGCGATAAATATTGTCAAATTATCAGTTTAACGATTATAATTGCGACTCATTTTATTGTTGAGCCAAAAAAAGAACTCATGACCCCTGATAAATTAATTTCGTAAACATATAAAAAATGTCTCAACACTTGGAAAAAAATATTTTATAATTTTATTAATGACGTGCACATAAACAATAATATCTTAAACATAATAAAGCAAAAAAAAAACACAGATGTAATTATCTTATGGGGAATCAAAATACCGCAATCAAATCGTGCACAGTTAGGCTATCGCATTGTTTTATGTCCAAGACGGTACAAGACATAAGGTAAATTAACGATAGTGTAGAAGACATTAAATAAGGTAAATTAACGATTATTGATAGTTTAAACCTCTTAATGACTAACACCGCGTATCTGCGGTGGCTTCTACTGTTTATCTATTTGTCTATGTTTCCGGTAATTGATCTGTTGATAAATCTTTGTTTAAAGCTATCCGAACAAGCTGCAGTACTATTTGCAGCCGAGTTCCCTCGAATCATATTTTCTCGGATTTGGCTCGGACGCAGTGAGCAAGCGTTCTTGCGCTGTAACAGTAACGAAATACCTAATAGCTAAAACTCCCATCAAAGGCTTTTGTGATACACTAAAGTGGTGTAACACTCCAGGCAGCCCTAGCCCCCCCCCCCCCCTTTTCCCCTTGCATCTGTGACACTCCTATGTCTCGGCACTTGATTTTACGAACTAGCACTCTCTTTTGTAATTTGAATATATCTCTGATGGAAGGAAGTGCTTTAAACACTTAGGCTGCGAAACTTTGCATCATTAATTTGGTAGACGTATGACATTTGAGCATTATAGTGAATTATTTATTAGGAAACTATGTGCATAGTAAGTATTGTTCGAGGCAAACGCAATGGTAATGTTTATTTATTCTCATGATGTATGGTTCTGAAACTAACGCTATTTTACATTGAATCTAGACAAAGTTTTGAAGATTAATTTCGATTTTCAACGCTATTTTACATTGAATCTAGACAAAGTTTTGAAGATTAATTTCGATTTTCAACAACCCTATTTTTTCGATGGCCTTAACAAAGCTTCAGCTAACCGCAATACTGAACAAGACTTAGAAATAGCGATAATGGCACAAAATAAACCACGAATTAATCTGTTTCAATCTAATTTGACAGCCGTTTATACGTATACAGATTTCAGTCGAGGATGTGGTTAAAGTAAAGCCATGTAAAGTAGGCAATTAACTGAGGAATTTTGAGATCGTCCATAAATATTGACAGGTTTCTAATGCATCTGCTAGACTGAAACCACATTCCCAAGGTAATTGACAGAGCACGGAATGCTATGAATAATTAGAAGTCCTTTATTCTATGATAGGTTACGGATGCGGCTACGAATTTTGCGTAAATTGGACAAGGTATAAATCTAGGTTGTCTGTGGTAGTGCTTCCACTTATCTTATTTGCAGTAGGTACCTAGGTATTACAAATATTTTAATAAACCACGTGGCTTGGTTTCGTAGGATTAGATTATAAATAAGTATAAACCAATATTTAAGCATGTTGGAAAACGTAATGACATAGATAAGCGGCCATGTTTACATTTAAGCGGGAAATATGACAGCTGTCACTTGTCACGTGCAGTTGACATGTCGTCGATAAAAGCGCGCGCATTTAAGCATATTATTTTTTAATGAATATGAAAAAGCTATGTAGTTAGAATAATAGGTTATGTAGGTACTATTATGGAATAATAAATTAACTAAGCAAGTAAACTTGAATATCTAAATACGCCAGTGTCAATGTGTACTTTTATTGACAAGAAAAATGTTGTAATTTCAGAAAGATTCATCAAGCAATTTATTTTTATGACTTGCTAATAATAACCTACTACTACATCCTTTTTACATAAACGAGCTAAAAGAAATGAACTGTAGCAATATTTATATAATAATTTGAATCCTTTAATTACTTGAGTTCGTAAAACTTTCGATTTCCGCTTAACTAGTTACTAGATTATCTTGTTGCTTCCAAGAACCAATAAAGTGGTAGGAAATAGTCAGAAAATTAAATAAATCTTTTATTAGATTACTGACTTCATTTCACATAAAACCTACGTACTATTCCGATGAATAGATTGCTTCCTTAATAAATCTTCATCAAGGAAGTGTTTATTTGAAATCAAATGAAAACTCATTTATTTAAAATGGACTGTTAATCTGTATTTTTAAACGTCAATAAAATATCAAAATTACAGTAGACTGCCCCCGGAAGCGCCCACGATTCACCGCTTCCTAGGCCCGATTAACAAAGGGATGTTTATAAAAGCACTTTAAAATTAATAAAGTAGCAAAAAAACAATGTTTAAGGTACACTTCAAAATAATACACAGCTCTCATTTGAGAGATCTGCTAAGACGAGCTACTGCTGATATTACACGGTTCACTTCTGCCTTTCAATTTGGATGAAGCAACCGAATTGAACCATGTAAAGATAAAGGTGAATCATTCAATATCATTGAACAATAGCATAACTATGCTTTCATTTTTGCACCTTTCAACCAAAGTGAATCAATTTGGATGAACCGTGTAATATCAGCATACCATAAAATAGAATTCCAGTTTTTTTTTTAAATTCGTCTCCTTTCCTCTGAATGAAACTTTAGAGGGGTGTCTTAATTTAGTTCTATTTATTAATTACTAGCTTTTGCTCGCGGCTTCGCTCGCGTTAATTTAAGGATCCCTAATTTTTTGATCCCAAAATATAGCCTATAGCACTCAAGGATAACGTAGCTTCCTATTGGTGAAAGAATTTTTGAAATCGGATGAGTAGTTTCGGAGATTACCCCCTACATACAAACAAACAAACAAACAAACAAACAAATTCTACCTCTTTATAATATTAGTATAGATTGTTTAAGCTGGGATGAAGAAACGACGCAACAAATTCCCTAACAATCTGCGTCTGTTAAATCAATTACTGTATATTTTCAATATTTAATCTGAAAATTCCGTTACATTGATCGTTAAACTCGGTTCTGAGCCACGTAATTGATATAAATAAAGTGTGATAAGTTTCTCCACAGCATAACAAGAAAGAAGAGAAAGAAAATATATTTATTAGCGCCGATATGAGGTACAAAAATAGAAAAAAAAACTTGGAAAATTTCTTTTTTTTCTTTTTTAAACAAAACATTACCCCACACTAAGATTTCTCTTGTATCGTGGGTGCGTTTACAGACACAAATCTCACATACACAAACGCCCAGACCCGCAACAACCGTCTGCGGACCATTCAAATTTTTGTTCCATGTGGGAATCGAACCGACGACCCGTAGCGCAGAAGCCAATCGCTTAGCCACTGCACCAAACGTGTCGTCTAAAATATGCGTCATATCCGTGTAAAACGGCCATCGCACAACAAGTTATTAGTCAAAGAAATCTATAAAATAAACACTTTCATGTAAATAGCAGACATTATTCGTCTTAAAATACATTATTAAAAGATATGCTAAATTAAAAAAAAAAAAAAAACAATTTAACCCTAAAATACTACGTCAAAATATTAAAAATTCTTGAGTCGGTTATATTCGATAAGGTGCAAGTACGTTAAAAAGGTTGATAAGAGATAAGTACCTAGGTTGAAGTGTAGTCGCACGCCCGTCAAAGCGATAACTGCTCTCATGATGTATTTTGTACCTGCACGATAACCGAGCATTGAACTTATTGGCGATAAACTTTCTACGCTTTCGGTAAAAGGAATTCTTGGCTCATTCTTGCTGATAACGTCCCAAGTCCCTAAGTTAAAAAATAATATTTATTTATTTATTCATTTATGTACACACAACACTTAATAAAAAATAAGTTCATCATGAGCATAGCGTACAAAGGCACTGATAATTTCTAAAAGAAATCTCTTCTTCTTCTTCTGTTAAAGGAGAATTTAGAACAACAAATGTAGACAATAGTGTTTTTATTATGTTAAAAGTAAAAACTACAACGAACGAAATGTTGAAGGCA
Organism: Amphipyra tragopoginis; assembly: GCA_905220435.1. NCBI lineage: Eukaryota > Metazoa > Arthropoda > Insecta > Lepidoptera > Noctuidae > Amphipyra > Amphipyra tragopoginis. The sequence continues at coordinate 22,171,114 of HG991994.1, forward strand.
ATTAATTCTGTAATAAATTAGACACACATATAATAAAATAAAAGAGAAAATTACAATCAATTAAACATTTAAAAATATTAGTTAGAAAACAAATCAATTTTAAATTTATTTTCCACAAACATTATATTAATCTTTGATTGATGCTAATTTTATAATGACTGACAGAAACATATTCCAATCAAACGAACCATGATAATATTTTCATCATATTTAAACACAAACGCATTAGTTAAGTAAGAAACGACCAAACCAATTTACCGCTTTTATTAGAATTTAAGTTCTGTTTACCTATCTAATTGAGCAATTATTAAGCTTATAAGCATAATATCTTTATAATAGACCACCTTGAAAAAAGATAAATGAGTTCTGCATATAAAAAGTTACAAACAAACTATTAATTTATCGTTTTGACCTCCGGTTGCGATATGTTTGATAACCCGAACTAAATTGTTATTCGAACAGTTTTGCGTTAATTACTTACGTGGTCACCTACGTATCTACATGATAATTTTGGATTCGGAACCCATTAGTTATAAAGCTGGTTTACTGCAGTTTAATAGTTAATGATATAAATATAGGTTATAAGATAAAGTAATAGGAATAGATTGAATCTTCGTGGTATGAAATAAGTAATAAAAAAATATCTTCATGGCATTATTTCTATATAGACCAGACAAAGTAGACTTTTATTTAAGTATCAATGCCTTGCTAGGTAATAATTTTATTTCATGTTTACGTGTCCTTCATATTAGAATTATTGATAAAATAAAATTAATGTTAGATGTCATGATCGTTTATACATATTTCGAAGACCAAATCTTTATTAGAGATATTTTATACTCAACAATAATCCTATCGACTAGTAGAATAAAATAGCGAGTGTTTATTTTTCGAATTTTTAGCTGGGTCGATTCCCGGTTGAGGTAAGCTTGTCGAGAAATCTTTGAATGCAGTTTTGTTTCTTTTTAAAAATAAGTTAATGTTTCCTTTAAGTAAAATAATCTATCTTAAGGATTTAAAGTGGTTTCCCATCAGGGCCCATTGATTTTTTGCACCCTGTATAATGATAATTGACATTTACACACAGGATGAAAGTAAATTCTATAGCAGAAGTACTAATTTTCTTTTTAATACGCTCAATCCATCTACCTAATATGATTAGATCTTTAAAAATCTGGGATGTTGTTAAACTCTAACATTTTTTTTTTTTTTTTTTTCTGTTGGACTGCTGTACGTCGTCCTAGGGCACGGTTTCTACGTGACCGGGCAGTTATTGGCGTGACCTGAAGGGTCTCCAGCCAATGGGGGGGAAGTAAAATACTTAACCTAAGCTAACTACTTGTACTACACTAACATCATGACTACCTGCAACAACAGCACTAAGGGCGACCCCTAGTGGGACTCGGACCTCGGCTTAGGGCGTTGCTGGCGTGGACATAGGGGGGGGGAGACAGCTTGATGAGGGCTGAATTATCGGTGTTAAACTCTAACATAGTAGTTTCATCATTTAAATACACATTAGTCGAACAAAAATTGCCTATTAAATTCCTTTGAAGCGAAAGTCAATAAATCGACACTTCTTAATAAATAAAGCATCAGCAAATACTAGTTTTATCAGCTACCGGCTCGATACGAAATTAATCATGTGAACAGGGGCAGACATGTCCGCCTCTAAACTCTGATTATAATTACACTAGTTGCTTACACCGCAATTACACAATCGCGTATTGATCATCGAAACTAGGGGCTGTTGATAGAAAATTAATTTGTTGCTTTCGTTCTTAATTATAGCGTGGCTTTATTGGTATTTGTGGAGTAATTGAGCAATTTTTGAACAAATTTTGTTGTTTTATTGTAATCTTATGGGGTAAAATTGTTTTAAATGAACCATTAACTTGGTTTGTGAAATTTATTAGATCGATTTAGGTCTCTTTAAAGTTGAGGAGGTTAGGAACGAAAGGTGTCAATTTCACTTTTCATATTTGTTCAGAAATTAGAAAAAAAACTTTTTACGAGTACGGCCTGTTTGCCTTGTAAATGTAACTTTTTGATCAGAATGCAACTTGGAGATACTATTTTGTCTTAGAGGCATTTTTTGAACCAAATCTGTTCAGAAATTGATGAAATCCAAAGCTTTGAGTCCAATGATAAAAAAAAAGACGCATCGAGCCAAAAGTGCAAATGACAGTTTTTGATCCTGAACTCCTCAGTTAGTCTTTTCTACTAGCACAGCACAAGCAATAAAATTTAAACAGTGATGATAATATGACAGTGAAGTTCGCGTTTTTCTTTATTACAAGAGAGACATTTTAAGCGTTTTCTATATTACTTCTGCATCAGCAGAGTGAATCAATTTTACTTTCAGTACATCGCTTCTAAATAACCGTCAGAAGACTAGAAAAAATCATACTGACAAATTAATCTTCCGCAAAAATGTGGCTAGGAATAATGCGTCCGCCCTAACCCTATAAAACGCAGGCGGGTCATATCTACCCGGAGCATGCGACGATAAATCAGAATTTAATAAAGCGTTACGCTGCACTGATACTTCTGCAACTTATTTATAGAAATATCACTATTTTTTTCTACTTTTTACTTATCTTTTTATACTAGCTTCAAAGAATCAATTATCGAGAGAATGTAATTTGTTTTTTTATTTTTGTTTTATCATATTTTCAATGTGCAGCATTTTATCCATATTCATGTAAATTGATATCTAAACCAATCAAAATAATTGGGATGGTTTTAATAGCTTTTGTTTGATATAATTAATATTTTGTGTAACACAAAATTCTAATACTTCGTACTGGTTATTTCGAGATCATTGGATACTTAATATTACTTAGCATAATAATCGTGCAGCACTAAGCGTCAAGCTTAATCCGTGACGTGAAATCCGTGTAAGCATAGTATACGCAAAGGTCCTACTTATATTAAAGGCTTTTCAGCCTTTCACACGATTGTAAAAGTCATAGTAACGTTCAAATGGGTATCTTATTTCATAGAAACGTTCAAAGGTACTGCATACAAGGCAATTTGTAAAATGAAAATTAGCATGAACAAGACTGCGGAGGTGCTTCAGACAAATAGTTGTTCCCGTGTTCTCGAGACGATGCCCGTTTCAAGTGCACCGGTGGGTACGTATTTATTATGCTAATGAACGTCTGACTTCAGTGCTCTTGCCAGATTCTCTCAATTGTTACTCGATGTTTTGTATTTTCTTTTGTCATTCGTGGAATTGACAGAGATTTTAATTTTGAAGGGATTAACAGCAATCCTAATTAAACAAAAGTCATTATTTTCTTTCAAATTTTATTCATAAACACAGTATAGATAGTACGTCACAACTAAATGTACTTCCCTCATAACCAGAACGTATTATAATCCTAACCAATATTATAAATGCGAAAGTAAGTTTGTTTGTTTGTTACCTTTTCACGCCTAGACCACTAAACTGATCATCCTGAAATTTTGCATATACGTTGTCAGGTGTACAGAGACGGACATAGGGTACCTTTTATCCCGAAAAAAATACTGTTCCCGTGGAAAACAACAATAATGGTAATAGATGGCGCCACATGTCTTTGAAATCATTATTAAATTATATTATTAAAGTAACTTTAGTAGTGTGTTAAGAGTTGATTGACAAATACTAAATTAACGCGAGCGATGCCGCGGGAAAAAGCTAGTGATATTATAACACACGAAAATAGTGAACCACTTAAAATGACATCATTATTCTTCAAAAGAAACGACCCCTGAAGCGTTTACACATGAAAGAAAAATTTACCCTAAAATGACACACACAAAGATATTGCTGCCTCTGTAAGACGTAACAACTCCATTCGAATTTGTCTGAGAAGAAAAATTGTAAGCACCTGCAACTAAATGCATTTGAGGGGTGTTGGGGAGCCCTGTTTGAAGTGCGCTCATTTCACACGCGTCTGGGGGGTTGACATGTCGTATCATTACGGACATGTGTCGAGGGTGGCAAGTTTGTACGGATAATTCGGATGTTTTTAGTGCTTCGCGGATCTTTGTGCCGCAGCGAGCGTTGTGAGGGTTAAAATTGCGCGCAGCTGTGCTAAACATTGTCAATATTGTTATGTAGAGTTTAATTGACTCGGGTTAATGTTTTTATTCATTATGTCTTGAAATAAGATATACTTGTAGTAACTGATGTCTTATTAGCTTTCGTTTATGCCAAAGTAAGAGTAAGACCTGACAACTTATTTGTTCATGCTAGTCATAAAAGGCGACTATAGCAGTCGCTACGAGGAAAATCTGGTTTCCCTTTAAAGGTTGAAATGTTGTTCTGTAAAAAGTTACTATATTAACATGAAAGAGTTTGCCGTGACTTGGACATGAAACTCTCATCTGATTCGCGACGGCAATAATACAGACTGTAGACGAATTCGTGTGATTCGGTATGTAAAGTTTTATTTTGGTATTTTTTAAATATTTTTTTCTTATAGTTTAGGCTATTTTAAGAAACTAATTTGAATATTTTTTTATACTACGCGGTAGTTATTTTTAATTATATGTTCAATTTTTGCTAGTGACCCTATTCTGTGACGTCAGTGAATAGTTTTAATGTAGATTTCTTTTACAACATTTACTAATTTACAACATTTAAGTAATACACATATAATATAAAGGCAATTTTATGACATTACATTCAGCGTGCTAAAATAATTAAACCGGGTAATATCTTTAGACAAAGAGTTAATCCAACGAATTAATATGACATTATGCTAAAACTTGGTCCAGTTGTTACGATAATGACGATGCAAGTTAGCAGGAAATTCAACGCTGGCGTATTCCCCAGTGTTTTGTCGGCGTTGTCGGCTAGACTGGCCGAGGCGTCCGCTAAATTGTTTCCAACATTCAGACGATCAACTTTTGCATACGTTCTTATCCTACACAGTACACACGTTTACTGTGAATTCCTTTTGTCTACAGCAGCGAAACTCTGTATTTATATGCTTGTTTTTATTTTGTCGATGTTTGCATTGACCGAATATTTTTGCAGCGACCGAAAAGCGAGAATGAAGTTCAATTGAAGACAATTGGAGCCAAACATTATTTTTACCAATCATTTTATTTGTGACAAAATTAAATGGTTTTATTTGTGAAGTGTTGCAACGTTCTGGATACTGCGTAAATCTATACATCTACCTAATAAATCGTAAAGGACCAAACGGAACATTGAATATTATTGAAAAAAAAATGCTACGTTTACTATAGTCTGCCCATTAATTCCATGCAGTGACTTGACAGTTGGAGGGATACCAGTTTTTGACAAAAAAAAGGTAGTGAGGTGAAAAATAGAATGAATGAAATCGAATGAACTTAATAATGTACTTATATGCACACTTTTTCTTGAATTTAATAACTTGATGATCAAAACACGATATAACAATATTAAAACATAGTTTTAACCACAAGTAACTACTGATATGACGTTTTTGATGCAACAAGTAACTGAAATAAGGTTATTTATTTATTCTATACTTCAATGCACAATTGTGGTACATAATGCGGACTTAATGCCATAAGGCATTCTCCATCAGTCAACCAAGAAAACATTACATGAAATGATTATTATTTTTTATTTTATTGCTACTAGAAGTAAGAATAGAAAAGCAAGAAAATGATTCATTCTTGCACAAAAGACGCACACAACTAAACCAAACAATAGTTACTAAATGTAGGTACCAATAACAAACATACCAATCTTTACAGTTACAGAAAGTCTAGAATATTAATAAATAAGTTAATTAATTAATTTATGTCTGTCGTTAATAGCTTACGTAAAAAAATACCTTAACCTTAAACACAAATATATTACGTAAACATCACAAAGCACAATAAACTTGGGAATTCGGCTTTGGATTAAATCATCTTTCACCAATAAATATATAAATACTCGTTAATTATTTAATTTTATTATTTTAAACTTAAATACAGAGAGTATGTAAGTTCCTTCTCCCTTTTATTCTTATATTGCAAACGAATTTGTAGAGATTTGTTTAAATTGAACTATTTTTCATATTCGTTCTTTCGTAAAATCGTTCACTACCCCAACACTATTAGTTTTAGTATGGTATCATTATTTTGCTTTGAACTGTCAAGTCACTGCATCGAATTAATAGCCCGACTATAGAATGTATTGTATGTTTGTGCTTCCCGCCAATACTACTGAACAGATTTAGTGGCGGGTCGGGCTATAGGGTACAAATTATTACGCTATTTAATATGGGCGATGAGCCTAGTAAGTAACTTTATGATTAAACAAGGTTAGTCGGAAAGGGGGTACTTATCCGCGGGCCACTTAAAGTATCACTGATGACCGTCTCAAAGCAAGTGTTAACATTTCGAAATTCGATAATTTTTATTTCCGTGCAAAATGATTTTTATTTAAAAGCCTATGTGCACACCACGTCATATTAACGCGCCGTCGCGGTCGACGCGCGTTTCCGTCAAACTCCATACATAAAAAATCACAATGACGTTTTTTAAGTATGAAGTATGACAGAAAAGCGCGTCGACGGCGCGTTAAAAAGACGTGGTGTGCATAGGCTCTTAGTTTTTTCAAAAATTCTTCATTCCTGCTTTAGTTACAAATTCAGAAAATGGTACTTCTAATTCGTGACCAACATTCGTGATACAACTGTTCAAGGATAGATAGATTTTAGCGTTTTTTTTTTTGAGATCTTTTGTCTCCTATTTCTCTTAAACTATTGACTTTTGGAAAAAGTTGTAGAACAAAAGTTTGTCATTTTTATGGGTATTTTAATATTCTTTCGGATTAGTACCCCCTTTCCGACTAACCTTGTATAGGCAAAGCCACGGGTAGAGCAAGTGCGTTAAATAAAGAAAAAATGCAGCGTCTAGTTAAAAAAGAAACCGTCAGTACCTGTTCAAAAACCCAATTTTAGATTTCACAGTTCTATAATAAACACTACATCAGCTATCCCTTTTCTTTTTCGTAACACACATCTATCCCGAATCCTTTTTATCTCCCTCCAATGATATAACGGACAATGGGCTGCACAAATACGAGTGAACATCTATCCCACCGTCACTGCACATGTGACGTATGACTGGGGTGCTCAGAGTTCTGGGGTCCTCACGAACCCCTCACTAAGTAGTCGCTTCTTATTGTTATTTACTTTTTCCCACTCGAAACACGTCACTACAGTGTTTGTTTTCCCCGTTTGTTTTGATTTAAAGTAGTGGAGGATGGGTGGTAGTTTGCAGAAAACACGCCGAAATAATACTCTGTTTCATATACAGGGTGTAAACGAATTCGTGTAATTCCTTCAAACCGCGTGATCTACTGGTGACACTGATTGAGATTGCATAGGTTTTCACAAAATAAAAATAAAAGTTTTCAAAAAATTAACCATGTTATTCTATATCTGGGTAGTTTTAGCGTCCCAAGTTAACTGACTGCGTGGAGCGATATCACGATAGTCGTGCCCGTCAGCTATGTCGCCGTGCCTTCATTCATTTATGCATGGCATTGAAATTTTCTATCACGAGCATGACGCATGCATCGGCATCGCTCAGCTCAACCATGTTGCAGGGAACTCAACGACCCGATGCACAACGCCACCATCAACAGGACATTTCAGTGAGCATGACAGACTCATACCGATAGACAATAGGCAGCCAAATATTAATAATGAAAGTGTAACACTATAAGCTGCATGGTCCTCACATTTTACAGCCTTGTGTAGAAATTATAATAGAATAAAATAATAATTTAATAATTGCGATTCAATGTCAAACGAATACAACCAAATATTAGCAATAAATAAAATTAAATGAAATGACGAGAGAAAAAAAAAACAATCAATATTGGAAACATTGGAATAAAAATAAGATAAAATGACATACCTTTTGTTACCTTACGTCAACGGGCCAAAGATCTGGAGAAAGAAATGTTTAATGACTATATAGCAGGGATTGAGTTGGCCATTTCTAAAAATCCTAGGGCTTTTTGGCAATATGTTAAATCTAAAAAACAAACCAACTGTTACCCGTCTGTATTAAGGTTTGGTGATTTGTCGTCTGGTCGTGGGGAGGAAATCTGCAATATGTTTGGCGACTGTTTCTTTTCCAATTTCCAAGAGCGACGTGACGCAAATGAATTTTTAGCCTCTGCGAGAATGGATCAGTCTACTGGTCTCGTATCGGACATCTGCTCTATTGATGTGCAGGAGGAGGAGGTATTTCGCTTGTTAAAGCAAGTGGATATTAACAAATCCGCTGGTCCGGACAATATTTCACCAATTTTTATAACCAAATGTGCCAGATGTCTATCCATTCCATTGACATTACTATTCAAACGGTCGTTCGACTTGGGAGTGGTGCCTACAATCTGGAAGTCAGCGTATATAACGCCGATTCATAAAAAAGGACCTAAGGACAGCGTTGAAAACTATAGACCGATCTCCAAACTCTGTGTGTTTGCTAAAATTATGGAGAAAATCGTACACGTACAACTTTCTTGCTCGCTTAAATTAAGTTTCTCAGAACACCAACACGGATTTTTAAAAGGTCGCTCCACCACATCCAATCTCGTGGTCTGCAGTGACTATCTTTCAGAGCATATGTCTAAGAGGTCTCAGGTCGACGTTATATACACTGACTACAGTAAATGTTTTGATCGAATAGATCATGTGCTTCTTATGCGCAAGTTGTTGGGGATTGGTGTGAGGGGTAGCTTGTACAGATGGTTTGTATCATATGTTGAAAATAGATGCCAGACTGTAGTCCTCAACGGTTATGCCTCGAGAGCGATGTACATTCCGTCGGGGGTTCCCCAAGGATCCTTATTGGGACCTCTTTTATTTAACATTTTTGTAAATGATATCGCCTCTTGTTTCCTAAATTCAAAAATTTTATTATACGCTGATGACATGAAAATTTTCAGTCAAGTGTCAACTGTTGAGGATGCACACCTATTACAGGAGGATCTAGACCGGTTCCATGATTACTGCTATCGAAATAGGTTGGATTTAAATATTTCAAAATGTTATGTGTGTACATTTACTCGTAAGCCAAACCCAATTAGATATGATTACAAATTATTGAATACCTCAATTGCCAGAGTCAACGTCATCAGGGATCTTGGGGTTATTTTTGACTCAAAGCTTTTGTTTGATGCGCACATTGACAATATAGTCAACAAGGCTTCTAAAGCGTTGGGTTTTATTTTTAGGGTCTCCTCTGAGTTTAAGAATGTCAAAACCATGAAAATTCTGTACTGTGCTTTTGTCCGTAGCCATCTCGAATATGCTTCTCAAATTTGGAATCCAAATTACAATGTTTATATTAATCGCCTTGAAAGTATACAAAGGCGATTTTTAAGGTACACTCAATATCGTGCAAATACTTATCTTCCTAACTATACTAGTCGGTGTAAGAAATTTCATATTCTTCCTTTACACGAGCGAAGAAAAATTGCAGATCTCACTTTCCTATTTAGTATTATGAACGGGTCTACTGACGTCCCTGAGCTGGTGGCCAAGATTGGACTTCGTGTACCGTCTGTGTTTCTTCGGAGACCTCATCTCCTTCATGTACCCATTGTAAAAACTATCTATAGGCAAAATACATACATGTTAAGAGCATGTCGAATGTTTAATGAGGTGTGCCGGGATGTTGAGCTTGATTTATTTACGAATAGTGTCCCGAAATTAAAAAAAATGTTGAGTAACTTTTTCTTTGAAGAGTAACATTGTTACGTAATGAATTTTATTTTTGTTTAATCTCTTTAGTTATTTCTATGCTTAACGATCACGCTGTTTGTACCGTTTTGTCAATTTTATACATAAGTTTATATTGGTGGAAACTTGTAATTGGCTTTCTTCTACATATTACTAATGACTACTCGAATGTATTAGCTGTAAGTTTTCTTAAAATTAATAAAATAAAATAAAATAAAATACTTATTGAGTCAATAAAATAAAAAATAATTACAATAAGTAAGCATTTAAATAATGTCCGTTTGTTCAGTTACACGGTGCCAAAGGGTCGCAGTGTGCAGGAGGGAATCGTATGCCAGACATCTTTATCTATGATATACTGATTTAGGCTTTATAATATGCTTTAGAAATTAGTACGAGTTTGATATATAATTTAAACGTTGTATCTGGTAAATCAGTGACACTAGATGGAATTCTAATTCTGGTTCCGTCTTTATGTCCTCAAAAGTTTCGTAAGTCGCGCCAATGGTCATCAATATCTAAAATAACACACAACTGACACAGGTTCTAGAAAAACCAACCCTACAGTAAATAATACCCCTGACGAGACACGGAAACTAACTTTTATACAGGTTTCCAAAACTTTAGATTTATAGAGGGAGTTACAAAAATTTATAGAGATTTTAAAGTGTAAAAAACTTGAATCCATATTCCATATCGATTTTAACATTAGTCGTGGCGGAACTCGAACACTTAACGTTTCCGTCGGCTTTACTCGCAATAATCTTCTTTACAGGAATAATTTTGCTCGTTTCATTTTGGTTATTGGATTTTCCGGAGTGAGACCCGAATTCAGTTCAGAGTTGATATTTGTAATAAATTTTTATATTCCCTTTAACGCGGTCTTCAGTTTTTATTGTTTGCTTCATTTGCATTTATTTTATAAAGATTTGATCTCTTTTGTGATTGGATTAAGATATTTGGTTGTTAATTTATAATTATTGTCTACTCATGGCATGGATGTTGATTTCCTATGATTTACTCTTGTAACTTTACCAGTAATGAAGCATAGACCCCATAGTTTTCCATAGCACACTCTTCCATACTTAAGTAGCAATCACAAGTAAAATAAGCTTAGAAGTCCCTTTATACTCGTTAGCGAGTTTGGCAATAGAAAATGATACCATTGGTAACCAAAACGATTAGAAATTGCTCAATTTTTAAAATTTATTTTTTAGTGTCTCCGCTTAGTGCTTATATGTATAGCCGCATTTTTGTTCTTGTGCAGGTTGTTTAAATTTTTTTTCTTTTTTTTGTATTTTTTTTTCAAATTCAAATTCATATCTTTATTTGCATTCCATAATGTTAATAATACAGGTCTTAAAATAATAATGCTTATAGCTAGGTACAATTATGGACCCTGTGGGGCACAGCAAAAATTAAAAATTAAATTTAATTAATTTCTGCAACTGTCTGTGCGATTCTAGAATAAATATGTTTTCTTCTTCCATACGAACTGAGCATTATTAACTATTGTAATCAACGGACACCCAATTCCGCAGAAAACGAGAAAAAGTCGCCTATATTCTGTTTCTGTGTTTATGTCCTCAAAAGCGTCTCATAAGTTGTGCCAACGGTCTTCAATATCTAAAATAACACATAACTAACCCATAAAACTCACTCCCACTCAAATTAAAAGCTTTTTAAGTTTTAAATTCAAACGAGATAATTTAAGATTACTGTTTATCACCTATTACTTATTTGATAACCCCGTGTCAATTCCAGCGAATACTTAATCGAACTGCGTAATTCCATTAACACATTTTTAGTTCTTTTAAACAGTAATCTTTATGAATTTGATCCCAGAAAGGTCAAGGAGTTGTGATGTCGTACATCCGAAGGTCTTCTAGAACTTTCTGGTCCTGTGTCACAGCGTGGATTTGTAAATGTTTTTTTTTTGTATTCCCATGTTTTGTGACTTCTGTTTTATAGTTATTTTTTTCTTTGTATTGTACGCTCAGCTACATACATATTAAGCTAAACATTGCGACTATGAGCTGTTGATGATTGCTGTCTGTTGGGACTGGTCAGCTCGTAACTGCTATGTCAATCGTTTTAAAAGGGTAATTTTCTCATAACTTTTTATATTGTTAACCGCATGTACTGAATCTACATTGTTCTTACATTCATCATCATCATTCAGCCGAAAGATGTCCACTCCTGGAGATAGGCCTACCCCAAGCCTTGTTGGGGAGGGTTTGCCATAATCGCCACGCTTGGCAGGCGGGTTGGCGATCGCAGTATGGTTGTTAAAGTACTCAGAGAACGCTGCTGCCCATCCTTTAGTGAATCCCTGAGTCGCCTTTTACGACACCCACAGGGAGAGATGGAGTAGTGCTATTCTTTACATCCGGCACATCACGGAATGTTTTTACATTACAACAATAAATATTGTCAAACCATTTATATTTTTAAAAGAGTGTCTATGCTGTTTCTTGCCGGCTTTTCTCCATAGGACCACTTGGAACCGAGCACCTAGTGTTGTCCTTTTGAAAGCACCAGTAATAGACTTTGACTTTGATCTTGCATTGTATAGGCTTTCCGTACAATGAGAGGTCAGCTTATACTGGAAAAGCATAAGCTTGTTATTGTAGCCATGTTGGGGCCTAAATACGAATACCTACGTTTTAATTTTTTGTACTCTTCAATGCCTATTAATTGCATTTGTTGTTTGATACGAGAATCACACTAGGAACTGTGTGGTATTGCACAACAGTGCTTGCTATCTTCAAATTGTAAATTATGCTCTATTTATATCTGCTGATATTCCATAAACAAATATAGCAACCAGGAACACGTTTCCTAGTTTATAAACCAACTCATTAAGGTGCTAACCTCGGTCAACACGCGACTTTCCCCGCTGATCTAATATCAATTAATTCAGTACTCTTACTTTATATTTATCGAACGTGTAATTGAGCCCAAGTAATTATCGACTACCGTAATACGCGCCACGCCTGTACACTTGCGTGCATAGTTATTAGCTATTTAGTTTAATTTGACAATAAATTGAAGATTTGTTTGTTTTGTCGCTAATGAACTTTGTAAACAAGGTTTTCGTTTTATAATCTGTTAGACAGAGGAATAAAATTTCGAAACAGGTTTTATTATTAACAAATTAAAAGTACTATTATCGTCCTTTATTTATTTACAAACATATTTCGTTACATTTTAAATATTCAAATATAAAAATATTAAAAATAGTAGCCCACCGGCATTGGGAACAGGGTCCAAGCTGCCGACAGTCAAGGCTCCAGAGAAAGGAACCTCCTCACTATGCGTGCCGTGTTAAGCAGGTACTGCTTTTTGCATCAAGCCCTTGATCCAGCCGCCCAATGAGAGCCTCATGAGATGTTGGTCGAGGCTCTTGGCTATTAGACCATTCGCCGTAACGACTATCGGGACAATGACTGCTGAGTCCACATCCCACATGCCGACTACCTCATGTGCTAGATCAAGATATTTTATTTGTTTATCTTTCTCAGCTTTCACGAGGTTCTCGTCATGAGGGACCGTGATATCAACAATCATTGTGCGGCGCTCTAATCAATCTATTACCACTATATCAGGCTTATTGGCAAGTTACTATTTTTATTATCTTTCTTTACAATTCATCTGTACTTCTGTATCACTAACGAATTAAAAGTTAGAATCGAAATACGATGAGAGTAAATGAGAAAATGGTATAAAATAATTTCACGCGTTCTTACGTTTATCGATATCTATGATACGAGAAGGCGATAGCCGACAAAGTAATATAAGGGCCATCAGTTAACTATAAACGCTTCTAATTATGTGTGGTTAATTATTATGAACTTCTGAAGTGAGAGAATTTGAATAACATGAGATCGGCTATTATCCGAAATCACTTTATATTATCAGAAACCCATCCGCTGGCGAGCAATAAAAATGTTGAATACATTTTAATAAATTATTATTTAACGATTATTATTAAAGTACATTCTATAAATGACATCAAAAATGTTAAAGTAATGAAGTTTTGTACAATTTATGGAAATTGAAAGCTTTATTTTTAAATGATTTAGAAAAATGGTATGTCATTTTATTGTAATTTTCTATTACTACTGAGGTGGATTATGAGAAAATACAATGGAAGTAACTGTAATTGTAATCTTTTTGATATTTTTCATTATTATTAATTCGAATTGAATTGAATTTGAACTCGTTTATTGACCGTTAATAATAATAAAAAATAATATTTTCTATATTCATTCGTAGAATAGGAAGAAGGTTTTACTAAAACGTTTTGTTCGCTCATAAAGAATGAAATGCACGCAAACTTAAATTTCGTTCCGTTAACCTCAATTATGTTTCACATTGCAGTGTTGCGGTATTTTCACGGTACAGAAGAGCTTTGTTTACCCGCTGCTACCAATTTATAGGTAGTGGCTCTCGTTGCATTCACTGTAGTGTACCTCTTTGGGAATATTATGTCCACAATGCAAACTCGATACATTGGGTTTTGAGTGTCGTTTTATACTCCGTTACTTTTCGTGGGTGATTATTAATTTTCGCGGGTGAGTAAAACTGCGAATCATCTCTTTGTAGTGTTCAGCTTTCTAATTGACAGGTATTCTGTAATACAATACGCTTATTTGTACTAAGAAACTAATAACTATCATCATGTCGGGCACGGCAAAAAGGGTTGGAGAGAGGAGAAACATTTTTTGTAAATAATATTGTTAATGTATTCATCTATATTTTAAAATTGAATTTAAATTTAAAAAATTTGTATGGCCTACAAATGGTTGTTTCGGGTCTGGGCGTTTGTTTGTGAGATTTGTGTCTGTAAACGCACCCGCGATACAAGAGAAATCTTAGTGTGGGGCAACGTTTTTTTTTTAAAAAAAAAAAAAAAATTCTCTTGTATCGCGGGTGCGTTTACAGACACAAATCTCACAAACAAACGCCCAGAGCCGAAACAACCATTTGTAGGCCATACAAATTTTTGTTCCGTGTGGGAATCGAACCCACGACCCGTAGCGCAGCAGCCAATCGCTTAGCCACTGCACCAAACGTGTCGTCAATAGATGCATTGTGCAATAGATGTTTTTTTTTTATCAATTTTTTAGCAAAGATGTTGTTTTTTTTTTGTTTTTTTGTACAATTAGTGGTCATTAATTATATATTTTATCTTTTCTTTGCATAAGGAAATTGATATCAATTAAAAAAGAGCAGAAATTGATCATTCATAATCTTCCAAATTCACATAACCTCAAAATAAGACTTCACTAAGTGGGTGAATATTCGAATTTCCTTAAAATAAAAACAAACAAATCATTGTTCTCCTTCGTTGTTAACATTAATATTAGTTTCAGATTGTTTTTATTCTTGTCTTATTGCTTGACGGCAGTGGTATAGTTTGATTTTTCATCATTAGGTATAATTGAAGTTTGAAACATCTGCATTTAGAACTTTGGAATGATGATAATGACGTTCTTATTTTTTGATAACATTTTTCGAATAATCACCCAACTACGTCATCAACTTAGGTAGAAATACCCAATGATGTATGCGTACATTATTCTTCTTATTATTTACTTCCAAACGAAAGGACTAGGCACACATCAATCTGTCTGTATAAGACCTCAGCGAATGGAAAAATGTAATTCGCTTATAACTCTTTTAGGTCGGGACCCGTCGGATTTATGTTGGGGGAAATCGGCTGCTTTTCCTTCTTCGACTACGTAAATCATTTTCACATCGCGAGTCTGGGCGCGGTGCTATTCGCTACACATATTTCGTACACTTTCTGCTCTGAGAAAGTGTGCAGTACAGCACTGAACGGATAAAGGGCCGACAGATTAAATTAATACCGGTCCAGGTTCGTTATCTGAAGTGGAGTAGCTCGTAGATTAGTGAACTGTTTTTGGGTTGAACTTCTGTTTCTAGAGAAATGTTTTCGAATATTAACATAGATATTATTGATAGATATTGTTAATTGAGGAGATTAGGAACAGGTGTCAATTTCACTTTTCATTTTTGTTCAGAAATCAGAAAAAAAAATAGTCGACCTGTTTGCAAATGTCACTTTTTGATAAGAATGCAACTTGGAGATGCTATTTTGTCTTAGAGAATGGCACTTTTTGAACCAAATCTATTCAGAAATTGATAAAAATCCAAGGCTTTGAGTCTAATGAGAAAAAACAAGACGCGTCGAGCCAAAAGTGTGAATGACATGACTTTTTGATCCTGAGTTCCATAATTAAAACCAACAAAACAGCAAATCCATCTTTCTCTACAACTATTGATTTCCTAAAAAATGTAAAAGCATTATTTAAAATGTGGTTCATTCTTCGTACAGGATGTGTACATGCACACGTACGCGGGACTTATTTGCCAATTTAGCGTCTGTTTCGCTAGAAAAATCTAGGCGATTTGCTTTGCTGCCTGCAAAAGGTCGTGCATCAAGAACATGAATTACGTTACACTGATTTTATTTCGTAGTAAACGGATTCTTGTATGGATCGTTAGCAACAGCTTTCTGCGATTCGTAAATACTAAACTTTGTGGTTTGGGAAAATAAAGTTGGTCGGATTTGTACAGGGTTTTTATATTTTTCGGCATAATAATGATAAGTTGGTTGAAATTGTTATCTTAGAAGTTATAATTAGAAAAGATTCCTTCACTCAGTTTTCTCTTGCCTTGTCGTTTGTAGCACCTAGGTACCTGGTAAGCAGTTGACATGAACTGCCATGGCCGATCTGGAAATCATTAAATAGACTTCGAATTTCGGTCGGGCAGAGCAAAGACTACATGTTTAAGTGGGGATTCAGTGATGGTACCGATTTGAGCTGTTTTTGCGGTACAACCCATACGATGGCCCATCTCACATCATGCCGTGCGTGCCCTAACAGCTGCACGCAGGAACACTCTGCTAAGCGTATGTTGAGACGCAGGTGATGCAGCGCAGCACAGCACAGATTTTGCCGCGCAGGTCAGGCCAGGCAGACATAGGCCACGACCGCATGCTGCGACGCAGCTCGAAGACGCATTCGAGTTTTTACTAGTACAAAGAATAGACGCGTTCGAGTTGACGAACGTTTTTTTTTAATAGTCTGGATGATTAGTATGATACAAACAAGGTTCACAACGTACTAATTCAATTAAATGTTCTGTCGTTGCAATAAAATTAGAATTAGCGGTAAAAAACACGTGTCGACATGCACGCATTGCACGCGTCGCGCAGAAATCTGTGCCGGCACTACAACAAGGCGCAGAGCAGGGCAGACGCATGTCTGAATCGCACGCGTTTGCGCTGCAGCGTACGCAGCTCTTAGTACATACAGATATTACAAAATCTGCTCTGCGCTGCGCTGCGTGCCTGCGTCAGCTGCGTCTGCGTCTCACCATACGCTTAGCCTTAATGGCTGCCTATGAAAACGTAGTCAAAGTGGCCAAGTTCTGGGTTGCAATAATATTATTAATTAGTTTGTCATCGAAACGCTGAGAAGAAAAAGCAAAGGTTTTCCTATTCCCACATGCATATTAAAAGACATCGGTCCGTTTAGCGTAGTATTTCCAATGTGAAAACGCGTGTTATGGAACCCATAAATATCAACGAAGTGACAGCAGCCAGTAGCCAAATATGGCGTTGTGTATCTACGAGTATGTAATTAACTAATTTAAAGGTGCTTATTAAATTATGTAAAGGATAATTAACTTAAAAAGTATTTTGTAATCCATCTTGTTTAACGAATGTAATTATCAACTTAAGTCCAGAAAGTAATCCATCTGTTTTAAACCTTTTAAATGTTGAGTCCCGAAATAAATTTAATTAAACATTTTAGTGGTGAATTAGCAGAATTGCTGAAACTAATAATTTTATCAGAGCAAAGTTTTAATATCAATGATTGGATTTTTTTTAAATGGTTGGTTACGTTACGAAATTGACGAAAACATGGCACTTAAAGTGGTTTTTTGCGTCGACATAATTAAGTTCATTGGTTTAGTCTTAAGGGCAGTTCAGACTAGGCTATACTATTTCGCTGTATAGTAAAGCATATTGCGTCATAAGCTACAATTATACAGCATGACGTTCACACTATATCGCAAGCCGGCCTGCTATATAGGTACAAGGTATAACTTAAATAACGCACAACCTCTTAAGGAGTCACTGTACTCATCATTATGAACTTTACTATGGCAATAAACAAGAAATCGCGAAAAAAAAGTCTGCTGTTCCCTACATTTTGAGGAGTTATGCGAACATAAATGTAGGGAACAGCAGATTTTTTTTCGCGGTTTCATGTTTCGTCCCATAGTAAAAGTTGTTCATAATGATGAGTACAGGGAGGTTAAGAGGTTGTGCGCTATTTATGTTACACCTTGTATAGCAAGTTATTTGAATCGGGCCATCGGGCAACGGACGGGGTTAGAAGTGAGGTGGGGCAGTTTCGGAGAATCGTACGATATAGCTGTGAAAATCGCTCAAGTTTATCGCGTACAGCAAGCCAATGCTTTATAGCATAGCGTTATGTGAACGTGTATAGATAAAATGTATACTGAGCGATATCGTCGTGCTACATAATATTTGTTATACATATACCTACTATACAACGTGTTACATAATTTCCCTTAAAAAAGAAAATATTAATCAAGTAGTCTTTTATGGTTGTTGTCATTTACCTCTCTAAGGAAATTAGGTAAGAATGTAAATAACTTTCTGGGTAGTCTACTCTTTAGTTTTATGTTTTCAGGGTTGCGTTTCAGTGATGATTTTATTTTATGACATTTTCTTTTTTAAGGGGAATTATGTAACACGTTGTATATTATAGCGTAGTCTGAACTGCGCTTTATTCTTTAATTTAATTTTAATAGTTTCATCCTTGGATTGGAATGCAAACCAAACTATTTCACCTTTAATAAATAACAATATATTTACCTTTCTAATATTTAAAAACTCTTAGGTAGTTAGAAAAACTAATATTGAAGATCTGCAGAGACGACTCAATTCCAGCAAACTTTGACTCCCCACTGGCGTTGAAACCTAAAAATACTATCTTTTAAAAGTCCTTTACCACTAATTGATCCAAGGATACGTCTCGAAAGAGAAAAAAACAAAGTGGTAGAGAGGGATTAATTAAGATAAAGCGGATAAAACGATTAAAGATAACAGCGCTGTAGATTGTGGAAACTACTGTTTAATTTTAGTTTGACATTCGTGCATTGAGTAAATGGCCTATATCGATTGGTTATGGCAGCTATAGATATAAGTTTAACAATAAAATCTTTTGATTGATCAAATACCCTTTCTCTTTTAGTGCTATTTGGTTTTCATTAGTTTATCTTAAACTAGCTTTTGACGGCGGCTTCTCTCGCGTTAATTTATAGTTAAAAAAAAACTCTTAACACACTACTAAAGTTTTTTTTAATAATATAATTCAATCATGATTCGAAGGACACGTGGCGCCATCTATCATCGTTATTGATGTTTTCCTCGGAAACAGTACTTTTTTCGGGATGAAAGGTACCCTATGTCCGTTTCTGTACACCTGACAACGTATATCTATGTAAAATTTCTGGATGATCGGTTCAGTGGTTTAGGCGTGAAAAGGTAACAAACAAACAAACTTACTTTCACATTTATAATATTAGTTAGGATTTAGTTTTAGAAATGTTTGAAGTTAAGACAGTATTCTAATTTATGCATTTATTTCAAGACTTTCTAGTCGCTATCGTGGTCTAACTATTTGCTATGTTTCTGTGTAAACTTAAAATCTATGCTGTTAATGAGTTTTGATGGGCCGTCTGTTGTATTAAAAGTTGATTACTTAATTCAGCCTAATCTAAATTGTTTCTTCAACTTGATTGAGGCCTATGTGTAGCAGCCAATTATGATAGGCTAAGTTGACTGAAAGTGTTGTATGTTACCTATAACACAAAATAAAGAATTTGGTTTTTTTTTGTTATATAACTTTCGTGAGAAACATTCATATTTATGATTATTTAAGGTTTACTCATTAGTCGGGCAATCCCGAAAAATGCACGTGAGTAAACCGTAAATGATCATAAATATTTATTATTCTGTTTTTTGCTATCCTTTTTTTTGGTCCTTTTTCAGTGCTTTTCTTTTTAACCCAAAGGCTGACTGGTAGTGAATGCCATATGGCATTAAGTCAAATAAATAATAAAGAAATTATTTTTCTGTCGACTGTTGATTTATTTGAAAAAGGAATTTTGGCAAATCCGAAATGTGTCTCAATTGATTGATTGATAATATTGAATGTGCGGAGTGAGTAAATTGGACATGTTTTTGAACAGTCTGTAGACTGTTGATGACTTATTTGAAAAAGTAATTTCGCCGAATCCCAAATGTCTGCCAGCTACCCACTATTCCCACAAAATTACAACTTAATAATTTGTCGAGGATAATTAACGCGAGTGCCGGCAGGATACTGTGCGGTCCTGTGATTTATGTTAGTATTATAATTTTTATTTTTATGACGCCTGCGCACGCCGTTATTCTCAGATGCTGCATCTGTATAAAATATCGCCAATATGAATTTATTGTAAGCTTTATTAAATTAAGCTTTCTGGTGGCCCACTGAAGTGGAGTATGGCAAATCGGTTGCGTGTGGGGTCCTGTACATAAGTATTTTTTTCCTATAGGCAAACTGTATGTTTACCTATTGTAGGTACATACTAGCGTCATGCGTGTATGTCTGTCTGGCAGGCCCTAATCATATATTTCGATGGGATGTAGCTTATCAATAAGACTTTATTTTGTACCTAAATAATATTATTTGTAAATATTTTGTACCTCAACAGTTTTTGGTAAAATAACGTTTTAATTTTAACGCAGCATCTGGCTAGCGGTTCTTTAAAGGTTTTTTTTCAAAACGTTATGCTTTTTACATTACTAAGATTTTGTACCTATTATGTACCTTACAAATCCTGAATTAAAATTTTCAAGTATGTTAATGTCGGCCCGCTGGGTGGACGTCGTTATATCAAAAACTGTTGAGGTACAAAATATTTATAATTAAAATTATGTAGGTACAAAATAAGGTCTTAATGATAAGCTATTGCCAATCGAACTATCTGATTGAGGCCTGCCAGATAGCCATACACGCGTCATGCAGGTTGATGACTTGCACATAGACTCAGCGACTACACACGGACGAATAATGTTTAAATCTATGCAGTTGCCAGCACAATTTACAGTTATACTGTGATTGCATTTATTTGCACTCTTTTGAAGAGTGTGGGTGGTTAATCCAGCGTAAGCACGCTTCTGCATGCAACGATTAGTACGACTTTATTTAAAAAAATGCTATATCGTCGCTTAAGTTCTAACACCGCGTATCTCAAAACAGTTAACTTTTTAGGACAGCAAAAGATATATCTCTTTCTGTATCACATAATGATATTATTGTTTCATATATTTTATCTTTATTTACCAAGACATATACAATGTTTTGTATGTTGAATCTATGGTCGTATTTTCTACAAAAAAAAATATTTTTTAAATGACGTGCCTAACTCAAAACTACTACATTTTGAGTTACGCGGTGTTAGAACTTAAGCGACGATATGTCGATGATTTAAGGGGTATGCTTATGCTCTCGTCACGAGAGAGCATCACGTTAAGGAGATGAAACGCATCGCCTTAAACAAAAACATTCCTTTACATAGGAGGTCTAGTAGTCAACTTGATTACGTCATATTTCACAGCTCTTACCCAGGCTCTCGTAAAGTGCTCGTTGGCTACAAATGGTCTAAGCTAGAAATATGTTAGCCCCTCGTGAGGCTATTATGCTTTTAAGCTTTTATTATTATAGTGGGGGGATCTGCATGCATTAATTATATAAATAATTATAGCTAGATTTTGAAAATAATAAAAAATATACCGTCGCTTTTAGTATTTATTTTGCCTATAAAGTCTAAGTAGTCAGAAGCACATTTTTAATATTAAAGGCAAACATATTAATAATGTAATACACAGAAAGACGACACGTTTGGTGCAGCGGCTAAGCAATTGGTTTCTGCGCTACGGGTCGTGGGTTCGATTCCCACACGGAACAAAAATTTGTATGGCCTACAGACGGTTGTTTCGGGTAGGGCGTTTGTGTATGTGAGATTTGTGTCTGTAAATGCACCCACGATACAAGAGACATCTTAGTGTGGGGCAACGTTTCATTAAAAAAGAAAGAAAGAATAAGACAGCATAGGGATAATAAATTTTCTTACTGTGTGCAATTCTGTCTTCAAACGATAGTGATAATTTTGTTTACTTAAGTCTTAACAAATTGTGATAATTATAGTTACTACGGTCGTATATTAGTGGCCCGGAGTTCATACCCGGGTAAGTAACAATGTGAAGCAAAACAAAGCTAAAGTTACAAACACGTGAATATTTCTCACATACGCAAGAATTATTAATTTTACAAAACCGTAATGGATTTTAAGCTTATTTTATATTTTAATAAGTAAGTCATGCATTTTTCCGTTTAATACATTACCGCAAGAATTATTAATTTCAAAAATCATAATGGATTTAATCTTGTTTATTGTAGATTTTAATAAGTTAGCCGTGCATTTTTTCGTTTATTACCTACATTTTTTTTTATTGTAAATAAAGTTATAAATTCAATAAAATGTGTTCGTATTATTACGCCAGCAAAAATACTCCGGAATTATTACGCTTATAATAACTATAATACTTATTATTATTATTTTGTTGCAGGTAAGGCACGGTTTACTGAACAAATCCCGTCGTTATTGTAAGTACAACGTTCATAAATCGAACCTCTACGTGAGACGCCTTCGTTTAAATCTACATACTTATTAAAAAGTAAGTGGTTTAAAACGTAATGGGCATGTGTTTGCATAAAACTGTTTAAAATGAACATTAAAGTGATTGCTTTTTACTTAGCTTGTCAACTTTGTATGAATTGAACAATCATTTCAATATTATGATTGTTGAAGTTATACTACTTTTGGCGCATTATTGAGGGTAAATGTATTATTGTAACGGAAGTTACGCACGCAGCTGTAGCGGAAATGCGACACCATGAAGTTAGTTGTTGACAATAAACCTCTTTTGTATCTCAGTCGAAGTATAACTTTTGCCGCGTGTACACGCACAATTTTTAAGGTGACCTACCCAAATGGCGCCAACGGGATCCTATCACTAAGCCTATGTCATTTGTCCGTCCGTCCGTCTGTCACAGAGCTGTATCTTTTTAAACGTAAAGGTAGCCAGTTGAAATTTTCACAGAATATTATGTCTGGCTTGGCCTCTATCATGGCAAATATTAAAAATAATAGAAAGTTTAAACCCAAAGAGAAAAACAAAGGAGAAAACTAAAAAAAAACAATATATTCGTTTTTTTTGTTTTTCAACGTTTTTTGTTCATAGCCTATCAAAAAAACGGTGATACATACAAGCGTGAAACTTGGTTTACTTGTAGTACATACTCTATAGTTAAATAAAAAATAATAAAAACAGTTATTTCATAGACATGTGTGGTGGTACAGAGCTCTTAGTGCGCGAGTCCGACTCGCACTTGGCCGGTGTTATTATTATTTTCGTGGTTAAAGCCTCGCATGTTGTGACGTTACAACAAATAAAAATACTTTTTGAACACTTAGCCCCGGCTTCTGAAAGGCAGATTAATTTTATCTGTTGTCAAATCTCATGACAACTGATGTAATTGGTTCAGCAAAATACGAACAACCAATCACATCACGTGACATTAGATTTGACAGCTAATCAGTTAGGTAATTTTTGCGTTGCGTGTTATTCAAAAAGTTTGCAGAATATTCTATTGTCTAAATTCTAATATTTGTTTTTAAACTTTCGCGATTTGTACACATTATAAAAATACAGATTCGGGTCTAGTCGCGTAAAAACTTAAAAGGCACTAAATACCTTTTTATCCCGACGTTTCGGCCGAATTACACCGGCCGTGGTCACGGGTAGACTGAAGTTGCGGAGCAGTTGTCATCTTCGTGAAGCAAAAGTATTTTCATCTACCCTCACTCGATCTTGATTTTTATTTTATTTTATTAAGTTATCGTCGGTACTTCGACACACTACACTAACGACGTCTTTACACTCGCCTAAACCGTCCCGTCTACGGTAACACTTGCTGATGACCGGATTCCACGATGTTGACAATTTATATCCATCTTCCCGATTGAAATTCTTGTACTTCTTAATTTCAATCGCTTCACGTACGATTCTGGGATAATAGTGACGATCGGTGGAGAGGATTTTTGGACAGTGTAGTTCTATCCAGTGATTGGAACCGGACTCCAGAAGGTGCTCGGCTATTGCGGACTTATTGATCTGGCGGTTTTTGACTGCGGCGATATGTTCCTTGACCCGTTCTGCTATTGTTCTTTTGGTCTGCCCGATGTAAGAACTACCGCAACTGCAGTCGATCTTGTAGACGCCAGGTGTCTGAAGAGGAATAACATCCTTTGGAGTACGCAGTTGCCTTGAGACCTTGGAGAGAGGACAGGCAGCAGGAGTGAAGCTGTGGAAAAGGTATGTCGACGATGTCTTTTGCATCATGAAGGGTAGTTGTCAGGAAGCAGAACAACTAGCTAGCCGCTTGAATTCCATACATCCGAACATCGATTTTACTTTTGAAATGGAAACAGACAGGTCGTTAGCTTTTCTCGATGTACAGGTAAAGGTGAGACATGATGGTACCCTAGGACACACTGTATACCGAAAACCGACACACACAGACAGGTACCTTAATGCCCATTCACACCACCATCCGCGTCATCTTCAATCCGTTGTTACCTCACTGACGAACAGAGCATACGATCTGTG
Source organism: Amphipyra tragopoginis (assembly GCA_905220435.1). NCBI lineage: Eukaryota > Metazoa > Arthropoda > Insecta > Lepidoptera > Noctuidae > Amphipyra > Amphipyra tragopoginis. The sequence goes on from HG991994.1 coordinate 22,195,705, forward strand.
CGACGCTGAACATTTAGACAGGGAGCTCGCCCATGTTCAGGAGGTATTGAAGACAAACGGATACAGTGGGTACCTGCGACGTCCGAAGAGGAAAGATAAAAAACCGGGGGTAAGCAGAATACCAGCTTTCATGCCATATTTAAAAGGAGTGACGGATAAAATTGGTACAGTACTACAGAAATACGCCATTAAGACTGTATATAGTCCTCTCTCCAAGGTCTCAAGGCAACTGCGTACTCCAAAGGATGTTATTCCTCTTCAGACACCTGGCGTCTACAAGATCGACTGCAGTTGCGGTAGTTCTTACATCGGGCAGACCAAAAGAACAATAGCAGAACGGGTCAAGGAACATATCGCCGCAGTCAAAAACCGCCAGATCAATAAGTCCGCAATAGCCGAGCACCTTCTGGAGTCCGGTTCCAATCACTGGATAGAACTACACTGTCCAAAAATCCTCTCCACCGATCGTCACTATTATCCCAGAATCGTACGTGAAGCGATTGAAATTAAGAAGTACAAGAATTTCAATCGGGAAGATGGATATAAATTGTCAACATCGTGGAATCCGGTCATCAGCAAGTGTTACCGTAGACGGGACGGTTTAGGCGAGTGTAAAGACGTCGTTAGTGTAGTGTGTCGAAGTACCGACGATAACTTAATAAAATAAAATAAAAATCAAGATCGAGTGAGGGTAGATGAAAATACTTTTGCTTCACGAAGATGACAACTGCTCCGCAACTTCAGTCTACCCGTGACCACGGCCGGTGTAATTCGGCCGAAACGTCGGGATAAAAAGGTATTTAGTGCCTTTTAAGTTTTTACGCGACTAGACCCGAATCTGTATTTTTATAATTCTAATATTTTTTCGTATTTCGCCGTTTCTGCTTCACTGGGCACTTTCAATAGGGTATTTGGCTACTATGAAAAATGTATAACAATTTAGTATAATTTTAAATAAATTATAGAAAGACCTAACCTATGTCTATGTGAAATAAAAACGATGAACATAAGAAAAGAATACACGCTTTCGAAGCTTGTGGAAGGGGCATTTTCTGTCCTTGTCGCACCAAATGGAATATTGTACAGTGACGTCACGTCACTATGAAGTTTTAAGGTATGACGTCATTTTTAAGTAGTTTTGTCTCAGTCTCGTAAACAATTTTAAATTGTTTATAGCTTGGGCATTTTATTCAATAGTAGCTTTTGCCCGCAGCTTCGCTTGCGTAAAATTTTGAACCCGTTAAGTGACGATTTTCCATACAAACTTTCATCCCCTACTTAACTCCCTTAGGGGTTAAATTTCAAAATTCCTTCCTTATTCCTCGTCTACATTATAAAAGGAACCTCTGTGCAAAATTTCAGCTTTCTAGGTCCAAGGGTTTGGGCTGGGTGTTGATGAGTCAGTCAGTCAAACAGGAGTTTTCTTTTTATTTATATAGATTGCATTGGCTTTTTTACTGTTGCTTAATATTTTTGTAATACTTTCGAGATTTGTAATATAAAAATAATAGTCAAACATCCTATTGGAAATGACAATGACAGGTAAAACTTTAACGATTATTACATCAACCTACTTTTATAAATCATTTTATCGATTCGATTGGGTACTTAACAGCTAACTGATCAAAAGTAGATGTATTAACGGCTCAACGCTGATTACTTTGTCAATATATTGGCCTCACAACTCTTGTAATTAGCCCACGATCAATTAAGAGGGCTTACGTGAGCAACGTGAAGATATCACACGTTAACAGGGTTGACAGTTGCAACAATTAATAAATCACTTTTTTAGAACTCCATTTTTTGTGTACTTTTGAGAATGATTGAAACGTTGATTTGATTAATAAACATTTCTTCTATACCTTGAACGAAACGTGTCTACTTTTTAAAAACATAGACCCTGAATCACAATCAGTTATTCAAGTTATCACAACAAAGTAAAAATATCGGACGTTCCGTAAGGCGGTTTTTTACTACTCTAGAGCGCATGCGCGTGCCGCTCTTTTTACCTGTGCTATATGTTTTTCCAATGTTGCCAATACATTATTATAAATATGATATTAAATAACGTTTAATGTTTGACAGCTACTCTTGCGATTCTGCTTCCAGAGTCATGTTGAGAGTGGTTTATTAATTAGTACGGATCATAAACGATATAAATTCATAAACTTTGCCATTAATAAAAATAACGAGTTGAGTACCTAATATTTTTATATTTTTCTGCAATATTTGCTTGTACTGTACTTTAAAGTTTTATCATCATTAACATGCTTCGATGCAAAATATCTTGATTAGTTTTACAGTAAAACTCATGTTAGTCCATTTTATGGGCAGTGGTTATAGTGAGACTGGCGATAAAGCAAGAAATACTACAGAAATTTTATGTTGTTTTTGCTGTACACCGTGTACTGCCGTACAGTCCTATTAAGGGGAGGCAGTGGTATTAATCTCCCTAGGGGATATAAGAGGACTAAAGGATAAAGTTGCCAGAATGGGCAGCAGTGTCCACCTGTGTACCATAAGATACACCTTCCTACCGCGGCAATGGGTTTTCAGAGATTAGCAGATAAGCGGTACCTATACTCTCGGAGTCTAGCTTTCTAGGAATAAATGTCTCGTCTTAAATCAGTACCTATGCAAACAATATTATCTTGATATACCCAAAATAACGAAACATAACTGTACAAATACCACTTTGAACTTAGACACAACCCTAAATGGTCAACAATTGAAGGGAAACGAGCATATGGCAGCCCTGCGCCGCGCCAATATATTTCGAAATAAAACCCGCTACGACCATATTCGTTAGCGAAAGTTGACTCTCTCGCGATGCAAAATTTCGCTATATTTGTATTAAGAGCTGGCGTGTCATAAACTTTATATCGACACAAAGTGTTCATAAAACATGCGCCCGTTGATAAAACTCGCTGAGATAAAATTTTCGCTGCGGTTCACTCAATTGTTTTGCCTCTTTTTGTTCCAACTGGACTGATGAAATGATGACTCCATCTTATCTTTGCAGGAATAAAGTTTATTCTTATAAAGATGCTTTTGAAACTCGCAAATTGAATTAGCATTTTTATTCTGGAGTTTTATTCGTTTGTTCCCCTTTAGCTGGAGTCACGAGATATACATGAGGCCAATCATAATCGTGTTAACCTTTTATCTTTTGATAGATAAACTTTAGTGAACTTGCTACCATAAGCGACAAGCTGAACGGGTAAGGCGTTGACTGGCGATCGAGTGTCGTGAGTTTAAATCCCGCTCCATTAAACTATTATGGCGAACCCACTCCTAGAACAAGCGTATTCATCTTAGTTGGAGAGGTTGATAGGAATATTAATAATGTGCACCACACACTCGATATCGAGATTGGAACTATGCCCGAAACATGGCGACAGACTCTCCTATATTGAGAGACCCAACTCCGTTATCGTCAACCAGACGCATGAAAGTGCACCTTTGCCCTCACATTCGGGCATTACACGCGTCAAGGTTTTATTATCATTGATAATTACCCAATAAGACTTGCATGCATAGAAACACCACCAATAACTATAGTTTTATTACTGCTGAGGCTATTGTCATATTGCAATTAAGTATTGTAATAGTAAACGTCCCTTAATTAATCGAAGTTTACAGTCTATGGCTAGAGGGAAAATGCATGCCACCTCCGTTGAACTTTCCCGCCATTTCCACTTAGGCTGTTTACCTGCTTTCCTTTGCCGCGTAATTTTCAATTGACGCAGATTTGTTTATGAGAATTCGTTCGGATACAAGTTTTTGAATGGTTTTTGTGCGGCCCAAGTTGGTGCGGGGATGAATAATGATTTTGTCGCTGCCGTATTGGTCCCAGGTGTGAGGTGCATGTGTGCGTCGTGTAGGAGTGCCAAATTTTGTTAATATGAATGCGGGACGTGGACCTTTTGAAATATTAACAGTGAAAGCTTGGTAACAATTACATCGGATTACTGCATTGGCATTGAAATGGGGGGGATTTTAGAGAATATGAAGTTAGTTCTTTTGTGATCGCGGAGAGCAAAAACTTCACTTATACGGTGCATAGCACTGCTTTTAAATGAATTTTAAATCAAATGCCGTTTAGAATTTCAGATCAATTCTTTCAAATTTATTGTCAACAATAAGATTGTCCTGTCCAACTCGAAACGCCTGGTGTCCTCACTGGTGATTATATTCGTGGACATGGACGCCTTAGGTTTTTTATCGAGTCTAAATAAATAAGGCACGGAGCAGCCGCGCGGCCGCGCCGATGAGAGCCCTTTTTGATTTATTTATACATTTGCTTGGAGGGGAACGATTTCCTGATTCAATTATTATAATCGTACCGGGTCGGTGGCTTGGTGCAGTCAAGATGTCGATGACTGCTGATGCTTTATGATTATTATCGAATATTGGCATTATCTTCCGCTTGTTCGCACGGTGAGAGTTGACGAGTGAGGCACTCAACCTCACAAATACGCTTACGTCACGAGAACGGGATTACAATTTATTATCAACATAACCTTGTTTCTTAACGTTGAGAATTTATTATATTTAAGGATCAACGTACTCCGTTTGTTTCGACGTATATTCCGAGTTCATTTATTTTAAATTACGTCGGGGATCCACTCGTACACAAGGTGCATCAAGGAGCTATAGTGGCACAATGGACTTAATACATTTCTCAAAATATTGAGACAGGGTTGGGTATTTTTGTGTGTTACAGCGGTTACGCACTGCATCCGATCCGGATCCGTGAAAATAAGAATATGAAAAACTCGGATCGTATTCGGATAGGTACTGCTTACGCACTAATCCGATCTCTGATCCAAATCCAAGCAATTCAGGTGCCATCTTTGGCATATGTCCGATTTGAATCCGAGGTAATGCGAAAGCGTTCATACAAACAGTAGATACTACGGCTACTTCGGTCCGTCAATATTTCTTCCGAATTGGAGACTCATGGATAACGCAGAGAAATCGGATGACGGAAGTCGGATCTAGTGCGTAAACTATCATAAAATAGTTCTATGACTACTTCGGAACGTATTTTCACGGATTCGGATCGGGTGCAGTGCGTAACCGCTCTTACAATGATTACACAAAAACAAAAGGTAAATTAACTGTTGATTGCCTACAAAAGTATTCAATCAACGTACTGCAATTTAAAACACAATTACATTCCCAAAGAATGATGCACCCATTCGACAACAAAAAACGCATCTGGTCTCAACAAAGCTACTAATAGCTCTGAACACGGTCCATTGGCAATTTGTTAGCACAATGAGCTTCTAATTCAAGTATTTTGTGTGGAAACTGTGCTGGCTGACAGCTGAATGGCATCAAATGAAAATAGCCAACAGTTTACGTTCGGAAAACGGGAAATGAGTACTGCAACGAGGTTCGGATAGGATGATATCAAGCAGTAATGATGTTAGGTGCCGACATTTTGTTTGTTAGGCTTCGTGTTAGGTGATCTTATAACAGTTAATAATGCGTGGGAATGATAAATTGAGTGCTAGCTAGCGTTAGATTATTGAAATTCTTTACTGTACCTATTTTACTGAATAATTCTGTTAATTCACTAAACACCGCATAATATACGGATTGTATTTTGCCACCGCTGCGGGAAGACTGGCTATGCAGATGCTCAATCTATGAACTGTTTTCAGTGCAAGAGAAAATAGGGCACAGGCAGGAAAAAAAACTCGTTATTCAAAATTAACCGATTTCTTAAGGCGATTCCCCCCGCGAAAGTGGCGCCACTTCAGAAAAAAAGCATAATTTCTGTCAACAACTGTCAAATTTCAACATGTTGACAGGAATTATGCTTTTTTTCTGAAGTGGCGCCACTTTCGCGGGGGTATCGCCTTAATTCCATTCATTGAAAGGTTTTATAGTTAGAACATCTTCAAAATCTTGTTTACCGGTATAAATACTGGGGCACAATTCTCCTAAAAGAAATCTTGGTAAATCGCAACCGAACCAAGGCCGAGCCGTTCATTCAGACAGTTTTCAATATTAAAAAGCTGTCAAATTGTTTGAAACAAAAAACAAAACAAATCACTTTGATAGTTTTCGTAAACAAAAACTGAGTGACGGTTGTGGTTCGTTGCGTTTGGCAATAATCTTGTTATTCGAATTAGCCTTAAGTCTTATATCCACTTGTGGGCAAATTCCACTAACAAAAGCAGATTTTGTTAGTAGAATACTCCAACTGCTGTTGTTATGAGACACTTTTCTTATTCCTATAGTCCAGTCATAAATACTTCTATAAAGGGTAAACAAACCTTTAATCTTGAAACGTTCATTTTGTCTTAAGAATCCATTATACGTACACATATTTAGAAACCTGAACAAATGTTCTACAATAAAAAAAATGTTTTCTATTTGTTTTTATTTTATGGATTCTTAAAGCAAAATTAATGTGCCACGCCACGACAAAAGGTTTGTTTATCTTTTATACAAAAATTTTATGGCCGGGCTATAGTTACTAGCATAGGTATTTATTGACTAGGAACTCAATGCATATTATATGACGTCTACAAAGTTTACTACTCGTCTAGACTATGATCCTTCAGCTATTGTGCCGGTGACTATAGCCCACAGCTAACTTGGTTATGAATCTTAAAACATTGCCGATAAGTTACGGCAATGTTTGTGTGTACTGCTGAAACAACAACCGTCACGACTGTGGTGGTGTATATTTTGTGGTTTCTGGTATAGACAGGGCCATTCTCTCGCATGCCGGGAGAAATTGCAAATCCAGCCTTTAGCGCCAGAGGGTGGTAAAAGTTGGCCACCCCACATAGGCCACCTAGGCCACTTGCTTTTATAATTTTGGTTTTTTCTTATACATGTTTCACGCGTTTTCGCTGGTTCAGAGAGTGATAATGTCCTACGTGACCACCTTCCAGAATTCGCTACTGGCCTTGGGTGTCGTAAAAGGTGACTTAGGTATTACGTTACGAGGCTGGGTAGCACCAGTCTCCTTGTGCGTTTATACCAACTTACTGCGATCACTGATCCGTTTGTCAAGTACCTATGCTGATTATAACAACGACTGTGTATGATAACTGCCCATGTTCAGCTGTGGACGTGTCCGGACTGGTGATGGTGATGATAAGTCCACAGCTCGCACATGATGATGTATCATCTCATAATTGCCTTTTACTACTTCTCTCTTAACCCAAGGCCACACTGTCACACGAACATTCGTGGCCTGTTGTCCCGACAACTCGAACATTTGTCGAATCCCCCCCAAACAGTTCGACGCGATGTGACGAATTGCTTGACCAAACAAACATGTCGCGACAATGAGAACATTCGTCGAATCCTACCACATTGGCATTCTCAAGGTTATATGAAGTCATAAAAAAATAATTCTCCAGCTGAAAAACTGCAAAAAAGCTGGGACCTCAAGATTTTGAACAGTCATTCTTTTCTACGACTCGAATGAAAACGCAAAATCACATAAATATTGCCTGCCTTCTGTAAAATAACAACCTATTTCATCTTTAATTTTCATTTCCACACGAAGCGTTTCTACATACAATTTCCTTCATACGCGACTAGAAACTAGGTTTTCTGTTTCATATCCAGCTTACCACTATTTTCAATGGGAGAGGACGTTACAAATTGCATCTGGCGCGAAATCCGGAAGCGGACGGAGGCGGGGCGGACGCAGCGGCGCCGGTGCACTCTGACCGCGCCGTGTGTGAGCGCCCTAATGTTCTAAACCATTGTGTGCCCCAGACATTACGCTGGGCTAAAATTACGCGTTTGTTTAATTTAAATGTGGTTTTAGGAAACTAATGATTTAGTTTTGCGGTTTATTTTAGGTAGTTTGTTTGGATTAGTTTCCAAAATTGTTAATTTTAGCGTAAAACATTGTTATTTTAATTTCAGTAAATAATTAGTTCATATGTTTCCCTCTTTTAGTTTGTGTAGCCTAGGATATTTTTTTTCTTTGTTTGTATATGCAAGTAGTAAGTTAGTAGTTTTAATTTATATTGTAGAAATATCGGAAATTAATAAATCCAATTTCATCCAGTTTGTTCATAATTGTCTATCTCATTAATGTTTTTGTACAAAACATCATACTGATGGACTTTCACGATGTTCTTGTCCTTCTTTTGCATAACGTTGTCTAGCAGGCGTCTGGCACAAGATTGATTGCTCGTCTGACAATGATTCGTTTGCGCACGCATTTTATGACGTATGGATGATTCGACTAGGGCAAAGAAACTGTGCCAACTGACTAATCTTCCTGTTTTTTTTTTCAATATTCGAATTGATAGAATTTATAAAAGGAACCCTAATTACTTTTATGATTTCAAGTTGTGTTTTGTCAAGGAGTGGCTCGTGGTTAATTAACAACCGAGCGTATCATACGATTTCCTGGTTAAGCTGCGGTTGCCGCGGTCAGTCCTTGGATGGGTGACCGTTGATCACACATCGAGACCCTACCGTGCCTCAGAGAGCACGCTAAGCCGTCGGTCCCGGGTGCCATAAGCCCGAAAGACTGACAGCCGGTCTAACCTTAGAATATCGGCGTTGCCTAGTACCTAAATGGGTTGCGGAGGTCTGATGGCAGTCGCTCCATGTAAAATACTGGTATTCAGCCGTTAGACTGGAAGCTGACCCCAACAAAAGCGAGGAAGAACACTTTTTTAACAAAGAAATAAAGAAAAAAGTAAAGGCCTGAAGAAATTGTTTCATATTTTGGAGTTTTGCGGAAACTGTTTACTAATTATTGATAAAAAATATTTGATAGTTACTTACTTCAATTTTGTAATGTCATAAAAATAATGCTAATGCATCACCATCAAGTCATTATGTCGCCAATATTTCCATCCATGGCTAACAGAAGCATTCAATCTTACGATAACAATCACGGACAATTAGGTATTGCCATACAAAATATCTCAAAGCTTCTAACAACATACCTAATGATAATCTTTTATTACTGTCACTTTTTGCGTCATAATAAATATTGATAAAAAAAACAATTACATAGTTATTTCAGTTTTGTAATGTCACAAAAATAATGCTAATGCATCACCATCAAGTCATTATGTCGCCAATATTTCCATCCATGGCTAACAGAAGCATTCAATCTTACGATAACAATCACGGTCAATTAGATATTACCATACCAAATATTTCAAAGCTTCTAACAACATAATGATAATCTTTTTTTACTGTCAGTTTTTGCGTCAATGAATATTGATAAAAATACAATTAGATAGTTATTTCAATTTTGTAATGTCATAAAAATAATGCTAATGCTTCACCAGCAAGTCATCATATCACCAATATTTCCATCCATGGCTAACAGAAGCATTCAATCTTACGATAACAATCACGGTCAATTAGATATTGCCATACAAAATATTTCAAAGCTTCTAACAACATAATGATAATCTTTTTTTACTGTCAGGTTTTGCGTCATAATAAATATTGATAAAAAAAATAGATTACTATTTCTATTTTGTAATTTCATAAAAATAATGCTAATGCATCACCATCTGACATCTTAACGCCAATATTTCCATCCATGGCTAACAGAAGCATTCAATCTTACGATCACAATCACGGTCAATTAGATATTGCCATACAAAATATCTCAAAGCTTCTAACAACATAATGATAATCTTTTATTACTGTCACTTTTTGCGTCATGGCGTCTCTGAATACAACTAATTTGCCCTTACGTCGCCAGTAATCACGGCAAAAAGCTGAGCTATGTTAAATTAGCTAATAAAACCTTTGTGGAGGCTTCGTGACGAACGCTAATATACCTTCGTCCTGAAGGCTGTATGCTTTATCCTTAATTGGATGGCGATGTCCGTTTTAAAAGAAAAAATACGTTTTGTAAAAAGAATGCCGTTGACAAAATGTAGACCTACGTTGAAATGTTCAATGTTTTGATGTCGTCTCGGACAGTGCAAAAAAACGGTATTCTTTTAGCATAAAATGTTTACATTATAATACTGGTTCATTAAGGCAAGGTACAAGAATAAATTGCAATTAAAAACTGTGTAAGTATGCGTGGAAGTACTCACGGCTACCAGCTACTAGTAGTTTTGTACTTCAACGCCCACAAAAAGCATTATAATCCGTGTATTTTTGTTCATTCCTGCTACTGTTACAGCGCAATTAAATTCGACGCTCATATAAACTCATTTCCGTTCGCAATTGCATTCCGTACAATAAAACACTATGAAGTTTTACATTATTTAAAACCAAGTGCAAAAGCTGCACCAAGAAATTACACCTTTGGCTGAAAAATCATCAATCATCATCAGTCTACATATACCGCTATATGAACGGTCTTTGGCCCTGCAGGTGAATTCATAACCGCTGTGATTTTTAAATATTCACTGAATTTGCAATCGATGCTAAATTTTCCCCTATTATTCGAGAACATCGTTTTATAATTCGGTCAAGTGTGAGTAAAAGACGCGCAGCAAGGCGAGGGTTCCGTGCAATAAACAGACTTGACTTATGGACAGACAGACAGACATTGAAGTCTCACCATAAGGATTTCATGTTGATCTTTTAATTAAACCATCATAATGATGAACAATGAACATAATAACACTGCAATTTTAAACATGTCCAGATTAGACACATTCAGTGATAAGTTTATAAGATTTAGGAATAAAATCATACTTGCCAAGTTGTTCGCAATTGTTGCCCAGTTTTATTGCACTGGTTTGGTTTAGTCTATTTACCGTTACAAAATTTTAAGATTAAGGTTTTTAGTTTTATTATAGGCACAGGCAGCTTCATTAATTTTAAGAAGTGCTAGATTGTAGTGAACGCTATTTACGTCTTGTCATGTGAATTAGTCCTTTAGTAATTAATAGTGTTTTAGCGTGTGATGTGGCTGTAATTTTCTTAATAAATAAATAAGCCTAAAAAGAAGGAAAAATAAATAGTGAATTTGCAGACCATAATAACTCAAAAATATTTTACACTTTTCTTGATAGAGATTAGGTGGGATTTGCCACCTCATCTTCTGTTTAGCGTGATTAATTCTGGCTCTTGTCTTGTTTCTCTACTTCCACCCTCTATCTCTCTTGTTTTTGTTTTAATAGCTCATTCAAATTTGCCTCGTGTCAAGACTCCAATATGTTCGCGTTTGTCCTGAAGGTTGGGCGCATATTTGCATCACAAAGTCGTCGCGTGGAAATTAACTACACGCATCGAGCCTTTGACGCGTACCTTCGTGAATAAAAGTGGAATACTATTATGATGTGCAAATGAATTTTATTTAATGAACAGTATTTTTAATGCTAGATCTAAGGTTTCTAATGTTTTGTCTGCAATCTTTCTAACGATCATCACCTCTGTATCAATTCTTTCGATCATACTTAAGTCGAAGATTTAACATGACTACTAATTCCGAACAAGCGCTGCGGATCCTAGTCACGAAGCAAATACAAAGATCCTAGTATAGCCCATAGCACTAGTTTTTGCGACATCGTGTAGTTAACGTATTCGTTTCGTTATCGACAAATTTAGGATAATATGGGAATTGTATTAGCGCCACGTGTGCATATTTGGAAGTAAACCATTCCTATACACAATTTGTCGATACCGAAACGAATACGTTAATTACATGATTTAGCAAAAACTCTTGCTTCCTCAGCAGTTTGTTATAAAGGGCCGATTTCAGATGGTTACAAGAAGAACAATTATTCTTTAATTATAAAATATCTGTAGCAATACAAATACACAAAAGCGTGGAAATTGTCCCCGAAAATTAATAAAATTGTAACAATTCGGAGCATTTAAGACGATTAGTAGCGTGTCTGATAGCATTAGTCAAATTAATATTTGACCCCAAACAGAATTAATACAAACTCGTCAAACAAAGACTCTGATATTTTCGAAGATCATGTCAACATTTTCTTCGCCGGAAACCAATTTTCTTTACATCAAAATCCAATTTGACGGCGTTAGGCGATTTTAACCACATTTACCAAAATGCGCGTTAGACGTAGTGACGTAACGAAGTCATCTTTAGTCTGTTTAGAAGTCAATTTATTATTTAAAAGGCTCCGAGAGGTACCTACTATCTACTTAGAAGGGTGTCACTTAGTTATCTCAGAGACGGATTACATTAAAGAGATGAAAGCTGTTTTTACAGGCGTAAATTTTAAATTGCGTTTACGTAATGCGGTGTACCTTGACAACGCGGCCATTTTGGTTTTGTAAACAACGTAATGTTTGGAAAATTCGGGGAAGGCGCGCGGTGGAATTAATTAAAGAAAATAATTTGTTGTGGACTATCCATGAACCATTGAGGATATGTTTGGATTGGAAGTGTTTAACTACTCGTACATATACCAACTTTAGACGATATACTAGCAACAGCATTATCTGTTTCAAGATAGGAACATCCTAATCCTAACTGATATTATAAATGCGAAATCCTAACTTCCTAACTAATATTATAAATACGAAAGTAAGTTTGTTTGTTTGTTACCTTTTCATAATATATTATGTTCATGAGTGGTAAAAAAAGGTTGTAGGAACACTTTATTGTGTGCAAGAAATATAAAAATTAACAACAAGCATTACGTACCTGATATTACTTTAACAAGAGACGCTTAACCAGTAGCAATGAGAATTCTGTTGTTTTTAGTTATTCACATGTGATTTAAATATACAGTTGGTGTTAATTGCCACTTAATACTCAAGAAGTTTGCTGCTTTATATAGTATTTCCGTGTATTTAATGTGTATGTAGCTATTTAAGAGATTTATATGACTTAAACTACAATGTTTAAGTGTGGTGAGAACTTTATTGCGAGGTTGAATTACACACAATGTACAAAACATGTAATTGTTAAAAAGCATTAAATACTGTTTATCCTTTATTAATGTGTAAACAAAGCAATTATAGGCTGATCTGTTAGAAGTGAAGAACCTCTCATTTTCACATAGCTCTTACAATACGCGTAAAATAACTTTGCCTATCTGAAGTGAGGAACAGAAGGCTGTAAGCCTGTTTCAGAGCAGCAGAGTCATTTTACGCGTACCAAATAACTTTGCCCCTCTGAAGTGAGGAACAAGACGCTGAAAGCCTGGTTTCAGAGCGCGTACTGAAGGTGCTTTTAGTATGAATGAAAAATATTTTAAAATAATATTTTTTTCTTTTTGATTTAATTTTAGAATGTTGGTTTCACATATTTATAATTGCTTATGGTTTACTCACGTGCATTTTTCGAGATCGCCTGAATGGAAGTAGTAAGTAGGTAGGTACAGACTTATGGAAGAATCAAGATGGAGAATGGATCTAGATGAACGTTGCGAAATAGAAAGCTTACATGGAATGTTGTACGTAGTACATATTACTTCTATGGAAATGTACTGGATTTGACAGTTTTTTGACATGTTCCTTCACGAGGAGCGCTGCTATCCATGTTCATTTAGAGCCATGTCGGTTCAGCTCACGATGAAAGGCTCCGTTTGGGTCTGAAATTAATCGGGCAATTCCGAAAAATGCACGTGGGTAAACCGTACATAATCATAATTAAGAATGTGTCTAACGAGAGATTTAATACAAAAATAGGTATCACACAGTCAGTTACTATGTTAATCTAGTAACACAGTACTATCAGGTAGACTGCTAAGTAACTAAACTTAACTGGGATTATCCCGATGCTCCTAATTCGCCTGTTTCCAAATCTGGCTGAAAGCCAAGGTCAATAAACCCTTTTGTTTATCCGTGCATACCTTAAACTTACACAGCCTCTGTGCCGCAGCATATGAGAACATGTCCCGATCGATTTTGAAACGTATACCAGAACAATTAAAGTACATTTTGGGATGTGCAGATGTAATATGTAAATAAAGAGGGATGTATCCTAAACAAATATACAGGGTGTCGCGCGGTAGCTATCTGCGACTGCGATTGTGGAGCTCACCAATTTGAATTGGCCCCTCTATCCCCTTCCTTGCTTCTATTTAACAGAACATTACGCGAACACCTAGTCATAATTATACTGGTTACAAACAAAGGTTATGATTTTTTAAACAGAACGTTCGGATTAAATGACGGTGTACCTACCTGCATATCTATTTTTGTTTTTGAATCCGTGTGCGAGCAGCCTGATAGCCGAAATAGCTGTTAATTTTCATTCATGCGTAGGGAGCTTCGAATGATGTTTATTTATACAAAGAACCAATTTATAAGCAATATTGGTTATGGGTATGGAACAGATTTTGTGCTACAATGAAACTTTAGTGACAGTACGACCTATGTGGCACAACTCATCGTATCGGCAAACTTCGTAAAACCGATCACTTCCGAACTGAGTGCGATTTCAAAACCACGAATGTTACTCGTAATTCTTCATTATCATCATCCAACCGAAAGACGTCCACTGCTGGACATAAGCCTCCCCCAAGCATCGCCACATCGACCGGTCCTGTGCTTCTCGTATCCAGCGGTTTCCCGCGACCTTCACCAGATCATCGGTCCACCTTGTGGGAGGCCTACCCACGCTGTCTTCCAGTACGCGGTCGCCACTCCAGAACCTTTCGGCCCCATCGGCCATACGTTCTGCGAGCAATGGTATGTTAATTAGTACTGCAGTAAAAATGATCTTTACGCTGACGCAATAAGTATGAGTGGCGTTTAATGAGCGACTGCCAATTGTAACGTGCAATAAAAAAAAAACGAAAAAAAATTGATTTGTTTTAGAGTGAAAATGTTGAATTTAATTTAAATTAGCTTTTGCACGCTACTAATATAATAATAATCCAATCGACCATCACATCACGTGTCATTCAGTTCTGAGAACAGCGTGGCACGCGATGCGATGGTGACTGTGAAATACAAGTAATACAAAGTTGGGGGTAGATAGGAATGTTATCCTGAAAAATAAGAGGTTGCCGAATAGACTCTCGGAGAGGGATCGAACCTCTGGATCAAGGACCAAGGTGGTTGTACTGCAGGTGCTGATATTTAATTAAAATACAGGAAATCAGTAACACTTGTATAATTTATAATAGTCTAAAAAATATTTAGAATTGTTTGTTCGATCTAGTACATCGATGTAACCTATTAGTATGTGTTGTACTGTAAACAATCCACGACATTACCCTACGGGCTATATATAGAAGGGAATAGATACGATCTTTAGATAATTGCATAGTAACATGGCTCCTTGCAATTTAGGTTTCGGACAGTCGAATTTACCTCCTGGGAGCCCGCTTTAGTCTTATATAAGTCCCTTGCACAGTGGCCATATTGATGCTAATTGAACATCAATTTAGTTTCTAACTTTTGAGTATACAAGGTTTAACATAAATAACGCACAACCTCTTAAGGGGTCACTGTAGGTACTCATCATTATGAACAACTTTTACTACGGGACAAAACCTGAAGTCGCGAAAAAAAATCAGCTGTTCCCTACATTTTGACGAGTTAAGCGAACATAAATGTAGGGAAAAGCTGATTTTTTTTTCGCGATTTCTCGTTTGACAGGTGGGCCCTCAGATAGTTAGACAAACCAAAACATAAAAAGAAATTGTACATAAATTCTCCATGACTTTGATTTTCTTACATAAACTCACTCATATTTCACCGTTATGTTTACGTCTCATATAACAGGGGCGAGCCTATTGCTATCGACCGAACACAAATCGAGATTCCGGGCTACTGAGAAATTCCACACGGGAAAACCCAATAACACTTTGCCTGATCTGGGGATCAAACCCAGGACCTCACGCTCAGCAGTCGCGTTTGCGACCGCTAGACCAACGAAGCAATCTTCTGATTTTCTTACGTGTCTAAATATTTAATTTCCACATGAAATTAAATGATAGAAGTGTTTAACACGACATTCGTAGTAGGTACAAATCGATATGTCACACCATACACAAGCATATTCGATATTTATAGACCATGTTTAGGCATTTCGGGGTGAATGTTCACCTAGCATACAAAAATAATACACGCGAAAGCAACCCCTATCACAAAGCCATAAGAGTTGATATAGAGTCCAATTTATCGGCATAGTTGTAGCAAGTGAAGCATAAAGGCGACTATTCAAGGGCCGTGAAAGCCTGTCGCATAGACAAGGGAGTCAGAGGCGCCGTAAAAATGATTTATGCCCATCTAAAGGCCTTATCTAGTGTTGTCGAAGTTTTAAAAATGGGTTGATCGGGTCCGAAGATAAAAGGTATTGGTTTTATATTGAATTTATTATACTCGTCTGGGGAATGACGGAGTTGAGGTTTAGATCCTTCATTTACTAGATACTAACGTTAGAGTTTCAAACGTCAAAGGAATACAATGTCCAAAGGCTTTTCGCATATGGGCCACTAATGGTCGATTCCTATAATTTACCGAGCGCTATCGGTTAAAATTAAGACTCTTGTTTTTTAGCATTAACCGCTAGCGGCCCGACCGACGAACCGGTTCGTCGGTGCCATTGTTTATCTATTGTGTCTATAATTACCTACAGTACTTGAGACTTTAATGAAGCAAAGACCCCATGACTTGGCATAATATAAGCTTTCATACGTTAGAAGTTATTACACATAAAAACAGCTTATGAGTCTATTTATATGCTTGGATTGGCAATAAAAATGTTACCAGTGGTAAGCAAAACGATAAGTTTTCGACCTTAGGAACCGGGCACAAGTTTATCGAGACAGTTGATTGTCATTTGTTTTTAGCTGCAGGCCATATACCCAGCCGTAAGCGTAAGCGTATAAGGGGGCGCAGGCCGCGCAGGCAGCGCAGTTCAGCCACAGTTCTACAATCCATACAGTTGAGCAACGCCTTTGATATTTATGATTGGTTATGGATTACTCACGAGCATTTTGCAGGATTGCTCGACTAGTTTCGAACCCGAACGATGCCCTTAATGAGCTGAACGCGTGGCAAGGTCGCGAGTTGAGCAATCCCGAAAAATGCATGTGATTAAACTGTAACTAATCATAAATATGAACGTGTCTCACGAAAGTTATAATACAAAAAACGCCTTTGATGTCGGGCGATGCCACCGCCCGTATTAAACGTTGCCCAACTGTGTGGATTGTAAAACTGTGGCTAAACTGTGCTGCCTGCGCTGCGCCTCCGTATATCGTCAGGCTAACTGCAGCTACAATCACGGAGCGATTAACTGTGTTTCGAGCAGTGATCTTAAAACCTGACAAATTGTCATAATTTTTTGACAGCATAGAAAGAATGTAGTCATTTATATGTAACCGTAAGTTGATTGCTGACGTTTCTCTACAAAACATTGTCATACAAAGAATAACAAATAAAAAAACGAGTTTAATATAGCTATTTTGCGGTTTTAGATGATGTCGTTTAAGTTTTTTCGATAGCAGTCTCCTTTACGACCACAATTTACGAATTGACCGAGCTATCAGGACTCATATTTGGTTAAACAGAATAAGGTTAACTTTTCAATACAATAGTATACTATTCAACTTCAAGCATTCTTATTTTATCACGGGAATGTGAGATAACACGTAAATCTTATCTATATAATTTATGAAGTGTGTAGGGGGTGTAAGAATTTTGTAAGATTTTTCTATAAATCATAGCAACGTTACAAATGGTCGTGTATTTAATCTACAGAGGTTGACCAATGTGTTATTTACTTTATCTATCTGTCTATCTGTTTGTTCTTTTATTTGTATTATACGCGTGAGAAAAAGTGAACATTAAACCTATAAACCAGTAATAAAAATATCTACAAACTGTATAAATTAATTTTTGATATCGTGGCTTGTTTATTTGAATATTAGAAAGAAAACAATTTGTTGGTGTAATGTACGCAGTGTAGAATTTTTAGTCTTGTGGTTCGATACTAAATTCTATCACACCTAGCAATGTAGCAATATTTTTTTTTCATGTTCATTTGAAAAGAAACGTATTAATTTTTAAAAATACAGTACTATTTCCCGTGCAATATACAACCCTGTGTAAGTATGTGTGACCAGTATTGCTAACCTACCTTAGAAGTTTTCATTGAACAGGTTGAAATAAAGCTGCATTATTTCAATGATATTATAAACTACAGATGCGTTGCCCGCGCTCAATATTGGCAATATTATAGCAAGGTAATTGCCCGAAATTTACCTAGTCACGCATCAACCAGGGTCGCGGTCGCGGCTATACGTCCTATGAAGTGTAAACCATACAATATTATGCGGAAAAAAAATACGCCATCTTTTATTTACAGACGATGTACGAATTATTCTGCATAATTAATTGTATAATTGTATGTAGCTATCGTAAAATTAGCGTTGTTTTGTAGTGCAATGATGTTAGTGTACACGTCTATTTATAAAACGTTATTGCACTTACTCAATATTGTAAAATGTGAGTCACTGTGTCTCAAAATTGTTACAAACCAGCCGAGATAACAGGACAACTAATAGGTCCCTAAACTACGCGCTATATCTACCGACAGATTTGTTAAAGTAATCACACGGGAATGTCGATCACAGATACGTGTGCGGAACCGTGGACACACGGACAAAATGATTGACCAATAAGTTGGCACGCTTCGAGTAAATGGCACTACGCTTAAAATAACTTTGCAGCTCTAAAACAGGCTTTTAGCGATCTGTTAGTCACTTCAGAGTGGCAAAGCTAATTAGTTCGCGTAAAATAACTTCGCCACTCTGAAAAAGGCTTTCTCACTATGTTGGCAACAGATGCTTGAAAACAACTAAAGTAGTTGTCTAGGACTTGAAGTTGGCTCCGTCCGTACATCGCTATTGGTTACAAAGAAGATTTTATGCAGCATAATGCCATTGCGCAGTATTCCCCATACAGTACGCAGTTTAGTCTTGCAGTTTGCCTGCTGTTCATTTATTTAATTTTATTAATATGCCGCGCCTTCTACGAGCCGCCTTTTCCTGTGAATATCTAATAATCTATTCTTAGCCATAAACCATATTAATCATCATTCAGTGGAAAAACGTCCACTGCTGGACATATAGGCCTCCCCAAGCACCGCCACATCTACCGGTCCTGTGCTTCTCGCATCCAGCTGATTCCCGAGATCTTCACCAGATCATCGGTCCACCTTGCGGGGGGCTTACCCACACTGCGCCTTTTGGTTCGCGGTCACCCCTCCAGAACCTTTCGCCCCATCGCCCATCCGTTCTGCGAGCAATGAGCTGATATGGTCAATGCTAGACAATATTAATATGATAGGTATTTATACAATGCGAAACTGCAACCCAACAATTACCCACCATCTTACTCGCTGACCTATCTACCCGTGTGTTAGTAGGGGGCGGTCGAACTGTACCAATGTGATTAATGACGGTGACCCCACAGCATCGCCAGATATCGGTATCTACGTGAGCCGCGATCACTCTTGATTGCCCCGCATTGTTTGAGCTTATACTTAGCTACTGTACGACTGTTATGTGAACTATAGGGCTGTATGTGTTGTAATGGTGCTATTGTGTCTGAAAGGAAGTCTTTTATAAAATAGGTCATAGAAAAGTGTTGAAGTAAAAACATTTTATGTTAGACAATGGCTGAGTATTATTAAAGTAAGACTACGATAGCATTATAAAGGGAAGCTAATACTTAGGTTCCCATACGCTGTAAGTATAGGTATTTAAATAAATGTAAACAATATTGTTGTCTTTTATACGAAATATGTGTTTTAAAAATGTGAAATATTATTTAATAATCACAAAACATTTGGATTTTCAAAAATTATAGATAATTCAAATTTTTGTTTAGTTACGGTGGTTTACTCACGTGCATTTTTCGGGTTTGTCCGACTAGTTTTAGACCTCGCCACGTGTTAAACTGTTTGGGTCCGAAACTAGTCGGACAATCCCGAAAAATACACGTGAGTAAACCGTAACTAATTATAAATATGGATAATTCATTTGTAAGTAGCAGTTTGCAGATTTGTTTAAGTGATTCATGTTTAGATAAAAAGACATGTCAAGTATCTTTACAAACAAACAGAATACATATAAGTACATGGTACACCTAACACCTAATACTTTCAATTGTGGCAACAATAGTTTTTCACAAACTAATTGCTTCTATAGAGTTAAATAGAAAGTTCCTTTATGCAATATGGGCACAGCAATTATGAGTAAAATCCATACAAAAGCGTTACAAAGTTTGCTTTGCGAGGTGTTTTCAAAACAGAAATTAAATGAGCCAGACACAAACACACCACGAGCTTCAACCACAACTAAAATTACCCAAAATTACCCCAAAGCGGGTAACGTAGTCAAATGCGAAGCCAATTAGGTACGAATTAGATGTAGCAACATTACCAGCAAGTTCTTTGTGAGGTAACATCTTTGTGTTGGGGTAATAGTGGCAAGTCTGTTGTTATAAGGTAATGTGATAACGTGTTCTCGTATAAAATTGCACGAAGATGAGAATTTAAACCAAAATGCTGCAAAACACGTTGTATGTGACTTGTTTTGGAATGTTATTGTGAAAATAGGGAAATTAACTAACGTTGTAAGCGCACGAATTAGATGTTGTTTTATTGTGGTTGTGATTAAACGTATACAAGGTGTAACATAAATGACGCACAACCTCTTAAGTGGTCACTGTACTCATCATTATGAACAACTTTTACAATGGGATATAACGGGAAATCGCGAAAAAAAAAACAGCTGTTCCCAACACATATGTTCGCATAACTCGTCAAAATGTAGGGAAAGGGTTTGGTCCCATAGTAAAAGTTGTTCATAATGATGAGTACAGTGAACCCTTATGAGGTTGTGCGTTATTTATGTTACACCTTGTATATGTTAAAAAATTCACTATATTTAGTAGTAAGTATTACAGTTACCCAATTGACGACACGTTTGGTGCAGTGGCTAAGCGATTGGCTTGTGCTACCGGTCGTGAGTTCGATTCCCGCAAGGAACAAATATTTTTATGGTCTACAGATAGTTGTTCCGGGTCTGGGCTTTTGTGCATGTGAAGATTTGTAAACACACTCACGATACAAGGAAAATCCTAGAGCGGAGCAAAGTTTTATAAAAATAATGTTACGTTCGTGTATGTTCTTCAGTTCGCATTTCTAATACCTGTCTATCGACTTGAAGGAGACAGCTCTGCCGTACTTAGTAAAGAAGATTGCAGCAAGTGCGATTTTTAACATAGAATATTGAACCTTAGTGTTGGGTTATATGCAGACGCAAAAGGTTAAATATTCTAAGTTAAAAATTGCACTTACTGCGCTCTTCATTACGACGGCAGAGCTGGGGTAAGCTGGGTGCGGAAGGCTGAGAATGGAGTTTGTAGCGTTACTTGGAAGGGATATGTCCAGCAGTGGAATGTTAAGCCTGACGTCGACTACAGCCGAAACGCGTCGAATCGAGTCGAGTCGCATTTGTTCCATGACGACACGTTTGGTGCAGTGGCTAAGCGATTGGCTTCTGTGCTGCGGGTCGTGGGTTCGATTCCCACACGGAACAAAAATTTGTATGGCCTACAGATGGTTGTTCCGGGTCTGGGCGTTTGTTTGTGAGATTTGTGTCTGTAAACGCACCCACGATACAAGAGAAATCTTAGTGTGGGGCAACGTTTTTTTTTTAAAAAAAAAAAAAAAAAAAAAAAAAAAAAAAAAAAAAAAAAGACGAATCGAAGCGAAACGACCCAGTAATCACAAGTCGTTGAAACAGAAATTCGCGTGACAAGCGATGCGCGCGACTGGGGGCCTACTCCCTAAGTCCGTCAACGAAGTTAGTCGCCCGTCCGAAAGTAGCCCGAAACGTAGGAGTGAACAAAACAAGTGTAAAATTCAACTTTTCGGACGGGCAAAAACACATCGGTAGTAGGGACAACTGTCAAATTCTGTTGTCATTCATTCTTAGTTCGGGCTCCGAAATAATCGTATGTCCGTAGGTGATAGGGAGTAGGAAACGCTCGTAACTAAGGCCGAAACCACGGACTTCGTGCTTAGGGAGTAGACCCCCTGATGCGACTCGGCGCGTCTCGGCTCGTCGCTGATCAACGCAGTTTTATAGTAAATGTATAGAAGGCAAATTATTGCGATTCTATTCGACTCGACTCGGCGAGCCTAGTTGGACGCTAGTCTTTATAGGCTGGTTTCATAAAATTATCTCTTTTTTTAAAATCCAAAACGCTTCTCTAAACCATAACTCACCCACACACCACATTTTTTTTCTATTTTTGCAACACTCGAGTTGGTATGTCAACGTAGGCAGAATAGGATTTTCCATTGCGTTGCCGTTGGGGTGTGCTAATGATTTTTTAACGTCATAAAAATGGCGCCGCTTTTGTTAGCATTGTTGAATGAAGATGAGCACCACGAAACATAATGTGGAAAAAACGTAGTGTGAAAATGTTTCCTGGGATTTTCGTGTTCGTAGTGCGGAGACTAAGTTAGATGTAGATATTATTATCTTTATGTTTTGTTCATGAAATATTTAGTTTTTATTTTATTGCAAGCAGGAAAAGTTCTACTCGTATGATTTAAGTAGGTCGGTATTTCAGTTATAGCTTTAGGTTAGGAGGTTTTAATAGTTGGTATTGGATATCTAGTTCATCTTTTTAAGATTCACATACCGTTGTTCTTAGCTATTAAATAAATGTTAAAACGATAGTATAATATTTACGCTACACCACCAGGTATTCTCGTGATTGGCCCAAGTGCTGCCACTGTGGTTAAATAAATTACCCGAGCAAAATGTATTTTTTCACTTACTTGTTTTCTATATAGTAACAATTCGAAACTAGTAATTTTTAGTTTACTTTTTCAACTAAATAGATGAATAACACGAGATAGCAAATAGTCAGGCTAGTTAGCAATTTATTGATTGTGAATTAAAAATCTCCTTGTTAAATTTAAGTTGTTAATCAATGGCAACACTGATCGTGACGTAGTCTTGGGCCATCGTTGGCAGAAAATACCTGACGTAGCATATTATAATACCATGGTTAAAACAAATGACTGCCCTAAACCTTGACATGTCACTTCACATTGTATCTAAATTACTCCGTCATGTTCGTGCTTTCTCTTTCTCTCTGCTCATTGCACTAGGGAATAGAGCAAGAGCAATACTTCCACTAATGTAGTTACCACAAAACATTCAACTGAAGTTCGTCAGGTCAGAACGGGGCGTGGTGCCCCCCATTAGGGTAGCCGCACCTAAATCCGTACTTATTTTAATCACTTGTACCCCGCTGGCTTTTATCATGCGTGTTGTTGATGGCCTATTGCGACCACAATCAATAAACAACCCTACACTTTCGACTTAAGGTTGCTTTCACAATGGAAGAACCACCCTAGTTACAGTTGAAGGAGGAAAATAAGGATGTAATGTGGATAGCAAGTAAAGCTGCATCATAAGGCGAATTGTTCTTGTAGATTTTTGTGAAGAAGTTGGCTAACCGTCGTTTTCCGCTCGGCTTTTTTATTGTTATGAAAATATTTATCGCGGATGCTGTTGCGGAAAACTTGTTTAACTTTGTTTAAAAAACGAATATCTGTTTGTACCTGTCGTAAAATACGTGATAGGTACAGTAGGGTACAAGTTACATAGATGTACCTGATTGAACAACCAATGACAGTCGTTCATTTTCGCGCTATTCTAATAAAAATTCGTGGTCTTGAAGACGCACTCAGTTCGGAATCACGGTTTTACGAAAATTGCCGATGCGACTTCATAGATGTGTTGCTATCCTCCGTATAAAATTGATAAATCTTAAAGCTCTACATTCCCCGTACCGTACTAGCAGCCATAAGCAAAAGTC
Source organism: Amphipyra tragopoginis (assembly GCA_905220435.1). Taxonomy (NCBI): domain Eukaryota; kingdom Metazoa; phylum Arthropoda; class Insecta; order Lepidoptera; family Noctuidae; genus Amphipyra; species Amphipyra tragopoginis. The sequence goes on from HG991994.1 coordinate 22,219,471, forward strand.
ACACTAATAATGTGCTTTTAGACGCTAATACTTTTGGCTTGCTTTGCTTGCTTTGCAACCCAGATTTAAACTTACAATACGTTATAACTTTGTCGAACCCACGGAAATATTCGTCATACTGACAACCTTAGCAAATAGACAAACGGGAAGTGAATATTATAAGGGGTTATATATTGCAAGGGGTCCCTTTACTACTCAAGTAAATGACTTATTGCAAAAGTTAGAAGCTGATATGAGTAAGAGTCAGAGAGCATCAACATCATCACCAAATAGATAAGTTCAGAAGAACCGCTCAAACAAAGGAACAATAGCGCTACCCAGGTTAAAATACACACCAACCCGTAAAAGTTCACTAGAGAGCTGAACGTTAGCATCTAAATAGACCATTACGACCACGGAATAGACAAAACAAGTGGAAGTGTCACGCAGCTATCGCGCATATCTCACAAATGTCACAATTTTTTTTTGTCAAAAGACTACACTTTTGATGCAGAGGCTGAGCGATTGGCTTCCGAGCTACGGGTCGTGGGTTCGATTCAGTCGATTCTCACACGGAACAAAAATTTGTATGACCTACAGATAGTTGTTTCGGATCTGGGCGTTTGTGTATGTGAGATTTGTGTCTGTAACCAGTAACCACAATACAGAAGAAAAATGCGCACATCCACAACATTAGTTCACGCAATTAACTACTTGCTGTGACACGACGTCTCGAGCTCATACGTAAAATATGAGAATATGTGCAATTTTAACGTGTAAAAATGATAGCAGCACAAAAAATGTGACTCACAGAGGTGTACAAAGTATAAAACTGTTCAAACTTTCAATATAATTATTATGTGTGAATTTGGCGACACTGGTTCCCATACTAAGGAAGTATAAGGGCACTTTCACTTGTTTTTAGGGTTCCGTACCCAAAGGGTAAAACGGGACCCTTTTACTAAGGCTCCGCTGTCCGTCTGTCACCAGGCTGTATCTCATGAACCGTGATAGTTAGACAGTTGAAATTTTCACAGATGATGTATTTCTGTTGCCGCTATAACAACAAATACTAAACAACAAAATAAAATAAATATTTAAAGGGGCTCCCATACAACCAACGTGATTTTTTTGCCGTTTTTATAGATATGGTACGGAACCTTTCGTGCCCGAGTCCGACTCGCTCTTGGTCGGTTTTTTATTTTTCGTGCTTTACGCAAACTGCATGGTGTTGCCCTTCTATACGTGTTTTATTTATTGTGACGTCTTGATCGCCTGGTTAATGCAGTGATTTGCGTAAGACGTGGTGTAGGTATGTTTAGGCGTTAATATCATTTCACATAATTGAATGTTAACCGCCCAGTTTTTGCTTAATCAATCATGATAGCTTGGTGCTTAACATATGTTGCTTAAGGGTACTACTATACTGTACTTAGGACAAGCTTGATTAAGTATGTGTAACAAATATGCTTGAAAATATTTTTCAGAAAATATGAGGAATAGATTGATAGAGGGGCTCGTGGTTAATTATCAACTGCGCGGATCATATGATTTGCAAGGTTAAGGTGCGCTTGCCGCGGTCAGTCTGTGGTAGGGTTGCCAACCCTATAAAGTATCCTACTATATTAGACGACACGTTTGGTGCAGTGGCTAAGCGATTGACTGCTGCGCTGCATGTCGCGGGTTCGATTCCCGCACGGAACAAAAATTTGTATGGCCTACAGATAGTTGTTTCGGGTCTGGGCGTTTGTGTATGTGAGATTTGTGTCTGTAAACGCACCCACGATACAAGAGTAATGTTAGTGTGGGGCAACGTTTTTTAAAAAGAAAAAAAAAAGAGGCCCGACTACTATATTTCTGATAAAAATATATAGTAGGCGAAACTACTATATTTTAAAGGCATCAAACTCAAAACTCAAAAATATTCGTTTTAAAACGTGTAAGCGTAAAACGAAACGTCATTATCTATTTCTGAACGATTCTGGTATGTCAAGTTGACATTTACGTTCACTTTGAGTTTGACAGTTTGGCAATTTCGATTTTCGCGCTTTCGAGTTTGTGTTTTGGTTTCGAATTTATAAAAAAATATTCTTTTATGAAATAAAGTACACCTATTTTGGAACCTACTATATTTTTTTTCATGCTTTTGTTATCTACTGTATTTTGTGGGTAATAATTGTAATAACTACTATTTTTGACCGACAAAGAGTTGGCAACCCTCCCAAGGAGCACCACAAGCTGTATAAAAGCTGTAAGTATTTTAGTTTATTTTTATACCACAGGCTGTATAGTGAGGCTGTACAAGGGCTGTATCAGCGCTTATACAGCCCTTATAAGTAAAAATTGGGCCCATTCTTATACAGCCTAATGCGTTATTATGGCTGTACAGTAGCTGTAGAAGTAAAAAATAGGCTGTAATATAGCTGCAGTGGAGCTGTAGTATGGTGTAAAAAGAAACCACAGGAATATAGTTATCTTCTTATAAATGTCTTTAAAAGATAACGGTTCTTAATCGGTTTTTTAAGAGAATCACAAATGGAAAATTTGTGAAACTTGTCAAATATTTATATTTTAGATACATTAATGGCGATCGATTAATATTTCATGCAAAATTATAAATCAAGCAATGATCTTGGACTTTCTGTGTGATAATTTGTAGATTCGACGTGCCGATTTAATTTTGTTGTGAAATTGTATATAGTTTTGTGTCAAAATATTCACGCGCCCGCAATATAATCAAGATTAAGTAAAAAATATAACTAAAACGGGTAAACAAGTTTATGGTTTTGAGGTTAGAATAATATAATATGCTTGAAAATACTGCATAATATTAGAGTACACTCATTATTTTAGCTGTAAAATTACGATAGCAGCTGTAGCTATTGTCAAATATCGTTTGATTTGTATTATGTTTTGTTTTTGTTTATTCAAAAATGGCGATAAATATTAAACAGCCTAAAGTATATCTGGAGGGTATTATAGATCCTGTAGCTTTACTACGCAGTTTTTAGATTCCATTGTACAGCTATCGCCTTTAAATAGGCATTATATTAGAATATTTTTCATATTTAGGCTGTATATCAGTTTTCAAAACATAAATTGTACAGCTCATTAGGGATACGTATTCAAAATGAAAAACCATGTATAATATATCGCTAGCAATTGTTAGATTTCGCCGTTTACATCGCTCGCGGATTACACAACGTGTTTTTTAAGTGTGTAATATGCCGAAGGCAAATTGAAGCAGTTTGATAGAATCAACAGACGACGCGCCTACTGATAGACACATTACTTGTAAACAAACAACCGTGTAGGTAACATCGTCCATAGAACACACACACAGAGCGAGACAGCAGCGTCATATTACAAGCAACGCGATTAGTTTATAGATAGTGCCTGGAAACACGTAGGTAGGTCAAAAACAAAACAAAGCGTTAAAAAACGGTAGTTCGTTTTAAAAAAATATTTTACTAAGAACTATGTGCAGTAGTGTTTTTAGTGTGTGGTGTTGTGTGCCTATTTTTTTTTCATATGTTTTTCAATATTTTTCAGGAAAATATGCCGTTCAAAATAATTGAAACAATAGAAAAAGGCCAAAAACGACTGTGCATTATACCTAGTTTTTGGGAGTCTAATGGTATTTTAAGATGGCCAAAAAAGCGATTAGATATCAATAAATTGGTCAAGGACGAATATTCGCAGCCTGTAGATAATTGGTCTTCTTCACATTGCTGTGTCAAAAGACAATTATTATCATCATACGACGAAGCAACACGAGAACTAGATCTCATGCTACAAAATAGCGACACCGAATTTGATAATCAGACAGAAGTAATCAAGAGCTTTTTGAGATATATTTCTTTCTATAGCCCATTCCTTAATTTTACGACGGAACAGTAAATTTTCTAAAAATTCGTCTTCTTTACTTGTACTGCTGCATGAAAATATGTCATTATCAGTTTCCCAAGGTTTTATTAAATTTTCATTTTCAATATCAATGTTTGACGTTTTTGCTGCGGAACCTTCGTAAGACGTCGACTGAAGTGGCGCTTGACTGTAGATTGCTCGATGCATGACTACATTCTTTTCATTCTCTATAAATGACGACTCAGTATCACTAGTTTCATTTGGTTGGTAATTTGTTATATTTTTATATTCTCTTTTAATCTTCCTTTTGACTCCACCGGACCTTTTTCCTTTTTTCCACATATTTTTATCCAGAATTACACGTTTATTTACTATTGCAAAGATAGACAACTGACAATAAAACAGACTAAAGCTGTACCATAGGATTAATTTATTATTATAGTGTTTTAACATCATATTTGTCAGAAGTCATAAAACTCTAACACTTACAAGGGTGTATAATTACGCAATAATAATAAGTTTTATAAAGGAGTTTGCATATACCATTATACAGAATCAAGTATAGAGTGATACCATATTAACACATAAAGCTGTAGTAAGTAAGTGATCACATGCTAAATACAGCCTCTGTGCAGCTTTTATAATAAACATTAGCTTAAAATGTCAAAAAATCTTAAAGTTTTAAAGTAGAGTTTTAATATTCCGTTTTAACACCTTTAGTTTACGCGGATTCTTTTATAAAGATTTAGTACAGCTTGAGCTGTATAATAACTGGTAAATCAACCTTATAAATATAGAATCTTTTCTTGACACCCTTGTACGTCTCCAAAAGAACTCTAAGTTCCATAAGTGCTGCATATTTGATGTCGGTAACGCCTAAGTGCTCCTTGGGCCTAGTCTGTGGAAGGTTGACCGTACGTTGCAAATCGAGACCCCTCCGTGCCTCGGAGAGCACGTTAAACCGTCGGTCCCGGGTGTCATACGAATACCTATAACAGTCGTTACGAGTAGTCTAAAGCCCGAAGGTCTGACCACCGGTCTAACCTTAGGCTATCGGCATTGCCCAGTAACTAGGTTGCGGAGATCTGATGGCAGTCGCTCCGTGTAAAGTACTGGTATTTAGCCGCATCTGATTAGACTGGAAGCCGATCCCAATATACATAGTTGGGAAAAGGCTAGACAAAACACGAAGGAATAGATTGAAGAACTTTGTTTGAGAAAAAACAAGAGTTTATTCGTGTGTCAGATCTCCTAAACCAAGTTTTTCAGTGATATTTTAATGAATATGCTACAGCCATCCACACTTTTCATTGCGTTACTATTGCATAATAGTGGTACCGCTAATGTCGCAGCGCCGCGACGCGGAACAGTGGTGGCTTCCATTGTTTATCTATTATGTCTATATTTCCGGTTTTCAATCAGTTAATAGGTCAAAAAGTACACGCAATTACGAAAAAACCTTACTTATCTAAGCATAAACCCCCTTATTACAAAAGATGGTCTAAGAAAAACCTAGGTTTTAATATAGCCCCGTCTCTTTTTGTTATATGACATAAGAAAGTGATGGGTATATTTTAAAGCTGGGTTTACTTAGTCTTGGTTTAAACCATCTTTTGTAATAAGCCCTATGGGTCTAACTTTGACTTTGACGACACGGTTGGTGCAGTGGCTAAGCGATTGGCTTCTGCGCTACGGGTCGTGGGTTCGATTCCCACACGGAACAAAAATTTGTATGGCCTACAGATGGTTGTTTCGGGTCTGGGCGTTTGTTTGTGAGATTTGTGTCTGTAAACGCACCCACGATACAAGAGAAATCTTAGTGTGGGGCAACGTTTTTTTAAAAAAAAAAAAAAAAACTGCAACCAATTTCACACATCATCCAAACAGCTCCGCCAAATCACCGTCGAACAGATCACAAAACAATCGCACTACAAATCCCCAGGCAGGCTAGTTTATAAGCCGGTGGTTAGCGGGGATTATCGCGCGTTCCAAAACGCACCCTTTCGGGGGGCGACGACCCTCGTTACACCTACCTACGGACTGTTAGACATGTGATGAATCTTTCCTCCGAGCAAAGATATCGTTGGACTGAAAGGTACCGAGATACTGGATGACGGGAGGTTTTCTTTGCAATTGTATGTATAACTATGTAGGTAAGTTTTTCCTGAATGAGACGTAATTTGGGATAGGAATAATGGAATAGGTTTGTTGAGTCGTGTATGACGATATACACCGTTACTTTGATATCGTTCTGGAACCGAAAACCATAAGCTCTATGATAGTAACAAAAACGATTGGGACTGTAAAAGTAACCGTGTATAGAGTGACTGGTAATTAGAGAACTCGTTGTAAAAACGATAAAAAAAAGAAAAAAACCCTTTAAAACAATTATTCGGCCGCACTACAAAATAAATGCGGATCGTACTTTGCATTTTGACGACACGTTTCAGTGGCTAAGCGATTGGCTTCTGTGCTGCGGGTCGTGGGTTGATTCCCGCACGGAACAAAAATTTGTATGGCCTACAGATGGTTGTTCCGGGTCTGGGCGTTTGCGCATGTGAAGATTTGTGTCTGTAAACGCACCCACGAGACAGGAAATCATAGAGAGGGGCAAATTTAAAAAAAAAAAGTTAAATCGGGTGTAAAAAGACCCTTAACGATAACGAAAACCACGTATTCTACCCATCATTGGGATCATTTTTTTCGGACAAACCATACCTGGGAAATCACTGGTTTTGGAGATATTGAAGGTCAAAGTACACTTTTTTTTTTAGTTTTTTCCATAAACGATTTCCAAGTCATAATACTAAACTTTCTTCCATACAAACATCAAAAATTTCAATTTTTCTTCACAAATTACGCATTTGAAGTAACAAAAACGCAATGAATATCAAACGCACACGACCGCCTCAGCTCGGCTGTGTGGCCGCTGCACGCATGCAAACGCGCGGCACCGCCACAACCATAATTTGCGCGCTACAAAAAAAAGCGTTTTTTTCATGCCAAAAAATAAAAGTCGTTTCCCAGCAATTATTTTTGGTCAATGTAGTTTAGTTTGATGTACAGAGTGCGTAGATTTCGGCTATGTGATGGGTCTTTTTACACCCTGTATATTGGAATATACTGTCCTCTCCCACCGTGCTGTTTGCTCCTGTGACTTAAAACACAAACAGCCTAGCCAGCTAGTCACCCTCGGATGCGTGCCAAAGTCGCAATAGCGTAGAGATTAAAAAAAAATACTTCTTGTAAGTTTTCTGTTATCATGAGTAGGTACAATCATATTATGTTTAACCCTTTAGGTATAGCGCAGATTTAACATTAAGGCCGGCCGCACTTTGGATACGAATTTGTACCGTACGTAAACGTATGAATACGGGTCGTACGAATTGAGTGCGTACCAGTGGCCTAGGGTGAATTTTCTTAAAAGGGAAGCCGGACCAAAAAATGCTTACCTTGCTCAAGTGTGATGCGTGAATTCCAGTAACTACTCGTTTCGAAAGGGAAGCCGATAGGAATCGAGTTGTATGGAGCCTTCGCCACTGGTGCGTACACTGAATACGTTTTTCTCCATCAACACACCAAAGTGTATTAAAAATACTTACCAACAAGTTCGGATTGTTTTTGGACGTCGGAACTTCACGCACGTATACGTACGACTAACTCGCATCCAGTCTGCGAGCTCCCGTAGTACTTGGAAGGTCGGGATTGTTCGTGCGTTTTCGTACGTGTTCGTACGAGTCAAATTCGTACGAAAACGCGTCTACAGTGCGGCCGGCCTAAGGCACATATGAAACCACAATTACTTGGTGTCACTGGCGATCGTGTTGGCTAAATTCATGTTGGTGTGTTATCGGTAGCGGGTAGCACTGGGCAATGTTGACAAGAGAGGGTAGTCGTCGATATGGATCGGCGCACCCGAGGTTATAAAGGCGGTGGTCATTTGACGCAGCGAGAGCATTCCGTGTTAATCAGCTGAAGAAGTCTGACCTTTTATATCTGACTAGCTTGTCCTTATTTTGTGATCTTGTAATAATTGTGTAAAGTAAAATATTGTGATCTAGTTTATGTTACTAATACTAACCCAAATACAAGTACTCTCAGTGGTGGAGAGTCTATGTTGGTTTTATTTACTGTGTGTACCTTGCTCGCAATCCTGATATACCGATATTAGCTATAACTGTAATGATAGAATCATCCCTGAACGATTATATTGTTGTGACATTTACAGGTGGTTGCGTTTTTGCGCTGTGCCCTTTTTAGGTCGATGCATTTTTAGCATATAGGTGATCATTCTTACAAGAGTTTCGATAAAATCGACATTATAGTCAGACTAGTGGGGCGGTTACAAGCGCTGTACAAATACCACAAATTTCGTTTCTGTCCTATAAAGGGTTAAGTATTTGACAAAAATTTCCAGTTACCCTGTCTAACCGAATACCTAAACCACACTATCATCAATTACTAACGGCCAGCGAGACTTAAACATTGATGTTACGTAGTAGGTACCAAAATTGATCTTTTTTGCCTTGGGAACTGTCCTCACCTGCTAGGTAGGGTGTGTTTTAGTTACCCCTGCGAGGTGTGTATCCTTGAGTGAATGGCGATTAATTACCCTTTCTTGTCCCAAGGGGGCGAAAGACGGTTAAGACAGTAAATGTTAAATTCTGTAAGATACTCGTAGCCTGAAACCGTGCGTAGGTACATTACGACACAACTAAGAAGTTACGTTGATGTACTCGTATCTGATCGAACAACCAATGGCAGTCGCTCATTGTCACGCCTATCACACTAAGAGCGGGGGCACACGATGCGTTGCGGCGCCGCACCGCAAAGATTTCACCGTATCAGCGGGCATACGAGCGGTGCGGCGCCGCAACGTTGTTATGTCGCAGCGGCGCCGTAGCAAAAAAATCGTAGAGAAAAAAAAATCGATCCTTGTGACGCATAAACAACTGAGCGGTGCCGCTCCGACATCGCAACGCATTCACCCCTCCCCGCCTCATCTCGGTGGTTGCAAGTCCGGTGCGGCGCCGGAGCGCATCGTGTGACATGCCACAGATATTTCTATGTAAGACGACGCAGCGACACCGCTCCGGCGCCGCACCGCCGCCGCAACGCATCGTGTGCTCCCGCTCTTAGGGAGAAGCCACACGGTGCGGTGAGATGCGGCGCGGCGCCGCACGGCGAACATTTTGCCGCATCAGCGTGCATACGTATACGTAGTACGCGGCGTCGCAAGAGCCACGTGGTGCGGCGCCGCACCGAACCGTGTGGAATTACGGCTCTCCGTCAACTAGGGCTTTCAATACCGGTATTACGGGATCCCGTAATACCGTAATCACGGATATTTAATGGTATTTTTTAATCACGGTATTGACGAGCCAATACCGTGATTACGGTATTACAAACATCAATATAATTATATTATTGCGGTTTGTTGTAATAAGCAGTAGGAAATTGTAATATGTGATATAATTTACGATGTGATGTTACTCTCACATTTGTTTTCGCCATTTTTTTCAATTAGGCTGCTCTGGATGGTCCTTGCGGACCCCTCGTACGTAACCGGGCAGTTATTGGCGAGACTTGAAGGGTCTCCAGTCAATGGGGGGGAAGTAAAATACTTAACCTAAGCTAACTACTTGTACTACACTAACATCATGACTACCTGCAACAACAGCACTAAGGGCGACCCCTAGTGGGACTCGGACCTCGGCTTAGGGCGTTGCTGGCGGGCGCTTGGGGGGAGGAGACAGCTTGATGGGGGCTGAATCATCGGTGTGACTGCGGAGTCTGAAGAGACGACCGGCTCTACGACGGGAGAGCTCGGTGGATCGTGACCGGCGACGGTCACGATCCACGTCGTGACGAGCTTCGTCGGCGAGAACGCTAAGCCAGACGGCGGCGGACGTTGTATAATGTGCTGGTCGATTTACTCGCCTCCTGGAGGAGGGTAATTTCGTCATCGGGCTCTAAAAGTGTGCCTGAGACGGCGTACTTAAATGATGAGATAGGGACTGTAGTCAGCCGTTGCGGCGACTAGGGGGTTCGGATGGCGCGGGATAATGTCGAAGTAACGCTTGGAAATGCGTTTGAGGTGTTGCCTGACGGTCGGCATTGTTAGATCGAGATGGAGTTGATCGTTACGCATGAACCACGGGGCAGCCGCGGCTTTGCGCAACACTCTACTCAGGAGGGTTTGGAAGGATTTGAAGTGAGGCGGACGCACGTCACGTAGATTCTCAGCTTATTTCTAAGAGACAATTTACTGCGTGCTCTAAGGATGGGGTGGAGGCGACCGACATCAAAAGCGGCTCGAGCGCGCACTGTTTTGATGTGGTCTATTAATATCAGATGGTGGTCGAGGATAACCCTTAGGTATTTGACTTTCATCTCCCAAGGGGTCTGTTTGCCGAACATGAAGACGAGAACGGCTGTGCTCTTTTCGGGATTCACCTTTATTCTCCATTTCCGGAAATAGACCCCGAGGGCGTCGGCTGTGGTTTGAAGGGTTTGAGTGATGCTATCAAGACTCCTACCGGAATAGAAGATGGCTTTGTCGTCGGCGAAGAGAGCTAACTTGGCCAAGCCACTTTTGGGAATGTCGCTGGTGTACAGCGTGAACAGAAGGGTCGATAGCACGGAGCCCTGAGGGACTCCGGCGCGGACGGGGTGAGGGGACGAGAGGTTGCCTTCTAGGCGATAGCGGAAGGTGCGATCCGACAGAAAGTCTCGAATGATGAACTCGAGACAGTCTGGCACGTTGAATTGGTACAGTTTGTATAATAAACCGTTGTGCCACACCTCGTCGAAAGCTTTCGCTACGTCGAAAAATAGGCAAACAGAAAATGTAAACTAAGATAGTACGTTTTTTTTAATTTGTTAAGTAATCTGTTTTTTTTTCTGAAAAAAGACTAAATAAATAAATAAAATACTAATAAGTGACATTTGTATTGTTGTTTTTAGAAAGTAACCATAATAAACACGTATTATAATGGTTTTATTAATGTCCTAATTGAACTTGTGTTCAATACCGTGATCACGTAATCACGGTATTGATCACACTAATACCGGTATTGATACCGGTATTGAAAAAATCCGGTATTTGAAAGCCCTACCGTCAACACATCTGCGGTCTGAACGCCGGAGCGGCGCCGCTGAGGCGCCGCGCCGGAGCCGCACCGCGTCGCCGCGTCGTATGGCTTCGCCCTTATTGCGTCAGCGTAAAGATATTTTTTAATAAACATTCGGATGTGATCGGTTTTACGAAGTTTGCCAATGCGACTTCTCACTTGTGTCGTACTATACCTACCAAATGTCACGTCCTTTTAAGGTCAGCGTAAGTCTAGAAACTAAACTGCCATTAAGACTAAAACATTGCCATTTTTACAATGCTCCAAAAACTCATGATGGTCATAGCTCGTAGAAACAGCATTAAGTAAACAAATGGGCACGGCGGGTGGCAAGATTTTTTTACGATTCCGACTCCGAGCTGTCACAAAAATTCGCCCCCGCTGTTCCGTACTAATTCGCGTATCTCGGTCAAGTCTACACGAAGGAATTCATCGTATTAATATCTAACACACCGATATATTATCGATTTTATTACGTTTTTCCGTTAGTCGATTTTCGTTATGGTCATCCAATGCAGTTAGTAAGCATGAGCGACTAAATCTTTAATGTCGAATAAATTGGATTGGAATGTTCGGAACTGCATTTTTGAGTCAAAATAAACATTGTGACAATATTTTATTTATTTATTATTGCATATCGAATATTTGATTGCTTAAATTAAAACATAAATAAAAAACACCTAAATATTTGTGACGTTAAGTGTAATAAGATAACATAAAACTACTTTTAATATAACATTTTGGACGTAATGTTATCGACTCCAATATTAAAAATAATAAATTCTTCTGATTGGACATTTTAAAACGGAGATTGTAACAAAGTAATAGTGTTATAAACTTCTATGATCAACAAAATGAATATTAAAATCTCAGCATTTTGGCGCGAATTCAGCGTTTCTTTTATACAATTCTTGGATTTCGTATTTAATATCGTTCGACAAGACGTCTTACTGTAACCATTTTTTTTCAAGTTCGTTGAACTGTCTGCGATTTTTCAATTATCTCTACTTTTTTTGATACTTGTAACAAATAAAATCCGGCTCATTCACCAATGAAAATGATTAAAAGTGAAATTTAAAAAAATACGCTATTTAATTTTCTGCGTACTGTCGTTACTCATGGCGCATTCAATACTAATTTTTAATTTACATTTTATTCAATATCAACCTTTTCCTTTCGTTTTATTTCCAAATTAATCATCGTACACTATAAATCACACCGTTTATTATTTTATTCATCCATATTTTATTAATTGAAACCAATCGAAAACAATTCACGAAACATGATTTAAGTCAGGGCGTCGTTAAATATCTTCAAAATGGTATCCCTTATACGCACTTAAATAAGTTTGATGATATTGCATGTTTACAGTGTCGTAAATCTGCTGACATTCGAGATTTATTGTTATAGGATGCTGGGGCCACAAATTATGTTCGACACAATTCGGCCTTTGTCTGAACGGAACGATTTTTGTGATTGCTTTCAGAGTCTGGGGTTATAAGTAAATCTAAGTAGATTGTTCGTAGAAATTCGTTTTCTAGAGGTTTCACTTTCGATAATTCGGTATAAATAAGAATTGTGCCAACGCGCCTGCCAAGCGTGGCGGTTATGGCAAACCCCCGCTGTAGGGGGAGGCCTATGTCCAGCAGTGGACATCTTTTGACGGAATCATCAAGAATTGTGCCCGTGCTATGTACCTACAGTCAGCATCAAATATATCGGGACGGACAGATTGTTTATAATTAGCCACCTACCTACCTAAACAACTAAAGAAATTAAACTTCATCTCAATGGGATAAAATTCTTGTCAGAGTGACAGTTGTCGTGTCGTGTACTGTGTTCATTCTGAAACATCCCTTGTATCATTCAAATAGAGTTTAATTTTCTTAGTTATTCAAATCATTTTGAATAGTCTATTCATCCCGATATATTTAATGCAGACTGTCCCGACGTTTAAGGATATAATGTCGAAGTGATTTGAAGTGTTTTCGTAATATTATAGGATCATTGAGTAGCTGCTTGAAATCTGATACTTTATGATATTTCAGCTCCTTCAGTTAGGTAATAACATGATAACGTCGATATGTCTCAATGATCAATTGATATGAAGGCCATTTTTATTTGAGTCAAAGCCAATCATTTATCGGACATTAATTATGAAGACATTAAATACAAGGTTAGTCAGAAAGGGGGTACTAATCCGAAAGGGTGTTAAAGTACCCATAATAATGAATAACTTTTGTTCTACTACTTTCCACAAAAGTCAATAGTTTAAGAGAAATAGCTGTTCAAAAATTAAATAAAAAATATGCTAAAAACCATCTATCTATCCTCAGCTATGATCAGCTGTGTTTAAGTTTTAGGTCATATTTGGGGCCACGAATTAGAAGCTCCATTTTCTGAATACGTAACTAAAGTACGGACGAAGAATTTTTGAAAAAACTAAAATAGTAATTATTTTACATGGAAATAAAAATTATCGAATTTTGAAATTTTAACACTCGCTTTAAAACCATCATTAGTTATACTTTAAGTGGCCTGCGGATTAGTACCCCCTTTCCGACTAACCTTGTATACAGCATGACAATGACAACAATTATAAATTCGTGCAAAAAAACAGCTGTCCCATACTAAATAATCAATGTGTGGAACAATAATGGTAACAAAATGTGTGAACAGCTGATTTTTTTTTTACGAATTCAGAGTTTTTCCTTTAGTAATGATAAATGATATTTATTTCTGTAAATAAATATGTTACAGACACTTTTACAAGTCAATTTTATATGTTTTTTTAAGACTAGATGGAGCCGGCATTTCCTATCTGACTCGCTCTGAGAAGAAAAGCCGAAACAAACTCAGAGGTCAACGTCTCTTTTAAAGTCCAGACATTGTAGTATCAAAAACTATGCGAGTGTAACAATGTAAGGCAACGTCTGGAATGGCCTTTTGAGGAAAGAGCCATAACAGCTTTGAGTCGACCTGTCTAAACTGACGGTACGCATGCATCAGCCATCGTGTAGCTCAACCTTATTTTAGGGAGCTCAACGACCCGACGCACGACGCCACCAATCAGCAAGACATTTGCGTAGGTCACAAAAAACACTCAAAACCGCCAAACACTTATGAAATTCGAGTAGGATACTAGCCTACACGGTACTCACATTCACAATAAAAAAATAAAATTAAATTAAAATAATATCAACATATTAATAATTGAATAATTATTCATCAAAATGTCAAAGTAAAAAAATAAAATAAAAAAAAATAATACTTAGTTATACAGAATGATGAGCAGGGTTTATGGTTTTTTGACGTAAAGTAGTCACTTTACGATCAAGATCTTGAAACATTTTCAACGATCTACAAAGTAGCTTTAGTTAAATTGTTAATAGAGTAATTAAATATCATGTTACTAACAGTCGAAAGCTATTAAACTAGAATTATAATTAATTACAATCCACATACTAAGATTATGTGTTTACTCGATCTGTCATCGCTAAACCACGCTTGGATGCTTAAATTCCTAATCACTGTCATAAATAACAAACGATTCATACATCAGATAGTGATGGGCGTACGTAGGAAGAGAATCTAGGAGGTTCATAGCGTTACTAAATTGCACTGAGTCATCACACTATTAAGGTTAAGGCAGATGCCCTAAAGTTTGTTCGCTAAAATAGTGGCGCCGCGAGGCGATGCTGTTTTTTTTATAAAGACTGGTGGAGATTCCGACAACACTTCTAGTGATGAAGAATAGTGTATATAAGGTCCATCTATTCATACACGAAATATTTTAAGGGATACATCTATAGGTGGTAAAGAAGCCATGTAAACTAAAAAAAATAAGGTTTTTTTTTTAAATTAAATAATTTAAATTTACTTGATACACATAACAAATACTGGCTCATTACTATTTTTTACATCCATTACGCTAGTTTCTGCGGTATTTATTGTCATTGAAGCGGTTTTTTTTCAAATGTATGCAAAATATCTCAAGCATTTTTAAAATTATAATAATTTCGTAAAAAAATATACTTAAAGAATTTTTTTTTCGCTTTTCTTTTGCTTCTTTACCACCTAAGATGTATCCTTTAAAATATTTCGTGTATGAATAGACGGACCTTATATACATACATACCTACATCACATAATCAGCCCATTACTGTCCCACTGCTGAGCACAAGGCTCTTAGAATGAGAAAGGTTTAGGCTTTAGTCCAACACGCTGGCCTGGTGCGGTTTGGCGGACTATACACACCATCGAGAACTTTATGGAGCCCTCTCATGTGTGCAGGATTCCTCACGATGTTTTCCTTCACCGCAAATAACTATCTAACCTCCGCTTTCTGAATTTAGAATTCGGGATAAGCAATACTTAAGTAGTATTTGAGTACGGATTTGTTAAAAAAATGCTTTGAAATCCGTAATTTTTTTGACAACTCCGTACTCAAATGTTACTTAAGTACTGCTTATCCTAGAATTCTCAATTCAGAAACCGGAGGCAATTCTACTCCGTACTTGAATTCGAAAAAAGAATAGTGTAAGCTATATTAAAATAATTAAAACTAAATATTTTACTGTATTCAACGCCTGCATGCCGCTGCCGTTTGGGTGTCCGCCACACTTTGTGCGATGTGACTTAACGCGTACAGTAAACGTTCATAAGTGCATTGGCACGCTAAGGTTTGTATTGCTGTGAACACACGCGGTGCAGTCCGTATGTTTGTATGTGTAAGTGGTGTCTCGATACAGTACGCATACCACAGCCACAGAGTTCACACACTGTCATCGCGTCGCACTACACGCAATGATGTTATAACTACACGAAACAAAAATATATTTCCGTCGCTTTTGTTATACACGCAGCATATGCATAATCTTGCTTGGTCGGTTCATAGGATTGCTAAAATTCGAATACAATTACTAGGCACCGATAGCGGTAAGCGTAAAGCGTCGGAATTAGGTGTGTGTCGGTTTAGGTTCTGATCTCGTGATGCATTTTTTGTTTTATTTTTGTTTGCAACAATAATATTTACCAAGGTGATAGTATTGCTATCTTTTTATTATTGTTATTGCAATAAAGGGTTTAGAATAAAAAATGCGTGTTAAGTGATAACAAAACAAAAATGTTTATTGTTCATTCATTTTAATTAATTAATTACATAAAGTTAAAAAACTGCTACAATTATTATATAATACATTATATTATATAATTTATACAAATAATTATACTTCTAGTTAAAACAGTTAATTTCTCATACAGAACGATTCATTGAAGTAAAGTAGCTAATCAGTGAACTATGACAATCAGGCTTAAAATATTGTATCTTAGTATTAAAACAATATTGTGTTTTAAATAGCGGGTACTCTAATAAACCACAACTAGCAAATCTACGCAAATCTACCCACGTAAATATATCCAGTGCGGACTCGTTGTCACAATACAATTAAATTACACAGTAGGTAATACTACTTTTATTTTACTGCGAGTGATCTCAAACCTCAAAGTTAACAAATCTTATTCATTAGGACTTATTGAGGTTATAGCTTAAGTATTCTTTTTCTTTACGAAAAGAAGATTGAAACTAAACCTCACATTTTAATCCATAAATAATCACGGAAAATATGGCGTAATATAATATTCATATTTAATAATTTTATAATAAAACATTTAATATTTTGTGTATCCCCCATTATTCTCGATACAGTCAAGAAGACGTTGACGCATGGAGCCTATGAGATTAAAACATATTTCTGTTCCTCTTATATTTTCCCATATCTCCATGCAATGTGATTTTAACTGCTCAAGACACCTCTCGTCCCGTGCTTCCCATCTTTGCACCATCAAACCCCATAGATTTTCTATAGGGTTGAGGTCAGGAGATCGGGCTGGCCATGGAATGACAGTTATCTCCGGGTGTCTGATAAACCACTCACGCACAGTGCCCGCCCGGTGAATTGGACAATTATCCTGGACAAAAGATATCTCCATAATCTCTTCAGCTGGATAAACGTTACGCACAGTAGGTAGCATGACGTCATTTAATACTTCCATATAAGTGACGCTATTGGCGCGTGGAGGAATAAATACAAGTTCCCCTGGCCCTGCTGCACTCATCCATCCCCACATATTGACCGTGATTCGCCCTGATTCCGTGTTAGGAACTATGTTTTTTTCACACCAGCGTGTATTATCTTTACGCCATAAATGAAGTCTTCCCTTTTGGCTCGATTTAAACGTTTTTTCATCTGTGAATATAGTAGTGGCCCAGTCGAAGTCTAAATATTCTTGTGCGAAACGTAAACGTTTTTGTTTATGTTTTTCCGTTAAAAAGGGTTTTTTAGCTGGTCTTCGGTGATGCAAACCTTCAGCGTGGAGTGCACGGCGAACAGTCAGTAATGATGTGTCGAATACTTCAGCAAAATGTCTCGTTGGTATGAAACCACTTCTTTCATATTCATTCACCATGTGACGTCGCTGCGCCTCTTTAATAAGCACCGGCCTTCCACTTCGCTCCCGACTAGCAAGGCTTCCCTCCTCCTCATATCTCCTAACCCACCGACTCACAGTATTTCTCTAAAACAAAAAAAGGAATACTGTTAGGCATCCATAAGCAAAATACTAAAACTGATTAGTTTGCTATTAATAATTTAGAAACAAAACACTATTAAAAATAAAATTATTACACATATTATTGTTATTCATCATTCATTAATCCAAATAAATAAACTTTAAAGTTATTTATAATCTTTTTCTTTTGTAACATCATGATTTTAAAACTTTATTTTAAAAAATATTAAAATAAATGATCGAATATAGTTATCTTTGATAATCTTTGATGGCCCTTAGTTTTTTATCCAATAAAATAATTAAATCATAACACTCACACTCAGTCCGGTTTCATTAGATATTTGTGTTATATTGCATCCACTTTTACGCAGTGCAATAATATTCGCCCTCGCTTCGATATTTATATTTGCCTGCATATTGAAAATATTTAAACTTTAATAGATTCACACGTCACAAACCAACAATAACACCCAACCAACAACGTTCTATTCGATTTAGTTGGATGAGTCGTAACTGCGTCTGTCTACCTTACAGAAATCGAAATAATTTATTTAGTTTTTTGTGGTCTACCTACTAACTTTACTACACAAGACGAAAGAGACAACAACTAATCATTAGCGAACTACTACGAGTAATTATTAAAACTACAAAAAGTCACCGCACGTGAGGTCTGAACCAACGGATCGCCATGTTATGCACCTGAATGCGTTAACCGCTAAGCCAGGATGCTACCTGTTAAAATAATTGAAATTATGAACTACAATCAGTTGTAGACAATATTGAGTGTGTGTGTGTGCCTATAGTATAGAAATTACTAATTAAAGAAGGTCGTAAGTCAAACAAAAGTGTCAGTCTATTGCTTTGTGAGATTGCTAATGGACTTATGAACGCTGCTAAATTAAATTGTACAATTTAATTTGATAGTAATTTTATTTCTTCTTCGTGTTTAGGCTCATAACAATACACACGTGGAGCAATCATTTAAAAAAGAAAATAAGAGATTACTTATGGCAAGCAGGATGTTGAGTCCATACTCAATACAAATTAAGTATAGTAAATCGATAATAACAGACATAAAAAATACACAACTCATGAATAACCCTGGTGTACCAACCACATAAGCTAGTGGGCGTACCCCGGCTAGGGCCAAGTTATTATCGCGCATAAATCCATAATGATTGCCCGTCTTGCGAGCAGATAAGTGCCTATTACAAGTGATCGGTGTAAATGAGGTGCGTCACTCGGAATTAGACCTTGTTCTGGGTCTAATGCGTCGGCAGTAATGAGAGTGCTGAACTTGTAGGCAAATTAAGGTTTTCAAATCTGTTACTAGCAGTAATTGTTTCCGTAGTGCTTTAGAAATTGGTAGAACACACAGTGTGTCAGTAGTCGATTGATAAAATTTACTGGATTATAGCTAGGTACTAAGGTACTGGCTGTTTACTATCGTAGTTGTCAACTATGGGAAACGGGTTAGTATGATACGCCACGGCTATGGGCTAGTGGGCTTACTAACTGATCTTTATTGCTCTAGTACAATCAAAGCCTCGTTGCTTTACCTATCTCGTTTAACGGTATCGACAGCAATTGCAACATCTATAAATACATACTTATAAGTAGGTAGGTACCAATTCTACTATACCCTTTTCAACGTGAGTCCTGATGTTTGTCTACAAAATGTTATCATACAAAGAATATCAAATATTTAAAAAAAAAAAAACATCGATAATACCTTTAGCCATTTTACGGTTTTTTAGAATGTCGTTTACGTTTTTTCGATAGCAGACTCCTTACGGCTACAATTTAGTCAGGACTCATCTCTAATTGGACAGAGTATATTACGGCCGACGTATCTTGGCGAGTCTGAAGTTAGCTGATTAGCAGCTAATCAGCTGCTGCCGAGTAGACAATTTCGTTTCTTAAAGATTCATTGCGCAGCCAAACAACTAACTTCAGACTCGTCAAGATACGTCGGCCGTATTGTAAAAAAAATATGTTATCAAACCACAATAGAACCACAACTGTCAGTCAGTTTCCTGTCGAACTGTTAAAGGTTTGATTTTGTATTGTCAATTTTTGTAAGTTCGAAAACTGGGGATGAACGGCTTCGCTTCCGATCGAATGCGATAGATCAACGTTTGTAATTATTGTCCCTCCCAAGATTCTATCTGTCCGATATGAGGTGGATAACGTTGTTCTTTACACCAAAATCCATCATTTGAGTTCTAATACTAACAAATACACCGATGATCCTTATGTTAAACAAAACATTAGGTCATTAGGTACCTTGAACGGTGACTTTTGAGCTGAAGATTTTTTTCCCGTATAGGTTATGGCTAGTATGTAAAACTTCCTTACGACACATTAGGAATAGACGCGTGTTGTAATATTCAACAAAACCCAGCGCGCTTGGTGGCAGCTGGTAGGATCTATACCAGGGATGCACAGACCGCGGCTCGCGGGCCGCATGCAGCCCTCCGTCGATGTACATGCGGCCCGCCAGCGAATTAAACTCTTTTATGCGTTTGTATGAAAATACTGCATTCTATCAGTAATGGCCAGCTTTAGCTTCTGAATAAAGATTTTAAATTTTATCAAAAGCCCACACTACGATACTACTTAATATTTTTTAAGAAATCTAATTTCAACTTTTTTATTGTTTTTAATTGTGGTGGCCCGCTCATAGTCCGCTCGAGTGGCCCCAAGTCCTAATAAGACTGTGCATCCCTGATCTATACGGTCCGTCTAACTAGCTACCACCCTCACATTAAAGTTCAGCGCCAAACAGTTTACCGTGTTCCGTCGTGTGTATGTGAGAGCCAGAGGGGTATAGGGAAATCCCTCTATACTTCTGTTACTTGAATTCGTGTGCTCCATCTTAGACCCTGTCTGCATTTACCATGAGGTACAAATAGGACCAAACGTGAATAAGACCAACACTTTTTCCAACGACATTGGTATCAGCTTCCAGTCTAACCATAGGGCCTACTCCCTAAGTCCGTCAACGAAGTTAGTCGCCCATCCGAAAGTAGCCCGAAACGTAGGAGTAAACAAAATAAGTGTCAAGTTCAACTTTTCGGACGGGCAAAAACACATCTGTAGTAGGGACAACTATCAAATCGTGTTGTCAATCATTCTTAGTTCGGGCCCCGAAATAATCGTATGTCCATAGGAGATAGGGAGTAGGAAACGCTCGTAACTAAGGCCGAAACCACGGACTTCGTGCTTAGGGAGTAGACCCCCAGATGCGGCCGAATTCCAGTACTTTACACGGAGTGACTGCCATCAGACCTTCTCAACCCAGTTACTGGGCAATGCCGATATCCTAAGGCTAGAAAGACTGTCAGACTGTCGGGCTTCTGAATACCTGTAACGACAGTCATACATAGGTATTCGTATGACACACGGCCTTAACGTGCTTTCCGAGACAAAACAATACATATTTTTTTGAAAGATTATTCTCCGGTTTCTGTGTTAAAAAGTCTAAGATAAGCAGTACTTAAGTAACATTTGAGTACGGAGTTGTCAAAAAAATTTAAAGCATTTTTTCCTTCTTAACTCAGAAACCGGAGGTGTGGCTTTTCCTTGATACCTACAACTGTTTCTGTACCCACAATCGATTTCTAAACACAGGTCCCCTTATTACAAAAGATGGTCTAAGAAAAACCTAGGTTTTAATATAGCCCCGTCTCTTTTAATTAAGAAAGTGATGGGTATATTTTAAACCTGGGTTTACCTTAGTCTTGGTTTAAACCATCTTTTGTAATAAGGCCCGTTATGTATTACTGACTTTTTTTTTTACTTTATTTTCAGGGCTTTGTCGCTTAGTGACCACAGTATTACTGACTTACTGACTAGCTTTTGCCCGCAGCTTCGCTTGCGTGAAATTTTGAACCCCTTATGTGACGATTTTCCGTACAAACTTTCATCCCCTATTTAACTCCCTTAGGGGTTGAATTTCGAAAAATCCTTCCTTCTTCCTTGTCTACATTATAAAAGGAACCTCTGTGTGCAAAATTTCAGCTTTCTAGGTCCAAGGCTTTGGGCTGGGCCTTGATGAGTCAGTCAATCAGTCAGTCAGGACTTTTCTTTTTATTTATATAGATAGATAGATTCTATGTTGTGTTTATTCTTTTACGTCTATCTACATGTTTAGTTAGATTTTTCCGCTTCATTGTTGTAATTTCTAGAAATTATATAGGCCTTGGCAATAACCCGCTAATTTCGACTTACTTTGTTGTAGGCAGCGTGGCCGAGTGGTCTAAGGCGCTGGTTTTAGGCACCAGTCCGAAAGGGCGTGGGTTCGAATCCCACCGCTGTCACATTACTTTTTACGTTTTATTTTATTTGTTTTTCTCTTATATAAAAGATAATTCAATAATATGTAAAAAATATTATTAATATTTATTTATTGTGTGATTTTCAATGAAATATTTTAATTTAAAAGACACCTTTCTTATTGTTTCAGGTATGGGGACATTTTGTAATCGAGACGACTAAGGAATAAGTTTGGGCGGTAAAGTAAAACAAATTATCATAATATTTAATTCTCCAACAACCCTAACCACAGGACATTAAAAGAAAAAGAAAAAAATGTGCGGTCACTGAAGCTCTGAAGGGAATTTCCCAAATACCATAGATAAGTCCTGCCATCTTTCGTTTACATAATAAGTACGGGAAAATGTGTCTTATAGACTAAATGTTAAGGTTTAGGTTGAATGTATAATTAAGTTTGTAAGGACAACAAAAACGGGGCCAGAAATCTGTCATTGCATTTGTCAGTGGCATGCCTCGGACAGGGTGAGTCGATGGGGTTTCGCCCGTTGGTAATGGTTTATTTTTTGCTTTGTTTCAATATTTATCTTGTTTTCGGTAGCCTTACTTTATTAACTTTTTATTGTTACGTCACAGCTGTTTCCATTCCTATTTTGAATTATTAATATACAGGGTGTAAACGAATTCGTGTAATTCCTTTAAACTGCGTGACCTACTTACTGGTGACACTGATTGACCCTGCATAGGTTTTTTTCAGAATCAACAAAAAAAAGTGTTCAAAAAATTAACCATGGTATTCTGTATCTGAGTAATTTGAGCGTCCCAAATTAACTGACTGTATGGAGCGATATCGGACTAGTCGTGCCCGTCAGCTGTGTCGCCGTGCCTTCATTCATTTATGCATGGCATCGAAATATTCTATCCTTTTATTAGACCTGGGGATCGAACCCAGGCCCTCACGCTCAGCAGTCGCGCTTGCGATCACTAGACCTACGAGGTAGTCAAATTCACAATTTATCTTAAAAACTTCTTGATAATAAAAGTTGAACCACTTTTGTTTTCACTTGCTTTAGGGTCAAAATACACTTCCGATAGTTGCTTCCGGGAGCCGGATCCGACTATCTGATCGGATTCATGAAATACACGTACGATTCTCGTGTCCGATTTTTTCTGGACGACGACGACGCCCGGACGATTCTTACGATTCTGACATCCGATCCGATAGTCTGATCGTACGTGTAATTCATGTTCAAACAAATGTATGACGCGGATGCCTTCAGATAGTTTGATCAGACTATCGGAACCGAAAATCGGAGGAAAGTATCGGACGTGTATTTGGGCTCTTAATGTAAGTATATCGTCATATTTATGCGTGACATTGGGGTTATCAATATTTTGTCTAAAGACATCTTAACATCTTAATGGAATTAAGTAGTAGGTATGACATCTTTCTTGGTGTTAGCTTGGGCAACTTGGGTGAACCAAGTTTTCACTACTTATCTTGTTATATTTATGCCTGGAACTGGAAAAGATCGCCAAAATGCGGTAAGACCACGAAGCAAATACAATTGCTTCGTGGGTAAGACCGCTGAATGTACTTGATTTTTCTTTTGCTTTTATCATGTATCTTGTAATAATAGTATTTGCTATACTTATTATGCAATAAAATTTGTTTTTTTTGTATTCATTGTAGGTCCGAGGTACAGACGCTAGCACATCAACCTACTACAATCTGTCAAATTTTATTATAGTCCGGTCAAATTAGACATTTCAAAGTGCAATAATTCGCATAGAGCTGAAAATTGGTACGAATGTTCGGAACACCATTATAAATCAAATGTAAAAAGTCCCCAGCGATCCCACACTTGCAAAAAAAAATATTCAAGGTCAAAGTTTGCAAATATGGGTTTTTTGCGTTTTTTAGCCAAACGGTAAGTTTTATGATAAAAATAGATCAGACAAAAATTATAGATTATGCAATTCTCTATAAGAATTGTCTACAATTTTTCTCCTAAACGTCACCGATTCTGAGATATAATGGTTGAAAAAGTTGTATTCTTTATCACTGATATCGTACGAATCCTCTTCTGATGGCGATTAACATGTACCAGTTGTCAAGGTCAGTCGTGCTCCAATGTTGAATCACCATCAGAAGAGGATTCGTACAATATCAGTGAGGAGACATCTGATACATCGCTCTTAGACCAATTTACTTACACCCAGCAGGAAGAAGAAGAACAAGCAGAAGAAGAAGTACAAGAAGACGAACAAGAAGAAGAGGAAGCAGAATTATCAGATGATTATGAATGAGACGGATAATTTGACCTAATTTTTTAGAATTCATACGGCTTTCATCATTTCCAATAGTACCAGTTTTTATATATTTTGAATTAGTATTGAATTAAACAGGTTCACAATAGATTGTGGAATAGGCCTATTGGAGAAACCACGTTAAAAAAACGCGCCAAGTACACTACCTTCCAGGTGGCGTGGAAAAGCATATTATAAAGAATACAACTTTTTCAACCATTATATCTCAGAAACGGTGACGTTTAGGAGAAAAGTTGTAGACAATTCTTATAGAGAATTGCATAATCTATAATTTTTGTCGGACCTATTTTTATCATAAAACTTACCGTTTGGCTAAAAAACGCAAAAAACCCATATTTGCGAACTTTGACCTTGAATATTTTTTTTTGCAAGTGTGGGATCGCTGGGGACTTTTTACATTTGATTTATAATGGTGTTCCGAACATTCGTACCAATTTTCAGCTCTATGCGAATTTCTGTTAACCTACCCCTATTTTTTGCGGTAACTTGACCGGACTATTAATAGATTTTCATCTTTATCGCGAAAGCATTAGATTCAAGGTTGATTGGGAAAATTTGACAGTTTCGGGTAGCTTGACCTGCTGGCGTCTGTACCTGAAAGATGTTAACCATCGATTCCTAATTGGAGAAGAAAGGCTAGGATATAGTTTGTCTAATAAACCTTAATTTTCGAGATATTCATTATTTATGGAAATTCGCAAGTCGAAAAATCTCTAGAGTAACAAGTGAACGCGGCGATGCGACTTTTGTTATACCATACTCCACACCTCGTGTTTTGTCGGGGAGGTTCGTGAAGTAAGAAATTTTCTTATTCACTCACACGATAATTTAAACGTTACCAGCTCGACCTAAGGTATTGTTTACAAAGAAGTACTAAAGTTAATTGATTTATTTTGTTCCGAAAAACAAAATAGTAAAATTGACTGAATTGGACATATATGTTGAAATAACATAATTGACTCGTAATACTATCAGAAAGGCGTGGGTAAAATCTTTCGGGTACCTCGGTGTATTATGTGATATTCATATCATTGTTGATCCATGTACGAGTAATCGTCACGCGACAGAAGGAGACGGGATGACTAGGCTTGCCAACCGTCCCGCGAGAGCCGGGACGTCCCGTTTCTAGCGCTTTAGATGATGCGTCCCGCAAAAGACGTGTGCGGAACGCCAATGGTCCCGTTTTATCTTACCTACTGGCTAAACCTTCGGGCAGAAGTCGGAATTAAACTATTTAAAATAATTTCTGATTGTATTTTTCGCCTCCATATACTTTGAGAGTTGGGTCCCGCTTTTTTTGCCACGTCCCGCATTTTGATTGCCAAAATCCCGGTAAATTCATACACTAAGGTTGGCAAGCCTAGGGTTGACCCATTCTCCTCAGGAGCAAAACGTCCAAATGCCCCGTATAACATAATTAATAATACAGTCGGAACCTAAGTGCCGCTTGCATCATCAATTCACACTACATTCGTCTCAAGAGGGTATCGTTCAGCAGTTCTCGCGTTTTTCAAGGGCCTAAATCATAAGGGCCGTTGTTTCATGCCTGTTGGCCACACAAGTGTTGACTTTGACGCCCTTCATATGAAATTCAAATTCCTTGAATATTGGTAGGGTTAAGGTACGTCGTGTGGAGGTCGGGTTGTATGTAAATGTACACTTAGTAAAATTGGTTATGCAGTTTATTAAGTGTTTTGAATTGAGCATGAGTATACAGTGTGTCCCAATGTGCATGGACGAAAATGGATGAAAAAAGATTACAAAGTACAGGCAAAATAAAAATAATTGTTTAATTAATACAGCTTTTTTTACTATAAAAAATTATAACTTTATATTAATTGTGTGTATTTCTTTAAATAAAAACGAGAGCGATGGCTAAGAATTGATGTCTAAATAAGTTTTTTTTTTTTTAATTTTTATCGATTATTTGCGTTCTTTCAACCATTTTCGTCTGTGCACATTATTCAGGGACACTAGAAAAGGGAGAGGTATGAGTCTACTATTAGATGCAAACTTTAATGATAACAACATTAGCACAAAGCAAATAATAATTAATTTTTTCTCCTCGTAGGACTATTCATAATTATGACGAAAAGAATTGATCGAAAGTTGCTAATCCATAGCGTGTTTGTGTGCAGTTGTAAACGTGTGAGTGATGTTTAGGCTGAAGATTTAAAATAATGTGGAGAGAATATAGAATATAGAAGGAAATGAGAAATACGAAAAAAATAAGTTTCTTTGTTGACTCTATAATTAAGCCAAAATCATAATAATAGTAGGATCAAGAAACGAAATACACTTACAAACAAAGCTAGGTATTCAGTAGCTCATCCCAGGATTAAACAACAATAGAAATCCATCCAGCTGTCAAGCAACGCCATTCGGTCTCACGGCGAGAATGTCACCCATTGATTTGCGCCGATAATTTGTATGCGAACGACGCCGCGGCGCGCTATCAGTCAGATGCAGCCGAATACAAGGAATTCATAGTGCGTACTGAGTTAAGCTGAGGAAATACAACTCATTATGCGCGGACATACAGACAGGAGTGAAGGCGAACTATAAACTTGGGTAACACATTTTGACGAATAAAGACGTTTCGACAAATTCCAATTCAAAGTTTTATATTTCGAACAGGAACAGTACATGCACTTAGGAAACGTCTCGACAATTTAGTTGTACGGTTCCAATGGAGATCCTACGGAGAAGAGCCGGCAAGAAACTCCATAGATGGATACTCTTTTAAAATAATTTCATGTACAATCGGGTACCGTCCGCGAGGCCTAAGCTGAGCTTTGCATTTGTGTGAGAATGAATGCAGACGCGTCCTTTGCCTGGTTTATACTGCTTTTTGGCAATCAATTCTATGTGCACTCACACAAATGCAAAGCTCAGCTTACGCCTCGCCAGTCGTACTGTTACAATGTAGTGCCTAAAATTATGTGAGAACAATGCAGGATAGTGTAAAAAATAATATACTAATGATAATTATTATTTAAATTAAGACAGCTTTAACATCTTCATTTCATCGGTTATGACCAGTCCTATAATCGCTGAAGTCTGCTTGGATGATATGATAAAGCCTCAGTTCGCCAATAACAGCATCAGTTGCCATGTGATGAGAGGATATCAATGCTGCCTATCATGATTTCTACAGTGCAACAAATCTCAGAAATACCTTTTGACAGCTCTCAGATTTTCAGATTTATTGGACTAGTAGGCATGTCTTTGGTGTCGTGATTGGCTGCAGAATTTGACCACTAGCCAATCTGATTGTTCGGCGAGCTTCCTTTTAAACACCAGTGGTCCAATGAGAAATATCAAAAAGTCTTTCGTAGATTTGTACCTACTGTATATATCTATTCAGTATCCAGAAGAGCGCATCTGGACAAAGACTTCTCCAGAAAATAAAGATGGCTATAGTCATCACGATAGTCACCTTTTACACATTGGTCAATCTCCCCGTATTCAAGATCTTCAGATTCACAATCGTATTGTAGAAGCGCAACGAGCCAGCCTTCGATCTTTGCTCAAATCAATTACACATTCAACATGCATACAACATCTACTGCAACATGCTTGTTGAGACCCAAAACAGTGTGTGTATACCGCTAAGCCAAGGAAATACAAGCCATTACGAGGACTCTATATATAGCGACGACGTTCGTCCGTCGGTCACGTTCATACCCCATTAATACTTGTAACTAAGAACAGGCAAACACTGAACTTGTGCTGTTCAACATTGTGAGCGCTAAAATTAATATGCAAGTACTTGCGAACATGACATAGGTCTTGCCGACATGTTTACTTGTGTTGATTCAATTTCAATTGAATTGTTGTTTGATTGGATTACATTAGAACGGTTTGTTTTTGGTTGAAAGATGTTTGTAGATTTTTAAACAGATGGTCGCTGTCTTCCTTACAAATGAAATCTGTGCTATTGTGATTAGTAGTTTTGTCCACTGGTTCTAAGTGTTTGGGTTCAAGGGATCGACGATCATAATATTATAGCTTTATCAAATCATTTAATATTGATTCTACCATCAACTTACGTATAACTTATACTCTGGATTTGAATTAAGAAATTCGAGTTTTCTATACCTTTTCAACGTAAGGTGAGTCTGGAGTTTTTCTACTAAACGTTACCTACCATTTTTAGAACTAGAGGTCGCCAGCGACTTCGCCCGCGTGGATGTCGTTTATCGCGTATTCCGCGTTTTATCTACTATAATATGCATGTATTATACATATAAACCTTCCTCAATTAGACTATCTTTTAAAAAAAATTAAATCAAAATCCGTTGCGTAGTTTTAAAGATCTAAGCATACATAGGGACAGACAACGGGAAGCGACTTTGTTTTATACTATGTAGTGATTGATTTCAAATGTTAAAAAAAAAACAGAACATTTTTATGTATGGATAGTTATTTTACGGTTTTTGATGGTGTCGTTTAAGGTTTTTCGATGGCAGTCTCCTTACGTCTACAATTTACGAAATGACAGCTATGTCATACTCATCTTTCATTGAACGGAGTAAGTATTCTTTGAAGCGTTGAAATGATCGCATTGTGAACCGAAAAAAATATTATAAGTACCATTACTTTCCAATTACATAAGTTGACATTAACTTAACCCCACAAATAAGCAAGCGTTAAAAACAGTTTCATTGCTTATTAACCCCACTAACGATAAAGAATCACCATAAACCGTCAAATAACTTAACTATACCATATTAGGGTTCGTTATCTCGTCACTCAAGAGACTGTCGTCATTTATAATAATAAAACGAAGCTGTCGGCTGTAAAACAGCGTCGTGTGAACAGCAATCACTGCTTCATGTAAACATGAGATCCTTGCCACATGTGTTACACTGTTGTCAGTTAGCTGCTGCCGATCGCTTTAAAATAGATCGAATGTGTTCCAAATTTGCGAGTTCTAATAGTAATAAAGTTGTGTTATTAATTTGATATTTGTTTAATAAGTAGTTCTCATCGGAATTCAGCCAACAATCTAGGAAATATGAGCAAGGATTGACGACATAATGTCCATTAATTTCCTAAACATTTAAAGTCCGACCAATTGAAATTTTTAAAAAAAGTCATCTTTTACTAAAATTTTATCGCGAAACATAAATTTTGTTTGGAAAGTTGTTTAAAATTATAGAAGAATAAGTGTTAAGGTTTTCTAAAAATATGCAAAATGAATGTTTCATGATCGAAGCTTTGCTTAGCTTTTAGAAAAAAGTTGTAATATGGCAAGAATATAGATACTGTTAAAAAAGATTTTCTAAAGAAGAAAATGCAAAGACAAAGAAAGCTGTTGAAAGATAGAGAACGAAGGTACATACAATCTTACTTACACGATAAAATTGTTGCATTTCAGTATGACTGTGTTGTGTAAACATCTTATTTAATTTTACTAAGAGTAATCTTGTATCCATTTCAATTATAATTCCAATTACAGCTAACGGTTTCAAGGCATTAAATGCACTACCTGTTTCCTGAAGCCCAAATGCCACAAATTCTTCACTTAATCTTAAGGTTTATTACTTGAAGACGTGTTCTCTATTTGTCGTAATGTCGTGTAATGTCTCAGGTTATATTAACACGTAACCAAGGACAACTTAAGGGGAGGACATGCTGTCACAACCATTGAAACTGTTTGATGGATTGACACGACACTATGCCACGAATTTGAATAGTTGAATTTGAGTTTCTTTTGTTTATCTTAATCAACTAGGTACATACGGCCTGGATACACTCGTATTGAAGGGTCAACTGCAATAATGATGAATGTCCAAAGTTTCTTTAATTCTAAGTAAGTATGTCATTCGGACACTTGATATATGCAGTTCGTAATCTCGTTTACAAACTTAGCAATATCGCTTACAGTCACGAGATAAATGCGTTTTTAAAAATCGGATACACGGCTAGAACGCTCAGCGTCATAATGTGTTCATCTTTAAATCTGAGTTTTCTTTCACCATTTATAGACTTAAAAATGAAATATCTTTAAACAAAGTAAAAAGGACATTTAGCATTATTGCAGTGGAACCTTCTATTGTATACTAGAGGTCGCTCGCGGCTTAGCCGGCGTAGATGTCGTATATCGCGTATTCCGTATTTTTCGGGATAAAAGTAGCCTATGTCCTTTTCCAGGTTCCAGACTATCTCTGTACCAAGTTTCATCAAAATCGGTTCAGCGGTTTAGGCGTGAAAGCGTCACAGACAGACAGAGTTACTTTCGCATTTATAATATTAGTAGAGATTACTGCAATATTGTGACTTCTAGATTATGGCCATACAAATAGACAGCTCTCATTTCAGAGATCTTCCAACGCAGGTCCAGGTACTATAAAGTAGAATTCCATACATTTGACAAGTTTTTTTACAAATACTTCTCAAATCATTTTAAATCTACACTTGACAGGGATCTCTCAAATCAGAGCTGTTTACGTCCCTAAGATGGGCTGGACACTTTAGCACACTAGTTTCTGGTGTCGCAAACAATTCATTCTCGCTCCGATTAAATATAAATTCCATGAAATATTTCGAAAATATGGCAGAATTTAAAGAGATATCAACTTCATCGATATATAATGTGAATCAGCGTAAAATTCATTTCAACGAAAGCAGTCATCAACACAAAAGTTTTAATTTATTGTTCTAACTAATTGTATATGCAAAAATATGTTTACTTATTGAATTGTATACAGCTGGTGTAGAATTTTGTTTATGTGTCCTACTCTGAAATATTCTTGACATACTTACTTCGCATGTATTCTCACGTAATAAGGTCTTAATTTATAAACAATACATCAAAATATATATATTTTATGCCAAATTCCAATATGCCATGAGTTTGCTAGTGGAGAATTAGCAACGCACGCTAATTCGCAATCCATACTTCACAGGTGTATAAAAAATGGCGAATTCTTTAACGAACAAACAACGGTTTTTCAAAGTCCTTGATTTTGCAAACGAGTTCCCACTGAATTAATGTTTTGGGCAATTAAAATTTTAACTCCATCGACCTTCAGGTGAGTGTATAAAAAAAGCAACAATTATGGAAGGCCGTACGTTCGCAGCTCATAGTCAGTACGGTATTTCGACGATGCATACCGTTTTAACAGCGACGAATTTTGTGTTTTCAACTTTGATCACTTTGTAATTACTCTTTTTGTCTCTCCGTGTCGTCTTTGTGTTGTTAGATACGGCTTTTATAATTGTTGTTTTGTAGACACTGTTGATATTTTTGCCGTGTCCGCCATGACAGATTAAATTTTAACGGGCATTAACTTATGTAAGATCTTTACTTATAATTTATTTATATAAACTATTCACCTGTATGACTTATTAATGTAGCTATGCCTTTTATAATTTAAATATGAAATTCTATATCGATCTAAGGAAGGAAAAAAAATACATTAGCTTGACGTCAAGTCAAATTAAGGGAAAGGTGTAATTTAATGAGGTCCGATGACGCGCTGGTAACAGTAGCACCTGCTTCTACATAATGCATGATTGAATCTTAAAATACAATGCAACACTGTTTCAAACCGGACACATACAAGGTTAGTTGGAAAGGGGGTATTAATCCACGAGCCATCTAAAGTTTCACTAATGACTGTTTTAAAACATGTGCTTAAATTTGAAAAATTCGATAACTTTTATTTCCATGAAAAATGAGTTTTATATCAGTTTTCTCAAAAAAATTCATTGCTTCTTTAGGTACGAATTCATAAAATTGAGCTTCTAATCATTGACCCCAAATATGACCTAAAGTGTAAACACAGCTGACCATAGTTGAGGATAGATAGATTTAAGCGTATTTTTTATGAAATGTTTGGTAAGATATTTCTCCTCAACTATTATTAGTACATACCTACCCTTTTGTATTAGTACCCTCTTTCCGACTAACCTTGTATAAGCATAGTTGGGATCATAAGATTCTAACACCAAAGCCTAGTCAAAAAATCAATAAGTACAGCTCTCTATTTTAACACCAGCAACGGGTGTATCTACAACACCAATTTAATTTAGACCGCGGTTGGTAATAAATAAACTGTACACAGACTAAGCTTTTATCCCCGTTTCATTCAGCACGTAACATTTATTTTGTCTTTCGTTTACCGGTGTTTTATTTCTATTTCCTTCGTAGGAAACGGGGGAATGTTCGTTTGTGTCGTAAAAATAATATCCATTATTATAATTGGACCGCAGCGGCCGGCCCACGTGCCGTCTTGGCTTCTATAGTTTTTATGTTTTCTGCCGGATTCCTTCATGTAATGGTTTTGTTCTGTAAGGGCTTAATTAAGAGCGTTTTTGTTTGGAATTTTATTAGTTCCGTCTTTGATTGTTTTACTTTCTATATTTGGTAGTTTTGCTTTTTTTGTATTATGTCTTGCTTCTTCGTGTTTCAATATTGTTTTATTACTACTTAATCTTTTACTTTCCTTGTTGTTAATTAGTGGAGTGGGCAATGTATCTCATTTTCTTGACAGAAATACTTCACGTTGAATTCTCTCTTCTCTCAAATCAAATTAATAAGTTGCAACAATGTATTCGTTAGAAAATTATGAACCCACGCTCGACTTTAATAAGTTTGTTGCAAAAACTTTTAACTAATTTAAAGTCTCTCAAGTTGCCGACACATTTGACCAAATCATTTAACTTTTTACATCAGCCATCGTGCAATAATTAAATCACTTATAAGGCAGGTTATTAGCAATAAAGACAAATCAGCATTTAAAACTTTTATGTTTGCACGTTGCAAAATTTACAGTAAGAAATTAATTTGGTACAATACATACAAAATGATCACAAATGGTAAAAAAGTACAGTATAACCATAAACGGGTTATCAAATGTTATGAGATTGGTTTATTGACGAGGATTTTTTACATAACACGTATTTATTTAATATTTTATGTACACACAACACTTAATAAAAGATAAGTTCATCAGAAGCATAGCGTATAAAGGCACTGCTTATTTCTAAAAGAAATCTTTTCCAGCAGACCTGCAAGAGGAGAATTTAGAACAAGGAATACAATAGTGTGTAAAAACAAAAGAAACAGATAAATATACAGACACAATTAAAAACACATAAATACAAAAAGAATAAAAATATACAATAAACTTATATGAAATGCAAATAATACAATAAACACACATATATACAAATAAAGACCAATATAAATTACAAACAAGAGCAACTATTAGGTTAGGGAGAGATAGTGTTCTATGTATTGAAACGCTTATTTTTTCTTGAATGCTGTTTTCTAAACAGGAAGAAGCTTCTTATTCTATTATGAATAATAAGGAGTTCAATATACTTATGACATACCAAGAAATTACTTCACAGGTATGACAGCTGTTAGTCCCAAGTGTAATAGTTGATAACTAAACAGCAGTTCCTAGAAATAAATATCTCATGCAATAAATCGTTTACCGGGAAAGTCTAAAGTGTTTAACAGTGGAAAATGAGTCGTTGTAGTGCTTAGCAGAAGGGTTTTATCACTAGTTTACACTCAAACAGCGCATGTTATCACTTTACTAGCCTCTGTTGGTATCAAATACTTACGGGACTTCACAATTTATAACAAAGGTGCTACTAGGACGAATTGGTGCGTAATTCTTTGAGTGTTTTAGGCAAGCTATGGATTAGACGGCCGGGCTTTTGCTGATAGTACCATAATACAAGATTAGTCGGAAAGGGGATACTAAACCGGAAAGGTGTTAAGCAACCTAGAATAATGAGTAACTTTTGTTCTACAACTTCTCCAAAGATTTTAGTGTGAAGTGTGAAGTATATGAGAAATAGCTGTTCAAAGAATTCATAAAAAATGCGCTAAAATCTATCTATCCTGAGCTAATCAGCTGTGTTCACAAATTAGAAGCTCCATTTTTACAATTCGTAACTAAAGCAGGAGTAAAGAATTTAAAAAAGACTAAAATGAAAATCATTTTGTTTGTATTTTTTTTCGTATTTTGTCATTTTAACTCTTGCTTTAAAACAGTCATTAGTGATACTGTTAGTGATTTGCGGATCAGTACCCCCTTTCCGTATATTACAAGCACGTCAATTTTGCTAACATTGCGCATATGTACCTAATTGATAAATACGTTACATGCCTTAGATGTAGTTACTAACAGTACTACACAGACGGCTAAAATTATAATTCTATCTTCGTCGAAGTCAACTCAAAAGTGTGATTTACGTACTTTTAACTTCCTTTCCGTTACGCCCATCCAAAACCCGAATAATTGCTGTTATTTTTATCACAAGAACCGTCATAAATAATTCATTCAACACATATGCCACGAAAACATTAATTATAAATTTAGATTCGGCATAACATGTTTTAGATGTATACGCTTCAGCCAAACGTGAAATTATGGGTTGTCGGGGCATGCGCGACTTGTGTTTTTTTATCTCTATCATTTATTATGGTGTTAGAAGAAGATATGTAATGTTCGGTGTAATATAGTCACAGTCTGTTAGGCTGTTGACGTAGAAATAGATAGATGAGCTGAGTGTGAACGATACTTGTACATTAAAGGTACTAAATGTTTTGATATTAGTGATTGTGTTGTTAGTGATATGATGTAAACTGCTAAGCACATCATTTTGTAATAGCGTATTAAGTTAATTTTGGGGGGTTCGTGGCTAATTAACAATCGTACGGATCATACGATTTCCGAGGTTAAGCCGAGTTTGCCGCGGTCAGACCGTGGATGGCTGACCATTTGTTATACATCGATACCCCTCCGGGCCTCGGAGAGCACGTTAAGCTGTAGGTGCCGTGTGTCACGCCGGGGTCGCGGTGCATGTAGCTGCGAATCCCGCGACCCCGGCCAAGGGTCAGGAGGAGGAATACCGTGGGTTTTTAGCCAGTAAGAGTCCAGCATAACCTTTCGGCTTCCCGGGGCGAAGGGTATCCTTGAGGATTTTCCTGTCTGACAACTGATCTAACCTTAGGATATCGGCATTTGCCTAGTAGCTGGGTTGCGGAGGTCTGAGTCGTTCTGTTTAAAATATCGGTAGTCAACCGCATCTGGTTAGACTGTAAGCTGACCCGAAAATTGTTGGGAAAAGGCTAGAATTTTGGATCTGTACATAATTAATTCATTATGATCATCTGATATGAAACTATTAAAAGGTAAATATAGTAAAAATCCTAATAGGTTTATCTTCAGATGCCGTTTCGATAACTACTAGATAAATGATCTACATACTAGATACAATCTTCATTAATTAGAATCAATCTTGATCTGATCATATAAATGAAAGTGTAATTCTAGAAAACCTATCCTAAAGTCAATTAACTTACAAGCCCAGATATTCTAAGATCAATAAAACAGGATCTTATCAGATGAATGTTACAATTTTATCAGACATGATCTAATCAAAATAAAATATGATTTTAAATACAATTTTGTTACGATTATCAATTTGTCAGAGGTAAATATCGTAGGGCTATCGTAATGTCCCTTCGTGGAATATAAATATATTACGGTGGATCGGACCCTACCCCTAAATTAATAAGCCCCTATCAATTGAGCGTTAAAATATGCAAATAAAATTGTCGAAAATAGCCCCACGCCTCCGGTATGACACGCTGTAGGAAGACCATGAATTAAGACATTTTTGAATGACAACTATCTCATTTTAACGTCGGTGTCTTAAAATAAAGGAAAATGTTTGTAAATAAAAAACAATGTCAGTCTCCTTAAAGTTCACAATTGCACGTAAAACTAAACATAATTACATCGACGGGAAAAATAATAATACAATTTTAACAATAATGTAATTTTTGAACCAAGATTAAAACAAAAACAAAAATGATTGTTAATAGCAGGCAATGACGATAAAAAATTAATTACTTCAAAAAAAACTTATTTTTTACTGTTTTTTCTCAATAATTTTAAACGTTATTTATTTCCATGAAATGATGACTAGTGTCACCCAATTTTATATGTGCACTTAATGGAGACTCACACTGTATTCAATCTGCACTGAACACAGGCTCTACTCGTAATGTTGTTTTATAGGGCATTTGTCTCCACCTAACATGTTCCACTAAATAAAAATATTATTTGTTATAAAAAAAATAGAACATGTTTTTGTCCCCATCGATTTTAGATTCCCAACTTCTTACTTCGAAACACATTAAGCAATTTAGTTAAGCATCTTAACAGTAAGCAGTACCTAAGCGGTCATTATGATACCGTTTATACTTACACAAAGCTCCACCCACACAGTAGCTAATGTTAACGCAATTTATCGGTGAAATTGTCCAAAACTCATTGTCGACCTACTTCGTAATCCTACACTGAAGCGCTCGGCCAATTAGCAAGCGCGGGAAACTTGCTATCCAGTTACTGAGTTTTTGTGTCAAATGAGATGGAACGCTATAGCTTTGGTACTGTAACAGTATTGGGTGACGCTGAGGAAATTTACATTAAAATACATTGTTAGTTGAGAGCGGACGTTTACGTTCTTTTTCCGCGTATCTCTTGATGTATTGTCTCTCACCGGAGATGGAATGGCGAAACTCGGACGAAGTCTTTGTTTAGGTGTTGACTTTGATGTGAATCACTTCCTAGGGCATACAGATACAGACATAACATTGTGGTTTTATAATCGATGTAAAACTGTCTTCGTACAGTCAAAAATAAAGTGATGATACTTCAAAGTTTCAAAATTGAATAAAAACTTGCTACTAATTATTTTATTATAAAAATAATGATAGAGTAAATTTCGTTGGGCCGGTGTCCGCTGTAACCTTCTAAAGGACCGAACTTTCTCCGCACGGAAGATGAGCCGTGAGATCCAAAAGAGTATATGAATCTGTAAAGACTATCAGATGGTGGTAGGATCTATACGGTCCGCCTGGCTAGCTAACACCCTTACTTTAAAGTCCGGCGCCAAGCAGTTTAATGCCGTCGTGC
Organism: Amphipyra tragopoginis; assembly: GCA_905220435.1. Classification (NCBI taxonomy): domain Eukaryota; kingdom Metazoa; phylum Arthropoda; class Insecta; order Lepidoptera; family Noctuidae; genus Amphipyra; species Amphipyra tragopoginis. The sequence goes on from HG991994.1 coordinate 22,256,582, forward strand.
CCTCTGGCTCTCACACACGTGAGAGTCAGAGGGTTATTAGAGGAATTCCTCTATATCTCTGTTCAGGGGCGAATTTCCCTATAGGCCAGGTAAGCCCGGGCCTAGGGCGGCAAAATTGGTGGGTTTTTTTTTGTATTCGCACCTTTTGGTGGTCTAGTGAGTTTTGTCGCGATCAAATATATATTACGGTAAAAAACAATTTGTAAATAACGATTTATTATTACTTACAAATAGAAATGGTAAGCATCAGTATTAGAAACACTGATTGAGATAATTTTATCATTTACTGACTTTCGTTGTTTTTAATTTAAATTTAATTCCTAGGTATAGTTCATTTAATTTTTCGTGATTTAGGTACAGCGAGTAGGAGACGGCAATATTTCATAGGCCTAGGGCAGCCAACGTATCAAATCCGCCCCTGTCTCTGTTACTTTGATTCGTGTGCTCTAGGCTAGGACTGGGTTCTAGGTGACTAGGGCAAAATAAGACTAAGAAAAAAAAAACTACAATAATTGGTTTCTACAATAAATATTCATTTTGAAACACAAAAACATTCAATGTCTGCTGTTGACTGCTCGTCCTCTATTGTCAAAATGAACGTAACCGATCATCTTTTGTACCTCATAGTTACCATGATGAACAAGTAGGTTAGTGACCGCATAGCCAGCCTTCTGTCATCAGCAACTGATAACTAAATGTAAATAACATAATTATGTTGTTAACTGCACACTTTCTCGTAATGAAGTCACCTCTGTACATGTCAACGTTTCATACTATAAAGAACTATTTATCATCGATTGCATTAAGTGCCGGCAATGTAAATAACAACGACGGCGAGGTAGAAAGAATTCCAATAAATTATCGATTTTATTATCACAACAATGATAACGATGTAGGTATCGATCAATCATGGAGTATCGATTGTTGCTCAATACAAACATTTGGTTGTATGCAGACGGGTCGGCACCAGGATGGCTTATCACTGTCACGGTAATGTTATACTAACAGTATTCTATCTTCATACAAACGGTCGGAACCCGAGTCATACCTACGCGCCTCGAGTTCGGTTTACACTTGGTACAAAAATAGTTAGGGCTGTCACAGTACCTAGTACCTATACCTACATGAAAAATCGATTATTTAATAATCGATTGTTTTGCCTAAACGTAAAATCGATTACAAAATAATCGGTTTTTTAAATAAATATAATCGATTTTTAAAAAAAGATTTTTCCTTATTTTTTGAGGGATTAAATTAAATGCCTGAAATATCGATCCAGCATCCACAGCTCATATTTATTAATCTAAATCAATCAACAAAATAAATGTTAATTTAAATTTCACAAAATAAAGTTTTTCTTTTCATTTCTCCTTCCTTAGCAAGAAATTTCTTAAGGTGGATGCGCTAAGGTAGCCCGCGAAGTTCAAATATTCTTGCGAATTTTGCAATTTGCAGGTCAGTGGTAGGTTATATTTTGATGATACATAAAAATAATGTACCTACAACATGTTTATAGTACCTACTCTTCATTTTCCACAAAAAAGTCCGCGAATATGTTTAACTATTATAAGTAGTTAAGTCACATCAACCGTTTTTTTGTTCAAATTGGTTGATCAAACCACTAGTAGAACCGAAAAATAATGATATTCCTATCATGATATTAATCCTTATCCAAGTAAATAGCTTCATAATCAAGGTTGTTTATGTACATGTAAAATGCTCTTTAAATTATTCGAATCGGACCTTTCGTTTAGAAGTGCTAAATGTAAAAAAAATGCCGTGGTGTGAGCGAACAACCCAACGTTCAGTCTATTAGTTAACTGCACAACGGCTGCACCGATTTTGATTAAATTTGGCATGAAGATAGCTCGATCCCTGGGGAAGGACAAAGGCTACTTCTTAACCCGCGACTTCGTATGCATCCGCGATAACCAACATTCACGCGGACGAAGTCGCGGGCAAAAGCTAGTTCGTCAATAAAATCAAAAAACACCATGTATTTTTAATGAATACTTCCTATTTCATTCAAAACGTTTTTTTTTTTTTAATAAATTATATCATAATTATTACAATCTCAAAACTAGAAACAAACTCGGGCAGCCCTATCTCGTGTTTTGTTTTCATGCGGCTGTAGGTTCTAAATTCAAAAATAGGGCCGAGTCACAATACTGTTAGTTATCATTACCGTGTCACTGTCCTACTGGTATGAAATGTTTTGTTTTTATTAAGTAGAAGGTACATAAGACAAAGTCCAAGGAGGTGGAATAACATGTCTGTTGTTGATAGGTACTGAGATGTGTTTCTTTGCTTTTGTATTCACTGAAATTAAACCAAGAAGAAATAAGGCAGTGAGTGCTACGAAATGCAACTTTCATGTCACTACGAATTGTTTCGTTGATCATATCTCAGTACTAAAAACAGGCGACCTCCTTTGTTTTCTTACAAGGCTACTAGAGGTCGCCAGCGGCTTCGCCCGCGTGGATGTCGTTTATCGCGTATTCCGCAAAAATGCAAATAGAATATCTAGCTTTAATTCTGCTGAAAAAGATCGCTAGTTTGGATGCAGTATGCACTCTTCTGCAACACCATCCTCCCGCCCACAAGTATATGCACATGCAGAAAGAGTGAAAAAATAATGCAACATGCAACCAAACCAGAAATAATGTCGGTACATCTATCATACGATGAAATGGAAGATTCAAAATGTCACACGACAAAAAAGCTGGATGACCTGTGATTAACAAAAAAGTTTTACTTATTTAAGTATTTCTTCAGCTATATATTAATTTATATTCTTTACATTAGTCTAGGTATATTAAAATTCTTCCACGCCTATCTGCATGCATGTACTTCGTCCTATATCCGATATCTATCCCGCACGATAATACCAGCTGATAAAGATAAAACCATTACATACATCAATCACTAACAAAACTTTTGGTTTAATGAACGACACAAAAAAGGCGGTGAAATCTGAGCTACTTATTTACTCGCACACTTATCTCTGTTTTCCGCGGGCCCAAGCACAAATAATTGGATGTTGGGAGGCAGGAAGAACGCATTTACATATGAAATACCTCCCGGTAGGTAGGCAGGTAGATATGTTTTGCGAATTAGCATCAGCGGCCAACGACACGAGTAATTACTTGCTCAACCGCTCTATATAGCTAAATGAATGGACTGAATGCGTAAAATCTGATTCGGAAGCTGTTATAGAATTTTTGGTTACCTTATTACAGTAATTCTAAGTATCGTCAAAGAAAAAAAGCAAATTCTAGAACATATGAAAAGAAGAAGGACCAAAATACTAAGCAAATTCTAGAACATACAGAAAGAAGAAGGCGGAAAATGATAAGCTAACTCTAGAACATCTAAAAACAAAGAGGAGGAAAATGATAAGCAAATTCTAGAACATATAGAAAGAAGAAGTGGGTAATTGATTGGTCACTTACTGCGACACGACAGCTTTGAACTTGTAAATTCGAGGCAAAGAGAAAACCAGGTAAACCAAGAAGAAAGTACACAGACCAATTGTAGGAAAAGACGGAAGTGATAACATACAGAGAAGTGAGGGAATTGGCTCTGCTGCAGTGCGAGCACGGATCTTTTACCGAGTCGATTCGAGAAATTTATCGACAACTGCTGTCATTTTATCTATATCTTATGTCAAATTTGACGTTTAGAATAGATAAATTTTTCGAATCGACTCGATAAAAAGATCCGTAAAAGCGGTTCGAGACCGCTGGATAGAAAAAGATGGAGATTGCTATACCGGCAAGTGTCAATTAAATTTTGGATGGATTAGAGTAATAAGGGGTTCTCTAGGTTGGAGAATCTTTTTGTTATACTATACTGACACTGCCTTTCATAGGAAGTCCTACGCAAAATGAATGGAGATGACAGCATCATCGTATGTACTCATCACAACCAATCGGAACGAGTTAAATTGACAGATTCAATAATGTGGAACATATTTTGACCAATGAAATTGTTTTGGTACCAACATAGAACATTGCGGCCACCGATTACGTCGTTGAGCGCGTTGCTGTAAATACCAACGATTATGGCCCCAATGTTCCCCAGTTCCCTACGCCATTAAAACATAGTATACCCTATCAACATAGACGGACAAAGAAAACTTTAACCTACTATGTAGAGGTACTTCCACGTTGCCGACTTTATGTCTCACAATCATAATACTATTTTGTTTTACTAAGAAAACACTCCTTGCTTTCCGGCAAAATAAGATACTGTTTTATAGTACTTCACCAACTCTTCCTTCATTTCTGTATGGAAACAAATCATTTCGTTACAGAACGTTGATTGGTTGACACAAGTAGGATATATTAACCTGGATCTCCACGTATAAGGTCCTAACTCCACTTATGGAGTTTTAAAATGAGCTTGCGCGATGTTAAGTCATTTTCGCTCAAAAACATGACAGTGTCCACGTTAAGGTTTCCACAAAAAAAGGAGAAACCGGGATTAAAAGGAGTAATGGCTTATTTTAGTCTAAAATGGACATAACTGGCTTCGCAGACCTGCAGACCAGTTCGTCGGGAACCTTAACAACTTTATAGAAACGAGAGCGTCGACAGACACACAAAACCAAAAGGTTCATATTTCCTTACAAGTGTGGAATCTAGAAAAAAATATCAAAGGACTTTTCCGCGACTAGCGAAAAAGTTTTTTGGATACACATCACAAGCTAAAATAGCCTCTATTTCCTGGTGCACAAAGATTCTTTTCAACTATACATATGGAGGAGGATGTTGTCGGTTTGTGAGTCATTATTTCTTTGAACTCGGTAACTGCTTACTTACCGTTTTGCGAGACAGTAAAGAAACAATTAGTCAAAGAAACTAGAAACGAACGAAAAATATAAAAACTCGCTGCACGTTAATGGACGCCGAATTAATTAATAAAACACAAACTTACTTGAAACTACAGTAAGCAAGATACTGAACATAAACTGCTAACTGCAGACATTTTTGCTGAGTCGAATTATGAATAATAGCTAGCTTTTTGCTGCAGTTTTAATGGTATTTTTTTGGTGTTTAGCCTAACCTATAAGAAGAGGTCCAATACTGGAAGTAGCGATGGACCCCAAACTAGGCACTGCCTGTTTCTTGGTAGCTCACTCATAGCAGAACATAAGGAATTAATGTTGTAAATTAGTGCCTAACACTAAATACACTAGAAGTTACGATTAACAATACTTATGATAGATAGTATACCTTTGATTTATTAAGAGGTCGGGCAGCAACACCATCATTTGCACTTATCAATATATTGTCATCACCTATCTATTTTCCAAGTATGGTGATTATGGCAATGTCCTTCGTGATCTTCTTGCGGATTATGAGCAGGCGGCCGTAGTAGAGCTGCGGTTCGATTGCGATAGAATTTGCCTCCTGTTCCTGGCCCCATATCCGATAGTCAATGGAAGATATAATAAGGCTGATATGATACTGAAGATGAGAAAGCTTTTGTGTTCAAACTTTAAAATCATTTCTACAAGCTAGGATTCTAAGATACACTCAATGATTCAGAATCAATCATTCATAATATCAGTCATCAATATTAGTCTCCCACGTAAACAAGTCAATCGACACCTAATAAACGAAAAGTGGTAGATAAAAAAAAACAGGTGGGGAGACTGGAAACCGGGACGTCAAGGCAAAAGAAGTAAACATTAACTTCACTTTAAAAATAATTTGACTGTGTTTCTTCGGAGGCCATTATTGCCTTGGCTATTATTACCTAATTAAATGCAAACAGAATGCTAATCAATGCAGGACCGTCAGTTATAAAAATAAACACGGTTTAATATTCCGACAGTGCACCCGATGGATGGTAACCTACGAAGTACGAACGTGATTAGTTAAATGGGTAACGAAACAAACATAGATTACATACATATCAGTATCAGGACACAGATAATATCATACTTGTAATATAAAATATGACGTGCTGTATGAAATCATGTTTAGAAATAGATATGGTAGGCTATAAAATGAATCCTATCGCCTACTTTATGATTTTTTACCAGTCTTTCTTTCAATCGATTTGTACTTATGATCTATTGCTAAACCATTACTGATTTGCTTTAAACTATTATTAGTTCGTATTATCAGTCAGACATCTCTTTTACCTTTGACAGTCGTTTGTTATCTACTGTGGTGTCTCTCCTCTTTTGTGTATCATCAACATACATGGGGTAAGAGTCTGAACTTCTATCTCCTCAAAGATTGCCACAGCGAGTGGATCTCAGATGGTAGTGCCAATTCTCCTAACCAGAGTATTATATTATTAATAGATAGATGTATACCGACCCGCAGTAACACCTCCTGAAAGAAGTGACAGATTTGGTTCATAAAGACCAAACCGTACCTATTTGGTCCTTGCATACGCACCAAAAAAAGAACTTCGCGGTGATGTCATGCCTTAAATCAATGCAACATCGAACGACGCACCACTGTAGAACGCACCTATTTACCAATTTAAATGCACCCATAATTAAATAAATGAGGTTGTAAGTAAAACCATTACGGACAATCAGCTGAATGAGAGATCAATTAAAAAAAAGGCCGAATAAAAAATATGTGGAAAAAGTCTTGTTAATGAACATGCCTCGTCGTACACTACGGACGAGCGGGTTGACGTTTTAATTATTATTTAATTTATATCTGTACGACTGTAGCCGGCCTACACACATCGATGCTGAAAGAGACATTTTATTGCCAGATACCTTTTTTCGTTTGTTTGCATCGCTCGTGCCTTTTTAATGGCCGTCCATTGGTTTATTTTGCAAAAGATTATAATAACTTCACAATCCTATTTGGTTTTTCTTTCAAACTACGTTATTTTAAAATACGTGGCAACATTTGGATTTATTTCATAAGAAGTTGATTCAAAAGAATCAAGAAGCATGGCACTTGTAAAACACTCATGCAACAATTTCTATGCAGCATCAATATTAATCAAACTTCTTCAACAACCCAATCATTATAATATTAAATTCATGGAAACTAAGTAGAGATTTTAACGGACTCATTTGTAAAAAAATATTGATTTTGCATTTAAAGTGGAAGATTAGAATTCAAATGTTTAAATAACGTATGTAGAAGAAATATGTCCCTTGCGCCGGCGCCATTTAGAAGTCTTTTATTTTCACCATATTGAGTATCAAGTCCAAATTTAGGGCCAAGGGATTTTCCGATGGAGACAAAACACGATAGCCGTTTAATGCACTGATCTGATTTTTTGTGACACGTGTATCGATATATGAAGTAGGTAGCAGATACACTAATAAAAAGCTTTTTAAATATCAGTTTTTTTTTACGATGCTGTCCTCAAATCTTTACAGAGAAGTAATATTTTAATAAGGAAATCAATCCTGTACCATTTGTCAATCCTCGAGTAAAGTCGAATTCTGCAAGTAAATATGACAGAATGGATTGTAAAAAAAAGAATATCGCTTGAGGTCATCTTAATTTTTTATTAAAAAATCAATTCTGCTTAAACTATTAATTATGAGATTATCGATAAGCCACAGGCAGAAGATACTGTAAACTTGTTTCGGACCATGTTACTTCATATTGCCATATTGATTTAATTAATAATCCATAATCGATGACTGCCAGAAAAATTAAAATGATTGATGATGAATCTTCACTTTTAATAACATGGACATTATCAATAACTCTTTCTATTTAAGACTTCATGGTTTATTTAAAGAATAGATTAACTAAAACTTGTAAATGATGTGGTTTCCATACGATTGTTTGTAAATAAAGACCAGATATGGAACCAGTTGAAAGTGGGACAGAAATACAATTGTATACGATATGCCAACAAAGGGAAGCGTTGAAGACAGAATGCGTGGCCACATGACAAGTAGGGCTCCCAAGACCGAGCGTAGGTAGACGCGATTATGAACTTATCCGATGAAATATTGTGGTGTAGCAGCATGAATATTGCGAGAAGAAAAAAGTCAAAACACGAGCAAATCCTTTTCAATTTATAATTTTAATGGTCAATGCTAGAGTCAATATTTTTAAATAAGTCTATGCTGATCAAACCTCAACTGACAAAGTTTATGAAAGTGATAAAACTAATCAAACAAGAAAGAAGACTATTGAAATCATTATTTTAGAAAGAAAGAAAGAAAAAATATTTATTCTGGACTCACACAGGCAGTTACAGAAACAAAAAAAAACTATATGAAGCTAACACAATTTGACCTACTGTAAAACATGTTCGTTTTGATAATATATCATTGATACTCGTATGTTTTGTAACTTCAAGAAGTACGAGTAAACTATAAGTTTGGTATCTAGTACATAAAAGGAGCGGAAATTAAATGTCATTTATGTATTTACCTTTCATCAATTTGTTTCAAGATAGTATTTTACAAAGCCCTAGAATTTAATAAACTCAAAATTACTTAAATTAATTAATTTACTAAGTAGGTGCAGAACTACAGATTACAAAATTCCTTAAAATTATACACGAAGGCTACTACTCATTATATCATTCTTCCAAGTGTTTAACTGGGTAAGTGACGAAAAATTTATAATTCTTTCCATGTTTTTTTATCACTCGCGATTGCAATATGCAGTTTGAAAGTAGCCTCAAGTTGCAAAAATGTTCGATCCAATCGTAATTTCTCGAAACGCGTATCTTGGTCCCTTTCGACTGAGCGAGTGCAATGACCAACAACACCGGTTTTATTAGCTAATTATCGGTTTTCGAAAAGATAGCCCTAATTATGGGACTCGACACTTAAAACTGAGGCTTCACTTTCCATTCGCTCAGGTTTGCAACCCTTGATTCATTATTGACAGGGATATCAAGTTTAATAAGATAAATTGCAAAAGTTAAAATTTTGGAGCACAAGTTGCTGAACTAATTAGAACTCATTTCTGTTAATCCCACAGAAAACGCAAAGTTTTAATATCAACGTCTAGCTCCCATCAAATAATATTAATAATAACGGACAAAGTGGAATCGTGACCCGTCAGACGTCCTTGAGGCCCGACCTTCCCAGAACTTATTCAGAAAATAAAACTAAAAGTAGAGAGCCCCAAGCTGATAGACGGGCTCTGATCCCAAACTAGTTTAACAATTTATCGCTTCTGTACGATCTGTGCGCCAGGATGGGATTATATATCTAATTACCTAAGTAAAAGATTCCGTTTTAGCATGAAAGGTAAAATTTGGAAGGATCCTCTTCTTTAATTAAATTTGGAATCTGAAACACAGGGTACGTTTAGATATGATTCCAAAAGAAAGCCTTATGATAGATGAGCGCGTGAAGGTTATAATAACTGTCTGTGCAAAAGCTGATGGTTCGTGTAAAATAATGGATCGAATTGAAATATTAGCCGCAGGCGATGAACGAGAAAACTCTTCGTCAAATGAAATTAGCGCAGCAATCTTAGACGGCTAACATTCAACGCTGCATATCTGACAAAACAGTCTAAATGTAACTATTATCGCATTCTTTAGCGATATTTTATTAGTCATCTACGATTGATGGTCTTTCAAGCTCCTAAATGATTTATCGATTGGACCTTTCAACTTTTAAATGTAATCGAGCTTCATCCATCTTTATAGCATTCAATTTTACGAGTTCATGTCTTTCTTTATACATGCTGACATGCTGTTTGACATTCACATCTGGAAAAATATTATTATCTCTCAATACGAGTGGCCCACATTGTATCTATGAGATCATCTTTCACGGTGTTATGTTGGAGTGTGGTTGTGTCGCATCGTTATTGATGCGCTCGCCGCTGCACTGCCGAGTGCCACACGCCAGATAACGGTGTCGTATCGTAGCGTAAATAAATATTACAATCTCGGTTTATTATATTACCGAACAGGCTTCGCAAGGGCCGTGCGCCCACACGAGCGTATCGCGCGCGTTCGTCAAATCACGACCTACTCAAACGAAATCTCAGCGTAAAAACGCGAAGAAATTTCATACAAAGGTAGGTTTAATCTATCGCCGAGTCACGACAGTTCCATCGAGCCATCGTCGGATTTCTAGGGTGCAGTGTTCGGCTTCGGTGACAGCGCGGGAAGGGGGGAGCTACCGCGCGGCAACGTCGGCTCGACCCGCACCGCGACCGCTCCGCGTGCGTCGCCCGGTCAGTCTACCAATCGCTCAGCGCAAGGACGGACGCGCGTTTCGGTGTTGCGACTCCCAGACGAGTGTTTAATAACTTGTGACAAAACTTAGTGCACTCGGATTACGAGTGGATCGGATTATCTGCAGTGTTTGTGACGTTATACTACCATGATTATGTGTTTCTAGTGCCGAAACTATTTGATTTAAAAGTTGTGTAAACCGAGCCGATGGTCCTCTTGAATAGTAACATGAAAATTAATGGTAAATAAAGTCTTCCAATAAGTTTTTGCATGTGTTCTTATGGATATGTTCACTGTCACTGTTGGTATGCTGTTATTTACCTGGATGATCTGATGATCTTGGCTTGCACGACGCACGATCCATTCGTACACACATTACGTGGTGGCAGCACACGGGAGATCTGGCACGGGATAAAGGATTCGGAGGAGGCAGGGTTTATTTATTAAAATATTCAAATGAGCTCGGCGATATTCCATCCGGACCACCAAAACGGCCAAAACAATGGCGGACCTTGTGTCTGTCAGGCGACATTGACTCTCCGAATGTAAATTTGAGTTAGCGCGAACAATCGAACCTAGTGAGTTTAGAAGTCGATATATGAATAAAGGCTAGTGTGTGTGACCGTGGTGCGCCTACGGGACCAGCCGCTGTGGGTGGACGGCATAGTTCCGAACCGCCTAGAACGACAGTGGGTGTTTGAATGGAGCCAGTTAATAATAATGGTGAGATTTAATCACCGCCATAGAGGTTACACAACAAAGCTATAAGCATGCCCATGGCTCGATTTGTAGAAGAAAAGCCCTTTATAACATGTTCTGAATAGTCACTAACAAAGCTTTCGACAGAGTAGCAAATTTTGGCTTGTAGTTTAGATAGGTACTAATCATTAATCCGTCCGTAATATCATCTTACTTCTTGATGAATGTACATTGATAAACTTCAGTATGTGCGGCTTTATTAGATTGTATTAGGTTCGTGTATGAAAACGAACGATTAATAATTTCATCACGTGACACATGATATTAATAAAGCTATAAAAACGTCAGACGTTGAATAGATCAAGAATCCTTACAATCTCCAACATCCTGTCGCTGTTGGCGAGGGGCATAAATTTCGCACATGTTACGGAATAGACCTCAGATGTCGACTGACAAAAAACAGACACTGTTCCGCACATGTGCGCGCCCAAATTCAGGCCAATGAGACTCACACGACAACCAAACCTACCTTAATGGAATGGAATTATTCTAATAGTAAACAAACCGAACGACGCACGACGCCTACACAGTGAAATCAAAACAAAGGGCAGAAAGAAATTTAATTAAAGAATGAGTTACCCAAAGTAACCATGTTATTACTGTATGCATCTGCCCGTAAATGATGAATGCGTTCGTCGAGAATATAACAAAAAAGCTAAAGAGAAACCTGCACGGGCGAGGGTGGCACGTGGGCAGGCAGATGTGCAAGCGCATCCCGAGGCCGATCTGTGATACATACGATTTTTTATCTCACAATCTCGCCGAGTTTGCTTACAGCTGAGATTTAAGATCCATTATTCTGCAGTTAATACTTTTAAGGGCCTCGATAAAATCTCACAAAAGAAACTACCATGGGTCACGTTTCTCCACCTAAAAGAACTTGACACTGACCAAAAAACTTGATAAGAATCTTCAAAAAAATTATCGTTGGTGCAGAAGCTTTACTTGAGGTAATGGGTGTCTAAGCTCCAAAGAGGTCAAGTCCGGCTCGTAGGACCGAGTTTTTCCATCGATTATGATCGCCTGTATCTCGTAGACGGTCGTCGCCTTTTACGGCAACCTGCGCTCGCGCCGACTTAGTACTGTACTGACAACTGTGGGATAGTCGACATCAGTATCTACGATAACTATCGACTCTCTAGGTGTTTTCATAATTTCTCTATCCTTACTCGAGGCGCGGTTATTGAGAATATCGACTGTGACCGCGTGATGAAGATAGTCTTTGATATTATAGTCCAAGATTGGAAAGCTCATAATTCTTGCAAACACGTAGCGTAGTGCATACTGGTAACTTACAGAATTGCACGTACAAATTAATGTACATTGAAATGTTTGATTACACTGAGGAAATCAAAGTTTTTTGTTGTCTCGTTATAACTCTTTCTAAAGAAATAACAGTAAGTCTGTAATTGTGAGAAACAAAAAAGGGAGAACAAAAGTCTATAGATGAAAGCAATATTTTTGTTTCTCATAATAACACGTTTCTTGAAAACGAAAACAAGTAAAGCAATAAACTATAACAATTTTACGCATCAGTGGAACATAGCAACGAGCTTAAACATAGTTTGTAAGTGGTTAAATGTAATACAATACTTCCATTTGTTACTGTATTGGCTGTAACTTGGCACGGCAAACACATTGTTAACTTAAACAGTTCTTAAGTAAAACATATCGAGTAAACTCAACTTAGAATAATGGCTGAGAACGTTTTAGGAATATTAATATGACACGTATGTGTGTAAACGGAAAATTATAACAGATGCCATCCGTCTTAGAACATATTTTGGCTTGGAGAATTATTTTGGTTAAGAGCAACCTTGTTTTAAGAAACAAGCATCGTAGATAATTATGTTGGGCATGTTACTGAAGATAGAATATGTTTTGAATAAATTACTACGTGAAAATATAGACGTACATTTTTCGGCACACAATATTTTAACTTTGGTTCTTCAAATGATAATAAAGATATGAAATGAATACACCTCATGAATGGAATATTAAATCAAATAAAATACTAGATCTTTAGAAGACTATTTAAAGTTCCAGTGATGCGACGAAAAAAACTCGAAGCAAACTACAAGAAGAAACAATGGTAGCTTACAAAACAAAACTTAGCCTGGGACTCACTGACAAAAATAAAAATACAGCTACATTAACAACTTAAACAAACGCATTTGTTAATCAAAACAACACAATGAAGATGTAATCCTTCAATAACGGGCACGTTCCAGCCACCTGCCCGACAGCTGTACGAATTTACATCTGACGGTGAAAAATTACTCCCCCGACTACACCCCACAAATAAGCAGATGTTTTAAAATCATGCTCGTGCAAACCACACAGACAATTTGGAAATTTCACTAAAATTAAACACTCGGGTGAAATGTAGTCTGAAACGGGGAAACTCGTTTTTATAATTGCAATAATTGACGGTAGTTGGAGAATTGATCGCAGTAAAGGTATTAGAGATGATTTAGAAAGCGCAGAAAGTTAATATGGATAAATGGTATCAAATTGTTGTGATGCAATCATTATTATTTAAGTTGAAAGAAAGATTGAAGGATAAATACCACACCACGCATACCTTATATTAAATAATAAATGAAAATACATACCTACTTGAAAAATAGTATTAAAGTTTTTCTTTTATTAAAGAAAGAACATAAAAGCCATTACAAAGGTGAAATTCGCAATAAGCTTTTCAAGAGTTGCGAACAAGAAAAAAGTATCGTAAAAGCTTGATAAGAAAATAAGAATTAATAAATTCCGACCTCGGAAAGGCCTCTGACAACGTTAAGCGTCTTCATTACAGTATCTAACAGAATTTTCATTCCAACTTAATTTACTTCAAGAATCTTGACGAATTCATTTATAAAATTAATTCCTTGAAACGCACCCAATGAAGGACCCTCTTAACAGAAAGTGCCAAAGACGAGCGAAGTCTAATATGATTAATCTCATCCCACCTTAATTCGTGCTTGATATTATTGAGACAGGCCTTCGTGTTTCATGTTCTTCTAAGACCGTTTGTAACGTAACCTTGCGTACCCAGAATAAGCTCGACCCAATGACCATACAGTATGGTCGTTGGCTCAACCGTATGCCTACCACTTTTGTTTTCATTTACATATAAACGTCCCAAGTAACAAAATTTGGTACTATAAAAGTCCTGAGAACGTTTTGGAGCGTGCTATTTAGTGTTTATGATTAGTACTATAATGGTGTTGTAAACGTTTACAGAACCCCAAATAGGCCCTAGTTTTATCACTGATTTATTCTATAAGCATTACATACAGGCTCTCACGGTGATAAATCAGCTCTATAGTTGAAAAGTAAAAGTGTCGAGAAACGCTTTTTAGTACTAAAATAGTGTTTCTGCATCGTTTATATCACAAATTTGCACTATAAAAGTAACCAAAACATCTTTATAGTGCTATTTTGCACCGTAAACGATTCCAGTGATCTTTTTTATCACACATTTTGTTCGTGTTGTGAAAATATATCGGTAATTGTTGCTTAACGTAACATGTAATAAAAAGGACAACTTCAAAACATTCATGGATCGTAATTCTGCCATAACTTGCACTTGCGAAAATAATTGTATCGATAAAATAATTATTCTGATTTCAAATTTGACAATGCGCCCTCATAATTTTCGTGTTTTAATTAAATTTTAATTAATAAAATAAGGACTTGTCCCAACTATGGCTGCTATAGTACACATTGGCTCCAGCCGTGCTGCTAATGTGCTATCATGGCGTAAAAACAGCAGCCATTTTCACCGAAAACGAATTAGTCCATTAATTATTAATTTTAGTGCTTTTATGTCACGATTTAGTACCTTAGTAGTGCATTAGGAGTCGCTATGGTACTATTTAGTACTATAGAAGAGTTTTCATGACTTTTACAGAATTAGCGCTATAGCGATGTTGAGGGAGCTTTTAAGGAGCTAAAAGGTTACGTAATGGTTGTGCAAGGTACTTTTATAGTGCAGATTGATACTGTAATAATGTCTTCGATACTTCTACAATACTAGTACTGTAAAAGTTATTTTTACGCATTATTAGTGCAAAATAGATACATAAAAGTGTCAGAAAGGTCGTCTATAGTACTAAATAGTACCATAATCGCTTTTTTCATATCTATTATAGTGCAACACTTTAAAGATTCTTTTGTATGGTCCTGTAAACGTTCTAAGAGCTAAATTATAGAACTTAAATGCTCTTTAATCTTATAGAACCAAAACGCTCTTTTAAAAACCTTTATATTACAAGCAGGCACAATGGTTACCACTATAGGCCTACTATATCACTATTTGGTGTTATAACACCCTGGTTATAGAAGCTTTTGTTACTTGGGGTGTTACTCAATTCAATGAACATGTTTTTGCCTATCATACAGTATACAAACACACTATATTCAGCCTACGTATAACACCCACATTAACGCATCAAATCGACGAATCTATTCAGTAAAAGTGGTATCGCATCTCCGCCGGTGCGTCTGGAAAGGAAATTGAGCTGAAAATAAATCGCCCTTACAACGAACTTATACTAAAATAGTCGAACATTTGACGGCTTCCATTTCTCTGCCACCATTACCATATCCTGTGCAGCGATGTGTTGGGCTGAGTGCGCGTGCCCATAACACTAAGTCTTGAATATTTTTATATTGCTTTTATGTCCTAGAGATGTACTCGTACTTCTCGGTTCAAAACCCTTTAAAATGTACGAATAAATGTTGAGATCCCAAAACAAAATAAGATGTAAAGATGTAAGCCGTGTATTATCTCCTATCTTTTAGATTTCATTATGTCTTCTGTAATTATCCAAAGAAGAACTCATTTACTATCCTAATAGAGTCAAATTAAAAACGAAATAGAGCATTATTAACATATTTTATTGTTGGTTTACTTCGTACAATACTCAAAGTATTATGTAATAACGGTTAATTATAGTACGGAAGGTAATTTACTTCACGCCAAAGCATTACAATATTGCTATTATATAGCATGACTTGGACATTGTGGCTTGACGAGGGGCGGTCCCGGTGACATTACATCGTTAATCACTCTCATTCTTCATAAAGAAAATTTTGATTTTCAATTTGAATGGCCCACAGTGATTACCAAATCCAATACTTGTTGATAAATGACATTGGTTAATTAAAATTTCCGATACCTTTGACGTAACGGGCTTTCTTTTACTGGAACAAGTTTTAATGTAACGTGAGAATTGATTACCAGAGTTACTCCCATTAATCTTTTTCTGTTGTATTGTCTACACTCTAAATGCTTGAGCAGGTTCTTCATCAATTTTGCTGCAAAGTCTTGTTTATCCTACTAAACTTCTGTTTATGAAAACATATGCACATTTACATCCCTGGTATACCTGGGAACCGTTTGATATAACTCATTATTTCATAGTTTATTCTTCGCTAGTTTTGAAACTCCCTTTGCTCTTTTAAAGTTTATATTGAAATATGGTTAAAGGTCCGGATGCGAGTAGTTTTTATTTGTTACTTTCTCATAGGGTTGTGCTTTTTATCATCCTGTTTGAATAGAATTAGTTCGGATTGGGGAATCGCTACAGATGTTATTTTTTTAATTTCCTCTATTTTTGTTTTAACTGGTTAGGGTAGTTTTGTGTTTGCTTGTAATTTGAGTTTTTTTACACTTAGTTTAGTTAACATGTTAGTTTTTTCTCGTAAACAAATGTTGATTCAGAGCTGATTTCATTTGAAAGAAAGATGTTTTGGTTGTGTCTTATGTCATCTTTGCTTTGAAATTTGTATGTTGTTGCACAACAGAAAATTATAGGTATGTAAATATGAACTTAGCCTACTGATGATACGTAATCCAACTACTGTTAAATGAAAAAGATACTAACTTTTTCTTCCCACAAATGAAATAAGATCACACTTTCAACTTATCCATTAAAGCAGAATATTCCGTAATACATTGTGCTTTCTTTTTCATCTTTTAATACAAACGCATTTGAATGAGTGACATGAAAACATTTTTTGTGAAACAAGACACCGTTCATCTGCGCACTTTTTTTGTGTTACATTACTACTTTTATATTTTGATGCAGAATGACTTCATTTTACGATTCCTCGTACTACATCATGATTCAATTGTTTTTGTTTATCAATTCGCATTTTTGTAAAGGTTGAAATGAGGACAATTATACCCATATTGTTCTTTTTTGTTTTATTCTTATTATCGTGTCAATGGTTCATCAAATGGTTTTATTTATTGGTTGAGCTACTAACCAATTTAATTTGAAACCCAGATTTATTCAATTATTTAATCAGACTATTGCAGCAAACAAGTTAAAGTCACGACTTAAAAGGATATTATTGAGAAAAACGGATGTTAAGCAAGACGACCTTGTAATATAAGTTAGTGTTTTTAACGCTTCAGTTACGTCATGATCTGGCATTTAAAACAAATAAATAAAACAATTTACACACACTACGGGGCATATAATTGTTTTACATGGAGCAAGAAACTATATTAAAAACAATTTCGTTGTGATAAAAGCTTTACAATTTAGGGTTAGTTGGAATAATAAATTATCTACTTCTACTAAAACTTAAACTCGGTCGAACGCAGTCAACTGCCCGACAATGGCTAAGAAATGATAATTCATTTCTTATTCGCTATAAGAAAGCAATGTTTTTTCTTGAGTAGCAAACTCCAGACACAAATCCCGCCTAATACTGCTCAGAGTGTCATCTCTTACAGTGCTCGGGTTGAACATCTCACACCTGACGGGATGAGTGTAAATTGCAGGTGCCTCACTCTGATTAATGTACTGGCACGCTGCCAGCCTTGCTTGCAACAAGTCTGCTCCGTCTCCAATGGATTTTTACTTGGAAACTATCATGTATTGTAAACAAACTTTAGTAGGATTGAAATAAAAGAAAGGTGACTTTAGACAAATTAAGACCATCGCGTAGGAGAGAACAGTTGTCAAAAAATACTTGTCGGCCTTTTTATTTCAACTATAGAATAATCCTCTACTCCTATGATTGAAAGTCTATTGGAATTAACGTATGAGTATGAGATGTTGTGAATCATTTCTAAACAGAATTCAGGTGTTCACTTGTAATCAGTTCCTCAATAAGTTATCATAATTGTTTGCAACAAATGGTTGAATCATCGCTACAATTTCTGCTATCAAATGTTTCAATTCCACTTAAGATTTATTGTGAGCCGTCGCTAAGTAGAGCCACATTCTTACCATTGTGCCGAAAATAAATATCATCACAGAGCAGCTTTCTAACGTCTAAACACACAGACACTAATAGTACACTTGTACCATCACTCAGACATTTTATCTCCCCGCCAAATCCGAAGACGTTTCTTACGATTAAACTCGAGATAAAAACCTTGTCCATTTGCATAGCACCTAAATTAAAAAAGAAAAATGAGGTGTTTGATGGCCGATTATTATCTGTGGCACGAAATTTTTATTGCATTAAAATAAAATCTTTCGGATATTTTTATCCTGTATGTCGTTAAAATGCGGAAAGTAATTGTGTTGTATTGTCTGTTCTTCTACTGTTTGTCTCTTAATTTTATTAACGCTTTGTTTTTTTTTTGGAGCTGGCAGAATGCCGAAAGACATTGAACGCGATGATGCGATGGGTTGCTATAAAGAAATATTGCACCAAAAATTATTATGCAACCGCTGGTAATTTCAGTAAAATATTATACAGTAATTTTAAAGTGGCAGAAGTGTCATATAAAATAAGTGGATGTCATCACTCGATAAACATTACACGGTTACACGTATTCGCGTCCATGTTACAGACAGGTGGCCCTACAATCTGTACTTGTAAAACGTTTTCGACGATATTCAAAAAGTGTTTTTACTTAATTTATTTTTATTCTCTTGTAAAGGCATTCTTAACGCATGTACCAGCGATGTCTCACGTACTCTTTTTAACAAAAGTGCATCTGTCTTGAGAACTTCGACCCATTTTGTTCGGTCGTGTTGCGATTAGTCAAGGTGTCCATTCCGGGCGGTGCCGTATCAAGCAGAGACACTTGGTGTAATCTCTGTTCCATATTTGGCACTACAATTAGCTGTCATTTCATTTTCCTTTGTGCACGTTTTGTCTGTGTAATTGTATGACTGATACTTTGGATTTCTTTTACGGTGTCTGAATTCATCATTGTATGATTGTTTGTTTCATTTGATGTCGGATGTTTTAGTTGTATGTGTAGTGAATTCATTGGCATGAGAAACGAGCTAATCAAAACATTTTTTCTCAATTAAATTTATCACATCCTCTCTATCTAAAATACGTACTTGATATATTATACCAGTTAGCTTATCTTCACCATGGGAATTGACGGCACCATAAATCCTATTATCAACTAACTCCTTCGAAACGAGTAGAAAAAAAACAAAAGTAATCGATTAATTCAACACATTATATTCGAACCTTTCGAAATATAAGACAAGATCTTCAAACGATTTGTCAATAGTAAAATAATAAATCAAGTGCATTCGTCGAATTTAAATGAGCGTCGATTAAACTGCTTCACCTGTACGATATTTATCTTAAAATATGTAAATATGTTGTTTGGACTGTGTATGGTTACTTCGTAAATTAGTTATTACCGTTCGTTATAATGCGAGAAACACGGCCAATCGTGTAAATAAATCGTCAACAAAACATAAATTAAGCATTTGGTAAACGATTGCATGTAATTTATAATTTTCGTGGATTCTTGTCATCTTTAGGCGATTCGAATCAAAATATAAACTTATAAGCACCTAATGTGAATGAAAACGATCAAAACCCTATTAAAGACAAAAGAGCCACGAGATCATGCCTTCCCACTCCTTGACCTGCCGATTCGTCTATTGCCGGCACAAGACGGTCATAAAAACTAATTAAACTGTTACGAACAAAGGATACGGTACCAGAACATATTATTACAGAGTTATCAGCTGAACAAAGGGCCGATGTGTCTAAGAAAGCCGTTTTAATGACTCCATAAGCTCTACGAAGCGTAAACAATGACAACGGGAAGGTAGAAACATACTTAGATGACGTTACTCCTTTAAAGGTGTAGGCCATGGGATCGCACCCTATAGGTGATATAGGAACGTTTGATGTGTAAAAACAAATTTAATTTTGAATTCAGTAAATAACAATGATATGCTTGAATAACAAAATGAATAGAATTTTCTTAAAGATGATCACTTTGATCACAAAAGAGATCTTCCAAAAAGCGCCCATAGTGAACCTAATTGTACAAAATATTTTCAATTCTTTATAAATGAAACATTTTTAGCACTCCAACAGGCAAATGCAGAAATGTAATTTCGTAAACCAACTTCAATTATAAATTAATTACATTTAGCACAACCACAGAGTACTAGGCAACAGCTAGCAACGTTGACAGTGGACATGTCGATGTTGCCAGCCGTGTGTGTCAGCGTAAGTTAAGTATGTCGTAGCCATCACCGTGTGTGTTTCAAGCAATTTATATTCACCGGGTGACGGCATGAATACTCAATTTATTTCCACCGATAATGTCAACCGCTAACCAATGATTATCATCGGTTCTATCAGTAACCCCGCGGTAAATCGATACAACTATCTGTCATCGGCGATACAATTGATTTTGGTTTGTTCAACTTTAGGCACCAGTGTGTTTGTCATTTTGTTGAATTCCTTATACATTTCTATGTTCCCACCAGGTTTAAGAAGCATTTGTCAACTTTAGTCGCTTTGTTGGGATGGAATTTGTATTAGAATTCAATTTATTTATGGCTTGAACAATTTTTCAAAAAGCTTACATGTCTATATTTGCTGTTTGTATATTTTATTGTGCTACTAGCTTTTGCTCACGGGTTTGCTCGCGTTAATTAAGCTCAAAAAAACTCTTAACACACTACTAAAGTTTCTATAATAATATAATTCAATCGTGATTCGAAAGACACGTGGCGCCATCTATGAACGTTATTGTTGTTTTCCTCTGGATCAATACTTTTTCGAGATGAAAGGTACCCTATGTCCGTTTCTGTACACCTGATAACGTATTTGCAAAATTTCAGTATGATCGGTACAGTGGTTTAAGCGTGAAAAGGTAACAAACAAACAAACTTACTTTCACATTTATAATATTAGTTAGGAAGTTAGGATTACACATCAATCCTATTACATAACTATATCATTTTATAAACTCATATTATGATTATAAGTTCCAACAATTTACGATAATGAGTTTCCAATCGCTCGCTTATCCAAACATATGATTATTAAACATTGAAACCCATAATAAATATTAACTTTTAGAAATTGGATGACTGTACAATAGAAACGGAGGTTACTATGCTTGACAGGCCAATCCATCATACGATGCTTGTACTATGGGTACAGTTAAGCCACCTCCGGTCCAATCAGGGTTTTTATTCGATGTCAACGGCCGCTCAATAACGAGACGAGAACACAAAATCACTCCGTAGACACACAATCAAAGCAAATAAAAATTATATTAATCACTATCTTGTACAATGGAGATTGTGAAGCGAAAACGTTTTTTATTTCGCGACTAGAACTCGTTCGTTTTTGCATGATACGCAATTACGACTAACGACCCTAATATGAGTTCAATACGTTTTCGCCATGTCTCTATTGAACGCATTTTAACGGTATTAGAATTTAGCTTTCTAATGCGAGCTTTGTCGTGAGGCTTAGCATTTGGCTTTACATTCGATGTGTTTATCTGATTTATCGATACAATAATTATGAGCATGTCATGACGCTTCAGAAATTTCGAAACTGCATAATCATCTGTGACCTGAAGTGTGTTCGTGGAAATACATATTGATAATGTCTTGAGCGTTTATGGTCGGTGTTCCGTTACGTATTGATGACGGGTTTAGTGTCACCTCGCTAACAACTACTAACAAGCTTCACTTCGCTACATATCACGGAAATTCGCACTGCCATGTCATTAAGATATGCACGTAAAATTCCACGTTACACGCTAAAAATACAACTGACATCTCGAATGTATCTTCAAACTCTTGAGAGGTCCTGCCGCGACCTCACGTATGGCCCCTCGCCCAAAAAACACAATACGTTCACAAAGAACAAGAGAATGTTTAAATAACTGTCAGAAGCTATCGTGTTTTTGTCAGGGAAATCTCGTTAAAAATTGAGAGGAATGCATAAAAACTGGCTTTCATTTAAACAGCTGTCCGGTAAAAAGATAAAATAAAGGCCCTCACAGCGTCCGTGCACTCGAAATGCAAACGAGACGACAGAGATTGGCAAAATTCTGCAACAACGTGCGGTGCGCCTGACATTCTCAATTTTCGTGCTTAACACTCCAATTCGTATTCCAAATGCGAAGTTAAACACTTTTGACAACATCAATATTCTTTTCTATTTAAGTAATTCTTCTTTGGCATTATGTCATCGTATAATAAATTGGATGCAGGCGGCCGCCCATCAATCTCGTTAGCTTCAGTAACCTGTATCTACGTCAATGTCAATGGCTCGACAAGGTGAGGTCGTTTACTATCCATTGACGAATGATTTGCAATTTCGTCGGCGGTTCCTACATTTTGTCGAGTCTTTATAGCAGGCCGGGTAACGATGGCCTTACTCGTGGCCTGGGGTAATTTAGGACTATCAGTTGGCCCCGCTTTCACTACTGATGAATGACCCGGGTCTCGCGTCCCTTCACACTTCATGACGTGCTATTGAGCGGCACAAATCGCTTCCCTTTCATCGCTCTCGCTGTCTTGTTTACATGAAATTTCATTTTAAAGGCTCTCGTTAAGGTGTCAATAGTGGTGGCGTCTGCAAGGAGGTTTGGATATGAATTTGCTTCGGTCGGCAGTATCAATTTGGCAACCGGCAATTGCTCTGTCAGTCGCGAATTATCAATGCAACAATTACGGCTCTCGATGTTGATCTGTTATTACCATACGTCTGGTATCCGATGCCCTGGGGACTCGACAGATTAATCGATTGGATAGTCACTTTCTCTCGTGCAGGGGTCAGGTATTGTTGGCGCTAATGTGACTGGTGATCGCCGATGGTCACCACGCGAAAGTGGTTGTTATTTAGCGTTATCAGTTTGCGTTTCTCTGTGGCATAATAGATGGCTAAGAAACGTAATAGCTATTTCCCTTTTACGCTGTCCAATTAAATGATACAAAGACAGTAGTTATTTTCTGGTGTGAGTTTGATGCTTATATTTATGCTATTAGAGTATTTGACTCTATTAAAAATGTATAACAATTAGTATTTATTATTTTACGAAAAGAAACAAGGAGTGTGAAAAAAAACGATGAAAAAATAGAGGTATCTACGCATTTGAAGTTTGTTAACGAGGCATTTTCTGTCTATCCTCCGGTTTCTGAATTGAGAATTCGGGATAAGTAATACTTAAGTAGTATTTTGAGTACGGAGTTGTCAAAAAAATGCTTTAAAACCCGTCATTTGTTTGACAACTCTGTAATCAAATGTTACATGTACTGCTTATCCTAGAATTCTCAATTCAGTAACTGGAGGTTTGTCACGCTATTCAAATATTGTACAGAGTGATGTCAAGTCACTATGAAGTTTTTAAGGTATGACGTCATATGCTAGTAGTGTTGTCTCTGTCTTGTGAACAAATTGAAATCGTTTGTAACTTGGGAATTTTGTTAAATATTTCACTGGTTTTTTCACTGTTGTATATTATTTTTTTAATGATTTCGAGATTGCAATAAAAATATACAGTCAAACACCCTTTTAAAGTTCGTTTTTTAATCCCTGAGACTGAGTTGACGGGTACGAAACGTCAAATTTGAAAATAATGTTCCTAAAATTATCAATTTTGACATAATTTGTGCCTGTCAATTTTGTCTCGAGAGATTTAAAAACGGACCTTAGGTATGCTAAAATGTTATTCAGTTTATCCATCCATATCTGCAAGTCTTGCGTTATTTAGCAAAGATACTATAACTGTTTAGTTAAACATGGCTGTTTATTAATTCAATTATTATGACGGTTATTTTATCACTAGGCAGCTAATCGTCGACGTTTTGCTTGTAGTTGATGTAATGCAAATTCGATTTGTAAGCATTCAAGCAGGTGTTGATAAATACTTTAGTAATTAGAATGATTAAATTTACCGGGTGCAACAGTTTAATCGTGTAACAACTCCATAAGTGTGATTTATTTCCTTCCTTGAAGATTTTCCATAATAAAATCATTTAACAGGAAAAACAAATTTTTTTTTTTTACTCTCTTTTTTGGTTTGATCACGTCAAAATGCAAATAAAATTGTTTTCTTTCTGTCTATAAAATCTGGGAATGAAATCGAATAACCTGAAAAAGAAACTATCGTTATTTAATTTATAGGAAATAAGACTTGTTATGAAACTAAAGGGAATGAAGAAAAAGCAACATTCTACATTACCTTGATGTTAGTAATGGCTTCTATTTTCCTCCAATTAGAGTTGGTAATTAGAAGGAAATTGTAGGGTAAGCTTTTCAAGTGCTCTCTCTAGTTAATGCTATCAATTGCGAGGAGATTGGTTTTTCTTGTCAATTCAAGGTAAGATGTAAAGTGAACTAGCTACTTAGATTTAATAAGGTGCTATCAATTGTCTTACCGAACACTTAATCATGATGGTCCATGCCTCCGTAAGTCTACAAGCTGTGGCAAACACCAATGGGCTATAGAAACTGAAAGGGAACAGTACGCACGGCTACAGATCACGCTATATTTTTCCAGTATAAGCTGATCTCGCATTGCATAGGATTTCCTTACAATGAGAGGTCAGTGTAAACTGGCGATTGTAAGCTTGATGTGTAGCCGGATGTACCTATAGTACTAGTTTACAAATTATGAAAACGTCAATAATGGTCGTGATCTCGCTAAACTGAATAATTTATTTGTCTCTTTTTCTCCCGGGTGTGTAATGCAGCGTACACACCTAGCCAACGAAGGCTATCGAACGTTCGACATTTATTAAATTTGACCAAACTTTGCAAAGAAGAATCCGGTTTCATTCGGTTTTTAGCTATATTGAGCCCCGTTCGTTGGCAAAGTATGTACGAGGTATTAGATAGAAAGTTTAGCGAACTCCCAAAAACTATTACCGTAATTCCGAAACTCGTACTAGGGGTACAGAAAAATAGAATGTTAATGCTTATTCTTGTCTTTGTGACCTTAATTTTTGCCTAAAAACAACAAACCTTATTGCCAAAGCGCGTGTCACTAAAATATACCCCGTGATAATTGGCGTACCTATTACGTAAGCCGATAGCAACCGCTTGCCATCACGCGAATTCATTCACAATTACAAACAGACTTTATCGAAGACCTGGTAAAATGTAATATTGTACCAATCTTAATGTATATCAAGTAGGTTAAATGCTGTAATAATGTACGAAGATACTTAACGTAAGAAGGTTCAATAAAGTAACGACACTCGCTGGCAGTTTCGTCCTTGAAGTCTTTATTTAAATTAAACGGGGATCGAGTAGGGCCTGTCTGCCAGAAGTTTTACCTATTCTTGTTAAATAATTTAGGGCCGATTTTTCAATTATCAGTTATCTTTTATCTGGCTTTTATTTGACAGCTCTTGAATAGAAAATCTGCCAAAACGTCAAAATATATCGAATTGAAATTGAAAAATCGGCCCTTAGAAATAAAACTTGAAGATCTAAGTGCATCTAATGTTTTAGGACGGATATAATCCGGGTATTATTTCTTTAGCGAAAAAGCTGGATCCATTTTCAAAATTAATGAAAAAAATGAAAATTTCTAAAAATAATACTATTTTCGGAGTCATAAAATACTTCGAAATAGGTTTCCGATAGAAATTGTATTTGCAATGCAAAAACGTAATGGTGGTTTTCCTCGTAAGTTCCCTTTGTACATACCGACTTGCAGATAACTCAGTTTACGCACAATAATTACAAAATTAATTATTTATTATATAGTTTAACGATAAATACTTACTGTCAACAGTGTTCTTTGTACTTTAATATAATTTACGTTCAAGTGTGTTAATTATCAGTTACTTACACCTACATATAGACCGCTGCCCTCAATAGGGCACTGAAGGTCATTGACCAAAGATAATTGAATTCTACGACTGTTTGATGTCAAATTGTGGGAAGTGTAACCTTTTTACTTTTCCTCCTTTTTATTTTCTTCCGGCTGAATGGTGTTTTAGTGGCTGGAAACGGTTATTAAAAAAATATAAGGAAGGCCATAAAAATATTGTTTTATGTCGCATTAAAGATACAGTATATTTTCAGAAACTTACAGGGTTCAAGCAATCAAAATAAAAAACTTAAAATGCTACGACCATTTATCTACAATATTATAGATACTAACTGCATATTTTTTTAAAGAAAAACAATTAATTAATGATTCTGAGACATACAGATAAAATTCTTCGGCAAATAAGTAGGTGACAAAAAAAAACCCTAAACTCATAAAATAGTATTCAAATACTTGCTTAAAATATTCTATAGAAGGAATATCATACAATATTATACAGGCTGAACCTATAAGCCACAGAACCCAATTAGCAATTCTAATAGAAGCTGAGTCGAGCGATCGCAAGCACTCGCTGAGCTGCATCGGCAATCGATATTTTAGCTAGCAAATATTATTATAATACCCATATTATATCGCGGAGAAGATGGTAGAACGAGCTGGAAAAAATAAATATTAAATTGTCTACACTATACAGCATTGGTTCCGAACCTGGGGGTAATTACGCCTGCGGGGGTAAATCCGCTATTTACTGGGGGTAAAAGAGTTGATACCTAGAACGAAGGAATAGGTAAACAATTTAATGATTTATTATTTAGTACTCTTCCGCGTTGCGCGTAGGTAGGTCATCAGGTTTCATTTATTTACATAACTGCACTACATTTTTTTATTTCATTATAAATTGTAAAAGTGTAATACATTTTTTGATTAATAAAAATATTTGTCTTTGTCTATATTGTTTGCTTGAAATAATTTTAAGTTGGGAGTAAAGTTCCTTTCTCTACACATTCTTATGGTTAACAATATTGAAAGGGTTAGGAACCACTACTATACAGCATGGCTGGTTAGTCACTTTACTTCCGAAAACCATGCACTTGCCTTATCTTCCGTACAACTTTTACTATGGGACAAAAGCTGAACACGTGAAAAAAAAGCTGTTCTAAACATTTTATAATGATATTAATAATTTTGCAGAGAACAGCAGTTTTTTTTTTCACTATTCCTTTAGATTTTTTTTTTTTAGATTTTCGTTCAGAAAATCTGATATCCTCTGAAAAAGACCCACCTTCTCCAGTGGGATGATAAAGTTACAACAGTTCAACCGTCATCTCTATTAAAAAAAGTTAAACAATCGTGGTTGATTCCCGATTTTAAACAATTTAGTTAGTGCCTCTAGCAAGCGTGATCACCGTAGACGTGGTTTTTGTCGACTGACAAATAGACGATATGATGTATTGCCATTGTGTTTATGTCATTTTGGCTATTTGGCGACGAAAGATCGTCGACAAAACCCTTATCTACGATGGTTATGCTAAACTTGCTGGAGGCCGATTCTACGAACAAAATTGTTTGTCTATCTTTGGTGGTCGCTACACCTGCACTATAGTCTAAATAAAAGATCCTGTAATCATAATTAATAACTTGCTATAACAAAATGACTGCCTGACAATTCTACTTTTATTAGGTATCTACACTTATCTATTTATTCTCTGCTGATATAAAATTACTCATGCTATCTTTTGTTGGAATGGGTGTGGCTGGTATTAATGTTTACTTGATGCATAAATATTATCAAACAAATTCATCGCAGATTAATTATCTGTTTATTTTGTAAATCACCTAGAATTTGCAAGAAAAGCTCAATACAGGGTGTTAAAATATCAACTCTAATAATTTTGTTGGGTTACTCGGTATCCAAAATCGAACAACTTTCGTAGAACAACTTTTCAAAATTCGCGTATTTTTTTTATTGCTTTCCATATAAATTAAAATAATTTTGTTTGCACCCTGTATACATTAACAAAGGTATGAATAATAAACAGTAGGTAGTAGCCATAATAACACAGGTCACAGATTACTTATTAGTTACTAGATACGTAAAGGTACTCAACGTTCATTCACAAACAAGTTTATAGTGACATATCTGTCCCATGTAGGAACTAACTAGACATTTTTACAAAATGCACACGTATAATGCTATATTTTCTTACAAGTCATTCATACATATATAGAAATAAATGAATAAGTGACACCACTACAAGTTGTTGTAGTGTTCTACAACTACGATACGTGTAAACACGCGTATCTAGACATGGAGTGACAAGTTGGTAAATATAAATAAGCAAGAAAACATACATTGATTCATTTTGTGTGCACAGTGCTACGAACCTCTTGCCCGCTAGATATCGAGTGTCAAAGCATTTAAAGCCGAATATAAAATTCCTTTATAGTGAAAAAACATGATGTATTGACAAAAATTGAAAGGAGTATGCCTAGGTCACTTGGTGTGTTGAGATAATGAATGAACGGCGATTAACAAAAGGAATTTATAAGGCGAATATCTGTGGAAACGCCAGTAGCGGACGCCCAGAAGGACAAACATCGATGTTATCGGTGATGTTCTTCAAAAAGTACAGGTGTGTAGCACTCTCAGTGCTTGTATGACAAGATGAACGAAGCGAAAGGAGTATGAAATGTTGTGTGTAGCAATTTCTACCTACCCCTATGGGAAAAAGTCATGAGTTTGTGTAAGTATGTATGAAATTCTTTTAGCTGTTATGATCAATTCGTAGCCAGCTCAGCACGACACGAATAGCGTCAAGATGCCATGAGATTTCGTTAACAAAATCCGTAAAAAAACACCGAATTGAGAACCTCCTCCTTTTTGAAGTCGGCTAAAAAAACCTATGTCTTGTCACAGTACTTACTGCATACTAAGTTGACAATTTTGGAAATGTGTACGATGCAGATACTCGCGCACATGCAGAAGGCTATCATGCATAAAGAATCGAAAAATAACTTTATCAAATTAATGTAAATGTTGACGTTACAGTTAAGCCTGGTCCGCTGAACCGTGTTTTCGTGTTTCCAAACAGGATAACATTGTTTGCTAACCGAATAGGGGCGTGGCCTAACAGTTTTGTTCGCAAAAACACAATAACATTTTAGAAAATTGGCGCTGCGGACCCTGCTTTATAATGCAAAACAACAAACACAGATTCATTATTTTGCAGCAAACGTCATAAGTTCATATCATTACGTTCAAATATCAAGATTCGATTCAGAGAATTGTCATTTCTCTCCTGTTTACTCACAACTACCATATTTGGACCACGTTGCCCAACCTGAATGCATGCATCATAATACATTACTGTGTCTTGTGTATGTCGTAATCGCATGGCGTGTTTCCCCCCATTAACCCAGTCAACACCATGTATGATCTGATCATTAAGAATGTTTAAATTATTTTCAGCGTATAATAATAGTTTTTATTCGTTCATTGAAAAGGCAATTGTTTTGATGTTGACTCTCATATATGGATTTATTGAATTTTAATTGACACTTAAGATGTATGTCTCGATAAGTGGTAAAGACTATCGTAACTCCTCAATGTGGGTTTAATTTACATACAGTATGAGAATTTATTTACACAAACAATATTTAGGTACATAATAAAAAAAAGTATACCCAAATAAAGAAAAACAGATCCTAATAAAACTATAAGTTAAATTAGGGCATAAAATTATTCCTCCACATTGCTGTCGACTGGTAACGTGCCCAGAAAACTGGCAGCATTGCCACGCTGTATGGTAATGCTAATCCTTTGTAGAGGCCAGCCATCAGGTCACGAGAAGTGTCGAAGTTGGGCACTCGGACCCCAACGACCCGAGTGTTTCGACCCCAACGGCTCGAAAATAATTACGAATAAAGTTATTCATCATAATTTAGGTTCATAATAAATTATTACCACCAGGCTTGAAGTTTACTACTTCATAAAATACATTACATTTAATAAATAATTAAGTGTATAATAAATTATTAAAATATCTTAGTTAACTCTCAAGAGAATAAAAGATCTAAGGTACTGTTACATTTTCCTAAAACTTGCGGACACTAAATTTGATATTTAAGACAAGAAAGACCCTTATCACATTTTCCTAAGACTAGCTACTTCCAACAAAATTACAAAACAAAGTAAAACGGGCGATCAACATCCGTGTAAACAATACAGTATTAGCAGCAAAAACATGGATCCCATTACACTTCACACTGTTGTAAACACAATTAAATTACAAAAGAGCATTATGGGAGTACCAACGTAGCTAATCAATGGGTTTCGAAACCGACGCGACGGTTTCCGGCGCCCAAATCTTTGTTTAAAACCTCCTTAATTCAAGAGCCGGCTAAGTGGCACTTACACTTTAAAAACTATTTTTAACGCCAGCCGAACGAGTGGTACTCTAAAATGTTGGTAGCTCCTAAGTTTCGGTTCAAGAACTTATTTTTGCGATAACGAACTTACTTTTGTTTAAATAACGCGATTACTTGACTTTTTACAGTTTGGATGCTCATTAAGAATTTAAAATATTCATAATCTTGCGAAGTGGAGATAGACGCTCGCCAAAACTGGGTTAAACTGTTTTTCTTGTTAGTGAAATGTATATTCTTTAAGCACACAGCCGAGAGGTTACTGAACTAGATTTAATTTGATGCCAACGACTTATCTGTTGACACATTTAGATTAGCGAAATGGTAAATTCACACAAATATCAGAAACTTAACTGTCAACTATCAACATGACAATATTTACTATCAATTACAACATCATCGTAACAGTCCGTAAACTTTATTTGCTGGTCTTAAGCCTGCCAATGACTATATGAAGTATTCTCTTTCTCACTTCTTCAAAATGTTTCAAACCTTGCCGAATTCTCGTCAACGTTGCTTCCTATGTTCTCACATAATTCGCCATGGTTGACAGAAGAGGAAAGGTTACTAGGCTGCTCATAACTCACAGACTACGAGACCCGGTAATTAGTTCTCAACAAGAACTCTGCAGACATTCTGGTGCCTGTTGAAAATTTTCCCACAGTGTTTTTATGGATACTACTTCTGCTGGATATAAAATAACTTCGTAGATTTCGATCTTTTTATTATCAACCACACCAATCCCATGGCTAATCAATCCCTCGTCAATAACGCTACAGTATTTTACGTAAGTACGTTAAAAGTTATTTCATTTTGCACAATGTACCTACATAGGCAAGTATACTATAAAATTCTATATCTCTGTTATGTCGTTACTCTTACAGACTAAAGAGCTTCCTCAATTTCCACACCCAACCGCAACTAAATAGATTTTCAATACGTTTTTTTACCATCAAAGTGTCTCGTGCAACGCTGTTGTTGTTTTCATTACAAGTGTCCGCGGTTCATTTCACGCACGAGCGGCTTCTGCAGTTCGTTATAGTATATCTCTGGGCGATAAAAGCGGACGCTGTAATAAGACTTTTGATAGGTGAATGATGTTACTTTCAGAACTAGTGAGATTATTTATTAAATATCTGTCGTGGTCCTTGAAAGTTAACACAGACTTAATGTTTAGTTAAACACACCAAGACTACATCTATGTTGGTATTTGGTCCAAATATGACAGAAGGTGAGCCATTTACAGGCAACAATGAAGATAAATCATTGAAATAAAGATTTTCACATAAAAAACGAATTAAATAACCTAGCTATTTGCCCGAGGGAATGGAATCCATAAACTAAGTTCTGCTGTATTTATTCTACGTTGTTATCATTCTCTCTATGAAGCGAATAATATAAAGATTTAAGCGATAGAAACAACGGTTGACCGCCCCAAGGCGCACGAGTATTTAGCATTGACTTATTGAAATATTGAACATTAATATTCAAAATGTTGCTCCAAAGGCAATTTCTAATTGCTTTGAATATTAGCAAAAGTGGATTAAATTAATGGCTTTGCCTGCAGCGGTACACACGTGGTTTTCGCCATTGAACAATATTTTAATTGCTTCTTTATCGTTCTACAATATAATATTCCTACACAATTAACTAGTAGCAATTTCAAAAGTGAAAGTGCCGTTATCTAATGCGATAAAGGTTTTGATACTTTCCAAATTATTTTCCACATTCAATTTTGATTCTTAGCTGTTTAACTTATTTCATGCTATCGATTTACTTTAGAGCTAAGATAAAGTTACACAGAAGCGTCCAATTGTCTTGTGTACGCAACAAATACGTCGTTATATTCACCCAACCATAAACGAAACAAGACGAATGAAGAATGAATGATGAAAAAACTGGTATTATTCAGTTAAAGTAAGATAAATTGTACGAGGAAGAGTACGTGGGTGAATGATGCAATCTTTAATTTTTATCTGTTCCACGCTTTAATAATGATAAATGCATCTAAATACATGCGATGATATGTGTTACTAATGATTCTGGAGTATTCGGTTCAGAAATATACGGAACCGAGGCTTTAGAGAATGGTGGTACATGATGTACGATATAATGATCCAAAGATCAACCGATCGATACATTTTTCGAGTTCAGATTTTTGTTCAGAACATGCAGTATCAGCATTATTTAAAGACCGTAATTATACTGATAAAGGAGGAGCTCGTGGCTAAATAATTACAGCCGCATAGACCGATCTTCCGGGTTAAGCCACGCTTGCCGAGGTTGGTCTGTGGATGGGTGACCATTTACCATAGCGAGTTTCCTCCGTGCCTCGAAAAGCACGTAAAGCCGTTGGTCCCGGCTGTCATTTGTAGATCTTTGACAGTCGTTACTGTTGGTCAGAAGCCAGAAAGTCTGACAACCAGTCTTACCAAGAGTATCGTATTACCCAGTTACTGGGTTGTGGATGTCTGATAGGCAGTCGCTCCATGTAAAATACTGATATTCAGCTGCATCCGGTTCGACTGGAAGCCGACCCCAACATAGTTGGGAAAAGGCTAGACAGATGATGAATTATACTGATAAAGGTTTTGCATGTCTTAGTCTTAAACCAGGGTTTTGAGAGTTTATAAAAGATCAAGCAATATTTTTTTGCTAGATAAGCACCTACTTTTATTTAAATGAGCTTTCTTTAACCCTTATTCAATTCGAATGAGTGCAATCATCATCATTATCAACCTCGCCTCCTCTTTCTCTTCAATTGCAAAGTCCTTTTCAAATGGAAAAGAGACAGCAACATCGTTAAGAATTCATTAATGAGTTTAATTGACATCACTTCATTCAGTAGCTTGATTGCCTCGTTGAGTCAGTTAATTGGTATCAAGGCTACAATTTATCTATCATTTACTTACATAATCATCAACAACACTTTGATGAAGATATCAAGCGAGTCTTGAATTTTGCTCGACGTAAGCCAATATTTCAGTTACAAATTATTTAGGCTTTAAAGGAAATATTTTGCCGCATTAGTATAAATGTTTTCATTGACAGCATCTAATCTAAAGCTACTTGTGTTTGACATCAAGAGTGAATGGTATATCTACTGTTTTTTATTTTCAAGTTTAATCTAATTATAGACAGCATCATTTACCTACGATCATTTTTAGATCTCTGTGCTTTTATGCACATTTGTTCAACTACTTCAATTAATTTTTCATTCCCATCTTCCTCAAGACCCCAAAATAAAATTGGGACACAAACTTCAAACAAAGGTCTAATTCACGTTGAGTGTCCTAACGAGCAGGAAATGGTGCCTAATTCGATAATTGGTCAAATTCCGTCGCACTAATCGGATAGTTTCCGA
The DNA here is from genome assembly GCA_905220435.1 of Amphipyra tragopoginis. NCBI lineage: Eukaryota > Metazoa > Arthropoda > Insecta > Lepidoptera > Noctuidae > Amphipyra > Amphipyra tragopoginis. Next base: position 22,290,334 of record HG991994.1, read on the forward strand.
GGAACAGTAGTGGACGCCAGTAGGCAGGCTAGTGCAATTGTTGGTAATTACGTGTCGGTCATTAGCCACTTGAATTGGCGGTTGAGTTCCACTGGCTCCCAGTGTGTATATCACTTGAGATACTCGACGTATGTTTACGTTTCTAGACGAGACTAAACATGTATTTAAAATGTTTGGATTCATTTAGAACGAATCTGATTTTATTGAAGATTTATTGATTCTTGTGTGTTTAAAAAAGTGTTATTTGAAGGTCAAAGCCAATGATTGTTTACTCGAGCAATTCAGCTAAGCTAATATTGAAGCAAAAGTTTTTACAGCAATACTAACCTTACCCAAAATTCACGAAGTAAATTAAAATTTTTGGTAATATGGAAAACACAAAAATAAAATCGACAAAATATGGCCGTTGCAAACATAATAAGTTAATAAAAGAACTTTTTTATATAAAAATTAGGCCTGCTAAAGTAATCAACGTACAAACATTCCGCGATAGTATCAGTAGATTTGACTTTACCGCGGCGTCGGGGATGGTAAACAAATTTTATAGGCATGTAGCCTCAAAAGCTGTACTAGTCACGGCATTGTTGCTCAACTGCTGCCTCACACGCACTTAACACTATGTGGCTGATGACAATTTACTCACGGAAATAACGTAACAAAAATAAGAACATACCAAAAAAAATACTTCACATTGTTATTACTACGGTATTACCAGAACTAAATATTGGTAAAGTCAAAAGAAACACAGATAACATCTTCCGCTAAGATACTAAATCATGTTTATCAAATCGTTTAATTTGCAATGTTTTGATTTCATTAGTCTTTCTTCCAATCTTTATGAGAGCACACTTCCAAAACGGGTTTCCGGGGCTACTGAACAGTTCTTTGACCCAAACTAGCTCTTAAAATGAGATGTTTACAATTAAAAAGTCTTTAAAACGACTATTCATGTTAATTTTATTACCACAATATAAATAAACTATTAAACGGTTGACTCTTATAACGAGATTCCCAATTAATTTACTACCAGCATATACTTCTGACACTACATGTGAATCATTAACATAGTCGTGATGTGCTGCTTACACGTTGTCTGATTGTGTGACTGACACCTCACTGTACCTGTAGCTTGTTCAAACGTGTGCCGCACCCGTGTTCACTTCCATCTAGAAATCACCATCACTTGTGAAAAGTTCGTCGTGCAAACCAGGATCAATTTCTGGACACGATTCTCAAACTGACCGTTTCTTCGTCAGGTCGCTAATTGGACATCAGCTAAAAATGACGATTGATAGAGCCGGCAGGCCACCAGCCCCCAGGCGTGCCTCCTCCACTTATAGAAGCTACGATGAACTCGGTGTTATAGACCGCGCGAAACCTTTGAAGTACAGACATGGAGGCATCGAAGACCTCACTGGAATAGAACAGATCAGAACTTACAGAACATACGAACCGCAAGACATGGACGACATTACTGTCATAAGTTCTGAGGAAGTTCCAAAACCGAAAAAGAAAATTACTGATGGTTTAGCTAACGGATTTAGAAGAACGTTTTCTGTGAGGAGCCGAAGAGAGGAACCTGAAGGGATTCCTTTAGATACTTTCAATGTGACTTGTGAGGAGAATTTCGCGACTGTCAGAGGGGCGCCTTTCGGAAGGCGTCGGTCTTTGTCGAGGGATAGGGGATCGTCGCTGCTAGGGAGAAGTTCTTCAGAGGGAGATGTGAGGATGGTTCCCCCGCGCGCCCCGCCCGCTGCTCCCGCGCCTCGCCTCCACCGCTGTCTGCGAGCACTTGGCGGCAGCTGGAAGAATCTTTTACTATGTGAGTCCTCGAGATATGTGGTTTAACTGCTTTCTTGATTAATTCTGTATATTACTGGCGACGGACTTGCGCGAGGATTAACCGCTAAGCAGCAACAGACCACTGTAATTAACATCATCTATTAACCGTGTCTAAAAACGTAACCAATGCGTAAACATAACTCTTAACCTTTACAAATCCGGTTTCTTCTCTCATTATTCTGTTATTTAAATTGTAGTTAACCGTTTACTGCTCTCGCCTTGTCTGGGTTAATTATTGGTGTGACGGGTACAAATGACCACTAGGAGCTTAGTTAGTTTAAACCTGTGATTAACCGCGTAGCTTAACCGAATTAAACGCTTTCTTTTTATGTAAATTAACTGATTGTTTGTACTGCCAACTAGGGTGGCAATTAATCTCGGATTAGACAGTGTGGCTATATTTTATTGGAGAATGAAACGGCTTAATTGAGTTTGACATAATAGCCGAATAATGATATCGATGGTTCATTAAAGTTTGTTGTGATTTATCGCCGCCATGGCGCGTGTCTTGACTAATTGACCATAAAATTAACTACTTAAAAGAACAAATTAGGAAATTAATATTACCTTCCACTAAACAAACTATTAACTAGCTATTATGCACTATAAACCTTATTTCTAGATACAAAATCAGGCGCAAACACCGAACACATCGTTATCGGCAATCCGCGACGTTCTAGGGCGTAACTTCCTTTAGCCTTGACACTAGCATGCTCTCGACAATGTGTACTTAGCTTTATCGCCAACATTTAGCTTACGAAGTATTCGTTATATCATGTTGCACGTAGGCGGTAACCGTGCGTACTCTTTTAAATCTAATTATAAATACGCGGGCCTTGACTTTAGCTGTACACAACCACTTATCGATATATTATCACATAAATGTACCAATATCCTGACCATATTTTGTATTAATATTGAGGTTTACGCCTCCAGTGTCGCCTACATATCGTGTAGGAAGCATGTATCACATACGAAATTGTATAATAATGCTTTTATATGGTATATTATGGTTTTGTATGCCAATATGGACGTGTAAATGGTAATTTTATTTCTATTATGACATTTTGTGGCTACCCATTGACAGTCCGATTCCAATTTCTGCTTATACGGCATTCTAGATGTTTATGAACAATATGTCGATATGAATTAGTCAGTATACAATGCGGATATAATCTAACCCGATACTACATACTACCCGGTACTAAATACTGTGCTTAAAGGTTTTCAAACTTTCGCGATTTGTACACATTATAAAAATACTGATTGGGTCTAATCGAGTAGAATATTTTAAAAGGCACTAAATCCCTTTTTTATCCCGAACTTTCCACCGAATTACACCGGTACATTACACTGGTGTAATTCGTCTCGAGTTGAGACTCGGGCTGAGTCTACCCGTGACCACGGCCGGTGTTCGGTCGAAACGTCGGGACAAAAAAGGTATTTTGTGCCTTTTAAAATATTCTACGCGATTAGACCCGAGTCAGTATAATTATAATACTGTGCTTTTAATAGTTTATTCTTGCTTCTTTATTTCCGATTAATTCTTCACAAAACGGAACAAAAATAGCAGAAAAAGAGTGAACAAATAAGCCGACATAGAAATAACAATATCTAACATAAGCTAGCTCCACGTGAATTAATGAACACATACCCTTTATACATGTAAGCAGCTGTTATCTTGTGTAGTGTCGCGTAAGCCGTGTTAACCTTACGCTGCGAGTGGTCTCATTAAGAAAATTGCCTTTTTAATTTTCCGTTAGACTGGCCTGACAAGCCCTTGTCGAACAATGGCACGGTTAAGTGGAACTGAATGCTCTAGTTTTGTCGTGGAAAACATACCGGAACATGTGTTGAACATGAATATGTATGTAGGAGTATACTAAGGTGGAATAGAGCAATGGAAAAACAGAGTAGTCTCATGAAAAAGTGTGTATATTTTTTTTAGCTCAAGCGTGTTAATATTTATTGGACACTAAAGTTTCTTGTACTTAGACAGATTAACGTCAATAGCAATATTAAATGCAATAAAAGTATAACTGCCATATTTAGGACCGTAGTTTTAAAAATTACTTGCATTCCCAAGTTATATTTCAGTTTCTGCGGTCAACAGAAATATCGGAACTACGTTTAGATTCGAGACAGATTTCGTCATGAAATATCAGCTCATAGACACATGATCGTATAATAAATACGTAATAATGGGCTAGCCCTACATTTCGCCTCATATCAGGGACATTTGGCAACGTAAGCACTATCTGTTTGTCAACCCCATACGCATAAAAAATATTAATGTCGTCTGCATAATCTGGCAGAGTTACAAATGTACGAAAACCATGTTCACTTCAATACTTTTCACAGTATCTTACGTAACATTTGTTTTTCTATTTGTTTTTATTGTGTCATTTGGAATAAATGACATCCGACGATCGCTTTGTTGTTAAAATACAATAAAACAATCGCATCTCAACATTTCCGAGGTAATTAATTTTCCTATTCCACATACCGACACAATACGATTAGCGGACGGAATATCCCCTAATATCCGTATTCTAAATATCCGTGTCCGTAATATCGGGGGCAGTATTAGAGGGTTGTTCGTCCTGTCGGCGACTACCCCCGGATGGACGGACAGCTCGTGGGCATTTTAGCAAAATTGCTTTTGTTCGTACATCTGCTATAACCTTGTCAATTAATTATTTAATGCCTGTAAGACATAAAGGGGCTTCTCGATTTGTCGTGTTGCGAAGAAATCCGTGTAAGATCGAAACATTATAACATAACATTAAAACCTTTATTCCCCGAAGGATTGCGCAGAGGTGTATAGTATACAAGGTGTTAAAAAATCAACTCTAAGAATTTTATGGGGTTACTCGGTATCGGAAATTGAACAACTTTTGTTCTACAACTTTTCGAAATTTGCGTAATTTTTTTTTACTTTCCATACAAATCAAAAAATTGATTTGCATGGACAGTAGGGATGGCCCGAATATTCGTTTTATATTCGTTATTCGGCATATTCGGCAGGTTTACCGAATATTCGTATTCGGCCGAATATTCGGCTAAATCACCGAACGTTCGGCAAAGTGCTACTCAAAGTATTTTTTTACTGTATTGAGCCATGTATGATTGAGTATGAGTTGAGTGTTAAATGGGTTATTTTTATGAGGTAACTAATTTACATGTTTTTGTCGACACTATAGTTTTATTTCCAATAACAGCAGATAAAAAGATGGTTATTAAAAACAAAATATAAGTATGTAGCTGTTTTGGGATTAAGCTACAGTGAACTCTTTATAATAAAATAATATATAATATATGTAATTATAATCAGGTCTTTAACGTAAGAAAGAATTGCATGATTAAATTACAACATTTCAGCAGATATGATGATTATATTTCTAGTTTCTACTTAAAGTGGTAAAAATTATTTACGACGAGCAACCACTCATTCCTCCAAAGTCTTATAAACATTAAAGTTTAAACGTTAAAAGTCATAAACCAATATAGTTTTTTTTTAAGAGAAAGAATTAATTTCATTTTTTATAGGTATTCATCAATTACCCCTACACAAACTGCGTTACTCAATTATATTAGTGACATACTAAGCCAATATGAGATCTTTATAAGAGACCAAATGGAATATTATAATACGTATAGGAACATACCCTTAAGAATTCACATTTTTATTAATTTTTATTTAAGTTACAGGAAGGTAAATTTTCTTAAAACGCCCATATGCGCGCTTTTAGTAAACGCATTCAGACTTGTATTGTTTACTTTAGGGAATCAATTATGCCGAATATTCGGCCGAATATTCGGTTCGGTAAAAGTTTTACCGAACATTCGGCCGAATGTTCGTATTCGGTGAAATCCATGTTCGGCCCATCTCTAATGGACAGGCATAAAAAAAATGGCGAATTTCGAAAAGTTGTAGAACAAAAGTTGTTCAATTTCCGATACCGAGTAACACCATAAAATTCTTAGATTTGATTTTTTAACACCTTGTATACTATAATTTCGCCGTTATGCTTAAGTCCCATGTAGTAAGGGGTGAGCCTATCACCATCAACCGGGTACAAATCCAGACTCCAGGCTGCTACTGAGAAATTCCACACGGAAGAACCCAATAATACTCGTACTGCCCGACCTGGGGATACAACGCAAAACCTCACCCTCAACAGTTGCGCTTGCGACCATTAGAGCAACGAGGCAGTCAGTCAGCGAAACATTTATCCTAACGAATTCCTTGTGTTAATAGCAAATTGTTTAAAAGAATATATTCTTTTAAAAAATTTGCTATTAACACAAGGAATTCGTTAGGAATTCTCAATATCGTTACTTGAGGTTTGTTTTCTGCACACGTGTAGCTAATCTTGAATAGCCCATTAACTACTGCAAAGCTATTCATTTTAATACTCTTCACATGCAAAATCTGTGATTCATTTGTTTGGAATCCTTACAGTGACGAACATAAACATAAGTTACACATATTACGTGAGTATTAAAGTAAAGGTATTAAAGTACCCGTAATTATGAATAACTTTAGTTTTACCATTTCCCCCAAAAGTCAATAGTTTAAGAGAAATAACTGTTTATAGATTTCATTAAATTACGCTATAATCTATCTATCTTCAGTTATGATCAGCTGTGTTTACATTTTTAGGTGATATCTGGGCTTACAGATTAGAAGCTCCATTTTCTGAATTCGTAACTACAGAAGAGATAAAGAGTTTTTAAAGAAACTAAAATAAATTTTGCACGGAAATAAATGTTTATCGAATTTTTAAATAACACTTGCTTTAAAACAGTCATCAGTGATACTTTAAGTGGCCTGCGGTTTAGTACCCCCTTTCCGACTAACCTTGTATATGTAAATAAGTACGACCCCTTTTACATCTCCATCTAAAAAGAAAAGTCCTGACTGACTGACTCATCAACACCCAGCCTAAACCCTTGGACCTAGAAAGCTGAAATTTTGCACAGAGGTTCCCTTTATAATGTAGACAAGGAATAAGGAAGGATTTTTCGAAATTCAACCCCTATGGGAGGTAAATAGGGGATGAAAGTTTGTATGGAAAAACGTCACTGGGTTCAAAATTTCACGCAAGCGAAGCTGCGGGCAAAAGCTAGCAAAAATAATAAATAGCAACACAAAAGGTCCAAAATTAATATAACACACAACGAGTACATTCGCAGTAATAACAGTGCTAATCTATTTTTATCTGCAGTGGGTCTTTCGAGCCACCTCACGTCGCGTAGTGGCAGGGTTATCGCAGGCACGTCGACATTATGTGTTGGACATGATATCTGCACATTCCATGCGCAGAGACCAAGCTCTTAACTTTCCACGCTATTATGGAATTCTGAATTTGGAATTCTAGAATGTTTTTACAACTGCAAAGAAATTATAAGCGACAGGATTAGTTGATGGAATTAGTTAACTTTAAATACTTAAGATTGTTTTAGAAATTGCAAGTCATCGAATAAATCGCTATTTTGTCGAGTTTCGTGCATAGAAAGTATACATTTTATTATTTTTCAATAAAGTTTGACGCAGTCCGTATCTTGTTTTGCAAAATTCACCATGATGAGTAACCACCTTCTGTTTAAATGAATGGATAGTAAAAAATAGAGAATTATACCCTTATCACCGTAAGGTGATTCCTACGTTTCTCTACAAAATATCACCATACAAAAAGAACAAATTATTAAAAAAAAAAAACAAAACATGAATATTAATTTTACGATTTTTGATGATGTCGTTTACGTTTTTTCGATAGCAGTCTCCTTAAGGCTACAATTTACGAAATGATCGCTATGTCAGGACTTGTTTGTGGGTGAACAGAGAATAGATCTTCTTTCTTATATCTATGGAATAGATAGACATTCATTGCCATATTCAAAAGTCTGACACCCTCTTAATAAAATTCTTTAGTCACATTAACACAGGAAGTAATTTTACAAGACCAATGAACAATACTACTCACATCAATATTCTATTAACGTGTTAGATGTTATAGCTACATAGCCATAGCTAATTCAACACGCCAACATCCAATCCCTTGTACCAAAACATAACTGGAGTATAAAGATTACCCTCAGATTATTAGGTCAGAGCAAACGACACTGAGATTGCACCACGACTCGTATGGACGGTAATAAGGCCATAAACGGTGCGAATAACCGTCCACCATGGCCGCTAGTGGGATACGTGTCTCAATGATCTTGGAGATATGTTATGATGAATTTTATTAAAATTGACATTAGTTACGAATTAGATTGATTACGGTTTAGTTTATATTTTCAGGCCGTTATTTAGTGAGTCAAACTTCCATCAAAATAGCTAAGAATTTATAAATGACTAGCTGTGCCCGCGACTTCGTCCGCGTGGAAGTCGGAAAACAACATTGTGTCGCAGCAACTAAACAATCTATAGGTACCTACTCCATTTTTCAAATTTAATCACATTAATTCAAATAAGTTTTCTGCTCACCATCCGTAGTTAGTAGCGTGATAATCTGTACCTTATAATCTGACCCGCTCTTTAAAGGATGTGGCTGCCAAATTTCAACTGGATCTGTCCAGTAGCACTAGCGTGAAGCTAAAACATACAAACGGACTAGCAGACAAAAATTCTAGAAACTACATGTACGGCATCAGTATCGTTCTTAGGATGCGTTGTACTTACCTTTTTCCAAAAAATGTGTAATGTACAATTTTAGTACCTATCGTTACCATTTTATTTTATATGGTGTAACATAAATAACGCACAACCTCTTAAGGGGTCCCTGTACTCATCATTATGAACAACTTTTACTATGGGAGCAAAACAGAAATCGCGAAAAAAAAATCAGCTGTTCTCTACATTTTGACGAGTTATGCGAACATAAATGTAGGAAACAGATGATTTTTTTTTCGTAATTTTGGTGATGTATAGATAATTTGAAGTGAAGTCTTCTAGGATTTCTTCAAATTAAATAATAATTGCACGAGCTTTTCTACTAGAAAGCTGATGAAATCATACACCTTAATGCACTAATGTTGATTCGTGCATTTTTACCTCATTTTCACTAATTAATATTAGCTAAGCATTCAGTACCTGACTAGCGGTCATCGCGTGTGCTCCCTCGCTCCTTTATATTAACTAAACCTTTGGTCCGGACAATATATTTAATTTGACATAAGCAGCAGTATTATTTAACCATCTTCTTCCAAGCTTTTACATGGTCCTTCGAGCCATCGGGCGGGCCTCGCGAGTTTTAGTATTCGTTTTCTTTACAAAATAACGTGTATTAAGTAACTTGTGAGTGAACTCGTCCAGAAATCAGCATATTGGATTACAGTGACACGTGTGAACTGTGAACGTACTTTCGTAATCGCAGAACTTTAGCAAAATATTTTGTAGCAAAACCCAAGCAGCACAGGGTGGCGTTGCAAAATTATTCAGCAGCAGCACATCGGTATTTAAGCAGCAGTTACACTCCGTATCTACAGCAGCAGGGCGTCGGTGCCCAGCTACATAAGAGCAGCAGCATTTGGAGTGCAACAGCAAATCAGCGGCAGTCGAAAGCCAATTTCATACAAGTAAGATCTTTCCTTTTTTCATCATAAACAAACCAGCAGCATAATGGAGGATCTTTACTACCAGCAACTTGAACTTAGCGAGTCAATCAAGAAAATACCGATAAATATCAAAAAGGATAGCGCCGATAGGAAATCGGACGACTATTTTAAAAAGCGATTAGAGTTGTTAGAGAGGTATTGGTCAGATTTTCAGGACAATCATTTAGCTATCTGTGAATATGGGGTCAAAGATCATTCATATTTTACAAATTCCGAGCCTGAAAAGGTTAGCAAACTTTATACAGCAGCCAAGTCTCTCATCAATGAACAACGCCAGCAGTTGTCAAGCAAGCTAACGCCTATGAAATCCGTTATGGGTACTCAACCAATACAGGAACAGCAAGAGGAAGCCGAACTAGCAAAAGCAGGACCATCGGGTTATGAGCAGCCAGCAAAAGCCAGCATGTTACGTAAAATGGAGTCAAAAGGCTCTACCAGCAAATTAGATGACATGCTGCGTAAGCAAACAGCAAATTTTAAAGCATTCAAGAGATCAGCAGGGTTTATCGACCTAGACTCCATATCAGAAAAATGGGAAATGGAGGACGCCTTGAAAACACTTCAAGCGCGCTGGACGCAAATTGACTCCCTCCATTGGGAAATAGATAGCGAGATAGGTGGAGAGGAAGAGTTCTACGAAGAAGTGTATACTCAGCATGAGCGATCATATATTCAGTTAAAGAAAATGATCAATAAAAAGCTATGGAGTGTATCGCATAGAGAGCACTCCACACCAAAAATAGATATACCTGTGTTTTCAGGAAGCTACCAACATTGGACGTCATTCAAGGACCTCTTTAGCGAAGCTATCCATAACAACCCCGCCTTGTCGCAAGCGCATAAAATGCAATTTCTAAAAGGAAAGGTCAGGGGCGAAGCAGAAAAACTTATTCAGCATCTTCCTATAAGTTCCGATAACTATCATACCTGTTGGGAAATCTTAAACCATCGGTATAACAATAAAAAGCTAATATTTACGTGGGTTATCAATACTTTATTAGGCTTACCGAGTTCGCAGCAACAAACGCTAGGTCATATTAAAAAACTGCATGACGTAGCACAAGAAAGCTTGCATGCCATACGGAACTTGGGAATCGATATCAGCACCTGGGATCCGCTTCTTGTGCATTTATTAGCGCAGAAGCTGGATAGCGAAACGTACGGAGATTACATAGACTCCCTTAAAAATTCTAGAGAGCTACCGGTACTGCAGGAATTCTTAGACTACTTAGAAAGTAAGTTTACCAGTCTGGAAACTTCTCGCAGGAAGCTAGATCAAGCAACGCCGAAATCAACTAATCATACAAATAGCGATGTTGCGGAAAACCAAAAGGCAAGGAAATATAACCCTAACTTTGCCAATAATTACAATAAGCCGCAGCCATATTCAAAAGCCTTACACGTGTCTACCTCAAAATGTCAATTTTGCAGTCAACAACATGCCATGTTTAATTGCGTTAAGTTTTTGCAATTGCCTAACGAAGCGAAATTGAAATCAGTAGCAAAATTGAAATTATGTCAAAATTGTTTATTTGATCATAATGGCCAGCAATGCATTTCCGTTAGGCGATGTCGCAAATGTGAAGGAAATCACCACTCCGTTTTACATGACGCTTGCTCAAAAAATATAGCGCATTCAAGCAACGTAGCAACAACAACAACTGATCCAAATCCAAAAGTCAATGTCGCAATGACTGCGCATGTGTCTCAGAATGATCCAGGGACGAATGAAGTATTGTTAGCAACAGCCTTGATAAAAGTCGCAGCGATGGATGGATCGTGTCACATTTTAAGGGCTCTCATTGATCCTGGATCACAAGTGTCTTTAATAAAGGAAAGTACAGCAAAGAAATTAGGATTACGTAGATCTAAATTCAATGGATTGATATGCGGAGTAGGTGAAGTCGAACATAATTGTAATGGTGTGGTCACACTAAGCTGTTTTTCAACGTACAACGACTTTTCGTTTACCACTGACGTACTTATCATGAACAACATACTTAAGGATATTCCATATAAATCCTTTGACACATCGAAGTGGTCATACATAGAAAATCTTAAATTAGCTGATCCATATTTTAACATTAGCCGTCCAGTGGACTTATTACTAAGCGCTCAAGTCAACGGCTTGATATTAAAGGGAGGATTGATCCGAGGAGAGAGTGTATATCAACCAGTGTTGCAAGAAACACAGCTTGGGTGGATCATATACGGTGGTGGCCAAATAGCATCACTACAGTGTAACGTGATCATGAATAATATCCACGATATTCAGCAGTTTTGGGACATCGAGGATATAAGCGAACAATCAAACATATCATTAGAAGATCAAGAATGTGTTGATTTTTATTCATCAACTACAAAACGTCGCGAAGACGGCCGGTATATAGTAAAATTGCCAATAAAAGCAGACATCAATGAAAAACTAGGTTCATCTAAACAGATGGCAATAGCACAGTTCCAAAATCTGGAACGAAAATTTAGCAAAAAACCTGTTCTAGCAGAACAATATAAAACATTCATTAGTGAGTACATAGCCTTAGGACATATGATGCCTAGTTACAGCAATAAAAACAAACAAGCGCTATCGTGTTACTTGCCGCACCATTCCGTGCAACGAGCAGAATCAGCTACTACAAAGCTACGGGTGGTGTTTAACGCGTCAGCAAGAACGACAAGCGGATACAGTGTGAATGACCTGATGTATAAAGGTCCTAATTTACAACAGGATCTACAAGAACTGATACTGAAGTGGCGACAATATCGTTATGCTTACACGTCAGATATCGAAAAAATGTACAGGCAGATAATGGTGGATGAAGCAGATCAGCAATATCAGCAAGTCATCTGGAGGGATGCGCCAGATCAACCACTACAATCGTACCACCTTACTACCGTCACATACGGTACAAAGTCAGCACCATTTCTAGCGATGATGACTTTAAAACGTCTAGCCTCGGATGAACGAAGTGCATTTCCGGAAGCAGCAAAGGTGCTAGAAGAATCATTTTATATGGATGATCTGGTCCATGGTTCTCACTCTATCAACAGAGGAAAACAGCTCATAGAAGATCTCAACAGATTATTAAAATCAGGAGGTTTTACTCTAAGAAAATGGTCCGCAAATCATCCGGAACTTCTAGAAAATATAGAGCAGAGCAGCAGCAATGGCGAAATCATTTTTAATTTCAAATCAGAAAGTACGTCAAAAACATTAGGCCTTCGTTGGAACTCTTGTGATGACATGTTTACTTTCAAATACAGCATAGCTAATCCAAACGCCAAAATTACTAAACGACTACTTTTGTCGGAGATATCAAAAGTATTCGACCCTTTGGGGTGGTTGTCCCCACTCACAACAAAATTAAAGCTGATATTCCAAAAGCTGTGGTTAAATAAAATGCATTGGGATGAAGAAGTTCCTGCAAACATCAAAGATGAATGGGTAGCGCTAAAAATAGACATGGAATATTTGAATCAATGCAAAATACCGCGCTGGATCGAGTATCAACCTAATAACGTCATAGAACTGCATGGTTATTGTGACGCATCGACTAAAGCCTACGCAGCAGTAATTTACGCGCGATTACAGAAAAATGATGAGCCATCTGCGGTACTAGTAGCTGCTAAGACTAGACTAGTACCTATTTCTAAAAGCGTATCTTTACCAAGATTAGAATTAAGCGGAGCGTATTTACTAGCCAAGTTAATGACTAAGGTTATTAGTTGTTATAGCGAAATGGATATCCGGATATATGGATGGACGGATTCCATGGTGGTCCTAGGGTGGCTACAAGGCGATCACAGCCGATGGAAACCCTTTGTTGCGAATAGGACTAAAGTTATCACAGCAACAATGAAACCAAGCTGCTGGCGATATGTTAAGTCGGAAGACAATCCGGCAGATGCAGCCAGTAGAGGCCTTTCAGCCTCACAATTGAAAAATCAAACTCTGTGGTGGCAAGGACCGCAGTCATTGAAAACGTTTGATGAAAAATTAGAAGCTAAGCAAAGCATTTATTCCACAGATCAAGAGATAAAGGCAAAATCAACACCAAGCAAAGTGAATGCGGCCCAAACAGATAACAAGGAAAGCATCATATTACAATTGTTACTTAAATTCAGCTCACTTAATAAAATAACTAAAATAGTAGCATGGCTTTTACGAGCCATCAAAAAGATACAATTTAAGCAAATTCCAGTCACATTAGGTAAACATAGTGGTTTGCCTGAATTTCTTACCTTGCATGAATTGCGGAAAGCAAAGTTACTCATTATAAAATATGTACAAAGAACTGAGTTTGCAGAGCAAATCATGTCATTACGAAAACATAATAAATTGAGTAACAGAAATAATAGCAATTTACTAAAATTAAATCCTTTCCTTGACCACGAGGGGATTTTACGAGTTGGAGGCCGTTTAACCAAAGCAAACATGAGCATGGAAATGAAGCATCCTGCCATATTGCCTTATAGCAGTCGGCTGACTACTCTAATAATTCAGCAAGCTCATCAGCTCACCTTTCATGGTGGACCGCGATTAACTTTATATAATCTTAGGCAGAAATATTGGATAATCGCTGGAAATAAAGCTGTGAGGAAAGAAGTGCGAAACTGCGTCACTTGTAGAAAACATGAGCCCAAACTACAGCATCAATTGATGGGAGAATTACCCGTAGCCAGAAGCAATCCCGCCCCGCCATTCTATCACACCGGAGTGGATTATACAGGCTTCGTAGATGTTAAAAGCAACAAGGGGCGTGGAATTAAGACCACAAAAGGATATATTGCGTTGTTTATTTGTCTAGCGACTAAAGCTGTACATTTAGAGCTTGTATCCGACCTAAGCAGTACTGGGTTCTTAGCAGCATTACGGCGGATGGCTGCCAGAAGAGGAGCGCCACGCCATCTTTATAGCGATAATGGGACGAATTTCGTAGGTGCAAATAGAATGCTACAGGAAAGCTATCACGATTTTGAAAACATATATGATCGTAACTTTTTCGCAGAGCTAACAGATTTAAATATAGAATGGCACTTTAACGCGCCATCTTGGCCAAGTGCAGGAGGTCTATGGGAGCGAGCCATTAGAAGCTTAAAGCATCACCTCAAGCGAGTAATTGGAGAGCAGAAGTTGACTTTCGAAGAGTTCAGCACTATCTTAGCACAGGTAGAGGCTTGTCTGAACTCCAGACCTTTGTGTGCCTTGTCTGAAGATACCGAAGATTTGAACGTACTTACTCCAGCGCATTTCTTGACCGGGAGGTCTGGAGCTGCCATAATTGAAACGGAAACAGATGCTCGAACTAGATGGTATTTATCAGCTAAGATAGTAAATGACATATGGAAGAAATGGAGATCGGAATACCTAACGCAGTTATCTGTAAGAAGTAAATGGCGAAGCATTGAGCAAAATATCAACATCGATGATTTAGTGACCATCCAGGACGACAATCTGCCACCTGGAAAATGGATGATGGGTAGAGTAGTAAAAACTCACCCAGGTCAAGATGGATTAGTTCGGGTAGTAACATTAAAAACAAAAAGCGGAATAATTAAAAGGCCGGTTGTGAAACTCTCAATTTTGCCGATATCGCCTGCTTCAAGCAATATGACGGAAGATAGGAAGGTTAATCAAGAAATCGACATCAACTTAAACAAACCTAACGAGCGGAAAACAATCAGTAAATTCAAATCTAAGTTTGTATCAATAGTAATGTCGTTAACCTTTTTTATGTCATTGATAACATCATCTTACGCAGCTTTTAACATATCAACATTGCCAAACAACAATTCACTATATTTCGAAACAGTGGGCAACATGCAAGTTATTCGAGACAAATGGAACCTTATTGTTTACTATGACATGAGCCCTTATTGGGAAGGGAACACAGCTGCCACAAAGTCTTTGGATTATTTACAAAGACTCTGCGCATCCTTAAACGATAATAGTCAATGTAATATGATAAAGCTTCAATTAAATCACGACTACAAAGAAATACAGCATTATAATCAACTTATGATTAATCAGCACTTTGACGCGCGCACCAGACAGCGTCGCGGCCTCATTAATGGTATCGGTTACGTAGCCAATAGCCTGTTCGGAGTATTAGACGAACGATTCGCAGAACAGTACAAGAAAGATATACAGCTTATAAAACAAAACGAGTGTCATCGTGATAACTTATTAAGGAATCAGACTTCCATCATCGAAGCTGAATACAACGTATTGAAAAGAACCGAACAAACTATCCAATTACAGCATAAAACTATCAACAAACACTTGAATCAATTAGATAATGCAGCCTTTGTTATTAAGCAAGAAGTTGAAGGCTTAGCTAAAACACAAGAATTTACCCTGTCGGCACTCACGACTATCAACTTGCTACAAAACCTAAAAAGGATTCAGGATACTCTGTTAGATATCATCACGGATATCTACCACGGGAAATTCAACACTCACCTGTTAACACCGGATCAGTTACAGCATGAGTTACAGTTTATTTCAGGACAATTAACAAAGGATACTACATTGCCCGTGGACAACCTACAGTCTGATCTAAAACATGTTTATAGTATGCTGAAAGTAAAAGCGAGAATGATGCAAGAATACTTCATTTTTGAGATTACCTTTCCATTAACCAGCAGAGATAGCTACAAAATCTATAAAATCATACCAGTTCCACAGCAAGTTCAAAATGATATGATTAGCGTCCTACCAGCTGCAGACTTCGTAGCGATTAGTTTGAAAAAGGATGCTTTCTTCACAATGTCGTTTATAGAGCTCCAGTTATGTCTGCACAATGATATTTCATATTTGTGCCAAGCTAACAAACCGATTAATCATTTAAGCATTGATGAAAAATTCTGCAAAATGGATAGCAATTTAAAACAATGCATTGTAATTAAATCCCCTTGTAAAGACAGGTGGCTTGAATTAAATCAGCCAGCGAGGTTCATGTACTTTTGCTGCAATACCTACGGGGTGAGGATTATATGTCAAGATCAAGTTGCCTTTAAACAGGTGACAGGAGTCGGTATCATTGACCTAGATTCGAAATGCATAATAAAAAGTAACGAGTTTACTTTATATTCTCATGCCCTATCAGCTAATACAATTAAATCTAACTCTGAAATTGTGACCCCTCAGATAGCAGAATTAAATCATATCGTAAATATATCGTTATCTCATTACACCCCATACGAAGACCCAATAAACAGCACATTAGTCGATCTGGGAGAACGAATAAAACAACTGAAATCTGACAATACTAACTCACCAGATTACACTCTGTCTACGCATGACATACATCAGTATACTATTTGTTACTGCCTGCTGGGTGTAGCCGTTTCGGTGGCATCGTACTTCATATGGAGGAGGTGTCGAGCAGTTTCTTCAGTGGAACTACCCCAAAGTGTGGCAAATAGTGTTGTGTTTTCGCGAAAGCAGAGTACGGCTGACCGTCAGCCAAGTGAAGTGAACTTAACTAGTGCGAGCACTGATTGTAAACGGGACATAGCTACGTCGCCTATATCTAAAACATGTCGCTTTAGATTGGAAGACGTGTAACATTTTTGTATCTTTTTGGCCCGGGAGCATGTACGATGAAATCATACACCTTAATGCACTAATGTTGATTCGTGCATTTTTACCTCATTTTCACTAATTAATATTAGCTAAGCATTCAGTACCTGACTAGCGGTCATCGCGTGTGCTCCCTCGCTCCTTTGTATTAACTAAACCTTTGGTCCGGACAATATACAGGGTGGAAAAAATCAATGGGCCCTGAAGGGAAACCACTTTAAATCCTTAAGATAGATAATTTTTCTTAAAGGAAACATTCCTTTATTTTTAAAAAGAAACAAAACTGCATTCACAGATTTCTCGACCAGCTTACCTTAACCGGGAATCGAACCAGCTAAAAATTTTAAAAATAAACACTCGATATTTTATTCTACTAATCGATAGGATTATTGTCAAACGGAACGTTCTATTTTTAAACTTTTCGTCAGAACGCGTATACTAACGCGAACCCCGCGAACCCCGTCTAAGAAGGAAATGTGCATAGAATTATTATTACCAATTAAATGATTTTCTTATTTAAATCTTCAACGAGGTACTTAGAGATAAATTAGCAAGCTTGTACTTCATAGAATGTCTTCGGATGTTAAGTTTTAAGAAAATTATAACGTGTCTTTAATCTACTTGTTAAAAGTGAACAGTTCTAGTCTAGGTAATGTTGATTATAGCCCTTGTGTATTACCTAAATATTAGATTTCATGGATATTTTGTACGACAGACAAGTGTAAGACCTAATGTTTATTGGAGAAATTTTATCTCTAACATTGACTGTATCGACTAGTGAAATAAAATAGCGAGTGTTTATTTTTTGATTTTTTTAACTGGTTCGATTCCCGGTTTAGGTAAGCATGTCGAGAAATCTGTGAATGCAGTTTTGTTTCTTTTTAAAAATAAAGGAATGTTTCCTTTAAGAAAAATTATCTATCTTAAGGATTTAAAGTGGTTTCCCTTCAGGGCCCATTGATTTTTTCCACCCTGTATTTAATTTGACATAAGCAGCAGTATTATTTAACCATCTTCTTCCAAGCTTTTACAAATGATGTTGGTTACGTTATGCTATTCTACACCAGTGCACCTTCATGTTCATCTTGCGTCTTCGTCTGAAACATACGTGAAGCACCATAGCGCATGCAATAGCGCATGCCTTAATACTAGTTCGACAAAATCGCATGCCCTAGCGCACGCTAATCCGTCTAAATATGCCGCACAGATAGCTACAAGTTCACACGCGTCCATCTTGACGACTAACCGAGGCGTATCGGTGTAGACGATAAGCTGTATGTGTCTTATGGCAATCAATATTGCATGCGTTTGACGCAAGAGGAATTGAAAGTTGAAAGCGCAAGATGAACATGAAAGCGCACGGGTGTAGACATTGACCTTCTGTTGCAAACGATGCTAATTCGGTAAATTAATCAACCAAGTGTTCATAACAGTTCAATCCTGTATTTCTAATATCAAATTCTCAACTGTGGTTAGACGGAGACCTAAATTCATTATAACATCAATATACTCGAACTACCCCTACAAGGCTGCAACCCTTACAATTAATAATAATTACTAAAGCAGGCCTGCTCCTAATTCCGGTCTCATGAATATTATGAATTTCATCCTTCTAGCTAGCAATTCATCAGTTTCTGTAAATTGTGGAAGGCTGCGGTTAAACGCAAACCTGAAATTCATAAACGTATAATTGGTAGTATGAGATTCGGTTGATATTAGTTTAGATGGTGGTAGTGGAGATGAATGGCAGGTTCGTATCAAATATTGAAATTCAGCCGCATCTGGCCCGAATTCAGAACGTTTTGAAAAGTAAGTTGTCGACTCGATTTTTTATCTCTTTCTGTCTATGATTCTAGTAATAAGAGAAAACGAGGTATCAAACTGAATCGTTCGACAACAGATTTTTCGAAAAGGTTTGAATCAGGGCCCGAACTGTGAAGTGTAGACTAACATTGTACTATCAGGTCCGACGCAAAATGTAATGTGCAATACGCACGTGCTTTTTGATGAATATTTTACGTAATCATTGTTTATGCATAAGAAGTGTATGCTCTAGTCTTATGCTAAATGAATAAAAGTAGGTACAATACTTATCAGAAAACAAAACATTTTTATTTGGAGACCATTTACATTAAGTGCACAAAATTATAAATTGTGCACATTTTGAGGTGTTGCGAGATGCACATTGTGTAGTACAAATTTTGCGTCAGACCGTATCATTGTACCTTTTTTCTTTTCCTATAATTCATTCTGTATAGCGGCCATTTCTCTCGCGCAACGGAACAATGATAGTCTTGTTCTTCATAGACCTTCAGCCCTTAGAGGATGGTTAGCATATAAATTGACAGCAACATAGTCGGGAATAGGCTCCGTTGGTAAAGTTTCAGACCTCAAACAGTATTTGCTTGTCTCTCATAATAAAAAGAAGAAAGTGACAATATTTCAAGAAACTTTCCTTTGTAAGAAGTAAGGTTTTTTTACTATCACTTGATCATTCATTTAGAATATCTTCTCATCAGCTGTTAGTCTGAGGTACTTAGTAAGAGTCTTACAACTTAATTATTAGCTTTCATGTGCATTCTCTTTAATGCCATTTAACCTTGTGTGAACATTAATTAACCTTGCTTTAATAACATGTTATTGTATGTTTACCATACAATTACTTGAACTGAAGAAAGAGTTAGTGGTTGATGCTTATCGATGATGAGAACCCAACCTTGATCTACTTTGTTTCAATTCTTGTATATTTTTACATACTATATTGACCAAACATTTTGCCATCAGTCCAAAATTAGAATGAATACATACATGGTTAGTATACTACGATATGCATATCGTAGTATACCTAACCTTCTCCCTTGTACTTTTTCCTCGTTCACGTCTCTTTTTTCATTCTTTCTTTTCAAAAGGAAAACGTTGCCCCTCTCTAGGATTTCTCCTGTCTCGTGGGTGCGTTTACAGACACAAATCTTCACAAGCACAAACGCCCAGACCCGGAACAACTATCTGTAGGCCATACAAATATTTGTTCCGTGCGGGAATCGAACCCACGACCCGTAGCACAGAAGCCAATCGCTCAGCCACTGCACCAAACGTGTCGTCTGTCATGTATTTTTTTCTTCAATGCGCATGCGCATCTATTGCGCGTAATTACCAATTTAAAGGTACTATAAGGTCAGCCGTATTCTTCTAGGTCAAATTAATAATAACCGTTGATAATACCAACAACATTATTAAATACACTTTGTATGCACTACACGATGCATACTACATGTAATAAGAAATAACACGATCAATTGCTCGCCGGCAAATGTCAATTACAAAGCAATCAGCTATAAATACTGTGTAATAACACTAAATCACTGGCTTGTTACTGTAATATACAAGGATTTATATTTATTTACTATATGTATGACGTAACAACCCGCCATGCTGTTTCGGACATTTCGGAGTTCGACTAAGGGCCGGTGTTGAATAGGTAAGGCGGTGTTTATGTTGGTCAGTGTGAATGAAGCCGTAAATTCAGTTCGGTGGTTGTATTATCAGGTTTTGCCGTATATGGACAAAAAGAGACCATTAATCGAGTTATGGTGAGTTAGAACTACATATTGTATCTGTTTCTTAATACACATTGCAAGCCCTTAAGGTTTAATGGACGTATATGATCAAATCCAACGATATGCTTGGTGGTAGGATATATACAACGTGTAACATAAATAACGCAAAACCTCTTAAGGGGTGACTGTACTCATCATTATGAACAACTTTTACTATGGGACAAAACCTGAAATCGCGAAAAAAAATCAGCTGTTCCCTACATTTTGACGAGTTATGCGAACATTAATGTAGGGAACAGCTGTTTTTTTTCGCGATTTCAGTTTTGGTCCCATAGTAAAAGTTGTTCATAATTATGAGTACAGTGACCTCTTAAGAGGTTGTGCGTTATTTATGTTACACCTTGTATACAGGGTGACTGGTAATTATTAGTGACCGATACTTTAACACATGATTGTACTCATGTTATCAAACAACTTTCCTAAAGAAACATTATTTTATTTTTTTCATTTAAAATTTATTAGTAAATCGTTGCGGAATGGACGCGGCTCGTATTAAGGTTTTTTTTTTTGTTTTATAAATGTTTCTTTGGGAAAGTTGTTTGTTATCATGAGTACAATCGTGTGTTAAAGTATCGGTCACTAATTACCAGTCACCCTATATACGGTCCGCCTGGCTAGCTACCACCCTCAATTAAAGCCAAGCAGTTTAATGTGTTCCGTCGTGTGTATGTGAGAGCCAGAGGGGTATACAGGAATCCCTCTATATCTCTGTTACTTGGATTCGTGTGCTCCATATTAGTCCCTGTTTGCGCTTACCATTAGATGTGATTAGATGTCAAACGCGAATATGGCATTTTTTTTTCCTGTACTTTCCTACTGTTGCGCAAAGGCCTCTCCCAAGTCATTCCATGTAAGCTTTTCACGCGCCAAATAATAAAAAAAATTGCAAACCTTTTCAATTAATCTTAAAATAACCAGAGAATGAAATTGCCACAAAGCTGCAGAAAATAATCTTGGAATATTCAAGCGGGGGTAGTCGACGTACGGCGGTCGCGGCAATATCGGAATTGTCTCTACACACATTGAAATTGCCCCTGCTTGCTTATACACATCACAATTAAGGTGGCAATTAAGGGTCATCCCCACTTTTACACCCTAGATTGCCCCTGCGGCAGGTGTGTGAGTAGCCCGCTTAACCTTTAACCCGATTTACAAAACAAAAGGCGATGAACGTGAAAATTCGAAAAAAAAAACACGTTCACATACAGCTTTTATTCCCAAATTACAAGTCACCATAAGGTTAGTGTTCACTGTTGCATTGTTTCGAGATGTTTATCAGTGTGTCCCACTTTTAATTTTGTGTGATTTCACACTGGTGACGTAGCTCCGGCCTATTGTTCACACCCACGTATAAACTCACTTAATTGACACTTGGTTTAAAAGTAATGGTCAAGTAACAATGATTTACAATCGGTATCATATATTCCGGTACGTTATCGAATGTCGAAGATGAATTAAATGCCATTATTTCGGGACTTTATCGATTTTCTTTGCAATAAAGTAATATTATCAATAACAGTACTTATTCCATTCATGCTGCTTTTATCGTCAGTCGAAATCGAGACTTGGTTCTCAAACCAAAATTAAATTAAAGAAAATTACATAGACAGAAGACTTTTATTTGACGTAAACATAAAAAAAAAACTATTCTGTCAAATGCATTTTTAACCGACTTCAAAAAGGAGGAGGTTCTCAATTCGGTTGTATTTTTTTTTTTATTTTTTTTTTTATTTTTATTTTTTATGTTTGTTACCTCATATCTCCGTCATTTATGAACCGATTTGAAAAATTCTTTTTTTGTTCGAAAGGGTATACTTTCCGATTGGTCCCATTTAAATTTTGTTATGATCAGACCCTGAACTTCAGAGATATGGAACGGAACTCTTCATCGGATCAAAGCAAAATTCTCAAATTACTAATATTGCTTTGTTTATACTTGTTGTTGGGAACTGACTACTTGAAAAGAGGGGGTGCGTGTCCCCCCCTCCCCCACTTTGGAATGTTTTCATTATATCGTGTAAGGTATCATTTGAAAGGACTTTTTATGCCCGACTACGTCAAAGCCAAAAAGAAGGGTTATGAAGGAGGGGGTTAAAATTATGAAACTAAAACGTATTTAATAAAAAATAAACTTTAAAAAAAAGTAAAAACCGACTTCAAAGAAATACTAAAAGGAGTAAAATAATTATCATGATATAAAATTAACAGTTTCAGAAGTCGGTGCAACTCTACACTGAAGCAAATAGAAGCCACCGACTTCTGAAACTGTTAATTTTATATCATGATAATTATTTTACTCCTTTTAGTATTTCTTTGAAGTCGGTTTTTACTTTTTTTTAAAGTTTATTTTTCGGGATTCAAACGGAGCCCTTAATCATGAGCTGAGCACACGGCGAGGTTACGAGTCGAGTTCGACTATTTTTTATTTCGATATATATTATTATTTTTATTTCGATAGGAAACTAGTCGGGCAATCTCGAAAAATGCATGTGAGTAAACCGTAAATAATCATAAACATGAATGTGTCTCACGAAAGTTATATATAATACGACGACACGTTTGGTGCAGTGGCTAAGCGATTGGCTTCTGCGCCACGGGTCGTGGGTTCGATTCCCACACGGAACAAAAATTTGTATGGCCTACAGATGGTTGTTTCGGGTCTGGGCGTTTGTTTGTGAGATTTGTGTCTGTAAACGCACCCACGATACAAGAGAAATCTTAGTGTGGGGCAACGTTTTTTAAAACAAATAAAATACAAAAATATTCTGTCAAACAAAAGTAAATTAAAACATTGTATATCTTGTACAACAATGAGTATTTAAAATACGCATTGTGCTCTCAATGCCGTGCTTCTTTTATTAAAAAATATAATTAAACAATATGTCTGCCCCAATTGGCCTGCTAGCTTCACAATAAAGCCTGTATACATCTATCAGACACTAATAATTTCATCAAAACTCCCGTCTATCACAATGGGACATCTCCAGCAACAAAAAGTTGACAACTTTAATAAATGCTTGGCTTTTGTCCTAAAAATCCCCCCCTCTACAGACATTGGACAAAGCATTCGTGCAAACATTTATAAAAAGTTAAGCATTTCGTTTTTCTCGGCACGATTGTCCCTCCCTTTTAGGGAGTAACAAGAGGACATTTGCATTTAATGGATGGCCTAGCGAGGATATCATTTCTGTGCTGTAATAGTTTTAATAAGCGAATGAGAATATTTTGACGTATTAGAACTGAGTTTTTATGAAACAGAATATCTGCACCACAGATTATATGAAACAATTCATTCATTCATTCAGAAGTCAGGATAAAAAAGGCAAATTTTCCAAATTACTTCTTAGATTATTATTTCTTGAGAATTTGTAAACTATTTTATTTAAGTGTCCGCACTATAAACAATTATTGTTACCAGGGGGCCTACTCCCTAAGTCCGTCAACGAAGTTAGTCGCCCGTCCGAAAGTAGCCCGAAACGTAGGAGTGAAGCAAAACAAGTGTCAAGTTCAACTTTTCGGACGGGAAAAAACACATCGGTAGTAGGGACAACTGTCAAATTGTGTTGTCATTCATTCTTAGTTCGGGCCCCGAAATAATCGTATGTCCGTAGGTGATAGGGAATAGGAAATGCTCGTAACTAAGGCCGAAACCACGGACTAGACCCCTGCTTTGTGTTCCGTTCCTACAGACAAACCGTGATAACGGTTTTGTGGGGCATTGATCTTGATTAAGGTTAATGTAACGTTTTTGTAATAAATAAATAATAAAATAAAATAAATAAATTACACCATAAACTTGTATCAAATTAATAAGTAACATATTCTCTCTCTACCAATCAGTAGACACGTAATTTC
Source organism: Amphipyra tragopoginis (assembly GCA_905220435.1). Taxonomy (NCBI): domain Eukaryota; kingdom Metazoa; phylum Arthropoda; class Insecta; order Lepidoptera; family Noctuidae; genus Amphipyra; species Amphipyra tragopoginis. The sequence continues at coordinate 22,314,859 of HG991994.1, forward strand.
ATGACGCGCCGATCAAGTTGCAGTGACGCTGCAGCGCGAGCGTGACTGACAGCGATCGTCTATTAACGGCTGATTTCAATAACCTATCTATCTGCGGTTTGCCTTACTAGAAATAGACATTTAACATTACTTTTATGGACCTTATGTCAAATTTCTATCGCTAGTAGGACACACTGTCGATAGATAGGTTATTGAAAATGCCTGTAAGAGAATACGAAAAGCGTTGTTTTGATTGAAACTTAACTACAACTACCTACACTGCAGCTGAACTTCTTTAGTTAGGTGAATCATGCCCCTGTGCAAAAAGAGTAAAACCGTGACCTTTTCTCAGAGAAGGATTGTAGATAACAAGAGAGTTTACATGGTACATTATCGCGCATAGCCTTATACGGTAAAAGTTTTTAAAATTAATCCCTACTTTATTATAAATGCGAAAGTAACTCTGTCTGTCTTCACACCGATAATTCAGCCCTCATCAAGCTGTCCCCCACCCCCATTAGCTTAGGTTAAGTATTTTACTTCCCCCCCCCCCCCCCCCCATTGGCTGGAGACCCTTCAGGTCTCGCCAATAACTGCCCGGTTACGTAGAAAGGGTTCCCAAGGACCATCTAAAGCAGCCCAATAGAAAAAAAAGCCTGTCTGTCTGTCTGTCTGGTACGCTTTCACGCCTAAACCGCTGAAACGATTTTGATGAAAATTGGTACAAAGATAGTTTGGAACCAGAAGAAGGACATAGACGTTTTTTATCTCGAAAAATACGCGATGAACCATATCTACGCAAGCGAAGCTGCGAGCGACCTCTAGTCTCTTCATAAACTAAAGGCGACCTTATCAAAAGGTTCCTTCCAATATCGTCTATCCAAGTCTTTTACTTTTTTTCGCAAAAAATCAAATGATTTGTTTCGCAAGACGACAAGTCGTATAAAAAAGGCTCGTATAAATTCTTAAGGTACGTCGGCTTGGATTCCCTGAGCTATTATTTGAAAGCATGTGCCCTTTCCAGACTGCCTTCAATACCTTTATTGTTCGTCCCTATACGTTCAGGCCCTTTGTGTCTACCCTCCAACAAGTGAGGGCAGACGGCAAAAGTGCTTAAGTCCGTTTTAAAGTTATTTGAAATAAATTGTTTTTCGACAAAAGGACAATATGTAGCTTTGTGAGTATTGGTTCTTTCAAATAGAGAAAAGCTTAGTAAATCTAGTATGAGCTATAAATCTTAAAAGGATAAAGAATCAATGGATCGATCATTGATTAGTTTTATGACGGGCATAATAACCTTTTACACGAGATGTCAAAAGTCTTATTTAAAAAACAAAAATGTTTTCCGTGCTTATTCTCTAAGAAAAAAACGGATGTTTTTTTCCTTGAGGAAATTATAAAAATTACTATTCAAAATATTCACTGGAAAATAACTACTTCTCAGTAGGTAATAAATTATTTTATGACTAACCTACGTAAAAACATATATTTTTGGCAAACATCGATTTCGCGTTAAAAAAGAAAATATTATAACAAAAAAGTTCTTAAAAAAATAAGTGAATACATAACTTGACAAAACGACGATATTTGATTTACCTCGTTTTGACTCTTCAACGGTGGCTTTGTGTATTGGGTGAAAAACTGTATTCTACTTTACTTTTGTATGAATAGAGTTGATTTTCCTTTGTGTTGGTATGAATACGGTTATTAGGTGGAATTAGCCGAAGTTTCGCGACACACGTGCTAGCGATTACAATGGATTAAGAGCCTCTCCCTCTCTCTCCCTCTCTATACAAAATTTGATCTATTCAAGTGTGGAGTTGGGAAGTTTGATAAATTGAGCTATTAGAAGTGGTAAATAATATATTTTGGACGTACACGTTTATTTATTGTTGTTGTTTTTGTTTCAGGTAAGTACTTCAGCAGTTAACCCATTTCAATTTCAACAAGTAAGTAATAGAGTTCAGAGTTTAAGAACTTATTTGTTTGCGAAGTCTTCAAGTGGTTCTAAGTCTGATTTGCTTCTTGCTAAATTATAAAGCAGGACTGATTAGAGCATGGGTTCTCAACCAGTGGGGCGCGCCCCACTTGGGGGGCGTAGGGTGATCCAAAGGGGGGCGCGACGAGCGGCTTAAAAAAAATCATAATTTCGCGCGCTTTTTAATTGATAAAAATATTTTTTTTTTTATTGATAAAATTGTAAATAAAGTGCAGGCCCAATGTTCTCACTAATGGTCATTATTATACGTTGTACACGATTAATAAATTCCATTAAAGTTTTCATCGTTTGTTTTTTTGTCCATTGTAGTTGAGTTGGGATAAGAGGGGCGTAGTATTTTAGCGTAAACTTTAGGGAGGCGCATAGGGTAATAGGTTGGGAACCCCTGGATTAGAGCCTATGCACACCACGTCTTTTTAACGCACCGTCGACGCGCGTTTCTGTCATACTTCATACTTAAAAAACATCCTTGTGATTTTTTATGTATGGTGTTTGACGGAAACGCGCGTAGACGACGCGTTAAGCGTGAATTACACAGAAAAGGTAAGGTATAAGGCGCGGCGCAGGCGCATCGTTTTCATACGTTTTGTCGTGCCGCTTGAAATCTTTTTCGCAAAAAATGTATGAAAGCGACGCGCCGGCGCCGCATCTGCACCTTACGCCGCTTCTATGTAATTCATGCTTTAAAAGGGCGTGGTGTGAATAGGCCCTTAGTCACCTTACATCCGAGAAATATGAACGCTGCTCATCGTTCTGCAAGTCTTTTACTATGGGACAACTCCAAAATTCGTGATAAAATGTAGGGAACAACTGTTTTTTTTTTTTCACGAATTCAAAGTTTGTCCCTAACCGTTTGTGAAGCGACTAACGCGTCATGCTGTATAAAAGAAATTCTCATACCGAAAAGTTGGGAAATCAAGAGACTTTTGCCCTCTGTGGGATGTCAGTAACATTTATGTATTTAAATATGTATAAACTGCCACGCAATCAAAATACCTGGACAGGGTGTAAACGAATTCGTGTAATTCCTTCAAACCGCGTGATCCACTGGTGACACAGATTAACCCTAAAAGGGATTTTTTGAAAATCAACAGAAAGAAAAATTCCAAATGAAATCTTAGTTTTCTATTTCTGAATAATTTTAGAGCCCCGAGATAACTTACCGCAAAGAGCGATATCGCATCAGTCGTGCCTGCCAGCCGCGTCGCCGCGCTTTCATTCATTTATGTGTGTCTGTGTCTGTCATCGAAATGTTCAATTTAATAAAATTTTTTTTTTACTGAATCCTTATAAGGTGGTTTCGATATGATCACTTACCGCTACCGCATGAAAAAAAAAGATTTTATTTTTTTTATTTTTTATTACGCAAATTCCCGTGCGGGGCCAATCTAAACCAGTAGTAGATCATGTGGTTTTAAGGAATTACACGAATTCGTTTACACCCTGTATATTAAGCTTATGTGAAGTAAAATGCTCTTATGACTTACCTTCTATTGTTTCTTCGTGTCTTTTAGTTTACTTACATATCACCCGGAAAATGCTGCGTAAAAATACCTCGAAGGCTTGCACCAGTCTACAGATATGCAACATCCGCCAACATCCGGATGTATTACCTAGATAACGCTAACTAATCGAAAGTGATTCAGAAAACAATTACATCAGATGTGGGTCGCGATACAGTCATGGTATCGGTCGTCAATCGGCTGTAGCACCTGACCCACGATATAATCGGTGTAATTATTGTAAATATACATCATATACATAGCTAGGTTATCGGCACATCTAGTGTTTAAGAGATGTAGGCGCCGGATATGGTGATGAGGGTTGGTGTAAGACACAGGCGGTTATGTCCAACCACAACAAATAATAATCGCCTAGCATAGTAAAAATCTATACATATAAATAAAAAGAAAAGTTCCGACTGGCTGACTGACTCATCAACGCCCAGCCCTAACCCTTGGACCTAGAAAGCTGGAATTTTGCACAGAGGTTCCCTTTATAATGTAGACAAGGAATAAGGAAGGATTTTTAGAATTTCAACCCCTAAGTGAGTTAAATAGGGGATGAAAGTTTGTATGGAAAATCATCACTTAACGGGCTATAAATTGAAGCTGCGGGCAAAAGCTAGTAAATAAATAAATCAGCTTGTAACTGTATCACTGCAGGGCAAAGGCCCTTTTCTCGTACGGAGAAAGAATGAGCACTGATCACCAGTAGTGACAAATTTTCTTCTTCTTAAGAGAAGCGTACTATGTCAAGCAGTGAAATACAATGGTTTAATTAAGAATAAAGAAGAATGGTTTATGAAGGTGATGATCTAATACATTTAGTGACTGTGGGGAAACGTGAACGCTGAATGAAGAGATCAACCAACCAACGTACAGATGTGACATGTTTGTAGGTTTTCTCTGGCAAGAGTTATTTGTTTTTTTTTAACAATTTTCGCTCATAAATTGACCCACAACCAATTGCTTTAAAGTCAAAGTCAAATATTTTTATTTCAAGTAGACAAGATTATTACTGGTGCTTTTAAAACGCCAACACTAGGTGCTCGGTTTCAAGTAGTAGGTCGTATGGAGAAGAGCTGGCAAGAAAAAAAATGGAGAGACTTTAAAAAAAAAAGTTGTGACAGTTTTCATTGGAGTAACAAGCGACTACACTCTCCGCACCGAATGTTTAGTGTCCAAATTATCCTCCAGCGTCATTTAAAGGTCGCTTCTCGCTTGTGTCGTGACTATAGATGCGAAGCCGGTTGACAACGTTGTCAACCGCGCGGTTGACAACCATATTTTTGGATAACAACCGTTGTCTACGGTTGTTTATCATTTTCGACGGCTTGAAATGGATAATAACCTGTTTTTTTAATGGAATCAGTTTTTGTCCTTAGGTAATAGATAGAATAAATAGCCCCACTTTAAGGGAACCGATTGTTTTTTTTTTTTTTTATTAATTATAGATTCTTTTATTTTAATGTAAAGTAACTTTTATGAGAGATTTCTTTTAGCGTAAGTACCTTAATTTTGAAATGATTACTTCCGAATTGAGTAATTGGATAGTAGTGGCAACGTCGCTGAAGGTCAAGCGACAACCCGTGCGCAAAATAGTTAGTTAAGTAGGTACCTAATTATTTATGAGTTTCGTATAACGTAGGTAGGTATCTACCTACCGGATAAAACGGGGTAAATAGAGACCCACGGGTGAATAGATACAAAAAATTTAACGAGTTTTCATGGTTGAATTAATGTACCTACGTGTCAGTACTAACAAGGTAACAAAATTCTTAATTTTAATTCAGTAAAAATATTCGAGTCCTTTTAGGCAACAAACAACATTTTCATCATCGTGAAAAACCATTTTTAAAGTTACACATAAAATAATTTTAGGCTCAAAACATAACCAACCTTTTAGCTTGCAGTCGGATAAACGACCGGTAGTCAACCGTTGTTTATAGGTTGTTATCGGCTGCTTTGGATAAATATCGGTTGTCAACCGCTGTTTTACAACTATAGTCGTGACCCGCAACCATAATGCTTGAAGCAAGTGTTACCCACCCCGCCCCCGACGAGCCCTGAAGATACAGCCGGCCAGATAAACATGTCCACTCTATGAAAACTGTTTACTTTGACGCCACTTTGACGCATTCGTGACCCATCGTCTCTAATTCATAGCTTCGGGACTGATTCGATCATCGGACGAACTTGGGTGCAATTTGATACTGAATATGGATGTGGGATGGTATTGATTTGGTAATGGGATGTTATCACATGGTGATTGGACGTTTAAAGAGTAGGTAGTATTAAGATTGTACGGGATAACATTGCCTGAACAGACAACCTTTAAAAAAATACGACCATTGCTTCATTCGTTTGCAAGAAGTCCATTGAATAGTTAGCGTGGGCGGACGTGAATGTGCAAAGGCAAGTTGAAATTTTGAACTTTTCTCCATTAAGTAATTAATGGTATACTGCAACATTTCCAGCGTTAAATATCAGTTTTAATGCTAAATGGTTACCGAGCGATAGGCCATAAACAAATTTATTGATCATAACGTAAGGATATTCATAATTAAAAGATCAGTATACCACACACATCTTAATGTCAACTTACTAAACAACCTGGACCTTTGAAAGCGCCGAAAGACACGATATAATCTGCTTGCTTATTATAACTCGTATAGGTTAGAATAGTACAAAATACGCTCAAGTAACGTTCCTTTGTTTGGTGCACTCCCTAATGACGGGTAATCCTGCCAATCTCTTATAAAAAGGAAACGTACCCTTAATTCTCTCCAACACACGTAATCCACCAGGACTTGTTAGTAATGAATGGAGAGAAGGAAAAAATATATCTTCAGCTTTTCTTAACATACGTGGGAAGAAGGAAAACGGTAATAAAAATGTTTATGGGGATATAATGGGTTTGGATGAAATAAAGTATTCATATCTTGCCGGCAGCGATATTTTGCACTAATGAAATAATTTTGCCGTCCCATAGAAACTCTTTGTCTGTGATAATAATAAAAATCTGTTTGTTGCCTATGGTTTTAATAAGGGGTCTGTATTTATTTATACTTCTCTGCACAATGGGGGTACATAAGTTGGACTTAATGCTGTAAGGCATTCTCTGCCAGCCAATCTTTGGCTATGTATCCTATATGATGCTTAGACAATAACTTAATAAAGAACTTTTTACTTTTGGTAAAACATTTTTGGATTAATATCTCGACATCAAAACAGCTTTTCGCCAGATCCCGATAGAAACCTAATACAATGAATTGGAACTATGTAGATGATTCCTTCCTTCCGTCTTCAACAGAGAAACTTGCCAATCAAAATAACCTTTCTACTAAATAGAAACGTTCAAAGCAAGTGCAAGAAATTATTGAGAAATCTAACTCTGATCGAGATTCACAAACAAATTTGCAGTTAGCAGCAACTGATAGACTCTGAATGATTTTATGACCAATTAGCGCAATGGAAACCGCCATAGGAGATTATGTTCGAAATTCAAAGTGGTAAAGTGGACTAGTTTTTAATCTTAGACTCCCAGTGGGACTTTATCGGCGTGTAATTCTATATCTCCTGCTTTGTAAATGTCAACGGTACGGTATAAGCGTTTAGCTGTACCTGTTAAGGTTGTTGAGTCAGTACAAACAGGTGGAGTTGCGTCTGTCTTCATTTTGTTTACTGATTTTAGATTAATAGGTTTGATGGATGGAGGGAAAGAGGGTGATCAAAGAATAGATAGTGTGAGAGATGATATGAATGAGAAGGGAGTAAATGATAACGGAATGTTTTCGTTAGCGTGTTTTCTTTCATTTCAAGGACAGGCAGAAGAAAAAGGATTAATAGGTTTAGAAATGTTAGACGAATTGGTCATCTTTTTATCTAGGTTGTAAGTTTTAACACAAAACTTAATACCTACCCTGAAATTAGTCAGGATTCATAAAACGCATGATCATTCATATTATAGAGTTAACCTTTTTTTATAATAGATAAATTAAATATTTATCTTAAGCCAGAAATGTCTTATCTTCCATACATGTTTGCCAACCCTAGAGATACCGGTACACCGTGTGAACGTTAACTTTACGATCAAAAATTACCAATAAAAGTGAGCAAAATTACGTTTTTACATTTGCGTTTATAATCGTAAAGTGATGTCTCACTCGATTTTATGTCTTTTTACCTTCAAATATGGAAGTGTTGACAGATAAAAAACATTAAATTTTCGAAAAGAGTATGAAAGTGCCACCGTTACGAATAGTGGTGGACAATTTTGTTGAACACGTGTACCGATTAAGGATCTGGCTCGTAATTTTGTTGATAATTTTGAATTGAAAAATGAAAGCTGACGAGATATTTTATTAACTATAGTATAAATATTTTAGTATTTCTGAATTTGCTGTATGATAAACGTTTAGTAGATCCAACTTTTATTAACAATAAAATAGTTTAAATCTTACTTGTATTTGAGTAAAAGAGGACTACAAAAAGCAAGTAAAGAATATTAAAACAATATCAATGCGTAAACCGTGAAAATTATACATTGTAACAACTTCGTTGCGGTTTTACGTTACGTAGAATAGGTTTTTCGATTAAACAATATTAATTTATTTATAATATCTTATAATTTTTCCCATTACACAATCTGACTTCCAAACTCAGTTCCTTCGATTTCCACATTTTAATAAAAAAAAACACATTACTTGTAGTATTACCGTTACCTTAATTACGAGAAACGAAAAGATCGCCTTTTTAAGAAAATCAGCCGGTATATGCAACCGAATATTGCGACAGATAAATTATGGGCTGACGAATGTCCATCACGAGTTTGGCAGTTTTATCTCTTAATTTAAAGTTTACTTTTATTTCGATTTCCGAAGTTTTGAACGAGTGTGAAAGTGTCACAGAGCGGTAGAATTAGCCCTATAGTATTATGTTTTACTGTATTATTATCTTTTTTAATTACTTACTCTATGATGACGATTTCTTGATCATCTTATAAGCAAAACGTAGTCTGGATCTGCTTTATGTTTATTCTCCGTCGTCATCACAAAGATTGACCACCTGTGCATGTAAAGTATTACTTACCTACTACTTAAAATTGGACAATAATTTATTGCTTTTCGGTACTTCGAAATGATAAACTTCAAGCATAAATCACATCATGCGCGGACCAATTCAATACTCATACGCGAGTATTCGAAACCAATCGATGGGTCATTGCAAAACAACACACAAACAAACAAGTACGTTACTTCAGGCTGCAATGATTGAAACACAATCTGATGGGGTTCGTCACGTATTAGACAAAGTCAATTAAACACATCAAACTACGAAAGTGACCTCGATAGTGGACAGACAGACACGATGCAGATGTACTACTGTAGGGAAGCATGGATTAGATCGAGTAGATACAGGGGTTTAATGGTACAAAAATGAATAGCAGTTTAGGCGTCCAATAGGAATATTAATAGCAAAGAGGGAAAATAAGAGTATGTAAATATTTGGAGGTGTACATACCAGGTTCATGAAAAATGAAGTTTCTCTCCAAACTATAACAAAATTTCACAAAAATAACGTTTCCAACGACTGACGCTATGAAACTTCAAAAAATATTCTGGCTGGATGTTGCTACAGTTTCCTATTTTTATTTTAACCAGTTGTTTTCGGAGCTTTGCTTTTATGATTTTTAACATTCAAAGGCGCAAATTTTTTAGCTCCTTTTTTATAATTTGCGTTTCGTTTACATAACAGTCCTGTCCGCTACCGCTCCCGCCTCAAACTTGACCGCACTTACGGTCACGACGACAGGCGCCCAGATTTCTCATCAAGTAATTACATAACGCGAATTCTTATTGAGTTATGACTCCGTAATTGCAATTTTATCGATATACTACTGAATACATCAAGTTTCGACCTCACCGGTAATTATAGTCGAAGTCGAAATAATGTTCTCTTTGTTTATTTTAAAGGTCTTAATTAAATTTTATTTATGTCTCATAAAGTTGGGACGTAATGGATTCTATAATAGTCCATGTACAGTTACAGGTGTTTAATGGGTTGTCAGGATTTGGCTAATGATAGGATTTAAGATATAGCATAAATTACGAAATCAAATAAGTATCTAAAGACGCCTACGTGTTGACAATAAAATGGTGAATACATATCGTATTGAAAAACATGACAAAATCTAAGAGATTTTTTTCTCCATCCTAATTTACCAAAGTAGGATTATCTTACAAATTGGTCACGATAGAATTTGATTTAGCATCATCTTTTTCATGTAAACATACTTAGCCATAATTATGTACTTAGATATTGGAGCCACCTAGTTTCACACCCACATGCCAATCAATAATTACTGCATAATCTCACGCTTAAATCTAAATACAGTTCACACCCCAATGATTGCTGGTTCAATCATAGTTTGACAGTTTAATACCTCTGTTTAGTATCAGCTGCCAATATGATCATCGTGCGTTGCATTGGTAACAGTAACAACCTTGTTGATACCATGTTCCGGCTGATAAGGATGATAGTGAATGAGTTATTTGACTATCAGAAGATATAGTAAAGATAATAACGCTGTGGATATCATTGGACATAGTTTTAGGTCACAGAACACATGAGACCATTTTCTAGTTTTAGATCAAGCCATGTGATGGTAAGCGTAAGCTATCCTCTCTCTCTATCTCCTCCATATCGCTCGGTCATCGTAAGAGACGTCTAAAAGCCGTTTTAAATAACCTATCCATCTGCAGTTTCCCCTACTAGATATTTAATTTTGATATATTAAGCTCCATAGAAGTCATTTTTTTTTTTTTTTTTTTTTCTATTGGACTGCAGTAGGTCGTCCTAGGGGACGGTTTCTACGTAACCGGGCAGTTATTGGCGAGACCTGAAGGGTCTCCAGCCAATGGGGGGAAGTAAAATACTTAACCTAAGCTAACTACTTGTACTACACTAACATCATGACTACCTGCAACAACAGCACTAAGGGCGACCCCTAGTGGGACTCGGACCTCGGCTTAGGGCGTTGCTGGCGTGGACATATGGGGGGGGAGACAGCTTGATGAGGGCTGAATTATCGGGGTGAAGATAGAAGTCATTTCAAATTTCTATCTCTTATAAAGTACACTGCCGATAGATAACTTATTACAGCCGTAAAGATCATAAAATCAATCGTTAATCTTTTCTTAGATTAGGGCAGCAAAGTCCACTATTATTGCTATCATTCTGTCATAGTTTTTTTCTGTACTACTATCATTCGAATACTATAATTCATGCAATACACAAAAAAAAACAATATTTCCAACCCTTTTTCAAACCCGGTACTAGGCCAACTGATTTGTTTATCGTTCGTAAAGCAATAAGGAACGCCGGTAGCTCCCTTATTGGCATAAATGGCACAAATTCTGCTCCTACTGAACGACAAACACAATTTGTGCCCCCTCGTGTTAGTAGTACACTTGTATCCACTTTGTTTATATCAAACGTCCTTATACACGTGCTTTATCTATATCTCTGAACGAAAAATGAAATAAGCAAGTGTTGTTTTGTTTTTGAAGTATAATATTTCATGAGAAGTAGACGCTTAACTAAATTAGTAAATGAAAACCGCGAGAGGTATTGAGTCAAATTTAGGTGACGAAGATTTTATAAAGAATATTAAAGGAGTTGACAAGGAGGCAAGAGATGACGAAAAACTTCTAAAGGACAATTTTGGTATTAGTAATCCTTATGAATGATTTAACTTAAATGTTTATAAACCTGGCGTAATAGCTACCTGTACCAAATCCCTAAAGGTCACTAAAACCGGACAACCATGGAAACCAGTGATGTTTCACACACACAAAACGGCAATGTCCTAACATCAAAGAGCTTCACAGCCTCGCACGCACCCACTCTAAAATCAAATAGGCAAATATTGATAAAATGCAAAGCCGATAAACTTGGCAGATGTCTCAGTGTTCAGGAGGCACCCTCCCATATAATTTAATGTCGTAGGGGGAATCACAATAGCTATCGATTCCTTTGTGCCCGAGGGAAATCGCTTCTTCATCCACGTTTTTACAATGTCACCGCAAAACAAGCGAGCATTGTACAGTCGCCGACTGGAGGTAAACTGTACATTATTATGCATTAAGAAGCTGGGGAGATAAATAACTGGAATATTTACTTACGCACATACATATTTATGGCATTTGGTTTTACGATTTCTGTTTTTGCTGAGGTTTGCGCAGTTTCTGTTAGCACTTAGTGAATAGTAGCCTATTTTGTTTTACTTTTATGTCCGTTTCTATCTAGCTTTAACTTACTAGTCACTGGAACTAAAATCATTATCCCTGTATTTCTGCATCCCTAAAGATCCCAATGGAACTTTTAATTAATGAGAAAAGAAAAACAACAATTTAAAAAAAACGTGACCAAAAAAACGTGCCTGTTCTGATAAAAATACATCCACGTAATTAACACGCACTTCTGAATCCAATCCTCAATCCGAACATTAATCTTTCAGGTAAGGAACTCAAAGACAAAAGCAATAAATTAAAGTTGGTTACATCGAATCATCACGTTTCCAAACCACATTGTTTCCACCTTCATAATTCTAATTTAGGAAAGGAAACACTTGGCGTTGATTCACAGGGAATCGGTGCTGAATAATTAATGGGGTTCTGGGGAGCCGGCCCGACTGAATGATCGTTGCTGGCAGATCTATTGACGCTACCACAGAAGATAAACTCGATAGTCATCTCGAATAAGTGAAAGACGAATAGGTTTACTTTTGAGATGACATTCGATATTTGAAACAAGAGTGCCAGTATTTCGTAAACAAAAAAAAACTTAATTTACTACCAATGAGTTCGGTTAAGTGAAATTACTTTTATTTCGATTTCGAAATCATTTCGAGTGATGAAGATTATGTATTTTGGAGAAACTGTGGCGGTGTTTCCGAACTTTTGATATTCCCTGTAAACGCCCTTAAAGGTCACTGTGATATTTGAAGTAATTGGCGATGAAATTATAGATTTTAAATCATTATTATAGGTAACTTTGTATGAAATAAAGTTGTTAAACAAAATTACATATCGGATCATTGGTTTTGACTTAATTCAATGCCTAGAGCGGTGTTGTTAAATACAGACGGCTCATAGCATCAATATTATTGTTAGAATATAAAGCGATTACTTTGTTCTCGATATAATTGAAGCGTTAGTTTTCCAATACTGAAAACTGTGTTGTTGTTTTGAACTAATTTCTATCAACAAAATTCTTCGAATATTTTTTCGTACAAAAAAGTTGCGTGAGGAACTCAGAAGCATCACAAAGAAAGAGATGTTATCTTATTGCTCAAGTCAGGTAAATATCAGGCCAATTTGTTTCATACTCGAAAATAAACGGTTTCATCGCAAAGCCGGCTGCCAAAAGGGTTAAATTAGTATTTCCGCCAACCTTTGTCGTACTCGACGCATGCGGAATACTTAAGTTTTTCCACGTTTTATAGACCCGATTGTGGAGCAGGCGAGATTCAAGAGAATTTCTTCTACACCTTAGTATATTTTCTCAGTCTTTCGAGTTCCTTACCATGTTATTTGTCGGGCGACTCGCAAATCTCTGCATAATATAAAATGCAAAATCTTTAGAACTCTCATTTTGAACGTGCGAACTGCTGCGATCCTTTTTTTTTTGTTTTCGTTGTTTAGTTTTGTTTTTGTTTGCCTTTAATTTTTGGCTGTTGAATGTTTAAATATGGATGGAAAGATAAATTTATACCTAATATTGAAATGATTTTGACTCTGTCGATTCAATTATTATAGAAGTGTTCTATTACACGTATCAAAGTTGATGTTATAAACTCCTAAAACAAACCAAAAGGAAATAGCTATTACACATAGTAGGGGTCGATAGTAGAATGGACACGTTGTTACCCACTAATTTAATCAACAGCCGTCTACAAAATCTCATACTATGATTGATCTGCCTTCAATATGATTGCACCCGGGCCACTGTATCATTTATGTGACCCTGTTTATTTATCCTTTACATCCTGTATGAGTATTATAACAATTATTTTAAATATATAAAAATGTGAGGCTTCACTTATTATGACTGGCAATACTATTTTGCATAAAACTCTCTTCCGTCGACACATAACCAAACATTGGAATTCGTCAAAAATTCAAATCCGTAAAAATTTGGCCGCTTCATTTTAAATTAGGAACAATTTTTTTTTCCGAGGTGTCCCCACATATTTCGAATTTCGAACGAAGAATAATCGGAATATTTTTCCTTAATTTTTCATTCAGCTCAGTGGGGCACTGAATCCCCCGGGTTTGCTTTTACTTAACGGAAACCTTATTTAAAATAAACAGGCTGGTGTAAACGGGCGACGTGCCTAAAATTCTGAACGCGTCGATACCGGTGTATTATTTTCCCTGGCAATAAAACGAACGCGACCTAAAGTGTGTTTTTTATTTGTTTTAACTTCTCTTTATTTATTTTGCGGTGGTGATATTTAGAGGTGTGTCGAGGTACTTATCTATTGTTTGCAAAGTTATGTATTGACGAAGCTTCTTGCTTAGTGATACCAAGATACTTGTTGATACGGCTCATATCACTTTCATTTAACGTCAAACATAATTTGGATACTGAGACCTCAGATTATAAAACAGAAGGACTGAGACTTGAAAGTATTCCGACTACCTTAAAAACGGATATAATAAGTTATAAGTAGTTTCAGTTAGTGCTCATTCACACGAAGACGATTCGTTTTTTTGACGTATCGTCTTTTTTCACTATACGTTTTTTTACGGCGGCTATTCTTTTTATATGCCCGTGTTCACACGCATCACGAATCGTGAAAAATGTCAGACACTTCTTAAATCACGAATCGTCTTTTAAAAAACACGTTTGTCAAAAAACACGAATCGTGTTTTTTTTGTGACGGATCCATCGTGTTCGATAGTTCATCCAAGACTAAGAATCACGAAACGAATGTGAACATCAATTCGGATATTGTGCCGAATCGTGATAAAACACGATTCCGTATGCAATGTGAACGACCATCCGTCATGACGTATCGTGTTTTATGACGAATCGTCAATGACGGAACCCGTGTGAATGAACCCTTAATTTACTAAAGACAACGGGTTATTTGCAATACCTTAACTTAAAGTAGTAGTAGCTACCATAGTCACTTATAATTCTACGACCAAGCTTAAGCAAATTGCTTTAATTCAATAATTCCTTTACGAGGTTTCAGGCGTAATAAAATCGATCGATCTGTCGCTTACAACGCTAACTGGCGTTTACGTTCTGTGGATGCAGTAAACGACGCCTACTGGCGATCTGACCGGACAAATACAGGTTTACGACATTGTTACAAGTAAAATCTTTAATTTTACAACACAATTTATGATAATACAGACGTTACGAAACTTTATCGGTCACGTGCCGATAAAAATATGCATAAATAATATTTATAATATGTAACGCTTCCTTTAAATTTTCAATTATGGCAACAAAATCAGGTAGCACTAAAGAGGGAGCTTAGCGCTATCAAAAAATCTTAGTACGTAGATATCCAGTATAAGCTGATCTTACAATGTATAGTCTATCCATACAAAAAGAGGTCAGCTTATACTGGATGTTGTAACTTCATATGTAAGCCGAGTGTACATTTTTTACAAACAAAAACCAGTTGCTTTTCACTTTCCCGGGACAACTTGTACTTCAAAAATGGGCAGACACATTTTAGAACCAATATTTTTATTCGTTCAACATTAGCAAATTAGACGAGCCAACAGCTGTTGTAGCTGATAACTATTCAAATATATAATCACTATGGTCTCAAGTACATATATTTATCAATCTCGACCATCAACAACAAGACATTCGCATTTGCACCTGCTTAGTACAACAAGATAATTTAGATTGTATATCTAGCAGGTGACCTGTTGGCGAATGATAACTAAGGTTAACAACAAGCATTTTAAAGGAATCTGTTTGAAGGGCTAAGGTTGGCAGGGATTGGCTCACCCCTGGACGAGTGTATGCCAAAAATGTCAGAGAATACTTGAGTCTATGATTAGTTACGGTTTACTCACGTGCATTTTTCGCGATTGCCCGGCTAGTTTCGGACCCAAACGGAGACCTTTATCATGAGCTGATCACACGGCGAGGTCGCAAGTCGAACTGAGCTCTGAGCTACGTTTGGGTCCGAAACTAGTCGGGCAATCCCGAAAAATTCACGTGAGTAAACCGAAGCCAATCATATAATATGAAGGTGAATCACGAAACTTATAAAAACATACTTGAGTCTGTTCCCATGATTCTAGCGTTCTCCGAAAATCTAACTACGAAGAGTCGGCTGACGCATCGCACATTTTCCAACCACGAAAGTGTTTAGGATCCGTCGATCGATTCGATTTTAGCTATTTGTCATTTTGTCTTTCGTTCGCTCTACTGCAAAATGTTACTTGACATCTAGTAGTTCGTTGTTATGCAATACTTTGATCGTATAAGTTCGTTGTTTCGTATCGATCCGAAATTTCAACGTCCTTCGGAGTAGACCCCTGACTCTTAATTCGACAAATTCACGACATAATATCTTGTCGTTGTCATGCTTCACTTAATGATATAAAGTCATCAAGTGAGGCCTGAGGTGAATGATACTCTCAGTTGGTTGTACCCATAAATCTCTATGTGCCAACCACTTATCTAAGTAGCTAATAGTAACTACTACACGAGTGGGCAAACAAAACTAAGCGAGGAATGACTTCGCTGCTCCACTTATCCGCTTTGTAAATTAGCTTAAGTCCTTAACACTATTTGCGAGTGCACAAACATAACTAAGCGAGGAATGACAGAGCTGACCATTCACATTATATGTTAAGTTATTCGTCGCAAGCGCAGGTAGTTCATCCCACTCGGCGTCGTGGCGGCGCCAGCGCAGAACAAACCTATATATTTGATCTAAAACCAATCTAAATGCTCATTAAAATTGATGAATTCTCTAAACTGTTGTTTTGAGGTTACCATATTTATGTTATCATAAATATTATTGTTACTAAGTTCGGTGGCTTATTTGTTGATAGAAGTTTCTTGATCAGTTTAATTCATTGTTTATGGTTTGTTCCTCGTAAAATCTATTGTTTATGTCTCGATGAAGACTGCTGTAAAATATAATGTTATCGTTTAACTTTTATGTATTGAAATATTACCTATTCCATTTGCTTCCACGCTGTATTTTGATATCTTCTAGTTAGAATCATCTTCTTCGTCTTCTGTATCTTCAATAAGGATTTTATTAGTATTCAAAACGCATTCTAAATTCCCAGACATCACAATAGATTCCAATCTTTATTTCCGCAATAAATTGAAAAAATCTAGTACCGACTTAGAATTCCTAAGTCGATTGCAATGTGTTTACGCGCGCTTTGTGTTCCAATAAATTAGTGGCGCCTGCTGGCCTTTTGCAGTGATTAAGTGGACAAGCAATGTACTTCTCTTTTAACTAGTTAGCGATAGACGCGGCGACGGCCGACAGTCGCCATGTAGCGACACGTCTCGCCGTATCAATCATGTTACGCCGGTGTTGCCATGATTCTATCATTTTTTATAGCGTAAGCCGTTAATCTATAGAGGTATTTTTTCTTGTGTGATCTTAGACAAGTTATTAGGGTAATGGAGATTCATCTTACAGCAAAAGTACTACTAGCTCTATTGATATAATAATGACGCTTAACAGATTGTGTAGTGCGCAAAATGCTACTAGTAAACCAGTGGATACTGCAATCCGTCTTGTTGATATTGATCTTCAAGCCTCTCTTATTCCCTGAATGGGAATTTCGTAGTCGCTTCCTAAACCGCTCACGAATCTAGATTGTGATCTAATCTAGGCTCTCGAAAACTTCATACGTGCCTCACATATATTTTAATTAATTTTCTGGCAACCCAGTACGCGTGCGCGGCCTCAATAGCGCGCCAATAGCCGACGATAATTGAGTCACCGGAGCCTTATAATTGGCGCCTTTTTATTTAATAACACGCCACGTAATTGTTGTAACCAGACTATGACGGTGACTGCTAATGAAAAGTGGGGAAGTAATTGTACTGGCAACAATTTTATTAGTGAAAAATGGGAATATAATTGCATTGGCAACAATTTTATTGATATTCTACATTTAAATTTTACAGTAGTCTGACAGGCCATTGAACTATCAAAATGGCTTACATAGTTGTTAAATTGGATTAGAAATCAGTTGCAACTGCAATGAGCAATAACAGGTTGAATTGAGTTCGCCTAATGTAAGTTGTTTACCTTAGCTGACGGTAATGATTTGCTGAACGCAACGGTATAAATTTATTAATGAACTTTAAAAAGTTGTGTAGTAGCATTTCATTAAAATGACAACTTGCAAATTGGATAATCTAATAAGAATATTTCAAGGATGTTTATGAACTTCGCTTTTACGATACAAATGATGAAGATGAAGCATAATTTAACAATCTCTATACTATAACCATTTCGCTGCAAGGAACGATGGATAACTACAAATAAATAACAGAAAAGAATCCAAAGCGCTGACATTTATCCCTCAAGGCTCGACCGCTTTCCGAAGCCAGTGCCTTGTAAAAAATCGTCTTTTATAGTTCTTTATTCTCCTTAGACTAACCGTAGTCATTTCCAAGCGATAAATTGCTATTTATAGACATTTCGTCCATTTTCTTGTCGACTTGCGTATTATTCTCGAATGGATTGATCGTAAATTGTAATAAATTACATATTTGTCAAATGTTTTTAAAACCAGAATCATGAGTCTTTTGTTTTTGTAATATATTCAATGAAAGCTTTTCATTGCTGCATGAGTCCCAAAAAGACATAGACAAAGATTCCACAATCATTGGATAAGAAACGTAAGCAAATGTCATTTCGTAACAGATAATTTCAGGGATGGTATGTACGGGAGTCATAAATATAACATGGACGCCGGCACAATGCGTGAATTTTACAACGTTTTTATTTTACGAGGCTCACTAAAACATTTTGGTCCCTACAATAAAATAGTCCGTGTTTTTTACGATACCTGAACGTGAATGCGCGTTTCAAAGTGATTTTGGACCAATACGGCGGAGTGTGGGACGATAGTTGGTAGTGTCCGACCGAAACAGGAATTTTAGCCGAAACAGAAACCGAAACCGAATCTTCGGCGCCAGTCTCAGTTTCGGCCGAAACCGAAACCGAAACCGAACCTTATTTAAACATGTAAAAAATTCTATTCTATTATTGTACAAGGTGGGGCAAAAGTAATCGCCGAATGTTGTTTTGCTGTAATTTTTTTTAGGAATAAAAATGTTTGGTTCTTCTTGTGGATAATGTTTATTTAACGTATTAAATTTTTTCTATCAAGTCGAAAAAATGATATCAGTCAAGTGGCCGCCATCAGAATTGATAACCATACGGGCTCGTTTTATGACAGTTTCCATCACTTGTGTCAGAACTTCCAGTGATAGTCTCGCATTCCCGTCGAATATTCTCTTTAAGGACTTCAAGAGTCTTGTTTACATAAACCCGGGAATTTAAGTAACCCCACAAAAAAAAAAACTGGAGCGGTCAAATCAGGTGATTTGGCCGGCCAGTGCAAATCGCCAAAGCGAGAGATTAGACGCCGCGGAAATGCTTCCTTCGGAATATCGGTTGTGGCTCGTGCAGTGTGCGCCGTTGCTCCGTCCTGTTGGAACCACATGTCCTCCAGTCCCAATTCATTCATTCTGAGGTAGGAAAAAGTCGTTGATCATGGCTCTGTACCGCTCGCGGTCCACAGTAACGGTAGGGCCAGCGAAGTTATCGAAAAAAAATAGGAAATGCTATAAAATGAGCCCGTATCCAGTCGAGCCAGTCATCAATTCTGACGGCGGCCACTTGACCGATATCACTTTCTGGACTTGATGGAAAAAAATCTAATTAATTAAGTAAACATAATCCACAAGGAGAACCAAACAATTTCATTCCCAAAAAAAATTACAGCAAAATAACATCGGGTGATTACTTTTGCCCCACCTTGTATGTGAAATCTAGTATCTTTTTTAGACATATACAGACAGTTTTCTCTCGTTAAATAAAATTAAAGACAATAATGGAAATATGTAACGACAATAGTTATTCATTTATGGTATACCTACTATTATTAACAATGTAACATCAAAAAATTATAGATTTTTTGTCAAAAATCAACACATAAACGTAAAGTACAGACTTCTTTATTGAGTACTAGCTTTTGCCTGCGGCTTCGCTCGCGTTAATTTATGGATCCCTAATTTTTTGATCCCAAAATATAGCCTATATATAGCACTCAGGGATAACGTAGCTTCCTACTGGTGAAAGAATTTTTGAAATCGGATGAGTAGTTTCGGAGATTACCTCCTACATACAAACAAACAAATTCTACCTCTTTATAATATTAGTATAGATTTGTGTTCAATGTCGTAAAGATTAATTTATTATTTATTGACATCGAGATCTTGTATTTGATACTTGGTAGTTAAAGAATGATTTACCTAATTATCAGTATCAACAAAAATAACAATAAATTGTACTAAATTCGGTAAACTTTGTCAAAAATCAACAAACAAAATCTCAAACAACACAACCACGCCGCACGCCGACCGGCGAACTCAGCTGGCAACCACACACGAGTCCCGAACTCAGCCGAAGTTAGCCGGAAGACGCGCGATAATACATGAACACTGAGTTTCGGCGCGGCCGAACTTTCGGCTGATTTTTGGCCGAAACCGAAACTGTAGCCGAAACACGATTTTTTGGCCGAAACTGGCCGAAACCGAAACCGAAACCGAACCTTCGGTCGGACACTAATAGTTGGTATTACTTACAAATCACCTCACGTAACTAGGCGCTGCGGTGTTAAAGGTTGCGGCAAGCCAGATCAGTTTTGTTTACAGCCATTAAAATTGGACTAACTTCTCTAAACGAGGCCATGATGTTAAAAGCTTGGTGTTTCGTCATGTTGGACACTGTTTAGTCCAGTTGGTTATTCGTTTTCTGGGTTTTCGATGTTCCCGACAAAATTCTAACATCATTGTTTAAATTATAGAAGATAGTTTTTCTCAATTTGTTCTCTTAAAACTTATATACTTTTAGATTTTCTTTGCATAATTAAATACATACCATGTTCACCCTTTCACCTTAATAAACTGCGTGAAACTATACAAGGTTAGTCGGAAAGGGGGTACTAATCTGCGGGCCACTTAAATCATCACTGAGGATTGTTTTTCGATCGATCATTTTTATTTCCACGAAAAATAGTTTTTAATTTAGTTTTTTTCAAAAATTCTTCATTGCTTCTTTAGTTACGAATTCACAAAATAGTGCATCTAGCCCGTGACTCTATGACCTAAACTGTAAACGCAACTGATCATAGCTGAGGATAGATAGTTTTTAGCCTTTTTTATATCTTTTATCTGCTATTTCTCCTGAATTATTGACTTTTGGGGAAAGTTGTAAAAGAAAAGTTATCCGTTATTATTGGTACTTTAACAACTTTTCGGATTAGTATCCCCTTTCCAACTAACCTTGTATTTATATAAATAAATGTGAATATCACAACCCAGCTCAAACCACAACAATAATGGCTTGTCTATGTTCCTACTGCAATAAATAAGCTCCACAGTGTAATGTTATCATTATTTCATAAAAACCTCACATTCACATCCTGCGAGGATCAAATAATAGCCACGTCCAATAAGTAAGCCTTCCTGTTTAGAAACAATTGACTGCGCGTTATGTAGTGCAGTTTTAAAATTATTCACTTTCATATCGTTACTCAACAAATACAGGGGCCAATTCTAATACGGGAAACGTTAGTCAATCGCAACCAAATAAAAGCCAAACCGTCCATTCAGACCGTTTTCGATTACAAAAACTGTCAAATTAATATGACAGCAAAAACAAAACCAAACCATTTGACAGTATTCGAAAACGAAAACTGACTTACGTTTGTGGTACGTTTGCGGTATGGCAACCATTTTGTTAGTAGAATTAGCCCCAAGACTCATTTCTAAAAAGATTCGAGGATCAAGAGCTTACCAAAAAGAAACTTGATGCTAATTTGAGAAAGAAGAAAACATTTTATTTCTTTAAAACACAGTAGGATCGGTATCTGCCTTTAAGCTTTCTCCAGTAAGTGAAACATTACTTGTATTGGTTATTCAACCATTCCGCTGCAGTACGCCAATATACTCGATAACTTTAAGAGACTGCATGATGCACTTAGGATATTAAACAGTCCGGAACGACATAAAGTAGTCTAACTGCTGGCCTGTTGTCAATATATTTGTCAACGGTATCACAGAAATAGCGCAGAGGATTATGAAACTTGATGTTGTTTAAGTATTGGATCAGTTGACGGCGTAGGTAGCACATTCCTGTCGGTGTGGGCCCAAATGGCATCTATTATATTGTCTCCACATTCCGAGCTGAGGTTAGGCGCGAGATATTTATTGCCACATGTGCGTCCTTCGATTTGAACGGTGTTTTTCCGGCTTCCTGCGTCTTTGTTTGTAATCAGAAGCACCGTCTTGATGTGCAATTGAAACTGCCTGTTATTTGTGTAGTAATGTGTCTAGAACAAGGGTTTGCTTTCATAGTGCATGTACAAATTTTATACCCTTTTCACCGTAAGTTGATTAGTAACGTTTCTTTACAAAACGTTATCATACAAAGAATATCAAACATTTTTAAAAATGGGTAGTATAGCTACGGTTTTTGATGATGTCGTTTACGTTTTTTTGATAGCGCTCTTACGGCTACAATTTACAAAATGACCGACCTATCAGAACTCATCTTTATGTGAACAAGAGTATATAATGTATGTGCTTTTCTTATTATCAGTAACTCGTGTCGAAAATTATCATCAATTCATCGCTATTTGGTTTGGATATGTAAGATACATTCTAGATCCGAGATGAAGATCCGGTCAATTATTTTTTTGCTTATTTCTGCATTTAATGACTAGGTATTGTAAAGACGTTGATTTAAGAGCCTTTTCAAATAGTAATTTAGTTTTGTGGTTTCAACAGTCAACACTATCTAGCTAGTATATCACCGATCTAACTTTATTTAACATCGTTAAACAACAATGCACGGATTTTCTTTCTTTTACTTACTTACACTATTACTGCTTTCTAATTCTATCGATTCTTTTATAAAGGGTATCAATATCGAACCACATAAGTAAAAAAACAGAATCGAATAATGGTACAAACGGATGCCGAACTACTGTGAAATACTTTCTCTTACATTTTTTTTTTCAAACAAATACTTTGTTGTGACACCTCTACTTACTATCTAGTAAGTACATTATAGTTTGCGTCATTGTGACGTTTTAATAGGATATTATAGACTGCCTTGCTGGAGCCTAATTCTACTAACAGAAACTTTTATCAATTGCAACTGAATCATACATTCAGACAGTTTTCGTTTACAAAAACTATCAAATTGTTTGACAACAAAAACAAAACCAAACATTTTGACAGTTTTCGTAAATGAAAACTGTCGGAATGAACGATTCAGTTGCAATTGATAAAAGTTTCTGTTAGTAGAATTGGCCGCCTGGTCTAGTGGTCGCAAGCGCGACTGTTGAGCGTGAGGTCCTGGGTTCGATCCCCAGGCCAGGCCAGGACTAACACTGCCAGTGGGATTTTCCGTGTGGAAATTTTCAGTACAGCCCGGAGTTTGGATTTGTGCCCGATTGATGGCAATAGGGTCGCCCCCTATTATACAAGGTGTAAACGAATTCGTGTAATTCCTTCAAACCGCGTGATCGACTGGTAACACAGCTTAACCCTAAATGGGTATTTCAGAAAGTCAACAGAAAAAAAAATCAGAAAAAAATCTTGGTTTTATATTTCTGAGGTATTTTAGAGCCCCAAGTTAACTGACTGCAAAGAGCGATATTGCATTAGTCGTACCCGCCAGCCGTGTCGCCATGCTTTCATTAATTCATGCGTGGCGTCGAAAAGTTTA
The DNA here is from genome assembly GCA_905220435.1 of Amphipyra tragopoginis. Taxonomy (NCBI): domain Eukaryota; kingdom Metazoa; phylum Arthropoda; class Insecta; order Lepidoptera; family Noctuidae; genus Amphipyra; species Amphipyra tragopoginis. The sequence goes on from HG991994.1 coordinate 22,338,386, forward strand.
ATGGAAGAAAAAAAAATTGCAGTTAATTTTTTTATTTTTTACTTATTCCTTATTAGGTGGTTTAGATATGATCAATTACCGCTGCTACCGCATGAAAAAAAAGATTTTTTTATTTTTAATCAAGCTAAATCCCGTGCGGGGCCAATCTACACCAGTAGTAGATCATGTTTAAGGAATTACACGAATTCGTTTCCACACTATACACACACACATGTATGGGAAGTCACAAAACGACAAAATGAAGGTGTACTGTACACCTCTGCCTCTACTCTTCGGGAAAAACAGACATGATGTTATGTTATTGTAAAATGGATTATTGTAGACTTCACCTAGGTGTTAAAAGCTGACGTTATTAGCTTCCTGCGTCTGAATGTTTCTGTATTTCGCTCATTTGCTACCAGAACGTGTTAAGTCCGAAAATCGGATTTTTCAAAATACGTCTTTATTCCAAACTTTCAAAGGCGTTTTCTGAAATATCAGGTTTTCGGACATAACACGTTATTGTCGCAAATGAGCGATTTGTGTTTACGAAATGCTGTCGAATGTTAGGATACTAGGGGTCGCTGGCGGCTCCGCCCGCGTGTATGTCGTTTATTCCGCGTTTTTCGGGGTAAAAGTAGCCTACATCCTTCTCCTGGTTCCAGACTATCTCTGTACCAAGTTTTATCAAAATCGGTTCAGTAGTTTTGTCATGATTAGGTAACAGACAGACAGATACAGTTACTTCTGCATTTACAATATTAGTAAGGATTAGTATCAAAGCAAAATCAAAACAAAAATAGTTAAAAAAATTAATGAAAGTCTTTAAATATCGGAAATAAAACAAAAAAACCTATTCCCGATGATCTTACGCGATACAAAACATTTTTTTAATGTGCGATCCAAAGTTATTGTGGACATTCTCCGCTTTTGAGCTGCGAAAAAAAACCACTGCAACCTTTTGTTGAGCACAATGTCGGTTAGTGCCGTCGCCGCGATGTCGGCAGATAGCCGGTTCGAGTCCTGGCTGCAAATATTTCCGTCTAATTACCTTCGCTTTAGCTTACCAAGGGATTTAAGCTAAGTATGGAACTGAGATAAGAGCTAGCGATTTTAGCTCCACTGTTTTATTTGCGTATTTTGAATTCGCTGCTAATTCCTCAGTAGGTATAGGAAAGTTTTATAGAAACGCAATGGATAAAATACTTTAACTACTTATAGTGCACAAAAAATGGGGAGAGAGTAAATACCTAATCGATTACTGCAATATCTTTTGACAATTAGTTTATTTTATTACTAGCGACCCGCCCCGGCTTCGCACGTGTACGTTTTATAGCTTAAAACCTTCCTCTTGAATCACTCTATCTATTAAAAAAACCGCATCAAAATCCGCTGCGTAGTTTTAAAGATCTAAGCATACACAGGGACAGACAGCGGGAAGCGACTTTGTTTTATACTATGTAGTGATAATTTGCCCCACACTGCTATATCTCCTGTATCATAGGTGCGTCTACAGACACAAATGTTCACATACACTAACACCTAGACCCGAAACAACTGCCTGTAGACCGTACATTATTTGTTCCGTGTGGGAATCGAACCCGCGACCCGCAACGCAGTGAGCCAATCGCTTAGCCACTGCGCCAAACGTGTCATCAAACTTTAACTTAACAAAAACTTTAGTACCTACACATAAAACGGGGAGAGAACAAATACCTACCTAATTGCTTATAGCAATGTCTTCTGACCCTTAAATGAACTTTATATGAGATAGATAAAGGTATTATAATAATAAAATAACCTATTTTTATAGGCCTCTGCACGTTGGACCTGTGTCCGTATGCCTTTCAAATGACCGGAATGCTTCCGAACGGAAGATGAGCTGTGAGTTCAGCGAGCGACTTATGTTATACAACATGTAACAGGAATAACGCAAACATTCAAACACCCAAATTAGAATATCAAATTGTGATCATAATACATACACTGAAATTTTACTTTTATGTGCCTAAATATTGTTTATTTAAGAAAATAGTATTACTTTTCAGTGTTATCTGCATTTAAAATTCAGTCTATTTTCTTACCTCAATTAAAAGAAAAATACGCAAAAAGCACGTTTAAAAAAAACACACATCGCTGCTTTGCATAAGCAACCTCACAATCCAAAATTTTCAAACTAAGTAGATAAGGAGACAGCGGAAACCAAAATAGTCCAAAATTTTTTGGCGAATAAAACTCATATTCATATCGGCAAGAATTACGAAGTGGCGTCACAAAATGTCATTGTCATTGCTTGATGTTTGGCGCCAATTTTCTTCAACAATGTAATCTTAAACGGTTCTTCTCGAAAATAAGCTTTTTAAATTGTATATATAATAATGTGTATCCAAAGGAGCGACATATCTAATATATAAAATTCTCGTGTCACAGTTTTCGTTGCCATACTCCTCCGAAACGGCTTGACCGATTTTGATGAATTTTTTTGTGCTTATCCGGTATCTATGAGAATCGGCCAACATCTATTTTTCATCCCCCTAAATGTTAGGGGTAGTCCACCCCTAATTTTATTTTTTATTTTTTAGACAAAATTTTTAATTTCTAATTATTTATATGGCAAAACAACGTTTGCCGGGTCAGCTAGTATCTAATAAAAATGCCTGAAATGATTCAGTTGCCCATTCTTAACAAACTACTTTAAGAGTGTGCGTATATTACCCGTTATAGTGCTATAGTCAAAATCACATAGGTGCAATCTTTCTGTAGTGCAATCTCTTATTTTAAGCTCCTAATTTAAAATATGGACCTTGATAATTTTATGAGTTTATTTTATTACTAAAATAGATTATTTATGTTCTTAGTTTCCGCCATTATGAATTAGTAATAAGTCTAATAACTGGGTAACTAGTTCACGATCATAATTCACGCACGAATTATGAATTACGATAGTCATAGTTTGAACTTTTTGAATGCATGTCTTGGTAATAATTCATAGATAATGAATGTATTCTCGTTTAAAATGCTACATTTGTTTCAATATGGAGGTTATTTGCAATGTATTTCCGTCTAATTAATTATCAACTTAGAGCAACGCGGCCACCGATGACTCGGAGGTCTTCAACCCCGTTGCTCTAAGATTATCAAGTTTAAAATCCCTCGGTTTCTGAAAGGCTGAAATTGCTTGTCTAATTCTTATGTCAACTGCTGTGGATAGGTTGACAATTTGTCAGGTTTTAAAAAAATTTGAATCTATATTGTACTGAAATTATAATGGGAATGGGACCTGAAGGGCTTACCCGATTTTTGGGACTCGCTAACTCTTATTTAGTGTAGTATAATAACAGGGCGCCAGGTCTCTTCGGTCTTCGGTCGGGTCTTTCAACCGGGCCCTAAAAAGCAGTTACGCACGCTTCAGGCACGTGATTTCATGACCCCAAAGTTGGATTAATACCACAGTCTACCTATATCTTACTCCTTACAGTCGGTCAACGTAGAACATTGTCACAGAGCAATCGTGCGGGGGGTTGCGGGGTGAAGGGGCGGATGTTATGTCCCGAGTAGCCATACTGCTACTCGGGACATAAATTCCAGGGCTCGCACTTTTTGATTTCAAATTTGATTGATATCGTTCATAGAAATTATATTAATTTATTATTGTTAAGTATGTGTACCTATTACGAGAATTTTATTATAAAGTCTGTTTACTAATCCAAGATGGCGGCATACATACATTTTCAAATTATTGTTCGTGGGAAGTCATTTCCACTGTTTTCGGGGTCACTGATGCTGAAAATGACGTCAAAATCCAAATACAAGATGGCGGCCATGAAAATTTTCATGTAATCATCCTGGGTGTCAATTTCATGGTTTTCGGGGTCACTGATGCCGAAAATAACGTCAAAATCGAAATCCAAGATGGCGGCCATGAAAATTAGTAAATTAGTCGTCGTATATGTCAAATCCAAGGTTTTCTGGGGTGCGGATGCCGAAAATGAGGTCAAAATCGAAATCCAAGATGGCGGCTACAAAAATGTCAAATTCGTCGTCCCGGGTGTCATTTCTATGGTTTTCGGGGGTACTGATGCCGAAATTGAGGTCAAAATCCATTTCCAAGATGGCGGCTATTAAAATTTCAATTTAACCATCATGGGTGTCATTTCCATGGTTTTCGGGGATGCTGATGCCGAAAATAAGGTCAAAATCCATTTCCAAGATGGCGGCTATTAAAATTTCAATTTAACCATCATGGGTGTCATTTCCATGGTTTTCGGGGATGCTGATGCCGAAAATGAGGTCAAAATCCATTTCCAAGACGGCGGCTATTAAAATTTCAATTTAACCATCATGGGTGTCATTTCCATGGTTTTCGGGGATGCTGATGCCGAAAATGAGGTCAAAATCCATTTCCAAGATGGCGGCTATAAAAATTTCTATTTAATCATCATGGGGGTCATTGCCATGGTTTTCGGGGATGCTGATGCCAAAAATGAGGTCAAAATCTATATGCAAGATGGCGTCCATAAAAAAATTCAAATTAGCCATCATGGGTGTCAAATCCATGATTTTCAGGGACGCTGATTACAAAAACAAGATCAATTCTCAAACACCAAGATAGGGACCACGTTTTACCTGGCAAATCTCATTCAACTGGTAAATTTTTTTGACCGCCTTTTATTATCGAGGAATACTTAGGCTATATTTCCGGCATCAGCACCCACGAAAACCATAGAAGTAATAACCATGAATAATAAGTAATTTTCTATGACTCCATCGTAGACTTGCGAATAATTTATGACTCTTACCTACCCCCGCAAGTGTTAGCCACTGCGACTGTAACCTCGATATTTGTAGATTTAAATATTGTTAGAATATTCCAGGATAAGATGGCGAAACTGCTGCTACATACCTTTGCATTATTTTGTCAATCGTCAAAATTACGCATGCGTGGTTTTCTTTTTGCGTGTCACTGTTTCTATAAAACGTTAATTAATTTGGACGTTTGTTTGATAAAGTTTGTGTAATTTATTTTATGTGACAACCCTTTGACAAGTGTTACCAATTTTGACATTTCATAGGACCTGTCAAATGTATGGGCGTTGACCCACTGTATGTAGTAAGTAGGTACACTGTGTTAATACTAAGAGTGAAAGAGGTGTTTTTACATTATGGCGGCCATACACGCTACGGTTCACCGGAGAGGTGTACCTGTGCAGGTGTGCCTACGCAGGTAGACCGGAGCGTGTATTGGAATAGACCTGTGCAGTTTTTGGAACCTGCACAGGCGACCGGTGCAAGATCGAAAATCGATTCTTTCGAGTGACACTACGGTGAACTGAAGACCTCGGTATACCAGACCGTCCTATACACGCTATTACATGTGATCGACCTGCGCAGGCAAACCTGCACAGGTAAACATTTCCGGTAGACCGTAACATGTACGGCCTACTTAGTTTGCGGCGTTCGTATATTAAGTCTTATTCCATACTTTATCTGGTGTCATACAACACCCGTGACAGTCGTTACGGATAGTCAAAAGCCCGATATTCTGACAACAAGTCTAACCTTTGGATATCGGCATTGACCAGAAACTGGGTTGCGGTGGTCTGTTGGCAGTTGCTCCGTGTAAAATACTGGTGTTGAGCCGCATCTGGTTAGACTGGAAGCTGATCCTAACATAATTTGGAAAAGGCTAGACGGTACACTTTATTGGGTTTTATTCGTTCCTTTCTTAACACATTCGAGTCCACCACACTTTTCATAGAGCTCATACGCAATCCCGCCATATATATTGCTAGTGGACCTTCCAGGAGGGTCCTCAGCATTACGTTTGCGCTAAAAGTGAACCCTCGAGGAGGGTTCCTGGCATTAGGTTAAAAACCTTGAAAAATACGCTACTACGTCGTAAAATAGGTGTTTGCTTGTTTCATGACGGTGAATTTTCCAAGAAAAACCTGCATTTAAAATGAGCCCTCCCAGTATGGCGAATGCGACTACAGGGTGCCCTCCTGGAGGGCACCCGACACTGAACGTGTTAAATAAAGAACCAAATAGCAATATAAAAAAGTCTGAAACTACCAAGCTGGTGCGTAACGTAAAAGCAAAAAAAATACAATATCCGCCAAACAGATCATAAAAGTTCAGCATTAACTTAACTAAAGTAAAACATAACCGAGGCCTGGTTTAACTGCGCCAATTTACCTAAACCCGGAGCACAAACGTCGTAAATAAAGCAATTCGCAAAGTCGGCACGACATTCTTGTCGGATAGTCGCAGATGTAATTCGTCATAACCGTTGTTATGTCGGCCTTGGCGGTTTATTGTGTTTTGGCAGCAAACCTTAGTTAACTGTGGTAAAATGTAACACCAATTTTAGATAATAATATTCATTATTGCTTCACGAAATGTTTGACATTTTTTGATTTTTGACATTTGATACTTTTAATACTTCGCCTCGTGGCTCCGTAGCCTCTGTTGACGGTAATATTCTATAATGCATTCTAAATTTTGATCGAAGACTCGACAAGTTTCATATTTCTTTGCATATCCTATGCCCATGGTTCAACGTTTTTTCATTCTAAATAGGAATTGTAGGTCAGATAAACGCCTTAAAGCAACGCAGTCGACGACATCATCGGTGGCCTCGTTCGTTGCTCTATTTAAACGCATTTAAGAAAAATCGAGAACTTTTCTTTCCTATGCAAAAGAGCCGGGAATCTATTTTTTGGAGGATATCATGTTGGAATATAAACAATTCAAAAATGAAGTCCTCCTATCTTCTTATCATCTGATAAGTTCGATTTGATTAGGGTAGCTGGGGTTGCGCAGGTCGTCGCAAGGATCCGGCGGTTGGGTCTCGAGGTGGCCTTGCAGAAGTCCGAGGCTCTGTGTTTCCACGGGCCCCGGAAAGGACCACCCTCGGGATCCCACATCGTAGTGGGGGGCGTCCGCATCGGCGTCGAGTCGACGATGAAGTACCTAGGACTTGTCCTCGACGGCCGATGGAACTTTGGGCCTCACTTTCGGCAGCTGATGCCAAAATTGATGGGCACCGCGGCTGCGTTGTCGCGGCTGCTGCCCAATCTGGGGGGGCCCAACGCCTCCTGCCGGAGGCTCTACGCGGGGATCGTACGGTCCATGGCCCTATATGGGGCGCCAATATGGGCAGACACCCTGACGGCCCGCAATGTCGCAATCCTGCGGAGACCGCAGCGGGCGATGGCCGTCAGGGTGATAAGGGGGTACCGTACGATCTCCTTCGAAGCGGGGAGCCTCTTAGCCGGATCGATGCCCTGGGATCTGGAGGCGAGGGCCCTCGCGCTGAGATATCGTCAGCGCGAGGAGGCGCCTGAGCGGAGTGAGCTCCGCCAGATCCTAGTGGCCGAGTGGAGAGAACGACTTGCGCAACCCAGCGCAGGGCACGCCGCAATAGCGGCGGTAAGACCCGTTATGGAGGAGTGGCTGGAGAGGCGGCATGGCGCCCTCAGCTTCCGGCTGACGCAGGTGCTCTCGGGACATGGATGTTTCGGGAAGTACCTGTGTCGTATAGGCCGTGAGCAGACGCCCGGATGTCACCACTGCGTCGACTGCCCTGAGGACACGGAGCTGCACACGCTGCAGGCGTGCCCTGCGTGGGCAACGCAGCGCCGTGAACTAGTGGCGGCAGTCGGTGGTGACCTCTCGCTTCCGGCCGTGGTTCTGTCCATGGTCGGGAGCGAGAGTGCGTGGGAAGCCGTCACCTCCTTTTGCGAGGTGGTGATGGCAACCAAGGAGGGAGCGGAGAGGGAGAGAGAGGCGACGGCCACTCTCCCTTCCCGCGCCAGACGCACCGGGCGCCGCCGGAGGGCGCGCGACGATCTCCGGCCACCCTAGTGTGTGGCCTGCGGGCGACGGGTTAGGGGACCCGTCGCCCGACCAGTAACAGGCCCGAGAAGGCGGCGCGCATTGTTCCGTGCGCGCCTCTCAGGAGGACGTGGGGCAAGGCCCCACAGAAGGAGAGGTCCGCCAGGGGCTGGCGGACCGAGGCCTGCCGGGGTTGCGGCGCATGCAGCTGCGAATCCCGTGACCCCGGCCAAGGGTCAGGAGAAGGAACACCGTGGGTTTTTAGCCGGTAAGAGTCCGGCATAACCCTCCGCCATCCCCGGGCGAAGGGTATCCATGAGGATTTTCCCACGATAAAAAAAAAAAAAAAAAAAAAGGGTATTTTGATCTACTTCCTCAAACTATATAATAGTCCTACCTGGGACAACCAGAGATGAAGCTAATTTGCTAAAACACGTAGAATGATCTTGATCTGAAGTATCCTATTTACGTTATATAAATTAAATTATAATATTGTAAATAAAAAAAAAAACAATTGACAGGTCCCTATCAATTATTCGTATAACGTTCGGTTGCGATTGATCAACGTTTCTGTTAGTAGAATTGGCCTCTGACTCTAACAACTATGTAGGTATACTGAAGCTAATGACTAATATTGAACCTTTGTCTAATTTTTGTTCTTTCTTTTTTCAGGTAAGTTCAACATTTGCTGTAAGACCTTCGTAGTGAATTAAAATTTAGATTTCTTACGGTGAGACAACGCGTGACGTAAGTAAAAATTACTTAAGCAGAATTTTGTAATAATTTCACGATCTCAAACAACTGAAAACAATTAATAACACACTAAAACCATAAAACAGTATCATTATTTGTTTATAACCATCCACTTACAACGATGAAGTGCTCACGTCATCTTTAATTACAGCAGATTGTCCAACACATTACCGGCCTGACCAGACTGGCCCGTGACGCCATCTGTGCTCATGAACCACAATATCTTGACCTTCCCCACTTCCCTCGACCCCAACAATGTTAAACACGATCAGGTATTTAGAGGGAAGTTCAAAGGTCTATTTTTAGTGGTAGTTCAAGAGTGCAACAATTCAATGTCAGGTGTTGTCGCTAATATAAACCTGACATAGATAACTAATTGTTAGTGTTACGAAATTTATTTTATAACGAGTAAGATGTCAAGGCAAATAATCATGTGTTGTTTTAAAGATTTGCTTTATAAACATCTAATATAAAAAAGACTACCTCGTTGGTCGCAAGCGCGACTATTGAACGTGAGGTCCTGGGTTTGATCTCCAGGTCGGGCAAAATGTTATTGTGTTTCCGTGTGGAATTTCTCAGTAGCAGCCTGAAGACTGGATTTGTGCCTGATGGTCTTTGTCCTTCCCCTATTACAGGGGAATTAAACATAACGGCGAAATGAGGGTGCAATACACCTCTGCCCAACCCTTCGGTCAATACAAGCGAGGTGTTATGTTATTAATTAATAATTATCGTTTTGACGGGTCGTAAGCGTCAGTCTCTCAAGACGACAAAAACATGTTATTACAAGTGATATCAATATTCACAAATATTTTTTATAACATTTTTGCATAAGTAGATACGAAAACGTACAGCTTCATAACATTTAAATGTGTAGACATCATTACAATAACACCTTTGACTTCACCTCATGAAATGACCTCATGAAAACACACGTAACTGCTACGTAATTTTTGAGTCAGTTTATAAATTACGTTTTAATTTACCTTTTAATGGCCATGCTCATTATGTGGAATAATGCAATGCAAGTAATACAAGACTTGTTTGATTTTATTATAAAGGAAAACTGCTTCGTTGCAACTTTCTGTCTTTCGACAAATTGCTCCCATATTTCTCCAACCCGTTCTCTGTTTCCTTATTGTAAAACGAACATCCAAATATGTCGATATATTACAAAATATTGACAACAATTAATATGTAAAAATACTTTAGTCGAGTCAAATCGCCGCCATTATCCGGTTCCTTAGCCGTCACACCAACATTCCCAATTTGTCGCCTTTTGCGTTTCACTACATTGTTTTAACATCCTACGAAGTTTATTTTAAATCTTATCAGAAAGTATTAAAGCTTTAATTCGCGTGAAGTAATGTTTCATAATATTGTAGTTAAGTTTGCGAGTGCATAACGGTGCCCGCGCCATGGAGGGAAACGCCAAATATGGCGTGTTCCTGACATTCGATTTGTTGCAGTTTTATCTCGCCCCTTCCTTGTCTTAATGTTCGTATGTTGTTCGGATCTTCGTTTTGATAAAATCTTATTATTTTTAAAGATGTGCACTTTTTTAGTTGAATTCTTGTGGCAGATGTTGCGAATTTAGCAGAGTTTTGAACATTATTTTTGTAGTTGATTTACCTGATACCATGGAGTTTGGTAAATATGCATAAGTACTTGATGCATACACATATGAACTCATCAGAATGTTAATTATTCCACCTTTTGCACCGAAAACAATCAATTCAAATGAGTTTCATTATATTCAATAGCATTTAATAATCCCATTGTCAAACTAAATTAAAACGGTGTTGTTAATCAGCAAGCAGTCGACACGAATCCGCGTAATATCGATTTAATCCATACGAGTAGGTACCGATATAGTATATATATTTGAGCTCGTTTTATGGTCCAGTACAATATAATAGACCCGGTTTTATGACACGCTGTAAGCAACTCTATCTCGTAATTGGCTTTGAAAAAGTAATACGTGTTAGTGGTCGATATTGGATAATCAGTTCAGTGTTAGTTTATCTCCGGCCATCTTATGATGCGATTAGATTTAATTAACTATTTCAAATTAAATTGACTGCCTCGTTGGTCTAGTGGTCGCTAGCGCGACTGCTGAGCATGAGGTCGTGGATTTGATCCCCAGAACGGAAAAAAATGTATCGGGTTTTTCCGTGTGGATTTTCTAAGTAGCAGCCCGGAGTCTGGATTTTTGCCCGGTCCCATAGGACCCATAGGACTTATACATAACGGCGAAATGTGGGTGTATTATACACCTCTGCCTATCCCTTCGATAAATACAGGCGTGATGATGATGATGAGGCGTTTAAAATTATTTTTCGAACTGTAGTTTCAAACAAAACTTTATACTGATCATCATTAATATTTTTATATCCTCAAAATAACAATAATTTCTCAATAATAGACAAAGAACAAAATGAAATTCGAAATCTAATTTCCGACCTTTGTTTCGGACATGTTATGACAGCAGACAAAGTTAAAAATGTTGCATAATTACAACCTGTCATCTCACAGTTCGGATACACACAACAATCATTTTGCAATACGGATTGTTCCATCCCAAGGCTGTAAGCTAGCAGATCTTTGCCAATTTAGATAAAAAATTGAATGGTTATTTATGAATGAACAGAAACCGGTTTGGAGCGAGACATCCTGATGAAACTTGTTCACTGCTTTTATGATTTTAGAATTTGTTTAGCGCGATGCTGCGAAAAAAAAGTTACAAATAATATGATCAGTGGCAAGTTTTTGTCCAGAAATTGAGTTTAGTTTGAATAAATGAAGTCTTAGATCTAATCTGTGACTTTACTTTCGTTAATGAACCAATGAAATGATTAGATAATTCATGGGTCTAAATGAAGTGACCCTCACGTCCCACTACGGGTAAAAGTAGTACTCTAATTTGCGTATCCCATGCAAACGAAGTTGTTTGCTGCAATATGATACCACTAACTTAGAAAGTCCGTGCTGATTAAATCAAATTGCTTCATCAAGTTCTAAGATTACAACAATCATCAACGTTATTAACCCGCATCTCACTACGGTGAATTTCATCTTTACGTCTCTAAGCATTCCTTCAAGTGGCTTATCTCCAAGTACCTACTACTTTATTAATTTATTTAAGAACTTAAGGAAGTTATACGTTTAATCTAAATATATCATCTGTCACTGAAAAAGGAAGTTTTCTCGCATTTTAAACGGTATTTTAAATACCGCTGCCTCCTACATTTCCGATATACCAATACTAGCACGTTGACTGTCCATAGAAATGTTGACAATGTCCATAGAAATTTTGATACCGTCCATAGAAATTTTGATACACTTGATAGAGATTTTAATACCGTCCGAAGTCATTTTGATACCGTCCATAGATATTTTAATACCGTCCATAGCAATTTTGATATCGTCCATAGAAATATTAACACTATCCATAGAAATGTTGATACTATCCATAGAAATTTTGATACTATCCTTAGAAATTTTGATACTGTCCATGGAAATACTGAACCCGTTTTTTTACACACATCTTTTTCAATTTGTGCTTATTTCTTGTAACGTTCCATTATTTTAGAGCCAACAGGAATTTGTAGCAGTGAGCCATATTTTTGGCATGGAAGTCTCGTTCGATCCAACAAATGGGTCATATAATGGTCAAGGACAGCCAACGTGCTAGGATGCAAGAATTATACTCGTATCAAGAAATTTGCCATCTTACTTGAAACTAATAGTTGTCAAGTACAAACTCGTACAGCAATGGAAACAGTATTCTAAACAGAATTGCTGAGCACGTCTCAGTTTTCTTGCCTGTCGCCGAACTCGATCTCTTCGATTCTCAGAACCCGGCTCTTATGTCAGCCGACCGTTTTTGCACCATTATAGAGGGCTATGACTGCAATATGTGATTGTCTTTGCAACACACGTTGAATAAGTACAAGAAAATATTAAACACACATGTTTGTTTGTTTTCTTCTAACTTGCAAAGCGAATAAAACCTGAACGTCATCAACGTTAAGCACTTCGGACCACACTGACCAAAGGCAGTGTTGACTCGTAAAATTAATTATTGGAATTATGCAGACGCTGACGCTGTCCTGTGAGCAGTTATTGAAAACAAAAGACAATATACATATAATACATTCAGCTGTTCAATTTGTGACCTAGGCAGTAGCGCTGAGTAGGGAACAAATTAAACAAACAAACATCAACATAAATGAATATTCATGGCTTTCCTAACAAATAAATAAATATGGCTGTAGTAAAATAAACAGATAGAACAATAACTGTAACAATGCTGAAAGATCTGTGGCGTGCTTACTGAACAGTACTAAAGTTGTATGTGGAATAAAATTAAAATTAATACTAACGGGCCAGGAAACGTATTGTTAATCAATAATCATAGAATGTATTCCTTTTTGAACATGAATTACTGATATCATTGAATCGAATTTCAACTCTTTCAGAGGATGTTTCACAGACCTATCATTAACTGTTAATTACGCTAATTCAATCTCTAAACTTTTCAATAGCTAACTTTTGCATTTCAATATACATCAATAGTGATAATGACAAAAATTTTCGACGTATTCCACATTGGGCACCCGCTTTTACGGCACCCAAGTTAATGGCACCTGAGGTATTCCATATTCGGCACCTATCGGTATTTTTCGCAGGTGCCATTAGTGGAACTGTTTATTATTTAAAATTTTATTCCACTTTCGGCACCTACGAACCAGTAGGTACTAGTGATGGGACGTTTACTTTTTATAGGACGTTAAAATTAAAAATTCGATTAAAATCAGTAGAGTTTAATAATAACATGATAAAAATATAACTTCTTTATGTATTTTAATATTACAATCGGTTTCCTTAATCACATATATTGCAAAATCAGCCTTGAGTAACAATAGTTTTTTTTTTTATGTTTTGAGGCTTTTTATCAAACATGATCATGCCAGCCTCATCGTACACAAATAGAATTTAAAAACAAATACTTTTTAGGTGAACATACAATTATTTCTCTTCTTGATTAACTTTGTAATTAACTTTGTAATTAAAACTACCAGGAAAGCAGAAATGAACTGGAACTAGGTGCTTAAGCGACTTAACATACATAGCTCAATAATGGTAAAAATACAGGTTTTGAAATTGCACCATTTGTTGTTTTGAAAAGTACCAGGGCGACAGAAATGAACAGAAAATAGGCGCTTAAACGATATCACTAAGTGACAGTTATAGGTAAGATATAGGACAGTTTTAAGACTTCTATCGATATAGTGAATAAATAATAAGGAATACTTTGTATTCCTTTTTGTGTTTAATCATTGGTCCACATCTTAGTGACATCGTTTAGGCTGTCACCCTGGTACTTTTCAAAACAACAATTGATTCAATTTCAAAACTTATAATTTTAGCATTATTAAGCTAAGTAGTAAAGTCGCTTAAGCACTTAGTTCCAGATCATTTCTGCTTTCCTGGTAGTTTTAATAAATAAAGACAGTTGAATTTTAATTACAAAGTTAATCAAGAAGAGAAATAATTGTATGTAAACCTAAAAAGTATTTGTTTTTAAATTCTATTGTGTACGATGAGGCTGGCATGATCATGTTTGATAAAAAGCCTCAAAACATAAAAAAAAAACTATTGTTACTCAAGGCTGATTTTGCAATATATGATTAAGGAAACCGATTGTGATATTAAAATACATAAAGAAGTTATATTTTTATCATGTTATTAAACTCTACTGATTTTAATCGAATTTTTAATTTTAACGTCCTATAAAAAGTAAACGTCCCATCACTAGTACCTACTGGTTCGTAGGTGCCGAAAGTGGAATAAAATTTTAAATAATAAACAGTTCCACTAATGGCACCTGCGAAAAATACCGATAGGTGCCGAATATGGAATACCTCAGGTGCCATTAACTTGGGTGCCGTAAAAGCGGGTGCCCAATGTGGAATACGTCAAATTTTCAACACATAATGTCTTATTTCTAGGTCACATTTAGCTTATTTTGTCTAGTTTCGGACTACATTATTGATATATTGGTGAAATACCCCATTAATCTAAATCCTAAAAAGGCGCCTGTTATAAAAAAAAAACAATATATATAAATAATATATTTTAAAACTAATAATAAACTAATAATAATATAATATATTTTAAAACTATTAAAGTTCCTACGGATAAATTGGAATTGGTTTTGGACAGCATTGGCTAGGTCAAAGTATCCGCTCATTCTCTATGGCCATGTTTACTACTTAGTTTAGTTTTTAAATGTTGATGACTTCCTTTTTTGAATTTATGAATGTTAGCAATTATTTAATTAAAGTAATTTAGTGTTTGATTTCTTTAAATAGATTCCGATTTTAACTTAACAAAAAGGTAAACTTACGAGTATATGCAAGACTGTTATAAATATAAAGTTCTGTGAATGGATATAGTTCTCTAATATATCAAGTTAAGGTCAAACCGAATCTTAGGTAAAATTAATTTAAAAATATCAATTACATACCTACTGATTTTATGAACTAGGAATTATATCGACGATATTTCTTAACGAACGTAATATCTTCATAATCGATTTACCAATTAATCGAATAGTTTTTGCGATACCCATTTGCCTATAAAACGTTATCTTCCATAAAGCGGATCGATATTTCGTGTTTAGGAAACATTATCGTATAATCGATCGTAACTTGGACGTTTATTAGTTTAGCTAATAATGTTTATGATAAATAGCTTAGTTTTAATGTCCAAAGAGATTGGAAGACTGAATAATTAATCTCTTACTATGTGTTTACTTACTGCAAGAGAAGTTACAACATTGAAACTCTTCATGATTAGGTAACTACATTGTATTGACTCTTAAGTCATTGATTAATTCTGCAAATGTTATTTTTAATCTAATAAAGATATCTTCTTTTGTGTTCGATCCATGAAATTAAATAGAAAAAAAGGAGGAGAATTATTAAAAAAATAATGTTTCCGCAGTTTGTCCGCTACAAGAGATAGAACTCATAAAGTTGGAAATATTAAAATTTTATTTGTAAAGGCAAGGTAAGGCAAGTACCCAGTAAACGTAAATGAACCTCACCTCAAATCTCCATAAGTAAAATATTCAGCCTTTTTTCATAATCATAAGATTAAAACTTATTTCAGATTTTTGGATTTACCAAAAGAGGAGTCTCCATGAATCGTAAGTGAAGAAGAAGAATTGCATTATCTGTACGACAGTTAAAAAAAAACACCACAATTTTGTTTAGGAAAATTTCTAACAACTTCTTATTCACTAGCAATCAATACATTATACCGCGACACATATAAAGTGTTCGTTTTCAATAGCAGCACAGAGCAATAACTCTTGTTGAAAGACAAGCCACGCGGAATTGCAATGTCAATGCAGAATACAGAGGTGTCTCGATAACCGACGAAGATTTATTTGTATATTGAGGTTTGAGTAATTGCGTCGCGGCCATGTCCAAGGAAATTAACGTGTTCATCGTTTAAGGATGGGTTGGTTAGCCGCCATTGTGCAGATGTGGGTCAGGACGAGGAACTAAAGGACTGATTGATTTGCTTTGAGCTGCATTGTTTGTGATTGTGGTTGTGAGCGATCGTTGATTGTTAGCCGTAGAAAGTTCTATGTTTGATGTTGGTTTTGATATGCAAATTGGTTGGGAATGAAATTAGGAAATATCCGACCACCAGTATGCAGAATGATTTGATAGACATAAACAAGAGATCAGTTGAAGATCTTGTGAGAGATTTGTTTACGAAGGGAGAAATATAACTTTAGGAGTGAAATGCCATACATTGTCAATACCTTCATTTATTTTCAAAAAGAACATACCTAGCAGTATTGCAGATACCCAATACAAAGTATATTATCTCTTACAATCAATATACAGTTATTCCTTTTCACATGAACAAGTATAAAATTACGTACACACTACACAATTTACGACCAGCACGCGGAAGCGACACTATTGCATTGTGTTGGTTACATTGACAGGCGGCTGCGATCATTTCAAAGCCGCTGACAGTGTAAACGCGCAAGAAACGATAAACTGCAAATTGAATAGACAATGTTATGATCGAGTTGTAACTACTCAACGTTGATGTTCGGAAATTCGCTGTTAAGTTTGAACGGAGTTTGGATTGTTTCACGTTGATAGGGTGTTTAGTGTTTGTACTAGCGTTGAATATAGATTCTAGAATAATAAAATACCTTATACAAGCTTAGTTTTAGCATATACTAAACCTAAAACTAGTTTGTTCAGAATCACTAGGAGAATCGATTTACATATTTTATTTGTAAGTTTGGTTGAAATAAATAAATAAAATAAAATAAATAAATTTTTTTACACCACATTTTTTTTTCATAAATTTCAATTTTTGTTTCAGTAAGTTTCTACCCATAACAGTTGACGGGAATAGACACCTTGAGGCTTGCTTGAGATGGTCCGCTCGGTCAGTTTCCGTTTATTAGACAACCCCTGCATCGCACATCTCAGGCATTTCACACTTTACTAGAGAACTTAACGCGACATACACTACGGTGTAACTTGGAGATTTATTAAAAAAAAACACATATTCAGGCGGTTCTGATGAAAATCTTGTTGGGGTGTATCAGTTTTTGTATATACTAAAAATAACGTTGTATATTAGGTATAAGAGTTCAATCAGAAAGGGGGTACGGTCAGCATCAAATGTAGCTGAACATTTGAGTTTTTAAACTTGGCATTAATTAGAAAACGAATTGTTTTAAAACAAAAAGTTTAATAGATACCTAGAACTACTAGATATAGCTCTATGTATGCCTTAAATTTTTTGCTTCCTTATCAATTAGTTATCTAATTAATCATCATCATCTGCCTAGCCTTTTCCCAACTATGTTGAGGTCGGCTTCCAGTCGAACCGGATGCAGCTGAATATCAGTATTTTACATGGAGCGACTGCCTATCAGACCTCCACAACCCAGTAACTGGGTAATACGATACTCTTGGTAAGACTGGTTGTCAGACTTTCTGGCTTCTGACCAACAGTAACGACTGTCAAAGATCTACAAATGACAGCCGGGACCAACGGCTTTACGTGCTTTCCGAGGCACGGAGGAAACTCGCTATGGTAAATGGTCACCCATCCACAGACCAACCTCGGCAAGCGTGGCCTAACCCGGAAGATCGGTCTATGCGGCTGTAATTATTTAGCCACGAGCTCCTCTGATTTCCGGCCAGCCGTCGTGCGCCAGTGCGTTGAGATCATGCGGTTTCGTGTAAAAATGGATGTGCGGCCAACCGCAAGCGGCACGCCGTATTGCGGCTAGCCGCTAGTGCGTTTTAAGCCTAATATTTCTCTTGTATCGTGGGTGCGTTGACAGACACAAATCTCACAAACAAACGCCCAGACCCGAAACAACCACCTGTAGGCCATACAAATTTTTGTTCCGTGTGGGAATCGAAACCATGACCCGTAGCGCAGAAGCCAATCGCTTAGCCACTGCACCAAACGTGTCGTCAATTTCGTCATTAACACTCTTTTACATTAATTAGGACACCCCCTAAGCACCCCTCTTTTCGTCTAACCTTGTATATTCTTCTTTGTATGAGAAGTGGCTTTTCCCTGCGGTGATATTAATATTTTTTAGAAAGAAATACCTTTAAAACTCACTAACTTTACACAAGTATAACTTTACAATTCCACTTCTTTTTACACTTCAGTTTGGATTCAACCTACAATCTTTATATTTTTCACCTTCAAACTCAATTGCTACACAATGATAATCTCCGTAACGGCGCATTACAGCCAAGTGTCACCTCTCCCACGATCATTTACACCGCTGAACTATGTAATGACAATAATTTGACATCAAGCAACAATAAACACGAATCGTTGAAGTCGCCACGGTCTCCTGTGGTCACCGCCCGTCGCTTAACATATGTCCTCACTCTAAATTGAGTAGTACCTGTTTATGTGCATTTTGACACTTTCTATAATAAGTTAAGGCTTCGAAGTGAGCGGGTGAGCAAAGAAGCGAGCGGATCTGCCCTTGTCCACAGATCGCCGGGCAAACGACTCGTAAGAACCAACGAACCTGAGGGTCCACTCCCTAAGCACGAAGTCCGTGGTTTCGGCCTTAGTTACGAGCGTTTCCTACTACCTATCACCTAAGGACAAACGATTATTTCGGGGCCCGTATATGTGTTTTTTTTTTTATAAATCTCCATGTTACACCGTAGTTAATGTCGCGTTAAGTTCCCTAGTAAAGTGTGAAATGCCTGAGATGTGCTATGCAGGGGTTGTCTAATAAGCGGAAACTGACCGAGCGGACCATCTCAAGCAAGCCTCAAGGTGTCTATTCCCGTCAACTGTTATGGGTAGAAACCTATTGAAACAAATTTGAAAATTACGAAAAAAAAAAAAAGTCGTGTAAAAAATATGTCAATCGATTCTCCCAGTGGTTCTGAACAAACTAGTTTCAGGTTTAGTATATACTAAAACTAAGCTTGTATATCTACACCGCCATAATTGGGCTATCGTATCGCTTTCTTCGTGGCCCTCAAAGAATTTGGAGCGCTATGTAATTCTACTTTTCCTTAACGTCTCAATATGGACAACAAAATTCAAGATTATAAAGATTACATTGAACTGGTGCCGTTACACGTAAGATTCTCGAGTTTTGTCACTTTAAAATGTGAGAAAGAGAAAATAAAACGTTTTGAAGTAGCAAAAGTACCGGTTTGTTGAGTAAAATTATGTTAAATGTCCATAATGTTGGATTAAGGATAACGCTTTACTTAAAACTTTAAACTATTGTGACTTGTACCTTGTAAATGAGGTATTTAAACAACTAAAAGCTGACTCATGTTTCGTAATTCAGAAGTTCAGACCCATGAAACAAGATTAAGATTCATCTTTCGCAATTCATGAATTTTATTTTAGTAACTGTCCATAAGTTTCATTGTAATTACTCAAAAATATTTTTCTCTGGGACAGTTGACTGTGATAAAGCTATCAATAATTGATTTAAATACAAATAATGACACAATCACTAAAATAAAAATTGATATCTCTGGTCTCTAAAATTTCAAACCTAAATATTTCCAAAACTGCTTGGTTAAAATTGAAGCCAATATAAAAATAGGTTCATTTAGACACCTTCTTTTCGAAGTAAAAATACGGAACACAATATCGCACAAATACGCAGATTTTGAAGATCATCCCTAATACAAAACAGGAATCTGAAATCGTAATCTACTTTAAAAGATTGTAAATATGTTATTTATTCTGAAAACGAGTTGGATATGCAAAATTTTTCATACAGTTTCATATTATAGAATTAAATTCCTTTGCGTGTATTTCCTACATAAAATGCAGCTGTTATCAGCGAAGTGGGTCACCGGTCTCAATTTCCGCTTATCGTTGCGATTGAGATCTACGCGGTCAGTTATTGCTTCTCTCTTAATCTTATCAGTCAATGCTCTCGTAATAAATTGAGTTTTTGTCTTGCTATACTTTGTTGCCTCTTTTTCTATTTATTCATTATCAAATGTTTAGACACTTGTTACTAACCGTGTCTTAAAGCAAACTCCATAGACTAAGCAACAGTTAAACATGATTTTGTGGTAATCCAGACAGTGTTTAATATTATATAGAAATACAAATAGATGACAAGAAACTAAACTTTATTTCTGACCAGAATTTAATATTTCTTCATTATCCTCAATCTTTTTTTTCCTTTTTATGAAGTTTACAAAGTTCCCAGCATCTTATAAAACAATCATCCAGTTCATATTCTCGCGGCTTGTCTAAAGGAACTAAAACAAACATCCAGGCATTTCCTCGAAGATAAACCGCCCATAAACGCTATCATTAAGATAAGCCGTGTTAATTTCATAAGAAACTATAAGCGGTGTCTGTGATATCAAGACCTGACCTTTGTAGAGTTTATGGTTTAATAAAGTTTTTTTTTAATGTGCACAGCCATTTATCACCTGTTTTGAAGTGTCGTGTGTCAAAATAACCAAAGAGTAGCAGTGTTGTGTTTAAAGTAAGTAGGTATTCAAAGATTCTAGTGATTTTGTTGGTAGTGTGATGTTCTAAATTCAAATGAGCATTCCCAGTCCACTATATTTTAATTAAATTTTATAAAATTTAAAATCTTGATAAAAAGTTATTCAGTTCACAGATAAAGCAAAAAAGAAAAAGAGCGACATTCTCGTTGTGCAACCGATCACTATCCTGTCATGTTACATAACTACGAACATGTTGTGTTTAAAATGTAAATTATATAGATCCAACCGCCCTATATGGTAGTGGAGGGTTTACATGGCCGTCACTGATGTCAGGGCAGTCAACCGATAGAAAAGCAAACCTTCTCAAAATTCTCGCGTCTCTATCGTTCAGGGTTCACGATAATTGATTGTTGTTTTAACTACAGAATCAGAATTGCTTGAAAAATGCATGTATCAAGAATTTATTTGGGAAATTTACACATAATTATAAAATAAGTGGCAACCCTGCTACCGAGTTTATAGTTGCACGTACGAACGTCATTGACACAAAATGTATTTGGAATAAATATTTTATTACATGTTTGATGTAATTTGTAACATGTCCGAAAGTAGACCACACGTTGAATAATTTGTAAAAGATTTAACGGGAATTAATCTTTACTAGGATAATAAAGCTCGTGTCTTTGTAATTCTCCCAGAAAGTTTTATGACCGACTAATGAATATTCCCAATTCAATTAACACCTACATAAAATAATAACGCTAACAAACTGTTGAATAACAAATCCCAATATAATAAACTATGTTGGCGCCATTAGGTGCGGCATTGACCAGCCCCCGCTGTGCATAAGCATAACCGACCGAAACCACATCATATAAATTTTGTATAAATTAATTGACATTTACAACTCTTAAAATTTATCGTATTGTAAAAATATTCGGGTGAATATGTTTATGCCCATTGTCACGGAACTCAATTTCAATTTTATTCAAAGCCATCGGAATCGGCCGCGGTAGCGCGTGCTTAATGTCAAATTTTTGGCGCCATATTTTACTTCTGTGGACAGTCACAGATAACAGAATCAAAATGGTGGTCTTGATTTTTTATTCAACTCGTATGTTTTTGAATATGGATTACTGATTTTTTAATTTAATCTTTGTACAATTTTAACGAATACTTATTGAATTTTGCCGGCAATGTCAACGATTACACGAATAATTATGATAATAACAATCGCTAAGTACGATTACTTATTATTAAAACATTGTAAAACAAATAGATCAAGGTATCCATGCCTTCAATTAGTTAATGGAATATGCATGTAAAAGTTAAATTTACAACATTTATTTTGTAGGTATCAGAGCTCGCTGCGATATTGTTGACATTGTAATCTACATGTTACAAGCTTACTCCAGAAATAAAATAAAATATTTATTGCCCAATATAAAGCCAGGTGTTCACTATTTTTGCCCGTAGGTATTAATGCCCGTTTCAAAAATGTTAAGTAACTATTTAAAGTAAAAGTCTGAACAATAGATAAGTACCTAGATATTTTGGTTACACAATTCTTGTGTATTATTATTGAATTTTAGATTACAAACTAAACACATACCACAATTTAAATAATTGCACTGTCTGTCAGTTCAATGTAGCGTGAAATATGATAATAAACATTGTTTTAACCTTCGCCTATAAAGAGTAACACCTGAGAATGAGCCTAAGCCTGCAGCAATTCAATTGTCACCAGCTCCTTGTAGAGAGGCCTATGTCATATTAAACGTGTTACAACAATATTGACACTTTGATGTTCTACAAAACGGATTTATAATAAACTGTTCACACATTATGATAAACTTATAAAATTAAAACAGAACACGCTTTGTTCAAATTTATTTTTTAAACCAATAACATACATTATGATTATAATCAGACAGGCAATAAAGAAATTAAAAACAAAATAAAACAGTTCTTTGTTTTAGAAACACGATAAATCCTCTACTTGAAATACGGAGAGCTATACACTACGCTTATACACAATCAGTGTATTGAACTCGAGACTCGAGATGCGCTCACATCGGGTTATTAGCAAAACGAGAATTAAAAATAAAAGAAGCGTAAAACCAGTCCACACGCCCACGCTAGCAGGTCGAACCAGACCTTTATATCTAGAATTGCTTATTTATTACCTGCTTACTTAGCTGTATCGGAATCGTTTTCAATCGTTCTGCTTTTCAAGGTTTCTATCGTGCACCGTTATTGTAAGAATTATGTTATGCGATGCAACGATTGTAACACTTTCAAAATGTGTCATTTTTAAACAAAGAATTTCGGAACTCTGTCGTTGACCAATCATTGTTGACACTTTATTTTTAACCGACTTCAAAAAGGAGGAGGTTCTCAATTCGGTTGTATTTTTTTTTTTATTTTTTTTATTTTTTATGTGTGTTACCTCATATCTCCGTCATTTATGAACCGATTTGAAAAATTCTTTTTTTGTTCGAAAGGGTATACTTCCCGATTGGTCCCATTTAAATTTTGTTATGATCAGACCATGAACTTCAGAGATATGGAACGGAACTCCTCATCGGATCAAAGCAAAATTCTCAAATTACTAATATTGCTTTGTTTATATTTGCTGTTGGGAACTGACTACTTGAAAAGAGGAGGGGGTGCGTGTCCTCCCCTCCCCCCCTTTGGAATGTTTTCATTATATCGTGTAAGGTATCATTGGAAAGGACTTTTATGCCCGACTACGTCAAAGCCAAAAAGAAGGGTTATGAAGGAGGGGGTTAAAATTATGACACTAAAACGTATTTAATAAAAAATAAACTTTAAAAAAAAGTAAAAACCGACTTCAAAGAAATACTAAAAGGAGTAAAATAATTACCATAATATAAAATTAACAGTTTCAGAAGTCGGTGCAACTCTACACTGAAGCAAATAGAAGCCACCGACTTCTGAAACTGTTAATTTTATATTATGGTAATTATTTTACTCCTTTTAGTATTTCTTTGAAGTCGGTTTTTACTTTTTTTTATGTAAAGCACCGTTCTCGAAAATTCTCATCCATTTGAATTGGACATCAAATTCGATTCGACGCAGTCATTTCAACGTCCAACATAAATAAAATAGAATTGTTTCTTTCCATTTATCGTTCCAAATTCACGAGATTTGATTCAATTATTTAAATTCTATCTATTTTATAGATTTATTTACTAAAAACTTTTTTGACACTTAACCTTTCGGCCATAGATAACGACAAGTGTAGGTTTTTATTAGAATTATCTGTGCTTATATAAATTCATGAGATCTTTCTCCGCGTCATATTTTTGCCTAATAACATCCTCAGTTTCACATCCTATCATTAAATAATCATCATTAACCCGTACTTCATTTATCTAATGGTACTTATTAAATGAAACTCGATTTGAAAGCAAATTATTTAATTCGCCCACTCCAACCGTAGGCGCGAGTTTTCCATGAGGGACGCGCGATTACCTAATATCCGGCCATTATTTTTTTTTAT
Source organism: Amphipyra tragopoginis (assembly GCA_905220435.1). NCBI lineage: Eukaryota > Metazoa > Arthropoda > Insecta > Lepidoptera > Noctuidae > Amphipyra > Amphipyra tragopoginis. Next base: position 22,362,515 of record HG991994.1, read on the forward strand.
AATACAAACCTTGAATTTGAACTTCGAATACTCAGATTCTGAGAGGTGTAAAATTTCAAAATGTTGTGGTCTTCTATGACATCATTGCATAAATACCAGAAAAATAAAAGCGTTTTAAAGAGTTTCAGTGTGGTTCGTCGCCAACAGTGGGTCAATAATGAGCTGATTATGTTATGCTTATGTTACGACTTTGTATTTAACATTTTTATGTAAATTTAATACCATTTAATACCTTTACTAGCATTTCTAGCAAAATGTAGAAACACAATTACCATTGTCAGGTTATTGTTAACCGAAGCACTTAACTTAATACATTATACAAAAGATCGGTGAATTCATTATAGGGTAGTAACAAGCTTTGGCAAAAGCTTCATACTAATTGCCTATTCATTGTGCTTGGAAAGTTGGCAATAAACTTTCTAGTTTTAAATAGAGAAACCTCTGTTGTTGGTACTAAGCAGTGTCTTAATTTAACGGTACCTAAGTACCTATTTTCCGGAACTTTCCGAAACAAAAAGGAACATTGTGCCTTGTATTAAACTTGTTTTTTTTTTCATATGAGAACATTTTTGCAATTCAATTGCAATAAGAAAATTATATGCGTAGGTACGCTTGATTCACAATTATATAGGTAACTATACTAGCTTTTGCCCGCAGCTTCGCTTACGTGACATTTTGAACCCGTTAAGTGACGATTTTCCATACAAACTTTCATCCCCTATTTAACTCCCTTAGGGGTTGAATTTCAAAAAATCCTTCCTTTTTCCTTGTCTACATTATAAAGGGAACCTTTATGCAAAATTTCAGCTTTCTAGGTCCAAGGGTTTGTGCTGGGCGTTGATGAGTTAGTCAATCAGTCAGTCAGTCAGGACTTTTCTTTTTATATATATAGATAAGTATAAAATTAAGCATTAATAAGGTAGAAAGCCCCACTTAATGATAGGTATTTATTAGTCGTAAATGAAAACCACGTCGTACTCACATATGAATATTAAGTGGATCAATTAGCATAACCTTTAATTAGATATAATTATAGTGTGACTGATGAGAATCAGTTATCATACATGTGTTTTTCTTCCTGTGAAATACTAGATATACTTACTACTTTAATGATTAACACATTCAATAATTCATTAAGATATGCAATATTCTACAAACAATCATAAAGTGTTATTTTATTTTAAACCAAGACGACATTCCTTGAAAAATCGGCCACAAATTCTCATTTTTGCATATTCTCCCAAGAAAAATCATTATAATCTCATAGAATATTTACATAAAGATCCATTTACACTTTACGACTTTTAGTTCTTTCATCTAAACGCGCTACTACTCTGAACAAATGACTGAATTGTTTCATCTACAATTTCAAATTGTCTTTTTCAAGCATTGACTTCTAAATTGCATGAGTAGTAGTGCATTATTGTCTTAGCTTGCGACACGATTTGAGAATACGCGGTCCGTTTTCGCAGTCGTGACGTGTAAACGGACTTTCGTAAAGATATAACTCACATTGTGTATTATAGCGATAATGACCCCCCAGCTGCGCGTCGCGGGACCCCAACTTATGGGCCCCGACCCGCTGGGAGCAAGCAGTCTTGTTATTAAGACGATGCGATGCTATGAACAGGTGAAACAAGAAAGTGTAAACACGCTACCGAATATTTTAGGAGCTATGAAAACTGTCAACAAAATTTTGATAATTAATAAGTTGGTAATTTTTATAGATAATAATCATCATTCAGCCAAAAGTCGTCCACTGCTGGACACAGGCCTCCCCCAAGAAGGGGGGGTTTGCCATAATCGCCACGCTTGGCAGGCGGGTTGGCGATCGCAGTATGGTTGTTATAGTACTCAGAGAACGCTGCTGCCCATCCTCTACAGAATCCCTTAGTCGCCTTTTACGACACCCATATGAAGAGATGGGGTGGTGCTATTCTTTACGTCCGGCACCACACGGGTGTAGATAATACGGTAATAAAATGAGAAGCATGATCTGGAAATATATGTTTTTTTTTATTACTCGTCTTATTCCTGTGTGGTTTTCAGACAATAATGAAATTAAAAATTCTTTAATCGTGATCCTTTTAATATTTTATTTAATTATCATGGAGGCGATACACAACCTGAAAATCAAATCCATCTTCAATTTACGTGCTAGGCACTTGTAGGTGTAGCAGTCTCCATCTTTCTCTGTCTAATGCCATCTCCTTCACTTCTATGTGTGTTATAACTTCTGTCTGTTCCTTCAATTGGTCTAGAGGTAGTTTCTTCTTAGTCTACGTCGCATTCTCTTTGTTTCTAATTTACCTGCTATGATGTTAGTTATATTGTGTTGCAGTAAGTGACCAATAATTTTACCACTTCTTCTAACGATATATTCTAAAATTTATCTTTTCTCTTTGACTCTACTTAGAATCTCTTCGTTGTTCACTTTTATGTAACACACACTATCCGATTCCAGCAATCACCCTCAGCGCCAGCGACTTGCGTCTCTTTTCTCGGTTCCTCGGTCACTTATGCTTTTGAAACATGGTCCCTATAAGTCTCCACAAATAAAATGAACTGAAAGATGACAACGCAACATCGCTTGAAAGCAATAATACTACAAATAATCATCCTAATGCAGCGGTTTAATTACATCGCAGAGTGGTTCTTTAAAACAAATAGGTTATTATTACACTAAGTGGATGTTAGCCAAGTTTACAAGAAACACAAACAAGACCCGCTTGGGACAGGACTTCGCAATTTCTATTAACAATAATTTGCATGCGTGTCTATCAGGTCTAATCGAATGACTTTAAAGGTTTTCGTAACACGGGATTAGCATTCCGGAATGTTCGCTTCTTAAGGCCTTGGAGTATAGACGGGCTGTAGAGCGCCTACATGGACTGACAGCACAAGTAGGATCAGTACTGAACTGAAAGATCAAGTTATTTGATCATAACTTTCTTAAATCACGTTTATCAAATTCCTGGAGTATCCCATCAAGTTTTTTTTTTTTACTGATATTGCCTTTTTGTTTAGCTAGGATTTAAGATTTGATCGCTCAGGAGCCCAATTCTACTAAAAGAAACTTTTATCACTTGCAACTTAATCGTTTATTCAGACAATTTACGTTTACAAAAACTATCAAATTGTTTGACAACAAAAACAAAACCAAACATTTCGAATGAACGATTCAATTGCAATTGATAAAAGTTTCTGTTAGTAAAATTAGCCCCCAGTTCAGATGCACGTCCCCAAGCTTAAAGTGATGCTACTATTGCTTTCACATTCTGTTTTCAATAATAATTGAATAAATACAAACAACAAACGCGACAAAAAATATGCTCGGACGGATACAGATGCGTGCTGTATTCATAAAAACTAAATATGCGCAAATCGCGTTATACAATCAAAATAATCCGATAATTACTAAGTAGTATGATATACCTAAAATTAAATTAATCCATAGAAGTCATGATCGACAGGCAAGATGTACCGCGGTCTTGTAGCTTGCCGGTAAAGTTCGCTGGAGGAACAACACTAATTCGCGGTAAAAAAAAACTGTCGAAGAAGGATCGTGGCTCTTCAATGTCGTTTGAAATTAGAACTAACTCAGAAGAGCAACTGTTGCAACAAAGTAACGACAAGCCGCGTGTAAAACAATGATTATCTTAACCTCCGTCTTATGGCTCGTACCTACCTACGAAGATCAGCGACTTAAAAAAAATATAGGTATCTGTTCGTGCTTCTGCCGATAGCATTCCCAAGTTACTAACGGCTATAATTCATACTCCAAGGTTCCCTTATTTTATAAGGTGGGCTCATTGGTAGCCTAGTGTCGAACCAGATTGTGACCAGATGGCCGGGCTGACAAACTGGTTGTAACCCGATAGGAGCCTATTCTAAGGAGCAGGACTCAATACTTGTGAGTTATGTATGACCTTTACATCTATTGTTGTTTGGTTGGTACAAAACTTGATTTGTAACAATGGCGGACTGTCAGAAATTAATGATGTTGAATAATATTGTGCCAATTATGGTTTCTGGCATTAAATTGGTCACCTACGCTTGCGGTTGAATAACTCTACATTCGCAATGAAAATGCAACAGAGATCATCATTACATCAGACTCTAAACGCGCACAGCTAAAGAACAATGGAGGTCCTAATACAAAAAAAAAACAGGACTGCTCATAAATTACTAAGCGACTAAAAAATTTAACTAAAAAGTCATAAAATAAGTTGTGTTAAACTTTTCAGCATAACAGCTTAAACTGTATGTATTGATATTCAGATGCAGCCGAGAGACTATTTTTTTGAAAACATAAATTATGGATCAATAATGTCATTATTTATCATTAATAGGAGTCGGTTTAGGCGTTTAGAAGTTATGGTGGAATAAAGAATCTCACATACATACATGAACCACGAAAACATAACACTCTTTTTTGGACAGTCGTGTAAAAAGCAACAGAAAAATGACTGTTGTAAAGAAATATTTCCATACTCACTACACTTGGCTTGAATTTGTGATTGACAGACGACCACCTAATTAAACGCGCAAAAAAACCTTTAAAATATGTCTCCTCTCCTTAAAACGCATAGCCATCTCACTAAAATTTACCATATTCATCCATATTGCAACAGACAAGCCCGTTCACCCTGACTAAACACCGATAATATAACTTCGGAACTGGCTCTAAAAACTAAAACTATCGACAGAGGCGTCCAAACTGTGACACGAGATAATTCCCGTGCCCAACCCGTGCCTGCCCCGTATACGGCCCGATTATGCAAATGACGCGATATCAGCTAACTGGATGTGTCTAGGTATAGTAGATATAGGTGACATATTAAGTGCCTTTACATTTCGTTAAGTACGGGTGGAGTATCAAAATACCATGACTAGTCCAATTTAAAACATTAATATCAATGGCTTCATAACAAAGGGGCATGTACGCAAGCACTGCATCTTCTTTTTTGCTGCATAGGAATAGGATAGTTTATTATAGCCCTCTATGTTCTATGTTAGGAGATGTGGTTTCCGCACTTAGTCCTTTAAGTGGACCATTGTACGTGGGCCATGGCGGCCATCATTCCAGCCAGCCCACCTCCTTCCAGAAGCAGATTAGGGCTCTCAGTCCGCTCAGAACATTTGCGAGTGATTATAGCCCTCACAATATAATTAAACTCCCATATTTTATCTAGAAACTGATACGTGCCAAATATCAGCCTTAACCGTCTATTGGTTTTGGTTTTACTGAGATTTTTGTCTCTTCTGTAAAGTTACACTTTTGTTATACGCCTCTTTGTTATGAAGCCCTCGATATAGTTTACGTCGGTAGTGTAAAAAGACTATACGCTAGCCTACTGCCAAGAGCCAAGAGTGTTTACATTGAGCTAGAATTGATATTTTCAGTAATCTATCACTCCCAACTACTGGAACAGCTGACACATTTTCTATGCTACACCACGCCTGCACGCGTCAATCACCTAAACACTACCTTCCTCTACCAATGTAAACGCACCTTATGCTAATTCGATATGTAACATACCACGGGCTTAATCGGGAAATTATATATGAAATAGCCCGGTTTGTGGCTGGACGTAATTGGCGCAGAAATGGACAAGTGATAGTCCAGTTATGTGCGAACAAGCTTGCTGCCGCTTGAATCTTTAATAAGAATCATAATTTCGAAGTTTATATCCTGTGAACTTTATTTTGCAATTTTAAAGTAGTAAAACTTGCATATCAGACCTTGCAGTACTGCAACAAACTCATTTATATCTTTGCCAATAAGTGAGATGATCTGCAAAACAGACAAGATTCGGAATGCTACATTGTAATAAATATCGCCAAGAAATCCTACAGCATTTATTTTATGTTCCTAACTGAGATACATATCGATTTTAGTACTTGCAATGTTAACGGTTTATAATATTTTCCCTTGAAATTCCTGAACGAGGTAACGTGCCTATTTCTGATTGACTATTACCCCATTGCCTAAAAAAGGTTTGGAAAAACTTAAACGTAAGCTCATTTATATCCATTCCTGAAAATGGGTCTCTCCATAGTTGACTGGTGCTTCCATCCTAGGGTTGCCATATGTCCGGATTTTTCCGGACAAGTCCGGAATGCGAGGGAATTCTAAAATGTCCGGAATTGCCAAAATGAGGAAAGTCTATAATAAAATAAAGTTATTTTTGATAAAAAAGAATATTTTAGTCCGGAATTTTCTTCAACTATCCGGAGTTTTCTCCGGAGATACTGTTTCATTGATTCCTAGCCTAGCTTGATATTATTCCACGCTAAAATTCACATCATCATAATCTTGTATCGCCCTACTTCAGGTCAAATACGTCGTTTTATTTTTTTATTCAGTCATTTCTATCTGTATAAGTAGCTAATTGATTCTAGATTTTTTTGAAATGCCGTTTGTTGTTATGGCGACACTCTTTTTATTTAGTTAGAGATCCCACCGTCGCGTCCTAAAACTAATTACAAACATTTATCTTAGTTCTTTAAAGTTATCTATCTCACACAAGCTCAAGTTATAGTCAAAATTGTGTCTCATATCAAGTGCTAGGAATACGTGTAATGTTACTGAAGGCTTGCAACAGCTGTCAGTAATTTGCGGCGTACTCCGCTTTATGCTACGACCTACGAACTTACTACACGTAGCCTTAACGTGATAGTATTCGTTATTACTACTAACAACACTACAGTAACCGTGCGTTGTTCAGCCGTAATGTCAAGTATAACCGTAAGCATTGTGGAACGACTTTAGTGTCCGGAGAAATAGTTTGTTTTAGATAGTCATCTAGTCATATGTCGCTGTCGTCATGTAAACAAATGATGTGTCGTCGTTCGTTTACAAGAACTGTTAAATGTAGCGCTCCACGTAAATACGACGTTTATACCTGCATTCTAATTGCGCAACACACTCGTAATCGCTATGGCTTTAATAATAATAATAATAATCGTTTATTTCAGGTATTAACCCATATAAAACATTACATAAATTAAATTAAATCACAATAAATAATTAAATTTTTTGAAATTTTTGACTTTGATTTTGACAGGTTAACAATTTCCATAGCAACGTATGTATTAACAATTCGACTTCTCCACAACATGTAGCACGCAATGAATATTGTTGTATTGTCAAAATCAAATCCATAGCGATTACGAGTGTTTTGCGCAATAAGGATGCTGGTTTCTTTACCTTTATTGGTTAAACCTAGGATTAGTATTTTTGAAATTAATTAAAACGCAAGATTTAGCGTCGCGTAGAGCAAACCTTTCGTTCTGCTAATGGCTTGCGCCTGATAAATTATCCCTTCATGCTTTTCAGTTACCTACAGTTTGGCATTACCAACATTAGATTTGTTTTTGATATAGAAACTGGTTTATTGTGTGTGTCCTATGTTATTCTTAATGTACATCATTATACTAATAGGCTTTAATACATGCAAATTATTTTTTAAATCTGTTCATTATACGTTACTGAATTTCGTCGAAAAACCATTAAAACATTTCCTCTCGTCCATAGGTTACCGACGAAATTCCGCCATTTAATTAAACATTTATTTTAATAATTCCCAATTAAAATGCTGCATCCCGTAAGTGCTGATTTTAATACAAATTCGTATTTCACATAACCGCTATGGTAAATGGTCGGTCGCGTCGAGTGATTCGATAATACCATCGTTACATGCAATGATGTTCTATTAAAAGGTTGTAATAATATGTGGCCGGCTGTATGTTGGACATGAGTGTTGCCACTTCTAGTAATTATTCTCGTTTTGCGTCCTGTTTGTCTATACGAATATAGATGAAATTGTTTATTGATCAGGTTTGGACTTAGAGCAACGCGGTTGACGTGACGTCGGGAGTAGCCATACGGAACATTTTTCCCTCTGTCAACTCGTTTAATTAAATAAAACAAAATTACGCCCCATTTGACACGAACTGTCAAATGGGGCGTAATTTTCTTTTATTTTTAACTAGCGACCCGACCCTTCGTCGCTGGTACCTACGTTTTATAGCTTAAAACCTTCCGGAAGAAATTACATTACAGTGTAGTCTTCTTCTTCTTCCCTCGTGTCAGCACGAGCTATACCAAAATACCTCATGCTGTGGAGATTAGCCAGTCAGCAAGGTTGGTAGCGGGGCTGACTGCCCAGGGAGCGCCGGACGTACTTAAGTATCGTCACTCGTGGAGGCTCTCTTCATGCACCCCAGTGTTCAGTGTACAGTTTAGAATGCATATAATGTGTGAGACACCTCCCCCCCCCCCCCCCCTCCCAGCCGCGTAAAATGGCAAACTTTTTTGTATTGAAAGAGAATGCTATTATCACTCCCTAATGATACGTCGACCGCGTTGCTCTAAGGCTGCGGTTGTGGATATTCCCTCAAGAACCCATCGTAAGAGTCAACCTGATATGCAATCCAGAGCTACAACTCTGTATTTGAGTTGAGTGGCGGCTCTGTATTTTGTTCTTCATGCCTTACGAAGAACAAAATAATTCAAAACATTCAAATAATGAGAATTCAGCCTCCTAAATCCTGAATCAACATAATAAATTCCCATATTTAACCACAAGAAGCAAACACAGCTTCATAACCAAAGAATCAAAAAGCAATTGAAATAAGTGTGTCATCTCACATAACCCTTTCAGTATTAAACTGGGCTGTCGCGTCTGATTGGTTAATTCGATCGTTATGGTGTAACGCGCGCCCGGCTGGCATACACACCGCCCGATTATGCAAATGCGCGGATAAGCGACCGGCTCCCGTCATGAATAGGGCCTCCATGACGAACAGGCAGGTGCAGAAATGAACTGAACTATTAATTGGGATGGAAATTACTGTAAGTAATTAGTAGTGGAAATACAAATCGTCATAAAAAACAAGCCTTGGACTGTGCCTTGAATGGGTTACGCTATTTTTTTTTTGACATTTTATATAAAAGTTTTTTTTTGTAATTTTTTTATACAGGGTGTAAACGAATTCGTGTAATTCCTTCAAACCGCGTGATCCCTGATTGACCCTGCATAGGTCTTTTTCATAAATAACAAAAAAAAAAGTTTTCAAGAAATGAAACATGGTATTATGTATCGGAGTAATTTTAGCGTCCCGAGTTAACTCACTACGTGGAGCGATATTGCGCTAGTCGTGCCCGTCACCTATTTCACCGTGACTTCATTCATTTGTGAAAGGCATCAAAATTGTGTACCACATAAAATACAATTGGGAAGAACAATTTTTTTTTCTTTTTAATCAATCTAAATTCCGTGCGGGGTTAATCTATACCATTAATAGATCATGTGGTTTGAGGGAATTACACGAATTTGTTTACACCGTGTATAGTTAACTTCTTCTCAGGTCCAATTTCTTCATGTCAAAGTCACGTTAATCTCTTATGAAAAAGAACCGATCACCAGGATTAGTTTTTAAACACTTCCATCTATTCGTCAACAATCATGTCTCAAATGTATAGTTTCTTCAGTTTTTGCCCATTTAGTTCACGAAGTTCGTTGTGCAATAGTTAAACAATGGGCTGGTTACATTCACTTCAACATGCATGACACCATCCGCATACCAGACGTCCATTTAGATAGCCAGTAATCTAGCAATGACGTCTAAAACACGCTAACATTGTCAATGCGCCCAGAAGCCAGAATAATCATTTCGCACAATCCATTCTAAGAATAACCGTCATAAGATCTGGAAGATTATCCGCGAAGTTCAGAATCATATTTACAGTATCGCTAAGCACTTCGGAGCTGCGCTGTCTCATCGTATCGGCGGCTGTACAATTCGCACTTTGCATTGAAAGCGGCTGCCTAGTTCCAGCTAGCCTGTTGTGGGATTAGGGCATTATAAATAGCAGTAACAATAGCATTAACTCGCCAGCCTCCGTGTTACGCCTAACCCTATTGTATTTTAAAGAGATAAAAGACTTCGATTGTTGTTATCGATTGCAGTCGTTTGTTTTATGGAGAATATAAACGAATTGGTAAGCAGAACGATTGTTTATGAATAGTTTGTGATCGGACAATGTGATTTTGAAGCAGTTTTAAAGTGAATAATAAAGAAGCAACACGGGGTGAGAGATATATCTCGAATTGTTCCATTAATAACTTTCAAAGCACATGTAACTCATTTCTGCAGATCGTATGGAATAAATTATTCAATCCTTTTGCTAACGGTCTACAATTTGCAGTTAAAATCCCATCTGTTAAACTCTTACAACTATCGTAACTTACCCTAATAGCACTCTTCCAATGAAGTCAAACAAAAACATTCTCAAGTTGATCAGTAAAACAACATCGATGACTCTATGGTAATGAGGTCCATTGAGGTCCAAATAGGTAACATAATTATGCGCGGTCCGTCAGCCGGCTGAATGCGGTGCATCCACCTGACTGGTGCTGGCTATTCAAGTGACTGGACTTCGTCTTAGAGCATGGCGTAAGATCTAGGGGATAGCGAAGACAGGATAAAATTGTTTTGGGTTAAAGCAAAAGTGATATTGCTCGAATGGATGGAAACATTATTTCGGGACACGACATGATACGATGTGTGTTGACGTTTTTTTTAAATGTATTCAGGAATCTTTATTGAGATGCCTTAACTGATAGACTTTTAGTCTGGCAAATAGGTATGTTCGGAACTAAATTAAAGAACTCCTAGTACTTCTCGGTAACTGTTAACTGTAACTGTAGGAATATACTGCTTTACCCGTGGCTCTTGGTTTGCTTCGTAATAAGTCAACCTAATATCGTTTGTCATTCACGGCAGTAGGTACTTATTTAAATTGAGATGCGGACATGGTTCATAAAGAACAAAATCGTTTTTTCGTAACTGATCAAAGTGCTACTTATCCTGGCACGTAGGAAAGTATAAAAATACCTACTGTAAAGCAGTTTTGCTACGACGCGTCCCATCCCTAACGGCTCACTCACACACAACACTGAGGTGCTATCAACCAGCAACGTCACACTATAGACTTAACTTTGGCGTTTATTAAACTATTGAGTGTTGTTTAACACTGTCATCTATGCCATAGTAATCAATTGTATGTGCAAGTATTATTTATATCTTCACAAAATACATTGGACTTTGACCTCTATCCCGCTATAACTTCTCAACTTGGACCATCCGGGAACATTTGAACGATTCCACGGTGGACAATACACGACAAACATTGAGCAATGTGTCACTTGTCACTCACAACGGGGAACAGAACGCTAAACTGTAATTCTAAACATACTCGGTTTATCTTACAAAGTCGAATATATAATATCTCGGAATGTTACGATCAATAAGAATAACTGTATTTTATTTATACAAGACGCATCTTTTATCGGTGATTATCAAATAGACATGAGGCTTACAAACTATGTTTTATAGATATATTTTAATATAGTTCTGTTTTAAATTGACGATTCACTTATTTGGACAATTTTTTTTTATCCTCTTGAATAAAATTAAAGTATTTAGGTAATGTTTTCAGTTTAAAATAATTAATAATATAATTCTTTCTGTCCACTTTTTCTATATTCTAATTATATGGGATACATTAGCTATACTACCAATTGAAGCCAAGACTTCTCTAAATGCGTATCTCGATTCTCCGGATAATTATTCCTTATCAACTTATTAGTGACAATATATTCCCAAACTTTCTTCCCACACGAGAGCAAGTCTTGCGCATAATACGCATATAAATCTTACTGCAACACTTTCACAGAACATTACTCTTAATAACTCTGAGTGTTATAACAAAAGCGATCCAGTACTCTACGTGACATTCCCACAATGTAAGACAGAGGCCATAAAATGAGCGGTAATCTAAAAAATATAGAATATTAGAGGTCTCTCGCGGCTTCGTCCGCGTGGATGTCGTGTATCGCGTATTCCGTATTTTTCGGCATAAAAGTAGGTAGCCTATGTCCTTCTCCAGGTTCCAGACTATCTCTGTACCAAGTTTCATCAAAATCGGTTCAGCGGTTTAGGCGTGAAAGCGTCACAGACAGACAGAGTTACTTTCGCATTTATAATATTAGTAGGGATTTATATTACGTAAGTCATACTGGCACGTTTTTATTTCTGAGGCGGTCATAAGTCAAAATATGTTTTAAAATGTCTGAATTCGTAAATCATTTCAATTTGGTTTAATAAAAAAAATCATAAAAACACTCTCCTGCAGATGACTGTAAAAATAATTCATTGTTGTCATTATTTACTCCAATGAATATACATTGTCATTTATCGAAATTGGTATTGTGAAGGATAACTGCCTGTCATAATAAGCCGACTGCTACGCGTTCCACACTGTTTTTATTGCTGCATTCAATCATTAAAACACACAAATAAATAAAAAAATGTTCAAAGGTAACCTCAAACCATTAATTAAATATTTTGGCACATTCCAAAACTATAATCACATTCTGGTAAGCCAACCAGCTGAACTTCAAAGCGTCCGCGAAAGAGTCCCCGCTGGCTTTGCAACCCATCCCGATTCTGACGTAATCCTTGGTGTTAGCTATTAGAAACCACACTAATCTCTTGAACAGATTATTCAGTTACACCATACATTAATTACGTTCTCTGACAAACGTTTAACTGGTGACGAGTTATATTTTATGCGGTTTTTGGGATCTTTTGAAGCTATAGGGCCTGTCCACGTCTCCACGTCACGACGTCGGCGTCGTCAACGTGGAACGATGCGGTAACGTGACACGGTGCGTTGACGTAACGCGCAAATTGACGTTACCGTATCGTAAAAATGCACGTCAGGATCATTGTTAGATTTAACGTTGACCATGTTAATCCTGAATTTTAATAAGAGAAACTGTAAGGTATGGTTTTAAAGCATCGGAGCACATAGACGGCGACTAACTCGCGGGCGTGGAGAGCGCGGGCGGAGCGCATATACGTGAGCGCTTGCGGCTAGAGGCGGAACGTGTATACGGTAACGTAAATTTGCACGTTATGTCAACGCACCGTGCCGCGTTACCGCACTGTTCCACGTTGACGACGCCGTGACGTGGAGATGTGGATAGGCCCTTACAATCCAAGTCTGAGGTTAATTATGACTTGTACGCTTAAGCCTCGTATCCACATGGTAAAAGTTAGTTAATATAATCCGCTTTTAATGTAGGTAGGGTAAAATTTGCATCTGAATTTAAAATACGTAATGAATTGACTTTATTTCTTGCGCAAAAAAGTAATGAAATAATCCTAAATGATATACAACGGATTTTGGTTTACCTTACATCAATTTACGTTAATACGCCCACTGTTGGCAAATTACAGTATTCAGTCGGAATAAGGGCGAATTATAAACGTTATAAAATTATAATATCTGATACAAGTCTATATTTAGCATGAATAAATTAATTCAAACAAAACAATGTCGCCATGAGGCCATGGCAGACATTACATGGAACCATTTACAGAAAATCAAATCAAATCGCACCGTCAAAGTGAACGCTGCGCACACGCATACATTATTCAAAGGACGTCGCAACTAGTCCCGTATAATTACGACGTCGAATATATTACACAGAGCACTTTAAGAGCATCTCGTTAAATATATTATGTGCTATAAATAAGCACGAGTCGTTTGACAAATTGTACAAGAAAGTTAGGAGTCGGCGTTTTGTGTCAAAGGAAATTTTACAGGAAACTCAATTTTGGAATGTATGTTCTTAAAGATTGGCTTTTGTTACGGTATTTCTCGTTTGAAAAACCATAAAATACTGCCATCTTTGCAACAAATTGTCAATAACTTTAGAAGTGATTCGTATGCATAAAAACTTTTACATACAAGCCTGTTGCAACATATTTATCTCCATACGTTTATTAATTTCCGATTGCTAACCGTCCAACTAATAAAATTAATTAGACTTGATCATAAAACCGATTAATTCCCATAATTACTGTTAGGCTTTCTAAAATTAAATCGACATCAAACTTATCATCAAAGTATTAATAACACGCCATATTAATTCAATTACCGTTAATTATTATGATAATTATTTAATGGTGGCTCAAAATAAATATTCATTTAATGTAAGTGATTGCTGAATCAATTGCGAATTGATGTTATGAAATAATTAATCGGGTTTTAATTAATGTGTGTTTAAGTTGAATTGTCTGTTCATGTGGGAGTAGGAAAGGCAAAAATATGGCGCTCGCTTATCGATGTATGGTCGTATAAGTTTATTGATGAAAAAGCTTATTATATAAAAGAGCTTTGGGCCATGTTGACCGACTCGTACCTATGTGCTAAAACCTTTGTCGTGGGAATAAAAAAGTGTGCGTTCGCGCAGCGGAATGTTGTTGAATTTAAAGATTTTAATTATGCAGATATTTAGTGTATGACGTCGTATAATTGTGTATGGTAAAAAAAAATTTGTGCACGCAGCCATTGTGGAGAAATTCACCAAAAACTGATTCCGCTGGGCGAACGTTGTCCTGGCGGAACTTTTTTTAATCCATAGACTTTAGAAGAAAGGAGATGTGTCCAAAAATTAGTGTGTATTTGTGTGTAATTGTGTATGTATGAATAAAATTAGTGCACGCATAAACTTCGGAGAAATTCAAGTTTCCGCTACGCGAACGTTTGGCCATTAGCTAGTTTTCATATAAAGCGCTTACACAGAGAGCTGTAGATTTTTACATACGTTGTTTTGAATTTGTTTATATTTGTTTAAAAAACAGATTTAGAAAAAATCGTAGGGCTTAAAAGATAAAAATATAAACGTAAAATACGCTTATTAGGTCTTAGTTCTTAAAGTATGCACTTTGGGGTCTAGATTTTCACGTTTATACAAACCTTGTAAGTGTCTGCAACATGTTGCCAAGTATCAATGATGTTCCGTTAGTAATTAAAGAGATAAAGGACAATTTACCATGAATTGATCACTGTTTACAAAGCAGTCAAATATCACGACGTTCTAAAGGAATTGCATGGTAAAATGTATGCCAATAATTAGTGTATTCATTCAACTGTTCACATGCAAAATTTCATGTCATTAAATTCAGTAATTAAAGAAAAACAATGATAATACTGACGAAGCATCGAAAACCTACATAACCCGACCAAGTTCGGATGGCTACAAAAAAGCGGCCGTGCCATATATCTAAGTAACGTTCTTAACCTTCCAATATAATATTTATTAATATGGTACAGTTGCGTACACAAGCGTTAGGAAAAAATAAAACAATTGTATTTCTTGAATGAAAAATATTTTTTTAATAATAACGCCACTATCTACGATAAAAATAAATCTTCAATTAACAAGTACTTCTCTATTTAAATATCCGTGTACAAAAATATTTTTAATTACATATAATACTTAATTCTTCTTCTTCTCTCGTGTCAGCAAGAGCTATACGAAAACAGCTCAGGCTGTGGTGAAAAGATTAGCCAGTCAGCAAGGTTGGTAGCGGGGCTGACTGTCCAGGGTGCGCCGGACGTACTTAAGTATCGTCACTCGTGGAGGCTCTTTTCATGCACCCCCTAATAATAATACTTAATTATGTAATTATAATAACGTTAACAATCGCTTGCAACGACAGCAATAGACTTAAATGTGTTTTAACTAAAATATTTATGATTATTTACGGTTTACTCACGTGCATTTTTCGGGATTGCCCGACTAGTTTCGGACCCAAACGGAGCCCTTAATCATGAGCTGAACACGCGGCGAGGTCGCGAGACGAACTGTTAAATTATCATAAATATGAATGTGTCTCACGAAAGTTAACTAAAATAGGTTTAATAAACGGTAAATTTAAAAACTTGTGCTAATTATTTAATTTCCCTAAGGGGTCTATAGTTAGAATCCCGATCCGTGAAATCTTCAATAGAAATTAGCTGTATGAATTTTATTTGTCTTAAATAATATATCTAGATTATATCTCAAGTCTCAAGCGCATACTTAAATAAAGTACCTACGTAAATAGTACCTACTTTCTGTCATAGTCAAATACATTTAAAAAAGTAGGTGTACAAAAATAAATGACCTATAAATTATATCGAAACAACAATTGTGTTATCACCTATACCAATTCCATACCGGTATTATACTGTAAATTTTGGAATGTTCCCTAAATATATTGCACGGCCGCTTTTTTGTAGCTATTCGAACTTGGTCGGGTTATGTAGGTTTTCAATGCTTCGTCAGTATTATCATTGTTTTTCTTTAATTACTGAATTTAATGACATGAAATTTTGCATGTGAACAGTTGAATGAATACACTAATTATTGGCATACATTTTACCATGCAATTCCTTTAGAACGTCGTGATATTTGACTGCTTTGTAAACAGTGATCTATTCATGGTAAATTGTCCTATAACTCTTTAATTACTAACGGAACATCATTGATACTTGGCAACATGTTGCAGACACTTACAAGGTTTGTATAAACGTGAAAATCTAGACCCCAAAGTGCATACTTTAAGAACTAAGACCTAATAAGCGTATTTTACGTTTATATTTTTATCTTTTAAGCCCTACGATTTTTTCTAAATCTGTTTTTTAAACAAATATAAACAAATTCAAAACAACGTATGTAAAAATCTACAGCTCTCTATGTAAGCGCTTTATATGAAAACTAGCTAATGGCCAAACGTTCGCGTAGCGGAAACTTGAATTTCTCCGAAGTTTATGCATGCACTAATTTTATTCATACATACACAATTACACACAAATACACACTAATTTTTGGACACATCTCCTTTCTTCTAAAGTCTATGGATTAAAAAAAGTTCCGCCAGGACAACGTTCGCCCAGCGGAATCAGTTTTTGGTGAATTTCTCCACAATGGCTGCGTGCACAAATTTTTTTTTACCATACACAATTATACGACGTCATACACTAAATATCTGCATAATTAAAATCTTTAAATTCAACAACATTCCGCTGCGCGAACGCACACAATAAAAAAAGAAAATCTGTCGCTATGCTCACTAATACATTCTATCGCTTCTTCGTTCAACGTAAAGTTGAGAGGTATGCGAAAACTAAATCCCCCTTATTATGAAAGATGGTTCAAACCCAGACTAAGGTAAGCCCAGATTTAAAATTTACCCTTCATTTTCTAACGTCTTATAACAAAAACAAACGGGGTTATTTTAAAACCTAAATTTTTCTTAAACCATTTTTTGTAATAAGTAGGTAGGTTTAGGTTTTGTTTGAACAAAATATTGCCAAACATTTCCCATTCTAGCCATTTTTGTCTTCCTTAAAGCGAGTTCGATTGCTTTAAATACTAGTCTAGGTTAGTTCACAAAACGTGTGGGCGAAATAGTCGTGAGAGCGATCCTTGGGCGCCCAACGGTTATCAGTAAACATTCTCACCTTATTACTCACTTAACGCCTACACAGCAAGGCCTATATTCGCTTATCACAACGACAATAATAAAATTGTTATAGATTAGGTAAATAACCTCACTCGTTTATCCGCCCCATATCTGTATGTTTATCTGTCTATTTCATGTTTATTTGATGTTACATCCTAACATAGATTAACCAGTGTATCTTGATACGGCTAACGTCCTGATTGCTTCGTAAAACTTGTATTATGGTAGTTAAAATTACGAGGATGTCAGGGGTCTCAGTTAAATTGTTGAGATTTACGTGTGGTCGTAATCTTTCATAAACATTATGACGTTTTATTGGTTTCTGTGTGGTTGTTATTTACCAGTATTAACTTAAAGACGAAAACGTAGGTGGTTTTTTGAAATTTATTGTGGATCAAATTACTTAAATGTAACAATGTATTCAGATCAATATTTTTGGTCATGTTCGGCATGAGTAACGGAGCTTTCAAGAATGGTGAGCTACGTTTTTAAACAAAAATCTTTAAATAATATACAAGATGATGAAAGTCTTACGAAAAGCATCAATATGTAAGGAATTACCGAAAGTATTTAACTGCTATAGGAATGACCATCCATAACAAGAAAATTATGTACATATTTCTAAGCATTAATACTTTGAGTAATTCTAAACCGATCATAAAACGTCCAACACAATAACGACAGTCATTTCCAAATAACAAAGACTTGGGCAATAGGCAGCTATCCTCTTTTACGTAACCACAGAATGTACGCAAATCAGCAGGTGAATTCGACACAGGTTTTTCTATAAATACCACTGATTCCTTTCACCCCGTTTCGCCCACGTGGCTAGCCGGCGCCTAACTCCGTGGGTGCGACAATCCCTACGATATGCTATGAATGTCGAATCCTAGATAAAGCCTGACTTGTAATTAAACTGGACAACGATTGTGATTTATAGTGTTAGGTGCGCTCGTGATTTCGTGATGCGAACTTTGGAATATCGACGAGTTTTGCACTAAGCGTGTCATCGGCTTTGTTTATAACTGAGTTATCGGCTGTGTGTACAATATTGTTTAAATAAGTTCTACTTACGCTGAAATTACGATGGAAATTGGCTTTGTCATTATCTGTAGACTAAAGGTACAAGTTGGTAGCCGACTGCATACAGCAGCAGCGTATGACGTGTCGTTACGACACTACTGGTTTCTATGTATTTCTATGAAATACCTTTCGCAGCTAGCGACACGTGTCATACGACCGCAGATCAGTAGTGCCACCGACGCTGGAGCGACGACACATTGAATCTTTCTCAAAAAAAATTGTTTTTCTAATTCCGAGGAAGAAAAACTGATACACCAGGTGGCCCAATATCCTGCACTGTACGATGCATCTAACAAAAACAAAAGATACGAAAGTAAATCGCGATCGCTAATCCCAAACAGTTCACACATCTTGTCTCACGGAACATTCAGGACTAACTAGAATACGACGTGTTGTTTGCTGCAGCCATCTGCTGTTGGGTTCGAAATCATGACTGCGGCGACATGACGCTGCGACGTGTCGCAACGACACGTCGTCTGCTGCTGCTGTATGCGGTCGGCTACGAACTTATTCACGTAATTTCATGACGCGCCGATCAAATTGCAGTGACGCTGCTGTTAAGTTCACGCCAGCGTATCTGACAGCGATCGCATATTATGAGAATACGGAAAGTATTGTTAGTATATACAGGCTGTAAGGGTAAACACCGTTATCCTTGAAACCAGTGGTTTGGTTTCATTTATAGAACGTAAAATCAATGCAAAATAACTTTTTTTTTTTAAATTTTCGTTTTTCCTCAAAAGCTTTTCACCCTATGCGCGGGGGCAACAAGCTACGGGAGGGGGCGCGGGGAACTCGCCGCGTGGCCCGATGCACGGCCCCGCACATTTTGCTACCCCGGTCAGTCAGCTGTCTCGTTAGCGAGTGTGTGTACGCCGCGTCGTAGCGCCGCTGCGCCGCTCATTTCACGCGCGTATATTTTTTATTTTTTTTACTCGGTCCTATATTTTTATGTTGAAGTCAACTACCCATGGTTTCAAGGATAACGGTGTTTACCCTTACAGCCTGTATATATATATTGTATGATTGTAGTATAGTGTTTTGATCGAAACTTAACTGCAATTACACTGCAACTGAACTTCTTTGGTTAGGTGAATGATGTCCCTGGACACTGCCGTCTAGACGACCGTGAAATTATTAAAAATTCATTTTTGCGATTCGTTGAAAATCTGAATATTACTCATTGTTCTATGAATCAGATAAAGGCAAATATCTCATCAATCTAACCTCATCCTCAAGACAGAAACACATCAATTTATATAAAGTGCTGTTTACTTACATATCACAGATTTACTCTTGTACCCTCCAAGTCCATAAAATTTATTTTCTCTTTGAGTCTGCCCCAGTTTCGTGAACAGTATAATCATTTATTTATACAAGAACTGGGACTACAACGTAAAAGAAATAGTTGACGTACATAAAACATTTTACTGTGTAGGATTTTGTGTCATAAATTATTTAAGAAAACTTTAAACAAAACCCAAAAGAAAGATTTATTCGTTTTTGAAATTATCACTACATAGTATAAAACAAAGTCGCTTCCCGCTGTCTGTCCCTTTGTATGCTTAGATCTTTAAAACTACGCAATGGATTTTGATGCGGTTTTTTTTAATAGATAGAGTGATTCAAGAGGAAGGTTTATATTATGTTTAATACATTGCACGCGGGCGAAGTTGGAGCGGGTCGCTAGTGTTTAATCTTTTTTTTTAATAATCTTGGGTTAGTTAAAATAGGTGCCTGTCTCCAGTGTAGGTCAGGGCTTCGGTGGGGCTTCACCCACGATAACACCGGCGCCCCGCCTTCGTCAAATATTCCTCTGATTAGCACAAATCAACATAAACGCATTATCCTGGCCATAACACAACTAAACTTCAGTTTAGTAAGGCCATTCACTCATACATGGTGTTAACAAAAATTCCAGTAGCAATTTTGGACGTTAAACTAAAGATTAAGATTAAAATCTACTGCCTACCATGTCAATACGTGAGGTCACAGTTATATAGGTTAATTTATGAAATAAAACTTACACATTACAGTGAGTTTAAATTACTATTCCACAAGCATAAAATTAATACAGGATGGGTAAAAAATCGTGGATCAAACGAAACAGAGCGATTGTTGGGGTTATTTGCAGCATTTTTGATAGTAATTTTTTTTACAGTTAAATAAAGCAAAATAGAGATGTTTGGAAGACAAAAGGGGAGGCCTTTGCTCAGCAGTGGGACAGCCGATAGGCTAATAAAAAAAAAAGTTTCTTAAGTTACAAAGAATTTTTCGTGAGACTTAAAAGATATTGAAAAAAGTGCCAATACTCATAAATTCTGATACCCACTGTCATAAAAGCACTTTCAAGCAACAAAACAAACTAATTACTTATTATTACAAATTTTGATATTTTCTTAAAAACACTCAAACTCAAATTGTCATAACTTTTAAGGAGATCAAGTTAGGGTTCTGTCACTAAAATATTTTTCACTGCAAATAACCCCAACTGTCGCCCTGTTTCGTTTGATCCACGAACTTTGAATAACCCTGTATATTTTTTTCAATAGGCTACGCATAATTGGAAAAGCTAGGCATAATTGGAAAAACTAGATAACCGCAACACAAAAGCTATCACTTTCCTCTCCCACAAATTCTGGAACAAACAACTAGAACATGTTGTCTACACGACTTCAAACATGGCTGTCACATGCAGCATTTTACGAGCAATTAACTTTATTTTAGTGCATCGAGGCGTCTGTCTTTATAGACCTTATTAGCTGCCAACCTCCTTGCTTTTATATCTACAGCCTCCCTTTATGGGCGCTGGTAATATGAGCTATTGTAAAATGAAATCGTGAGTTACGGGCCACAAATATGGCGAACCACTTGCGTAAGTATGGGAAAACTGGAAAGCCATAATTTTATGTCTCAATTTTTGCGCAAATGAGCTGTTGCCGACTGAAACCGAGTGTTTAGGTTGATTAGAATCTGTTTCGGTATAGATTAGGTATAGCTTTCAATAATTGTTCACACATTGTTCTTGTTGCATGGTTAAAATATCTGGTAAACCTCAACGGTTTGTGTTTTCTGTTTTGTGATAAAGAGAAAATCCAATAAAACAATAACGCCGATATCTCTTGACCGCCCTGAAATTCATGGAAGTAGTTGCGCAATGGTTTTTCAGGACGAAAATGACGTTTATTTACCTTCATTTTAGAATCGGCCATTTTTTGAAGCACATTTTTAGCTAATGTTTTAAAGCTATATTTTTACACTAACTGATTCCTGCGAGTATACATGCATGAAATTTCGAAGTGTCTATATTCAGGGCAGCCAAGATAAATAGGGCGTACACACAGGGACGGTTTAAAGAGGAGAACAACTGCGTCAGTCTCGGGGCCACAAGAGGAATGTTTTTTTTTTGACAAGATTGTCATTACCCCCTTTCTGACAAAGACAAAAATGATTACATTCACGAACGTTTTTAATATTTTTTAACAGGCCTCTACTTCTTCGTTCTCCAAGGCCGCCAAAACTTCAAATCCGATCCTGCATACACACACATGTACAAACATTTGGGTAGTTTAAAACCATGTACGATAACTGTTTCGTAGCTAAGATAAAATGTAATATAATATTGCCTGTTAATGTAATTGTATAATATAATTCGTCATTAGCAAATCGTGTATAAGGGCGCTTTCAATTTAGACGTTTCGTGTCGGACCGCTGCCGCACGTTTACCGTGCCGCTGGTTATAACCCGCTGGCGGGCCGCTGCAGTACGGTAGCCGTCCGACAGCAAACGCCTAAATTGAAAGCCTATCTGACTGCCGTGCGTTTGTATGCTAGTGATGTGACATCAGTCAAGCCATGGACTCTAACGAAGAAACATTATTGTTAGTGCTCTTGTTGAAAATTATAAAACAGAAACAAAAACAAAAACGACGCCCCCGTTAAAGAGCAGCACCAATGTTTTCATTAACATGTAATTCTGGTGATTTCCATAATCTTTATCCTAGGTTAAAACAAGATCCAAGCAATTTTTTTAATTATCTAAGAATGTCTAGAGAATGTTTCTACGAATTACTTGAATAAGTTAAAAGTAAAATTCAGCGGCAATAAACTGTTTTCAAACATACTATATCAGCTGAAGAAAGACTGCTGATAACATTGAGGTGAATAAAGTAAACAACATATTTGTGATATTATTTATTTCTACAATTATTTGCGAAATGAACACGTGGTGTTTTCGACGTTGCCGTCCTGTTGCCGAGCGTTCGCGGTGCCGGCGCCGCACCGTTGCCGCACCGCGCGCTTTGTATGACAAAAAACGATCGTCCGTGCGCAGTGCGACTAACGCGCCGCTGCCGCACCGCAGCAGGACGACAGCATACCGCTAAATTGAAAGAGCCCTAATTCGCTCTGAGTGGCCATTTTCCCCTGTTTTACAGCATGCACGGAAAGAAGCAATATAATAAGCCGGTTAAGTGTACCTTTGCCGACTTGCCGGCCGAACCATTTCACTCAATCAACATTTACGATTAGAAGCAGAACTAATCTATACTTAGCAATAAATTCTATGGGTTTCTGCCACGTTAGAGAGGAAATATGGGGCGTAGTAAAGGAAGGGGAAGGATTGAAGGAAGGAAGGTTTATATACCTGAACGTGGGCGGGTAAGTGACCTGTCACACCTTACAAAGAGACTTAGGCGCACCTGTGAACTGTGCAGGCGTATTGAAACTGTGGAGCCAGAGTACGTTATACTACTCGTAAATAGCTAATTCCCTTGGCCGCTATGTTGGTACCACTGAGTTTTCTTTGGATATTCAACACACTAACGAATGTTAACGAATTCGTGTAATTCCTTAAAACCACATGATCTACTACTGGTGTAGATAGCCCCCGCACGGGAATTAGCTTGATTAAAAATAAAAAAATAAAATTCTTTTTTTTTCATGCGGTAGGGGTAAGTATCGTATCTAAACCACCTTATAAGGATTTAGTCAAAAAAATCTCCAAAATGCCACGCACGGCGACGCAGCTGGCGGGCACGACTAACGCGATATCGCTCTTTACAGTCAGCTAACTCGGGGCTCTAAAATGACTCAGGAATAGAAATCCATGATTTTATTTTGATTTTGTTTTACTTGATTTTCAAAAATACCCATTTAGGGTTAATCTGTGTCATCAGTAGATCACGCGGTTTGAAGGAATTACACGAATTCGTTTACACCCTGTATGCTCTGTTCATCCAAAGATGAATCCTGACAGCTCGGTTATTTCGTAAATTGTAGCCGTAAGGACACCGCTATCGAAAAAACGTAAACAACATCATTAAAAACCGTAAAAAAAGCTATGGCATCCATGCTTTGTTTTTTAAAAATATTTGATATTCTGTGTATGGTAACGTTTTTTAAAGAAAGGTCACTAATCAACTTACGGTGAAAAGAGTATAATAACTTTCGTTAGTAGTTTCTCAAGAACTCCGATAAATCGAATAGTGTCCGTCCACCTTTAAATGTTCGACACGTTCTTAAAGTTGTTATGTCCATCTTTTTTCATTCCAACCGTTTGATCCAATATTTGCTACACCAAATACTTAATTCCAACATAGCTGTTAATTGAAATTCTGCCCACCCCTTTAGGAAATGAACGTGTAACTGCTAACATTAACGCTTAATATTTTAGTCAAGCGGAATCCAGCTATGCAGCGTGTAATTACCTAATTCTACGAGATGTACGTGTCTACATGATGTTAAGTTTCTAGTCAGTCAAGTAATCAACACGCTAGTATCAGCGGGTAATAGAAGCCGATTTATAGGCATGCCTCGGGAGACACTGAAGAGCCTGTTACGCGCACAGCTAAATACGCATAGATTAGAAAATTAGATGGTTTAATAAGCGGAGTAGGTATTTTATTTCTTCATTACAAATTCTCTATTAGATTTTAGGATTCTAAAGCAACTTGATGACTGAATAAACCTTTGACCAGTCATCATATGCCCCAAAATTAATCGTTTTGCGTACCAATGGTAGCACTTTTATGGTATGGTAATGGTAGGCATATTAGACTGGTAAGCTTTAAACGTGTTCGACTATGCAAAACTATAGGATCTTTGTTTCATTTTTGGTATAAAATATAAGTTTTAATTTTAGCGATAGCTTAGCAATAGCGATAGCGATAGATTAGCAATATAGCGATAAATCATAGGAAGCAATCAGTCATTAATCACCATAAAAACTTCGAAAAAATTTGGAATTTAGACTTTATATACTTTAAATATTACCCCAGATTTAGAATCAGATCTGCAAAGATATTTATTCGGAGGAGTGGATTGTAATACCGTCACATTCAAGATGTTCTCCCAATCTTTATTTATTCTCAAAAATACCGCTATCATCTGATAATATCTTTCTTTAAAAATGCAAATCTATAATGTAATCGTGTTTAATCCGCTGAGCTTAATAAGCGAGATTACGCACATAAGATTAATAGCGTGTCATCAAAACGAGACTTAATACTTAATATTCGATTTAA
This sequence comes from Amphipyra tragopoginis, assembly GCA_905220435.1. Lineage (NCBI taxonomy): Eukaryota > Metazoa > Arthropoda > Insecta > Lepidoptera > Noctuidae > Amphipyra > Amphipyra tragopoginis. The sequence goes on from HG991994.1 coordinate 22,387,494, forward strand.
TTAGCATATGGTCATTATTGACGTAGATTATGATGCGCAAAAATATCAAAAATTATAATTTTATTAACATTCGCAATTTTTGCAAATTTTGCGAATACCTCGCGTATCTTAGCGATCTAATCTATGATCGAGTGCGAAGTCTGCGTGCGGCGCTTGCGCAAGCGCGTCTCAGTGGCGCCGTCTACCGTGATCTATTGGCGCCGGCAACCGCCCGCCTCATTATACTCTTATCGCCTCAATGCAAATCCAACAACATTTTAATCTTAGAAAAGTCCGTTTTCGTGTAAATACTCCGCGTATTTTAAAGGCTCGGGCGGAGTGTGGGCGGCAAGGATTGTGAAATTCTGTACGCTTTTTCCTTTGCGCGTGGGCAGCTAATTATACGTCTGAATATAAATTTATGTTGGATAATATCGTCGAAATTAATGGTGTACTGTTTGTGTACTCTAGCTTGATAAGACGACAAAAATTCGTAGCGTAGCCGTAGACATGGTCACTTTAATCTACTCTATTTTGTACGTTTACCACATTATGAGCCATTCAGATTTTATCATTATGCTTATTAAATCTGTATTTCATTTTGTTTTCAGGTAAGTACGAGACTCACACTTACTCATCCTCGCAGGTAACAAACTGTTATTTTTAAGTGGAGCACAGCGAAATAATAATTAGTGATACTTATATTTTTTATTTTTCTCGCCACATTATAGCACATTTCATATACTGTAATCATAGTATTACATAATACAGTTCAATATTATGGGAAACTGGTGCCTAAACTAAGATCTAGGCCTGTATTTCAGGACACCAGAAATACGATGTTAATATTAAGCTCGCCGCTACAAACTCCCGCAGTTTCATAGAGCACGTTCGTGTTCTTTATAAAGGTATATATCATAAGGATATTCATGTATAATAATATATCAGAACTTGTAAATACAAAATGAAATAAACACACACGAGAGAAGAACACAAAATCTCTTAACTAGCTCCAAGTTCAATTCTGCCTAATATCATACAAATGAATAAATAAAACCACAGTAAAACTATATGTTCAAATTGTTCAAGACACGATACCTGCAGGATTCAATTTAATAATTCAAACATAGGCAGGGGTACTATGAACCCATAAAAGCAATTCTAAAACTCGCACTTGACTCGTAAAATCGAAACGGAACGAGGAAAAGCGTTTACATGCCGTTCTGGGAACCGTACATGCGATCCAAAAGGTTAAATTAAGGAGAACGTGCATTGTACCAGTGTAAAATTGCAAAAATGAGACGCTTGTAAAGTTACAGGGGAATGATGAGACGACAGGGAATGGAACAAGTGGTAGGGGGCCGAAGATGTTTATGTTAGGAAGAACATAACATGTTGATATTGAAGAAATTACATTGCATAGGGACTACGATTCTACAGTTAAAGCGTTGATTTACGATCAAGCTATTGTCGTGAGTCTAGGTCTAGTACAAGCTTTTCTAGTTTGGCCTTAACCCTCTTGTTACGAGAGATGGTTTAAACCAAATCTAAGCTAAACCTAGATTTAAAATATGCCCATATCTAAACGTCATTTAACGAAAAGAGACAGGTCTATTTTACCCGACTATCAAGTGACCAACACAGAAATCCACATGTTTCACTTTTACCCGAAATGATTAAAGAGTACATAAAATTATTATTTTCCTTCTTTCTCACAGTACAGTTGGCCTTTGAAAATATTGTAATCCCCGCAACGAATGTGTAGGTGTTCTCTAATAAGGGCCGAGCCGCCCGCCTGATTGCTAACTTCGTCGTAATTTATTTTTTCTTTTAGTATTTCATGCTGTATTTCATTTTGCTGAGATACTTTTTAAATTTTGCTTTTACACTTGAAAAAGTATCATTATTATTTGAAAACGGGTTATTTCCAGTAGCTTTTTCCTTTCATTAGCGAAGATTAAAAAATGACGAATGATGGAGGATACGCTATGCTCTCAACAGCACCAATAGTTGAGAAAATATAGATGGGGTTAGTTATAGAGATAATTGCTTCCCCATTGAATTCCACGTCGTATATCAGCCATCAAAATTAGTCCGAAATCCACGGCAAAATATGGGCTTCGTGCACTTAACACGGAACGATCGGCGATCCTATCTGACAGATTGTTTAGCATTAATCTACTAACAGACAATAGGCTTATATGATCAATTACGATGTATGTAAGGTCAACTATGCATTCAGGCTTTGTTCACTTCCAAAGGAACATTATTATTATGCGTATAAGCAGATATAGTTAATTCGCCAAGATTTCCGAGAAACGTTCATAGTGCATTGCGTGGGAGGCGTGTGGGTACATAGGTTTTGTATTTTCAATATTTACGACGTTTTTACGCTTGTCAGATTAAGTTCTCGGAACATTTCCCGTGACTAATATAAAATGTTCGTATATTATGATTTTATGAGCAAGTTGTTGCGAATTTAAATTAAAGTAGGTGTTTAAAGTTCGCGGTTTAGAGAAACTGATACTGATCTGCCCCAAAGGCGTTCTATATTAGTTAAAATATGAAGCTCGAATGGGTCACAGTTATTACAAAACTTGAAACTTTAAACAAAATATTGTGATTCTACTTAATCCCCTCGGGGATGTTCTGTTTTAAAACCGTATTTAAAGACCTTACAAGCAAGATTCGTTTGTGAAACTAACTTTGGGCGCACTCCAAACAGAATATGAGGTGTCCTAAAATGAGAAAATTAAATTATTCATCAAAATATATATACCTACAATCCTCAGATGTTACATAAACCTTCATTTAAATCTACATTCATTTCATTCCCCCGCGTCCATCTCAATGTTACTTCATTCCGCCGAAATTTCAAATCCTTTTCAATCTAGCCTCGATACACAACAAATATTTTCTGTCTCGCTTATTAAACATACGGAAGAGGGAGAGGTGTGTATTACAGAGGCCGCGTTAGAAGCAATCCCCATGGAAAATCAACAAGAGAGCGTAAACAGGGGAGGGACCATTCTTTTTCTCTGTATAAATTATTCAGGATCCCCCGACCGCTTGTTTGGACGACGATTTCATCAGCTGACTTACCCGCTTTGTATTCACGCTGTACGTATAAAAACGCTTTTTATATTATGCGAAAGCGAGCTGAATGTAATTTTTTTTTCTCGTTTTGAAATGGAAAATTAAGGGTTAACTTTCACGTCGCTTTATTTTCCACAAAAGTGCTTCAGTTAAGGACCTAGGGTGTTGATTAGGTGCTTGTTTTAAGAGCTTATTGAGCGTATAAGATTGGTATAACTATCACAGAAAATGTAGGTATAATGATTTAATGTTATTAAACCTCATTTACAATATTAATCCGCAACAATCAGGCCATCGATAACTGGCTGCCATACCTACTTAAGGATTAAATCACTTCCCAACTCTAGTCAAGCACAACTTGGCAGAATGACGAGTTCCTTATTTAAAAAAATCACCTCGACCAATGCCAACTTTCCCGCCAAATGAGAAATGTGTTCAGTGGTTCAAATAAATGTGTGTCTCTTATCAACATTCACACGGAAAGCAAAGCTGAATTAACTTGGCAACGGGTTTTTATATAAGTATGGTGATCGATTCTTAATGTTATCGTGGTATTTGCAAAAAAATCTGTTTGCTCTCTTGATAGAGTGGTGTTATTTATTTTACTCTTTGTCGGAATTCATGTCACTGTGTTTAAGGTCAGCGTACTTTAAAGTTATGTACCAGATTTTTTAAATAAATGATTTGTGAAACATATTTTGTGTAGGTACTTTCACACTGCGTTCACTGATGAGAGTGTTTAAATACCATTTACATTTAAGTATATCGCCTCTTAGCCCGTAAAAGAGCTCTCATCTGAAAGCTCTCCCAAGAGGAGTTACCAAAGATTTCCATACATATGACAACTATATTTTCTTTCATTTCAAGTCATATCTAAACGAAGCGTAGAGGTTTCTCTCAAATAGAGCTGTTTATTAAAACGAGACTTACTCTCTGACGACAGGAAGGCAATAATGCACAGCGCGCTACATGAATGATTATCAACAGATATTTGTCGGTATTCCTATATTGATAATTCCCAAACTTATGAACGTACCTACGCAGAGTATGTGTCATCAGTAATGTTTATAGCATTTTTTACGTAAATACATACAATAAATTGGTGTGAAAGGGTCAAAACTAGTAATAATATTTTTAATTTCGATACTACATCATTCGTGTAGATATTTTAATGAAACAGCCTGTGTGCAATCAAGCAAACCTACCTTGGGTTGTGAAACTGAATGTAAATAAATTTCAAAATTATAAAAATAATGAAACAGATTTGGCAATGTCACTTCTTATAATAACAATATTTTTTATTAGTTTCGGAATAATCATTTAAAACCATATTCATATTTATACGACGATGTAAGAAATTATCATTATTTTACCGTTGTTGATGTGTTGTTGCCGCCTAGTGAAACACGGAAAACATTTTACATTTTTTTTTTAACACTTGAAAAACACGCATGAAATATTGTTACATTCTTATGCAATCTGGTAGGGTAATTTCTAGTTAATAAAGTGATATTCAGCATCCCCTAGAAGTCTATTCTTATAGTAATATTATTAAATTAATAAAAAGTAAAACCAAACATAATACAACCTTAGTTTTAGTATATACTAAACCTGAAACTAGTTTGTTCAGAATCACTAGGAGAATCGATTGACATATTTTTTACATGACTTATTTTTTTTATTTTTTTTTTCATAAATTTCAATTTTGTTTCAGTAGTTTTCTACCCATAGCAGTTGACGGGAATAGACACCTTGAGGCTTGAGACGGTTCTCTCGGTCAGTTTCCGTGTATTAGACAACCCCTGCATAGCACATCTCAGGCATTTCACACTTTTTTAGGGGACTTAACGCGACATAAACTACGGTGTAACTTGGAGATTTACTAAAAAAAAAAACACATATTCAGGCAGTTCTGATGAAAATCTTGTTGGGGTGTCTCGGTTTTCGCATAAAGTAAAAATAAGGTTGTATATTATGTACACATAAGCAAAGTATTAACATTAATTTGTGAAATATTTTAACACAATATATTGCAAACATCACAATAACTTACAAATAGAACGTTGTTTATCACAATTTAATTAAAATGAACAAGTTAACAAACATAAATTCATCCATGATGTCAATGTCACCGAGTTCATTTAGACAGAAATTCGCATTTAAAATCTTATTACTATGTTTGCGACCGAGAGAGATCTATTCACAATCTCATTTCTCTGTCATCTCTCTCAAATTACGCCGAGGGAACAGCACCATCGCTTTGTGAATTATCCTTTCAGCGAATAAATTATTAAGTAACATAAATTGGTGTTTCTAATAATGCCCAAGCATCTATTCTGCTTTATGAAGTGAAAATCTGAGAGATTGGAAATTTTTGTAGGAGTGTCATTTCCCTGGTCCACCGTTTTTTCAATTTAATTTTATTTGCAAAGAGACAATTCGGACAATACTTCTAGAGAATCTCTTGAGTTTGCTACTACTTACCTACAAAAACTCACGAAATTCTCGCTGCAGACAAAGCATCTCAAAACAGTCTCACCATTTTTTCATGTAAATAAAATGAGTATCTAATGAGAAAAATCATTTAACCTGTTTTCAAAATTGGTCACAAAATATAAAAGCTAGATTTATTTATACATATATAACATAACAAAACGAAGCAGAGATTATGAAACAGAAATAAAATGCTTTCTTTGAAGCGGAAAAAAATACCCTACAAAAATAAAGTTAGCCACTTCCCGCCATAAAAGCTAGACATCGAGTTTCCACAGTACCATTATACAAGTGCAGAACATCCAAAAGTTAATTTCGTCGAAATGAAAGTGGCGACTGTACAAAAGCTGGCGCGTGTAATTTTTCTTTCATTACATGTCAAAACGGGACTCCCTCTCAGTCCTCTGACGAAGTAATATTTCACGAAGCACTCTCCCTTTCCGACGCTTTTGTGCTTAGCGACAGTTACTGTAAATAATGTTTAATTCAAAGAAAACTTTTTCTTTTAATTTAGAACAATACCTTGTGTGATGAAGCTTTTTAAAGCCACTTGTAGACAGCCAACGTTCATTATTTTTCAGTATTTTTAATCTCACACGCTTATTTTTGCTTCGTGTGAATATTAAACCTCTTTTAACCGACTTCTTCGAATCTAGGAACAGAACAATGCGGGTCTAAGCATTAATAATTTATATTCTGGCTCTAATTTATTAGCAATGCACGCGTTGAATTAATGATCATTTAAACACTTTATAACGTACGTTATTGCTCGGTGGGATGGCATTGAGTGATGTTATTGCACTTACCATTAGAATACCAGCTGGAGTCCTGTTCAGCCTTAAACGAGAAATAGCGTGAAGTAAACTGGAGTCGTACAAATACCTGTCCACAAAAGGGGTCAAGAGTCAAACGTTTCAATTTAGCGCCGTCATCGCTTCGCTCGCTGCATTGTTTCTCAAAAATTTAATTTCCGTACACAGTCAGGATTAGCTAGCCGTCGTGTTCCAAGCGTGTTGCGTCCATCGATTGGACGCGAGCCAAGCGATCTGTCACACCGATCCCTGTGGCTAATGTCGCTATACGTTTTGCTAACTGACATGTTCCGATTAGGATCTCATCTCGGCATTTAATTAAATCATTATTATTTAATCATTGACGATTGCTTGCGCTGTGTGTGGGCTACTGAGGACAGGATGTAGGTAATATTATTTTAAGTAGGTAAAATTTTTATGCATAAATATGTCGACGGGTACTTTATTATTTTACATTTAGATTACAATGGCAGGCATTTAGGACATCGGACTCAAGTTTTATCTTCTAATGTATTGACGCCTTTACTCCGTCCAGTCAGTTCCGATTTTTAATCCAATCAACCTTTATATTTATTGCGCATGGAACGAATACAAATACGGTTTTATTAACTAAGTCAACTTGTTACGTCGGCCGTTTATATTGCAGGATGTGGAATGGATATCCAAGTCGAAACCGATATTTATCTCTACATTAATGCAGGAGTATGGAGAATTATTGTTAATGCACACTATAATTATTTCCATATACCTATATCTGATTGACAATAAAGTATGTAGTACTAAAAGGTCAGCTCTCTCCGTTAGATGCTGTGATATTGACTACGACATCGTTTGACATTGCATTCATGATGTGAGAACCATTGGCGATATCGATAGATTTATTCGAACCTAATATGAGGAGACGCTTTTGCGGGATGTGCACTGATCAGGGTTCCTCTAAATTAAGAGTTAAGAATCGCAATTCACAGTAGGTTAGTAGACGAAAAATTTAAAAAGGAGTATATGGATAGTTGCAGATAAAAATATATGGATCTTTACGAGAATAACATTGTGTGTCACCGCCTTATCATCGCGCTAGTTGTAAAAGCGAGGGAAACTCGTTATTGTTGTACGTAGGCGATGGCCTGCCAGCTTTCTCTAGTTATGCGCTGTTACTCAACGGAACCTGATGTATTGTATAAAATGTTCACTGTTCTCGATTTAAATTGTACAAGAAAATCACTTCAAATGTATTGTTCCGAATCGACAATAATGTTCACATGATTCCAGTGCACGCTTGAATTTGAATTTAGAATTCTATTTTTTTTTTTGTTTTGTTCTGCTTGTAACTCATTTTTTCTTTACTGCTTGTCTTATTCGAAGTACGACAGATATCGTTTAAAAAAAAAAAAAGAATCTGGATACACTATGATCTAATTCTGACATCATGGACATGGAACAAGTTCTAGTTTTTAAAACTAATAAAATTCCTCATTGATCTACTTTTTGCACAAGGACATCGGAACTAACCCAATTATTTTATACTATCGTTCTACTTAGTGCTTTATATTTGTGCTAGTTTTGAAATAAATAGGTTGTTGGGGTAATTAATTAAACCACGATACGTTAGCGGTGGGCTGAGCAGCAAAATGTTGCCATCGGTAAATAAGTTTCGTATATAATGCTACAACTAAACGATTTTACTGCTTCCTGATTACGATAAGTTATATTATAAATATATCTTTACACATTTACCTAGTTAATGGTCATTCATTAATTGACATACTTTATAAGGACACGGTTAGAAGGAGGAAAGTTGTCGTTATTTCATAAATCATTCAACTATCGTCATGGGCATTCAGCAACCTTAAAGCCCAATAACCGGTGTCGGTCAGGGTACAGTACACGTCACACGTACAAAATTAGACTGGAATCCAACCTCAACTTGCATGAAGCTCAAACTGAAATGAGGTTTCAAACCAACGCTACGACTTTTCACGCCTTAAAAGCGCTGAAAGGTTTGAATTTTTTATTTTTATAGGTACATTACCTCGATACGGGAAAAACAATACAGGGTGTAAACGAATTTGTGTAATTCCTTCAAACCGCGTGATCTACTGGTGACACTGATTGACCCTGCATAGGTTTTTTTCAGAACAAAAAAAAAGCTTTCAAAAAATGAATCATGGTAGGTATTCTGTATCTGAGTAATTTTAGCGTCCCGAGTTAACTGACTGCGTGGAGTGATATCGCGTTAGTCGTGCCCGTCAGCTGTGTCGCCGTGCCTTCATTCATTTGAACATGGCATGGAAATTTTCTATCACATAAAAATGTATGTGGGGTAAAAAAGTTTATTTTTTATTTTTAATCAATCTAAATTCCGTGCGGGGTTAATCTATACCATTAATAGATCACGTGGTTTGAAGCAGGGTTGTTGCGAACATCAGCATCAGCATCCGCTGATCTTCAGCATCTTTTTCGACATCAGCATCAGCATCCGCATTGATCGATGCTGATATTAATGCTGATGTTCGAGTCGTGACATGACCGCAGAGGGGGCGGGGCTTATATCCCGTGTAGTTTTTGCTTACGAGTTTTGATCAATCCAAGGGCAGACCGGGATTGCGTTTGCAAACAAACACAAACTTGTCTCATTCATTACGTTATACTTAATACGTAACTGCGCGTGAAAGTTTTTTTTTCCTAAACTTTTGAGTTTGATAAATAATGCCGACCCCGTTGAAAAGTGGATTATGTACCTTTGATTAAATTCCAATACCTATTAATTAAACGAAAGATTGGTAGCAGGTTATGCACTAGGTAGGTAGTCTAGATACTTAATTACTAATCTAGTACTATACTAATTATTACTAAACTACTAAGTTGGTTATATTTTTTATTAAAATCCCAAAATTTTTGAGACAATCGTTTATTTCAGTACCAAGGAAAACTGTGCAACTTTTAGATATATATGTATTCAAAATGGTCACTACTTTTTCCCTGCTTTTTTAAGAAAATAATGAGAATCAGCATCAGCATCCGCCGATGTCAATGGTAAAACATCAGCATCAGCATCCGCTGATGTGAAAAAAATATGCATCAGCAACAACCCTGGTTTGAAGGAATTACACGAATTCGTTTGCATCCTTTATTTTTATGAGTCAACCCTATATTTTTAACACTTTTACCACAGTGTACCTACTTACTACATACAGTGGGTCAACGCCCATACATTTGACAGGTCTTATGAAATGTCAAAATTGGTAACACTTGTCAAAGGGTTGTCACATAAAATAAATTACACAAACTTTATCAACCAAACGTCCAAATTAATTAACGTTTTATAGAAACAGTGACACGCAAAAAGAAAACCACGCATGCGTAATTTTGACGATTGACAAAATAATGCAAAGGTATGTAGCAGCAGTTTTGCCATCTTATCCTGGAATATTCTAACAATATTTAAAACTACAAATTTTGTCGAGGTTACAGTCGCAGTGGATAACGCTTGCGGGGGTAGATAAGAGTCATAAATTATTCGCAAGTCTACGATGGAGTCATAGAAAATTACTTATTATTCATGGTTATTACTTCTATGGTTTTCGTGGGTGCTGATGCCGGAAATAAAGCCTAAGTATTCCTCGATAATAAAAGGCGGTCAACAAAATTTACCAGTTAAATGAGATTTGCCAGGTAAAACGTGGTCCCTATCTTGGTGTTTGAGAATTGATCTTGTTTTTGTAACCAGCGTCCCTGAAAATCATGGATTTGACACCCATGACGGCGGCTAATTTGATTTTTTTTATGGCCGCCATCTTGCATATAGTTTTTGACCTCATTTTCGGCATCAGCATCCCCGAAAACCATGGAAATGACACCCATGATGGTTAAATTGAAATTTTAATAGCCGCCATCTTGGAAATGGATTTTGACCTCATTTTCGGCATCAGCATCCCCGAAAACCACGGAAATGACACCCATGATGGTTAAATTGAAATTTTAATAGCCGCCATCTTGGAAATGGATTTTGACCTCAATTTCGGCATCAGTACCCCCGAAAACCATGGAAATGACACCCGTGACGACGAATTTGACATTTTTGTAGCCGCCATCTTGGATTTCGATTTTGACCTCATTTTCGGCATCCGCACCCCAGAAAACCTTGGATTTGACATCCATGATGACTAATTTACTAATTTTCATGGCCGCCATCTTGGATTTGGATTTTGACGTTATTTTCGGCATCAGTGAACCCGAAAACCATGAAATTAACACCCATGATGATTAGATGAAAATGTTGATGGCCGCCATCTTGGATTTGGATTTTGACGTTATTTTCGGCATCAGTGACCCCGAAAACCATGAAATTGACACCCAGGATGACTACATGAAAATTTTCATGGCCGCCATCTTGGATTTGGATTTTGACGTCATTTTCGGCATCAGTGACCCCGAAAACCGTGGAAATGACTTCCCACGAACAATCATTTGAAAATGTATGTATGCCGCCATCTTGGATTAGTAAACATCTTTATAATAAAATTCTCGTAATAAGTACACATACATATCAATAATAAATTAATATAATTTCTATGAACGATATCAATCAAATTTGAAATCAAAAAGTGCGAGCCCTGGAATTTATGTCCCGAGTAGCAGTATGGCTACTCGGGACATAACCTCCGCCCCTTCACCCCGCAACCCCCCGCACGCTAGCTCTGTGACAATGTTCTACGTTGACCGACTGTAAGGAGTAAGATATAGGTAGACTGTGCTTTTACTATGAAAGTAACCAGGATCGTGTAAGAATTGATAACAAAGTCTACCGCACCTATTGTTCTTAATTAGTAATTAGAATGACTATCGCCAACCTATTTGCGTAACTATTACCACTATTATACCGCCTATCTGTAGGTACTGTCTCTGTTCTAATTAGAACATATAAATCATATCGGATCGTATCTGACCTCCGCTGACCTCCGTGACGCCTCCGCAAACTAATTCAAACTAGCTTCGCAATCGGTTCCGTCTGTTTGATCTTTAGAGAAATGTCATTTGTACACTATAAGCTTTACAAGTACGTAATTTGCTTTTGTTTATATTAGTTGTGACATTAAAATATGCGTAGGTGTACTAATTAAAGATGATTATTTCTAAGGAAAAGGTGTGTAAAATTTTTAGCTACAATAAACAAGAAAAGTTACGCATCTGACATAAATAGATAAGTAATACTTTTACTATTACCCCCTTGCAAAAAGGTTGTCAGTTTTAAACACTGATTAAATTATACCTATCCTTGTCTATTATATGTCAATGAATAGAGATGGGAATAGAGTTAAAAACCATTTTTATTAAACAACCTTTAACCATCGTTTAAGAGTAGGGGGTGTATATACCTATGTCAGTTGATGCAATAAAAAAAATGACAAGCGAAAAAAACATTTAAAGAAAATCGTGTGAACAGAAAAAGGAGAGTAAATAAAAAAAAAAACAAAAGAAATCTACAATAAATTTAAAAAAAGAATACTGCATAAATGTGTAAACTGCGTGGGTGTTAGACGGAAGTTTTCGTGTAAGCAATACCTTACACATAACTTACAGACATTCTACGCCCATTCGTGTTACAAATGTGCCGACACCGCAGCATTGATATTACAAATTGGTGTCGTGAACCGTAATTAAATAACACACTTAATTTATTAATATTGCCTACACAGTAGTCACTACTATATTTATTACAAGTTCATATAAAATTAATAATAAGCACTAGTTAATGTCGGATTATTTTAAAATAGTGATGCTGTTATGTCACTTTTACGATGATATGCGACATTTAATATAATTAGCTACCTAACATATTAACGGTATTTTTTTTAAATGAGCGAAGTAACTTCGATGACGCACACATGTTCTATAGCAATACTTAAAATATTCAATGTCATAAGCTACTGACCGATTTATTACAATAAGACATTCGATGCAATTGACGAGCACGTAGCGGATCAATAAGTTTTAATGAAAAGAAACAATTAAGGACTACATTACATCCTTTTCATTCATATATCCTCTTAAACTGTGACTTATAAATCTCATCTAGTGAATATAAATCACCTTTAAGATAGAATTCACACGTACCACAAACACACCACATCGCAGCGACAAAAAGTGGTCAAGCAGTGATTACGCGTGAATAGTGTCGCTGCAGCTTTGGCGACAAAATGTGGTCCGTGTGAATTAAACTATTTTCGTACAAATTAGTGCTCGCCCACGTGTTGTTGTTGCTGTGTGGTTATGGTGTACGTGTGAAACAAGCCTAAGCCTTCTGCACACGGCGTCGTATTGTAAGCGTATTGTAATACGCGCGTAGGACGAGAGCAATACGAGCACGTATATTTTCAAAAAAGTCCGCATACGAAGCGGTGCTGCAGCGAATCGTATTAGATTTTTGGTGTCATTAAGATTGTCGTAGCGTACTGACGTAAAAACTAGTTTTTATGAAAAAATAATATCTTTTAAATAATTTTTGCACTTCTCCATATCACTGAAAAAGTGATTGAATTCGTGAAAGTGGTTGAAGCGTTCCCTTGTCAATACAATCATTCATTAAGTGAATATTCAAGGAAAGATGTAATACGATACGTCTACGCGACGATTCGTTTGTAAAACTCTGCAGGTTTCGTACTCGTTACGTCATGAGGTCATGACGATACGCTTACGAGACGACTACGCTTAAGATCCGTGTGCGGAGGGGCTTACTGTTAAAGAAAGTAGGGTGACGTCAAATATCAGTTAACCTACGCTAAAATAGGAATAAAAACAAACTACTGTATAGTCACGATATATCTTTCGAACCATAAAAATCGTAAAAGGAAGCGAATAAATCAAACATTTCACGAATTCATACATTTTTATGTCTCTATCAGCCCATATGAGGAAAGTACCGCTTTCGCATTTTATTTTTTCTTCACAAAGACAAACGACATCTGTCGGCAATTAGAGCGGAATCAATTTAGTTCCATATTTAATTTACGATGCTGCCATGTCGTAAATTTTAAAATTTAAGTCATCACAAATTAAATATTCACTGAAGAAAAACAGGGTGGAGATATGAGATGGGGCAGTAATGGCAGCTACCTTAATCGTTAAAGAAGCAGAGACGGCCCATGACTGACTTTTGAAAAAAATGCTACCGTTATGTGAGTAGTTTTGGTTATGAGCAAAAACGTGTAAAAACAATATTAATCTTACAACTCATTAAAAATTATACAATGAGAGCTTAAACTTAGCCTAATAATTTGGTGTAACAAAAACATCTGTATGTCATCAGAATCTCTAGAGACAACGATTTTACTTACACGTTTTTACTCATAATTCAAAATTAGGTTTACTCACTTATCAGCAGTGATCGGAAAAGGGTGAGCTAATTTACCTAAACTTCAAAGAACAGAGACAAAAACTGGAGACTTCCTTACGACAACATTTTTTTTTTCGGGAGAATTTTCTCGGAGATTTTCTTTCATTTGATTTAAAAAAATAAAAGACAATCTCCTTTTTTGAAAACAATAAACAATCTCTTTTTAAAAACAATGAAAAACGTGTCATCTGGTTTTGTGTCAATTTTGGGAAACAAAAATAGGAAATGAATTTTATTGTTTTCTGTACTATTAACATTAATATTAAATGTACTTTAGTGATGTCCCGAAACCCAGAATAATTTTCACGAAAAAAAAAGTTGTCGTAAGGAAGTCTCCAGTTTTTGTCTCTGTTCTTTGAAGTTTAGGTAAATTGGCTCACCTTTTTCCGATCACTGCTTATCAGTCTTTTAGAAATCGGACGGCAGAATGGTACAGTCAGCAAGAAAAATATCAATTCTCTTAAACAACAAAAATATGAAATGGGTAGCGAATGAAAATGTATGTAATAACAACCGTTTAAAGATACTGTATTACAAGATAAACAACTTAAAGCAAATCAGAGTGAGGGTAATGAATACACGTACAATTTATTTATATCACCCATTTAGTTAACTCCCAAACGTTCAACAATTAAGAATTATTTATTTCTTAATTTGGAGCGCTACATTTAGCCATGAATTATTCTGCTTTCAATATACTTAGTCTCGTTCTTAAAATAACCGTTATTTAAGTACTGGGCTCTTCTCTAGCTAATGAGTTTAGTTACTTACGTCAAAATTATGCCTTAAAATCGAACGAATTTTACTATTTCGCAGTTTTCTTTTTTTATTGTAATTAAGTTTTGATCAGGTTTTCTCGCCCATTTGCTAAAAACAACAAACATAGGAAAAAAAAAACTTAAATTGAATAGCTAAAATTACATGACGTATCATTTTAGTTTAATGATCTTTAATTACATTATGAAATGAAAATAGTATCTTATTCTGGAGTTTATAATAAGTTCTTGTTTCAAGTTTATGAGCTCCCAATTCTCGTTGGTTTAACGACTGAATCATAAAATATAATTAGCACTACACTTCTTAATTAGTTGTATAAAGAAAACAAATTAATTTTAATAACTAGATGCAATCGAGGTTATGATGTCAGTTTGTTGTACAGTTTTATATGGCGTCTCATTCTCTCGTTCGCCTAGTGATAGAAGCCACGTCAGAGAAGAAATTGTTCGTCATATTTCGAAATTCAAGATTTGAATGGAATGAATCAACTTTCAAGTTGAAAATCCACCAGGCGGCGCCATCTTCGAACGAATTGTTTTCTATATGTCTGTTTTAATATCGGTTGTAAACCCTAAACTATAATAAAATTTTAAAAAAATAAGGTTGTGCTACATGATGGCTGATGCATGCGTGCCGTTAGTTGGGACTGGTCAACTCAAACGTGCTATGACTATTTCCTCAAAAGGCCATTCCAGACGTTGCTCTACATTGTTACACTTGCATAGTTTTATAACAATATATTGACTTGTAAAAGTGTCTGTTACAGAAGTAAACATCAGTTATCATTTTATGCTTTTAAATATATTTTTTTGCCTGGCGGAATTTCAGTGTTAAATTAGGCCGATTTGACCCACATCAGTAGCGATAGCCTATTTACATCAGAATTTAAAACTATCATCAGAGAACTGTGAGTGTACGTTTTCACCTCTATTGGGAGTCACAATCGTGACCGCATACTAAAATTTAATAAATCATGCACCCATACAAAACATGCTTTCTTATATTTCTCTATAGTTTTAATAAGCCAAGGTACAAGTTTCCTCACATAAAATCGTATGGCGTTGGAGGCACGGCGCGACCTCTGCTATGGTGAATTACCATGGGGTCCCATGGTGGCGTGCTAATGCTGTAATTTATACCCCATTGTCTGCCACCATGTGACAGGGGACGTGACGAGAACGCCTAAAGTCTGCACGGTTTTAACCATTTTGTATGGGAAATAAGTTTTAAAAGTTTTTAGGGATGTTAAACATATTAGTTAGGTACGCTGTTCGTGATTGTACTTGGAAGTTCAAAAAGCGTTCCTGAATGTGGGAACATGTTTTTTTTTTCAATAACAATACATAGGTAAATAAATGCTCAATTCATTTGTGTTCAGAAAGCTCTAAAAAGTTATTTAGTCTGTGGGTAATCGAACGTTGACATTATTACTTAAGTCCAATGCAAAAAATACGTAATATAATATCAATATTAATTTATTACCTTTACTCATTAATGTAGTCCACTTACTTAATGTATAAGTTTCAATAAATGACTAAGAATATAACAATAAATTACATCCAGTTTAATAAAGCAAAGGAAATCATAAAAATGGTGATATCATAATTTCATAACTCTTACTTCATTAGTTATCCATAAATACGAATTTATCGCAACATAAATATTATAACGGTTCTTTTTTTCGAATAAACCATAGAGTAAACCAAAGACAAAGCTGGAGGCGCGATTAAATCTGAACAGTTATTTTAGAATTTAGTAGTGTAATAATTAGCCGTTATAGCGTTAACGAGTGTTGCGCTATTAACTATATTAATGTAGTCACAACAGTTTTAACGATTAAGGGAAGTCGTTCTACCAGGCATGACAAGAAAGTTTTTATTACAACACTATTTAATTTGACAAGATTTTCCGTTTCTTTTGACTTTATTTTTCGGTATTACGATGACACTTTTGGTGTAGGTTTACAAGCCGACGTAATTATGAATCATTCGTAGAACTACCTAAAAGGTGCTTTGATCTCAGTAAGTAAAAATTCCTAGAGTTATGGCCGTCGACATCAAAAGTTTTGTGCTACTGTTCTGGCTTTAGGGAGTGAAATAAAAACCCTAATAAAAATACCACCTACAAAAATGTTTAACTAACACGTAACACGTGATATTACAAAATTAACCCTCAACGCATCAGGTAGTCACAACACAAAAACACGGCCCTCCCTTTAACCCCACGCCGCTAAATCAAAACACCTGATTCTCATTTTCATTTCCGGCTCTTCCAAAGACAGCGTCGTTGCATGTATATGGAGTTTTAATTTTGAAACATGTTCGTTACGAAGCCGAAAGCCGAACGCCGAAAAGGAAATACTGCTCACGATGTCATTACGTCACGGTTCCTGTCTGTTATATGTATATTCATAAGTTGACACTTTGTGCGTCTGCGGTAGGTAGGATCCTATAATTGAATTGGAATGAAAGGGATTTCCTTTGCCAGACTACTTAAATGATGAAATCAAAGAGTATCCATTACACTATTCTTCATTGTTCTGAACAATGCTATCGTTTTATTTGATATGCATCAGAGAGTGATTCAAGATTCACTGCAAATTAATTAATCCATTTAGATGATAGTTTCTTGGTACGATTTTTGTGATATAAATTGTTCATTGTGAAAGTAAATATCAATCTATCTAAATAAATATAAAAATTACTTTTCTTTATACATTACGATGAAAATGAGGTGTAATTAATAATACAGGTATGCAAGCTGTTCATTTAAACTAAACATCTAAATAAACACGAAAATATCGTTTTAGACAAAGGGCAAAGTAATGACATGATTTTATAATAGCATTGAAAACAGTATAAACCTAACATAATTGAATTCTTGTATTATAACTTTCGTGGGACACATTCATATTTATGATTAGTTACAGTTTACTCACGTGCATTTTTCGGGATTGCCCGACTAGTTTTGGACCCAAACGGAGCCCTTCTCCCTGCTCCATTTGGGATCGAAACTAGTCGGGAAATCCCAAAAAATGCACTTGAGTAAACCCTAATGATAAATATAACAGAATTCAACGAAGCCATTGCGTTTCGAAACTGTAATGAAAGCCAAACAAAATATTATTAGACGCAATAATACTAATGCTTCCTTATTTTCATAGCCTCTTCAAATATTATTATCGCTTGCATAATCAAACTGTCACAATAAATACTATTTATATAAGTTTAAAGTCATTTAAAATCACGGCGCATCACCGATGGAGGCGCACCGTCATAAAATTCATTGTTAGTATTATTTATAAATAAATATGACGTTATTTTCATATGGATTAGACTTGGATTAGGTTGGTTTTTGCTCATTATTTTTCTTAGAATTTTAAACTAAGACAAATTATTTACATACACTACTGGGAAACATAAGAACATTTTTGCACGTCTTTTTATTAAATTAATAATACTTATATTAACTTTTAAAGGAGTAAGTTGTCGTTAAATTTTATGATCATCATACCTACATTATAATTGAAAATACTGCTATAACTATTATTATTTTAAAATAAGTTAGCATTCACAAATACTACTATAATCAATACCCTAGTTGTTATAATGTCAAGCTTAAATTCGAATTTCAAATTAAAAAAACATGGCGTCTTACAGGTTATAAATGTTATAATATTCGTTGTATTCGGGGATCGTGCCTTACGTTGGTATAATAATATCACGACCGAATCACACGATGACTTGGACGCCTTTTGTATGATAATTCAAACGATTTTTTGATATTTTAAAGTACTTATTTTGGATTTTATTATTATTGCGGTTGATTTTCCAAGGAGTGGACAGGCAATTTATTTTTATGTGCGCTAATATTTTATACAAGTAGATAAAGATTTGATAACAGGTAGCATTTTTTATATGCATTTTAATATAAAATGCTACCGAACTGATATGTTGCTCGGTTTTTAACAAATAATATTATTCCACATTTTTTGATTTTCGTTCTCTCTTCTAAATAAAATACCTACATAATACTGTTATTATGATAATTTACTCGCGCCAGTTTCAAGATTCAAGCAAATTATTTGTTGTTGTGCTTATGTTACACGAGGAACTTACAGCATGTCGTTACTTAGAGCATTCGGTATTCTTGCAAACTTTAAGTTTGTTAATTTGCATACCAACTTA
Source organism: Amphipyra tragopoginis (assembly GCA_905220435.1). NCBI lineage: Eukaryota > Metazoa > Arthropoda > Insecta > Lepidoptera > Noctuidae > Amphipyra > Amphipyra tragopoginis. Next base: position 22,406,231 of record HG991994.1, read on the forward strand.
TTAGTCTTATTACTTGAGCTAATAGAGTATTATGTACTACACCTGGATGTTCTAAGTTCAAAAGCTGCAATACACGCGTTTTATTTGTCACACGTGCAATATCCGAAAAGTCTACTCACGAGAGTTACTCGTTGCCAGTAACAAAAACGATTTTATTTACCAGAACTAAAAAATATATTGAATTACACGAAGGTAAAAAGTCAGTGATTCTGTTCCACTCCGCAAAAGTCTAATCGATGCATTATTAAGACCTTGGGTAAACACTGGTCGTTTGCGGCCTCTTGTGCGGTCAAAATTTGGCCAAATGACGCATAAATATCAAATTTATAAGCAAGCGACGTAAGTTATGCTGCAGGCGTTTACTGCAGTCTAAAATTTTACATGATGTTGCTGGAAAATTTTCGTATTTTTAAGGATATACATAGAAAAACCAAACTACATCAGGATTTAGGCTGATCCAATCTTCCATATCGGATATTAATAAAGTACATCTTCATTCAATTTCCCTAAACTCGGGCCCTTGTTGCGCCTATTATTTTAATTGTCACTGAGCCACTCCTCAAAACTGTGCCATATTTTTGAAACACGTTTGCATTTTAAGGAAAAACATAACTAACGCATTATGCGCGATGAATATTATCGTGCATATTGTGCACGCAGAGTGAGCACGTCTAAATTTCGGCGCGCCGCATAAATTCGAGACGCCCACCACACTACGGGTTGATAGGGCTGCCGACAGATGCAATCACGGTACAAAAATATGGAAAATAACAGCGACAGAAAAACATCAACAATGGCATATAAAGCTGAAAATATTGGACGAAAACGGCACGGTCAAAAAAAAAGACAATACAAAGAAATCGTACGAAAGGGACAATGCAGCAATGAACACTTAACACTGGGTACAGATAAATGAAAAAAAAGTGTAATCCAAGAAGCCAATAATAATCCAATTACAACAGACACGGAGTCTACTTTTCTTTTGCTGCAAAGAGATCCTAATCAACTGTCAATGTCAAGCACTTCCGTTGGCAATGTCCGCAATGTCGATAAAAAACTGAATTTAATTCATTTAAGTAGAGACTATTCAATTACATTGCAAAAACCCCATCAAGAACAATCAAGATATAACATAACAAAACGAGACTGCACTTCCAAGAAAACAAGTAAACACAAACTTAGTATAACACGACATCCCTGCTGCATCTCGCCAAGTAGGGTTGTGCCAACTCGTTTATTTACGACAAGCCGATTACAAATTCTGCGTGTGGGTCGACACGTGCGCTGCATCCCTGTTGCACAATGATGCATAAAAGAATACGTGATGCTTTTGAGATGAGCCGATTTGTCGTCGTTTGCAGACAACGTTATGTTGACGACACTGATATTGTTTGTTAGTAATGTGTATAGTGTTATGTTCTGCGAAACTGTGTTGATTAGTACAATGTTTGCATCTTTGATTACCTTTGATTTTATGGCCAGATTATCATCTGATTTTGTCAGTAGATGCGAGATTGGTTTCGGTTTCCATTTCATACTCTCTTACTTCTCACTTCATTTCTTTAAATTTAATATCTTTGTTGTTGTTAGTATAGTTTTCATTATCAGAACTATTCAAAGAAGTATTCAGAATCTTTCATTTTATATTTCACTTATTAACTTGCCTTGTCACAAAACTTACTCTAACTTTACTACGCTGCCGTGCTAACGAAGAATGCAGTAACTCGACCCTGGTCGATTTCGAATTATATACCTTAATATATGTATATTAGGTTTAGAATTCAAAATCGTCCAAAATCGAGTTACTGCATTCTTCGTTAGCACGACAGTACGAAGCTCGAATATATACCGTGTTCTATTCAGCCCAAATATTTGCTTCCTTACTGACTTTTCCTCGTACGATCTCAGAAACACTCGAATTCCTCCAAAATTACATATAATCAACATTCCTCCCCGAAATAACCCTTTCAATATAGAAAAAAATAATACGAAAACTTGCAAGAAGTTCGGAGCGCCTGCGGGCCTCAGATGACAGCATGATATACACCGCGATATGATTTGTTACACTTTGTTACATGTTACGCTTTGATTTGTTACACTTGTTACATGCTTTATATTCTTTTAACGAGTCAAACTGAGATGTATGTTGCGTAATATTAGGTTTTAAAGATAAGTGCTAAAGATCTGATATGCATAACTGTAATTAATTGGATGGGTGCAATGTAATAAATGGGTAATAACGGCTTAAATATGTTATGAACTAATAAAGACTGCATTTTTACAAGACAGGCAATTTCGTTAAACGGACACGTACGGTTAAAATTGTCCTCTGTAATTTTGACAAGGATGAGTGTGAAATTAAATTAACTGTACATGCTGAGACTTAAAGGACTTTTAACCCTTAAATATCCTGAATTGCAAAAGATGAGATTAATTTTCCATATCGAAAGAAGACGAAATAAGTCAGTATTATTCAGAAAAAGCTGATAATAATATGTTTTTATTGCAGAAGTAACGTCACTAAATCAATTTTCGTAATGATTTCTCTCTGATTATAAAAAAAAACATTAAAAAGAAATACAACAAGCAGTGTTGTATGTAACTAACAATTTACTTTCTTGCAACAAATCGATTTTACTTCAGCGAAAGTGTCCTATTGACATTTTGCTCACAGTAACGAGTGCCCACTTTGACGAAATATCGACATCTTAATCAAATTACGCACGAATTATCACAAGGCTAGATACGAACGCACGACGCACAAGAAATTTATGCATGACAGCCCTAACTTAGGGCTGCCTCACTTCTAAATTAAAAGGCTTACTTCTGAATGTTATTTTCACTATTCACTAACGGCCGATTCCTATGATTAACCGAGCATTACTGGTTAAAATTAAGACTCTTATATCTTTACAAGTATATCAATAATGAAGCAAAGAAACTAAAGCTTTGCTTAGCAGCCCCTTCCATGCGTTAGTTGCTATTTATAAGCCTAGATTGGTAATATAAAATGCTACCATTAGTAAGCAAAACGATTCGTTTTTGGTTATAGGAACTATATATCGTGTATTAAACAATCACAAAAGGTTTTTAATCATTGTATCACTACATAGTATAAAACAAAGTCGCTTCCCGCTGTCTGTCCCTATGTATGCTTAGATCTTTAAAACTACGCGACGGTTTTTGATGCGGTTTTTTTTTAATAGGTAGTGAGTGATTCAAGAGGAAGGTTTTAAGCTATAAAACGTACACGTGCGAAGCCGGGCTGGTCGCTAGTAAATTATAACCCCGATACCTTCGCGTCAGAGAATACTCGGGCTTGCTTATGAACTCAAATAACGAACTAATAACAGAAAAGCGTTTATTAAAATTGCACCCAGAAAACCCTGAAAGAGGTTTATTATACCATTGCTGGTCAAACAGCTCTCAAAAAATCAAGGCCACGAGATCCTTAAATATCCCAATCTTACAATATTAATAGCAACCCTAACACTGAAAGTCAATGGTGTGTAATGGGCACGGTCCAATCAATTAAGATACGGCTCTGTGTCGAGACAACGCCACCCGCGCCGATGTAATCGCAGCTTTACGCCTCAATTACGCTGCAAGTGTGTGGCTGCCTTTATACGTTATTAATTTCGCTGGACGAGTTTGCACGCGATGACTGGTCATGTAAGTTGGGTTGCGTAGACGTTAGTAGCTAAAGAGGGGTTGAAAAGGCTACTATTCAGCAAATTAAAGCTAGTATTCAACAACATTCTCTGTTTAAACAACCCTTCAACTTTCGTGAGACACATTCATATTTATGATTAGTTACGGTTTACTCACGTGCATTTTTCGGGATTGCCCGACTAGTTTCGGACACAAACGGAGCCCTTAATCATGCGCTGAACACGCGGCGAGGTCGCGAGTCGAACTATTCAGGCAATCCCGAAAAACGCACATGAGTAAGCCGTTACTAATCATAAATATAAACAATCCTTTATCTAAAACTCTATTATTTTTTCGAGTATGCGCTTGTTTTACCCGAAAATTAATGTTAGTGAACTACAAACCTTAGAAATTGTATGCAATTTTTTCGGAATGTTATTTTCAATATTCACTAACGGCCGATTCCTATGAATTACCTAGCGTTATTGGTTAAAATTAAGACTCTTTTATCTTTACCAATAATGAAGAAAATACCCCATAGCTTTCCATAGTAGACCCTCCCATACGTTACTAGCTATCACAGGTAAAATTTGCTCATACCTAAATCTATTTACATGCTTTGTTGGATAGTAAAAAATGCTACCATTGCTGCATTGGTAAGCAAAAAGATCAATTTTTGGCCATAGGGCATTACATAATGAAAAACGTCATAACTAGGCCACAAATTGGTCAAACTATTTCAACAAAACGCGTTTCAATAGAATGTTTATAAACAAATGTCTTCAATATTACGTGAAAATATTCCAACACCACACACCACGTACCTCACACACCATAGGTGTATAAAGCAATAATAGCTAAACATTTCGAATGAAAATGTATCCAAACCATACAAATTAAACTCAATTACATATGACGTGGAAATTCTAAATGAAATGGGATCGAAAAACCCTTCATCGCGACGATAACAATTATTTTTTACGATCCATTACCTTGTTTGCCGACTGGACGTCGTATTGAAACATGCGACCGTTGTCAATGGAAGAAACACCACGCGATACAGCACTTTGAAAAACACATAATTATTGGTAACAAGCGACCAATTATGTGACTGCAATCAGTTTGAACATTCGCAATTGTTTCAACAATTCCTTTGCTTAACGAAATCTTGTTGACCGTAGACAACAAAAGATGATTGACTTAAACGAAAATTTAGGTTTATTGTAGTACAAGCCCGTATTTTCAAATGTTGGGTACTTAAATCACTCCTACTCTGAATAGTGAATTAAATGCTGTATAGTGTTATCATTGTATTAGAATTTATAAATTATCTGTTTGATATTAATGAGGTGAACAAAGCCTTCGATAACAATAGCTGCCAAGTTAATTCGTTATTTTCTGATTATTTATTCGCACATTACTGTCTAAATTCCAAAAAGTATTGTAGTATTGGAATTAAGATTGAAACGTATAGTTTGTACACACGGCTACACATCAAGCTATACATTTCCAGTTTCTACTGACCTCTCATTGTAGGGAAATCCTATACAATGCGAAATCAGCTTATACTGGAAATGTATAGCTTGATCTGTAGCCGTGCGTACATGGATCTAAATGCACGAAAGAGAGAATTTATATGAAACTAGCTTTTGCCCGCAGCTTCACTTGCGTGAAATTTTGAACCCGTTAAGTGACGATTTTCCATACAAACTTTCATCCCCTATTTAACTCCCTTAGGGGTTGAATTTCGAAAAATCCTTCCTTATTCTTTGTCTACATTATAAAGGGAACCTCTGTGCAAAATTTCAGTATTCTAAGTCCAAGGGTTTGGGCTGGGCGTTGATGAGTCAGTCAATCAGTCAGTCAGGACTTTTCTTTTTATTTATATAGATAGATGTACTTACTGGATTTGACAGGTTTTTAACATCTTCCTTCACAAGCAGCGCCGCCATCTACATTCATTTAGGGCCATGTCGGAATCTACTTGGATTTGCTGTCTTGGTGTAGCGCAGCAACACATCATGCCGAAAATACGCCACCGAACTTCATCTTGATTACGCTTACAATGATTTTTATATTACTCGCAACACACCAAGCTGAAATTACGTTGCCTCTTGCAGATATAAAAAAATATAGCAGGCATTATCACGCAGAATTTTGGTCGCGGAATTTCGGCATTGTGTCGCGCTACACGTACACATACATTTAAAACCGTTTTTTCATTGCATTTGTTCACTTTTTGTAACTATGAAAGCCTCAGAGGTTCAAAAACCACCAAATTTTGGAAGAAGTTATCGATATTTTTCGTCGTCGTCCTAGAAAAAATCTTACGGCCAATATTTTACTAAGAAATATCACGCACCGGCACAAACTAGGAGTGTAACAGATGGACGAACATAACGAAATTGTAAGAATTCTGCTCCACAGATTTATATTAACTCCTTTGAACTCTAGATATGAAACTGAGTTTTATTGGATTTAGTTTTGCTATCCTTCCTTGTACGAAACCCATATAAGGCTGCAGTTCGTATAAGAAAACCAAGAAATTCGCTGTCTGTAATCGCATTCTTTTGATAAAACTAGCTCAGATATGTTTGTTTCTTCCTCTTAGCCAACTACGTTTGCCAATACCGTACAGTCAACTTTACCTTTCAGGTACAAAACAGCATTTAATTTTGTAACTTAAACGGGTACAAATGCTTTAACGTTAGTACTAAAACATTAAATTATGTAAACATGGCAACAAACGCAGGCAAAATATAAATAAAATAAAGGGACACAATTAAACAGCAAACAGTCAGTATTTAGGGTTATTACAAACTAAGTATATTTATTTGTACTGCCGAGCACAACTGCTCAATTACAGCCGAACCCGCAGTGTTTCAGTCACCGATTTCTATCATAATGACGATTTACAATGAGCTCAGTGCAATAATTATAGCCTATAGCCACTGCAGTGGATGGAGGGTTTTATTGGTTCTATTGCATATTAACACGTCACCACTTACTGCTGTTACGCTATTCAATATTTTTTAGCTAAAGGTTTATTTTTTTGTTATGTTATAGTATGCCTACAGTTAAAATTAATTGTTATTCCATGTTAGGCAGGTATACTATTCCATATTTACTTACTTGCCCTCTATTTTTATTCAATTCAATGAATAGGGAATAAAAAAAAACTGTTTCTGTATTATTAATTGATATTTGAGATTCACACAGATTTTTTGTTCTAACACCGATATCGGTTTATCACTACATAGTATAAAACAAATTCGCTTCCCGCTGTGAATCCCTATGTATGCTTAGATCTTTAAAACTACGCAACGGATTTTGATGCGGTTTTTTTAAAATAGATAGAGTGATTCAAGAGGAAGGTTTTAAGCTATAAAAAGTACATGTGCGTAGCCGGGGCGGGTCGCTAGTAAGTTCTAAAACCATATCATATTCCCCAGATCAAGATAAATTATTTATCTTTACCTAAAGTCAAAACATATGTAAACGGTAAATAACCCAAAACAAAGTCTACCGGTCATTCCGATAACTCTTACTTTCTAGTTTCCTTTTTAGCCCCTTATTATCATATTACATTACACTTGATAAAACAACCTGACAGGTAGTCAAAATCAATCAAATCAGCAAAGAATCTGTCATGTAGACGCAAATACGTCATTTCCGGCAACAACAGCGGTGTACAAATTGTATGGCGCCTGCGCACAGTAAGTTCTAATTATCGTTCATTTACAATTTAGCTGTTATTTGTTTCTTTAGCGAGTTGTAAACTATAATGTGGTTGCGAAACTGTGGAGCCTTAGTCAGAGGTGAGCCGGCACAAATATTGGGGCAACGAAGACGTTCTCTTCTAAAATTAGAATGTGATAATTTGATTAAAGTTGTATTAAAAGCAATACCATTCTATCATCTAATACAAAAAAGTTTTGAATTGAAACCAAATATTTTAATTGAACCCTACCTTACGCTAACCAATTTACACGTCTGACGAAAGAATACATTTACTTAATTTTGTAATTAAACCAAAACCAAATAATAATTAACACGATCTCAATCGTTATTTACATGTAAATCTGTATCAACTCCACACATAGGTGTCAGTAATTAATTCATTTACATAGCGAACACAGAGAAGTTTTTCTACATACCCTTATAAACATGTATAGTTGGTTTCTAGGCCTCACCTTCATCTGTTTTGCGTAAACCAATATGGTATAACTGCCTGATTCCAGTCAACTCTTGAGTAACATGTATATCCCCAGTACGGATATAACATAATCAATACAAGCTAATCGTTCGTTAGTGAAGAAAATATCTGTTAGATGTCAACATGTGTACCAATATGTCTGACGGTTAGAAATCTTGAGCTTCCAAATGCGAAGTTGTGAATATGGAGTGAACTGTAAGTGTACAACATAGACCCGACTACGTCTCACAGGTGAGAAAATATTTTCTATTTCAAAAATATTCATTAAATATTTTCCGTGTTCCAGGTGGCTCCTCAATTCAGACGTTTGGATTGAGGAGCCACTTTTACATTGATATAACTTTGGATATATTTTATTACAAATTTCAAAATTTGGCCTACTAAATTATCTGCTTTTCTACTAAATAAGGGGGTGAGTTTCCTTTTATAACCGTGAAGTGGCTCCTCAATCCAATCGGACATGAATTTAAAATAATGTGTGAAATGACAGGATGAGAGCTAGCTTTAATATTGAATATAACATTAGACAAATAATACTCGTGTTAGTAAGGAAATGTATTGAAAATAAGCAACGTGTTTGCTTCCGGCATTGATTCAACATAGTACTATTCTTAACGGTTTGGTTGCAGAGGTCTGATGTCAGTCGCTCCATTTAAAATACTAGTATTCAGCCGCATCTGGACAGACTGGAAGCTAGCCCCAAGAACGTTGGGAAAGACTAGGCAGAACACAACCTTAACGGTCAATCAAGATGAGTTGAAACTCTCTTTGAAGAAATGTAGTTCAAAAGATTGCCTTTGTTGGCAGGCACGAAAATCAATAAAACACCAAGAGTTCCATAAATAAGCCTGTAATTATTATGTACCGTATCTCTATCTGTCACAACGAACAGAAGCAATAGCGGTAAATAAATATTTATTTGAAAATCGTGTCGATCTGTCAATATTTAATGGTTTTGCACAATAAAAACGTCACATAACCATCACAATAAATCATATCTAATCAAACATATTCATTTGCGGAACACAAATACTCCAAAATAGAATTGTTATTTGAATAGTAAATCTCCGCTTTCTCTTTACTGTACATGTGAATAAACAAACCATAAATCATTGTAACGAAAACCCATTAGATTGAAAGATGCTAACTCGAGATTGAACTGCAAGTCGGAACTTAGATCGCTAGAACTACTTTATCAGAAGAGATGTGACGCCCACGTATGGCGCGACGATACTGACGATAAATCACTTATGCATTCGCCTTTTATGTGCCCCCCACCATACGTAGAGTAGCACCTTTGCTACTTTACGTATTACGTACAATACCAACTTTTTTCTAAGTTTTACACATGATGATTACGAAGATAGGAACTTCTGATAAAATTATCTTACACGTCGTCACTGAAAGTCAGCGCTGTTGGTGTTGCACGTTAGGAAAATTAGTGCCAATGTTGCCACAACACAGCATTATGCTGAGTGTTGCCATTCACGTGCGAATGCGACGCATTTCCGTATTTTTAGTCTAGTAATCATTTAAGGTGCTCGTTAATTATTTTTATTTAAGGAACTGTTACACCTGATGCCATTATAGTAGTATGTACTGTGTTGATTTGCACGCTGAATAAATTGATTTTCTGTCTTTCTTCTTTTTTCTTACATAAAATGCAACCTCATAATAAATAGCTTTGTCCTGAATTGCCACACTTCTAACATTAGATTTACTGAATGTCTTTTAGATCCTCTTATACCCTAAGAGCTAACCGTTCAACTATTATCGTTATCCAGTGTGGACACATTTACGATTTCTCCTAGTAATACTGTTAGTAACGACTTATTAACACTGTTCTTAGGAAACCCAAACTATCTTAATGCGTTCGGGCTCTTCTATTGAATTACATTCGTCGTACTACCAATAGTTAAGTTAAATACGTTTAATTTAGTTTTATTACTAGCAGTTTAGAACAGAGAAAAGCTCCAGGTGTTTTGGCAACATAAACTGTAATAAATGGTATTACCGTTAATTATATTCTATAGTATGCAAGTCCCTTTTGTTTTCAAATAAAAGACACTTTGTTATACAGTACCGCCAGACAACAGATCATAACATAATTCAAAGCAGTTAATGGCAAGGCGGTAAGACATTATTTATTTTTAATAAAGCATTCGATTAAATTCGAACAACCGTCGATTGAGTGCAGAACTAATAAAATGGAGGCAGGGATCATAAATCCGTCGTATATCGGTTATCGAGTGGGTTGGCGCCAAGAGGTAACATACACCCGCCATCTTGGTGAAAAATGCGCGCGATCCCCTGAACGCGCTAACAAGGTGCGTGCGGTGAGACCGCGCAACTCCGTGCAACGCACTCCGGCCATATTGAAATACGGCGCCTATACGACAATTTATCAAAATTAATACGGTTCCCGTCGTATGTTTACTTTGGTGACATAGTTATTTCCTCAACACATTACAAACCTGTTGTGTTGGTAAGACTCGTTCTATAAATAAATCTCCAATAACTAAATTAACACCTTAAGGTGCGAATAAATGGTAATTTTGTAACACCATTGACAGTAATTGCGTATAAGACATTTAGAGGCAGGACATTATTGAAGGTATTATAATGAAACCTAGTCGTTTGACGACAACTTAATCAGATTTCACGTGTTTGTTAACTTTAAGACTACTATTACGACGATTTAATAGTCAGACATCAGCAGATCGGGACGGAGTTAATTAGAGTTTAATCTACTATTCTGTAGTTTATACCGGACACATAAAAAGTTTACGCACTATATCTGCATAGTAAAATAATATAAATATTTATGATTATTACTACGTAATCAAATAATATATTCGGAGCGTAATTAAACAAAGGAGTGTCTTGACATTTATAATTCGCAGATCCTGGGCAATGTACCAAAAAGGCATTTATTATGAAAAAAAATGGAAGCCATCACCCACGCCACGCTCCAGATAAACAAACGCCCTTGAGACAGCGACACCAATTTAAATCTACACATTCAACACTTAATACCAAAATATATGCGGAGTGGGGTCCACTCGGCCAGTTCGTCCCACGTCCTCTGAAACCTGTCCCTCTTTCATACCGGATTGTTGTGTGATAAAATTTCGCCGTAAATACCCTCAGATAGGGAGAGGAATGCCGATAGCAATCACGTGACACGTTTTATAGCCGGACCACATAAACGGACGATGGCATTCAATCTACGCCCTGGAAGAAAGAATTCATCTTTTTGCACACGTTTTCTTGTGATGGCACTGAAAACTCAATCTTTAATTGAATCACGGATAAGGAAGTCGAAGGCGCATCTTTTTGGACCCTTACTGAATTTCTTGCAATAAAGAAGGTAGTGTTTTTAAACGGAAATTTTCGTCAATTGTCCTCTTCTGATTCGCTGTTTATTTAGCGAAAAAGGAAAAACACATAAAAATATATACGGACTTAGAATGTCTCATTACTGTCATTTAAACAAGCCTGGACCACCCAACCTCCGAAAACTGACGACAAAAACAATAATATCGCATGTACCGAATATTGTTAGATATTACCGGTGTAGATAGTGGTATCATTAATAACGGCCATGTCAACAGCCAGTCGATAACATTTGTTAACAGCGGCCAATACCGCGGCACAATGCGGCTAACGTGGCCCGACGGACGTTAAAATGTTATCATGCCACTAACAGAGAAAAATCGCGTTGACAAAATACCCTAGTGTGCTATTTGCAATACAATTTCACTACTTGAATCATCACACTGGTAACAGAAGTACCTGTTTTTTTTTTTATTTATAGACGACTAGGGATCGCCCGCGGCTTCGCCCGCGTGGATGTCTTTTATCGCGTTTTCCGTATTTTTCGGGATAAAAGTAGCCTATGTCCTTCTCCAGGTTCCAGACTACCTCTGTACCAAGTTTCATCAAAACCGGTTCAGCCTTATAGGCGTGAAAGCGTCACAGACAGACAAAGTTACTTTCGCATTTATAATATTAGTAGGGATTTCAGAGTTATATGTCAATTAATCGTGATGTCTTTGATAGGTAGGATTTTGATCAATCGATCTTTTTGGAACCAAAAGAAAAGTCAAATCTGCAGATTGATAAGCACTAATCACGCTAACTACCAAACAATCCTTTCTTTTAGTTAATTTAAAGATAAAGACAATAAGACCCTTGTCTTACCGTCTCGACAAAACACGAAAAAAATCTCTTTTTGGTCTATTTTCCGCGAAAATCGTAACCGTTGTCTACAATACACTGAGACACTAACCTAGCAACCTAACAAAAAGGTTAGAACGTCACTGAAACTCTTCTGTCGTTGTCACTTCTTAAGTAACATAACACCTCTATTTATTTCGCTAGGGTCGAAAGCGCTAACATTACAAGTTTTCTGCCTGCGTAACTTACGCAGCTAAAATAGTGCGGGCACCTAACTGAGAACTGGTACCATCCACTTAAAGGCTATCACAATTTAAATCGTACCGTACCGCCCGGGAACAAACTTTAAATGGAACAATCTTGTTCATGCTACATTTTAGGCCCCAGAAGACCGAGGTAGGATGCATACTGTTTTCGTAATGCAAAACTGCATCTCGGGCCATGCTTTGTTGGGATACAAACGACGATCCGGTTTTACGATTGTCAGATAGCTTTTTGACCCCTGCTGTGTGCCATCTAGCGAACAAAACACTAATCCTTATACTTATGTACTAACAACGATACTTTTGCTGTTCACACGCAGAATATCTCTTAAACATAAATCTGACGACCCAATTCGCAGTGGCGTAGTGCACCTTTTGTGTTTAGGGTCGTGAGCTCAATTCCAGCATTGTAGGAAATATTTCTGTGACTAACAAATGTTTGTTCAGAGACTGACTACACATTACATTTGATAATTTTCTTCTAGACGTAAAAACATTTCAATTCTGAGAAAAGGAAAATCAGTATGCCAGTCGTAACCTTTAACTATCACAAACACACACACAAATCATAAAACAAGACACTTTAATAACACTTCATAATCTGATGAAATTATATCAATTTCCTAAACCAATCATAAACCCTTAATTACACATTTTTCTTAATCAAAGTATTTCCAACCAGTTTGAACATAAACGCTTTCCACGAAGTAATAAAAGCAAAGATTTCTCTCTATTCCCTAATAGATTTCAAGAAACATGTATCATTGAATATTATAAATAAATAATGGTTAATAAACGTAGTAAATCAATACGCAGTAGTTCTTAACTGATTGATTAAGGAACATATCGAGATCTGTGTTTGAATATCTATCATCTGAGGGGTAATTTATTTAACTTATATTAGCCATCTTCCTTCTGATTTAATGTATTTCCCTTAAGGCTGAGTTGATTGATGCAAATATTGTTTGTGTCTAACTAATTTGTGTAACTGCTATTTGAGTTGTTGTTTTGAGTTTTTCTGCTCGCAAGTTTTCTCGCTTAAATAGCTGTTTGCATCTCTGTCGTTTACATGACCAAATGACTCTTTATTGTTGAACTATGCATTTATCTACATGCAGCAGTTTTGATAAATTGATCTATTGAATGCTATTCTACATTACCATAGGGAGAATTCTAGTTGTTCAAAATTTTATCATCATCATCATTCTCCGGCCCTTATCCCAACTTATTTGTGGCGCAGCATGTATTTGACTTCCATACATCTCTAATAGCCGTCATCTCAGTAGTCACCTTCTTTGTAGTCATATCATCTTTTTCATTATCCATCCATCGTTTCTTTGGTCTTCCGATACCCTTATAACCATCCACATTCATACTCAAAACTTTATTTAAGGAAACAACGCTATCAAGGAATGCAAATGAACCATAATACTCAGTATTTACAATACCTAGTCATAAGACAGCCTTGCAGCGATAGGCAAGCTAGTTTACTATCGCGAATCTTACGTGACTTCAACAGAAACAGTGAAGGAACCGCAAGATGATGTCAGAATAAAACTGGTTAGTGTTGCCAGCTGTGACTCATGAGGTTGCGATTTTTTGAAAAACACAAAACGGAAATTGGCATCGCACGATGCAAGGAATGAACGCGTCATAGTTATCGCTAAATCGAATTGAGGCTGTATGTTATAATGATGAAGTAATTTATGATATTTAGGAATTATGATTTTGGCGTAGCAGCAAACACAGAATTTAAAAAATAGGTACGCATATTAAGGTCCCTCAATATCAAAGTGAATATGATTTTAATATGGTATTGGAATTCCTGATCGTGTGCATATTATAATTGGAAATATCCTGTTTTCGGAAATGTCCGAAATATTGATATTATTTTTACATAAGACGAAACCTTCACATACAACACAGCAGTATACCTACTGTACCTCTACCGTACTCTACCGATAGTACTGCAAAATCTGTAGAAATAATAGAAATATCATACATTACAAAAGCGGAAATTCAATTCTAATAATAAATCGATAATCTGTAAATTTACTGGCAGTAAACATGTTATGCACTCAGTAATCCCATGTCATAGGCTATCAGTAGCCGTGTACCGGTAGCTGAACCCGCTACTACCAGTTGCGGACATTACTTCTACTGGTAAACGTGGTTTCACCACCCGCAGGCATTTCCCGAATGTAATCAAATCATGTATTAGAAATTGAAACGTGATATTCATTGAAACGACTTTGATATTGGAAACAGCTGGATTTAAGGTTGAGTCTAATATTACTGATCAGTTTGTTTGTCTTTTCACTGAGTGATAGTGACAGGCTTAAAAAAGATGGCATGGCGAAATCGTCTTCTACTGAAAGAGCTGGCAAATAATAGCAGCAAACAGAAGCGTGTTTAACAAAAAAAGAAGGATCGTCTTGTCCTACTGTAGGACAAAACATACAATAGTTTAGTCGGAAAGGGGGTACTAACAGGGAATTAACCTAGTTTAAGTGGCAGTGTTCATTTTACTGTAAACTGTATTATTTTGATGTAATAAACGATGATTATTATATTATAATCCGCGGGCCACTTAAAGTATCCCTGATGACTGTTTTACAGCAAGTGTTTAAATTACAAAATTCGATATATTTTTATGTCCATGTAAAATAATTTTGATTTTATTTTATCAAAAATTCTTCATTACTTCTTTAGTTACGAATTTAAAAAAATGGATCTTCTAATCCCTGACCCCAAATATGACCTAAAATATAAACACAGCTGATCTGAGGATATATAGATTTTAGCGTATCATTTATGAAATCTTAGAACAGCTATTTCTCTTAAACTATTCACTTGGGAAAAGTTGTGGAACAAAACGCTGCTTTGGATGAATAATGACACAATTAAAAAAAGTTTATTTTAGAGAAGAGCCTTACATTTTTGATGAAAAATGGCGACAAAATGCAAAATCAATGGCAAATGACATTTTGTGATGCCACTTCGTAATTCTTGCCGATATAAATTTGAGTTTTATTCGCAAAAAAATAGAGCTATTTTGGATTCCGCTGTCTCCTTTATCTAGTTTGAACATTTTGGATTGTGTCGTTATTCATGCAAAGCAGCGATTAAAGTTATTAATTATTATGGGAACCCCCTTTCAGATTATCATTTTATAAATTGACAACAGACGGTTATTTCGAGGTCTTCAACTACATGTTACTACTGTATACTCTCTGGACTACCGTACCGAGGTCATTAGGTTAATCCCAGTGGGTAAATATGAAATATGACGACTTTGCCGTCGTTTATCATGTTATCCACTTACTCAAATACAAAAATACCTATGTTAAATAATTAAACAACTTACTCATGCCATGTGAATATTAATCAGTGAATGCATAAAGAAGTTATATAAATATAGAACCTGTTCTTCGGCGCCATCATACCAGACATCATCAGACCAAGGACTTTATATAGAACTGGACCGAGATCTTGGCAATTTATATTATCTAAAATAGACTTTAAATGCAAAACATAAGACATAATATGGCTTGGCAAACATTACGGTACACTTGAGATAGCAATAATTGTACCTTGTGTCCCTGTCTAATACACACTGTGTGTTGTCACGTAAATAGAAAATGCATATTCCTAAATTAGTAGAATTTTTGAACTAAATGTACAAATTCATAAACCAACTTTTTTCATCTTAATTTATCCCAAGAGACGCGATACAACTATCGGAACTTTTGTTCGTCAACGATTCGTTGTAAGAGGACTTTTTTTCGTCAACGTAAGGCCAGGAGGCGATTTTCATATAATGTGCTTTTATCTATAGTTTTTTGACAGCTTGATATTAAGTCAACGCATTTATTTCAATTAGACCATATAAAGACACTTTTGATTTATTAGGTATTTATAATAGGAAAAAAAAGAAGTTACTGCCGCGTTCCAAAGTGTAGATTCCTATGGATTAAAACGGGCAGTAAACTACATGGTTACTCTTTTGCATCAAAAAAAAAAAATTGGCATTTCGACACATTGTCCATAGAAAAGCTGTCAAAACGTCAAACTCATTCCTTACATAAAAGTTATCTGACGATTGAAAAATCAGCCCTAAATATTATAAATTAAACGATTTGATTGGTACCTATAATAAATATTTTATTACTAATTTAACAAAAAAAATCTAGGTATTCTCTCTATCTGACTCGTAATGAAGATAAGAGAACTCGGTTTGGGCTTTTCTATTTAGCTTCTTCTCAATGGTAGTAAAAAAAATACAAATGCTGATAACCCCATTTGCATTGACGTAAACCGATAATTTGAATTAAAAAAAAAAAAAAATGGATTTATTACACAATTAATTTGGAATTTGCGTTGTAAATGCTTGCAAAAGCGAATATTACCCGGACTGTGGAATATCTTTTCACAGAAAGGGTTTTTCATTACTTGAATTTTCTTACCGTTAGGGTGACCATGATACTTCTAGTAGCAGTACATACAAAATCTAAATGTCTAACATGGGATTATTTATCAAAGATTTTTATTATTGTAACTCTAAGACCGCAATGATACTCATTTTCAAATTTAAATCAAGGCATTGATACATTATTTAATAGCTCTAAAAATCAAAAGTTTCACGTTCAAAAGACCTTTGTGACTCTAAATAAAAGAAACAACGTGGTTATGAACGTACCAACGTGGATTAGTTTTGTCAACTTTTTTAGCGCGTAAATTTAAAAAACATCTCGAGTTGTTTTGTTCCCCACTACATCGATGTAGTTATTAAATACTTTAGTTAATGCAGTTTTAAGTGTTTTTTTAGGTAAATTTGTTTCCGCAGCGTGATATTCTGTCATCATTCAGATATCTGTATCACAGTCAGTCGATCGAAGTTGTCAATGAAATTGTAAACTAGCATTTCGTTGTGATTTCATACTTTATTGTGAATCCTGTTTCAACAATGTCGTACGTTCGTTTACTTACCTTTATCAAAATATCGAATTAAATCTAGGCACATAGTCTCAGTTTTTTTTATTAAAATGTATATAAAATGTGATGCTTTTATTTTTAGTGAAACACAAATAAGACGTCGCCGTCGTGTTAGTATGACCAAACTGCTTCACCTGTGGGAATTTTTAAATAACTTTAAATAAATTGCATATAATATTGCAATAGGTACCTATATTGGTTTATAAATTTCCTTTCATCAATTTCGAATGGGTTATTTATTTCCCTAATTTGACGCCGTCGCTTTTTCTCCATATGATATTTACTCTCTAAATATTCAAATATCTCGTACTCGTCACACATTTACAAAAACAGTAAAAAGTGTGATCTAATAAACACTTGTAATTTTTATACAAAGTACCGAGTTTAGAAAGTCTTATCGACCAAATTTTAAGTGGGTCCTCACAACAGTTTACCTCTAATAACAAAAACAATGTTGAATAAGCTCGTAAATATTAACTTTTTCAAGATCGCTTATTTTGACATTACAGCCGCTCAATATACGCTCTGCTGCTATCAAATAACACGTCATGGTATGAAAACTCTATACAAAAGAAAAGGTGAACGGATTTCGTAAACGTCAACTTAGCAGGCCTGCTTTAACGATGTCATAGTACAAAAACGCAGGGCAGTTCAACTTCCAGGCAACTTCTGCCCTGCTTTAAGAGGTCATAGTAAGCCCCCTGACCCAAATAGGAGCGGCGGCGCGGCGACCTATAGTCCCAGCCTAACATCTGAATATAATTACAAAATGTACCTAAACAAAAAAGGAGTAGTATGTACCAGGGATGTTACGGAGGTGGTTTTATCGGAACCGAAGTCGGAGTTTTTAAATTTGGTTTGTCGGATTCGGAACCGGAATCGGAGTCGGAGGCGGATTCGGAGGTGTTAGCAGAAGAGAGATGTGTTAAGGACAGGCCTAATAAAATAAAATAGTATTTACATAATTTCAGTCAGCCTCTTTAATTTCAATTAAAAATAATAAACCTACATACTTAATAAAGGCGCAGGCGATAAAAAAAATGCTTCGACCTCCTATTCAAACCTACGATTTAAAAGTATCGGAGCCGAAGTCGGAACCGGAGATGTAATATCAATCGGAAGTTCCGACTTATCAGAGTCGGAGTCGAAGCTCCGTAACATCCCTAGTATGTACAATAATCGTGTAAATGTTAGAAGACATTGATAATTATGGTTATATCTTTTTCCGATTGGTTTAGTTAACTTGCGATATAAAGATATTGTAATGCTTTAAAGGACATACAATATTTAGTAATACTAGGCAGGACTTATTACACCATAAGTCTGCCATATGGTTACCCTTGTGTTAGAAAGTGACAAGGCGTACACTTATACCTATCTCACGTGATTCGCAGAAATCGACAAGTACTCATTCCAGTTGTACGTAGTACTTATTACTTCTATGCATCAGACAAGTATGTCACAGAATAAAAACATCATATTGTCTTTGGTATCTTAATTCTATCTTTTGTTATACATTTTCCCGTATCTATCTTATGGTACAGTACATTTACTATGCTAATGGTCTGCATAATTTAATGTTACGAAGTATTTTTTTACATAAGGTTAAGTACTTCAAATAATCTGGCGAAACTTCACAGTACTGAGTATCGTTAATAGAACACATTACAAATAAAAAGTTCCTATTTCTTATGCGTCATAATCTTGCCGTCGCCATATCTCGAGACTAGACTACACAAGCCATACATTATCTCGTCTCGACACGAGGTAATGCGGCGACAAAATTATGTCGCGCTGGGCCTGTTAAGCTTGCAGGTAATCCAGGTGTTCACGCTCTTTACTCGTGAGCAAACAATAGACTTCGTATAACTGAAGCAAATTAAAATACAAATCATCATATACAATTTGAGCAATACACGCACCAATCTTTCAAACGTAATTCGGAATACAACATTTGTGTTTCAAACTGTCTCAAATCTCAGTTTCACAAACAAATGGCCACAATTTGCTCCAGCAATTGGCACTATTTATCCAACGGCTCGAATGCACAATGATACATTCATCTCAGATTATAATCTGCCACGGACAAATCGCTATGTTACTCGTATTTGCATTTTGATACAACTTCAATTTATTTAGGGTGGAACGACCTGCTAATGTTTATTGTACTTTTGATGATGCTCGACCATAATCGTCTTCAGGATTAATTTGTAATGTGCTGAATGAATATAAAGCATATCATTAGTGATTCGTGGTAGATTGTTTCAGACATAAACTTTTTACATTTCCTGAATAATATCTAGATCTTCTAATAGACTTGCCTTTCGAAAGTAATTACATTTGAATAGAAAAAGAAATTGACATAACTGACAACCAATAATCGGGCCTCTTACCTTGCTGGCATTTTAATGTACCATAACTTAAGTTCAAATTATTGTTAAACGACAAACAGTGCAATCCATCATCTCGTGGGTAAATGAACTTTAATACGCAAATAGAACTTCAAAGAACAAACCTGAATGGAGATTAAAAATACAGCGCCGCTAATGATGTTTTAATTAGGATTTATTAACGTTTAGAAGTTGAGAGTAAGAAACGAACACTAAATCGGGTTTTGGTACTTCCGTCTAACGGTATCTTGGTGTTTGATATGGAAATATTTGAAAAAAAACATCATAATTAAAAAAGAAAAACTGCCACTTTGATTGAGAATAGTTAATTTATTTCTTTATTTCTCAAAAAGAATAATTTCGGTACATTCAGTTCTGAGAAAAAACAAAGTAGACGGTATCGCCGTAGAACAAAAACAAACAACTTAAAAAAAACTGTTGCAAATACCGAAAATAGAGTTCAATATTCAATTAAATTTTCTAGAACTAATCTCAATTTGTCAACGTTCAGTTTGCATTTCTAAGGGCTTTAGATAGCAGCTGGCACATCGTAATACAAATAGCAGATGTGGAGACAGCAAACTTCCCTTTCATCTATTATTGCAAACCATACGGAACCATTTGCAATAATATTATAAATTCTACATGAACTGAATATAGAGCTAGCAATTTCCACCTGGAAACAGAATATAATTTATGTACCTAGCCCTGAAAGTTCGCCATCTGAAAATCTAGAATTTGTGATTGGTAGAGTTCAGTGCGTTTCACGATAGAATTCCCTTTGGCGCTATATTGGCACCACTGAGTTTCCATTTTAATTTTAAAGTTTTCATTTCTGAAGCCTAAAAAATCAGTGATGCCAACATAGCGCCATAGGGAATTCTTTGGTGAAGTGTTTTTTTTTATTTTACGGAATCATGACAATGACATTGAAAGCGTACGCACAAATCTAAACATGTTTTTTTTTCTCGAGCATTGACACCAATCTATTCTGCCTCAGGGTCGAGACGGCAAGCTTTCTCCATACATCGTTTGGCGCCAAAATTCCTATACTCGACAATCACCTTCGAATTTGACGTTTGCTTAGTTTTATTGTTTTAAAAAGCTGTAATAAATTAATGAAATAACGTATTTTATGTTTCATATACGGGTTATTGAAACTGTCGTTTTAACACGATACGCTTTAAAACATGTTCAGACAACCGTAGAATTAGCAGCTAACTGAGAGACAAAATGTATAAGTATGAATAGCGATGGAGCGGGTTATTGCGTACGACATGTTGACGTATTGCACGGCACGGAGATAAAATATAAACGTAATGAAATCTTATTCTAATTCAACAAAACTATTATAGGTGAGGAAGTATGAAATGAGCGAGCGAGAAAAACAGTTTCATCTTTTATGATCTGGCGTTGGCTAGATCTGCATTCTAATTGCGCAACACACTCGTCATCGCTATGGCTTTGATTTTGACAGGTCAACAATTTCCATAGCAACATAAGTATTAACAATCCGACTTCTCTGCAACTATGTGCCACGCAATGAATATTGTTTTTGACACATCAACTGTCATGATTGATGTTAGTTACATTACGCAATTACCCTGCTGTTTTATTGAATGGAATTACAGTTATTTTCAGTACGCTTAGAAAGGCAAGGAAGGAAACTAGCTACTACTAGAAACAGTGCAAAAATTCCAAAACTAGTAGTTTTATTGACTTTTCCTTGGACCACAGATGATATAGGAAGCAGAACATTCACTGAACCGAATTGCGAATTGCTAACGTAACGTCCATGTCTCATTCGCATAGTGGACGCAAACCCATTATAGGCGACAGTCGTCTTCACTGGCTCCTCGACATATTTGATCTGTTGTTCCTCGAGCGCTCGCAAGTACGTGCTTGTCGAACAGTAAACCATTACCATTTAATAGATCGACTTGACCCAGTGGCTAGTCACGATCGTCTGAACCCGCCTCACGTATGCAGATGCACGAGTCATTGTAATTTTTTTTAATTGCGTTTTAATATTGTTGCTGTGTATTTTATTTGCTGGATGCTTTTATGAGTTATAATTTTCATTGAAACAAATGTAGCAATAAATTGGTACATTATATAAACTTAACATACATACTCATCGGAAAAAACACCGGCAATCGCAAATCTTTACAATATTTACAATAACTTTATTTCTTTGTTGCGCAGTTTCATTTAACATGATCAATGTTTCTAATGGCATTTTTCTTTTTCTTTTCAGGTAAGCCCAGATTCAGATTAACACACCAAAACAACATGGCTAAGTTTATATTTTCTAACATTAGTACTAAATTAGCTAACTAAAACTGTACATAGAACTTACATATTCTAATGAGAAGAGAATTCAGTCATCTACATAAATTGTACAATCATCGTAATACTTTAGACCAATTAATGCATAAAGTAAATGAACTCGCCAAAATCATTTCAATCTGTTAATTTGCAACTAAAATGATTTTATTGAATTCAATAGGCTAGAATTGTTTAATCATTGTTTATGGACGTCTATAATTCATGCGATTGCCGCAAACGTAGGCAATAAAATAATAATTTACTGTTTCGTGTTAATTAGTTACAATAGACATGTTTCACTAGAATTATTGGTGACGTCAGCGACCAGAGATTTTGTCATTTATAATCTGTGCACAATAGTAATGTAGTAAACAGTCAAATGTTTATAACATGGCCAATATTGGATTCTTTTAAAAGTTAATTGCTTTGTGTATATAAAATACATCAATAAAAGTTGCTATCACTGTCTATCGAGGCCTCATAGTGAATGAAAGTGACCTGGCAAAAAAAAAGAAATGTTGAGAGAAAACGATTTTTACAGTAGCAACATACTGCCCACCTATTGTGCGGCTAATAAAATAAAAAATGAGGCATAGGTAGCTTACAAATTACCAACAACAAGTGCTACGGTCGGAAGAGCCGACTTTTTTACAGCCGCATTTAATTTAGCCTCCAAAATAATGAATAAGACCATTTACAAAATTGCTAATTACCTGACCGTTTAATGAGGTCGGCCCGCCCTACGGCAAGCCGGCCATTTTAATTACATTTTTAATATTGTCGTATATTGTTACTGAATTTATTAACCAGTAGTTATGGGATGCGTAACTTCGGTAAGGGGCTTAATAAAAATTATTGAAATAAATTCATAATTGATGAAAATTGTTACCGTTATGGGATTTTAATTGGACAGAAATTTTACCTCGCAAATACGAGAAGTTATTACGGTTTTATAAGGTAAAATAAGGACCAGAGAAACACCATTTCGATCGAGGTTCTTCAAATATCAAACAATGAAATATTTAAAAATAATTTTTATTTTCTCGTATGTTTTTACTTGTTTCAATTTAAGAATTATGTCGTCTTTCCGTTACTCATAGTAGTCATAGTACAAAACATTATTTTGCGAGATTGAGAAATGAAATGAAGCAATAAAGTCCTACCGATTATTGCGACATGTTACATTATTTCTATTTTATTTTTCCAATATTCACAATCCAGTTTACTGCTCTAGTTCTCGTGGTCACAGATAAACGGTAATCGAGATATTGTTGTTCCATTACATTTTTAAAAAGTAATAGTTGTAAAATATTAATAAAATTTTACGACCATATTCAGGTGAAATTAAAATTTATTCAATACGTTAACGGTTAAGCTAGCCTCAAGTTAAATAATAACTTCGTAAAAGAGTTCAATAAAAACATAAAAAGATAGGTTGTAAAAGTTCGTTATTCAATTGCAAATATTAGTGCTTACATAATTAAATTTCACACGAAATTAATTTCCCAAATGTGCCAGTATTACATTAAAATAATGTTAAAACCTTCGTGCGTAATTATCCATAAAATTACACGTGTGGATAGTTTGTTCGCAACCCATATCGTGTTCGAAACCACAAACTGACTTTTAACATATAAAACCCCCTCCCACCGGTGTATTGTAAAATAATTCGAAAAGTAACGTCAGTTCGTTTATAACATTAACTTCAAATTCACGGAATAATGCCTAGCAGTATTGGAACTACTTATCTTATAGTTAATGGGTATTTGTCACAAGAAGACACGTGCATTTTGAGTGAATAGAAATCTGAATACTGAGTAAATTTATATTTATTACAAAGACTATTTGATGGAAGGGTAATATTAATCAATTCATTCTTCCTACACGAATACTAACACGCTTCTAACTGCTATTGTAAATTAATGAGTGTTGAGGAGACAAATATTATTTTATGACTATGCAGGAATATACACGATGAAGGGAACACACAATTATAACTCTTACATCTAAAAAATTTAAAGCAATCGTGATTTGAAAAAAAAAAAAACAGGTTGATCATTATTGCCATTGTTTCGTAAAGTTATAAAAACAAGCAGCACCGGGGTTTTGAATACATAGTTGTAACATGAAACGAAACTCCCTGTTTTTCGGTTATCTTCCCTAGGGGTGAACGGGGAGTGGTTACGTTACGGTAAACAAAACCGTAACTTTTACCGATCATTTTATGTTTGTTGTTTTGTACACGATTGTGAAATTGTTAAAAGGCTATTTTGGGGAGAATTGTATGTAGATACCTAGTTATATTTTAGTATTGTATGCGAGATATTGTTTTATAGAAGTCCTGAAATTAAGTATTAGATGATGAAATTATCTACTATTATCCAACATTTTTTTATGCAACAGAATTATTATTCTCAATTTGAAAAACGAATATCTTCTGCATAATTGGGTAAGCTCATATTAAAACTAAAAGGTAATTAAATTTTGAAACAATTCCCGCTTACAATTCTTATACAAAAGGGAACAATGGCCGCGACAGCAGGTAGCTTAAGCCCTAAAAGAGCCGCACCTCAGTATTCCCCCAGCAATAAATAAAATAAAGCAATATCTCAATATTACAGGCAACATAAAAACGCCGCAGATCGATACGAGGATCCACAAATTTAATAACATCACTTCCCCAGAAGCAATTAGAGATGAAACGAAGGGCTTCAACGGCCGTTTCTTCGAAATAATCCCGTTACTGAAGTCGACTTGTTATGTACTCATTTTTGACTATCTTCTCCTCAATTTTGTACCTTACTCCCCTGTAACAAAATCTTATATGGAACGTTCTGATAATTTACCTATGTTCCTGACACTTGTGATATACTTATGTGATATTTTTTTATTTATTATTTGATACAAAGAAAGTGGTGAAATCGTGTGTATCGTCGGCGACAACCAATTATTATGAGTTGTCATCCACAATCTCTGAACAACGAGCCTCGTTACTGAATAACACATGGACCGAACATATCTCAGAGAGAAGTGTCCATTGATCTGTGACAGTACCGATACCGATATAAATAAATGGAACGAAAAAATATGTCCAGTAAATGGATAACGTATTATGTTCTGAAAACAAAGGCGTTGAATACTCGATTTTAGTTATGTAACATCAAAATTAACGAAGTTTTTATTTAAGGTTACGTTGGGTTATCAATTGCCAAATTATAGAACTTTATTAGGCTTTAGTCCCAAGAACTGAATAAGAGTACAAGACAGAAAGTGAGCAACATATGAGCCTTAAAATATCACACATCGTCGCCTTCCTCGGGAATGCAATGTGGTCATTTTTATTTTCTCACGACGTATAGGTACTATAAATATAACAGAGCCGCTCTATGCGAAATTATTTTGTAGGCACTGAAATTAAGCCTTTATTGGGTATTTAAATTCGTAATAAATGTAACTGACTACCTTTTGCCCGCGACTTCGTCCACATGAGAGCCCATAGGAGCCGTGCAATGACCAAATGCATTCCCGAGGTTTTCACTCTAAGACAACGACATAATTTCAGAAACATCTAAAGATGTTTGTAGCTGCTTTTCCTTGCCAGCTTAGATAATCTCGCCCGATCTCAAGATCTGTATGTGAGGACGGTCTAGAGAATAAAACTTCTTCATCGCACGCTGGAAATAGACGCGTGTTGGTAAGTTTAAACAAAACTTAGCTCGCAACGTGGTAGGATCTATACGGTCCGCCTGACTAGCTACCACCTGAACATTAAAGTCAAGCAGATTAGTGTTCCGTCGTGTGTATGTGAGAGCCAAAGGGGTATAGGAGAATCCCTCTATATCTCTGTTACTTGGATTCGTGTGTTCCTTCTGAGTCCCTGTCTGTGCTTATCATCAGGTGCGACTAGGGACAAACCAAATCGTGGGGTGACAAGAAAAACTCACTAAGTATAGTTTTTGAGAAAAATAACTTTTATTCACGAAGTTCATTAATTTTGCATAACCGTTTTCGAGAAAATGTCACTAAGAACATACTTTCCTATGAAATTTCCTATAGAATAGGAAAGTATGTTCTTAGTGACTTCTTGCAAACGGTTATGCAAAACTAATGAACTTCGTGAATAAAAGTCACTTTTCTCAAAAACTGTACTTAGTGAGTTATTCTTGTCACCCCACGAAATAATCAAAAAAAAACCCAAACGTTCATAACGCATACCCAAGCCAAAAGACAGACAATCTTAGATTTAGTAGATAAGTTAATATAGCTTCTTTGTCTGCGAGTTCCGATGTAAAATTGAGACATCCGTAAGCGCCTTACCTATACACTAGTAATTATAAGCTCAGACAGGGTCTTGGAGCACACGAATCCAAGTAACAGATATATCGTCACCCTCCGTGCTAACTGTCATATCCTAGCAATTGATAATTTTTCAGAGAAATTCTCACAGAGTAACGTATCTGCTTCAAATGAATAGAAATAAATAAATAGATACCTTAGGGCACAGATCATATAATACTACGTACTTAGGGCTTTAGGGCAACTACTAACTTAAAGAGTAAGCCAAGAGCAATATAAAAAAGTTATTAATTCATTAATAAAGCCACAGATAATGCAACTACTGAAAAATTATCAATTGCTAGCATGACAGTTAGCGCGGAGGGTGACGATATGGGGTATTATCTAAATAATTACTAAACTACTTCGACCCTAAATATGTTTGCTAACCTAACCTAACACCAAAAACATGGTCGAATAGCAAAAACGTGGTCTACGTCACACATGTCATGTCATCTGACAGTCATTTCCATGGTCTACCGGGGCGAGATGATAGATAGTGTCGAGCCGATCTAATAACGCTTGGCTGGCGTTCGGCTGTCGTTCCGTTTGATCGGCGCAACATCGACTGCTTGTGTTACGTGGGAAATATGTTATATCAATACGAGAAACTTACGCACGTACGTGTTTTTTGTGGTATTATTGATATGAAATACGGTTATAAGAATAGGTATTGGGGTAATGGCAACAAAAAAAAACAGAAAACGGAAACTACATAAAAGAAACTAACCTATTTAGTCCCGAGACGGGGTTTGGCGCCCGAGCGTAGCGAGGCCGCCAATAGTTCGAGGGACTAAATAAGTCTTTAACCCGAGGTAAACACTGTGCTTTTCATTACGAATACAAGGAAAGTAAAAATTAGTGATCGGATTGCCGGTTTCCCGCCTATTTTGTTTTTTTTTTCTGTGGCCGGCAAGCTATTCAGACATTATTTTTCATCATTGAAAAAATGGTTAATATTTTGCTGAAATCTATGTTATTTTAAAGAAATACAGGGTGTTAACGAATTCGTGTAATTCCTTCAAACCACGTGATCTACTGGTGACACAGATTAACCCTAAATGGGATTTTTTGAAAAAAAAAAAAAAACATTTTATTTGCAAAAAAAAAAAAAATCTTAATTTTTTACTGAATCCTTATTATGTGGTTTAGATACGATCGGTAACAAACCCGCATGAAAATACAATAATTTTTATTTTTTTATTTTTAATCAAGCTAAATCCCGTGCGGGGCCTGTCTACATCAGTAGTAGATCAAGTGGTTTTAAGGAATTACACGAATTCGTTAACACCCTGTAGTTGAAACTAAATTATAATAGTCATTTAAAAAAAATCTTTTAAATAATACTTAACTTTATCTTATTCCAATTTTACATCGCGCTGTAATTGAGTGGCTGTAGGTATACAAAGTTGGAACATGGTTCAATAGAAATGTGAAAATAGAACTAGTTTTTTTTTTTTATAATTTGACAGCTGTCAGTTGAAAACTATTCTCCTAGGGCTGAAAAGTATTACTTTCAACCCGCTCCCCAGGTAACTTCAGACCTACTTTCCGAGTATGAGTAATGAAAAGGACTTTTTCATCCCACCTATTCGAAAAGGACGACTTGGTTCGCCTTTAAGTGCGCCCAAAGGTGGTGTTTTCTATAAGAAACTTTTAGCGGGCAGGAATGAGTTTTTAATCCTCTTTATTTTCAAATTCAATTCAAAAAGTGCGCCGCAAATATCTTTGCCGCGCACTTTTCAAATTCAATTCAAAAAGTGCGCCGCAAATATCTTTGCCGCGCACTTTAAGCGGGCAGGAATGAGTTTTTAATCCTCTTTATTAAATAAGTGCGCCGCAATTATCTTTGCCGCGCACTTTTTGAATTTGGAACATTTTAGTGTTCAGCGCCAAAGAAATCGAACGCAAATATTGTTTGAAGACTGGCTGGTACGACGGCACATAGTCGCGCCGCCGGCACCGCGCGCCTGCTGAATGCTGATTATAATAATAAATTAATAATAAAGAATGAGAACGTAGCGCTGGCGCGCGTTAAATTAATTTCATAATTGCGAAAATGTCTCAAATGTAAATATAAGTTTTTAGTTGTTTTATTATTAGATACTATTTAATTTCAATTTAGTTGTTACTCTGTTTTATTAAATAATAATATTACAATAAAATATGAGGCGCCTTTTATTTTCTCATAGTGGGTGATGAAAAGTAGAGTGTATCACTCGGGCGCAAAATTATTTTTGGCTCGGGCGATATACTTTGAATCCCTCGCTACGTTCAGGATTCTACTAAAGAATCCCTCGCTACGCTCGGGATTCTACTCTAGAATCCCTCACTTCGCTCTGGATTCAAAAAAGCGCCCTCGCCGTAAAAATATTATTTTGCTCCCTTGTGATACAATCTACTATTCCACAACGATGTCAACGGGTAGCGAGTAACGCCACAAAGTTCTTGGTACAATTTTTTGAATACCCTAGGCATTTACTTTTTGGCGTGCCCAAAAGGTAGGCTACAGCTTTAACGGGTAGCATATCGAAAGGAAATGGCATTTAAGGTATAGAATACTGTCACAACAAGGATATCGAGTACGGTATTACACTACCTATAAGATTATGGGCCACGAACTGGCGATCGACAAAATTACCTATTAATTTGACAGTAATTGTTAGGTTGCCATTTTGAGCCAAGACATTTGAGTCGGCTAGCTGTTCAATTTCACCTATAGAAGCTCATAGACATTTTTTTACCAGATCAGATTAGCTAATCTTTTCGTAAAACTTAAACTTATCATGCTGTTCTGTGTACAAACTTCTCAATAAGTAATAACACCTCACACCCATCCCTGTAGCTAACAGCTTGAAAATATACATATTAATAATAGCTAGGCACCACCTGCTGCGTTAGTTACCAGTTATTGCTAATCATAACTCTGTTAGAGAGGGAAAGTGGATACCATGGCTCATGCACGACGGACGCAGCGTCCGGTCAGCGATTGGACTCTGTTTCACTTCCTCACGATAAGTCCCACGGTTATCAATAGATCGCGAAATAGCGACATTGTGTGACAGTGTCTGCTACAACTTTCTGTATATCCCCGTTAAAGGAGTTATGGTCACGGAGTTCAAGTAAATGTATGGAGAAACTAAGTTGCTTGCATACTAAACGGATTGTAGGCAGTTCCTTAAAAATTACATTCAAAATCTGCATGTAAAGCACGAGGTTACTATGCAGTAGTAAAGTAGTAGGTATGTATTGTTGCCAAAAAGAATCAACGTTTTTTTTTCTTCAGTTTTTCCGTCAAGCTGACGTCATTACAGTATCCCGTATTACCGATAGATGGCGCTGTTTCCAACTGCGTTGAAAGGGGTCGATTGTTTGCTTCGTTATTTGATACGCGATTTGGCGTCGCGGCTACGCTAACCGACTGCTACGCTTTCGTGCGTAGGTTCGGGACTACGAAGACACATTTTCCCATTATTGTGCTGGCGTCGTTACCTATGTAGCGATGCCTTTTAATGGTGGGATAGAGTAATGGGTGAAGAGCAACAAGCTGGCATTGTCCAATGAGGCGCCCGCTTCTGTAGCAGCCCGAACATTTTTTGTTTTATTCTTACAATTTAAAAAAAAGAGTTAAAAAAAACTGCCTCCAGTTAATCTGAATTAATTAGTGACTGAAAAACTTAAAATTACTGACTGTATTTTTTTTTCATTTATCCATTTGCATTTAATATAATATGCTTGTTCCTTCTCTATGTGAGAAGAAGACTTTCCCCTTCAGTGGGGCAGTTATACCTACGCTGATAATAATAGTGTGAGCCGTATTTTTTAATCATTAAAAAACCTTGACTGTTAGGCTGAATCTGGCTGAATGTCTTTGAAACTCGAATTTATGTCAAATTGTTAAAGGTATACAACGCGAATTGCATTTGAATTTTGAAAATAGAACTCTTTTGGACACGATCTAACTAATCGACCATTAAAAGTTAAAAGTCGTTTGCATAATAACATCGGCATAGTCCATATAAAATAAACTTTAATTAAATACCTGTTTAGAACAGGTGATGTGATCTCTACACATAAATCATTATTTTAATTACATTTAATTGAATATTGTGCACTAAATGGTTAATAAAACGGCACAGGCGCGCCATCTATCATGTAGTTGTAACAATTAGGGCGTCTATTCTCAAAGCTTTTTTTGTTCAGTGTTTTAATTAATTTTCTAGACCAGCAAACGTTACATTAAATGTACCTAGATTGTCAAGCTGCCTAATTAATTACGTTGTTTTGAGAGAAACAAAAAAGACTTCAAAAAAGTTTTTTTTTGTTTTTTAGAAAAAGAAAAAGCCTGGTCATTTATTCAGTGTGACCTTGAATTCGTTCAACAACACTAGCAAAAACGATTATTCTACCGAAACTAAATTGCTCTATAAAAAATTTGAGCAGCACTGATTTAATTCACAGCAAACTTGCATAGAACAGAGAATTTAGCGTGAAATGTGAATTAGCGCGTTCGTACATTAAGTTCGGCGAACGTTGAGCAAGTGAAGCTAATTGGCGTCGGTTAAGCCATTACCGTACAATGCCCCCGCGGCCCTAATTGTAGCTCTAATGAGTGATAATAGTGCCCTTTGTTTTCACTTAACGGACGCTACGCAAGTTTATTCGGTAATTTACTATTTTCGGCTATAGGTTGTTTTTTTTTTTACTTTTTTGGCTTCATTTGTTTAGTTTTACTCCCTCGCTTGTTATTGGTAACGGCTCTCCCTTAATTTGTAATGCTAGACATACAAATTCAGTTGATTAACTAGATGTTACTGCTATTATAAAATAAATATATGAAGTTACGACTTTGAGTAATGGATGCGCCAACAAACTTTATTATATCGTCTTGTCATTATTTTAATAATACCAAACGTATATGCAAAGATCTAGATAGCGTCACTTAGCTAAAAATACATCAATCAATCAATCAAGTGCCGTGATTGATTGCCTAACGAAACAATTCGGATAGTAAAACACTTTCATAATTCCTTATGTCCAGATAATTACAATCACGCAAGTCCAACACACAATTACGAACGATTACTTTCGTTGATTGATCACAATAAAAGTAAATCGAGATAGTGTTTAAAAATAATTTACGTAATAGGACCCTAAAAAGTGAAAGTATGATATCACAGAGATTACGACTAAAGAGTTTCCATTTAAACCTAGAAGGTATTATTTATTATGTCAGTGTTCAGTGTGGATAAATCCTAATTATAACTGCAGCAATTTCATTATTGTAAAATTAAAATTACCTTTTCTGTTCATAGACTCTATTAATTTATAAAATTCACTTGTCAGATATGCGTTGCTGGGAGTTTGTTGCGCCGTTTCTTCTTCACAGCACAAACACTAGAAAGTGGTGAAGGGTACGCGTTTTTTGGGACTGTCTTTTGGAACATTGACGTTCAAAAAGAACTAAATAATTGTAGACTATTTTGAATAAATGAGTTTTTAAGTTTGAAGCATACATTGCTTCAAACTTAAAAACTTACGACGAACCACGTATATCTTTATATTTTTGCCGCTTAAGCCGTTCAAAAAAAACCTTTTTAAGCTTCAGCGAAGACAATTGATTACTTTCTCAATAATTTAATCATAACAATCCTCTTAATACATACGTAGGTATTCTTAATACATACACAATACGCAAAAAAATACTTGTTTCCCTGCGCTATTACAAATTTAATTGACGTAAAGGACAAGAATTGCCATGTATCTTACGCCAATTGAAACCAGCGTCGATATCTTAAGAGCGCTCATAGGTTTTGAGCACTTTTTAGTCACTTTAATCTCGAACAAATAACGTGTATAATAAAACACAAATTCCTACAACGATTAACATTAGTATTCTTAGGCCGCAAGCTTTGAAACTCGATCCTTTTGAACAATAGTTGTAACTTAAATCAATAGTAGCCGTGTCCGCGCCTAAAGGTTTATTGTTTCGCAAATAGTGACATTAAGATAACCAAGACTTATTGGTGTGGTCTAATTTTGTGAAGCCAGCGATAAGCGTTATTTAGAACAGTTATTAGAAATAAATAAAGCAATTTGGAGTAATGAAATTGAATCGTTGCTGTAACTGGGCTATTTATTTAGGAGTCTGGGAAACGATCGGAGTTGATATTAATACGCTCGTTTGTAACAAGAACTTGTTAAGTCCGAAAACCGGATTATTCAGAAAACGCCTTTATCCAAAACTTTCAAAGGCGTTTTCTGAAAATTCCGGTTTTCGGACTTAAGACGTTCTTGTCGCAAACGAGCGTGCTGTTATGCATATCACAACAGACATTCTTACTAATAAATAATGAGGGCTCTCTATTTGCACAGGGAAAGTCCTACTTCAATATAGTACAAGGCTCTATAAGTAATTAGTGTAAAACGATTAAACAAAAAAAAACTGGTCTATTATCTATAAATATTTACACTGCAATATCAATTCTTCTCTGGTGTCAATACTATACAAGAATAGCTCGTGCCGTGGTGAAAAGATTAGCCAGTCAGCAAGGTTGGTAGCGGGGTTGACTGTCTAGGCTGGGACGTACTCGTAAAAGGCACAACAACATAATCATTTACGGGTGATTCTATCATTCATTACAGTTACAGCTAATATGTAAATATAGATAAAATAAATAAAACCAACATAGACCCTCTACCACTGAGAGTACCTACTTGTATTTGGGTTAGTGTTAGTAACATGTACTAGATCACAATATAATACTTTACACAATTATTACAAGATCATAAAATAAGGACAAGCTAGTCAGATATAAAAGGTCAGACTTCTTCAGCTGTTCAGCACCGAATGCACCCGCTTCGTCGAATTACCACAGCATTTATAACATCGGGTGCGTTGATCCATATCGACAACTACCTTCCTTTGTCAACATTGCCCAGTGCTATCCGCTACCGATAACATACTTGAGCAATCATCAACTCGTGAAGGCTCTTTTAATTGCACTCCACCTTTCAATTTAAAAATGTTCTGTCTGTATCCGAATTCGTGTAATTCCTTCAAACCTCCTCGTAACACTAATTGATCCTGCATGGGATTTTTTCAGATACAAGTTTTTTTTTTCGATGTGACGTCCTCGTTTTCTTAACGTGAGTCATTATTAGCGCCGTGAATTAACCAAATGCGCGAAGCTAAGTATATTGCACTAGTCGTGGCAGCAAGCTGAGCAACCGTAATCCAAAAAAAAAAACTTTCTTTTTTATTTAACTCTTTCGGGTAGTTAAGTTACGATCACTTACCACTACCTATCGCAAAACAAAGAAGAAGAAAAAAACTTTTAATCAAGCAAAATCCTGTGCAGTTTTAATCCATACCAATAATAAATCACGTGGTTTTAAATAATTACACGAATTAGTTTACAGCTTTACATTCTTTTACGACTGTATCGACAAGTCGCTGCCAAAGCCACGCTTATAAGTCGCGTTTGTGACAGAAGTTTAAATCAAACTTTATATCTTAGCATAGGATTACTATTTACGACTCCGTTCAAGTGGTTAATCTCGAGTCCTTTCTAATCGTGCATCGTAAATTCAACAACTGAATATCGAGATATAAGACATCTTGTCTTGACTCGAATGTCTGATTATTCTAAGCCTAAGGACAAAATATTAAAATACGTGCGCTTACATTTTGTTTAGAACATTCCTTGTTTTATTGTGGTCACAGCGGAAATAGCGTGAATGTAGGAGGGCTAAGAGTCTCAATCAACGAATGTTTAGTGCGATTAGGTAACTATTCTCGTTGCCTCAGTAATTTATGCTCAGTTTGAAAGACCAAATCGTATGTTTTAGTGGAATACCTTCGGGGTATTAAACGTAGGAATTTCTGTTCCTAATTAATAGCAATAATAATTATGATCTTCGAAGAATATGTATTAATTTATAAATAAACTTAATCTGATAAACTTTACTGAACTTTCCTTAAAGATTATAGATTACTCTTAAGATAGAATTTGTATAATAATATGATTATTCTCCTTCTTAGAAAATATATATTAACAAAGCTTATTTCTTATATCGTTTTTACATATTGTTACTGCTAATTGATGTCTACTGCTGAAAACGTGCAGCCAAATACACTGTTAGTGCTATAGGTAATCACCATGCTTAGCAAAAGCAACTGCTTCGTCTAGCTATAGATAGATACTACTACCAATACATCCATGCATCCATCATCAGCCCATAGCAGTACACTGCTGGATATAGGCCTACCAATAGCACGCCATTGAGCTCAATCCCTGGCCTCTCTCATTCAACTGCTACCAGCACCTTGCGAGGATCGTCACTTCATCTAACCTGAAGGAGGCATATACTACGTTTGCCGATTCGCGGTCTCCATACAAGAATACGTCTTCCCAACGGTCATCAGATGATCGTCCAAAACAGGGGCAGAGAACGAGTGGCTCCGAGCCAGACATCAGAAGACATTATTCTCGTAATTAAAAATGATCAAAATATAGTTTCGGTCTAGTCTGAGTCTAGTCTCAATCTCATAAATATGACAAATGATATTCTTGTTCGTTAACAAACAACGTCAAACGTGAGATTATATTGAAATGAGATTGAAGTTGACTGAAGTCAAAAGGGTATTCTGGTTACATTATGTAGGTACTGAGCCATTTTAACAAGTTGGAATTCTCATTTCTTTCTAGAATTTTAGTCTATGACTGTTGATATCGATATGCTATCGGTAATAGATTTTAAGTTGACTGAATTGACATTATATCGAGATAGACTGAGATGATACTGAAACCGGACCGAACTTAAAATGTACCAGAATACCATTTTTTATTCAATTCTTAATTTAATCTCAGTTCGGTCAACCTTCAGTCTTACTTCAAATTAATTACGAGAGTTGGGCTTCTGAGTTCAGTAGTTTTAATTTTATATCATACTTATTGCCACTGAGGATTTCCATTCTTGATTCTCAATAATGTTTTATCATTATTGATTTTGGAAGGTAAATGCAACAAAGATGGTACATTACGTACAGACAAATCGCATCTGAATCAACTTTACCGTAACTTATGTGTCATGGCTGCTTACTGGAATCGCGTTTCTGGTACATGTAGCTTGACGTAATAACAAACAAGTGTACAATTTATGTTGGCAGATGCATTTCTCATGTTTCTGGTTATCTTCATATTGTAATAAAGTTTTATTTTTATTATGTAAATATTTGTAATTTTGACAAGTAAAATCAAAACTACCCCATCTTTTTTGTAGTGTAAACAGGTGCGTTGAAGAATACAACTGAAACCTGCATAGTTTATCTAAAAGTTGAACGAGAACGACTCTTTCATAAGATGATAAAAGTAGAATTTCATGCACTTGATAATGGCAACTTCCTTTTAGCAAAGCAGACTGGTCTGAAATAACAATCTAAAAAAAAACTAATCGAAAAACTAGAGCAGGAAAATTACGGAAATCGTCTTAGAACGTTAACGTACAAACCTTTTTTTGTCGATTAAATACATTCTGTTATCGATACCGAGTTACTCAATCTAATTGATACTGCTCTTAATTGATGCCTGATTGATGGCAAACTGATCAGATTACATAAAATAACAAACTGAGAATCGCAGTGGAAACAATCCTTGCATTACAGTATGTAAGCAAGGATTGAAACTCAATATCTACACACTACTGATTCTTGGTTCTTAGATAGTTATGCAGTTTTCTTCTTGTAGTACTTACCTAATTAGATTTTCACAATGTAACCATAAGGAAAGACTGACTTTCTACATTTATGAAAACACTCTTATCTATTCAGTCCAAAACGTTAGGAGCGGCCTGTCAGCAATAAGCTCAAAGTGAATTTTAAACGGTTTGTAATTTTCTAAAGCCATTTCGAAGCTGTTAGT
This sequence comes from Amphipyra tragopoginis, assembly GCA_905220435.1. Taxonomy (NCBI): domain Eukaryota; kingdom Metazoa; phylum Arthropoda; class Insecta; order Lepidoptera; family Noctuidae; genus Amphipyra; species Amphipyra tragopoginis. The sequence continues at coordinate 22,442,511 of HG991994.1, forward strand.
TGTTCACGCAGTGAAAGTCTAAACATGTCTTGATATCTTTACACACTGGCCATTGTTCGCTAGTCAATTAGTCAAACGGTTGATAACCAGCGCATAAGGCTGTACGCGTAAATTCCTTTGACACGAACAAGGGCGGTTTTACGACGCTTTTTGTTGGCGGGAATGTGAAAATGGCTTTTAAATTTCCTTTCAACTAGATTAGCTTTAAGGGTACATAGAAATTTGCCTATTTATGTATTTGTTTTATTACAGGTAAGTTGATTAATTTCATTATCGGATTAGAATTCTACTTTCTTAATTTACATTATCATTGTGCCTAAGTGTTTTACTTTAGGTATGCATAAAGTAAAAATTAAATAATAATTTTCTAAAAAATTGAACGCTGAAATGTCAACAGCAGAAGTTTTTGTTAACATTTGAGTAATTCTATTTCGAAATCTCTTAAAAGGATTTTTATATGTAATAATTAAATGTGCTCATTAAATCGATGTGCGTAAAGTGGGCAGCGCCAAGTTCTTCTCAGGTTGATATTATACAGTAATAATAAGTAGATAACTAATTATTTTACACGTTATTGTATGTTGATGTCTTGCAGAAGTATGTAGAATGTTTCTCTGTAATTTATGGTCGCAATAAACGAGCATTCTGACAGTTATTATATCCGCAAATGTTTAGTAACAACGACTTAACAGTTAATCTCTTTTACTACAGTTTGCAACAATAGTTGTGAACTCGTTAAAGTTGAAAATACAAGTGGCATAGCAACATATCGATACACGAGAGCAAAATTTCGATGGCTCGTAGTATAAATCAAAGGACATACTTAACTATGTTAGTTTCACTGTTAACGGCTTGCAGGTTTATTGTTATTTATTTGGCTTTTTAAACAATATATTTCTCTGTACATTACATAAGTTTAACAATATAACTATTGTGATAAAATCGGTATTTTTATCATTAAGTACCAAATATATTTTTAGTGCCGCTGTGAGTTATTTTATAATCTTACATCTTTGAAATGTGCTTTTAAATGGCTAGTAAATGTTGAATCTTCGACATCTTTATTTAGGTAAAATTCATAGTAATTTATTTTTAGCGCTATTAGGTACAGACGCCAGCACATATAGCTACTACAATCTGTCAAATTTCTTTAATAGATTTTCATCTTTATCGCAAAAGCATTCAGTTCAAGATTGATTGGGAAAATTTGACAGTTTAGGGTAGCTTGATGTGCTGGCGTCTGTACATTCACGACAATAATTATGAACTTATATTTCAATATTTTTTTTTTTTTTTTTAAAAACGTTGCCCCACACTAAGATTTCTCTTGTATCGTGGGTGCGTTTACAGACACAAATCTCACAAACAAACGCCCAGACCCGGAACAACCATCTGTAGGCCATACAAATTTTTGTTCCGTGTGGGAATCGAACCCACGACCCGTAGCGCAGAAGCCAATCGCTTAGCCACTGCACCAAACGTGTCGTCAATATACCGGGTATAGCCCGTCAAATATTAAATACTAGGGTGTCCTTCATTGACGTAGAAACATACGGACTGTGCATGGACTAAAACGCGAAAAAAATACAAATTTACGTCAATGGGTGCAGTCGAATCTTCGTATGGTATGGTTGTAAGCTAAATTAGGTATTGTGATGACGACAAATGAATTAAATTAGTTTGATCGTTTTTCGAAGTTTATTTATACGTGTTTAGTTATATGGCGATGGTATTTATAAACTCAGGACACTTCTTTCTTAAATTTTGTACCAAACCCTTGGCCCATGTTTAGCTACGTCAATGGTGACCTTAACGAATTTTTATTTTTCATTAATAAGCCAGGTGAAATATTAAGTACCTAGTAATGTCACTTGATATTACAAATTGATTCGAGAGATATATTTTTAATTATAGGGCGAAAAGAGGAAACTATATTTCACTTTACAACTAAGTAACTATTCATTACAGCATTTGAACGAGATTTCAAAACTTTAGCACACTATCTGAAAATTTATTTACTAATAAATACTTATTAATACCCCCAATCGATCCTATCAAGACTTGCGTTTTATTGCTATATTGAATAAATAGGTACTATCGTTTCAATTTCCCGTGAGAAATAAGCTACTCATTTTCTGTTTTATTCTCTTTATTGCATGCTAAACTTATCGTGTTTACGACTATTCAGCTTATCAAACGCATCGGGGCTTTAAAATTATGCTTCATTGGTAAGCATGCAGCCATATAACTAATATGGGTATCTAAAAATAAACAACGCATTGATGTCGGCGCCGCATAATTGTTAATAATGTCGGGTTGTTTGCGTATGTCAATAGATACCAACATTACCAACTTGCTCGATTCTACAGATACGTCTAATTAATTCTATACGACGTTACTAGATGGCGTCAGTAGCATATTCAGTTGTCTGACAGCATCTGATCATCACTTTAACGCTTAGGGTAACCACATAAGGTGTAAATCGAACTGCAGTTTAAAAGACCAACGGCAAATATATTTTTGCTACGGTTGGTAATAGTGGCTTAATCGCAGGCTTAATCGTCGGGAATTAGCAGATACACACTTATTTATTACGAGCCAGAAGTGCTACCGTTTTGCTTATTGGCAAATGGCAATTATTGTAACGCCCAACCTTAGGAACTATTGGCTTAGTATTTTGATAACAATAATTTACAGCCGTGCTTTTATTAAAGCTATCTGTTTGTAAGTCAATTATAAAACTAATGGGTAATGTTAAGGGAATAATAAAAAATTATAGACTTGTACTTTATTAACTTGTACTATAATAATGATAAGAAAGCTTGCTGTCGGTAATTTTATGTGAGGTGCCTAATGGAAGGTTTATTTAATGAGTACCTCGACATCTTAGGTTTACTTTTACTTTATAATTGACACATTTTAATATTCTAGAAGACGCTGATGACTTGAAAGTTTATTTTACGTTCATAAAATTATAATATATCCATATAAGTATGCATAAGCAGAACTTGTACACCGGAGACTTCATTCCAGACTTCCAGTATAGGAATGTAATTTAATTTTGTTACGTTGACACGTTTGGTGCAGTGGCTGAGTGATCGGCTTCTGCGCTACGGGTTGTGGGTTCGATTCCCGCACGGAACAAATATTTGTATGGCCTACAGATAGTTGTTTCGGGTCTGGGTGTTTGTGCATGTGAAGATTTGTGTCTGTAAACGCACCCACGATACAATAGAAATCTTAGTGGAGCAAAATTTAAAAAAAAAATCGTTAATCGGATAATAGCAGCTTCAAGACAGACTTTTCTATACTTGATAGGTTCCAAAGTAATTCTCACGATACGTCGTTATCGCAGACGCTGTCGCAGGTTAACTGCTTTTGGACGAAAAACTAAAAGTAATTCTCTTTTACGCCGCTGAAATGACGAGCGATAAAAAATGCGAACCTTTCTCGTGATTTCAGTTGGTACCACGTTTAAATGATCCATCAAAGTGTAAGATGGCCAGGTGGGTAATCCGACACAATAATGACAGGGTCATAAACTTAAAGTGGGTGGCAGTGTTTACCGGATTACCAGCTCTTTACTCAGATCAAAATAATATGACATTCTTTGCTTAAGTTTTGAGTAAGTTAAGCTCTTTAATTCTTCTTTTTTTGTGTAGCTACCTTCAATGAACAACCGAAGTTTTTAAAATGATGTGGTATGACAATTATTTTTCCGAACTTTGCGGTGCACTACCGTGCACCCAAATCAATAAAAAATATACAATGACCTATTCGATACCTCTACAATTAATAATGTTAATAAATAAATTTACATAAAAATGCACAACAAAGCGAAAACCGAAGCTTTTAATAAAATATACTGATTGGTATGTATTTATGTTTGCTGAAAAAGGTTGAATGTTTTAAAGTTTTATTACAAAAACGTTAAATTCAGTCTACGAGTATAACGTTGTTTTTTTTTTGCTGTACCTGCATATTTCAATCTTGTACAATTTTGCACGCTGTTCAATTCGCATGTGTTCGATACTTTATTTATTTCTTGATTGAACCTTTTATATTCCAGTATTGCGTGCGTGTAATTGAAGCCATAATTTTTCATACCAAGGTATGGCGAGGGATATAAAATAATATTTACGCTATTAAGGGCGTATTTGCAAAGTGTATAGGTATCAAGTCATATTACTACACACACACACACACACACACACACACACACACACACACACACACACACACACACACAGCGTACTTACCTCTTTCTTCATGTCAGGACAACCCAAATCTTGGTTGGTCACCGTAGAGGGAACATTGTTTTTGTTCCCAAAATAACCTCGATGAAATTCTCTAATGATCGATTTCTCTGCCAATTAGCAACGTTAGCTGTTTACAAAATAAAAAGGCTTTTCAACAACACCCAACCTTATTATTCAAGCGAGAATTGTTTGTAAAAACTCCATTCTCGCATAAATTCGCCAAGGTAATTTTTTTCCTATCAGGGGTTTGCATCGCAAATTCGCAATTAATTCGATGTCGATTTTTCCCGCCCATTAGTTAACGTTATCGATTCGACGCAAGCAATTAGGTGGCCGATCCGATCCGGGCCGTCCGATCTCCGAGATGGGCCAAACATGATTGATGACGTTTTTACCTTATTAGTTTACCGAAGTTATCCCCCCCTCGGCTTATCAGCTTACAGCGGAGGAGAGGGGATGGGAGTTCCTCATTACGAGATTGCGGTTACGTCGTGTTCAAGCCTGATAACAGTGTTTGAACTCTTTGAAGGGTTCCATTTATTTCATTTACATCCCTTTGGGTTCCTTTGCGTATTAATTATATTAGGTTTTAAGGGTCTAAAGGCGAACCCTTTATTTGCTGATGAGATTTCGTTCTGTTCATTATTGTATGAAGGTTAGCGAGTACGATCAAAGAGGTAAAGCTAAATTACACAGTGTCTACGAGTTATTAGACACTGCTTACTAAAGATACCTATATGTGAAGCATTTAATTCTATAAAAAGCTGATTGCCAAATAAGTACTTACATGTCATTTGTCTAAATTCTCACCAGTTAGCGAAGAATTGTTAGCAAGTTACTTACAAGTCAGTCTTCCTAATGTCCTTAAAGGTCTTTAACCTTCAACTGCATTCGTTGACTATAAGCTCTGAAAGTTAGGATCCTTTCTCAATACATAAACCTTATGTTTTAAACTCTAAACAACAGGACAACGCATAATACATCTATGTTATAACCCGTACAACGTACTCCTCTCATAAAAGTATGATAATTACAGCATTAGTAACTCAAACCTCTGCTAAGTTTCCACTAATACACCTAACTAATGTTCAATTGTTCTGTTCCAGTGGGCGGGATGTCTCGCGGCGGGAGCGGCGCCGGCAAGACGGCGACCGCGAAGCGCGTGCCCCCGCCAGCAGTCCCCGGAGACGCGTTCGGGACCCCGCAGCACCGCCACTCGGGGTCCAGCTTCGGCTCGCAGGGGTACGCGTCCTGCGAAGAACAGCCGTACCCACAGCCGCCAGATACTCCATCACACACCAGAGGTAAGCAATGTTCTCCAGCTGGCAGTGTTAGAAATATGTCGTACACCAGGATATTGGAGTAAACCTAACATTCGCCAGCATGACACATGTGTTTTCATGGTAGTGCGTACTAACAGCATCACTCAAACTTCAAACTACTTGCGTGACTTACAAATCGCCGGGTTAATTCAAAAACCAACTAACTGTCCAAATCATGACTTCGAGTTATGGCGTTTTAAAAGCGTGTGCTAAAATTTCATATACCTACTATCTTAGATAAGATTGTGTACGAAACTGACAAACTTTCAAAACGCAATAACTCGAAATTACGAGTTGGGCAGATAGTTGGTTTTTGAATTAACCCGGCGAAATAATAAACATGCAGTACGCGTAAAATAACTTTGCCGGTCTGAAACCAGGCTTTGAGCGCTCTGTTCCTCACTTCAGAGAGGCAAAGTTATTTTACGCGTACTGCAATATCTTGTAAGAGCACCTAATTGCCAGACCTGATGTCATGTCATGAATATGATACTGAGACAATTCTGTCTAGCTATGATGACCAAATTCCAGACCAGAAAATGGTAAAACTATTTTACTAGTGTGTGGCCACTAAGCCCTCGTTTTGTTAACACCTGCAGTCTAACCATCAACTCTTGTCATTCCAGATGACCACTCAGACTACGGCAGCACAGTGTCCGGCGTGTCCGGCGTGTCGGGCGCTAGCGGCAGCCTCGGCAAGAGTCCGGCCGGTGGCGGCACGTTCACGTTCCCGCCGCCCGCACAGCCCCTCACACATAAAGCTGCCGTGTACTACCATCATCAGTTAGCACTTAGTGATGATCAGGGGATTGATATGACACAGGTGAGTTTTTAAACTTTCTTAAAATCTTGATCGATTTAGACTACATTTTCGGCAATGCAGCTAATCAGGGCAGACTTTTAAACTGAACCTACATTCTGAAAGAAATAAAAGACAAAAAGACCATACCGAATAATACCTAACTGAAGTCCAAGCTGTAATTCAACTGTAAATAGCACGAGCGATTTGTAAAATCATCATTTAATTGCTCTTATAAAACTCTTACGATTTCCACTAAACATTACACTGTTGCTAAACAAACTGCACATCAGATAGTCATGTAAAACCTCTTTACTCATCCTTATTATTTACATTTCCAGAGTCCTGGGCGCGACAGTCCCGGTTCATCATCAGGGTCAGCGGGCTCCGGCTCAAGGCATTCGTCAGCATCTCTAGACAGCGGGCGAGCGTCGGGCCGCATGCCTCACCACCACCACGCCGCGTGTCACTGCGGGGACCTAGCTGATAGAGTCAGAGCGATGATCGCGCAGGGTCTTCCGGTGAGTATCTGTTGAACTTGGCGGTGTACTACCGTGCACCCAGAAAGTTAAACAAGACAGAGGCCAATATTTTTTCAATATTCTGCAGAAAAGGGCTCGTACGTCACTTTAAACTTGTGCATTATTACAATTAACGGATAGAATAAATGGATACTTCGGAAGCCAACTGATTGAAGTTATATTTTTAGTGAAATTGTTAATTAACAATTGTTTTTATTTAGCCTTTTGGGGCTCAAGTTAACATGTTAAATCATCAACTCGATTTAAAAAAATGTAACTTAGTTTAGTTACCTTTCAAGGTATCCAAATATAGCAGAAAGAATCGACTTCTTGGATGCATTTAAAGCACTTTTTCTAAGCTGGAAGTCTGAATTCAAAAAAATATGAACAAGCCCAACGTATCATTGGTTTTGTCTTAATAAATTCCTTAATTATGTCTTAATAAATCCCAACATGAAATGGACAGATATCTACTCACACTCTCAGAACTGCCTGACCTGCGGGTTCTGAACTGCCTCTGGTGTGCTTATTGCTAATCAAAGCAACTCAAATTATTAATTTGTCTGGTTACATTTCAGGACACGGATATAATCCACTCGTGCCTGGCGGAGCTGCAGATGGAGGAGTACGCGCGCCTGTTCATAGAGGCAGGCTACGACCTGCCCACCGTCACGCGCATGACGCCCGAGGACCTCACCGCTGTGGGCATCAAGAAGCCCAACCATCGCAAGCGGTTAAAGGCTGAACTCGCCAACCTTAACGTGCCCGATAACCTGCCTGATTATATACCGGTGTGTAAAGTTAGATTATAGTACAGCCATTAAAATTTTGTATAAAATCTAAGCAAACTTATCTAGAACTTTCCTTCAAAGACCAGTCCAGGCATTGCTCTACATTGTCCTGACACAAAATTTTGCCATAGAAAATTTGTCTGGACTTAAAAGAGACCCCTGAGTTTATTTCGGCGTTTCTTCTCACAGCTAGTCCGAAAAGGACCCGTGACGGCATCTAGTTTAAAAAAAAAAAACACACACCCACTTGTAAAACAGATTATTAAATATCCAATTTGCAGAATAAATAATTTCATTTGACAGATGTTTGACAGTGAAGAATTTTATATTCTTAAAAAAAAATGTTAAATGCACACACATTATTAGAAAACTAAAATAATTGAAGAAAAAGTGTAAAAGAACTTGTCCATAAAAGTTACTGCTAACTTGAGTATTAGTAGATAAAAATCATAGAGATATCCGAAATACGTAATGCAACTTTAATTTATCAATTAATAAACTTATCGCAGTCCACCTGCCGTCTCACCGAAATGATTAAATAAAGCTCAATGTTTCCTTTTCTGATTCCAGGGTTCTCTAGAAGAATGGCTCCGACTACTTCGACTGGAGGAATACGGGCCCGCACTAGTAGCGCAGGGATACCGCACCGTACACGACGTCACGCAACTCGCTTGGGAGGTGAGAATACATTGCTCATAGACCCTACAATTGAATTTATTAAGCCAATAACAAATTAGAATTTGTGTATAATGTACATGCTTGTGTTGGCATTACGTATACTTACATCAATTTGAACTCTATAGCAAGCCGCTGAGAACTTTACATACATAAAAGACAAATAATGACACCCTTTCTGGCAAAGAGAAAAATATTAAAATTCAAGAAGATTTAAAAAAAACAACTGACCACTTCTTCAGTGGCCCAGGTCTCCAAACCTTTAACTCCGGCCCTGAAGATAGAATCGGTTTATAAATGTAGAAAAAAACTAGCATATTATAAATAACAAACAGGTTATATTATATTTCTTGTGTGTTTCTGGCTTGGTAATGTTTATGGCAAATCACCTTGAAACATTTGTTTATAAACACTATGTCTTAAGACTCTACGTGTTTCTGAAACTTTGATACATGTTGCTGTAAACACAACTGACAGTTTTTAATGGCAAAAACTCCGAATCATTGTTACCAGAAACATTTACGTGGTATTCCAGAAACCAGTGGCAACTCGTTTACTAGGTTTTAAACAACCTCATTACCTTTTTTCAGGATCTAGAAGATATGGGCATAGTCCGTCTCGGTCACCAAAAGAAAATACTTCTTGCTATCAAAAGGGTCAAAGACATTAGAGCAGGCAAAAGAAGCATTAGCAACCAAGGGTCCCTGGACTTTACGAGAATACAACCCGGCCAGGTCAGTTCCATGTAATAATAGACTCACTGTCATTGTGTTTGTAGTGATGTTTTAGAATTTAGACTCTTGATAGATTAAGGGCTAATTTCGTAGCAGACTATGTGACGTAAACACTTTTCTGGTGTTTAAATTCTACGAATATCAGAAGATAGACAAGAAAAAAAAAACCTCAATAATTTACTAATTCTTTTCCTTAAAAAAATATCGTACATCCCTCGTAGTCTGCTATCAGACCAGCCCTATTTATGACAGCGGATATTTGCTCAAGAAAAAAAAACTATTCTATAGAAATCCGCTTTCGTAATAAAATTCTTAATAGACCGTGCAATATAGAAAGCAAATTAGATTTATAATATTCTGTCAATCAAAAGATTATTTTCAAAGCATCACTTCAAATCAATATTTTAATTTCGTTTTATCATAATTTTATGTTTTGTTTATTTTCATGATGACATTTTCATTTCATTCATCGGCCATCTTGTATTTTGCCGCCAAAACTTCTAACAGAAACGAAGCTATTATAATAAAAAGTCTAATACATATTTTTCTTTTTATACTAACAGCGTTATTTTAACAAGAGCGTTTTAATAGCTTCAATATTTTAATTTTAACTAATTAAAGTTTTTCTTTGAGCCAACCGAGGCTTTTGTTGTTAGATCCATATTGTGTGACCCTAGCACAGAAATGGCTGGAAAGCTTTGTTTGCCTAGCCGAAAGCTGACACATTATGGGAAAACTGATGAAATTAACAAATTGGCGTAAACTTTTATAACAATATTCAATAATATTCGAGTGTGGTGTAAAAATTTTGTAAACTTTCCCCGATGCGTTCAGAAACGACGTTATCATTTCGCTTAGACTTTAGGTTTACGTCCATCGCCATCGCCTTCGCTGGTCGGATGTTCAACAGTTCTGCGATATTGTTTCCCCACATTCATTATTTATATCACTTTTATTTCCGCATTTAACTAAATCAATTAACTGTTACTAATGTAACCGTGAATTAATTTGGGTTCTTAATTTTCCTTATAAATGATCTTCTAGCCGGACGGCATTTCTTGTAACAATTTACCTACAAGTGTGTAGATCGGAGCCAGCCAGGCATATCATATATAAGTCAGTCGCAGGGTTGTGATCCGCCAGCTCACACGTCCATCCGCTGCATCCACCTCATACCACTAGCCCGAAGCAGCATGTGAATGTTTTGTTTTCTTTTCTTTTTCCAAACACAAACCGCACCTTGGACATAATCGGCTAAAGGATTTATATCCGAGGGAGCTACATTACCAGCCTTGGGAGCGACAACGGAGTTACCATAAACCCCCAGACCTAAACTTTGATGCCATACCGACGCCCCTTTGTGGCACAGACTTGGTCCCTATTCAGGTATGAGACAACCTCCTTTGGCACAGGTCTTGTCAGTTTGTTCTCGATGCACCCGAGCACCCGGCTTTTATGTGCACACGATTTTATCGTTATAGTGAACGCAGTGTTTTCCATGTGTGTATTATTTTTTATTACGAATTTAAGCCTTTTCTTCCCATTACCGTTGAAACCGCTGTGATTGATCTTTCCTGCACGGTAGTTAGATATTACACGTTTATTTTAAGTATTATTATGTATTAATACGATATTATACTAATTGCGCATGGTTTTAATAACGCTAACATTATAAATATTTTTATTAATGATTGACAACAAAATCTTAAACAGACAGCATGGTAAGAGGAGCGACATTAACATCAATTGTAAAATAAGTCGATGCCGTTGTTTGTAAATGTTTTTGAACAACTTTCTATGTAATATAACTTTCAAAATTTAATTCGACAACTAATGAATCCAAAATAGATTAAAAATGTATTGCAAATACCAACAGATACGTCATCCGCGCGGGAAATCGCTAGAAAGTCTAGAGGATCCTTCAGAAAGAGCGTCACATACTACGTTTTCGCCTGAAGCTGGGTTTTACTATGGGGGAGGACAATGGCGACGCTCGTATGACGACGGCGACATTACTCCCACCAACGACAGCTCTTACGAAGGAGGCGGCACGCTTCCACGTCCGCGGGGGCTCGTCCGTCCGCGGCCTGTCGCTAAAATCCAGGCCACGCCGGCGTATAGGGATAAGTCTCCCGACTACACGTACGACGAGATCGCTTATTCGGCGCGGCTGCAGCGCGTAGCTTACGGGGCGAGTCCTCACGTGGCGAGAAAGCCGCCGCCCGACCCTCCAAAGCGTCAGAGCTCTCAGTACGCGCCGTTCTCCCGCTTCGGGCAGACGACGGTGGAGATCCATCCGGAGAAGAGTCTCCCGCTGTCGCTGCCAGCCTACCCGAGCTCGGACTCGCTGTCCGTGTCGCTGGACAGTACGGGGCTGCTGCCGCCGCCCCCCGCGCCCTCCTCGCCCCCGCGGCGGTACGATGATGATAAACTGCGTACCGGATCTGATGCTAGTTTTAAGGTGAGTTTACCTGTATCTATCTGTATAAATAATAAGAAAAGTCCTGACTGACTGACTCATCAATGCCCAGCCCAAACCCTTGGACCTAGAGAGCTGAAATTTTGCACAGAGGTTCCCTTTATTACAAGAGACCAGGAATAAGGAAGGATTTTTCGAAATTCGACCCCTAAGGGAGTTAAATAGGGGATGAAAGTTTGTATGGAAAATCGTCACTTAACGGGTTAAAAATTTCACGCAAGCGAAGCTGCGGGAAAAGTTAGTATACAGATATAACATCAAATACAAAAAACATCTAAACGTCACGCCTATCCTTTTGAATGTAAAGCTTTAATTAGGTCGTGATTAATGGCCGGATTAGCCTGCAAGAGTTTGACGGACTTATCATATACCTACTTGTACTTCATTGTGAATAAACTGCAATATTGCGCTGAAGTGAAGACTTGATTCGAATAAAAGCTATGAAGCGTTTTTGGTTAATTCTACAAAATCTCAAGCAGCTACAAAAGCATTGACACCAGCTCTTACTTACATTCCACATTTTTCTTCCCACAGTCAAGCTCCAGCACAGAATCGGACAGCATTCCATTCGCGAATGAAAATGCCGGGACCATAAAGCAAAACCGGGGCCAGATCGGTGGGCGACCGCACACCGTGGACTACGGGCGCGCCGGCATCGGGCTCGCCAGCCTCCCGCCACGAGCCGACATGAAGCCCACCACGCCGCACGCGCTCCCTGAACACAAGGACGACAAGAGTACGGAGCCAGTCGACGTACTCAACGACATAGGGAACATGCTCGCCAACCTAACGGACGAACTAGACGCCATGTTGGAAGAAGAAAAGCGCCAAGGCCTCACAGATTCCTAAAATCCATAGACTATTAGAATACATAATTGTACTCGAATACATTTAAAAAAAAACTTGTCAAAAATTCCAAAGAATTGGACATCGGCAAAGACTTCCACTAATTTAATGAAATGCTGAGATTTTGATAACGCAAGCAGCTATTTATAAGCATCTACATTATTTTAGAAGTGTAGCAATATGAAAGCAATCTTTTTGTGTATTGCAATGTTATGACGATTATGAATTCCGAATAACGCAATTAAACTTTATTGTCTTTTATTGAGAAGCTATTCGACTCAGAAAATATAGGTTTTTATAAAATATACAATCAAAACTGAGGTGTTTAAGCATTTCTTCCATTGCATAATTATAATTACCTCTATCTCAAAGGACTGAGTAATGTAGAATGTGATGTCTTAACTTCCCAAGCCGGGAGTTAAGTATGAAGTCCTCCAAATTATAATGTGACTAAAATCTATGATTTTTTACCAACGTTGCTTCAATGTGTGACCATTCCAATGCTGCGTTGTACTCGCTACACATGAAGCCACCTACTAAGTAGATGATATTTGTCACTTGCCATCAAACGATTCCTAAATACACGACAAAGCGGATACTGTACGTACTATATAATAGTTTTGTAGCATTTTGTACCGAACGTAGTACATTTTATACATACTTGTAATTTAAAAATATAGTTTGCTAATTATCCTCTGTTATTTAACTTTAGTGAGCTGTGTATTTTTGTTATTACAAATAATTAGTTCCTTGTAATATTAAAAATTGAATGTTTTTATTGGGATAGTAAAGAAATTAGATGTTAGTCGGATCCAAAAAACAGACAAAAATGGCTATTTTTGTAAATATTGTTTTACTTAAATTATGTCATAGATAAAATATATCCCAGTAGTTAGTTTTTCATGTACAATAATTGTAGAGTATTTGATTATGATGTAGAGATTAATGTAGCTAGAATTTATACAAAACATTAGTCTAGTGATAGTGTGAAAAATTAGGGTTTACATATTAATGTATTATAGACAATTATAAAGTTAGCTCTAGACCTCATAGACCTTGTATGTTAACATTCTTGTAACGCATTAAGGACATGCCGTTTGCCCCATCATTGAAATGAATTACAAAGTTATGCTTCTACTTATAAATAGTCATATCCTCCATCTAAACGCTTTGCAACACACTGCTTGCAATGGAACGCAGAATGCCCTCGCTAAAATGTTTATGGTGTTACCAAATTACTTTAAAAATCATTTTGATACTGTTTTCATCCAAATACAACTCACAAATATGGTCTCTAATTTATTTTTACACTTTCCGACGCATGTCCATTATCAACGTGATAACTAGCGGCCATAAAAGTAAACAGCAAATATTTTGTTGGCAATGTTATGTAAAATGAAACTTTCCATAAACAATAGCTACGAAAATAATAAAAAACGCCATTCCTTATTTAAATATTTATGTGGAATGTCTTTCAAATTAGGAAGCTAGGATTAACATGATTGTTTTAATTAAATTAATTTAACATGTCCTAAGGCTTGATGTTATATTTTACCTAACATTGTTTACGAAATAATGCCCATAATAATGAAACAATAACCAAACGTTTCCGTTACTAACACCGTGAATGTAATTAAAAAATAACATCTTATTAAAATGTAGAACAGTATATTTAAGCTTAACTTTGTAAATATCTTGATAGAAATCAGTGTTTCTATACAGTCTTCTTTGGTAATCACTCTCAAATGTAAACATTTTGTATACCTACATGTTAATGATCATAATTAATGTAAACCCATTTTTGGTCGCCACTCATATTTTGTAAGGTGCTAGAAAAATAAAGCAAAATGATTTTCCCATCAAACTTACACTTTTAGTTAAGTATCGTTCTTTGAACTAGTCAAAATTTATTTCTTTCGAGTGGCGACAAATGAAAGCAATTTATATAATCAGAATTGTTTAAATGTAATTTAATATTATTGAGCAGCTTATGATCCTCATTTAGTTCGTTTCTTATTTCAATAAATATATTTGTAATATCTAATCTGACTGTTATTTTCACCTTGAAATAGATAATCGGCACCCCTAGCAATAGTGCTGCAGGATGGCCCCCCTGGCTTATGTATTTAAGCGAAAAATATACGAAATTATTTAGTGTTCTTCATGTTAACTTTCCTCACTTTTCTTTCTATTTACAATACGGCCGACGTATCTTGGCGAGTCTGAAGTTAGCTGATTAGCTGCGCAGTAGACAATTTCGTTTCTAAAAGATTCATTGGGCATCCAAACAACTAACTTCAGACTCGCCAAGATACGTCGGCCGTATTGTACAAAATCGCAATTTTACAGGAGAACACTTACAAACAATCACAAATCTTCATAAGTTTTTGACTATGAAAGGCTAAGGCTATGACTCTCAATAAATACTGCATTGCGAGGAGTTATGAGAGCAGTGCGTTCCCGTGTCCTCTTATGTGCAAGAATGGGAGAGTATCTTTACCATCCGTAAAATGCGCATGTTTTTGAAAAGGCCTTCTAAACATAACTGAGACTCTTATTTATTTATTATATTCTATTGTACACCAAAAAAAATGAAAATACAATAACATTCTTAAAAATAAGTACATGAGCTGATTATAGGTTGGACAAATCTGTTGTCGCATGTTAAATAAACGGTCGTTGGTTAAGTATAGAACTAATTGATTGGAGTTTGGTGAGCCACCCCGGCAGACCCAGGCGAAAATAACGCGACAAGCATGTCGTCTATCGAAGGTACGACACAGAATGCTTTCCTGATAGATTCGCGTAGCACACTTAGATAAGAATTGACTAACCTATTTTGAGCCGAAATTCTTAAGAATTAAGTTAACTAGCCCAAAAAGTCCTAGCCTAGCCCACAAATCAATATTACAAGAAAATATTGTGGACTTAACTGACTAACCTACACTCAAGGACTGTAAATTATTATTAGTTATCCCTAGTACATAATGTATGAAATTCAATGCCTACACTTATTTCTTGAACGAACATTGTTACCTATTATAATAGCGAACCAGCAAACGTTACGATCCTACAATACAATCGTTATCAGATAACATTGTTCCACATAAATACAAAATACCGCCTTATATTCACAAGTTCATTTCCTCTATCCTGGAAAACCGGAAGTTAATATGCGACGCGCCATCTCTAACCTATTTCATTTTGTCAAAACTAAATCATTTTCTTGTCGTTGTTAGGTACGGCATATTTTTGTTCCGTAGAGGATTTAATAGAAAAACAATTTTAATACGAGAAAACTTAGTAAATAATAAACTGTAAACATGTAGTGATGAAAATTATTACAACACAAAATGTTATAGGTATTTTAGTCTAATGACAGTCCGTTTTCCGATGTCTGTAGTATATTTTCCTGAAAACCGGAGTTTCCCGAAGCTGATTGGCAACCCTACCCAAGTCGTATTGTTTGGACCAATCAGAGCGCGCTTCAGCAGATCGATGCCGTAACGCGAGCGTAGAGAACGCAGAAATGTCAGATTTTCCTGTTGTCATCTGTGAATTTTGTCTGCGCGATCGATAACACGAATTGGTTATTCGGAGTTACAGAGGTTGAATTCTTATTGAGCCATTTATGGACAGATAGTTAACATTGGTGCTTCAAGTAGCAAAATCTTCTTTTTAAAGTGATAAAATGGATACGAGCGGAGCCTACGGTGGGGGCAAGGCCGGGGGCGCCTTCGATCCTCAGGCGTTCATCCAGAGACCACCCGTGATCGTCAGGGCGGTCTGTTGGGTAAGATACTTAATGCACTATGTGCGGAACTCATGTAATGCGTAGAACTTGCTTTTATTAATTTTCCAGAGCACGAACAATGAGTTACGTCAGTTAACGATTTTAATTCAAGGAAAAACATAATATTGTAGGTAATCATTGCATATAATAGGTAGGTACCGTGATTTGATGAAAGTTACATTTTATGATTCGCCTTTTTATATTTAGGGATACCTAACAGAAACAAAATTAAATATTGAATTGTGAAATTAATCAAAATAAAACACTCCCAATGTAATTGTTATTTTCAAATAAGGAATCTTACCACAAAGACAAAACATTCTGCGTTTTTTTTAATCTAGACTTTTCAAGCATAGAATGCAGTTATTATATGCCATGTGACTGGCCTTGTGTTAAGTAAAGAGCTATGTAACCAAGAATAGACAATTTCCATTATCTGTACAGACCTACATATTGATATTAGTAATTGAAACTTATATGTTACACACACTGCACAACTGTGCATTGATTGCAACATAGGACCTTGTTTGAAATTTACTAATAAAATATTTATAGACTTTACAACTGGGTCATCTTAGATCATTATTAATCCAATAGAGAGATTCTTCACATTGGAGAACATTCCTCTTAACATTAAGCACTAGGTATTGTTTATTACTACCTAAGTCTAAGTTTTGTATTTGTCATGCATATGGCTACTAAGAGTAGAATAGTATATAATGGGCATACAGAACATCATAGGTACATCAATTAGATTCCTTAGTAGGTACTCTAACTCACTCATTCTTGTTGACCTAATTTAAAATCAATTGAATAAACCTAGACAGTGTTTCTAGTACTAGATTATAAACAAAGTAATAATATTTCTTCCTTTATTACCTACTTACTATTTTATCTCTATCGTGTTTATTTAGCTTTTCAATAAAATGTACTGCATTTCATAAAATAGTCCATAAAGATGAACCATTTTTATGGACTAAAGATGGCCTACATTCAAAGTTATTAACTTCCCTAGGTACCTACATCCGTTTTATTATTAACGTGAATACTGTCTCTAACATAATAGGTATGCATTTGTGTAAAATGTAAAAACTATGGAACCAATTAAGTAATATTCTGATAAGGACAGTTTGCATGTGTGCTTACAATCTATCCTGCTTATTTTATTAGTGGCCAGTGTTCTGGCTTTAAACAGTGTATTAATTTATTGCTTTAGTTATTATTCTGAGGATAAGTACCTACGTATTGTATTTTTTTTTCTTTCATGACAGATTATAAAAGTAAGTACTGTCTGTACCATGATGATTATAATACGCAAACTAGGTCGAGTGCAGTCTTGAAGCCATCAATACTTTAAAATATTTTTTCATGAGTTGAAGAAGACATTACTATTCTGCATTTGATATCTGCTAGACCGATTTAAATAATTCTTTGAGACTTTGCCGAGGTCCGAAAAAAATATTACTCATTCGAGAGCATATTCGCTTTCATATTCATAACAACATTTTATCCATAGGTATATACGTACCTATATTGTATTAGGTATTCCAGTCCTCTATGATAAATAGTAACGTATCGAATACATTGAAACTCAATTTCCTGATTGCTTTTATTTCCGTTCGTTCATAATTATTACTTCTCTTCGTAATATTTATTTTATGTAGATACCGACGGCATTTTTCGAACTGAGCCTCAATTTAGTCAAGTTTTTTCATCATCTGAGCCATGGTTGTAAAAAAATAACTATGACAGAAATTCGTAAACTTATAATCGAATACCTAGTTTAAAGTTCTACAAAGTCTACATGACATAAATTGTGCCACTATTGTCTGACACGAATTTTTGTACGATATCCGCGTAAAAGTTAGGCTAAGAACAACTTTTAAAGGTCTAACTTATATCGGAAACGTAGACGTAACCAATAAAGTTGACCTGGGGGGTTACCATGATGTCTTAGAACAGGAATGTTTTAATATTACTCCGAGAGTGGGAAAGTGACATCGCTAGACAGCTCTCTAGCGCCATTTCTTACCCACTCTCGTAATAATATTAAAACATTCCTGCTCTAAGAGATCAGAGAAGATTCAGGATCTTTTTGATAAGCAGTAACTCGTTTCTACTAGGATATTGTAACGAGAGAAAAAGAGACAGTAAACCAAATCGTTCGACAACTGACTAATCGAGTCGTTCTGAATCAGGCGCCAGACTTCACTAATGCACCCACAAAAGTGTAGCAATGCAAATAAAGCCTTTATCGACATTACAATGTGTTAATTCCTATTGCAAAACCACGACGTAGGTGTTAACTATACATGTTTAGATAGTGATTTTATTCTACCGATGCTGAGGAAGCTCTCCCGAGACTTTCACTATTGGCGAGAGACTATCGATGACTCGTACAAACCACTGCACTGAAAATAGCCAGGGATGTTTTGGAGCTCCAACCGAAAACGAAACTATCGGTTATCCGAAATAAACAATTACCCGTAACTGTTACCGTATCTGATACATAAGCTCCATAGAAGTAATGTCAAATTTCTGTCTGTAGTAAGGAAAACCGCCGATAGATAGGATATTGAAAATGGCGGATAAATGTTCGAATCATTACGGATAGGAGCGGAGTTTAAATATTTGCTTTGACTAATAGCCCTTAGATACTGTGGTATCAAAATAGAAATAAAGTTTATATTGCTCAATTTTTCAATATTTTCTTTACTTTGCTTCCATATACTATTCCATAACAAATCAATACCTATCCAAGTCTGAAACTATCTGGAAATGATTTCATATCCATAAGCGAAACCGATAAAACACATGATTAATTACGGTTTACTCACGTCCATTTTTCGGGATTGCCCGACTAGTTTCGAGTTCGACTCGCGACCTCGCCGCGTGATCAGCTCATTATCAAGGGCTCCGTTTGGGTCCGAAACTAGTCGGGCAATCCCGAAAAATACACGTGAGTAAACCGTAACTAATCATAAATATGAATGTGTCTCACGATAAAACACTCCTAATATATCCAGATCCAAAATCTCATATCCCTATATAACAGCTCCGGAAAATGCCTACGCGTGGAGATTAGCTGCTCATATTAGCTCATATGCATACTGCTGACAGATTGTCCTCAGTTTAAATGACATACAAACGGATTAGCGGTCAGAGATTAGCTCGTACTGATTATAGATTTTAGTGGCACAAACGAAACTATCGCGAATCATTCTCGTAAAGATGTTCCCTAACAATGCACCCCTATGCTCCCCAGCTGTTCAGCACCATAGTGATGGGCTGCATATCGGCCAAGGGCTGGCGCACAGCCGAGGACGGCAAGGAGTATTGCGTGTACAACGACGATACGAATGCCTGCAACTATGGGGTCGGCATCTCGGTCATCGCCTTCATAGCATCCATCGCGTTCATTGCGGGCGAGTACCTGTTCGAGCAGATGTCCTCGGTGAAGACAAGGAAGCATTACGTACTGGCTGATATGGGATTCTCTGGTAAGTTTCTACTTTTTTTCTTTTTGGCATGCCATTTCTATGTTGAATTTGTGCTGGAAGAATGTTACAAAGACACATGTACAATTTCTGCATACAGTCTATGAATCTACATTGAGACTGACATAAATTGCAACTCAGAACAAAGCAATGCTTAGACTTAAATAAAGATTTACGCTCTTAATAAATGTGGGTCACTCTAAGTAGAGGCGTACAAAGAAGAACGTACTTAGTGAAATGTTCTCAATCCCTTTAGAGGACTTAGTTCACCTATATACCTTGATTTTATACTAGAAAATGTATTAACGATACACATATCTATGATAATAAGGTGTCATACCTATGACAGTCGTTACGGGGAGTCATGGCAGAAGCCCGAAATTGTAACAACTGACAACCGGTGTAAGTTAAATACCTACAACTTTATTTTTAGTATATATGTTACGGGTAAAGCCCGAATGGCGGGTACACCTAGGTTTACCCGGGTACAACTAGGTGCAACCAGTAGCAGTTGGGTAGAACTAGGTGTAGCTTAAATCGACGGAGCCCCGCTGCGCGGGGCTCCTATTTCTGTCTGCAGGGTTTAAAGTAACCTAACACGAAGGGGATGACAGGGGCTTCGTTCGCTCGCTTCGCTCGCTCACTCTAGCCCCGTCATCCCCTTCGAACCTAACCTATCCGTGTCGGGGTTCCCCTTAACCACCGGTGTACGGGTACACCTAGTTCTAGCCACTATGATGAAGGCTAAACCTAGTTCTAACCGAAGATAAGTAGGATGCATCTAAGTTTAACCACATGTGGCCAGCTGCACCTAGTTGTACCCGGCTAAAACTAGGTGTAGCCGCACTTCGGCTATTAGCCGTAACATATACAAAAACCGAGACACCCTAACAAGATTTTCATCAGAACTGGCTGAATGTGTGGTTTTTTTAATAAATCTCCAAGTTATACCTTAGTTTATGTCACGTTAAGTTCCCTAGTAAAGTGTGAAATGTCTGAGATGTGCTATGCAGGGGTTGTCTAATACACGGAAACTGACCGAGCGGACCGTCTCAAGCCTCAAGGTGTCATTCCCGTCCCCTGTTATGCGTAGAAACCTATTGAAAGAGAATTGAAATTTATGAAAAAAGAAAAGGAAAAATATAATGTGTAAAACAATGTCAATCGATTCTCCTAGTGATTCTGAACAAACTAGTTTCAGGTTTAGTGTATACTAAAACTAAACTTGTATATAAGGATATTGCCATTGCCTAGTAACTGGGTTACGGAGATCTGACGACAGTCGTGTAAAATACTGGTATGCAGTCGCATCTGCTTAGATTGGAAGCTAACCCCAACATGGTTGGGGAAAGGCTAGACAGAACAGAACATAATCTTTGATATAAAGCTTGGTAATTGCCACTTCCACGCTTGCCGCAGAACTATTGAAGCATTTGCCCTACAAACCTACGAATGAGCTTATAATCTAGCACATAATTGCACTGTTTAAAATGTACTCGTAGTCTAAAAAGGTCGCGGCCTCATTTCGACGGATTCAGTGGGACTCTTTAATCTTTTAAATCACTGGTTTGTGTAATTTGTTAGTCAAACACGGAAATCCGATTTCTCATAAATCTTATTATGAAATCTAATCTTTCATCAAAGTTCTTGTACTTCTCATTAAAAGTTCAGACGTTTTCTAATAATTATTATGTATTGTAATGAGTGTTTTATGTCTGCCGTCCAATTTCTAAAAGGCCGTTATGTGAGTAAACCTAATTTTGAGTTAGGAGCAAAAACGTGGAAATGTTCTGAAGACACCTACAGATGTTTAGATAAGTTTAGATTTATTTCCTGGATTTATCTCGTTACTGACAAATGATAGAAAAATACGGACCAGACTAGTCGATAGACAAATATGCAAATACAATATCTAGCTTAAATTCTGCCAAACAAGATCGATAGTTTTTTTAAGCACCACCCTCTATCACTCCCCCATTCGCGTCCTAGCGGTCGAGGAGTCAACATATCCTGAGGATGCCCCGTGCAGGGACGAAACACATGACGTATATTAGTTTGGTTGCATGTTGCATTATTTTTTGTCACTCTTTCTGCATGGGCATAAACAAGAGGGCGGGAGGGATTCGCTGAAAAAATAAATTGCGATCTTGTTTGGCGGAATTAAAGCTAGATATTGTATTTGCATATTTTTATGTCATGGATTTCCGCAAAATAGCGCCTGATTCCATCATTTATCTGGTCGATAGAGAAAAATTTGCGTTTTTACGTAGTATATAAAACTCAAATTTGACAAAATGACACTTAGCGGTCTTTTAGAATCGGACGGCAAAATGTAGCTATGAATCGTTAAATCCGCAAAGTACTTGGCGATGCTGAAATAACAATAACTTTTTTCAGATACATTAAAACTTTAGTATTGTGCCAAATCTTCGCCGAAAGACTCAGTTTCCAAATAAGTATGCCAATAAACTCTGTAAATGCGAATACTGAGCTAAATTGATTATGAGGTCAAATTAATTGGCCTCATCAATGACGGGCAGATTTATACATCTGATGCATTCCATGTCACGAAGGTCGAAAGCCTGTTATGTGGTTCATACTAATTGAAGTTAGTGCCGCTAATGTTTGTATGAATACCTGCACGTTTGAAAAAGTGAGGTTGTCTCCGGTTCAAGGGTTTTGGATTAATATCGATACATCTTCTTCTTCTCTACAAGGTAAGTCGGAAAGGGGCTACTAATCCGCGGGCCACTTAAAGTATCACTGATGACTGTTTTAAAGCAACACAGCTGATCATAGTTAAGCATTAATTAGAAAAACGAGTTCTTAGATATGGCCGTTTTGAGGTCTACTGGCTGTTATTTTTATACAATAAAAACGATTGAAAAGTCACATTTACATGAAAGTTTATTACACATTATTGTAAAAAATAACAGCCAAAATACCTTGGGAGGATATTACACTATCATATATCTAGGATACATAATATAGACATAGGAATCATTTCTCCATACAATTAAATGACTCTAG
The DNA here is from genome assembly GCA_905220435.1 of Amphipyra tragopoginis. NCBI lineage: Eukaryota > Metazoa > Arthropoda > Insecta > Lepidoptera > Noctuidae > Amphipyra > Amphipyra tragopoginis. Next base: position 22,465,257 of record HG991994.1, read on the forward strand.
AGGTCAAATGAGACACGATCCTATATATATTATCCTAGATGTATGATAGTGTAATATCCCCCTTAAAACGGCCATATCTCAAACGCGTTTTTCGTCGATGGTCGCTTTCTTTTTAACTATGCTCTATTATTTTCTGAATTCGCTACTTAGTAAGTAGTACTTACCCAACTTGGGATCAGACTCCGTGCCGTAATCCCTGTATTAAAAAGATTTCCGACTTCAGATCACTGAATCATAAAACTGTTTCAAAAGAAAGTAAACAATAACATTGTGATCTGTTACTTTCTCTTTGTAAAAAAGCTGTGTTTTACTAATATAATTATGCGAGTTTTATTGTGATACTGGCGAGGCGTAAGCTGAGCTTTGCATTTGTGTGTGTGCACATAGAATCGATTGCCAAAAAGCAGTATAAACCGGTTTAAACCAAGCAAAGGATGCGTCTGCATTCATTCTCACACAAATGCAAAGCTCAGCTAAAGCCTTGCGGACGGTAACACACTTGCCTAGAAATAAAGGGGCTCGTGGCTAATTAACAAGCGCGCGGATCATACGATTTGCAATGTTAAGTTGCGCTTGCCGCGGTCAGTCCCTGGATGGGTGACCGTTTGTTACACATAAAGGGCCGCTCCGAGCCTCGGGGAGCATGTTAAGCCGTCGATCCCGGGTTTTATACGAATACCTTGGACAGTCGTTACGGGTAGTCAGAAGCCCGAAAGTCTGACGACCAGTCTAACCTTAGGATAAAGGCATTGCCCAGTAACTGGGTTGCAGAGGTCTGAACGCAGTTGCTCCGTGTAAAATACTGGTATTCAGCCGCATTTGGTTAAACTAGAATCTGATCCCAATACATAATAGTTGGGAAATGGCTAGGCAAATAGTACTTGGCTAGAAATTTTTAGAGTTCAGATCAGAACTTAAGCTACGTTTAGGGCGAGAACGCAGTGGCGGAAGCCTCGCTTACGGGCTAGTGTCTAGCTAGTCTCTAGATGCCTAAAGAAAACAAACGTATCTCAATATACGACTCCGGCCGCATTGTGCGCTTGATGCCCTCGCTACCAAGCTAAGCTAAGTGGAACTCACTATACACTAGGCGCCTGCAGTCTGTACGAGATCTTACACAATACAGTGGTACGTGAAGCGTGGTGTAGGTGAACCTACCCTCTGTGTAAAAATCATTAATCATCATTTCCATACAACTTGATATTTCCGCAGTCGTTAACGTTTAAAGAAAAGGGGTTTTGTCTCAAGGCCCTGCTCACCCATATACTAATAACGCTACGCTGCCTCGGGCCGCGTTTGTATGACCAAAGCCTTAGATAAGTCTCGACTTAATAGCATTTCTGTTCCAACTATTTTAGCTAAGTTAGTTCTCATCGAAGTAATTGATCGTAGTGAAACTTAATTGAGGATATTTTAGAAGAAGGATAAGGGTGCTTTTTAGGGTTCCGTACTCAAAGGGTAAAACGGGACCCTATTACAAAGACTCCGCTGTCCGTCCGTCTGTCACCAAGCTGTATCTCATGAACCGTGATAGTTAGACAGTTCAAATTTTCACAGATGATGTATTTCTGTTGCCGCTATGACAACAAATAACAGAATAAAATAAATATTTAAGGGGGCTTCCGTACAACAAACGTGATTTTTTTGCCGATTTTATAGACAATGGTACGGAACCCTTCGTGCGCGAGTCCGACTTGCACTTGACCGGTTTTTATTTGTTTTTTTGGAAATCGTGCATTTCGAAAAAGGTATCCATGTATACTATGTGGTTAATGCTAAAAAAAATAGAAAGGGAATACACGCGTGATGTTGTGTTTATGTAAACCTTCATACAGTGACAATACTTTTGTATCTAGGTAACACACTAAGGGGGCTATTACACTATCAAATATATACGATCATATGTCTTATTTGACCTCTAGAGTCGTATCTTTGTATGGAGATATGAGTGATATGTCTATATTACATTATCATATATCTATGACTCATATGATCATAGATATATGATAGTGTAATAGCCCCCTAACATCATCTCGTTTACCTACTCTCCTATAATATTTACCATACTTATTAATTGCAGCCTATAAAAGAAAGCTCTATTACGTCATTATTTTTTACTACTCCCATAACTGTCGGATCATTCAATCTTTATTACTGCACAACAGCGAAATTCTTACAACGCGCTTCGATCGACCTAACAATCCTCTCAGTGGGTGTAAAATTTTATAGATCATAAAATCTACCCTAATTTGTTACTTATCGTGTAAAAACAGATTCACGTTTACGAGGTCGAATGCGTCCACCTTACAAGGAAACTCGCTTTGTCCCGTAGGTAGTAATGTATGAAAAACCTTTTACGTAACGTGGAAATCCTAGCCTAGAAAGGAAGTTATCAAAGAGTGAAAGTAGATAGAAAGATATTGATTTTAAAAGTGTCGCCATGCTTTTTCTTGCTCGCTCTTCTCTATGGAAACGACAAATTGGAACCGTGCACCTAAATTCGACTTAATGGTTTAAGTGAAATGAAAACAAAAAAGGCATGTTGACAGCATCAAGCATCAAGTTAGAGTTCTGAAAAATAATGGACACGATTTTTTTCTTTTGTTAAATCTATGAATATTTGGAAAGATAAAACGCATCAAAACTCGAGAGTGAGGACTTGTGACGTCAGAAGCAAGTAAAATTTGTAGTTGCTTGTGACGTTTCGCCAATTTTAAAAGTGTCGTATCTTCGTCAATTTTGGTTTACGTAACAAAAGAAAAAATACGGGTCAAATATTTTTTGATAATCTAATTGACGGACTAATTAGATTTTTTCAGTCAAATAGGTACCCTATTGATTTTGAGTGTACATATTTAGACTGCCTCGTTGGTCTAGTGGTCGCAAGCGCGACTGCTGAACTGAGGTTCCTGGGTTCGATCCCCAGGTCGGGCTAAGTGTTCTTTTGGGAATTTCTCAGTAGGTAGTAGCCCGGAGTCTGGATTTGTGCCCGGTTGATGGCAATAGGCTCGCCTCCTATTGTGATTTAAACATAACAGCGAAATGAAATGTATACTATACACCTCTGCAAACCCTTCGGGGAATACAGGCGTGATGTTGTTATATTTACTATAAAAATACATTACAGTCCTACATTGTCACGAAAAATCAAGTTAATTACTAGTTTTTATTATCGTACAATCACGACTACATTGTCATGACTACATTTTGTACACACTACCACGAAGTACGAAACAAAATTTGATATTTACACGTTACGTTTACCGAAGACGTAGACAGAGATGCACCATTTATGTAAAAACTTCAGTAGATAACTGCGTTGCGTTTGCATTTTACCTATTTTTATTTCTGTTTCAAAACTACACTGCATTGAAGATTCTTTCACTCAAACAAATTCTTCTCAGTCAAGGTCATGATTTGATTTAGTAGCAGATTTATCCCCTTGTTCTTCGTACATTACAATTCTTTCCATCCAATGGTTGTCTGGAAGAAATTGTTTTAAGCGATAAGACCGCCATTTGTACTGTTCTTGATTACCTGTATTCCTTCTGTTTTATTTATTTTAGTGTACAATGAAGTATATCTATCTATCTATTACCAACACAACTTAGTAGTTGTGATAGACGTGGTGGTAGTCCACCACGGAGCCACTGGTTAGCCACGTAGAGGTGAGATTTATCACCTCTTCTAATAATTGTCCTGTGTGGTCGAAAAATAAGTTATAACTAAGTCTTTACAGCATGACTAGTTAGTCATTTTACATACAAAAACCATGAACTCTGATGAAAAACCATTTGATGAAACTACTCTGCTAGTCTGCAGTCCACACATAAATCCAGCTAAATAGCTCCAAAATATGAAATGCAGACTTACAGAGTAGTTTCATCAAATGTGCCGCTGCTGTTCCATACAAATTAATCAATGTTGCTTAACCAAATATACTTTATGGACAAACTGTAAATTTATTCTTAACAAAATGTATGGAACAGCTGTTTTTTTTACGAATTCATAATTTTTCCCATAGTTGTACAGAATGATAAGCAGTGCTCATGGTTTTCGGATGTAAAGTGACTAACCAGTCATGCATAGTGGTGGTTAATAAAACATATAGCGTTAAAATATAACAGACTATGTGTACATAGCGTATAGCGTTTGCTATAGCGGCTCTGACTTCGCGCTATATTATAACGCCTCAACCTACTCAACGAATAAAAGTCTAAACGCGCACAGCGGGGCCAGAACGAGATAGCAAGATAGCGTAGCGACTAGCAACAGCGCGTAAGGGGGTGAAGTATTATTATATTCTTTAGTGTATGTATAGCGCGTTGCGAGATAAAATTTACCGCGCATCATCAAGTCCGTTTAGCGTGTTGTTAAATAAAATTATAGCGTCTTCGCGTTCAGACTGCGCCTGAGTTTTGTAACACCGCATTATAATGATAGCGTATAAAATAACAGACTATAAGAATATATTTTATAGTTTATAAGACGTCTACACTTAGTGGATTTGAACATCACTAGGTCATGCATGATTGTATTAACTCCCATTTTCCTAACCATGCTATCATTGTCTCCAGCGTTCTGGGCTTTCCTGTACTTCGTCGGGTTCTGCTATCTATCTAACGCGTGGGGCAAGACCGAGAACCCGCCGGTGGGCACCGCCAACAACATGCAGGGAGCCATCGCCTTCTGCTTCTTCTCTATCTTCGCCTGGGTAAGTTGTATGTTAGTTTGGCTCTCCGGCCGACAGTCCCTGCCAGGGTTGCGGAATTTGTTCGATAGAGTTACCGCGGCCCTGGAACGCAAAGGAGATTAGGAGGAACACGGATGGGTTTTAGTCAGTAACAGTCTGATACTCCCTTCCGCTCCGGCCGGCGGAAGACGTCATTTGATGATTTCTCATCCTTAAAAAATAAGGCTGACAGCCCGTGATGGTAAGTGGTTACCGCCGCCTATACACATCCTACAGCCTCAAGAGGATTGCTGATACGCTGCCAACCTTAGAGACAAAGCTGAAGAGTCTCATGTGCCTGTAATTGCACCGGTACCCATACCCTTCAAGCCGAAACAGCAAAGTTACATGGCGGAAGTACTTCTCCGGGCGAACTCTTTTACGAGGATCTCTACTAAGTAGTAATAAAAAATCATGTGAGTAAGGACCTTTATCTACCAATATGGAGATGGGTGGAGAGGAGAATCAGTCGCGGAGTTGCAAGCTGCAGGCGTCTTTACTTAGTACGCGGACAGTTGCTTTGTCTGAGAGAAGAAACATTCCAGAATGAGATTCCCTCCTTCAGTGTTCAGCTCGTTACGCAGTTCCTTTTCTTCCCTTTCCGCCGGCTCTATTGTATTTTGATGAATAATGGCTATTTGTGGGTGGCTTTTTGCAGAAGATTCTTAGTACAAGGAGAGGTATGTCTCCTCCTTTGTGTCCAACGAAGGGATTATAATCAGGAATGTCGTATTAACTTAGAGCCAAAAAGTTACCTATATAACTGGACACGGCCTTGCACATAAATACTAATGAACTTTTTAAAGTATGTTGTGGTTCGTTTGTAGCTGAACGCAGCTGAACATTAGTTCTGTTCCTGGCAGGTGGCGTGCGCTTTCTTCGCGTTCCAGCGGTTCCGCGTGGGCGCGGAGGCGGCGTTCGCGCCCGCGTACGAGGTGGAGGGTGCCGTGGGCAGCCCGGGCGCGTTCCCCGCGTACCCCGCCGCCCCCGACCCACAGCCCGCCTACAGCGACCCGCCCTTCTCGCAGACACATGGCTCTGGTGAGTCTACCAGCAACACAACGACATAGAGATTTAGAGACTACATGCTTAAGTGATTCTTGTTCCCCGCAGAACCAGACCGCTCAAATCAATCACAATGTTACCTGTCTTATTTGTAATATCATCAATAACTTATAGTAACATGATAGCCGCAATGATTATGCTTTGCGAACAGGTTGATGATGACAAAGCTAGCCCTGTACTGCTCGTCTCACTGCTGCCCTCCTCTGGTATTTGCAAGTAATTGTCAGCGATGGTAGATCTTCGTCAGCCCACATAGATAAAACTTTGGCAATCAATGACTGGGTGCATGGAGTGCAAGCTTGAGATAGGTTCACACTAGGATAAATACTCGAGGTCGAGTAAATTGCCTTAAAAAGGGTAGGTCAGAGCTGTATAATACACCCTCAGTTCGACTACCACTTTAGCGGTCGCAAGCATGACTGCTTTGCGGCGCATGCAGCTGCGAATCCCGTGACCCCGGCCAAGGGTCAGGAGAAGGAACACCGTGGGTTTTTAGCCGGTAAGAGTCCGGCATAACCCTTCGCCATCCCCGGGCGAAGGGTATCCATGAGGATTTTCTAAAAAAAGCATGACTGCTGAGCGAGAGGTCCTGGGTTCGATCCCCAGCTCGGGCAAAGTGTTATAGGGTTTTTCCGTGTGGAATTTCTCTGTAGCAGCCCGGAGTATGGGGTTGTGCCCTGTTGATGGCAATAGGCTCGCCCCCGTTACATGAGACTTGAAACATAACGGCGACGTGAGGTTGTATTGTCACAAACACAATAGAGTTGACGAGAGAACAAGTATTTATTAACCTTACAGTTATTACTTTTTGAGTATTTATACGTTTGCGAATAATTTAATAATGCATCTTTCCCTTACATTAAATTAAATAGTCGTTATTGTTGTGATTTAAAATGACCTAATTGATATTGCAGGAAACATCGACTACACGGCCCCAACTTACTAAGCTGGTTCACGGCATCAAGATGATTGATTATCAGATTTTATTTGCAATCTCACTTCACTACTGGGAGTAAGTAATAATAATTACTGAAGCACCTGCAATACCTATAAAACTATAAACATTGATTCACTGCTACAGAAAATCGACTAATTCGCTGAATCCGAGCGTTTTTTGTAATCGATACCTACTAAGTATTACAATCTACAACCAAAGATTTACCAAACTATTCTATGCATACTATAATGTATGTAAAAATGATTACTTATTCAGTGATAGCAAATCATGTCCATTTATTTTAGTGAAGCTTATTTTTCTATTTATTTACTAAGTATAGTCATAATCAGTCATTATTACATTAAATTATACCAAAGTTCATGTACATTTAATCAGATATATATATTATATATTCAAGTATATAAAAACGTGTATCGCTTCACAGTACCTGCTTGTAGGTATATCTTGACAATATTCACGTATATAATGTAATATAACATCATATTATATGTAAATAACAATGTATTCTAAACGGATAATTACTATGAAAATTCCGCGTCTCAAACGGCAAAGCGAAAAGGAGGTAAAGGAGATAAGTAAAAAAAAAAAAAAAATTGTTAATTGGTATGGTGGTTATGTCTGCATCTTAAAAAAACATCTAACAACAAAGGCAACTCTTCTACTAAACTTATAACGGTTACATTAACGACATTATCTACGAATAATTAAATAATATTCCCAAAAGGCAAAACTGCTGTCGTTTTTATCGAAAACTGTTGTCGTTTTATCTATATCTTATGCCAAAGACGTTCAGAATAGATAATTTTCTCGAATCGACTCGATAAAAAGATGCGTGCTCGCACCGCTATAACTCAATTCCACTAATAATGTGACTTGTATCATCCCTTTAAAAGTTTGTCTTTGGCAATTACAACAAAATTATTATGGTGCTGCCATCTAGTCGTTTGAGACCGCAAACCCAATATTATGTGATATTTTAATTTATCTTCATCAACATCATCATCGTGCCATGTCTTTAAACTTTATGGATCGTTTATTTTTTTATTAAAAGTGTTATTTATCCTAATCAGCCAGTTTCGAGTCACCCCATACCTCATTGTAGCTATGTCGTATAGGATAATTAATAATATTTTAAGAGCAATCCTTTAAACAGAGTGGTTACTAAGACAAAATATGTAAAAAAAACTTCAACTCTGTTATATTCTAGAAGTTGAATTATAAAAATGATTTTCTCTAAATTAAGGAGGAACTCCAGGGAAACTAAGTACCAAAAAGTTAATCAAAAGTCTGGTGTTCACCGACATTAATTGTCTGGCTAAACAACAGTTTGAACAGAAACAGTTGCTACAATACGAATAAAATAACTTTGCCCCTCTGAAGTGAGGTACAGAACGGTGAAAGCCTGATTTCAGAGCGGCATATTACACGTACCAAATAACTTTGCCCCTCTGAAGTGAGGTACAGAACGTTGAAACCCTGGTTTCAGAGCGGCAAAGTTATTTTACAAGTACTGTAAATAGCTGTTAAACCAGAGAATTAATGTTGGTAAACTCCAGTCTAAATACATCACATTTAGTAATATCTATTTCAACTATAGTATTTCTATCTCACGAAGGCGGGTGTACTTTTATATCTTTGACATAAGGTTCAAATTGTAATAATTCAGCCGCCTTCGTCAGATAGACTACCTCTACCTACCTATTAAAAATAGCCGTCTTAGTGACAACCCTGTACAATGTACAATGTAACCAAGCTTGAAAATTGAAAATCTTATAACTAGGAAGAAATATTAAATACATTAGTTAAATGTACTCGTAAACAGCATATCGTCATTATTTACGTTACTATGTAAACGTTACTGTTACACGACGGTAGTTCTTGTGCAATACACGTATTGTTACTACATAATAGATACAGTATTCGTCAAAGGTTTTGACTGCTCTGAAGTTAGCGAAAGGTTGCGCAGTAGCGAATTTGCCTATAAATTTTGCTGCAGCGCAGTTCAACGACAACTTCAGAGCGGTCAAATCGTTTGGCGAGTACTGTACTTACGCTTTTGAAGTGCGTAGTTTTAGTACCCCTGGATGCAGTTAATGCAGGTTTATATTAATTTGAAAGAATCTTCAGACAATATATTATACAGGATTAATTTTCCATGACTATCAAAATTATGTCTTGTCACTCTTTATCTGTTGGTAAACTTATACCTATGTACATACAGAGGCTGACTTCCCATAAGACCGACTAGGCCCGGACCTAGGGTGGCCAGACAAAAGGGGCGGCCCATCGCGGGAAAACAATCTCAGCTCAGTAATGGAGTTGACAAAGGGGCGGCTGGTACTTCCCGACCTAGGACGGCCTAGGGCGGCCATGACTGTTAGTCCGCCTCTGTGTACATACGGCTACAAATCAAACTATACATTTCCAGTTTAAGCTGACCTCTCGTTGTGCGGAAAGCCTATAATGCGAGAGATCACCTCCTACTGGAAATGGATAGCTTGATATGCAGCCATGCGTACCTACATTAAATACAAATAAAATATCACGCTTTGATACAACAAGAAGCTCGGTATATACATACGTACTCACGCCTGTACTCCCCGAAGGTAAGCAAAGATGTTCTCCTATTACAGTAGTATGTACACCCACGATTCGCCTCTTGCATTAAGTCCCAAGTAATAGGTGGCGAGCCTATTACCATTTTTCGGGCACAGCGCCATGGTAAAAACTACTTTGTATAGAATAACTTTAGATCGGTTTTGTAACATACTGAGTCACCGTATTTTGATTAGTCATTGGAAAATTACTCTGTATATAGCCATCTGCAATGACCGTGTCCAAGGAATTTATGTACGTATAATTTAATCTCGATAATTCCTCTATAAGAAACGTTACAGTCTTACCATCTAAGATAGTGTATATTTGTCTTTTAATATCCACAAAATGTAACTAAACGATCTAATACATTCAGTATTAATACATAGTTAAATGTATGATGTAAGCGCTTTACCCAAAATCATAGTATTTTTTTAATATAAAAATTATATCCTAGGAATGCTATCTTATTATGAAACTATATTTAATTTCTGGGCACATTTTTATTATTACTCTTTCATATTTTTTAATAGTCTTACTATTTATCGGTGTAATTTGAGCTCTATTGAAGTGCTGTTAAGGTCTAAAACTGAGTACAAAACAGTCAACCCCAGGGTGAATAATTGAAATGTGTCCTTGTAGGAATTTGAGAAATCGGCTTGCTGATAGTTTGATGTTTAATAATGGAAAACTAATAAAATATATCTGTAAGTGTGATTGTTGTACTCACTATGTATAGGAAGGTACTTATTGTGTGTATTTGGTGAAAATGTGTCCTATACATGTCTATGTAAGTCGACAGATATTTGTTGAAATCTCCTTATAATGTATTTATCAACTCGAATATAATTTAGCAGCGGTTATAACAGTTCTTACTGTACGTTAATTCGCATTTCTTAATTAAATATACTTATAGGGTATTAAATGTGTGCAATAATGGTTCTAAACTGTATTATTTGAAATATTTAAATAAAATATTTATAGCGTGATATTTATAAATGTGGTTGGCTTCATACGTCAGCAAGCCTGGTAGATGTCTATCACTTCCATAGCTTGCACTATTGTTTATAAAGAATTCTTAGCAATAATATCGGTATTCAGATGTATTTTTCACTCAAAAAAGTATTTATTCACAGTTAATGTTGGCAACACTTCGATTTTTTACGCTTGCAAGGTTTGTAGAGTAATGAGTACATCTGAATTATGTAAAGTTCATATCAGTCGTATGTGTTATGGGCATCGTAGTAATATAAAAAAAAAACATTTCAATCAAGGTATCTATGTAGGTAAATATAAATTATAATATCAAAACTTCTTTCATATCCACTTCGCCGAGAAATTTTTAAACATTCCAATAATTAAATAAACCTCTTCATGTTTTTGTGAAGGCATGACAAAACATAGGTGAGTATGAGTAGGTACATAAATCCCATCAAAAGAAAGAGATAGCAGATGACTTGGACCACTACGATACAGGTAGCTCACATTGTCGGGAAATGGACCACTTTTGACGGGAATGCCAGCTGTATTGCCAATTGGCCAGTTATATTATTTTTATGGCGTTAATACCAAACAGAAGGGCAACTATTATCTGAGGAATAGTCATTTTGACATATTTTCCTCACAAAAGCTGTCAAGCTGTAAACATTATTCCTCACCTAAATGTTATCTAAAGATTGAAAAATTTGTCCTTTAGGCCGATTTTACCAACATCGGATCACTTTTATCTGAGGAATAAGATAGACTTTTTGACAGAGTTTCTATACGAAAGCCGTCAAAACATCAATAATATTTCTCAGATAAATATTATCCATCATTGGTAAAGCCCTTATAAGTGTAACACTAAACCATATTATGGTTAACTGAGTATCAAAACCAAGGACCCTAGTGTTTCTAAAACAGTTAATGCAAATACCGCGCTTGCGTATTTTCTATACAATCATTATGAATAGATAAAACCCAGACGCAGACGACCTACACAACTTCCTCTGGGCGACATTATCATGTAGGTACTATTTTCTGAAATATATTTAATCAGTACAATTCTATAAAATGCCCTTCGAGCACATGATTGATAGATTTATCTAAATAAATTGTTGTATTGTTTACATAATCGCTAAATATTAAACAATCATCTGTACACTAATACGTAGATAATATTAGACGTAGATCTGTAACTTGTATGTGAGTTAGTATGTTCTGAAGATAATAAAAAAATCTACTAAACATTTAAAAAAAATATTGTAATAAGTGTTGAGTATTTTAATGCTAAAGTCGTTCGGTGTTCGGTAAATACTTAATGTTAAGACGAATGTAAAAAAGAGGTTTTATTTATTTTCTGTATTTTATTTTTTATTGCATGTACTTATTTAGTTACCAAAGACATGTTTCCTGGGAGATGGGATGTGGAAAACTAAGGGATCTCGAAGTTATTAAACTCGATTCTTTTCCAAAATAGATATACTTATTTGAGTTTTAATCGTGCAGGTACTTGAACAGCGTTTACGTTTAATATACAAAAAATATGTAGAAAAAACACTAACTATACTTCTTAACGATTATCACAAAAGTTGAACTTTGGTCTCAGTTCAAGTACCAAGAATTCTCAATCCTTGTTATGTATATGTCCATAATAATAATAATAAGTAATATATGTCCAACTCGCATAGGGTCTACACTTCTGCATCTCATCTCGGAATAATCAAAGACATTATTGTTTATTTATTTCGATTGTTTGTTAATTTGGGCTCGAAAGAGTGTTTGTTATTGTGTACATTTTGAATATAATTATCGTTTTGGATATCAAAAGTTGCAATATTATTAGATAACTCAATAAATGTGTGCTATAAAAATATCTTAATGCTTTGGAAGTAAAAAAAAACCATGTAACTTGAAGAGCGGTTCACATACTATTTGGTACTCCGTTTTCGCTCCATCGAGTAGGTATTATCGACAGCATTTTATCTTTTAGATCAACACCACTCATTTAAAAAAAGAAGATCCTGTCTTCAAATCTTTCTCAACGTAAAAGTAAAAAAATAAAATGAAAAATCAAATTCCATTATTGTTAGTTATCAGTCCTACAGTTCACACATGTTTATACATGCGATAAATCCTTGACAAGTCATAGTAATAAAACAATGAATGCGGAGTAGAGTTCTTATCATAATATTCAGTGACGATTTTTGTTGATAACAGATACAAACAGACGACACACGGTAGTGACTCATCATAACGCATTTTAAATTCTCGAATTGTAGGTAGAAACGATATGAAATATAGTTTTCAAAATATTATTTAGTTAGCGATAACAGAGAATTGTTTGTTCGTTAAAAACTCGATCCATGCCCTATTACATGGAACCTTATACCGATAGGGCTGTTGAAAGCTGGCGCCTCCGGGGCAGCATGTGATCGAGCCCAATTAAGAGGCTTTTTAGCGTTTAGAAGCTCTGGGGCACTGCCCCAGTTGCCTACAACCCTATAAACTGATATCGGCGAACCTTTATGTTCAAGGAAAACGGTCCTGATGATAATATAAATAAAATATGGCAAATTCGTTCTCAATATACTTACTTAATTATACTGTAAACTTCGACATTAATTTACTATTGAACTCCAAACGCACAAAACAAAGTGAATCCAATTCGGTAATTAGATTCGATCTTTACTCCTTTAAGTTATGTGTTTACATGTTTGATAATAATGTGCAAATGAAATAATGGTAAATAAAAATTAATTGGAATAATAGATATTGTGGACGAATTGTTTTATTTATTGCCCAAATGCCCAGTCCTTCATTCCCTTTTTGATTTGCGAGGCATAGTTATATAGCTTCGGCAACTTTGACCTATGGCGGCGCCACTTGCAATGGTATACTTTAGTTCCACTTTTCGCCGTCTAAACTGAAGGAGGGTGCGACAATATCTCGGCCTACCTTCATAATTTATAAATGTAACGTAACCGGCTGTTTCAATGTAAATTAAAAAGTACTTCCACGAGAGGCGATACTTAAGTACGTCCGGCACGCCCTAGCCAGCCGGCCCCGCTACCAACCTTGCTAGCTGGCTAATCTATTCACCAAGGCGCGGTGACCTTGACCTTCTCTCGTATAGCTCGTGCCGACAAAAGAGGTGTATACATATATAAAAAACGAAGAACGATTGAATTTGGAAAATACGACGGTCGTCAGTATATCAGTATATTGAGAGTATTCACACAAGGTAAGTGGTCGCCCGGGGAGAGTAGTGAATAAGTAGGTACTTATATTATTTAGCTACATTTGAATAGACTGCACACCCTAAATGCCTAGCCTTTTCCCAACTATGAACCCCTCTATCTACATAGAAAGTTAGAAACTGTAAAATAAATAAAGGTGAAAAACTCCAACCGCAGTGAGAGAGCGTCAGTTTCTGCGTAAAAGATCGCTAGTTTGATTCTCGCATGCGTACTAATATTTAATTGGCCTAGAGACAAGTAGGTAGGTACCTACCTACTTATTCTAAATCTGCATGTTTGAGTCAATGTTTTGTTGTGTAATGTTTACGATGACGCTTGAAGCGATAATAATTTAGGTTATTATACCTACACAAACAGAACTAGACTATATTCCAAAAAAATACTGATAAACAATACCACCTCACTGTGTTCATTCATAGTACCTACTTCATTTTAATACTAAACTTCATTTAAAGGAACTTCTTCAAATATGCTATTCATTACTCGTGACTACTACGTTATTAATTAGCCGACAACAGTTAACGGTGTGCGTTCGCGCAGCGGAATGTTGTTGAATTTAAAGATTTTAATTATGCAGATATTTAGTGTATGACGTCGTATAATTGTGTATGGTAAAAAAAAATTTGTGCACGCAGCCATTGTGGAGAAATTCACCAAAAACTGATTCCGCTGGGCGAACGTTGTCCTGGCGGAACTTTTTTTAATCCATAGACTTTAGAAGAAAGGAAATGTGTCCAAAAATTAGTGTGTATTTGTGTGTAATTGTGTATGTATGAATAAAATTAGTGCATGCATAAACTTCGGAGAAATTCAAGTTTCCGCTACGCGAACGTTTGGCCATTAGCTAGTTTTCATATAAAGCGCTTACATAGAGAGCTGTAGATTTTTACATACGTTGTTTTGAATTTGTTTATATTTGTTTAAAAAACAGATTTAGAAAAAATCGCAGGGCTTAAAAGATAAAAATTAAACGTAAAATACGCTCATTAGGTCTTAGTTCTTAAAGTATGCACTTTGGGGTCTAGATTTTCACGTTTATACAAACCTTGTAAGTGTCTGCAACATGTTGCCAAGTATCAATGATGTTCCGTTAGTAATTAAAGAGTTATAGGACAATTTACCATGAATAGATCACTGTTTACAAAGCAGTCAAATATCACGACGTTCTAAAGGAATTGCATGGTAAAATGTATGCCAATAATTAGTGTATTCATTCAACTGTTCACATGCAAAATTTCATGTCATTAAATTCAGTAATTAAAGAAAAACAATGATAATACTGACGAAGCATCGAAAACCTACATAACCCGACCAAGTTCGGATGGCTACAAAAAAGCGGCCGTGCCATATATCTAAGTAACGTTCTTAACCTTCCAATATAATATTTATTAATATGGTACAGTTGCGTACACAAGCGTTAGGAAAAAATAAAACAATTGTATTTCTTGAATGAAAAATATGTTTTAATAATAACGCCACTATCTACGATAAAAATAAATCTTCAATTAACAAGTACTTCTCTATTTAAATATCGGTGTACAAAAATATTTTTAATTACATATAATACTTAATTATGTAATTATAATAACGTTAACAAACGCTTGCAACGACAGCAATAGACTTAAATGTGTTTTAACTAAAATATTTATGATTATTTACGGTTTACTCACGTGCATTTTTCGGGATTGCCCGACTAGTTTCGGACCCAAACGGAGCCCTTAATCATGAGCTGAACACGCGGCGAGGTCGCAAGACGAACTGTTAAATAATCATAAATATGAATGTGTCTCACGAAAGTTAACTAAAATAGGTTTAATAAACGGTAAATTTAAAAACTTGTGGTAATTATTTAATTTCCCTAAGGGATCTATAGTTAGAATCCTGATCCGTGAAATCTTCAATAGAAATTAGCTGTATGAATTTTATTTGTCTTAAATAATATATCTAGATTATATCTCAAGTCTCAAGCGCATACTTAAATAAAGTACCTACGTAAATAGTAGGTACCTACTTTCTGTCATAGTCAAATACATTTAAAAAAGTAGGTGTACAAAAATAAATGACCTATAAATTATATCGAAATAACAATTGTGTTATCACTTATACCAATTCCATACCGGTATTATACTGTAAATTTTGGGATGTTCCCTAAATATATTGCACGGCCGCTTTTTTGTAGCTATTCGAACTTGGTCGGGTTATGTAGGTTTTCAATGCTTCGTCAGTATTATCATTGTTTTTCTTTAATTACTGAATTTAATGACATGAAATTTTGCATGTGAACAGTTGAATGAATACACTAATTATTGGCATACATTTTACCATGCAATTCCTTTAGAACGTCGTGATATTTGACTGCTTTGTAAACAGTGATCTATTCATGGTAAATTGTCCTATAACTCTTTAATTACTAACGGAACATTATTGATACTTGGCAACATGTTGCAGACACTTACAAGGTTTGTATAAACGTGAAAATCTAGACCCCAAAGTGCATACTTTAAGAACTAAGACCTAATGAGCGTATTTTACGTTTATATTTTTATCTTTTAAGCCCTGCGATTTTTTCTAAATCTGTTTTTTAAACAAATATAAACAAATTCAAAACAACGTATGTAAAAATCTACAGCTCTCTGTGTAAGCGCTTTATATGAAAACTAGCTAATGGCCAAACGTTCGCGTAGCGGAAACTTGAATTTCTCCGAAGTTTATGCATGCACTAATTTTATTCATACATACACAATTACACACAAATACACACTAATTTTTGGACACATTTCCTTTCTTCTAAAGTCTATGGATTAAAAAAAGTTCCGCCAGGACAACGTTCGCCCAGCGGAATCAGTTTTTGGTGAATTTCTCCACAATGGCTGCGTGCACAAATTTTTTTTTACCATACACAATTATACGACGTCATACACTAAATATCTGCATAATTAAAATCTTTAAATTCAACAACATTCCGCTGCGCGAACGCACACCAGTTAACGATGGTCGTTGTTACCCAATCTGGTGCCAAGATGACGAATCGATAGTAGGTGTAGGTACAGACTACGGAGGATAATTCATAGTAAGTAGGTAACCACCGATTGTTGCCAACTCTTGTTGTTCATGTTGTAATAACATTAAAGTTCACCTAAGGGAACTTCTATTATTGTTCTACGTACCTACTATTAGTATTTTCCCCACGTGGTGTTTGAGTCAATGTCATTCGAACAAATCAGGATCAAAGTTAGGTATCTATCCAACCTAGAGTGAATTTACCTCTTGGAAGAATAGATCACGCATGAATAACATGATAGGTACAGAAAAAATGACTGATAATATAAATTTTGATAAGTGATCGGGTTCATTGGACCCAAAAATATTATGCCTATAACGCTCTCGATTATGTTGACACGCACAAACCATTAGATACCTACATAAATAAAAGCAATCAAAACACGTAAATTATGTAGTCTGAAAGACTCGAATAATTTGTTTGCATAACATCACGCCTTATTCCCCGAAGGGTTGGCAGAGGTGTAGATATAGTAGGTGAAGCCGTCGCCTCCTTCTGCGAGTAGGTGATGGCGACCAAGGAGGGAGCGGAGAGAGAGGCAGCTGCCACTCTCCCTTCCCGCGCCAGACGCACCGTGCGCCAGAGGGCGCGCGACGTCCTCCTGCCACCCTAGTGTGTGGCCTGCGGGCGGTGAGTTAGGGGACCCACCGCCCGATCAGTAACAGGCCCGAGTAGGCGGCGCGAACGTATTCCACGCGAGCCTCTCAACAAGACGTGGGGCTAGACCCCACAAAGGAGAGATCCGCCAGGGGCTGTCGGATCGAGACCTGCCGGGGTTGCGGTGCATGCTTTGCGAATCCCGCGACCCCGGCCCACGGTCAAGTAATGGAACATCGTGGTGGTTTTAGCCAGTAAGAGTCCGGCACTCTCCCCCGTCTTCCCCAGACGAGGGAAGGTCAATGAGGATTTCCCCACGCAAAAAAAAAGGTGTATAGTAGGTACACCCTCATTTCGCCGTTATGTTTAAGTCTTATGTAATAGGGGGCGAGCCTATTGCCATCAACCGGCCACAAATCCAGACTGCGGGCTGCTACTGAGAAATTCCACACGGAAAAAAACCAATAACACTTTGGCCGACTGGGATCGAACCCCGGACCTCACGCTCAGCAGTCGTGCTTGTGACCGCTACACCAACGAGGCTGTCTTAATAATTATAAACGATTCACATAGTCTTAAAAATAATTTGTTTTACCGAACATAAGCGTTATACCTGTGCTCCTATTAGCTAATATCGTACCTACAGCTTCAGTTCGTCGACGACAGTTTTATTTCCCACACGTAATAATGGGGAGTCCGTTGTTATTTGAACGGGGATTAATCCAATCCGTATCTATAACTGGAAAAGGCAGTCTGCCCGATTTAAGTATCGAACTCAGAATACATTTCTGTATTCTGAGGTATCGAACCTGACGCCTCACGCACAAGCGCAATCGCACTACTGAACTAACGAGACTATTCGTTATTAAATTGTATAAATCACGCCCATATCTCCAGAGCAAAATAAAATAATACAACTAAATGCGTTCTGCATTCATTTTATTTGACACTTTTACTTACGATTAGAATTATCACAAATAAACAGTGAAAATTACTGATGATTCACAGAATCTAATAAAAAACGGCAACGGGTAGACCTTTTAATTTCTAATGCAACTTGACACAACATAAAGTGGCAAATTGTTATCAACTAAAGATGCTTACATTGCAAAATAACATTACAGAATTTTAAAACAAACTTATCCTAGTAAAAATATCGTAGACATTGTTCAGTACGATTTCAAAATAAAGTATTTCACAATAATTTCAGTATGTTTACTTCACTAGGGTGATGTAATGGTTTTGAGAGCGACACTATTTTGAGGACACCCAGCCCAGCGACACGAGTCATTCAACTTTTCATAGACGCTTTTTATGAGGGCGATTAGCGTAGTTTAGATTTACACTACACTCAAATTATATAGTATCTAAAACCGTTGTTTGATTACAGATTTTGAATGAACAATCGAGTCACGAGTATTTTATGCTTTCATAATTCCGTAGGTGCCGAAATAGAAAATATGTAGAGTAACTGATGAAACGAAATGGAAACAGTCACATTTTTTTCTTTAATTACCTGCAATCTATGTACATTCAATAAGCTAATAATATGTTTAATCTGGGATACGTTTGTACATTGGGCGCAGAACTTAAAAATTCACACGAACTGAACGACATTGTACTAAACCAAATTAAATATTTCCTATTCAAATTATAATCGTTACACAGAATTTAGAACAAACTTGTTCAAAAAGAATAATTGTTTTAATAATAACGGGCTGCCTACGCGTACCTACTTCTACTCGAACATTCAATTTAGTGCATCATCTAGGTAAACATAATAGAAGAAAATTTTTCGAAAGACCGGCGATGTACTGATTTAAATAAGACGGTAAATTATTAATTTAAAGCGGTCTTTAACATTTACACTATCCATATTTTATACAACTTCTGTTAAAAATACCGATGATCAATACCTTCTTTTGAATGAACTTATTCTGATTTAGAAATGTTCTGAGGCAATATGAACTGGAAAAAGTGCGCAAAATTGCCAGTTGCGCTATCTTGTCACTACAACTAAAAGTCCTACTTACATAACTAATTGTAACAGCGTTACAGAAAATCGTACATACAAACGACGAACTTATATACTTAAAGCTAAAATAAACATGCATACTGTCAGACAGTTCACTCATCACTGAAACTTAATTAAACTTAACCATTAGTATCACTGTTACCAGTATAAAAAGGAACTGAATAAGTTGTAGAATACAGATCTAGTTTACAGTTAAAACTTTGGGGTGGAAATGGTAAAAAGAGTTCATTTCATTAAATATTTAACCTTTTACGTAACCATGGCCGTGTATGAACAATATTCGAAATATCACCGCGTCAACATTCGAAATGCCGCTGCGTCAACATTTGAAATGCCGCTGCCGCTGCGTCAACATTTCAAAATGCCGCTGCGTCAACATTTGAAACGCCGCTGCGTCAACGTGATACGACGTCGACAAATTGTCTTTAATTTGGCGACATCGCGTCTCACTAGAAAAGACTAATAAGATGAAATGTTCGAGTATTTTAATGTATATCTTACAATGGCCGTTAAAGGGCTAAATGACAAATTAAACCTACTCTTAATACCACTGAAGTTTAATGATAAGACTGCTGGCAACTCTTATTAAGATTCATGAATTTTGTACCATATCTTATCATAATTATCCTTATGTAAATAACTAGACTATTCATTCTAAATGTGGCAATGAACATAGATGTTTCAAGCATTTTCCAAATGATAAGTTGAGTTACCAGACTACAACATTAATAAAAAAATACTACTGCCGAAAAAAATACAACTGGCAAAAATTAACAGCACTTCAATTGTTTAGTTTTACATAAAAAGAAGTAGGTATATGGTGAGAATACAGCATGATGCACTTATGTACATGCAGTTATGTAGAATGTAAATAGTCTTAGTGACATAATAAATGGTTTGAATCAACTACATACATAATGCATGTGATCGGTCATGAACATGATCATGTTTTTATGATACACACATTATCTAGTTAAATTCAATGGGCTATATTTACACTGTCATTTGTGAATTTAACTGAAGCAAGGTAAAAAAACTGAGGGAGAAAAATCCTAATAATTGAAGGCTTTTGTTACACACTTATAACATTTTATAACTATGATTTTTTTTGTTTACAAATATTTTTTTTTTTTTCTTATTTTTCTATATTTTGTCTATTCTACTGTAACTTCCAAATGCTTTGTTATTCCTTCACTGGTATATTATCTTTAGACGAAATTTTTAATCTATATCTTCAACAACAAATGCCACAGAACATTTGATTTTACTTAAAGCAAAAATGATTCGTAACTTACCAATAATACTCTAGCAATGATCTATACACTGCATATTATGGCCCAAGATGTACTTTTAACATCCCAATTGAGTAACTGAAAAGAAAATGCTGTTACCTCATGCTATCATTCTCCCAGTTTGACCTTTAAATATTTTGTATTTCAAGAGCTTATTCTGAAATTATTTAATTCAAGTTTATCAGAGTATGTTCAGGTTGTAATAATTTCTATAACATGTTTGGACAGCCACCCCATACATTCTCTGAAGAAACGTTGAACCAAAGACTTACAAACTCATTTGCAATGTTAAAGTTACACCCGCGCTCATTAAACATTACACATCAGTAAACTATTTATTTGTATTTCCAGAACAGGCCAGCACTTAGAGAAAGTCCTTTGGTTGTGACTAATTACTTTAGTACTCTCTAAGCGGTGCCTGTTAGCCTGTACTACTTTTTAGCCTTCGCTGAGTTCCCCTGCTTGTGGGGAGGCGTCCATCTCAATGCAGCAGGGTCTACGGACAACCGCGGCTTCTTGAAATGAGAACTAGCTAACTGCTCTGCAACTATCTTCGGTGTAACACATATAACATGCTGTCCTTTCCAATACTTGACCATATTCATAGACTGCAGTGTGGAAATGATGTCTGTTTGCGATATTCCTGTCATTGAACTCAGATCTTTGATACTTAACGTCCCTCGGCTTACACTTAATACTTCTAATAAGACGTAGGACCAATAAGACCTGTAACTAAGCTTTCCCAGGTCTGACAGTGGCTTCTCAGGACTACCCACGACATGTTCAAGCCTTGACAACTCATAACTGAATGCGATAAGCAGCTTACCATAGCCTTGTCTCTGATATGGAGGTAGTGTCAGTATACATGCAACGTTGTTTCCTTCCGGTGAATCTTTCTCTTTAGAAAAATAGCCAACGAGATGTGCTCCTTGTTTATCAACTTCACACAGTATATAAAACAAGAATTGCTCTATATCAAAATATAACGTTTTGTGATCGAGGAACAATTTAGCAATTAAACAAAGATTTTGACAATATATTTTATGTTCCTTGCCGTCTGCTTCAAATATAGCTATTGTACCTTTCCTGTATATCTCGCTACCCTGTGGTTGTCGCGCTGTGCACTCGCTTAGATGATACCTGTATGTTTTTTCCATTCTCATGTACTTTAGACAGTACTCGCATATCCAAAGCTTCGATTGTTTGCCGTATTCGTCGGGGTAAGGGCTGAAGTACCACGTATCTATCTCATATTTGCCGAACTGAATCCTATCGATGTATTTAACTTTAGTGATAGCTTCGTGTTCTTTTTCGAGCGCCGCCGTCGTCGGGTCCATCTCCGCGTAAGACTTCTGTACATGATTGATTTCATCGTGTTTACGTTTTTGGTTCCTTGTTATTTTCCGGCCAGACTTGTCGGTGAGCAGGTGATCACAGTTTATGTTGTTATTCGACTGTTCGCACATGTCGAATCTATCTGACATAACCCTATGGCGGGATACCCATTCATCGAGCCTTCTATCGTAGCCGACATAGTGCACATAATACTCGTAGCAGCCCTCCGTGGCATTGTATCGCGTCTGTATAATCTCAGCCGGGTGCCATGACTCATCCGAACGCCGCACCAAATAATGCTCTCCTATGTCGAGAGGCTGCTCCTGTGTCGATTCCGAATCTTCATGGTCCGTACTCCGACACTCCGGATTAGGTAGCTCATTATTCACTATAGGTTTTTCTAACTCTTTATCACCTTTTGCCATATTATAACGGAAATCAACAATCGTATCACGCAATACCGCGCAACGCGATCTATCGAAGTCGCCATAATAGCATAGATTATAGAAAATCAAGCGCGCAAAAACGTGCTATAATAGTGAGGTTCTCAAAAACCGTTAATCTGCCTTACAATTTTCGGTTAATCGTAGCAACTAAAAATAATGCTTGTGTATTAAAATTACCACTTTTAATGTATAACAGATTTTTGATAAACATTAAATATTTTTATAAAAACAATACTATTTATTCAACTATATTTTATTTACTGTCTCTATGATTGTCATGGTCATCATAGGTTCAAAAGAAAGAAATTGTTTATGGTAACAATGTGACCAATACTAAAATATATGAGTTTTTAAGGGAGTTTCTATCTCTCTCTCTAGTTCCATCTTTTATGGCCGATTTTTCAATCGTCAGTTTGATATTTTTGTGCCTGTCAAGTTACTATCTGGGATTAAAAAACAGACAATAATTTGATTATAATTTGCGTCAACGGTGAAAGAAAACATCGTAAGGAAACCTGCACACCTGAGAGAGCTCCAAGTTCTCGAGCCAGTCGTCGCCAAACCGCACCAGGAAAGCGTGGTGGAATAAGGCCAAACCCTTCTCATTTTGAAATAAGGCTCGTGCTTAGCAGTCTGACAGAAATAAGCTGATTATCTATACAGATAACTTTTATCTGAGGAATAAATATGATGGTTTGGCATATTTTCTATACAAAGGCTGTTAAAATGTCTTTATTCCTGGGGGCTTACCATGACCTCTTAAAGCAGGGCAGAAGTTGCCTGGAAGTTGAACTGCCCTGCTTTTTTGTACTATGTCATCGTTAGAGCAGGCCTGAGGCAGGCCTGCTACGTTGACGTTTACGAAATCCGTTCACCTGTTTTTTTTGTATAGACTTTTCGTACCATGAACAAGCTTATCCGTTCAACTTGGTTGAATAGTCGTTCACCTTTTGTACTGTCATGGTACGATTTTTAGCGATTCAGAAGCAGGCCTGCTTTTGAACGGATATTGACTGGCTGGCATTTGAACGTTTTCTTAAGACGTCATGGTAAGCCCCCTGTATACAAGTTGTCTAACCATTGAAACTCGGCCCTGAATGTTCTTTGTTTTTATCCGACACGAAAAATACAGCAACAAAGCTCAGCATCGGGTTTGAATGTTTTTTGAAATTCGTATTTTCTATGATTTTAAATTCGCAAGAATTGACAAGACCTATCATTACGTATATTGCCACTAGAAAGAGGGTAAAACAAAATTAGATATTGGCAACACAATTTTTAACGCCGTACGTAATCGGCGAGCGAGCGAAACGTCTCCAACCAAGCTCCAAAGCGAACGAAACGGAGGATTCGTGAACAAATTACTCTTATCGCCAGCGAAGAGATATGAAATTAATATTTTTATCTAAAAACTGTGCAGTTCACTCGTACAAGTGTTGATTGTGATGCCGATGTGTATTGATTGCATCTAGACGTGTTAACCAGTGCAGTTTTAGCAAATCAGAGTATTCTGAAGCCACCCTTGATAATTGTGCTTTATTAGTGACAACGGTCGAGTAGAACACAGAAATGCAGGCGATTAAATGTGTAGTGGTCGGTGACGGGTAAGTTTTCTATATTTACTTTAATCTACACTTTCTTAACGTAACAATTATTGGTAAACTGTCTGACGTCATATTTTAAATTGAATCGTCTTCGTACGAAGTTGGTTTGTGCCGTATCCAGCGCGTTCGAAATTAGCGCTGGTTATACAACGATAATACACGTTTTATTTACTATTACCATTGTCCTATTGTGTTCTCGGGCTACGTGAGTACTGTAAAAAGTATGAGTGCCTAATGAGATGATAAAAAAAATAACACGCCGAGTATGTAACCTGTGGGTTATTGTTCTCGGCCTTAGCGACGTTGGAAACATGCCGTCATTGCTAGGGTCAGGAATAAACAGCCAGAAGCTTGGCTGAAGGGAACGTTTTGCTACAGTACCATCATTAATGGCAAGTACTTTATGTACTGTCTATGATTTAGGTACTGACAATTTGCCTTTCTTGCCGACTAGATGTTGATTTTGATGAACAGAATCAATCACTTTTTGTCATTGTTATTCCAATTTCTTCTAGAGATATCCTGTTTGGACACTCATACACTATAGTTGACATAAACAATGTTTAAACAGTATCTTGTGGTTTACATATTTTTTTTATGTTGCTTACTGCGAGCATGGAGGTCAATGGAGATCAACCAACTGTAATCATACATAACAAAGTTGTTTGTTCCATAACCAAGGTGTTTTAAGCACTACTTATATCTTTTTATAAAACTATTGTTCTAAACAAACATAGGCATTCAACGTTATACCTGCCGTTCACACATTTTGTCCTATATTTATTAACTTGTCTTAGCTTAGTGCTTCCTCTTTCAAATAAGGATAGCATTTCAACTGTACTCTTACCATAGAGCCTAATTTGAATATGTAATTTTTTAAATTAGTTGCAAAGGAAGTCAGTGTTTGAAAAGGAATATGTGCCAGGCATACCAAATCAAGGATTAAAACGGCAGGTTTAATTTTTATTGGTATTTTGACCTTTTATTGTAACAGCATAATAATAGTATTTTTGATATCTTATCAAGAAACCTAATACTTACAAGGAAAAGATAAACGCAATGATACTAAAAAGTGATAAAAATCAACTGAGGCGCGTAACACTTTATTTGACTTACAAAACACGTAAATCAGAACAGATTGTGATATATTTTGACTTTAAAATTGTTGTACATTTTTTTGCTATCAAGTACTAAGTTACTGACCTTAATATTTTATGATTATTTAAGTCACAACTGGGGGCAAATTTTGCTAACAAAAACGTTTGGTCAATCACAACCAAACCATTCATTTTACAAATCTGTTAAAATGTTTGACATCAAGAATAAAACCAAACATTTGACAATTCAATTCAAATTTAATTTTTATGGCTCCATCGTTATTCGATGATTCTGCCAAAGTCAAGGTTGAAAAAGACACTGTGATAAGTATGTAATGTATTACACTAAACAAAAACTATTGACTGGTGTTTGGAACATTGAAATCAGATGATCATGCTGAAAAAGGACAATACATTATGTTAATAAACAAACACAAGACGTAACAAATAACATGCAGATTTAAAAGGAGGAAAAGTGAGATTAAATGGATGGCAAACATTTGACAACTTTTTGCAACATTTGGCAACTGACAGACGTTTGTAGTTTGTTTGCAATTTGGCAACAGTTTTATAAGTAAAATTGGCCCCCTGGAATTATTATTCAGTTAAAATAACTTCTGTGACTAAAAAAGTACTATCAGCATTTTTTTCTCATATTATCTAGTGTCATAGAATTATCTTCAGTAATAATTAAAACATTCTGCATTAAATTACAACAATGATAGATGAAGATTAAGGAGAACAAAACAATTTAAATAATGCAGCAAACATTATTACCAAATTATACTAATTTTGTACAAACAAGTAGTTCAGATAATGTAATAACAGATAATAAAGTTTACCCTGCATTCTAGTTAAGCCTACATAATCATGTACAACTCCAATGACCTAGGTCTGGAATCTCAGATTGCATCCTAACTCACACAGATGCTGAGTAACTCGATATTATGCAGTTAATTGATACTGTGATATATTGCTAGGCAATGTGAACCTGCCCTTACTGAGTCATGATCATGAGATATGTAAATAGGGATTTCTGAGATCATAAACCATGACAAATAAATTATGAAGTGCTAAATTAACATGTCTAAAAAGTTTATGGTTATTGACTTAACATTTCAGTATTTATTATAATTAAGTACAATGTGTTCTTAGTCTTTATATATAATGTTTCCAAAAAAGATATACAACTGGCGAGGCATAAGCTGAGCTGTAGTGCACATAGAATTGATTGCTAAAAAGCAGTATAAACCGGTTTAACTTAACGAGTACTGTAATATAGACACAATAGATAAACAATGGCACTGACGAACCGGATCGTCGGTCGGGCCGCTAGCGATTAAACCAAGTAAAGGACGCATCTGCATTCATTCTCACACAAATGCAAAGCTCAGCTTAGACCTCACGTATGGTACCAATTATTTTAAAAGTACTTACAAAAACATGAGTGGTACATTCAGCATCAAATATTGAGACGAACAGACTGTTCAAAATGATCGGAACAACTAAGAAAATTAAACTATATCTCAATGATACAAGGAGTGTTTCAGAATGAACACAGTACACGACAGCTGTCATTCTGACAAGAATTTTATCCCATTGAGATAAAGTTTAATTTCTTTAGTTGTTTAGGTAATTATGAACAGTGTTTGTCTCGATTTATTTGATGCTGACTGACACACGGGTACATATCAAGCCATACATTTCCAGTATAAGATGAACTCTCATTGTACGGAAAGCTTATACAATGCAAGATCAGCTCATATTGGAAATGTATAGCTTGTATGTAGCCGTGTCTAATAAAAAGGCATGTAAAGTATGCGTTATATAAGTTTGCCTCTGAACCCAGGCTTTGAGGTTCTGGTCCTCACTTCAGAGAGGCAAAGTTAAGTACTTGGTACTCACCACTCTGAAAACAGGCTGAGAGCGTTCTGTTCCTCACTTCAGACATGTATAAAAGCTAAAGCAGTACTTCAACTACCTACAATCGTCCGAATTAACACACTCACACAGACACGCACTGCAACAAGACTTCTAAAGCCCCGTATTCATTGTAAACATTTGTTGCACAACAGTTGCTCAACACCAAAGTTTCTCAACATCAAAGTTTCTGGCAACAATGTTTACAGCCATACTTTCCGTCCACACGATCGTTTGCGTC
This sequence comes from Amphipyra tragopoginis, assembly GCA_905220435.1. Classification (NCBI taxonomy): domain Eukaryota; kingdom Metazoa; phylum Arthropoda; class Insecta; order Lepidoptera; family Noctuidae; genus Amphipyra; species Amphipyra tragopoginis. Next base: position 22,492,473 of record HG991994.1, read on the forward strand.
AAAATGTTGCCCGAGGAAGTAGTGCTGTTGTGTTCTGCGTATTTAATATACTATCTTTCTAAAAATAATCATCATCATCATATTCATTGCTCCACACTACTGCCATGTTTAAAACTTATTTACAAACACGTCCACACACGTCAACATTAATTGCTAAACTGATGTTGACGCTCGCCGGGCGTCAACTCTGCAACATGGCGTGATCAACTCCGCAACACAAGTGTTGCCCGCAATATGTTGACAGCAACTCGGCAACATGTTTATGCAACCGTGTTGCTAAACAAATGTTTACCATGAATACGAGGCTTAAGGTAAGTTCGCGATACAGTCTCATACAAAAACAAAAAACTACTCAGATACAGTGTGTGTCTGTGTGAGTGTTTCAATTCAGGCGATTATAGTAAGTTGAGGTACTGCTTTAGCTTATATCTTCTGTGCTTCAGAGAGGCAAAGTTATTTTATGCATACTGTTTTTGTGCAAGGCCTTTTTAAAACTAATATTTTCTCATACTGCATTGCAAGTAGGACATTCTCAATGGCTGTAATGTTTAACTTCCTTTTAGCACTGTGTACCTAATCTCCTTACCTAGAAATGCATTCAGTATTACTTATTCGCTTAAGCAGTTGTTCATTACCATCTAAATATTTACCTGGGTATTTGCAGTTTGCTATTTGCCTTGCAATTTCTCATTAAAAGAGAACTTATGTTTAAACACTTTATTTTTAGAATAACAGGCACTAAGAACAATTTAAATGTACTTGACCAAACTGCTATATTGTTTTCTGTTGTAAAAAAACTAGTTTATATTCAAAAACTCATTACAAACTTCAATGTTAGAATTGGAAGTTAATGACTAACTAATCATCATTCACAGTTTTTTTTGCTACCTGGGTCTTGATGAGTAGATAAATACCCCATTATAATAGACATAACTGGCCCACCAAGGCATAAATACCTTTTGAACTATTCTCCAAGTAGAGTCTTGATCTTGATTGACCATATTACGGTTCACAAAAGCATTTAGAGCGATTACGCACTGCATCCGATCCGAATCCGTGAAAATACGTTCCGAAGTAGCCATAGAACTATTTGTATGGTAGTTTACGCACTACATCCGGCATCCGTCATCCGATTTCTATCCGTCATCCGTGAGTCTCCAATTCGGAAGAAATATTGACGGACCGAAGTAGCCGTAGTAATGTTTGTATGAACGCTTTCGCACTACCACGGATTCAAATCGGACGCCAAATGGATATGCCAAAGATGGCCCCTGAATTGTTTGAATTTGGATCAGAGATCAGATAAGTGCGTAAGCGATATCCGAATTCGGTCCGAGATTTTTACTCTAGATCGGTATTTTCACGGATTCGGATCGGATGCAGTGCGTAAAGCAATATCCGAATTCGGTCCGAGTTTTTTATATCCGTATTTTCACGGATTCGGATCGGATGCAGTGCGTAATCGCTCTTACTGTGTTGAATCCCTTACTGGAAGCAAACATGTTTATTTCAATACATTTCTGTGCTTAAGACCCGGCGCAGACGACGGACTTTTTGTCCGGCGTACTGCCGCGGACAGGAATTGACGTGGTTGATAGTCTTTGCCGGTCGCGAAATTTAACACGGACTCAACGCACACGATGGTAATTTTGTCTGTAGTTGTCGTTAGAACTCTAGTGTCTGCGATGGCAACAACTACTTTCATCCGACTTTTTGTCCGTGGTAAGTAGTCCGCCGGACAAAAAGTCCGTCGTCTGCGCTGGGCCAAAATGGGTGTTATTTGTCTTATACAATATAAACACCCCCTTGGGGGTGTTTCACCAACCTATCATTGACTGTTCATTAAACTAATTTGGTCTTTAAACTTTTCAATAACTACTTAATATTTGTATTTCACCAACATATCAATCGTGATAATGATCTTATTCTCTCGTGTCAGCACGAGCTACACGAAAATAGCTCATGCTGTGGTGAAAAGTCAGTCAGCAAGGTTGGTACTGTTGGTAGCGGGGCTGACTGCCCAGGATGCGCCGGACGTACTGAAGTATCGTCACTCGTGGAGGCTCTCAGCAATGTTAGTAGCGAGCTAATTATGATGATGATGACTAGATTATTAAACACATAAATTTTATATTTGTAGGTCGCATTTAGCTTATCTGGTCAACTACTTATTGACGTGTTGGTGAAATTGCCCCTAAATCCTACTAATATTATAAATGTGAAAGTTTGCACGTTTGTGAGATGTTTGTTAATCAATCACGCCTTAACGGCTGAACGGATTCGGTTGAAATTTGGCACAAAGATAGACCATGTTTTGGATTAGGAAATAGGATACTTTTTCTCGGGGTACATGAAGTAGTTTGCCTATGATCAGTTCCGTCTTAACCATAACGGCACGTGAGGCACGAGTCCCCGGCTTAATGAGGGCCCCGAAATGCCGAAACCCAGTGCCTATGTATTTTTCATCCAATAAATCTTTTTTTTTATTGATTAATGAGAAATATTAAATTGTCTTTCTAAAAGGGCCCGAAACTCGTGTGCCCAAGGGCCCCTGCATGCCCTATGACGGCCCTGCCTATGATGCGAGTGAAAGCGCCGTCAACAGATAGTAGAGTATAAGTCCTCTCCCATAGGTCAGATTCATATTGCCATTCCAACATCCCTTATGCCTATTATGATCACATGGATAAACATATTTTTGTTGACTTTTGGTTATATGAGAGCTCTGACTGCACTGCTAATCATAGCAACTGCATTTGCGAGCATCAATAGACACGGAAATTATACCTTCATCGGATCTCCTTTATCCGTAATTCAGACTCGCATGCTCACTCGTTGAGTCTCGCATCACACGCTCCACGCTCGTGACCTTCGTTCGTTGTTACAGCTCCGTAAATCTTGGCGGATAAAACACGTTGATTGAAAAAGTTTTCAGGCATCGTGGTACTTTCCTATGTGAAAATAGCAAAACAACTGTTAAAATAACATTGAAATTGTTTACGTGGCCTTCAAAATTTAGGACCTAGGCTAATGTAGTTTTAACGCACTAATAATAAAAATCTAATTCGGTCTGTCACACATACTATGTTTTACAAATCGGCACGAAGCGTGAAGGTCATCTTATTCCAGAATTTGACGCACCTATTACTTTTAATACTATTTTACGAGTTCTGTGTTTCTTCCTATTCAGACTCTCGTGGGGGTCTTCGCAAAGGTATTTTGCCATATATTTTTGTCTACTAGACATTCTTTCTCCATTTTCCAGCAATGTTTTACGGAGATTGCCAAGTTACAATCCAAAGTTCAAGAAAAAAATAAAGGAAGGATTTTATTACTGAACTTCCAAACCAGTTTTCATGATTCTCTCAAACATTTCGGATTTATTTTGCGGAGCGTCTTGCCCGACCACCGTCAAGTTCGGAACGACTTCGGACTTTGAAAATGTATTACTCAGCACTTTATGTACAAGAAAGGGGTTGCAAACTTCTTTGTAAAAGTGCACGATCATAAAGTTCGTTAGGTTTACTTAACGTTAACATGCAATCAATCACGTTTATCTTGGCCCATAGAAGTTTATAAAGTCGTCCCATCCGTTGACATTCTCATAAAAGTCCTGCTAAAGTATGTATGTTTGACAGCAGGGGTTCTAACGATGAGCGATCTCTTTTTACGTCAATAGGTCGATATCTATATTCAAACAACCGGGACGGCCTTGATCCCTGAAGGGCAAAGGTGTATTGTAAACTCATAGTTCACCGGTGACGGAATGACTAGTCGTATTCTGTACAGGCGAGGTTAGTCAAAAGCGCCGAATCACCTAGCAAGTTTTTATTGCGCTAGTTGACTTGTGCAACCGAGTTTTAAACTGGACACACCAGCAACAAGTTTTACGAGCTAAGCGAGCAAAGGCGTGTAAAAACTTACTGCGCTCTTTTCAACGAAAGATGAGTCCTGACATAGCGGCCATTTCGTAAATTGTAGCAGTAAGGAGACTGCTATCGAAAAAACGTAAACGACATCATTAAAAACCGTAAAATAGCAGTATTAAAAAACCCAGACGACATAATAAAAAAAAAAACCCGCCAAGTGCGAGTCGGACTCGCGCACGAAGGGTTGGATTATTCCCATCTTCCCCCGAATGTCTGCCCCCGAATGGGGGAAAATGGGAATTTTCGTGGCATCTTCCCCCGAACTTGTAATCGGGGGAAGATGGGAAGTAAAAGTTTCATTTGTCCCCGAAATATTTTTAATAAAAAAAGTTTTGTGCCACCGCACCCAATTATGGTTTGAATGAAATAGACATGATTTTTTATAAGAATTAATAAAAGAAAATGATGACTACCAACTTTTTATAAAACAAATTTTACAGCATTTTTTCGTTTTACAATCAGTAATACTTACATTAAATATAGGTACTACTTACTATATCTAGCAGTTTCTCTAATTTAAAATTATCAATCTAACAATCAAATATTAATAATATTCATCTAAAGGGTGTTAACGAATTCGTGTTATTCCTTAAAACCACATGATCTAGGTACTACTGGTATAGACTGGCCCCGCACGGGATTTAGCTTGATTAAAAATAAAAAAATAAAAATCTTTTTTTTTCATGCGGCTTTGTTAACGATCATATCTAAACCACTAAATAAGGATTCAGTAAAAAAGACATAAATGACACAGATTAACACTAGATGGGAATTTTCGAAAATAAACAGAAAAAAAATTTGGTTTTCAATATCTGATTCTTTTTAGAGCCTTGAGTTATCTGACTGCAAAGAGCGATATCGCGTTAATTGTTCCTGCCAGCCGTGTCACCATAGTTTTATTAATTTATGCGTGACATCGCAATGTTCACAAAAATATTTTTTTTTGCAAAAAAAAAACTTATTTTTTTACTGAATCCTTATTGGTGGTTTAGATATGATCGTTAACAAAGCCGCATGAAAAAAAAATTATTTTTTTATTTTTAATCAAGCTAAATCCCGTGCGGGGCCAGTCCATACCAGTAGTAGATCATGTGATTTTAAGGAATTACACGAATTCGTTAACACCCTGTAGATGAATATTATTATTAATATTTGATTGTTAGATTGATAATTTTAAATTAGAGAAACTGCTAGTACCTATGTTTTATGTATTACTGATTGTAAAACGAAAAAATGCGGTAATATTTGTTTTATAAAAAGTTGGTAGTCATCATTTTGTTTTATTAATTCCTATAAAAAATCATGTCTATTTCATTCAAACCAAAACTGGGTGTGGTGGCACAAAAAAAATATTAAAAATATTTCGGGGAATAATGACACTTTTATTTCCTATCTTCCCCCGATTACAATTTCGGGGGAAGATGCCACGAAAATTCCCATTTTCCCCCATTCGGGGGCAGACATTCGGGGGAAGATGGGAATAATCCGAAGGGTTTCGTACCATTATCTATAACAACGGCAAAAAAATCGCGTTTGTTGTATGGGAGCCCCCTTATAAATATTTATTTTATTCTGTTTTTAAGTATTTGTTGGTATAGCGGCAACAGAAATACACATCATCTGTGAAAATTTCAACTGTCTAACTATCACGGTTCACGAGATACAGCCTGGTGACAGACGGACGGACAGCGGAGTCTTAGTAATAGTGTCCCGTTTTACCCTTTAGGTACGGAACCCTAAAAATAGTTATATTAGCCATGTTTTGTTTTAAAAAAATATTTAATATTCCTTATAATGTTAAAGTTTTGTAGAGAAACGTCAGGACTCACGTTGAAAAGGGTATAGTGGATTTGGCCTTAAAAGTTCAATACAATCAGTACAACTACAACATATAAAGAAATAATCGTGTACTTAGATCAGCTGTTTTTCTGTAATGCAAATTACTAGAGTCAACTGAATGAAACCGGGTTACTTCATTAGCGAGCGGATACTAACTGTGGACATTGCAAACTTTTTAACGTAACCGCTAGCTTTATCTATCAATAAAACCTCACCCTATTTCGCGTGTTACTCCACTGTTATCTTAGGCAGACTTTCTATTTTTTGGCAAGCTTTCCTGTCATTGTGAATAGAAGTCGAAACAATGGTTCGTCATTTGTGTAGTAAATAGGGCAAGGCCCTAAAGTACAGACCTTTCTAACAACAACGCATTAACACTACTTGAGTAACTTTTGTTATAGACTGTACCTACCTACCTTTATTTTCGGATAGAATTTTACTAACAAAATGTGTTAGATTTTTGCGCAGCGGTAATTATTTTTCTTTACTATTTAGACATACTTATAAGAGAGGAACTACGGGACTGACTTGTTCAAATGTGGAACGGATGTCCCTTTAAAAAATAAAGATAAAAAAAAACCCTTTCATGAAATATCTACTATTATAGGTAATTAGGTATTCAACCTACAGAATTAGGTACAGAATATTAGTGAGCACTCTCTTAAGCGTGAATTACACAGAAACGGCATCCTAAGGCGCAGGCGCGCCTTATCGATGATGAGGTGATGAGATGATGATGAGGTCGCTTTCATACATTTTGTGCGAAAAAATTTGAAGCGGCACGAAAAATTTATGAAAGTGACGCGCCTGCGCCGTGCCTGCGCCTTATGCCGTTTCTGTGTAATTCAGGCCTTAGTGATAAGGTGTTAGGTTTCGCTTGATTTTTAGTTCCAATAAAGATACTTAAAGAATTCGCAAAAAAAATGACGATTCTTTCTATCTCGAAAGCTGAGATACGAAAATTCCGATAATTTTCTACGTCATGTCATACTGGAAAATGTTTGTCGCCCAAATGTAGATCTAAAACATTAAATACATCAGGCATCAACTTTATCGAATTTTCACGTTATCATCATCAACAATCGGCTTGATAGAGTATTTTATTAGCGTGATAACGATAGCATGCTTGTGCGTTCCTAGAAACAAAACGAGTTACGTTTTTACTATCGTTTAATGCCTACGTCTAGATAACCTAAAGCCGACATTAGCTTGCAATTATAACGTACTCATTGCTGCAATCAAATGAAAACATAAGAACACGTTTTATCTTCTAGAAACGCAGCAACAATTAGCTGTATTAAGTTGTCCTGTATTATTAGAGATCTCGATTTCTCACATAGAAAGCAAGTAATAGCCGTTTTCAAAATTAATCTCCCGTAATATTGCCAACAATAAGAGTCATTAGCTAGACAGTTGAAACTGACATACAGCAGGCTACTTTCGTTTCTATTGTGTAATCAATAGAATTAGACAGTTGCCGCGGGCACTGTTGCAAACGTAGACCGTGTGTCCCCACATCAGACAATGCTTACCCGCATTCAAAACCCGCTTGGTTCATAATCAAATTAGTGAACCAGCCGTACAAATCCCCGCCTTCAGCCGCGGCTTCAACTTGACAATCTGATTGCTTTTATTAAGTGATTGATGCTGGCGGCTAAGTAGACAGACGTTTGTTTGATAAACGATTGGAACGCTGTTTAAGGGATTATGTAAGTTACGGTGTGTTGCGGTTGTATTCTTATGTAACTAAGCATTAGTGT